>JAVLRN010000005.1:2400000-3600000 GCA_032821775.1 Sanguinoderma infundibulare | reverse complement strand
GTTAGAAACGTTGATAATCTGAGTGATATATGATGGTCGTGGCCTGCATCATGCCCTCAGGACTTGTTACGCTCAGTCTCGATCGCAACCGCCAAATGGATGAACGCCTTCCAGTCAGCCCTTCCAGTCAGCCCTCTGGCTGGTCCAAGAAGCCGACCGGCTGTTGCCCTATATATACGCAAACGCATTCAGGTCCTCCTCATTCCCTTGCTTCCTTTCTTCCTACCGCCTTCCCCGGCATCTCCTCCACTCTTTGTCCTTAATCCCTCGGCTCCTTGTCGTTCATCCCTCCAATCCTCGTCGCTCATTCCTCCGCTCCTTGTCGTCCATCCCTCCGCTTCTTGTCGTTCATCGGGTCCTCGCTGTCGCCATGCAGCTCTTCAAGGCGCTCCCTTGGTCTCAGAAGGACACAGTTAAGGACAAGGCGAACAGCCCCGGACCGCTCGCCCGGACGTTCCGCCGCAAGTTCTTCTCCAAGAAGCATCGGTACGCCTCGCCGCTGCCCCGTGAGTGCATCATCCCTGAGGACAACACCAGGCAGGTCCAGGAGGAGGTCCTTTCAGTTGTTCATCACGAGCAGATTGGTGCCGTGCGTCATGTTTCGTCCTTACCCTTGTCGATAGCCGGGTCCTCACCATCTCACCAGGATGCACAGACCGCCCGGTTCGTTGGCGACGTCAACCTTATGCAGCTCATCGCCGAGGACTTTGTTCGGACTCGCACGTCGCCTGAGATAACAGCGCCATCGCCCAGCGTAGAACCCAAGCCGGATGTCGCCCCCATTCCCGTGCCCTCGTCAACCCTCAGACCATCGGTCGATGACCCTCTCCTAACGCCATCCGCTTATTTCTCCACCTTCGTCTCCGATGCCCATTGCCAGCCCACTGCCGACGACTACATCTTTTCCCACACCCTGGGTGCTGGTAGAACCGACCTCGCGATCGCCGCCATTGGCCGCCGCGACGGAAAGCTGCACAAGGTCAAGGTCCGCAACGCCATTTCCCCTCCCGCCCACATGGAGGATGAGGCCGCGACTGCTGCTGTACCCGTTACCATCGCCTCTGGGCAGTCCTCTCCTGGGACGCCCACGGGAAACCCTTCCACCCCCCTCAAGCAGTCCGAGAGCATCCCGCTCTCGGAGGTCATCCAGCCCTTGGATGTACCCTCCCCTATTCTCTCGACTCCGGAGTGCAAGCACAGCTCCTCCGAGTCGGCTGCGGCAGCTTCCTCTCGAGTTCCCGCCTCATCTACCGCGACCGTGGTCGACTCGACGGTCTCTGTCCACGGTGCCTCGACCGACTCGAGCGCGACACACGTGGACGCCAACTCTTCCTTTTCTTCGTCGCGCAAGCCGTGGATGAAGAAGTTCTTGGGGTCGGTGAAACGATACTTCAAGCCGGGTCGTCGTCGCGCTGAGAAGCTGACTTCCAACGCGAACTAAGCCATTCGACCGCCTCCGCCTCCCCTCGCATTTGCCCGCACTACAGCGGCCGGCGCCACGTGCCTCCTCCTAGCCGCAACCATCCGACTCGCTTCGAATTTCACTGTCATCATCTCTTCTGATCTCCTCTTTGCTGGGTCTCCCATCCAGTCCGCATATCTCGGAATCTTTGCCTGTCCGGTCTCGCAGTTTCTGTCGACTGGTTTCGGTTTCTGATTTCGGTTTCTTCGGTTCGCGAAAGTCTGGTCCTCCCTCTCTCTGTCTTGGCTCCTATGTCTGCGGATCTCTTGTTCGGCCTAACTCGGTAGTGTCTGAATTTGCATCTCAGGAACCTCTGCCTCTGTTCCGGCTTCAAGCCACCGTCTAGCGCCCCAGCCCCAGCCCCGGTCCCCCCGTACCCCTACACAGGATTCAGATTGTTTATACCATTGTGACCCGATGCCAATTCATTTATCTAAGTTACCCAGAAACAACTCCAAGCTCTGAATGACAGCGGAAACCGGAGATCCGACTGGACATCAGGTGTGAATAACCGACACGCACTTCGTTGTGAAGATGGGGGTGACGGACGCCGGGTCCCCGATAGGACATGGTGCATTACAACTGGTTGTCATCATAATGTGACGTCGTTCGATAGCATGTCCAAACTCGAAGTAGTAGAGAAAAGATCGTGAAGCTATTCCAGGGTATCTCTCTTACCGCATCATCGCTTCAGCCCCCAAAACACGCCTGTCGTCTGCTTCCCTACATCCGTCCGCAACAGCGGTGTTTCCTCCCCCACCATCTCCTCCACCTCCACCTCCTGAGCACCCTGTACGTCCTCGACCGCTGGGACAACATCGGACTGGAAGGTCTGGGAGTCGGGGTAGGATGGTGGCGGGACGAGCGGGCGTCCGCCCGCTTTTCATATGTTGTCATTACTGTTAGCAAGTTTCACAACTTACATGGCCGGGGTTGGCACGAGAGGGCCGTCCCAGTCCGACCGTCGTGCCAGTCGCTGGCAAACAAGAAGCGCCCATGTCATTCGATATTCGTTTATTTGTACATCACGGTGACCAAACAACAAATCATCATTGGCGTCTACTTACGGTATGTACCGTTTCTGCCGCATACTGCCATCTGAGTCGTTCTCCCGCTTTATTGGCTCTCTCAGAGCTAGGATTTCTTTTCGGGTGACCTAAATACTGGCTCGACAGATGGCTATGTGTCTGCGTTCAAATTGAATTTGACACCAGCATCGCCACGATTGAAAGACAACTCCTCGCGTGTGCGGCGGCGAACAGAATCCGAGCACATCAGGCGACTCGTCGAAGGCTTAGGACTTCACCTGAATGCGGAAATGGCCACAACGCACTAGAATCTGAGTCATAGATAAGACCTATGGGCGAAGACGGTCAAGTACGCCGGTGCGTGGCTTTATCGGACTCGGACAAGCTAGTGCAGTACTTACCCTGTACATGTAAAGCCGGAATGGAGCACATCCACGTACGTGGAACTTGAATGGACTCATCCATTGCATGGCAATATATACTTGACGACTTACTGACTAGACTGGGCGCAATCGGATCCCCGATCGCTGTTACCAAAGGTATAGGGGCCCGCCAAAAGCATCCGCGGCCCGAATACAATTGAGGCGGATTACACCAGCGTGAAAGCAATGCTTATCTGTCCACGGAATGGAGCAGTCACAGCAAAAGGCGGATCGAAGGCGGATCATGTACATGCGATACCGATCACGCGCGAAAAATATTGCACAGCACTCGGGGGTCTGTCTTGGCTGACTCGAAACACCGAAACCGACCTTATGTACCGGACTACTCCGCCCAGACAACTTCGCTCGCGACGACCACCCGCCCACGAAGAATTCCGAACCGAGGCTCGACGTCAAGGCTTAACAAGAATTTGAAGCGACATGGCGTCCACAGAAGAAAGCCCGCTGCTGGCCGCGCCGTCGGACATTGACGTCGTGCACCATAATCTCCTTTACCAACGCTTCTCCCCTTCCCAAAAACGCGTTATCGTGGCCGTCATCGCTTACGCCGGTCTGATTCCTTGTGAGTGCGTCGGAGACACGTCGAAGCCCCACACTCATCGAAATGCATCATTCTAGTCTTGGCCTCTGGTTCTTTCATACCCTCCATTCCAGAGATTGCCAGAGAGCTGAACACCACAGGTCCGATAATCAGGTACGCTGGGCTCCTCCTCGCGTCCCGGTTCTTGATCTGACATCAGGACAGTCTTGCAGTGAGTTTGTCTCTTGCTACTGCGGCCATTGGCAGTCTTACCTGGGCGACATATTCGGGCACATGTGAGTAGCAGAATACTCCTCAGGTTTCCTGGCTGCCGATTAAGTCGCGTCGCGATAGATGGACGCCGCTTTGTGTATCTCAGGTCTTTGCCGTGCCTTTGCATAGGCTCGATAGGTGTCGCACTGTCCTACACCGTGCCCTCGCTCATGTTCTGGCGCGTAGTCCAAGCCTTCGGTTTCTCAAGCGCAATGTCTGTCGGCGCAGGAGTCATCGGAGACATTTATCGACTTGAGGAACGGGGCTATGCTATGGGCCTGTTCTTCGGCGTGAGTCATGGCATAGTTTGCTCCATTGACGATGACTCATTCCTGCCTTGGCTTAGGCTTCGCTCATCGGACCAGCAATCGCACCCGTCTGTGGAGGTATTGCGACGCATTATGCCTCTTGGCGTTATGCCCAATGGGCGTTGTTCTTCATGGGCATCTCTGCGCTTGTCGCGGTCGCATTGTGGCTCCCGGAAACGCTGCCCGAAGAGAAGCTCGGTCAGCTCAAGGCTGAGGGGAACCAGTTCAAGATCCTCAACCCCCTTAGCAGTCTCGCACTCTTGCGCAGCCCCGTCATTCTGATTCCGGTGAGTTCAGTGTCGCACTAGCACGCATTTGTCGTCCTCTTGACATCGACTCATTTGAGCTTAGACCGTTGCGACTACGACCGCTTTGGCGACCGATTTCGGTAGGATCGTGTCTTGTATAACATCCACGTAGCTAACGCTCTTCAGTGATGATGGTTCCTCTCTCCTATACGGTCGTAAGTCTCCACACTCTTTCCCCTTCCGGAAGCATCGCTTATGCAACATCAGGGCGAGGCATACGGTATCTCAAATGAAGCCGTCATAGGAGCATTTTTCCTTCCTATTGGCATAGGGAATTTTCGTGCGTCTGGCCTCGCGCATCACCTCTGGGATCATGCAGCATACTCAAGGTTCTCCACTACAGTCGGTGCCCCGCTGGCCGGACATTTAGCGGACAGGGCTGTCATCGTTTGGCGGGACCGTCGCGATGGGGTCTGGGTGCCCGAAGATCGTCTCCGTGCTACCATGTGGGGCGCGGCGTTCTTAGTACCCGTGTCCACCCTTGCAGCGGGCCTGACCATGAAGTACGTTCCAGGCCTCCCTGGGATCGCCATTCTCTCCGTTTGGCTGTTTATGAACGGTATCGGAGTACGTCTTCCAGAATGAAGCATCGTGTCATTGCTCATCTCGAGTTTCAGGTGGACATCGTCTTGACCCCTTGCTCCTCATACTACGTCGATATCTTGCACGACCGGAGTGCTGAAACTATGGCAGCTAGCTCGTGAGTAGTATCTCTCGCCGTACGCTCGTGCCGCATTCTAACGTGCTGAGGGGATGATGCCACGATCGGCAGCTCGTTCCGTTCGCTCATCATGGCGTTCGCAACCGCAAGCACTCTGCCTCTTATAGAGTCGTTTGGTGTTGTCGCAACAAATGCGCTCTTTTCAGTAATTGCATGGACCGGTTTCGGGTGCGTGTCGCTTTACGTCAGACAATGTTGGGGCATTGGCCCGGATCCTCTCTGACGACGGATGTAGAATGATACTGCTTACCATCCGGTATGGAGATCGGATGCGCTCGTGGGTAGACATTGGGTATACTACTTCACGGGACAACTGCTAGAGGCTCCGTCGGTTGTGATATCCTTACACTTGACGACTAGCGCGACGGACTATCACGAATAGAGACTGCGATAACAATTCATCTTTCTCCCTTTATATCTCGCTTCGACGACGAGTCATCAGGTCCGAGTCCAAGAGTACACCAGAGGTGAGCAGCATTCTGTCTGGCTGGAAGTCGCATGCCGCAACGGACATGATCGCGTACCAGCTGCAACAGTCCTCACTTCGACCACCTCTCGTTGCTGCATGCGGCTGTCGATCAAGATAATCTTCGCCGCTAGCTGTGGCCAGCCCTTCGCTCAGGAATGTCGAACCCTGCGGCTCTGACGATCGAGGTTAACGTCACTGAAGAGATGGAGAACAGAGGGGGGAGAACTTGGTATTATGTAGGCAATCCGTGGACACATATGCAAGCACTGGCGCGATGTAGCGCATGGGACGCTCCAGCTTTGTGCCGACGCGGTTTCCTCAGATACCCACGTAAACGTCACCGTCCATGGTGAATCGTACCGCGTTTTCCGCGAACTGTCCTACCATTGAAGCTTCAAGTGCTTCAGCGACGGGATGACAATGTACTCGAGCAGAGTGTATCGACAAGTGAGTCGAGCGAGCAAGGGCAGTTGCACAACGGACAGCACAGGCAGCCCGTGAGCGAGAGCAGCTGGCGCCAATCGCTCCATGCGCCTCCCGTGAGGATCTCGACCAATAGTTCAGCGGGAAGGCTGCTATTCGCCGGGGCCTTGGCATCGCAAAAAGAGCGAAGCCTGAGGGAAAAGATGGGTGTTGCGCCGACTGTCTCCCCAGAGGATGTGCCTTCCTCGACAGATAGCCGACCGAAGGCCTGTTGGGCATCTGACAGAAGGGAGGAGGGACCGGGGCAATCGTCAAGACTGCTCGCCTTGGGGACCGTTTGTGGCTAAGTTCAGCAGAGGATTACTAGTAGTCCTACACGAGATTCAAAGAGACCAAATAAACAGCTCACGGGGGCTTTGGGGGTAAAAGTAAAGCTCGTTGCCAACATGGGAAGACTCGAATGACTTGAACTGCCAGGACCGAGGTTTGCTGCCATACGGTGGAAGGATGAACGTAGTGTTCAACCAGTGTCCGCCAACGGCGGGAGTGGTCTTGTTTGGTCGCAATGGTGTACAAACAAACGCATGATGGGCGCTTCTGGCTCAGCGAATTCGGCGCATTCAAGTTCCACATTGAACCCACGGCAGACCCGCTGTAGCCTCGTTTCAACCAGTACTTACTTGCAAGTTCTTCGACTTGTTAAATTTACTGCTCACTCAAAAGAAGGCGATGGTCCATTTCCGTTGGCTTAATTCTACTTCGCTACCGACGAGTAGCGTTGAAAGTCGGAAGGGGGGCTAGAAGGGACGTCTGGCATTGAACAGGATAGATGCGGCTTTACTGTAAATCTTGGGTCTCCGATAGATGGCCGGTCGAGCAGCGGCTACACATCGGACACTGGGAGAAGGACTGGGGAGGAGTGGGTGGAATCGTGATTGCTCCGTTGATAAGCTCCTAGCATAGGCGGTTGAGTTCGAAGCGGGATTTATAGTGATCTATTCAACAAATTACCCATTGGGAAGCAAACCACCTCGATCTTCCACGCTGCCATCAACTGCAACGTATCGTATCGAGGACGTAGGTTACACACGCCTAACGCACCATCCTTATCCAGTGCCACCGTACTCGTGACGACTGGTCACACAGAAAGTGGACTTTTTTCCTTGGAGCCCTGCTGGATATCCGGATGGAAGCTTGAGCTTAAGTATGAACGACGGCATACATGGAACAGACTGTCGTAAGCCGTCGTAAGCACCTCCTGATATCGAACGTCTTTGCGCCGGACATTACTCACACGTGTGCGCCGCAAGACGGCTTACGGTATTCGGAGAAACAACTCAGTGGGGAACTTCCGAAGATGACTCGGAGAGACCCGTTCATGCCAGCCTTGACCTCGTCGCGTTCAACGCCGGTTCCTGTATCCACCTCGTTGAGCCTCGGCTACGCCCGGGATAGCGACATGGAACATGACACGCTCACCGACATCCGGATATCTCCTGACCCTGACGTCGTCGAGGAAGGAACCTGGGCATGACGGTTGCAAAGCTGTCCTGCCAGTGCATCCTGACGGACGTTTTGCAGGTATGGACGATCATCCACATTTCGCGCTCGCCGGGCACAGCCTTGCGTGTGTTGTCTGAGAGATCCGTGGGAGCGCGAGGGTTCTGTGGACGTAAACGCGTCTGCTGTTTACAAGGACGAGATGAACAAAGGCTGCGCCCGTGAGTACAAAATAGTAACTCGCCTTCCAAGTTCCATATCCTCGGGCGCGGCGGACTGCTGAGATCGGAGAAGCCAGATGGTCGACTTTCAAGGATCCTTAGTTACCTAGAAACTCGAGAAGCAGTCAGCCTCTTGTCTCGACTTTTGGAAGAGACAATGCGCATAGACATAGACAAACTCACCTCACGACGGCAGCGCTCGCAAAGCACAAAAGGCCGTTGTACATAGCCTCCACTTGGGAGACAAGGTTTGGGCTGTCGTGCGGTCATCATCATGCTGTTGAATCGAGATACAGTAATACTTGTTATGAATTAATCTCACGAACTTCTTGGACCTTCGGGACAATATCAGGGGCACCTCGCTACCGCACAACAACAGTGTTGAGCGCTGCTGCGCAAGACAAGAGAGACAAACCACCTCCCTGAGTCCCTCCCAAAGCGCAGAGCAGAAGACAATGAAATTGCAGCACGGCAAAGACAAAAGCATCACGGTCGTGTGGGGAACGTGCCGGCAGCAGTGTGTATGTGAAGAGATTCAGACGTACTCGCATATCATAGTGACAGCCGCGGCGAGGCACGCGAGATTGGAGGCTCGCAGCGCTCGCGAGCTGTGTACAGTTGAATATCTACAGTGCTTTGCATAAAACACTGCAGGTCGCGCGCCAGCGCAAGGCTGTTTGCTCCTGTTTGTTCTGCCGGGGAACTTCCTGTTTCGGGCATCGCGCGCTTGCCGCGACTACGCCCTCTCAGATGGACAAACAGCCTGTCGGGCACGCGACCTGCAGTGTTTTATGCAAAGCACTGTAGATATTCAACTGTATCCGTACATAGAATTGAAGCTGCTCGTCACAGCCGGTGCACGGTGCCTCGTTGTGATTGAAGTTTTTAGACGCTTGCGGTGCCCAATGCACGATGTGCGATGACGTGCAGACGCGCCCTCTACCGGAAATCAGAAATTCTCCTGAGGACGAGGCTGGACTGCGTCTGGCCCGAGCAGCATTGGTTAGGCGGTGATATGACGAGAGGACGGGCCGCTGGGTACGTAGTAAGTACTAAGTGCGGTGAAGGACGAATCCACAATTGCGCGTTCGTCTTCTGAGGATCGTTGAGGAGAACGACGTCCATTGGAACTTGGAAGCCGGATACGCAGAGACAAAAGGCAGATGAAGACGAGAGCATCGCAACCGTGCGGCGATTGGTGGGTGGGAGAACCGCAAGGACTGTACATGGACGGTTCTGACGCCTAGTACGGGACCATCCCTATCGCACCGCCGGTGTCCGGGGCGGCGGATAGATCACAGGATCGACAACTCTAAGTGGGCACTTACGTAGGTTGGGAATCGCCGCATAAGTAGATCGAACTGAGTTCAGGACGGATCTAGACGAGAGCGTATGTACTCGGATCGTGCGCCGACACCGCTGCCCACGATCTCCTCATCCCCTTACGCAGACATGGCCACAACTGGATGGGATCTGCCTCACTTGTCTGGGGATTGGGGCAAACGCTTCCGGATTGGATGTGCTCGGAAAGCATGCCGAAAGCATCGCCAGACAGATGGGCAGTGGAACGAGTCGCGAGGATGGCGAAGAGGCGAAAGGGGGTGGAAAGGGAGGCTGAAGATAGGAAGCTGAAGCAAGCGCCACTCACGGTGTATCCAGCTGACCGTCCCCCCTCGTCTAAACCTTGCCAGGAGGATGGAGCGATTCCACCGCGGCGCCGCAACAGGCATCTGTCGGATGCGAATGTTGAATGGAGCCCGCCGAAGGTTCGGTTCGAAGATGAGTGTGTTTGGCAGCGGCGTGGCAGAGCGAGCCACTTGAGGCACGTCGGGGCAGGCTGCTAACCGAATATGATCCAGCCCATCTGGACCGGGCCACCGACAGGAGATGGGCTGTGGTGGCGGACAGAACCGGGGTGGAGAACGTTCGCGCGCGGGCGAGTGTATTCGTGCAGTGTGCGATGTGTCGTGGCCCGTGGGGGACAGAACGATACGGCCATGGACAGGAACACCCTGTGACACGGGCTACGGGAGAAGCGCGATGTTCTTTCCGGAGTGGCCTGCTCTGCGCGGGCTATTCTGGAGATGGAAGCCAGTCGAAGGCTGGGGGATGACAAGGGCGAGCGGCGAAAAGTGCAGGCGGCGCGGTGAGGCGGCGCAGGACGGCGCTTTCGCCTCAGGGAAGAGCTTTGCGCCGAGCACAGCGGAGCGTGCTATCATGATCCGCCAGGACACCAAGAAGGCAACTCGGAGCAGGCGATGCTGGGTGCGTCCACGGCCACAGAATACGGACTGCCGAGCTTTGTCGAGTGGCCATTGTGGGCAGAATACGGCGACCGGCAAGTGTTGTTCTGAGAAGAGGAAGCGTTGTCGGCGAGAGCACGAGGCGGACGCTGTCCAGCGCGAGCGCGTTGTCGTCGTGAGTGACAGGCAAGTGGGTTGGTCGTGCCATGATCGACGTTCGAGTCTGAGCTGTGCGTGGGGCGAGATCGGGGGCTGTCACATGTGCACGTGCGGTGACATGTCGCGTCCCGGGCAGATCGCGATCTCGCTTCGCTTGGCACACAGAAACTGACCGCAACAAGCCCTTGACTCTGTCAGAGCACAGGAAGGCGGACTAGGTACACAGGAAGCTCAGCAGGAGCACAAGAAGGCGAACTAGGTACCTCACTAGGTACAGGGGAAGCTCACTAGGTACACGGGAAGCTCAGTAGGAGCACGGGAAGCGCACTAGGTACACGGTAAGGCGAACTACATACAGGGTAAGGCTAGCTGAGTGCAGGGAGAGTAGACTCGGGCGATGATGCGGTCTGCATAATTCTACGACTGCGACTACAAGCACATAAGTGTATTCAGCCAACGATTGAACTGGTCGAGCTCCTCAGCTCTTCAAGTCCATCGGTATCAACTACTCTACTATACACAAGTCAGTCTCTCGACGTACGTTCGAATTTCAATTCAGTCGATCCCGACCCGCAAACGAAACTTACTCCGGCCCGAAGGTGCAGGCGAAGACGAAGACAAGGCGAAGGCGAAGACAAGGCAAAGACAAAAGCTAAGGCAAAGAGGAAGGCGAAAACAAGGACTGCAGGCGGATGGTGAACGCGAATCGATCGAAGACGCCGCCAGGAATCGAGTGGAGATACTTCGCCGTCACCTCGCTCGTCGTCTGCTAGTAGTCGACCGTGAAGTAGACGGCGAGCCTCTTTTCGAAGGCGATGATCCGCAAGCGCTCGCGGCCGTTGAGGGAAAGGCCGTCTTCGGAAATGGCAAGCTCCTCGAGGGCGACGTCGGCGTCCGCACGTGGCGCGGCGGGCATGTTGGTGACCGTCATGGTGAGCATCTTCTCTTGCTCCGCAACGTTCTTCGGGCCAAAGATCAGACTGGGCAAGTCGCTTTCCGTGCCGCTCGTGTCTGTCGGGGAGCCCTCGCGAGAGATGGTCAGGGGCTTCTGTTCGGCCACCAAGAGCTTGACGTGCTCCAAACGGTCGTCGAGGTGGACCGACTTCGTCCGCGTGCTCGGCTCGCTCTTGGTCGACGCCATGCCAGTCACGACAGATAGATCGCCACGGCCGGTGCTGGTCGAACTCAATCTGCACGAGCTGGAGCCACACGTCCGCCGGGTACCAAGGTTCGTTGGTGCTCTGCACACGGCCGGACGTTATAGTTAAGTCAAGGCCGTGGATGCCGGGAGGTGGCGAGCACGACGCACCTTATGGGCGAGCATGAGCACTCCAATCGCGGGCTGTTCGCAGACAAAATCCCCCGTGTCGTAAGTATCCAGTCGGATATCCGAGAGATAGACGATGGCCGTTGGAATGGTGCGCGCGTCGAGAAGGCCGCGGGTGATGTGGTCGGTGACGCAGCCCATGAGGACGAGGGTCTTCAGCTGGAACGCTGCCGTATACTGCGACGCGAGTATGACCCGCGCGACCGCAGCCATGAGCACGTCGACAAAGTATTCTGGCAGTCGCGGTGTGAGGACACGTGCAGCACCCCACACTGCGCCACGCACCGATGACACCACAGTTCACGTTGGTGCTGACCATCTCCAAGACTTTCGTGTTGAGGAATGCAGCGGGTACGAGGCTTGTCGGTTCGTTCATGTTCAGAGGACTGGCTATGTCGAAGAAAACAGAGGAGATCACCGCGGCAGTGGCGCAGGTAGAGGGAGAGGTGAAACTCGATATGCAGCAGAGCAAATGAGGTGGACCCCGGCTCTTTAAGTATGAGGGCAGAGGCGGTGGAAATATCCCCGAGAAAACTGTAGGAAGACGCTGCGGCGCTGCGACAGGAAGGCAGGTGAGGCCTGAGGCGGTGGATATGTGGTATGCTGCGGTACGCACGCGTTCTTTATACGAAACCGAGGGCAAAACGGCCTTGCCGCGCATCACGTAGGGCGCGGTGGATTTCGTGCGTAAACCGCTTGAGCTGTGCGCCCCAATCACGATCCTTCAGCTCTGCGCGTCACACGGTCAAACGAGGGAACGCACCAATGAGCCAAACCCTCCGGCATCAAGACGCCCCGCCATTGCGTGCCGCACGCCGTGCTCTGCGCGACGAGTGTCACAGCGATGATCAAGCCCATAAATAACCCGCCCCCCACCGACGCGAGCGTCCCCATCACGGATAGACCACCGTTCGTGCCGGGCGGTACGGGTTTGAGGGTGGTGATGAGGATGGGAGGCGAGCGCGACAGGATTCCGAGCTCTGAGGCCAGGGTGTCTCCCAGACAGCACGCGAAATGTCTGTGTGTAGGTTCAGGGGGACACGCGGGATAATTAGGTCCATACGAGAGGATGACGTACCCCAGAGCGACAAACATAAGAGCCCAACTCCATAGCGCCGTAGGTGGCGGCGTGAGCGCGCACCATCGGTCGACGTCCAACCGCAGCCTGTACACACCAAGTCCACGGTCCAAGTCCAGACCTGCCAGGCCTTTCGATACCCACGAAGGCGGGTCGTACAGTGCGCTCCAAAGCAGGGCAGCGATAGGCGAGGTTAACGCGGAGAGGCGATCGCGGTGACTGGCAGGGCGGACGAAAGTGGGTGTGGGATACTCGAGGGGAGCACAATGTGGAGAGCGCACGCGACGCGCGTGAAAAGACCCGGAATCTGACGTCCACCGTCACGGGGACCCCGAGGACATGGATCATGCCAGGGACTTGGACGTCCGTACATGAGGATACCCCGTGGGGCCTGATACCTTGAGCGAGCGACGGATGCAAGTTCGCCGGACTTGCACGCACCAATGTCGTCGTAGCCGGCCTTGCGGATTCGTCCGTCTACGGCCTGCAAGAATACGGTCAGAATCAAATTGAGCCGGACGACATCACGCACGAACCATGGTAGACGACGGCAATCACCCGGACCTCAAACAGATGGCCACCATTGCCAGGGGAGCCTTCTTCTTCCTGATCAACCGTCCAGCGACCATGACCGAGCCGGAGAGTCGGAGAGCAATCTTCGAGCAATGGGTGGGGGAAGTGGCCTGGGAGCGGTGTGCGGTAGAAAGGCCGACGGAGGGCCGGGACGGAGTGCGGGCCCGGGCATCCGGGAGCCAGAGGCCAGAGAGGCTCGAGCAAGCTCGCAATCGCTGCTCGCTGCTCGCTGCCCGCTGCTCGACTGCTCGACAGCCGCAGAGCCACGTCCAACCGGTCGGACGCGGACAACTTCGACACGTTCTGCGGAAGATCGCGGTCATCCACGCGACCGGGCCGGGAGACTTGCAAAAGCACGGCCCAGGAGCTCGACAGCGGCCTCCGATAACGACTCTGAGGAGGGCCCGAAGAGGACTAAGGAAAATGGGTGGAATTAAAATAAGTTAACGTGCCCTAGACTTTACAAATAGAGCACCGCTCACCTGTGCATATACTCGCCGGGATCAACCCAATCGACACTACATCGAATCCGAATACAAGCCGTCCGAGGGCAAGTACTACACGGGACTGTAAGCGAAGCATGGAGGGTGGTGAGCTCCTGCATCATGCGCTCGTTCTGGTCTTGCTTGTCGGCGTAGACGGTCTCAGCATGCTGGCATATGCTCGCGGGTTGCAGGCGATGGGAGTGGAGAGAAGAGAGAGACGTGTCGAACGTCCAAAGGGGTGCCCGCAAACTGCCGAGAATAGATCAGTCCAAGCGCTCGAGGGTCAAAATGGGCTGCAATCGATTTGCAATCGACTCACCGTGGCTCAAGTGTCCACAAACTATCTCATCGCCCTCGTTCTGCGCCGTACATCGTACCGTCGCTCAAACGTGCCCAGAAACAGCAGACGGCCGGTACTCCTCCTTCACGAGCTTGATCTCGTGCCCGGTTGGCTTCATGTCGAGCGAGCCCAGGATGTCCTCGAGGTTCGCAAGGCTCATCGTCCCGGCGGTGACGTGCGGCTTCGAGCTTGGATGGGTTGGACGATGAGCATGTGAGGAGGATGTGTAGCGGGGCAGGTACTGTTGGTAATGGGGGTGGAGGGCAGCAGCAGCGGTAGCGTGGACTGCGAGCTGAGGTGAGTGGTCGGGGGCGTGGCCGTTTGAAAGCTACCCTGGATGAAGAGAGTTTGACGGCGGGAGAGGAAACGGTGAGCAAAAATTAATACCATAGCGGGATAGCGGGTGAATGGAAACGTACCAAAAGACTGTACCGCCTGGCGCGGCTACGGTCATCCTCATGGTCGCGGAGGGGCCACTTGGCGGGCGGTGGTGCGCCTGGGACGGATAGAGGGCCGTCGTAGCCCGCATCTATGCTGTCAGCATGGGGACGCACGCGAATAGATGTTGCGCTCGGCGGCGGGGACAGGGGAATGGAGGGGAAGTGCTGAGAGGAGCTGAGCCTATGTGAGGAGGTGTGGGAGACATGGGCGCGTGCGGACGGGATCCGGGGGAGCTGGATGGCGGAATGGACGGACATCAGCCCATCTAATTTCTGAAAAACCCCAGTCAGTTACGCGGGAGATATGACAATGATATGCGAAATGCACTGGCAGTACAGACACGGACGCCGTCTTCGGTATGGACCCTGACAACAAAAATTGGATTTACGGGGGATAGAATGTCCAGAACGTCCATCGCTCAAGTCAATTGATGCATCACAATACTGAGCTCGAGCCTCGAACTGCAACAAATGGGACGAAGTGTGTTCTCCATCTTGTAACTCGGCCGAACGTCAGCACAACGTATGCCGCTGCGCATACAATGAAACAATGTGATGAAAAGCGAGCGGCTCACCTGTCGAGGTTGGGTGGTTCTGTTGCAGGGGAGAAGCGGTCAGTCAAAGTTCTCCAAGTCCCACAGCCGTGTACATCTGACCACGTAGCGACGCTCGGGCGGAATCCACCGCCGGATGAGCTGGCAAAAGCAAATCATTGTAGTCCAAAAATAAAACAGCATGTGGTGGTTTAGCGAGTGGCTTCAGGAATTCGGTGTTGTGATACAGCGATGATGAAGGTTAAGTGCGGGCAGGCGGACTCGAGACCCGCCGCGCCACCAAGCTTGAGACGCCCGCACCTGCCATTCTAGGCAGCAGAGTCTCGCGTTGCGAGTCGCGTCATGATCATCGCTTGCTCCGCTTGCTCTTGACCACCACCACCGCTGTGCCTTCTACCACGCTCACGGCCGCCATTTGTATATGCGCTTGACAATGTGTGACTCAGCACCTCTGGTGTCTATCTCGCTTGCTGCCGGACCAAGACTCTTGGCTACTACAGGCTACTCGTGCGCAGTACAATGGCGGCAAAGAAGGTACCATGGCAGACAGTGAACGCACTCATTGTGCATCTCGCCGAGGATCAGGCCGTCGTTGCTCTCCTTTGCCATCTCCGCGTCCTCCTCTGAGAAGTATACCATGATCGTCTCGTACTCGCTAGATCTCCGCCCCTGCATCAGAAATTTCGCCATCTTCGCCGTCCGACTCGAGCAAGAGCTTCGGAGTTTTGGGGCCGGTCTTTGGGTGCCTCAGCGGGAGGCCGAGCGGGTTCGTCTTCGGGCGGGCGCGACCGACGCCAATGTCGTTCCGCCCGAATGGGCCCCAGCAGAACGGAGCCGGGAGCACTGGCGGCGTACCTGGCAAGACCGCGTCTGGGTTACGACGTGCGAGGTCGATGTCCTCATCTGTCGCCGGCTCGAAGCGGAGGATACCAACATCCCAGAGCGCGAGGAGGAAGCGCAGGGCAGGCTGGCCGCCGGGAATCGCGCTGGGGTCTGCGAACGGTATGTTCGCGTACGTCGGCCATGAACGAAGATTGAGGCCGCTGCGGACAACGACACCGAGGGCGTAGCCCTTTTTTGACCAGTGCATATTTGCCTTCGGGTTCCCGGTGAGTTGTCCTTGCATAGTTGTTAGACAGAATCGCGCTTCGCGTTACTTGATAAGTACGTACTAAGCTTTCCCGTCATTTTATCCCTGAGTGACCCCTTGAGCTTTGCAAGGGCGGTCGAATATGCCCTCTCGTGTCCATACGGACTCGCAGGGTTCGCGGCATGGTCTCGAACGGGAGGCATGGTGTATGTATACACGGACAGAGTGAGGAGTAGATGAGGTTTGAAGACAGGACTACACTACAGTAAGTGTAGCGAATAAATCCGAGGCGTTTTGATCACGATATGTTGCGATCACAGCGCCCGTCAGACGCACTACCTCATGAAACAGTTGGGGCTCATCCGGAAATCTTTTGGTCTACCTCATGGCCGTTCGACAACCTCCAAAGCTCATCCTCCACCACGCACAAGACTTCCCATTTCTGATTCCAATGTCTCTCCACCATCTAATCGCATTGCCTGCCCACTGACGATCCCGGTGCTCTTCGAAGACAAGGAGCCGAACCAGTCATCTCCGGAAGATGAACTACCGGAGTCTAGCCCGATACTGCCGAAGAAGCGCACTTAAGTCCAAGTCACAATCGTCCAGCATGAGCCGTCTTCCGCTTTCCCTATCCAAAGCGCCATCGCCACCCACCATCGACATGATAGAATTCGATTTTAATGACCAGTTGAACAAGACTGAAAAGCGATGACCCTCGCGGCGACAGAGTGGGATCTTGACAACTTTGGCCATCACAGCAACTATCGCGATGGTCTTGATCGCCCACCCAGCCCTGTTCCCAGTCGCCCATACGAAAAGCCTTGGAGGAGGTGACCAACGCCAAAGCGAGCCGCTCAACGCTGCCTCTGCCGGACACCACGTCTGGTGCGTGCAGCAGATGTGAAACCCTCGTGGGCCGCGGTGTCTCACGAACTCTGCATGACACAGATCGCGAGCGGACACCGGACGTTGATGCGCCCACATCTGCCACGAGCTTGGCGAGCACCTCTACGCGGAACTTCCTCTTTACGCTTGCTACGACACCCGCGCCCGTGTCCAAGCCCTCTTCTCATCTGCCCATTCTGCGCTCCTCAAGCCCCGTTGTGCCACCAACTCAGTCCGAACCGGAGCCTCCCACGGCCGGACGCGAGCGTAGAGTACGCAAGAGCATCAACTACGCGGAACCCAAGCTCAACACGTAAGTGTCCGATCTGTCTATACACGTAATGATAATCATCTAACATTTACCGAAGGAAAATGCGGAAGTCTGATCCCGTCCCACCACCACCAAACGCCGCATCAAAACGCTCTTCCACCTCAGGAGTCCATGAGGATCCCCCGCCACTTTCTTCGCGATCCTCGTCGTCGAACAGTGCTACAGATGCTGATCCTGAATCCACCTCCACGGGTACGGCGAAGCGGAAGAAGACCCGGCCGTACGTGCCACCGGAAGACGAGGAGGAGAGCGAGGGGACACAGGCTGATGCTGAATTCGGCGGTCTTGGCACCGGTACGTGGGCTAATGTGGACAGCCGACGGTGAAGTGCACATGTATCGGGTGCACGCCGGGTCGAAGGCGACGACATCCGATCTCCCATCTGAACATCCTTGACATGTACGATACGGAAGACCTTCCGGCTTCTCTGCACTCACCACATCCCCTTCTCCCCAAGTGCGAAGATGAGGATCATTCCATATTTCTCGAACCCCCTATGAAAACGATCTCCCCCTCGCTTCTTGGCGGTGCGCCGGAACTTCAGGCCACGCGGCTTCGAGTTGTTCCTGCAGTCTGATCCACCACTCGCACGCTCTCCGTCGCTGGATGACTTGGAGTTTCTCGACATCCAACCGGATCCAGAATCGGCCAACGTCGAGGTCGACGAATTCCTCGCCTTCAGCACTCTTCGCAAGAACACTCTTACCGAGGAACGTGCGGCGCGCATGGCCGAGGCCGAGCTGAGTGAGCGGATCACCGCGGTCGCGAGCGCGCTCCTCCCTCCATCTGAATGGAGACGGACCCAGTCGTACTCGACGCTGCCGAGAAGCGCCTTCGCGAGCGCGAGCTTCACTCCCTCATGGACATGCGCGCTGAGGCGCATCGTACGCGCAAGCTGCAGAAACAGCGGTCCGAGGAGATTGGAGCCTTGCTCGACTTCAAGATGCACACCCCGATGTTGCCTGTGGAAGGCCTCCCGTCTCTCGTTGGTGGAGGCAAGGGGCGGACGAAGACGATCGCACACCTCGTCGCGCACATGGTGTTGCGACACCGCGATCAGAATTTCGAGGTGCGCGTCCGCTCCTCGGGTGAGTACTTCTGTGCGAGTCTAGCCATAATAATGTTCGTAATGTCATGATAGTCATCGAATGAAACGCCCGATCCATGGCATCCAGCCAAACGATTGGATCTCGGTACATCGAGTAAGGATCTCGGTGTTCGGGCAAGTATCATGCTCACGCCTTGATCGTAGATCGGCCCAGGGCGTTGTCAAGCAGGTACAAGCGAGATCAACAGTGCACACCCGCGTAGCTTAACTCAAATTCCGCCCGCCAAGTTCTCTGGAGTTCCGCCATGGTAAGCGAAATTGTGTTTGATGCGTACCGTCCATGCTTACGTTGTGTACGAGATCTAGATGTCTGGCTGGCGCGTGTTGAGAGGCCCCTGCTCGAAATCCCCGTGTGTCCCCCGCTTTCATTCAGTGCTCGTTCTGCTCACGATCAGCGGCGTGTCAGGAATGCAAGTGTCCCCATGCCTCCAGCCGGTCGCAACATTCCTCCGGGTCCTCCCAATCAGCGCACCGTTCCTCCCCAACAGTGTGGTGTAAAGGACAGCTCATTTCATGGGGTGCGTACATGGTTCGATTTTGATCGCAGCGTTGGACAGGACTGATACCGATCCAGGTCACGAATAGGCTGTCTGACGACGTCCACGGCACCCACTCCGGACGCGGCTGCTGGCGGTTGCGCATTTCCAGACCTCTCATCAATGTTTCCAGGGCTATGTCGTGGACGGCCCCCGAAGCGAATCTTGTGACTTTGTGGCTGCATGTAGCAAAAAAGCGGCCCTGACAAGTCCAGGCAATGTCCAGAATGGCCGCAGTTGCGCACTCCTGTCAGAAATTTGTCGCACAAGCGATATTGGGCGGGGCGGAAGGTGAGTTCCAATTTAGTTTGAGAATGGACCTCCAGGGACGGGTGCGTGTGTCAACACGCACACAGCACGAATTGTCCGCGGCCGTCGCAGTGTTCTAGAATGTTGTCTCCATCCGGGAACGAGGTTAGTGACCTGATCTTCGACTTTACCAGGGACCTTACAGACACAATACAACATAAACCAATTGGTGGAAGTAGCAGCTGACTGACCTGTTCGACGTGCCCCTCCACGTCGAACTGCAAGCTGTAGCCCATGCCAAAAATGCGGCTGTGAGGAAACAAACCGTGGCGCGAACGCCCCTGATGGCTTTGTGAAACCCAAGGGCGAGACGGGAGTGGGGGAATGCTGTCAAACTCGGTGATTCGGATGAACACGAAGCGAGAGAAGACTTGAAATACGTCTTCGTGGGAGACGGTGCTCACGCGAAAGTCGCTCCTGGAGACCGGGTTGTGTCGGAAGGGTTAGCCGCAGGTGAGGCGAAATTATGGCACCGGAGCTAACATAAAAGCAGGCCGCGCAAGAGGGACTTGTCAGGCTGCCCGCCATCGTCTCCACGCTCCCTTCCGAGTCGTCCGTTCCTCCTTTTCTCTCCATCCCAGCTGCGCCATACCCGTGACACCCATCTGTGAAGCCCTGGGCGACCCATTGTATTGTACGTCTATTCCAAAATATTATTCTGTGCTATTCGTGTTCGTACTAACGGATGGTTGTGACTTTGATGCTGCAGGAATCGCCCACATGCCGCCGGAGGATGCGGCGACGTCCACCGTGAACCGGTCGTCGACTCGGCACCTTTGTGGTCGCGTTTCGAGGTCAGGCCGATCGCCGGTACCATTCAGGTTACCATCTTGGTATGTGATTTCGGGCCTTCTCGATATCGTCTATCGCGATGCTTCTGTGCGCGCGCGCGCGTCAAGAAGACGTCATTTCTCCTTCCCCATTTCCATTCACATGATGTGGGCGCGACAATGGCGTTGGGCGCGGGGCGGAGAAGCATGCATTGCAACCTGTTTTTGACTGACGTCCCTGACGATTGCGGCCGCGGACATATTCGCTGACCCACTTCTGATCCGCAGATCGTCCAGGCGGACCCCGACGGCGTCGTCGCGCTCTCCCTGTGCGCCCTCGCGGCATTGCACCGCGCGCGCGCGCAGATGGCCCGGAGCACGTAGCCCATCCTCGAGGACCCCGACGTGGAGAACTCGCTGCCGCGGCAGCTTTACAGCCGTGCCCTCTACCTCGTCATGCATTCGCCCCAGACCAACGGCATGGGCCAATCCTCGGACTCGGCCGCAATCGCTGCCGTACAGCTCGTTGCGTACTCCCTCTTGGGCGGCGGGTCGAGCGACTGGGCGACCCCGCTCGACTACGCGTGCGAATGGCTGGCCCAGACGGGCATTTACAACGAGGAGAACCTGAAGCTCACGCTGCTCAACATGACCGCCCCGGGTCGCTTCGCTGCGAAGGCAACGATGGTGCGTTCTCGCCTCAACTGGCTGTGTCGCCACGGACTGCGCTGACGGCCACTTACCAGTACTGCGATGTCTTCTCGAGCATCACGCTCCTGCAGCCGCCGCGCTTCCTGCCGCTCTACAAGCGGTTCTTCGGGGGCGGCGCCGGCTGCTGGGCGAGCAACGCGAGCCCGGCGTCGAGCGCACAGCACGCTGCATTGTGGATGGACGGCTTGTCAGGCTGCCCGGATGAGGCGATGCTTGCCATTGCTGAAACATCCGCACTAGCACATTGGAACGCGACCGAGCTCCAGAGCGGTAGTCTAAGCATGCGCGAGCTCATCCGACGCAGAGACGTCATCGAGAGGGAGCTGAGGGAGAGAGCTACGGGCAAGTCCGCGGACGGCATTGCCGGCTTCAAGAACCCAGTTCCGGACCAGCCCAGGCGAACATGACTGCGTCGGAGAAGGAGAAGCTGTCGGATGACGAGCTCACTGCTCAAGTCTTGTACGTCTTCTCGTGTTTGTGCCACCACCTCCTCTAAGCCCGCGATCTCGCATTACAGAACATTCATCCTCGTCGGCATGGATACAATTTCGCATGCAACCGTGCGGCTGCTCCATCTCCTAGCCCTGAACCCGAACGTCCAGAGTAAGCTCCGGGCCGAGATCCTGGAGGCGCCGGCGGGCGAGGAGGTCAGCTACGATCAACTCAACGATCTTCCCTACCTCGACTCGGTCTTCCGCGAGACCCTCCAGCTGTACGTGGTAATCATGAGGCAGTCTGCTGATTTAGCGACTGACGCACGCGCATGCCCGCAGGTACGGCCCGGTAAGCAATCTCACTCGTTGGTGAGTATCGGCACGCTTGTCCAGTCTCTCGCTTCAACGGCTTATGAGGTGGAGCTGCAGTGCTTCCCAGGACACAGTCCTCCAATTGCACGAGCCCTTCCGCGGCAGGGACGGCTGTCTGATTACAGAGGTCGCGGTCCGAAAAGGCACCATCGCCATTCTGAACTTGTGGGCATGCAACACGAACAAGGCGCTGTGGGGCGAGGACGGCTGCGAATGGAACCCAGACCGCTTCCTGACGCCCGTTCCCCGTGCGGTCGAAGAGGCTCGCATCCCCGGGGTCTACTCTAACCTGTGAGTGGTTAAAGCGTTGCGATAAAGGGCTGAACACTGACGTGATGTAAGGCATGTCTTTCCACGGCTGCTCGCGGTCCTGCATGTATGTGTCCTGGTTGGCTCGTCCTCGGCTCGATCCTCGACTGACAATGTATGCGTGTTTAGCGGCTTCAAGTACGCGCAGCTCGAGCCCAACAAGTGGCCTCTGATCTACTTATTCGGGCATGTTGAAAGCTGACATCGTGTCTATCTCATTCCCAGCGGTCGTCCTGTCGCTGCTCATCGCGAACTTCGAGTTCGACTTGAGCGACAAGGACATCGTATGGAACAACACGGGCGTCTCGTACCCGTCCGTCGGGAAGGAGAGCAAGAGGCCAGAGATGCCGCTCAGGCTCTCAGTCATCCGTTCCTAACCGATCCGTGCCCATCCGATGTACCAGCACGAGTCGCGAAGTGCTGTGTCAAGTTGGGGGTTGCATGAGCACGATCTAGTCTACGCGCGGTGAGTAAAGAAACCCTCGTAACGACGATGCATTGATGACGTACTGACCTCCCGTTTTTGGGTTCCTCATGTCACCTCCTGTTCGCACTGGTATATCTAGATCATTTCTCGACATGATCGAATCACCCTAACGGTTCTCCCAACCGTGTCCTCCACCGTTGAGCAAAGCCCTCCCACGCCTCCGTTCCATCTTGAAGGAGCACTTGCCGTATTGCAATGGCACACTCGGACCTCGTGCTTTACAATGGAAAGGAGAGTCATGCTCGGTAGGCGATACTGGCTTGTAGGGTGAACAGAGCTCTGACTCACCATCGAGGTTCCCACAGACGCATCGATCTCTCGAAAGCGTGCGAGCCCACCCCGTTCGGATGCAACGACCAGACTGTTTTCGATGGCAACTACCGCCGAGCTCGGAAAATGGAGGTCGACGACTTTGTGCTCGGGTTCGACGCCGGGGGCTGGTCGAGGCAATCCGCTCGGCGCTGTTCTGCGGCGAGGAGGTATCCAACTTCGTCGGAGCGGAGTTGTATAAGCTGAACGTATACGGTGCGCATATAGTCCGGCCATGTAAGTTGTGAAATTTGCTAACAGTAATGCCAATATATGAAACCGGTTAACTGTTCACACTCTAGATTCCTCACTTCAATGCCTTTGTCCCCGTCGACTTCTCGCTGGCTCTGTCGTCGCTCCCGGTCGTCGATCAAGCCAGTCTTGGCGGACTTAGTGTTTCGACGTCAACGCTTAAATTCGACTTCGAATCCACGAATTTGAAGCAACATGGCGTCCACAGAAGAAAGCCCGCTGCTGGCCGCGCCGTCGGACATTGACGTCGTGCACCGCAATCTCCTTTACCAACGCTTCTCCCCTTCCCAAAAACGCGTTATCGTGGCCGTCATTGCTTACGCCGGTCTGATTCCTTGTGAGTGCGTCGGAGACAGGTCGAAGCCCCACACTCATTGAAATGCTTCATTCTAGTCTTGGCCTCTGGTTCCTTCATACCCTCCATTCCAGAGATTGCCAGCGAGCTGAATATCACAGGTCCGATAATCAGGTATGCTGGGCTCCTTCTCCCGTCCCGGTTCTTGATCTGACATCAGGATAGTCTTGCAGTGAGTTTGTCGCTTGCTACTGCGGCCATTGGCAGTCTTACCTGGGCGACATATTCGCGCACATGTGAGTAGCAGAATACTCCTCAGGTTTCCTGGCTGCCGATTAAGTCGCGTCACGATAGATGGACGTCGCTTTGTGTATCTCAGGTCTTTGCCGTGCCTTTGCATAGGCTCGATAGGTGTCGCACTGTCCTACACCGTGCCCTCGCTCATGTTCTGGCGCGTAGTCCAAGCCTTCGGTTTCTCAAGCGCAATGTCTGTCAGCGCAGGAGTCATCGGAGACATTTATCGACTTGAGGAACGGGGCTATGCTATGGGCCTGTTCTTCGGCGTGAGTCATGGCATAGTTTGCTCCATTGACGATGACTCATTCCTGCCTTGGCTTAGGCTTCGCTCATCGGACCAGCAATCGCACCCGTCTGTGGAGGTATTGCGACGCATTATGCCTCTTGGCGTTATGCCCAATGGGCGTTGTTCTTCATGGGCATCTCTGCGCTTGTCGCGGTCGCATTGTGGCTCCCGGAAACGCTGCCCGAAGAGAAGCTCGGTCAGCTCAAGGCTGAGGGGAACCAGTTCAAGATCCTCAACCCCCTTAGCAGTCTCGCACTCTTGCGCAGCCCCGTCATTCTGATTCCGGTGAGTTCAGTGTCGCACTAGCACGCATTTGTCGTCCTCTTGACATCGACTCATTTGAGCTTAGACCGTTGCGACTACGACTGCTTTGGCGACCGATTTCGGTAGGACCGTGTCTTGTATAACATCCACGTAGCTAACGCTCTTCAGTGATGATGGTTCCTCTCTCCTATACGGTCGTAAGTCTCCACACTCTTTCCCCTTCCGGAAGCATCGCTTATGCCACATCAGGGCGAGGCATACGGCATCTCAAATGAAGCCGTCATAGGAGCATTTTTCCTTCCTATTGGCATAGGGAATTTTCGTGCGTCTGGCCTCGCGCATCACCTCTGGGATCATGCAGCATACTCAAGGTTCTCCACTACAGTCGGTGCCCCGCTGGCCGGACATTTAGCGGACAGGGCTGTCATCGTTTGGCGGGACCGTCGCGATGGGGTCTGGGTGCCCGAAGATCGTCTCCGTGCTACCATGTGGGGCGCGGCGTTCTTAGTACCCGTGTCCACCCTTGCAGCGGGCCTGACCATGAAGTACGTTCCAGGCCTCCCTGGGATCGCCCTTCTCTCCGTTTGGCTGTTTATGAACGGTATCGGAGTACGTCTTCCAGAATGAAGCATCGTGTCATTGCTCATCTCGAGTTTCAGGTGGACATCGTCTTGACCCCTTGCTCCTCATACTACGTCGATATCTTGCACGACCGGAGTGCTGAAACTATGGCAGCTAGCTCGTGAGTAGTATCTCTCGCCGTACGCTCGTGCCGCATTCTAACGTGCTGAGGGGATGATGCCACGATCGGCAGCTCGTTCCGTTCGCTCATCATGGCGTTCGCAACCGCGAGCACTCTGCCTCTTATAGAGTCGTTTGGTGTTGTCGCAACAAATGCGCTCTTTTCAGTAATTGCATGGACCGGTTTCGGGTGCGTGTCGCTTTACGTCAGACAATGTTGGGGCATTGGCCTGGATCCTCTCTGACGACGGATGTAGAATGATACTGCTTACCATCCGGTATGGAGATCGGATGCGCTCGTGGGTAGACATTGGGTATACTACTTCACGGGACAACTGCTAGAGGCTCCACCGGTTGTGATATCCTTAGGGAGGAGCGGGTGGAATCGTGATTGCTCAGTTGCTAAGCTCCTAGCATAGGCGGTTGAGTTCGAGGCGGGATTTATAGTGATCTATTCAACAAATTACCCATTGGGAAGCAAACCACCTCGATCTTCCACGCTGCTATCAACTGCAACGTAACGTATCGAGGACGTAGGTTGCACACGCCTAACGCACCATCCTTGTCCAGTGCCACCGTACTCGTGACGACTGGTCGCACAGAAAGTGGACTTTTTTTCCTTGGAGCCCCGCTGGATATCCGGATGGAAGCTTGAGCTTAAGTATGAACGACGGCATACATGGAACAGACTGTCGTAAGCCGTCGTAAGCACCTCCTGATATCGAACGTCTTTGCGCCGGACATTACTCACACGTGTGCGCCGCAAGACGGCTTACGGTATTCGGAGAAACAACTCAGTGGGGAACTTCCGAAGATGACTCGGAGAGACCCGTTCATGCCAGCCTTGACCTCGTCGCGTTCAACGCCGGTTCCTGTATCCACCTCGTTGAGCCTCGGCTACGCCCGGGATAGCGACATGGAACATGACACGCTCACCGACATCCGGATATCTCCTGACCCTGACGTCGTCGAGGAAGGAACCTGGGCGTGACGGTTGCAAAGCTGTCCTGCCAGTGCATCCTGACGGACGTTTTGTAGGTATGGACAATCATCCACATTTCGCGCTCGCCGGGCACAGCCTTGCGTGTGTTGTCTGAGAGATCCGTGGGAGCGCGAGGGTTCTGTGGACGTAAACGCGTCTGCTGTTTACAAGGACGAGATGAACAAAGGCTGCGCCCGTGAGTACAAAACAGTAACTCGCCTTCCAAGTTCCATATCCTCGGGCGCGGCGGACTGCTGAGATCGGAGAAGCCAGATGGTCGACTTTCAAGGATCCTTAGTTACCTAGAAACTCGAGAAGCAGTCAGCCTCTTGTCTCGACTTTTGGAAGAGACAATGCGCATAGACATAGACAAACTCACCTCACGACGGCAGCGCTCGCAAAGCACAAAAGGCCGTTGTACATAGCCTCCACTTGGGAGACAAGGTTTGGGCCGTCGTGCGGTCATCATCATGCTGCTGAATCGAGATACAGTAATACTTGTTATGAATTAATCTCACGAACTTCTTGGACCTTCGGGACAATATCAGGGGCGCCTCGCTACCGCACAACAACAGTGTTGAGCGCTGCTGCGCAAGACAAGAGAGATAAACCACCTCCCTGAGTCCCTCCCAAAGCGCAGAGCAGAAGACAATGAAATTGCAGCACGGCAAAGACAAAAGCATCACGGTCGTGTGGGGAACGTGCCGGCAGCAGTGTGTATGTGAAGAGATTCAGACGTACTCGCATATCATAGTGACAGCCGCGGCGAGGCACGCGAGATTGGAGGCTCGCAGCGCTCGCGAGCTGTGGGAACTTCCTGTTTCGGGCATCGCGCGCTTGCCGCGACTACGCCCTCTCAGATGGACAAACAGCCTGTCGGGCACGCGACCTGCAGTGTTTTATGCAAAGCACTGTAGATATTCAACTGTATCCGTACATAGAATTGAAGCTGCTCGTCACAGCCGGTGCACGGTGCCTCGTTGTGATTGAAGTTTTTAGACGCTTGCGGTGCCCAATGCACGATGTGCGATGACGTGCAGACGCGCCCTCTACCGGAAATCAGAAATTCTCCTGAGGACGAGGCTGGACTGCGTCTGGCCCGAGCAGCATTGGTTAGGCGGTGATATGACGAGAGGACGGGCCGCTGGGTACGTAGTAAGTACTAAGTGCGGTGAAGGACGAATCCACAATTGCGCGTTCGTCTTCTGAGGATCGTTGAGGAGAACGACGTCCATTGGAACTTGGAAGCCGGATACGCAGAGACAAAAGGCAGATGAAGACGAGAGCATCGCAACCGTGCGGCGATTGGTGGGTGGGAGAACCGCAAGGACTGTACATGGACGGTTCTGACGCCTAGTACGGGACCATCCCTATCGCACCGCCGGTGTCCGGGGCGGCGGATAGATCACAGGATCGACAACTCTAAGTGGGCACTTACGTAGGTTGGGAATCGCCGCATAAGTAGATCGAACTGAGTTCAGGACGGATCTAGACGAGAGCGTATGTACTCGGATCGTGCGCCGACACCGCTGCCCACGATCTCCTCATCCCCTTACGCAGACATGGCCACAACTGGATGGGATCTGCCTCACTTGTCTGGGGATTGGGGCAAACGCTTCCGGATTGGATGTGCTCGGAAAGCATGCCGAAAGCATCGCCAGACAGATGGGCAGTGGAACGAGTCGCGAGGATGGCGAAGAGGCGAAAGGGGGTGGAAAGGGAGGCTGAAGATAGGAAGCTGAAGCAAGCGCCACTCACGGTGTATCCAGCTGACCGTCCCCCCTCGTCTAAACCTTGCCAGGAGGATGGAGCGATTCCACCGCGGCGCCGCAACAGGCATCTGTCGGATGCGAATGTTGAATGGAGCCCGCCGAAGGTTCGGTTCGAAGATGAGTGTGTTTGGCAGCGGCGTGGCAGAGCGAGCCACTTGAGGCACGTCGGGGCAGGCTGCTAACCGAATATGATCCAGCCCATCTGGACCGGGCCACCGACAGGAGATGGGCTGTGGTGGCGGACAGAACCGGGGTGGAGAACGTTCGCGCGCGGGCGAGTGTATTCGTGCAGTGTGCGATGTGTCGTGGCCCGTGGGGGACAGAACGATACGGCCATGGACAGGAACACCCTGTGACACGGGCTACGGGAGAAGCGCGATGTTCTTTCCGGAGTGGCCTGCTCTGCGCGGGCTATTCTGGAGATGGAAGCCAGTCGAAGGCTGGGGGATGACAAGGGCGAGCGGCGAAAAGTGCAGGCGGCGCGGTGAGGCGGCGCAGGACGGCGCTTTCGCCTCAGGGAAGAGCTTTGCGCCGAGCACAGCGGAGCGTGCTATCATGATCCGCCAGGACACCAAGAAGGCAACTCGGAGCAGGCGATGCTGGGTGCGTCCACGGCCACAGAATACGGACTGCCGAGCTTTGTCGAGTGGCCATTGTGGGCAGAATACGGCGACCGGCAAGTGTTGTTCTGAGAAGAGGAAGCGTTGTCGGCGAGAGCACGAGGCGGACGCTGTCCAGCGCGAGCGCGTTGTCGTCGTGAGTGACAGGCAAGTGGGTTGGTCGTGCCATGATCGACGTTCGAGTCTGAGCTGTGCGTGGGGCGAGATCGGGGGCTGTCACATGTGCACGTGCGGTGACATGTCGCGTCCCGGGCAGATCGCGATCTCGCTTCGCTTGGCACACAGAAACTGACCGCAACAAGCCCTTGACTCTGTCAGAGCACAGGAAGGCGGACTAGGTACACAGGAAGCTCAGCAGGAGCACAAGAAGGCGAACTAGGTACCTCACTAGGTACAGGGGAAGCTCACTAGGTACACGGGAAGCTCAGTAGGAGCACGGGAAGCGCACTAGGTACACGGTAAGGCGAACTACATACAGGGTAAGGCTAGCTGAGTGCAGGGAGAGTAGACTCGGGCGATGATGCGGTCTGCATAATTCTACGACTGCGACTACAAGCACATAAGTGTATTCAGCCAACGATTGAACTGGTCGAGCTCCTCAGCTCTTCAAGTCCATCGGTATCAACTACTCTACTATACACAAGTCAGTCTCTCGACGTACGTTCGAATTTCAATTCAGTCGATCCCGACCCGCAAACGAAACTTACTCCGGCCCGAAGGTGCAGGCGAAGACGAAGACAAGGCGAAGGCGAAGACAAGGCAAAGACAAAAGCTAAGGCAAAGAGGAAGGCGAAAACAAGGACTGCAGGCGGATGGTGAACGCGAATCGATCGAAGACGCCGCCAGGAATCGAGTGGAGATACTTCGCCGTCACCTCGCTCGTCGTCTGCTAGTAGTCGACCGTGAAGTAGACGGCGAGCCTCTTTTCGAAGGCGATGATCCGCAAGCGCTCGCGGCCGTTGAGGGAAAGGCCGTCTTCGGAAATGGCAAGCTCCTCGAGGGCGACGTCGGCGTCCGCACGTGGCGCGGCGGGCATGTTGGTGACCGTCATGGTGAGCATCTTCTCTTGCTCCGCAACGTTCTTCGGGCCAAAGATCAGACTGGGCAAGTCGCTTTCCGTGCCGCTCGTGTCTGTCGGGGAGCCCTCGCGAGAGATGGTCAGGGGCTTCTGTTCGGCCACCAAGAGCTTGACGTGCTCCAAACGGTCGTCGAGGTGGACCGACTTCGTCCGCGTGCTCGGCTCGCTCTTGGTCGACGCCATGCCAGTCACGACAGATAGATCGCCACGGCCGGTGCTGGTCGAACTCAATCTGCACGAGCTGGAGCCACACGTCCGCCGGGTACCAAGGTTCGTTGGTGCTCTGCACACGGCCGGACGTTATAGTTAAGTCAAGGCCGTGGATGCCGGGAGGTGGCGAGCACGACGCACCTTATGGGCGAGCATGAGCACTCCAATCGCGGGCTGTTCGCAGACAAAATCCCCCGTGTCGTAAGTATCCAGTCGGATATCCGAGAGATAGACGATGGCCGTTGGAATGGTGCGCGCGTCGAGAAGGCCGCGGGTGATGTGGTCGGTGACGCAGCCCATGAGGACGAGGGTCTTCAGCTGGAACGCTGCCGTATACTGCGACGCGAGTATGACCCGCGCGACCGCAGCCATGAGCACGTCGACAAAGTATTCTGGCAGTCGCGGTGTGAGGACACGTGCAGCACCCCACACTGCGCCACGCACCGATGACACCACAGTTCACGTTGGTGCTGACCATCTCCAAGACTTTCGTGTTGAGGAATGCAGCGGGTACGAGGCTTGTCGGTTCGTTCATGTTCAGAGGACTGGCTATGTCGAAGAAAACAGAGGAGATCACCGCGGCAGTGGCGCAGGTAGAGGGAGAGGTGAAACTCGATATGCAGCAGAGCAAATGAGGTGGACCCCGGCTCTTTAAGTATGAGGGCAGAGGCGGTGGAAATATCCCCGAGAAAACTGTAGGAAGACGCTGCGGCGCTGCGACAGGAAGGCAGGTGAGGCCTGAGGCGGTGGATATGTGGTATGCTGCGGTACGCACGCGTTCTTTATACGAAACCGAGGGCAAAACGGCCTTGCCGCGCATCACGTAGGGCGCGGTGGATTTCGTGCGTAAACCGCTTGAGCTGTGCGCCCCAATCACGATCCTTCAGCTCTGCGCGTCACACGGTCAAACGAGGGAACGCACCAATGAGCCAAACCCTCCGGCATCAAGACGCCCCGCCATTGCGTGCCGCACGCCGTGCTCTGCGCGACGAGTGTCACAGCGATGATCAAGCCCATAAATAACCCGCCCCCCACCGACGCGAGCGTCCCCATCACGGATAGACCACCGTTCGTGCCGGGCGGTACGGGTTTGAGGGTGGTGATGAGGATGGGAGGCGAGCGCGACAGGATTCCGAGCTCTGAGGCCAGGGTGTCTCCCAGACAGCACGCGAAATGTCTGTGTGTAGGTTCAGGGGGACACGCGGGATAATTAGGTCCATACGAGAGGATGACGTACCCCAGAGCGACAAACATAAGAGCCCAACTCCATAGCGCCGTAGGTGGCGGCGTGAGCGCGCACCATCGGTCGACGTCCAACCGCAGCCTGTACACACCAAGTCCACGGTCCAAGTCCAGACCTGCCAGGCCTTTCGATACCCACGAAGGCGGGTCGTACAGTGCGCTCCAAAGCAGGGCAGCGATAGGCGAGGTTAACGCGGAGAGGCGATCGCGGTGACTGGCAGGGCGGACGAAAGTGGGTGTGGGATACTCGAGGGGAGCACAATGTGGAGAGCGCACGCGACGCGCGTGAAAAGACCCGGAATCTGACGTCCACCGTCACGGGGACCCCGAGGACATGGATCATGCCAGGGACTTGGACGTCCGTACATGAGGATACCCCGTGGGGCCTGATACCTTGAGCGAGCGACGGATGCAAGTTCGCCGGACTTGCACGCACCAATGTCGTCGTAGCCGGCCTTGCGGATTCGTCCGTCTACGGCCTGCAAGAATACGGTCAGAATCAAATTGAGCCGGACGACATCACGCACGAACCATGGTAGACGACGGCAATCACCCGGACCTCAAACAGATGGCCACCATTGCCAGGGGAGCCTTCTTCTTCCTGATCAACCGTCCAGCGACCATGACCGAGCCGGAGAGTCGGAGAGCAATCTTCGAGCAATGGGTGGGGGAAGTGGCCTGGGAGCGGTGTGCGGTAGAAAGGCCGACGGAGGGCCGGGACGGAGTGCGGGCCCGGGCATCCGGGAGCCAGAGGCCAGAGAGGCTCGAGCAAGCTCGCAATCGCTGCTCGCTGCTCGCTGCCCGCTGCTCGACTGCTCGACAGCCGCAGAGCCACGTCCAACCGGTCGGACGCGGACAACTTCGACACGTTCTGCGGAAGATCGCGGTCATCCACGCGACCGGGCCGGGAGACTTGCAAAAGCACGGCCCAGGAGCTCGACAGCGGCCTCCGATAACGACTCTGAGGAGGGCCCGAAGAGGACTAAGGAAAATGGGTGGAATTAAAATAAGTTAACGTGCCCTAGACTTTACAAATAGAGCACCGCTCACCTGTGCATATACTCGCCGGGATCAACCCAATCGACACTACATCGAATCCGAATACAAGCCGTCCGAGGGCAAGTACTACACGGGACTGTAAGCGAAGCATGGAGGGTGGTGAGCTCCTGCATCATGCGCTCGTTCTGGTCTTGCTTGTCGGCGTAGACGGTCTCAGCATGCTGGCATATGCTCGCGGGTTGCAGGCGATGGGAGTGGAGAGAAGAGAGAGACGTGTCGAACGTCCAAAGGGGTGCCCGCAAACTGCCGAGAATAGATCAGTCCAAGCGCTCGAGGGTCAAAATGGGCTGCAATCGATTTGCAATCGACTCACCGTGGCTCAAGTGTCCACAAACTATCTCATCGCCCTCGTTCTGCGCCGTACATCGTACCGTCGCTCAAACGTGCCCAGAAACAGCAGACGGCCGGTACTCCTCCTTCACGAGCTTGATCTCGTGCCCGGTTGGCTTCATGTCGAGCGAGCCCAGGATGTCCTCGAGGTTCGCAAGGCTCATCGTCCCGGCGGTGACGTGCGGCTTCGAGCTTGGATGGGTTGGACGATGAGCATGTGAGGAGGATGTGTAGCGGGGCAGGTACTGTTGGTAATGGGGGTGGAGGGCAGCAGCAGCGGTAGCGTGGACTGCGAGCTGAGGTGAGTGGTCGGGGGCGTGGCCGTTTGAAAGCTACCCTGGATGAAGAGAGTTTGACGGCGGGAGAGGAAACGGTGAGCAAAAATTAATACCATAGCGGGATAGCGGGTGAATGGAAACGTACCAAAAGACTGTACCGCCTGGCGCGGCTACGGTCATCCTCATGGTCGCGGAGGGGCCACTTGGCGGGCGGTGGTGCGCCTGGGACGGATAGAGGGCCGTCGTAGCCCGCATCTATGCTGTCAGCATGGGGACGCACGCGAATAGATGTTGCGCTCGGCGGCGGGGACAGGGGAATGGAGGGGAAGTGCTGAGAGGAGCTGAGCCTATGTGAGGAGGTGTGGGAGACATGGGCGCGTGCGGACGGGATCCGGGGGAGCTGGATGGCGGAATGGACGGACATCAGCCCATCTAATTTCTGAAAAACCCCAGTCAGTTACGCGGGAGATATGACAATGATATGCGAAATGCACTGGCAGTACAGACACGGACGCCGTCTTCGGTATGGACCCTGACAACAAAAATTGGATTTACGGGGGATAGAATGTCCAGAACGTCCATCGCTCAAGTCAATTGATGCATCACAATACTGAGCTCGAGCCTCGAACTGCAACAAATGGGACGAAGTGTGTTCTCCATCTTGTAACTCGGCCGAACGTCAGCACAACGTATGCCGCTGCGCATACAATGAAACAATGTGATGAAAAGCGAGCGGCTCACCTGTCGAGGTTGGGTGGTTCTGTTGCAGGGGAGAAGCGGTCAGTCAAAGTTCTCCAAGTCCCACAGCCGTGTACATCTGACCACGTAGCGACGCTCGGGCGGAATCCACCGCCGGATGAGCTGGCAAAAGCAAATCATTGTAGTCCAAAAATAAAACAGCATGTGGTGGTTTAGCGAGTGGCTTCAGGAATTCGGTGTTGTGATACAGCGATGATGAAGGTTAAGTGCGGGCAGGCGGACTCGAGACCCGCCGCGCCACCAAGCTTGAGACGCCCGCACCTGCCATTCTAGGCAGCAGAGTCTCGCGTTGCGAGTCGCGTCATGATCATCGCTTGCTCCGCTTGCTCTTGACCACCACCACCGCTGTGCCTTCTACCACGCTCACGGCCGCCATTTGTATATGCGCTTGACAATGTGTGACTCAGCACCTCTGGTGTCTATCTCGCTTGCTGCCGGACCAAGACTCTTGGCTACTACAGGCTACTCGTGCGCAGTACAATGGCGGCAAAGAAGGTACCATGGCAGACAGTGAACGCACTCATTGTGCATCTCGCCGAGGATCAGGCCGTCGTTGCTCTCCTTTGCCATCTCCGCGTCCTCCTCTGAGAAGTATACCATGATCGTCTCGTACTCGCTAGATCTCCGCCCCTGCATCAGAAATTTCGCCATCTTCGCCGTCCGACTCGAGCAAGAGCTTCGGAGTTTTGGGGCCGGTCTTTGGGTGCCTCAGCGGGAGGCCGAGCGGGTTCGTCTTCGGGCGGGCGCGACCGACGCCAATGTCGTTCCGCCCGAATGGGCCCCAGCAGAACGGAGCCGGGAGCACTGGCGGCGTACCTGGCAAGACCGCGTCTGGGTTACGACGTGCGAGGTCGATGTCCTCATCTGTCGCCGGCTCGAAGCGGAGGATACCAACATCCCAGAGCGCGAGGAGGAAGCGCAGGGCAGGCTGGCCGCCGGGAATCGCGCTGGGGTCTGCGAACGGTATGTTCGCGTACGTCGGCCATGAACGAAGATTGAGGCCGCTGCGGACAACGACACCGAGGGCGTAGCCCTTTTTTGACCAGTGCATATTTGCCTTCGGGTTCCCGGTGAGTTGTCCTTGCATAGTTGTTAGACAGAATCGCGCTTCGCGTTACTTGATAAGTACGTACTAAGCTTTCCCGTCATTTTATCCCTGAGTGACCCCTTGAGCTTTGCAAGGGCGGTCGAATATGCCCTCTCGTGTCCATACGGACTCGCAGGGTTCGCGGCATGGTCTCGAACGGGAGGCATGGTGTATGTATACACGGACAGAGTGAGGAGTAGATGAGGTTTGAAGACAGGACTACACTACAGTAAGTGTAGCGAATAAATCCGAGGCGTTTTGATCACGATATGTTGCGATCACAGCGCCCGTCAGACGCACTACCTCATGAAACAGTTGGGGCTCATCCGGAAATCTTTTGGTCTACCTCATGGCCGTTCGACAACCTCCAAAGCTCATCCTCCACCACGCACAAGACTTCCCATTTCTGATTCCAATGTCTCTCCACCATCTAATCGCATTGCCTGCCCACTGACGATCCCGGTGCTCTTCGAAGACAAGGAGCCGAACCAGTCATCTCCGGAAGATGAACTACCGGAGTCTAGCCCGATACTGCCGAAGAAGCGCACTTAAGTCCAAGTCACAATCGTCCAGCATGAGCCGTCTTCCGCTTTCCCTATCCAAAGCGCCATCGCCACCCACCATCGACATGATAGAATTCGATTTTAATGACCAGTTGAACAAGACTGAAAAGCGATGACCCTCGCGGCGACAGAGTGGGATCTTGACAACTTTGGCCATCACAGCAACTATCGCGATGGTCTTGATCGCCCACCCAGCCCTGTTCCCAGTCGCCCATACGAAAAGCCTTGGAGGAGGTGACCAACGCCAAAGCGAGCCGCTCAACGCTGCCTCTGCCGGACACCACGTCTGGTGCGTGCAGCAGATGTGAAACCCTCGTGGGCCGCGGTGTCTCACGAACTCTGCATGACACAGATCGCGAGCGGACACCGGACGTTGATGCGCCCACATCTGCCACGAGCTTGGCGAGCACCTCTACGCGGAACTTCCTCTTTACGCTTGCTACGACACCCGCGCCCGTGTCCAAGCCCTCTTCTCATCTGCCCATTCTGCGCTCCTCAAGCCCCGTTGTGCCACCAACTCAGTCCGAACCGGAGCCTCCCACGGCCGGACGCGAGCGTAGAGTACGCAAGAGCATCAACTACGCGGAACCCAAGCTCAACACGTAAGTGTCCGATCTGTCTATACACGTAATGATAATCATCTAACATTTACCGAAGGAAAATGCGGAAGTCTGATCCCGTCCCACCACCACCAAACGCCGCATCAAAACGCTCTTCCACCTCAGGAGTCCATGAGGATCCCCCGCCACTTTCTTCGCGATCCTCGTCGTCGAACAGTGCTACAGATGCTGATCCTGAATCCACCTCCACGGGTACGGCGAAGCGGAAGAAGACCCGGCCGTACGTGCCACCGGAAGACGAGGAGGAGAGCGAGGGGACACAGGCTGATGCTGAATTCGGCGGTCTTGGCACCGGTACGTGGGCTAATGTGGACAGCCGACGGTGAAGTGCACATGTATCGGGTGCACGCCGGGTCGAAGGCGACGACATCCGATCTCCCATCTGAACATCCTTGACATGTACGATACGGAAGACCTTCCGGCTTCTCTGCACTCACCACATCCCCTTCTCCCCAAGTGCGAAGATGAGGATCATTCCATATTTCTCGAACCCCCTATGAAAACGATCTCCCCCTCGCTTCTTGGCGGTGCGCCGGAACTTCAGGCCACGCGGCTTCGAGTTGTTCCTGCAGTCTGATCCACCACTCGCACGCTCTCCGTCGCTGGATGACTTGGAGTTTCTCGACATCCAACCGGATCCAGAATCGGCCAACGTCGAGGTCGACGAATTCCTCGCCTTCAGCACTCTTCGCAAGAACACTCTTACCGAGGAACGTGCGGCGCGCATGGCCGAGGCCGAGCTGAGTGAGCGGATCACCGCGGTCGCGAGCGCGCTCCTCCCTCCATCTGAATGGAGACGGACCCAGTCGTACTCGACGCTGCCGAGAAGCGCCTTCGCGAGCGCGAGCTTCACTCCCTCATGGACATGCGCGCTGAGGCGCATCGTACGCGCAAGCTGCAGAAACAGCGGTCCGAGGAGATTGGAGCCTTGCTCGACTTCAAGATGCACACCCCGATGTTGCCTGTGGAAGGCCTCCCGTCTCTCGTTGGTGGAGGCAAGGGGCGGACGAAGACGATCGCACACCTCGTCGCGCACATGGTGTTGCGACACCGCGATCAGAATTTCGAGGTGCGCGTCCGCTCCTCGGGTGAGTACTTCTGTGCGAGTCTAGCCATAATAATGTTCGTAATGTCATGATAGTCATCGAATGAAACGCCCGATCCATGGCATCCAGCCAAACGATTGGATCTCGGTACATCGAGTAAGGATCTCGGTGTTCGGGCAAGTATCATGCTCACGCCTTGATCGTAGATCGGCCCAGGGCGTTGTCAAGCAGGTACAAGCGAGATCAACAGTGCACACCCGCGTAGCTTAACTCAAATTCCGCCCGCCAAGTTCTCTGGAGTTCCGCCATGGTAAGCGAAATTGTGTTTGATGCGTACCGTCCATGCTTACGTTGTGTACGAGATCTAGATGTCTGGCTGGCGCGTGTTGAGAGGCCCCTGCTCGAAATCCCCGTGTGTCCCCCGCTTTCATTCAGTGCTCGTTCTGCTCACGATCAGCGGCGTGTCAGGAATGCAAGTGTCCCCATGCCTCCAGCCGGTCGCAACATTCCTCCGGGTCCTCCCAATCAGCGCACCGTTCCTCCCCAACAGTGTGGTGTAAAGGACAGCTCATTTCATGGGGTGCGTACATGGTTCGATTTTGATCGCAGCGTTGGACAGGACTGATACCGATCCAGGTCACGAATAGGCTGTCTGACGACGTCCACGGCACCCACTCCGGACGCGGCTGCTGGCGGTTGCGCATTTCCAGACCTCTCATCAATGTTTCCAGGGCTATGTCGTGGACGGCCCCCGAAGCGAATCTTGTGACTTTGTGGCTGCATGTAGCAAAAAAGCGGCCCTGACAAGTCCAGGCAATGTCCAGAATGGCCGCAGTTGCGCACTCCTGTCAGAAATTTGTCGCACAAGCGATATTGGGCGGGGCGGAAGGTGAGTTCCAATTTAGTTTGAGAATGGACCTCCAGGGACGGGTGCGTGTGTCAACACGCACACAGCACGAATTGTCCGCGGCCGTCGCAGTGTTCTAGAATGTTGTCTCCATCCGGGAACGAGGTTAGTGACCTGATCTTCGACTTTACCAGGGACCTTACAGACACAATACAACATAAACCAATTGGTGGAAGTAGCAGCTGACTGACCTGTTCGACGTGCCCCTCCACGTCGAACTGCAAGCTGTAGCCCATGCCAAAAATGCGGCTGTGAGGAAACAAACCGTGGCGCGAACGCCCCTGATGGCTTTGTGAAACCCAAGGGCGAGACGGGAGTGGGGGAATGCTGTCAAACTCGGTGATTCGGATGAACACGAAGCGAGAGAAGACTTGAAATACGTCTTCGTGGGAGACGGTGCTCACGCGAAAGTCGCTCCTGGAGACCGGGTTGTGTCGGAAGGGTTAGCCGCAGGTGAGGCGAAATTATGGCACCGGAGCTAACATAAAAGCAGGCCGCGCAAGAGGGACTTGTCAGGCTGCCCGCCATCGTCTCCACGCTCCCTTCCGAGTCGTCCGTTCCTCCTTTTCTCTCCATCCCAGCTGCGCCATACCCGTGACACCCATCTGTGAAGCCCTGGGCGACCCATTGTATTGTACGTCTATTCCAAAATATTATTCTGTGCTATTCGTGTTCGTACTAACGGATGGTTGTGACTTTGATGCTGCAGGAATCGCCCACATGCCGCCGGAGGATGCGGCGACGTCCACCGTGAACCGGTCGTCGACTCGGCACCTTTGTGGTCGCGTTTCGAGGTCAGGCCGATCGCCGGTACCATTCAGGTTACCATCTTGGTATGTGATTTCGGGCCTTCTCGATATCGTCTATCGCGATGCTTCTGTGCGCGCGCGCGCGTCAAGAAGACGTCATTTCTCCTTCCCCATTTCCATTCACATGATGTGGGCGCGACAATGGCGTTGGGCGCGGGGCGGAGAAGCATGCATTGCAACCTGTTTTTGACTGACGTCCCTGACGATTGCGGCCGCGGACATATTCGCTGACCCACTTCTGATCCGCAGATCGTCCAGGCGGACCCCGACGGCGTCGTCGCGCTCTCCCTGTGCGCCCTCGCGGCATTGCACCGCGCGCGCGCGCAGATGGCCCGGAGCACGTAGCCCATCCTCGAGGACCCCGACGTGGAGAACTCGCTGCCGCGGCAGCTTTACAGCCGTGCCCTCTACCTCGTCATGCATTCGCCCCAGACCAACGGCATGGGCCAATCCTCGGACTCGGCCGCAATCGCTGCCGTACAGCTCGTTGCGTACTCCCTCTTGGGCGGCGGGTCGAGCGACTGGGCGACCCCGCTCGACTACGCGTGCGAATGGCTGGCCCAGACGGGCATTTACAACGAGGAGAACCTGAAGCTCACGCTGCTCAACATGACCGCCCCGGGTCGCTTCGCTGCGAAGGCAACGATGGTGCGTTCTCGCCTCAACTGGCTGTGTCGCCACGGACTGCGCTGACGGCCACTTACCAGTACTGCGATGTCTTCTCGAGCATCACGCTCCTGCAGCCGCCGCGCTTCCTGCCGCTCTACAAGCGGTTCTTCGGGGGCGGCGCCGGCTGCTGGGCGAGCAACGCGAGCCCGGCGTCGAGCGCACAGCACGCTGCATTGTGGATGGACGGCTTGTCAGGCTGCCCGGATGAGGCGATGCTTGCCATTGCTGAAACATCCGCACTAGCACATTGGAACGCGACCGAGCTCCAGAGCGGTAGTCTAAGCATGCGCGAGCTCATCCGACGCAGAGACGTCATCGAGAGGGAGCTGAGGGAGAGAGCTACGGGCAAGTCCGCGGACGGCATTGCCGGCTTCAAGAACCCAGTTCCGGACCAGCCCAGGCGAACATGACTGCGTCGGAGAAGGAGAAGCTGTCGGATGACGAGCTCACTGCTCAAGTCTTGTACGTCTTCTCGTGTTTGTGCCACCACCTCCTCTAAGCCCGCGATCTCGCATTACAGAACATTCATCCTCGTCGGCATGGATACAATTTCGCATGCAACCGTGCGGCTGCTCCATCTCCTAGCCCTGAACCCGAACGTCCAGAGTAAGCTCCGGGCCGAGATCCTGGAGGCGCCGGCGGGCGAGGAGGTCAGCTACGATCAACTCAACGATCTTCCCTACCTCGACTCGGTCTTCCGCGAGACCCTCCAGCTGTACGTGGTAATCATGAGGCAGTCTGCTGATTTAGCGACTGACGCACGCGCATGCCCGCAGGTACGGCCCGGTAAGCAATCTCACTCGTTGGTGAGTATCGGCACGCTTGTCCAGTCTCTCGCTTCAACGGCTTATGAGGTGGAGCTGCAGTGCTTCCCAGGACACAGTCCTCCAATTGCACGAGCCCTTCCGCGGCAGGGACGGCTGTCTGATTACAGAGGTCGCGGTCCGAAAAGGCACCATCGCCATTCTGAACTTGTGGGCATGCAACACGAACAAGGCGCTGTGGGGCGAGGACGGCTGCGAATGGAACCCAGACCGCTTCCTGACGCCCGTTCCCCGTGCGGTCGAAGAGGCTCGCATCCCCGGGGTCTACTCTAACCTGTGAGTGGTTAAAGCGTTGCGATAAAGGGCTGAACACTGACGTGATGTAAGGCATGTCTTTCCACGGCTGCTCGCGGTCCTGCATGTATGTGTCCTGGTTGGCTCGTCCTCGGCTCGATCCTCGACTGACAATGTATGCGTGTTTAGCGGCTTCAAGTACGCGCAGCTCGAGCCCAACAAGTGGCCTCTGATCTACTTATTCGGGCATGTTGAAAGCTGACATCGTGTCTATCTCATTCCCAGCGGTCGTCCTGTCGCTGCTCATCGCGAACTTCGAGTTCGACTTGAGCGACAAGGACATCGTATGGAACAACACGGGCGTCTCGTACCCGTCCGTCGGGAAGGAGAGCAAGAGGCCAGAGATGCCGCTCAGGCTCTCAGTCATCCGTTCCTAACCGATCCGTGCCCATCCGATGTACCAGCACGAGTCGCGAAGTGCTGTGTCAAGTTGGGGGTTGCATGAGCACGATCTAGTCTACGCGCGGTGAGTAAAGAAACCCTCGTAACGACGATGCATTGATGACGTACTGACCTCCCGTTTTTGGGTTCCTCATGTCACCTCCTGTTCGCACTGGTATATCTAGATCATTTCTCGACATGATCGAATCACCCTAACGGTTCTCCCAACCGTGTCCTCCACCGTTGAGCAAAGCCCTCCCACGCCTCCGTTCCATCTTGAAGGAGCACTTGCCGTATTGCAATGGCACACTCGGACCTCGTGCTTTACAATGGAAAGGAGAGTCATGCTCGGTAGGCGATACTGGCTTGTAGGGTGAACAGAGCTCTGACTCACCATCGAGGTTCCCACAGACGCATCGATCTCTCGAAAGCGTGCGAGCCCACCCCGTTCGGATGCAACGACCAGACTGTTTTCGATGGCAACTACCGCCGAGCTCGGAAAATGGAGGTCGACGACTTTGTGCTCGGGTTCGACGCCGGGGGCTGGTCGAGGCAATCCGCTCGGCGCTGTTCTGCGGCGAGGAGGTATCCAACTTCGTCGGAGCGGAGTTGTATAAGCTGAACGTATACGGTGCGCATATAGTCCGGCCATGTAAGTTGTGAAATTTGCTAACAGTAATGCCAATATATGAAACCGGTTAACTGTTCACACTCTAGATTCCTCACTTCAATGCCTTTGTCCCCGTCGACTTCTCGCTGGCTCTGTCGTCGCTCCCGGTCGTCGATCAAGCCAGTCTTGGCGGACTTAGTGTTTCGACGTCAACGCTTAAATTCGACTTCGAATCCACGAATTTGAAGCAACATGGCGTCCACAGAAGAAAGCCCGCTGCTGGCCGCGCCGTCGGACATTGACGTCGTGCACCGCAATCTCCTTTACCAACGCTTCTCCCCTTCCCAAAAACGCGTTATCGTGGCCGTCATTGCTTACGCCGGTCTGATTCCTTGTGAGTGCGTCGGAGACAGGTCGAAGCCCCACACTCATTGAAATGCTTCATTCTAGTCTTGGCCTCTGGTTCCTTCATACCCTCCATTCCAGAGATTGCCAGCGAGCTGAATATCACAGGTCCGATAATCAGGTATGCTGGGCTCCTTCTCCCGTCCCGGTTCTTGATCTGACATCAGGATAGTCTTGCAGTGAGTTTGTCGCTTGCTACTGCGGCCATTGGCAGTCTTACCTGGGCGACATATTCGCGCACATGTGAGTAGCAGAATACTCCTCAGGTTTCCTGGCTGCCGATTAAGTCGCGTCACGATAGATGGACGTCGCTTTGTGTATCTCAGGTCTTTGCCGTGCCTTTGCATAGGCTCGATAGGTGTCGCACTGTCCTACACCGTGCCCTCGCTCATGTTCTGGCGCGTAGTCCAAGCCTTCGGTTTCTCAAGCGCAATGTCTGTCAGCGCAGGAGTCATCGGAGACATTTATCGACTTGAGGAACGGGGCTATGCTATGGGCCTGTTCTTCGGCGTGAGTCATGGCATAGTTTGCTCCATTGACGATGACTCATTCCTGCCTTGGCTTAGGCTTCGCTCATCGGACCAGCAATCGCACCCGTCTGTGGAGGTATTGCGACGCATTATGCCTCTTGGCGTTATGCCCAATGGGCGTTGTTCTTCATGGGCATCTCTGCGCTTGTCGCGGTCGCATTGTGGCTCCCGGAAACGCTGCCCGAAGAGAAGCTCGGTCAGCTCAAGGCTGAGGGGAACCAGTTCAAGATCCTCAACCCCCTTAGCAGTCTCGCACTCTTGCGCAGCCCCGTCATTCTGATTCCGGTGAGTTCAGTGTCGCACTAGCACGCATTTGTCGTCCTCTTGACATCGACTCATTTGAGCTTAGACCGTTGCGACTACGACTGCTTTGGCGACCGATTTCGGTAGGACCGTGTCTTGTATAACATCCACGTAGCTAACGCTCTTCAGTGATGATGGTTCCTCTCTCCTATACGGTCGTAAGTCTCCACACTCTTTCCCCTTCCGGAAGCATCGCTTATGCCACATCAGGGCGAGGCATACGGCATCTCAAATGAAGCCGTCATAGGAGCATTTTTCCTTCCTATTGGCATAGGGAATTTTCGTGCGTCTGGCCTCGCGCATCACCTCTGGGATCATGCAGCATACTCAAGGTTCTCCACTACAGTCGGTGCCCCGCTGGCCGGACATTTAGCGGACAGGGCTGTCATCGTTTGGCGGGACCGTCGCGATGGGGTCTGGGTGCCCGAAGATCGTCTCCGTGCTACCATGTGGGGCGCGGCGTTCTTAGTACCCGTGTCCACCCTTGCAGCGGGCCTGACCATGAAGTACGTTCCAGGCCTCCCTGGGATCGCCCTTCTCTCCGTTTGGCTGTTTATGAACGGTATCGGAGTACGTCTTCCAGAATGAAGCATCGTGTCATTGCTCATCTCGAGTTTCAGGTGGACATCGTCTTGACCCCTTGCTCCTCATACTACGTCGATATCTTGCACGACCGGAGTGCTGAAACTATGGCAGCTAGCTCGTGAGTAGTATCTCTCGCCGTACGCTCGTGCCGCATTCTAACGTGCTGAGGGGATGATGCCACGATCGGCAGCTCGTTCCGTTCGCTCATCATGGCGTTCGCAACCGCGAGCACTCTGCCTCTTATAGAGTCGTTTGGTGTTGTCGCAACAAATGCGCTCTTTTCAGTAATTGCATGGACCGGTTTCGGGTGCGTGTCGCTTTACGTCAGACAATGTTGGGGCATTGGCCTGGATCCTCTCTGACGACGGATGTAGAATGATACTGCTTACCATCCGGTATGGAGATCGGATGCGCTCGTGGGTAGACATTGGGTATACTACTTCACGGGACAACTGCTAGAGGCTCCACCGGTTGTGATATCCTTAGGGAGGAGCGGGTGGAATCGTGATTGCTCAGTTGCTAAGCTCCTAGCATAGGCGGTTGAGTTCGAGGCGGGATTTATAGTGATCTATTCAACAAATTACCCATTGGGAAGCAAACCACCTCGATCTTCCACGCTGCTATCAACTGCAACGTAACGTATCGAGGACGTAGGTTGCACACGCCTAACGCACCATCCTTGTCCAGTGCCACCGTACTCGTGACGACTGGTCGCACAGAAAGTGGACTTTTTTTCCTTGGAGCCCCGCTGGATATCCGGATGGAAGCTTGAGCTTAAGTATGAACGACGGCATACATGGAACAGACTGTCGTAAGCCGTCGTAAGCACCTCCTGATATCGAACGTCTTTGCGCCGGACATTACTCACACGTGTGCGCCGCAAGACGGCTTACGGTATTCGGAGAAACAACTCAGTGGGGAACTTCCGAAGATGACTCGGAGAGACCCGTTCATGCCAGCCTTGACCTCGTCGCGTTCAACGCCGGTTCCTGTATCCACCTCGTTGAGCCTCGGCTACGCCCGGGATAGCGACATGGAACATGACACGCTCACCGACATCCGGATATCTCCTGACCCTGACGTCGTCGAGGAAGGAACCTGGGCGTGACGGTTGCAAAGCTGTCCTGCCAGTGCATCCTGACGGACGTTTTGTAGGTATGGACAATCATCCACATTTCGCGCTCGCCGGGCACAGCCTTGCGTGTGTTGTCTGAGAGATCCGTGGGAGCGCGAGGGTTCTGTGGACGTAAACGCGTCTGCTGTTTACAAGGACGAGATGAACAAAGGCTGCGCCCGTGAGTACAAAACAGTAACTCGCCTTCCAAGTTCCATATCCTCGGGCGCGGCGGACTGCTGAGATCGGAGAAGCCAGATGGTCGACTTTCAAGGATCCTTAGTTACCTAGAAACTCGAGAAGCAGTCAGCCTCTTGTCTCGACTTTTGGAAGAGACAATGCGCATAGACATAGACAAACTCACCTCACGACGGCAGCGCTCGCAAAGCACAAAAGGCCGTTGTACATAGCCTCCACTTGGGAGACAAGGTTTGGGCCGTCGTGCGGTCATCATCATGCTGCTGAATCGAGATACAGTAATACTTGTTATGAATTAATCTCACGAACTTCTTGGACCTTCGGGACAATATCAGGGGCGCCTCGCTACCGCACAACAACAGTGTTGAGCGCTGCTGCGCAAGACAAGAGAGATAAACCACCTCCCTGAGTCCCTCCCAAAGCGCAGAGCAGAAGACAATGAAAGTGCAGCACGGCAAAGACAAAAGCATCACGGTCGTGTGGGGAACGTGCCGGCAGCAGTGTGCAGGTGAAGAGATTCAGACGTACTCGCATATCATAGTGACAGCCGCGGCGAGGCATGCGAGATTGGAGGCTCGCAGCGCTCGCGAGCTGTGGGAACTTCCTGTTTCGGGCATCGCGCGCTTGCCGCGACTACGCCCTCTCAGATGGACAAACAGCCTGTCGGGCACGCGACCTGCAGTGTTTTATGCAAAGCACTGTAGATATTCAACTGTATCCGTACATAGAATTGAAGCTGCTCGTCACAGCCGGTGCACGGTGCCTCGTTGTGATTGAAGTTTTTACGACGCTTGCGGTGCCCAATGCACGATGCGCGATGACGTGCAGACGCGCCCTCTACCGGAAATCAGAAATTCTCCTGCGGACGAGGCTGGACTGCGTCTGGCCCGAGGTGATATGACGAGAGGACGCCGCTCGGTGAAGGACGAATCCACAATTGCGCGTTCGTCTTCTGAGGATCGTTGAGGAGAACGACGTCCATTGGAACTTGGAAGCCGGATACGCAGAGACAAAAGGCAGATGAAGACGAGAGCATCGCAACCGTGCGGCGATTGGTGGACTCGGAGAACCGCAAGGACTGTACATGGAAGGTTCTGACGCCTAGTACGGGACCATCCCTATCGCACCGCCGGTGTCCGGGGCGGCGGATAGATCATAGGATCGGCAACTCTAAGTGGGCACTTACGTAGGTTGGGAATCGCCGCATAAGTAGATCGAACCGAGTTCAGGACGGATCTAGACGAGAGCGTATGTACTCGGATCGTGCGCCGACGCTGCTGCCCACGATCTCCTCATCCCCTTACGCAGATATGGCCACAACTGGCTGGGATCTGCCTCACTTGTCTGGGGATTGGGGCAAACGCTTCCGGATTGGATGTGCTCGGAAAGCATGCCGAAAGCATCGCCAGACAGATGGGCAGTGGAACGAGTTGCGAGGATGGCGAAGAGGCGAAAGGGGGTGGAAAGGGAGGCTGAAGATAGGAAGCTGAAGCAAGCGCCACTCACGGTGTATCCAGCTGACCGTCCCCCCTCGTCTAAACCTTGCCAGGAGGATGGAGCGATTCCACCGCGGCGCCGCAACAGGCATCTGTCGGATGCGAATGTTGAATGGAGCTCGCCGAAGGTTCGGTTCGAAGATGAGTGTGTTTGGCAGCGGCGTGGCAGAGCGAGCCACTTGAGGCACGTCGGGGCAGGCTGCTAACCTAATATGATCCAGCCCATCTGGACCGGGCCACCGACAGGAGATGGGCTGTGGTGGCGGACAGAACCGGGGTGGAGAACGTTCGCGCGCGGGCGAGTGTATTCGTGCAGTGTGCGATGTGTCGTGGCCCATGGGGGACAGAACGATACGGCCATGGACAGGAACACCCTGTGACACGGGCTACGGGAGAAGCGCGATGTTCTTTCCGGAGTGGCCTGCTCTGCGCGGGCTATTCTGGAGATGGAAGTCAGTCGAAGGCTGGGGGATGACAAGGGTGAGCGGCGAAAAGTGCAGGCGGCGCGGTGAGGCGGCGCAGGACGGCGCTTTCGCCTCAGGGAAGAGCTTTGCGCCGAGCACAGCGGAGCGTGCTATCATGATCCGCTAGGACACCAAGAAGGCAACTCAGAGCAGGCGATGCTGGGTGCGTCCACGGCCACAGAATACGGACTGCCGAGCTTTGTCGAGTGGCCATTGTGGGCAGAATACGGCGACCGGCAAGTGTTGTTCTGAGAAGAGGAAGCGATGTCGGCGAGAGCACGAGGCGGACGCTGTCCAGCGCGAGCGCGTTGTCGTGGTGAGTGACGGGCAAGCGGTTCGCTGGGGCGAGCCGGCCGGCGGCACCGCCTCTGAGGAGGGCGGCCGAGAAGCGGCTCAAAGCGGGCGGCTCAATGCGGGATCCAAGCGCGGATCGGGCAATAGGCGCCGCAGCTATTGTCTGCGTCCGATCTTGCCGTATATATCAGCCCCGGGCTCTTGATCAGCCTGTCCCTAGCTTGTGCTCCCCGTCGTCCCCGTCGCTCTCGTCGCTCTCCTCACCATCCCATTCACCCCAAGGCCTGCATCTCAGCAAGTACCCTAATCTTATTCATATATCTCCACTCCTCTCCCACTCGCATCTCTCGCCTCCACTCTCACACCATCTCACCCCAAACTCGCTCGTTCTGCCCCATTCAGATCAATCACCATGTCCGTCTCCACCCAGCGCATTCACACCATCCAAAGTGCGTTCAGCTCCCCATCGCGCTTCGGCCTCTCGACTTCCAATATGGAGGCCTCCTGGAACCGCATCCCCAACGTCTGCGCCCCTCGCGCCCGACCCTACGACAACTATCCGGTCCCTCGGACCTCCCTGGCATCCGGAGCGTCGTCAACCGGTTCAACTGGACTCGGCATGCGCGTCGGTGTGTCCTTGTCAGCCTCTGGTAGCCGCCCTCGGCGGATGACCGTATCCTATCCGTCCCCGACGCCCATGAGGCGGGCAACCCCACCCTCTGCCCCTGCGGAACGTACGGCATCGGCGCTGAAACCGTCCATCACCCCTCCCCCTCTCGTCTCCGTACCCGCACCAGAGATCGACGACCCCTTCGCAGACGCGGACCAGGACGAGAACGCATTCACACCCCTCTCCCCGCCTCCGCCCGCCCGCGCGTCCAGCCCTCGCACGCGAGTGTCCGTGTCAACGTACACCGTCCCGAGCTCAAGATCTTCTAGGTCGGGCTCCATGTCGTCCGGTAGCTTCACCACCCCTCCCGGGCTCGGCCACACCATCCCGTCCGCCAAAGACACTCGGGGTCGCCTCGTAGCCAGCGTCCTCCTTTCCCGCACGAGCGGCCGCCCCTTGGGCGCATACCTCCGCCGGAGACTATCAGGCGAGCAGCAGACGTACGTCAAGAGCGGTCTGTCTCAGCTCGTCGCCGCCGCAGCGTGAACATGGACCGAGGGCAGTGCCAGGACGCATACTCGGCCGTGGGCAGATCCGAAGGATGCACATGGGTCGCGGGACATGCGGATGCTGGTCAGTTCAGTCGGTTGTGGTGTGTTGCGTCTATTTCCTTCCCGGGCTTGGACAACACGTTCCTTTCTTCACTTCCCCCTTCCTGTCCCCGCACACCCATCATCTCACCCCCCATCATCTCTGCTCATCTTGCCATCTCCGATCCACTACTCATCGTGCATCTCACCATCATCGTTGCTGTCTTGCATTGCGCTCCCTAATATCCCCACGCCTCTCGTTCCCTCGTCTCGTTCCCTCGTCTCGTTCATCATTTAGCTTCCCGTTTCCCTCCTAATCGCATCATCTCACGTTTCCATCTCACTTCATCAAACATGACCGCTCGCATACCCAATTGTAGAACACCACCAAAGTCACGACCTGTCTCTCGGGCTCCCTCTCATCCCCTGCTCGCGTGCTACACTACAACCTAATGGTATTTATACGGCTACAGGGTTAACAAAGGTCTCCATCGACTCCAAATGTACCAACGGTGTCTCTAGTACTTGTAATTCCAGCTCCCATTTCAAAACTCTCAAACATTCCTCCAGCTGCGATCCGGGTCGCGAATTTGTCAGTGCACCTGCCGGGCTACCGACAACTCGACATCGGGACAGTAACGGCCTCCGAAGATGGCATCGCGCACTAACAGCACCTCCGACGACGTCCGGCGCGCGGCGACGCTCGTCGCTGCTGGCCCGGATCAACGACTGCATGATAGATTATCCCGGACGTCCGGAGGGCGCGTTCCGAGGACGCAGGACATGGGATGTGCGCACATGCTCACGACGGTGACCCGTTGAACTTGAATACAAATCCGGGGGACCCTGAACCGTTCCACACGGTCGCGAGCTCCCCGCGTCTTCCCCATCGGTCGCGCCAGGCCTCGCAAGTATTTCTAATAGCCTTCCCGTGCGCCTCCTGTCCGACGTCAGTCGTCGAACTGTATGATAATTACAAGTGCAATGGGCTCGTGCGTGGCGTTCGGGTGTCGGCATCATAGCGCGCGGAACACTAGTACTCGGAGGCGCGAGGAGGGGCAGATGGAGGCTGGACCGTGCCTGGTCCCGATCGTCAATGACGTCGGCGCGGCACGGCTTCCGACGCCTCCGGACTCGGGTGCACCGTGAAACGTGTTTCCTTGGTCATGCCAGTGGTGCCCCCTGCATCTGCATGGTCGGCCCTCGGGAGGCGACGGCCGGGTGCCGATCACGACGTCAGGCCCATGCATTCACCGCTGCGCATGTGGGTTCGGTGCGAAAGGTAAAGAACCAGTTCTGCAAGCTCGACGGTGTGCTATATTTGTCGCCATCGAGGGCGGTGTAACTTCAACACGTTGAGAAAAAAAACTTTAGAAAACGCAACTCCAGGTTCCGATACGGGGAATCGAACCCCGGGCTATCGCGTGAGAGGCGATAATGTTAGCCACTACACCATATCGGATCAAATTCTTAGGGTTCTTGAATCTATATAACTAAGCTAGTCCTGTCGAAGAATGGGGCCTGCTACTTACCAGCACATTTGAGCGCAGGAGGAACATGCTACTTGGACTTGCTGACAAAAAATCACCGTCGCAGATGCCCCGACCAAATCAACCACAGCAACCTCTGAGATGTAGTTGAACATCGCGGACACAATTGGACGGGACGTCTGCCACCTTTGTACTTATTCGTGATGCACAACTCCGAGTCCAGCCTTGCCGTATGAGCTTCTTATTCAAGCTGAAGGAGATGACGAGGCCATCTGCTATATAATCGAAGATCATCTACCACGGCCGCGGTCACCCTGCTATCGACGTTTCCTCTCTTGCGGACCACCCTTGGAAACCCACCCCATCAATGTCTTGAAGTTTCCGTAGTTCGGATCTTCCCGACTGACCATGGCATAACGACCGGCGGCGCATTGTGTCTCCCCAGACGCAAGCTATGCCATCCACCCCACTCGGAAGACTCCTCAATGTCTTGCACCTCAGACCCCGTGGCCAATCAAGCGACGGAGGCAGCATTGCAACGGTGGGAGCCACTTTCACGTCGCATCCTTGCGCAGTTCAGACCTCACTCGTTTAACATTATGTAGACCCTCGTCGACCAGCGTTCGGCCCCCGAAACTCTGGTCGAGCTCCAGATCGTGCCCTACCCTGAGGCCCGCCCTGTTCCCCCTTCGCGGGATTGGCATCCGACGAGGATCCCAGACAGCTACACGGGAGGCCGCATCCGCACGCTCTACGCCCCGCACAGCTCTCCCGCCCTGGGGCCCACTGTATGCCGTCTTCCCCCCGCTGTTCTCACGCGGGTCTTCGCCACCGGCGTCTTCCGCGAATGGCGAGCGATCTTGTCGCTGACCCACGTCTGTCGAAGTTGGCGGGCCATCGCCCTGGCGACTCCGCAGCTGTGGGCGGACGCTGTTTAGTCTCTGCTCTCCCTGTCCGGAGGTGACGAAGGGCGCTCTGTGCGCTTCCTGCGCGAGTTTCTGCCGAGGACGTCCGAAACACACCCCGTGCGGCTCAGGGTCGCTCGTATGACGGAGCAGCGATACGTTTGGGACGCCTTCCTCCCTCACATTTCGAAGCTTCGCTCGCTGTCGGTGGTCGTCGAGACTCAAGAGGAGGCCGCGCACCTGCTCGAAACGATCCGGTCGGCGAGGATGCGGTCCCTCGCGGTTCTGGAGCTTGTGGGGTATCGAATATCGAACTCGTCGTCGTTTGCGCACCTGACTCCATGGAGGGACTCGGATTTTCCTGTCCTGCGGGAGCTGAAGATTCTGGCGGACGTCTTCGCTCGGGTGGGGTCGGTTGGGTCGTTAACGGCCTTGCACCTAGTGGGTTGGTCCGGTAACGTGGAACGTTTAGCGGAGGGTCTGTCAACGTGCGCAGGATCGCTCGAATCGCTCACTCTCGAAGCCTGGAACAAGGGATCGTGGAGAATTGCGACTGAAGGACGGTTGGAAAATTGTCCCGTGCACCTGCCCAGAGTTCGTCAGCTCGCCATCACGAGGGATGTAGACCATGTCCGGGAAGCCTTTGCGTATCTCACATTCCCGAAAGATGTGCGTGTGGACTTGACGTTTTGGGAGAAGTCTGCTGTCCCTCCCGACATCTACGCCCTCTTTCCCTCAGACCTACGTGGGCTCCGCGCACCTCCGTTCATCGACTCCCTGCAGTTTCGTCTCGGGGACCCCATGCACCTGCTCGTACGCTGTTACGCGGGAGATGCGGAGCGACTCCGTGTCAAGAGATTCGTCCGCACGTCGTCAGTACTCAAGAGAATGATGCAGACCTTTCGCTCACCAAGAATCCGAGAGCTGGCCATCAACCTGACATCCGTATCCACCCCTCACCACGCCGCTCTCCCCTCCGTCGGACTCATAAGCGCTCTTCCGGGCGTTCATCGCCTCGAACTGCTGGGTGCAACCCGAAGGAACATCAAGTTCCGCATCCTCGAACGCTTCCTGACGCTCCGCGGACACCCTAAGGACCTCAACTCCGAGTCCGAGACCTTGACACTCGCATGGGGCCTCCAGCTCGAGTACGGCATGGGCGCGGCTGTCGACGAGCTCGAGCAGCTCATCGAAGTCGTCACGGCGCACCACCTGACGTCGGGAGCCAGACTTTCGACGCTGGAGCTCTGCGTGACGACCGCCTTGGACCTCGACAAATACAAGTCGTTTTATCGGGTCCGCGACGTGTGCCCCGATCGCGTCTGGAGCCGGAGGGTCGCGCGGAGGTTCTTGCCGCGCTTGGAGCGGCTGGCGGACGAGGTGGTCATCGTCGGCGACTGGGAGAGATATGCGGACGACATCGACGAGGATGACGAATTGGGATGCGGCGGGAGTGCTGGGGCGGTGTGGAAGGAGGCCGTTCCGAAGGCCGCGTGCTGGCAGTGGGCACCCGGGGGCGACGTCGTGGCGACGACTTGCAGGGCTGAATGGCACGTTTGCAGGGCATGCCAGTGAGTGCCATGCTGTCATCATTGTTCGCTACGAAGACCGCTTACGACGGAAATGATTGTCCGCATCTGCGGAAACGTGTTTAGAAGAGTCTTCTCAGACCCTGAGTCTGACTCCGAATGAGGCGAAGGCGTGAGGCGTCGTTGCGACTTTGGAGATGTACACATATGAAAACTGACGAGAGTGAATGTTGCGTTTTGTATACATGGTTGTGTCTGCGTGAGTAGAGTCAAGCAAGCGTGCCTTCCGAGCAATATTGCAGGCTGTGCTATCGGTTCCCACGGATTTGATGGCTGTGTTGTTTAACTGCCTTGGCTAGTTTGGTTCCTCATTGCCAATTAACCGTCTGCACCTTGAAGACACACCTCTGTAACCCTGTCGGAAACTAGAGATTTTCGACGGGAATATGGGTGTTTGTTGGACCATCAAGACCACGTGGCAGGGCGATGCAGAGGGCGCCTGCATCGCCCTTTGGCTTCGCTCTCGACAACCATCTGTTCCCCCGAGTTACGACTCTACCACCACTGTCGACTCCCTGCATACCCCCACTACTCCCCATCTACCACTCGCTTTTTTACAACTAGGCCACAACTACTCCTCAGGACTCCCAGCAGCCGAAAGGAGGACTTTTTTCCCGGACGCCCACACCTCCTACGTCATACCATATATTCGGGCTTTGAGCGGTCCGTCTCCTTGCGCTCTCGAGAAGTCGCCTTGCAAATCCTTCGCCGACGGCGTCGGTGACGGCGATCGGTGAGGTACGCAGTCCGCTTCATGCGTTCTGCGCTCCTTTGCCTTCGCAAGCCCATCCCACTCTCGTCTTACCACCACCGCCGACATAGGACCCAGCTCCGTACTTACCCACTGCCGTCGAGCAGAAACATGTCCGGAACTCAAGTCAAGGACGAGGCCAACGGTCAGGGTGGATCGAAGGAGTCGCATTCCTCAAAGTCGAAAGCTGGTCGCAGCTTCTTCCTCGGCTTGGCCGGCTTCTGGACAGCTGCCATGGGCTGTCTCTCAACGGCGGCTTCAGCGGCGGCGGTTTCGCTCGAGGGGAATCTTGACCGTGAGTTCAGTGTCTTGGTACATTGTGTGGGGACTTATGTCGTTTGAATCAAGGGCGGCTGGAGCTCGACCGGAAGCTTCGGAGATGGGAGAAAACCTCCAAGGCGCCGCCAGGATCTGGTGTCTTGCGCTATGACTTTGCGCACGTAGCGAGGTGAGCATTTTTTTCATCCGTATTGATTTGAGAGGGTTCGGACCTGTGGAGCATCGCCATATTGTGCGGTCATCTTCCTGCCGCCTAGTAAATTCTGTGCGGAACGGTGGGATCATGCACGCAACGCCCACGTAGCTTGTCCTCTCAGCCTTTCAGCTCGTGTTTTGTTCAGAACGTGTTACAAGCCTCACTGAACCAGTAACGATCCTGCAGAAGATGAACATCAAGAGGTCATAATGCCAGTGCCTTCAGGGTATTGGTCCTTCTTTGGACTATATGATGGCCATAACGGCGGGGATACCAGCAAATGGCTTGCCAGCAACATGATTCCTGCAGTCTCCGGTGCGCTTGCCGACCTGTACTCTCGTCTTGTGGGTTCAAGTCGTGCGCCTTCCCACACCGTCGAGGTTCCTGCGCCGGAATCTTCGGATGTCGACCAAGTCTTCAAGACGACGTTCCTCCAATTAGACCAAGATATCTGCCATTCCCCGCTCGAAAAGGTCTTTGCTTCCAAGTCCAAGGACGCCGGTGACAATCTGCTTGGCCCAGCTTACGCCGGTTCTTGCGCCTTGCTATCTTTCTATGACTCACACTCCCGTTTACTACGCGTCGGACTGACGGGCGACTCGCGCGCTGTGTTGGGGAGACGGAGCGTTAACGACGGTGGCAACCTCAAGTTCGACGTCTATGTCCTCTCCACCGACCATAACGGCATCAACCAGTCGGAGGTTGACCGACTACACGCGGAACACCCAGGAGAAACCGTCGTTCAGGACGGACGCGTGCTGGGTATGGGCATCTCGCGCGCGTTCGGCGACGCCCGCTACAAATGGACTCGCGCCGTCCAGGAGAGGCTCAAGAAGGGGTATCTCGGCAAACCGCTCCTTCCAGAGGTCAAGACACCGCCATACCTCACCGCGGAGCCTGACATGACCGAGATCGAAGTGAAGCCTGGGGACTTCCTCATCATGGCGACCGACGGCCTCTGGGAGAGCTTGACGAGCGAGGAAGCCGTCGGACTTGTCGCGCTCTTCAAGGAGGCGCAGCGGAATCGATTCGGGACGCGCGAGCCTGTGGGCGGGTATTCGCCCGATGCGTTGCCGGTTTGCATGCCGGAGCGCGACCCGACGGTCCGGTACAAGCAGTGGCGTACCGAGAAGCGGTTCGTGATGACGGACGGCAACGCGGGGACGCACCTCCTCCGCAATGCACTTGGTGGAGCGGACAAGGAGCTGATGGGGACATTGTTGAGCATGAAGACGCCGCGGTCGAGGAAATACAGGTGCGTCGGTTCGGGTTGCTGTATGCCGACTTTGCTGACACTCATCGCGGGTGTTTAAGGGACGATATGACGGTATTGGTCGTGTTCTTCGCTGAAGAGGATGGGCGTGACCTGAGGGGGCGATGATCTAGAGGAGCATAATCTATTGTTTTCGGAGTTCTTGGTACGCTCCGTCTCTGGCCTCCCGTCCATACGTTATGATTGATCACGTAGATAGGTTCGCAGAATTGGACGATCTACGCTAATACCTATGTATCTTGCTACGTGGTTTCCCGGATGACCGTTCACCCGCATTGACACCTAAGTTATACCCGCGTTCCCGCAGACTCCGCACCTCCAGTGTATCCGTACATCTTTATTGCTCATCTATAGACGCTTTCCACCCACATGTGAACGCCCATCTCGGATGCTTTAGACAGGCTTCGCGCCAGGTCAGCAGGGCCTCTTTCCCGACGCGTGCCTACCTACGAGCGAAGCGACAGAAGAGAACTCGCCCGCTCACGCGTTCCGGTGCGAACGTCCCCACACCGAACGGGATCTGTCTCTGTTCCGCCGGCAGAGGATCGTGGTAAGCGAACGGTTGTTCCTTTTGTGCCTCTCAGAGCGGGTTCTGACCTTCGTCTCCACTTGCCAAGGTTTGGCCCACCGCGGCACGAGTTACGCTTCGACTGGGGTATGATTGAGGTACAGTACGCATTCACCTACTGCGTCACTCTACCGTATGAGAGTGACGCCGCCTTACGGCTCGCCGCCTGCCTTCCCAGGCATGAATGTCATTCTCACAACTAGAAGAGCGCGCACGACGACGACGTGCCGAAGTGTCCTCGTCATGTCTCCGCTGGTGACTAATTTATCCCCTTCCCTCCCCGAACGAGCACCCGATCTAATCCTTCTAGTGCAGCGTTTTGGATGCGTCAAGTGGCGATCCGTTCCCTCGGTGCCGAGGTATTCATGTCATGGGAACATCGCAAGGGGGCCGATCCCACCTGGAAGACACGTTTGCTTCAAAAGGCTCCTACGAGACTCCGACGGAATGGGGGGCGTTCCAGGACGGCTTCGAGGCATTCACTCGCGCGGGGGCGCTGCGCATGGCTTGCCGTCAGGTGAGCGTGCGGTTCGATGTGCGAGGGCCGTTGGACGGTTTCTGACGTTGTGTCTCAACGGACGGCCGGCGGACGATACGGGATGCCACGCACGCGGCTGCTCTGCCGGTGGACAAGACTTGGTCATTTCGGCTGTATAGGGACCAACGTTGGAGGCGTCTTGCAGGCTAAAAAGCGCCGGTAGTAGGGCGTAGACGCGGTACGTAGATTGTCCTCTGGCATGCCTTTGGCCTAGAAGCCGCTGATGCTTCCGGCTTTCTAGTATGAGATGATTGACGGAAAAGGCCGCTTCATGTCGTAAGTCCCAAGCTTCTATCTTGTTAGTTCTCGACCAGCTTAAAACATCCGGTGGTCCAGGGGACTACATAGATCCAGAGTGCGTAGACTCAGGTTACGTGGTCCAAGGAACGCCTGTGAGGGACGTCGATGGCCGCCATCTGACGCAGTGACTTCAGCCGCGTATCATATCGTTGGTATTCATAGACATTACTCCATTCCGGCGCGGCGCATTCGCAGGAGACCAGTCGCTGCTTCAATCCGTGGACATGAGAAGGCCAAGCCGTTCAGTTCCGACTTCGGTCACTTTTGCATTCCGGATCAAGTTAAAGCGAACAGTTACGGGATTGACCCAAATTCGTTATACGATACCTCGCGTCTGTTGAACCAGAAGCGATGGTGAGATGATATTCCCACGAATTGTCAGATGTAGCAGCGCCCAGGCTGACTATCATCGTTGCAGAAGTCCTCATCCTGAGCGTTGGCTATGAGAAAAGACGGATTTCTCCAGTGAGAGATGCGACCACGTCTAACGAAAGGCAATCGCATAGAAGACTGGAGCACTGACAAGCGGCAGCTTTAGGATATGCTCCCCTGCCCAGAGGTGCACAAGAAGTTTAACGGTGTTTGCCGAGTCAATGCGGCCGTCCGGTTGCCGAGGTTGTTCCCAACTTCGTATCCGGTTAACAGGCTCCGCGATCGGTGTGGCCAGTACGACACACGCAGGACTGGCAGCGAATGATGCTCATTGGGCCGCACTAGTCCCCATAGAAGGGGGAGGGATTTCCAGGTCCGCTGAATGAATGCCTTTTGTTTATAGCCGTGGTGTTCCCGCGGTTCATATCACACTGCTTCTGACCTAAATATCCTGCAGCTTCCAAGGGCACGTTTGGACCTTCGTCCCTTCCTCATCGCCACTTCCAGCTGTGTCCGCCCTTCGTTGGCAAGGTCCGTACTGTGCATCTCTGCGGTTGCAGACGATCGGTGCTGACAATGTTGGCAATCAGGCACGTCTCGATGCCGCTCTCGCTTGACGGCCTGGAATTGCATCCAGGGTCGTACATCGGTCCGGCCCTCGTCAGCCTCGCCCTCGAGGGGATTCAGACGGGGATCCTGATCAACCAGTCGCTGACGTTCTGGGACCGAGCGGAGAGGGAGCTCGCAGTGGTGCGCGCTGTGGTTTCGTTCGTCACGAGCGTCGCGTTGTGAGTGCTGTTCATCATGTGACTTTTGCTCGCTGACGTGCTAAAAAGCTTCACTTTCCTCGGTTCGTAGCGTCCAGACATGTCTCAGCTTCTATACATCGTGGATGACGTTTGTGGAGCACTTCGGCGACTGGGTAAGCTTTCCCTTTCCACCGTGCCGACGGGAGATGAACTTGGGATCAGTACCGTAGTGTGGAGTTTGTATGGGCAGACAAAATCCAATCGACAGTCGTGAGTGCCTTTTATTGCTGTGTTGCTATTCCGCTATATACGTCAGATCACGGACTTATTTGTAATAGACCGTCATGATGGCCGGTCCCGTGCAAGCATTCCTGATATGGCGGTGTTGGACTGTACGTCTCCATGAGCCGCAACCACGTGCTTATTCTCCATTCTGACCGGAATCGATCTGCCACAGCTCGTTAATCGGAACTATTACGTCCTAGTTCGTTGCCGCTCCAGTCTCGCGACGCGACAGGCCCGCTCATGGCGACCAGGCTACACTACTACTACTCTTGCTAGCTTCAATAATCGCTAGCATCATAGTCACCGTGGAAACATTCCAAGTCCATTTCGGCGTCGTGCAAGTCGACGAAGGCCCTCTTCCTAAAGTTGCAGTATGTCGTTGATATTCTCTCCCAAGCCTGATTCGCAACTGACATATGTTTATAGACTAATGTGACTTGTATGTTCACACTGTCGAACGTCGTGCCGTTCGCGCGAGGGAACTAACTTCGCGGTTATTCCAGTCGTGCTCAGCCTCATGTGCTCTGCCGGTACGTCGTCTCCCCTTCGACGATCAGTAGGGCATTATAATTACCTCGTTTCTCAGTGCTTGACGTACTCGTGACCGGGATATGTGCGTACGGTCGCTTAAACTTGCAGCTCAAGCTTCTGAACCCAGCCCCATGCTTCAGTGCTCACGTTCCTCGCTCGTTCGAAGCAAAATGTCACTTCGTCAAGATTCCGCCGCGTGAGTTCGTTTATTTATATGCATGGATCTTGATGATCTGATGCATGCTGTAGATTCTCAGGCGACTAACGGTCCTGATATGGGAGGCAGCTCTTCCACCCTGCATATGTGCGATCATGACAGTTGTGACGTATCTGACTCTAGTGCGCTATTCACTGTACGACGCCATGCGGTCGGCTTAATGCGGTGTTTGCAGGTAAACGACGACTACTGGGATCTGACGTTCCAGGCTGTTTTGGGAAAGCTTTACGTTATCTCGCTGTTCGTCACCTTGTATGACGCCACTCACCTTCTTTACTGTTGGTCCTGACCTGATTTATGACAAACAGGAATGGACGCGCTGCGCTGCAACGCGGTCCCTTGACCGGGTTCTCCACGAATCGGCTCTCAAACATGCCCTGGGGCTTGAGCACACCCATTCGGATCAACGTATGTGCGGCGCCTCCCCATAGATCGGATGTCTCACCGAGTGTCCTTGACCGCAGATGCCAACGGACGTAGAAAGCGGCGGGGCGTCAAACACCCCGGGAGATGCACGAAGCGCTGTAGACACTCCCTCGGAGCCAACTCGCACCGCTGTCACTCCGGGCTCGGAAAAGCCACGATGATGAATGAACTCTGTCTGCCTATGTCTCTGACAATGTTGCTTGTCTTTCGCTGTCTTCGGCTCTCACAGGATTGCTGTCAAACAGTCTTGTTAATACGGTAATGGCCTTCTCACCTTCCCCAGCAGTGACTCAGACTAACACTCCCCGTGCTGAGGACAGTTACCGCATGTATAGTACGCCTTGTCGCAGTCCTTGGTCCTTTAACAATCCGGACGTTCATTGTCTTCCTTACGGGAAGCGTTCCTGCGATGAACGGTGCGAATAACCGCTGAATGGAGGGATGAATAATGACTTACTTCGGGTGCTTGAACGGATCAGGCGCCCGAACACAGCAGGCGGATTACCGGTCAAGCGATCCACCGAAGTCGCGAAGTCACGCTAGCCGACATATGGGATATGTCTAAGCTGACTTCCATGTCACCATTGACAGGTGATAGTCCCAGATCTCCGACTAGTGGTGAAGGTATGAATGGACATCCGGGTTCAATGCGGAAGAATCGGTCGAACGTCGAGAGCGCGACAGCGTCAATGCTGTGAAGGGAAGAACCTGACGTTACATGTTGTCGAAATGGAGCTCAGACCATTCATATCGGCGACTGTGTTGCAGATGGCCGCTTACTTGCTGACGATCGCATCGACTCGTAAGGAAAGGTACCTCGGGTTGTCGCGCATTCAAATAGCGACCTGGGGTGACCAGGACCGCAACCCTCCCGACGACCACCGTCTAGACTTGAGCTCCCTTTCTCGTCGAAGATGGTGCCAACAGAACAGAGCCCGCTGCTGGCAGTGTCGTCGACGGATCCGGAGGCCTTGAAGCAAGATCCGCTTTATGAACGTTTCCACCCTTCCCAAAAACGCCTTATCGTGGCCGTGATTGCGTACGCAGGCCTGATACCTTGTGAGTGCTTCTATGCCGCCTCGAAACGTCCATCTCGTAGCTCATTTGACTGCCCTTCAGTCTTGGTTTCTGGGTCTTTCGTACCCTCTATCCCCGAGATTGCCAGAGAGCTCAGCACGACAGGTCCGGTCATCAGGTATGCCATGATATTTCTATCGTATCGAGCTCTTTGCCCTGACATCGGGGTAGTCTTGCAGTGAGCTTGTCGTTTGCTACCACGGCCTTGGGCAGTCTTACCTGGGCAACGTACTCCGGCACATGTGCGTGGACGGACATTCGCTGCTTCTCAGATTGCGTGATAATCTAACCACTGTCGCGACAGATGGACGCCGGGCTGTCTTTCTCATGTCTTTGCCGTGCCTCTGTGTGGGCTCAATAGGGGCAGCGACATCGCATACCGTACCTACGCTCTTGTTTTGGCGCGTCGTCCAAGCATTTGGTGGGTCGAGTGCTATGTCCGTCGGTGCAGGCGTTATCGGAGACATTTATCGGCTCGAGGAACGGGGCTACGCCATGGGTATCTTCTTCGGTGTACGTCAGAACTTCTTGTATCTTCCGTCAACGGTGGTTCACTCTAGCGTTCACTTTGTCGGTTCAGGCTTCCCTCATCGGACCGGCAATCGCGCCATTATGTGGAGGGATCGCAACACACTATGCCTCATGGCGCTATGCTCAGTGGGGGTTGTTTTTCGCGGGCTTCGCTGCGCTGCTAGCAGTGGAGCTGTGGCTCCCAGAAACGTTGGACCCAGAGAAGCTCAAGGAGATGAAGGCCGAAGGAAACAAGTTCAAAATCCTCAACCCCCTGAGCAGTCTCGCTCTATTGCGCAGCCCTAACATCCTTCTTCCGGTGAGTAGGTGTCGTCGCTTGCATCAAATGCCGTCTTAATTCATGTCATCCTAGACCATTACGGGTACAACAGCTTTGATCACCGACTTCGGTATGTCCCTGTTGCAAACGAGTTTGTGCTCCCACTAACGCCGTTCGATTCAGTTATGATGGTTCCTCTCGCCTACACTGTCGTAAGTCTTCGTAGTCTCATCTCCTTCCAGACGTACAGCTTAGACCACATCAGGGCCAGGCATATGGCATCTCAAATCCAGCCATTATCGGCGCATTTTTCCTCCCTCTTGGTGTAGGAAACATCAGTGAGTTCCGTAATCTGCTAGCGTAATGCTGTAGCATATTCAACGTTCTCGATGACAGTCGGTGCGCCACTCGCCGGATACTTGGCAGATAGGACCGTCATCTTCTGGCGTAACCGCCGAGGTGGCGTCTGGGTGCCTGAAGATCGCCTACGTGCCACCATGGTCGGCGGTGCTTTCCTGGTCCCTGGGTCGATTCTTACGGCGGGACTGATCATGAAGTACATCCCTGGGCTCCCTGGACTCGTCCTGATCACGATGTGCCTATTCATGAATGGCATCGGGGTACGTCTTCTGGAAAGGTCTCTGCGTGTTTACGCTCATGGCATACTAACCACCTATCTTGTATTTTGTAGATGGATAATGTCCTGACCCCTGTCTCTGCGTACTTCGTGGACATTTTGCACGATAGGAGCGCTGAAACCATGGCCGCTAGCTCGTAAGGACGCCTCTCCACACTCGAGCTGCGTCGTGCATGCTGACAATGCGATGAACTGACAGCTCGTTCCGCGCATTCGTCTCGGCGTTAGTAACCGCTTGTACGCTGCCCCTTATCGAGTCCATTGGCGTCACCGCGACGAACGCTCTGTTCGCGGGGATTGCGTGGATGGGTTTTGGGTGCGTCTCCCCCAGCACTTGCGCCTTGTGCCACTTTCTGACGTCGTACTCAGATTGACCCTGTTCACGATTCGCTACGGAGAACGTATGCGTTCATGGATAGATATCGGATACACCACATCGCGCAACCACTATTAGAGGCTCATCTTCGCATCCTTGGCGCCTTGCACGAGGTCTTCATTGATCTTCGCGAATAGCAGCACGGCCGCTGATACTGTATCGTGTAAAATTTCGTTACTCACACCACAATCGGACTTGCATACTGTCTTACTATATCACAAGCATATGTCTCACGCTTACTACTGTCCTTACACTCTTGTCCTCCACCCGCGTTCTTGTATGCATTGTACCTTATTGCTTCCACAATCCATTATCATCGCATCTGCTCCTCTATACTGGCGTAAAAACCGACATTGGCATCAACTCAAATTTCTCGCGACTTACGTCGGGTTCTAGCGCTCAGTCGTCTCTTCGTTCGCGCCCACCTTTCGAGCCCGCCCAAGACGTCGTCTTGGCTCAATATCCACGGTGCCACCGTGGCACCGGGGTTGACTTTGCATGATTGGCGGACTCCCGTTCGGTTCGTCGCCGGGCGCTTTCCATTCCGGGACTCAGACGTCGTGATATCGACCTCGACTGGAGCGACTCGGATGTCCTCGGGTACACTCATGAAATCTTAATTACCGAAGAACGCGGTCGGTCTTTACGTAGCTCCCTTCTTCGAATCCATGGCGCCGGTATCCGTGCCAATAGGCTGCAGGCTTGCATTATGTATGTCAAGTGTATCGATTGCACGGGCCGTCTCGTCTGAGGACCGGGAGGAGTAGGCTTCCAAGATCCGACAGCGTTTAGTGCTTTCTTGGAAGATCACAGGTTAGCACTCGTCACAGATCTAGGTAGAACTCGCGTTCGGCATAAGACACGAGCACTGGAAGCCCACAGTGGGTGATGCCGCAGTGCAACGCGTCTGAGTGGTTGACGGCATCAACCCCTCCCTGACCCCTCCCGTCTCGAGTTGCTCGGCTCGGTGGCGGAACCATATCGGTGACGTCAAACTATCACTGATCGCAGCAGGCTTCCTACACATCTGCGGGACTCGGCCGGCGTGTGTGAGAGGCCTAGTGTTCGCGCTCGATGTCTACGAGCAAGTGGACCTGGACGAACCGGCCGCCGTCGCCACAGGTCGCCACCCGGCGCCTGGATAAGCTCGAGGCGCTTTGGAGGCGCTACTCAAAACCTTCGTCCTCGATGCTCAGCGTGCAGTCATGCAGTCATTGTGTTGTGGAACACGCCTGAAATGAGCTATGCATTAATATGTGGTTACCGATGGGTTCTTTGAACCAAGCGTGACTCAAAGGCAAACACTAAGCGTGATAGAACTCGCCGGGGTCCGGCTCTCGAGCGTGTCGGCAGCCCTCTAGAATCCAAGGAATTGTTTCAGGCCAGAGGACGCAGGGTCCGGTTATCGATGGAAGCCGCAGGTTCCTTCGCATCGCAAGGCGTCGCAGGCAGCTTGGCACATCTCACGCAGTTCCAGCGTGTCGCCAAAGGCGTTCGCGACTTCCTTCTCTTCCGCATGAACGCCTGCGGCAACACGGTTGTGTCGGAGAAGGTTCTGTAACAGAAAGGAATGGAAGTGAGGGCCACGATTGCAGGCGTTCTGCGGATAACTCAACTCATGTTACGTGTACAGAGAAAGTCACATTGAAACGAGATAACGCACTAGTCCCGAGTGGCCATAGGAAATGCAAAGTATAGTTTCATCATCCATCCGTCCACTGAGGATACTGGTTCTTCGGAAACTTTACGATTCAAGGCACTTGAATTATGCAGGCCCTAAAACTCCTAGCGGAGCTAATTGATCGAGGCCCTCGTAGGACACAACTTCGTGGACCGTTTAGACGGTCTCCAGTTGAAATGGGCCATGGGCGCGCTCCTATCTCAAGCCTATCACGGTGGGATTGAGCTGCGAGTCTAGCGGGTCGGTTGTCCTCTGAGGGGGTTGCTGTCGCTGCTGGCCGCTGCGAAGACCTGTAAATGAGGTGGTGATGAGCTTCACTCCAACGGGAAAGGTTGAGGCGCCAACCTTTATTGAACAGTTTCGTTTCTTTGCACAATGCTGATGTTGCCTTGCCATCATACATAGCCCGATGAAGTCGTCTATTGGCATTGAAGCCGAGGAGCGTTAGGATGACGAGGATCCATGGATATGGGAGTGGCGGACATGGTGTGCGCTTGTCGTCTCTTGACTGCGTACCATCATCTCCTTCTGGGACTCGCCCCCACAAGCTTGTCTATTGCTTTCTTGCAGGCTCTCGGTGCGCGAAATACAACGCTTCTATGACTGTTACACTCTCGACACTCGTTGGCATCTGTCCTGACGGGGTCGACGCCGTTCCTTTCCCTTGACTGGCTTTGGACCTTCAAAACGTTCGTCAAGTACGTCTCAATTAGTCTCAAGCGCGGGGAGAGCTGTTGGAGCTGGATATGCATTTTCGGCGGAAGATGAGAGTGGAGAGGGGTGTCGACGAGCTATGGAGTGTTTGATGGAAATATCTGAGGTGCGCTGTCCTTTGACCCTCTCCCACAATCCTTCACCTAAATGCAACTGCGACAGGGTGCTAGTTCAACTCAGGATATCGACCCATGTATCAACCTACGTCGGTTATAGTAGCAAAGCTTTCTCTAGCTCCGAACTCTAACCTGAGCATGATGTTTGAGCACCCGCTCCTCCCTAGACTATGAACAGCTCCCTGAGAAATCCTTCAAGTTGTGATCTGACAAACTTGGGATAGAGGAGACAACGATCCAGGTTATGACGTGCTCACACCGGCCCATGCATCGATTTGTCGCCTTGGTCGGAATGTCCCATGATGGTATGACGTCGCTCATTTAACTCCGGTGTAAGTGTCATCCATCCCCCGATACAACAGATTTGTCTTATCAATCCCCAGAACAATGCAGTTTCAACATCCGGGCATCTGCAGAAGGTCGTCCACCAACGCGAATGAGTGATCAAGCAGTGCGCTCCGAAGACGTGTCTCGAAAGGAAAGAAGGAAGAGGCAAGGTTTAAGATCGTTCAGGATGGCCCGCTCAAGAACGCGCTGCAGGTTCCCGTTATAGCTGCAACCCTACCGTTACTTGTGCCTGCAAGGCTAGGATGCTGGCCCGAAGCCGGCGTACACGCACGCGGGGTCCCTATGGGAAACCTACCTCACCCCATGACCATATGAACGCCTGAAATTAGAGGAGCTGACGTTACCCCGGTACGCATTCGTGTAGCTCCCGTATTCTTTGTAAGGCAACACGACTTACCTATCTATCTATCCCCAAGGACTGCGCCAGTGTCTCACACCCGCCGTAAGCCTCTCCTCGAACGCGCTCAACGAGATCACACACCATGGACGTCGTCGCTGGATTCAAAGACACCGCGATCCCCGTCATACTAGAGCCCAGTAAGTTGGGACTAGTGCATATAGAACCAACTAGAATGCTTATCGCCAATGGACAGCCAAGCTCGCGTTCATGAAGCTGCTTGAAAGGCGGCGTTCAGAAATCGAGGGCCACCCGCGTCGAACATTCCGCTTCGGAAACACTGACAGACACCAAGTGCGCTGTTGAGCATCTTACACCTGTGATCGGCACTCACCATCTCCCAGCTTGACGTGTATTACCCTGACCTTGCCGCAGTCTCATCCGGGAGCCGTGTTCCCGTCCTCTTCTTCCTCTACGGCGGTGGGTTCGTCACTGGCGACCGCAAACAGGACCCGCCCTTTGACCTCGGATACACAAATCTCGGCGTGTTCTTCGCCCAACGTGGGTACATGCACCCTTCGCAATCGACACGTTCACATCCGTAATCTCAATTCCACACAGATTCCTGACTGTGATACCCGACTATCGCCTTTCCCCATTCGTTTCCTACCCCGCACCAGCCGAAGACGTTCGCGATGCGCTCGCCTGGGTCCTCTCCAATGCCAGCGCGATCGCCTCCGCCCCTCCGAGCACACTTCTGCCCTCGACGCCCCTCAACGACCTCTTCGTTCTCAGCCACTCCGCGGGCTCGAACCACCTCGCCACGCTCTATCTCTCGCCCGCGCTCCTTCCACTCGACTCGCCCATCCGTGCGGCAACTCGCGGACTCATCCCGGGCGGCGGCGCCTATGTCTTCGACTTCACGCGCCCCGGCGCGGCCCCCAGGGAACGCCTCTTGGCGTACTACGGCTCGGAGGAGGCGACGCTCACGAACATGCCGCTCGCGCTACTCAAGGCCGCGCCGAAGGAGCTGATCCAGGACCTACCCGAGATCTTCGTGCTCAGGAGCGAACGGGAGCCGAGGGGATTGATCGAGGGGAACGACGTGTTCGTACAGGCGCTTGAGGGGCGGTTGGGGAAGAAGGTACGGTACGAGGTTATGCCGAAGCACAACCACATTAGTCCGCATTGGGCGTTGATGAGCGGGGAGGGCGAGGAGTGGGCGGAGGACGTCGCGGCGTGGGTGAAGGCGAGGGTCTGAGGCCTGCGGATTCGGCGATTTTGCATTGACAAAGCTGTCTGGTGGACCGTAGCCTCTTCACCAACGAATAACACTGACGGTCGGGACCGGGAAGCTGGGAACGTCGAGACTGCGCGTCTGTACGAGTTCGCTCAGGTTTGAAATAGTCTGCGAAGTTTGCGCCGGCGAAAGCTCGCGTCTGTGTTAATACCCTTAATACTTGCACCTGTCATGCATGCTGTGTACACCTGCCTTGATCAATACAAGGGGGTAAGCACAAAGAGCCGCCCTTCCTTTCGCTTGTTCTCGAAATGACGCAAACAGTGATGAAGCAACACCGCATGCATGTTCGAATAGATTCATATTTACATGACGACACAGTGCGTTGGGGATTGAAATTCATACGCATAACATCCAGTGCTTCACCAATCAACGACATCATCTCGAGGTTCCCTTCCCGACCGTCAACGGGTGAAGAAACGGTATCCCATGAATACCACTGGCCCATCCACCAGCTCCCCAATCGGCTTGATGCTAGATTGAACGAACTCCGGATCGACAGTCGCCAAGTCGAGATACGAGACCGGTGGCGGGTTCTCCGCCATGCACCCATCCTCGTATCCAAAGAACGTCAAGCGAGACAACCGGCGGCCCTGTGCGTCGCGATCCGTCAGGACCTCCGCAATGACTTTGCACCACTCGCCGAACCAGTGGGCGGCATTGGGAACGGCGCCGTCGTTGCGACGTAGCTCCCGGCTGGTCAGGCCTTGCCGCAGGATCGGGAAACCCATGGTGAGCTCTTTCAGGGAGCGCAGCGACGGCGCGGCGTCGGCGGCTACAGCGAGAGGACTCTGTAGCCTGCTCAGCGATTTGAGGAAGGCCATGGGGGTGCGGCTCAGGACGAAATTGGCGTGTGTGACGTGCGGGAAGGCTGAGAGGACGTTGGGATCGAAGGCGGACTTGGTACAGTACCTCGTGTTTTCTGCAATGTGTTGCTCGGCTTCCGTCACGATGAGGTGAGTGACAGGTGGCGTGTTGCGGGTGAAGAGATTTATTATGTCCTGTTGCAGGGACGGAGTCAGATGGGTGAAGCTGATGCGAAGGTGTTCGAGGCCGTTTAGGTACCCGCGTATTGTCGGAACCGGGCGGGGTCGAATTGTTACGTAGTCCACGAGCGAAACCACGGCATCCAACGAGGAGTTGACTGTGAAGAGGTTGTCTTGTGTGGGTCCTTGGTTGTGGACAGACGGCTCCGGATGAGCACCTGGGGAGATCTCAAAATCCACATGTGTGGTTGCAGGAAATGTTAGACGGCGGACGAGGGAGGAGACAACTCCCATCCTGGACTTGACACGGAGTCGCTGCAGAGTTTGGAATACGAGAGAATCAGGTTGAGGTTCTTCGCGCCAGTAAAGTGTATCGTCGGAAATGTCCAAGGAGGTCAACCTCGAGTAGCATTGCAGCGTTCCGAAGAGGACGTTGAGCGAGAGATTACCCTGGCCTGTACCGTGACTTTTTCCATCCCATCGCAAGGAGAGCTCCCGGATTGTGTCGAGGGGAAAACGGTCGAGAAGAGTAGAGGGAATGATGAGCCGAGTAAGCACAGGCAGTGTTTCGGTAGACAGCTGTTCGAGCGTCAACGGGCCTTTTTCTAGCCGGTGGAGGTGAATGGAAAGGTCAGTGAGACGAGACATGCCTGCATCGAATGCCTCCCATAGCCACTTGAGTTGATTGTTGGCTTTGAAAGAAACGTCGATGGATACGATTCGACCTGAATTCTGCGCCAACTGGAGGTTTCCGCTGGAGAGGGACGAGAGGTGTAAGGAAATGTCTCTGGGGGCGGAGCGCAGGCAGGCGGCCGCTAGGTAGTCCTCGTCGAAGACGTTGCTGTCGGTGGTTGACAGGCGGAATCGATCTGTAGCTATCGCGACTGCCCAAAACTGTGAGGTGTCGAGGAGTAAGGAGCGCCACCGGCGACAGACGTGACCGAGTCGCAAACTATTCCGGTTTTGCCATGCGTCGACAAAGATCACCGATAATATGTCGGCGGGAAGGCGATGGATGGGAGCAAGGGCGTTCTGCATGGTGCAAAGGGCGAGGGTGTATCGACGATATTCATCTGCCTTGGCTGCGATCCATGCTTGTATGTCTGGAACACTAAGCCCGACAAGGCTTGGACGGTCTGCGGCGGGGAGCGATGAGAAGGCCGATGAGAAATCGACGGCGATGAACGCCAGTTCAAGGTTCATGATGGCTTGCAGATTTGTGAAGTGGTCGTTCTGTGGTATAAATACCGGGTCCGCTTGAGCAATCGCCATCATTGGCAAGTTTAAGGACTTACGCTGGCTGAAACGACTCTAACGAGAGTTACGAGGCGACGGTGGTCGAGTGCAACCGGGCCGCAGACACTGCCGGTGGGAGCCAGAAGCGCCCATTTGCCTTTGTTTGTACACCATGGTGAGCAAATAGCGCCACCTTGCCAGCGCGGACTTGCCAGTCACGGACGATGGACTCAAACTCGACGATGGACTCATATCCGAAGTCCGTCGACGTATTCTCTGGCATCCTTGGCTCGTTCAATGTTAGAATATGTCTTCAACCTGTATCTTATCGAAGACACGGGGCTACTATGTAACTGTGTTGGCGAAACACCTTCCAAGAAAGGGGAGTCCTTCGACCTCCGTGCGCGAGCACCAAGACGGCTCCGAGTCGATTGGCACTTCAAGAAACGGACATTTCGTAAGTTCGCTAATGGCAGTATTCCATTGGAGGCTGACTCATAAGTAAGATGAAAGTCTTTTCAGTCGCAATCTGTAACCTCCACGATGAGTTGCTTCGTCACCTCTCGTGCGTACGCCTTCTTCCCATCCGCGCCTTCCGCACCCCCACGCGTTCGCGCACTTCGCATCGATCCACCATTCGCCCGGTCACTACCTGCTCTGTACATCGACGCCATTGAATGGGCGCCCCCGGCTCAGAACAAGTCAGGCTGTTGGATGCATTGTGCTAACTCGCTGACAATCAATATCATCATCACCACGCATTATATGCTTGTGCGGTCGTGTCACGCTGACATCAGCCTCTGATTGTAGAAACCGTCACAACTGCTCATCGTAGCGCGTATGCCTCGCTGGGCTTTCTATGGTCACTCGTTGCGTTGTTTCCGGTAGACCGTCACCCAAAACACGCCATAAATTTTTGCGTTGCGCGAGTTGACAGCTTCTGCAAAACATCCGGACGGGTCATGATTTGAGGCATGGACGACATGCTTCCTCTAGAAACACATGGACTTATGTACCCTGCACTAGTAAGTCTCTCTTATGCTATCAAACCGTGTTTTGTTTACTGACACTGGTGCACTGCTATGCGCTGATTCCATCGCGATCGTTCCTATTTAGGAACGCCTGTCATGCAGGCGACCCCTCGAGATGCCAAGAGAACCCCTAATAAGTGGAACTGTCCTGAAAGGTACTGCAGGTTCATGAACGACAATCCAACTCGTCCGCCATTTCACTGGCGTTCGACAGCAAAGTGAAACGGTCTCGGTCAGATTTAACGCCTTGTGCAGCGAAACAAGGCGCTCATCGTGCTCACCCCCGCCGAGCTCGATACGTACCCTGGTGTGTTCGGGTACATTTTGACGTCTGCAATTGTTCGGTGATGCGTGGTTGGGGTCGACATCAACTCGCACTCGTAACATGGTTTCTTCCAGCGGTTCGGCTCGTCGCACGCCACCTTCAAAAGAGACGGAGGGTGATCCATGGTTCCCGCATCTGAGCCTGCGAAGACTCGTTCCTGCTCCTTCTCGTTCACTCTACTTCGCTCTTACCTTCACCCAGCGCAGAGATATTGCTAGCTGTCCTAAACCATGGTCTACCCCTCCAACTCCCGCCCTCATGGCATCTTTCCTGCTGCGACCGTGGCACCGAACGCGTTCGCCCTCTTTCGCTCCACGCAATTTCGCGAAACGCACGAGATGTACGAGACCGCGCGCGACACCTTTCGCCCTCAACCCGAGAAGCGACAGACGTCCATTATCAAGCGCTTTCGCAGCCTGAAGAATGTCGCCGGTTCTAGGAGCCGCTGCAACGCGCTCCGGCGAGAGCTGGTCTCCATGCTATAGGATGGTTCGTGTTCCATTCGCACCGCTCCCTTGTCTCCCGCTGAAGGCTTCACCCGCAGCTTTTGTACATGTGCGTTATACTTGCTATTTCGTCGCGCTCGGGGAGGTTATGACGGTAACGCAACGACGCTAACGATGGCTTTCCCAGACGCGGCGCGAGTCAAGGCCGCCGTCCCGTGCTGTTCGGCGAAGATCCGACTGAATGGGAGGATGCACGATACCATTTCTTTTTCTGAACCTTTCTTTCATCAATACACGAGATACTGCGTTCCATAACCACACTTACACCTCTATTTCGCCTTGTTTGTTCGCAAGACACCGTGGCATAATCCGTTCGTTATCTACATATTCAGTTACCTTAAATGCAGACTACCTCGCTTGTCAACAAACCACACCCCGTCGTATCCAGGGAGGGGTTTTACCGTCGGTATAGGCCTCTGACGTGTATAAGGAATGCAAGACGAAATGGAGCCAACCAAACTGCAGGTTAGATGATCGTAACGTACTTAGCACATGAGGTCAACATGAGGTGAGCGAGCAAGGTCTCGGATCTAGATCGGAGCGCAGCCAATCGAGCTAGATACGAGTGTCCTCACGACTTTATTGTTCTGGCAGCACACGGGTGTCGGGGCCGAGCAGGGGTGCATTGCCACCATCGAGGTCATCGACCGAAAAGGGTGAGTACTAGGTACCGATCAGACCTATCACTACGTCCTTGACGTCGATGGGGGCAGAGCAGAGCCCGATGCGGAGTGAGACTACAGCTGTTGCAGCTGCCAGAAGGAGTCGTGACGACAGCGAGGATGAAGGGGGAGACCGGCCCTCCCTCCTTGCTTAGCCAACGACGTCGGGCACCATTCCCGACGCTCCCCTCGGACGTCCCATCAATACATCGTTGCCGAGAAGGTTTTCAGAGGAAGATATTCGACGTATCCCGAGGTATTTTGGAGGGGGGAAACACGTACGTTCATCACATCACACAGCCAAGCACCGGCCCTTGATGGGCCCCCAAAAATGTCTGAGAATTGAGGGAGGCTACTGCAACATATTACCATACCCTTAACCGAAATATGAGAGGATATTAGTTCGTAAGGCTGCTTAAGTGGTTACGGCTGACCCACTCTATCGTCCCCGAGTAAACCGACCCTTCTTCCTTGCCCTCTCCTCTTGATCCGAAGTCTTTGCCCCCACGTGTCGATGCGCCGGCGTTCCTCCGGGCACACTCGCCTCCTGCCGTTTACTCGGGACCCCTCCGAGGAAAACGACCTCATCCACCAAAGCCTCGAACCGTGGCAAGTAGAACCACACCAACCGCACGTTCCAATGCGGACTCTGCGGAACGTCGGCGATGCGAAATGCGTAGTGTGACGTGGAGGTCTCGTTCCGCAAGTCTGTGATGCAAAGCTCGAGCCTGTGCAACCGCGGACCGCCGTCGGCGACGTAGGTCTTGAGGAGCGCCTCGATCGCATCGAGCTGCTCGCGCAGAGCGGCGAGCATCTTGTTATCAGCAGAATCCGGGTGCTTGGGGTCGAGCTCCTCCGAGTCTAAGTCTGACGGTGTCGAGACCTGGAGCACGACGGCGAGCGTCCGGTCAGCGGGCGACGGGACCTCCGGGTGCGACAAGAGGGTCAAGAGCCCTTTGGCCATCTGCACCTTGACATCCCGGATGGATCTGCCGAGCAGCTCGAGGCGGCGGAGGTTCGGGAAGTGGCGCACGAACTGCTGCAAGAGGTCTCCGTGTATGAAGATGGTACGCGGGCGCTCCCAGTCTAGGTGGATGGCGAGCTCGGTGACGGTCCCCGACCGATGTTCCTCCAAGAACGCGCGAAGGGCCGGGTAAGGAGGGTTTGGTCGCTCCCGGACGCGCAGACGCTCCGTGCCGCTGACGAAGCAATCCAAGGTGACGGTTTGAGTGGACCCCGAGATGAAGAGGCACATCGAGTCGAAGAATGGTGGTGCGTGCAGGCCGATCGAGTCCTTTGGTAAGAGCGCGTGCGTGTTGCCGCGGATTTCGGTCCAGTCGAGGTCGATCATGACATCCGGGGGGAACGAGAGGCCCTTGACGAACGACGTTGGAGGTTCAGAGCCATCTAACGTCACCCCCAAACGACGAAGAGATGGGAGATGCACGCAACGGAGGCTCAGGTTTGATGCGTCTGCTATCCATTTCTTGTGCGACCAGCTATGGAGCGTCAGCGATGTGAGACCAGCGGCACACCTGCTCAGGCCGTCGAGGAAGTCGTTGAGGCTCCGAGGGCCTCTGCCGTGAAGGATCAGGGTCTTGAGCGATTTGACGGCAACGGCTGGGGTGAAGTCGAAGCTAGAAATGCTGAGAGTGTGGAGGCGAGGGAGATCCTGGTCGTGCCAGATCGACGGTGAAGCGGGGGAAGAGTCAGGGCCGGCCTGAGACGCAAAGATGTACAAGGCTTCGAGGCTCGGCATTTCTTCGCGCACCATCGCAAGCGCCGTTTTGATATCTTCCGCGGATGGCACCTGGATCGACAGTCGCGACAGTCGCGAGAAGTGGGGTTTAAAAACACCCGAAAGCTTCAATCGCGAGAGAAGGAAGCCCGGTATGGCGAGCCTGAGAGGGTAGGGCGACGACCACGCGAGAAGTGTCGGGAGGCAGCGAACACGATCGAATACGACGCTCTCGTACTTGAACAGGTCATCGATCGCATCGGCCCACAGTTGCGGCGTCCCTAACGCGACGTCCCGCCAATGCCGACATATGTGGATGAGGCGAAGTAGTTCGCGCCAACTGGTCCATGCGCCACTCGTGAAGATCTTGATGACCAATTCTGCAGGAAGGCGATTGGCGGCAGCGCTGGCATTGAAAACGGAGCGGAGTGAAAGGAACGGCGGTCCTACGGCGCACGTATCCGATCCCCCAGACTCCGTGACAGAGAGGTGACGGAAGGCCTCTTGAACTCCATCCGAGGAATCCGACCCCGGTATTCTACTACCTGACACAGGCTGTGATTGGCGACGATTCCTCTACCAGTCAGCTTCCAGGGTCCACAAAAGTCTTCAAGGTTCCCTACCGGGATTGTTGCGCCGACATTGAACAGGCCCAAGGCACTTTGAGCATTCGAAGTACTGGGCACCGATCCTCCAGCACCCCCCGACACGGGCTGAAATATGAAATATGATCAATTTTAGCATCCCCGATTCATACTTCCCACTAAAACAACTTACAGAGATTTTCGCGGTGAAGGTGAATGCGCCCGACATGGGAAGAGGATGGCAACGGTCACTGCCGCCGTCACGACTCAGTCCCCAGCAGACGCCCGGGGGGACCGGTATTGTCTGAACTTGGTTAGAACCATCGAAGATCTAAACGCAACAAACTTCAATGGTTTATGGGATTTCTGGTCTATTTTTCTTCATCACCACCAGCGTTGATGACGATAGCATGTATAACAGGCGCCAGTCTTAGCGAGGGTAACAGACTCCGAGCTTCAAGCTTTCAGTTTCCACGCAGCTGACGCAGGCGGCGGAAATGCGATAAAAGCCGGACATTTTCGTACACACGCTATCAAGTATTTCAACAGACAGCACGTCGAACGACATCTTCTCGAGATTCCTAGCTGCTCCCCTCCCCGACCGTCCCCGCTACTCGCACGCGAAGAAGCGGTATCCCCTGAACACCACCGGACCGTCGACCAGCTCCTCGATGGGCTCGAGAGCGGATTCAAACTTGAGCCTGAGATCCAGATCGAGGGAGGCCACATGGAGATGCTTGACTGGCAGTGTGTGCTTCAAGTTCGGCATGCACTGATCCTCGTGCCCATAGAAGTCCAGACGCGATAACCGGTGGCCCTGCGCGGCGCGATCTGCCAGGACCTCCGCAAGGAATTTGCACCAGTCGCGGAACCAGAAGAGGGCATGGCGCATCGCACTGTCGTTGCCACGCAGCTCCTGGCTGATTGCGCCGCGTCGCATGATCGTGAAACCCAGGATGAGCTCCTTCAGAGAGGGAAGCGGAGTCATCGCGTCCACGTGCAAAGGGTGTTGCCGCCGGCCCAGGGACTCGAGAAAGGACGTGGCGGTGGGAGTCAGGACGAAGTAGCCATGGGTGACGTGCGGGAAAGCTGCAAGGAGTTTGGGATCGAGGGCGATTGTGTTCGCTCCAACTTTGCGCTCCTCGGCTTCGTTCATGAGGACATGCGTGACGGGTGCTCTGTTGCGAGTGAAGAGATCGATGATGTTGTCTTGCAGAGACTTCACGAACGTGATGCGTAGGCGATCGATGCCGTCAATGTACCCGTGTAGGGTCGGAACGACGTGGGGTCGAAGCATTACGCGGTCAAAGCGCCTAACCATCGCGTCTAGAGGGGAGTGGACCCTGAAGAGTTGGTCTCGTGGAGATCCGGCGTTTTGGCCAAACGGGCCCCGACGAATGTTTGGGTCGGAAATGTTGAGATCGACGTGTGTGGTGACGGGAAAGGTTAGGCGGGGAAGGATAAGAGAAACTGGTCCTGCCGTGGACCTGATACGGAGCCGCCGCAGAACCGGGAATGCGGGGGAATCGGTTTGAGGGTGTCCGCGCCAATAGAGTGTATCGTCGGAAATGTCCAATGAGGTCAATCTTGGGTAGTACTTCAGCATCCTGAGGAGTGTGTTGATTGAGAGGCTACCGGGCTTCCCAGGATCCACAATTTCGCCGTGACTTTTGCCATCCCATCGTAATGAAAGCTCCCGGATTGTGTCGAGGGGAAAGCGGCCGAGAAGCGCAGTGGGAATAGTGACCCGAGAGAGGACAGGCAGCGTTCCGGGAGACAGCTGTCCGAGCGTCAACGGACCTTGGTCTGGTTTTTGGAGGTAGATCGAAAGGTCTTTGAGACGAGGCATGCCTGCATCGAATGCCTCCCCTAGCCACTTCAGTTGCTCCCCCGTCTCCAAAGAAACCTTGATGGATACGAGCCGATCTGAGTTTTGCACCAACGGGAAACCTCCGGAGGAGATGGACGAGAGGTGCAGCGAAATATCTCGGGGAGCGGAGCGGAGACAGGCGGCTGCTAGGTAGTCGTCGTCGTCGGGATCGTCATCCGAGTCGGTGGTTGACAACCGGAATCGGTCCATAGCAATAGCGAGGGCCCAAAACTCCGAGGTGTCAAGAAGCAAGAAGCGCCACCGGCGACAGACATGAGTGAGATTCATGCTCTTCCGGTTTTTCCATGCCTTGACGAAGATCCTGGTTAAGATTTCGGTGGGAAGACGATGGATGGGGGGAACAAGGTCGTTCTGCATGATACCAACTGGGTTTAAGGCGTAAATCTGGCCTGTGGATAACCTGATATCTTCAGTAATCGCTACCACTAGCATGATTAAGAACTTACGCGGTTGTAATAAGAGCAAGATGTGTTCCAGGTGATGGTTCAGAGTCAAGTTCGAGTTCAACCACAAGACGACGAGTCAGGAGCGCCCATGTACATTTATTTGTACACCACGGTGACCAAACAATAGGGCCACTCCTTCAACCCCGACGTACGTTCTCCCGCTTTATTGTGTTTTTCAACGTTTAACGCTAAGGGATATGTTTCTGGGTGGAGACCTTTCTTATGGACTCAGGCGGCTATTCTACTCGTGTTGATCTCGACAAGTTGCCGAGGTGAGCCTGAGCACTTAACAGCGGCGCGTCGTCGTCGGTCGCGGATGGAGATCCACAAAGGATCGGGACGAGGAAAGTGATGGAGATGACCGTGGAGGTAAGACCCAGGATAAGTGCGAGGATGGACAAGACATTGACTCTCTGTACATTGACTCGGAGTAGATCATCTGGGCTGATGCACGCGTTCGTCAGTCTGTCTCCAATCTAGAGCACATGCAGACGACAGTTCCGATGCAGACTTACGTACCTAATGAGCCGCACACGACACAGGGATATCAGCTCTGTTTATAGTGACAGAGTCGATCGTCTAAGCCGATATGCGTTAGTCCACGTCCATCCAACCTCGAGCCCATATAAACGACATAGACACACGTACCCAGATGCAGACCTACGTACCTCAGAAGGCACACGCGACACACAAGCACTCATTGAGCTCCAGAACGCAACGAGAAAATATACTATCCAACTATCCCCCCTCCCCCCGCTCCCAATGTACTTACAACAAAGTCTTGATGTTCTTCCCATGACAATACTCCAACACAGCATGCACAAAACTGCCAGCCAGTACCAATGAGTCGGCGACGACGACGGCGTGACGTAACGCGTGAACGACAGGATAGAAATGATGGTGTACACGGCGATGGCGGGTCCGATGGCGGAGAAGGAGACGGAAGTGGGGAGAGCCTCAGCAGGGAGTGGGATGTTACATGCAAATCTATGTGTGTGCCCGTGTGTGCCTGGCCGCGAGCCAGAATCCGCTGCCGTACAAGTAGGATGGAATGCGGGCATGAATGTGGATATCCGAGTCCATGATGCCATGAGGATGCGGAAAGAGATGTGAAGATCCAGATAAGGAACAGCAAGAGGACGCCGGTGTCGCTATGAGATCTCGAGAGCAGCGAGCTCCTTACGGATCTCTGCCTCAGTGTCGATCTTCTTGAGCTGGGTCGCCTCGAGACGCTCACCCTTCTTCTGCTTCTCCTTGAGCTCCTCGATGGCCTTAAGCTGATCGCACACACGAAGCGGACATCAGCACCGTATTTACAACCACGAAAGATAAATGCACGCACCTTCTTGGTCAAGTTCCGGACCTTCTTAGCGGCCGGGTCGAGTCCGCCATCCCCACCTGGCGTAGGCGGGACAGACATGGTGCCGTTGGCAGCACCAGCGGCATCGTCGGCCGCGCCGTTCCCGTTGACTGGAATGTCTAATGACGGGCGCGCGCTGCACTCGCCACCCTCCTTCTTCTCTTTCGCGCCTTTCCGCTTCCGTCCACGCTTCTCCTGTTCGCCGCCGGGTTGCCGTACAGGCGAAGGCGACGTAGGGGCACCAGGGACGTGTCTTCGGCCGTTCTGGAACCGGTTGGGAGCAGGGCTCCTGCTATAGCGCCCGTTGGGAGTCGACTGTCCGCTCGGAGTGCCGTCTTCACGCTTGTACGCCGAAGACGCCTCGAGACCACGGGCACCAGGGGGTCGGTACGCACCGGCAGGCTTTGTCGGCGTAGGCTTGGCGATGTTCGCGTGCTGAAGGACACTGGAAGCAGGGGCAGGACTTTGTGGGATATTTTGGGGGAATGGGGGAACAGCGTCGACGAGTGCGGGGCGCCAGGACGCTTGATATAGTTCCTCGGTGAGCTGGACGTGCACGAGTGGGCCCGCGCAATGCCAGATCTTGATGCCGTTGTCGACACGAAGACGGGGAGAGAGAGTCGCGGTGAGGAGGAAACGGCCGTCAGGCGACCACTCACAGTGCGACGTGTTGGACCCGTCGATAGTCGTGACTTTGTTGAGCGTCCGACGGTCGTAGATGTCGACCTTCCCTGCAAGGTTACCAAAGCCGGCGATGGCGATGAGACGGCCTTGGGGGTTGAAGGCGATAAAGTTGCAGAACGCAGAGCCGAAGTCGTGAAGAGTTCGGGCGCGCTGGTCGAACAGCATGGTCTTGGCAGGCATGACTGCGAGGTAGGATGTCGGTAATGAACAACGGATCATGGGAGGATCTACTCACAGCCGTAAGTGACGACAAACTCCTTCGAGTTCGGGCTCCATGCTAGATCGTGGACAGGGCCATCCTTGTCCAAAGTGATGCGACAGTCGAAGTTGCCGGCCGCGCTGAGCAAGTAGAGACCGCCGGTCTCGCCGTAGTAGCTCTTGTTCGCCTGGTCAACATCTGTGGCGGTGAGGACGAGAACCTGGGTGCCGAGCGTATTCCACTTGATTTGAGAGCGCTGGGCCTTGAAGAAGGTCTTCTGGCAGGTCGGGAGACCGTTGAGCGCCGTGAGGTTGTAGATCTTGACGCTGGCGGGTTGTCCCTACAGACCGGTCGATCAGTCAACGTATCCTGCATCGCCAGAAACACCGGTTGCGCCAAATTTGGACGGAAGCGTCCAAACCAAAACAAGACGGTACGACGGTCTGACGAGGTTTACGGGTGGCCCGTCATGGACGAGGGGAAGAGAGAGCAGACAAAGGACTGGACATAAAGTGAAATTTATTGAAGGGTACGCACGTTTTTCTCGGCAACGAAGACTGCCACGGAAGGATTGAGTCCGGGACTCAGGGTGATGGACGTCGCACCCTCAACCTTGAGCTTGTCCACGACACCCTTGGACCACTCCGCGGGCCGGAACACCTGGATCTCGGGACCAACCAGGCGGACGACATGGGACTCGGAGATGGTGTACTGGAGTTCCCACCCCTCCTGCGACTTCTGGGAGAACGCGACAAGCTCCTCGCCGGTCGAGGCGGAGAAAACGCGGAGGTTCTTGTGCTGTGTGCCGTCCTCGAACTTTTGGGGCCTCTCCCAGGTGGAAAGGTACGTTCCGCGGGGGGAGAAGCTGATCTCCACGATGTTGGGGAGCGAGAGCTCCTGGACGAGCTGTGCGCTCTCTGCCTGGAAGATCCGGACTCCGGTCGGGATGGCGTAGGCGAAGAGACGGCCATCGGAGCTATAGTGGTACGTTCTGGCGGGCACATCCGGGGCTTGGAAGGCGTCGATGGGGTTGTAGTTGGGCGTACCACCGACAAGACCAAAGCTCTTCTGTGCGCGGACTAGGCAAGGGAAAGCGGGTCAGAAAATGGAGAAATCGGGTAGAAATGTGGAGCAAAAACTGACAGGCGTACTGCTGGGATGGTTGCGAGGCCATTGTATGCGCAAGAGGGGTCGAGAGAAGCAAGTTAATGCTTCAGGCGGCGTCGGGGACGGTGAGGGTGAGGAGGAGGGTGAGCTGCGGCCCAATCAGGCCTCCATCACCGAAAAATGGTGGCTGGGCTTACGTAATTTCCTGGGGTTAGGGTCAGGACCCTGTTACGTCACGCCAGATGTCACATCCCACCATCAGTGTCACGCCTGTTCGCGGCGTCGGTTTCGCTGTGTCGGCCATCGTGCTCGCTGTGGTGTCCATCATCCTCGCTTGTCCTGGCTCCCACTGTCTCCATCTTCCACAATGAGCTCTGCCTCGGACGCCATTCTTGCCCTCAAGCAAGCTGTCAAGTCAGGTAGAGGAAAAAGGATCACATACAAGAAGGGTTCCGCAACTGTCTCCTCGTTCGCCGATGCAACACACCTTGTGTTCCCGCCAGCCGTAACGCTCCTAAAGACCGCCCCAACCAGGTTGCGGAAGATGGGCGCAACTTCTACGGACCCGCAGGCCAACCCTCAGGACTTCTTCTCTCTTGGCGCCGTCTATCTCGCTTGGTTGCTCCGCGATGCTCCTGGTGCCGAATACATGAAGCAGGTCCGCGAGAATGGGTTTACTGTTGGCTTTGTTAGCGTGACGGAGCGAAAAGGTCTCGTGGATTGGTTGATGGATAAGGCAAAGACGTTGTCCGGTCTCATATCTGTGGAAGGTGCGTTTCTGCTGCGCATCGTCCCATGTCTGTTGGAATATCTCCATTGGCTTGCGAAATCTCCATTCTGCCTGATAGGGCAGGCTCCGGATGATCATGCTAGACTTCCGCCTTGCGTTGGAGGTGTAGCATGCTTCTTTGCTTGGAGGCTGCACTGGCGTTCAGAACGCCAACCTCGTATTATGGATCGATTCTACGTGGTTTGAGAGGTGTCTAGAGATCCACCTTTAATGACCGGTGAATCTGGTATAGCCTCCTGTAATATACAGGTGGTGTATAGTCGTTCGTTGATGAACAAAGCTTGCCGCACACTGTTTCTTCTTCTGACATGAGTGCAGCTCTCCCCGGAGAGACGTAGAGCTTCAGAGGTCAAACAATGCTTTGTCCTCTGACAATACTTTGTCTTCGTCTATCGTCCCTTATTCCACATAGCCTGACACTATTTCAGCGGAGTCGACCACACCCCCTGGGACGCCACCTCAGCTTCGAGCTTCGGCGGCCCTACCCTCTTCATCCTCCCTGTCCAAAATTCCCGAATCTAGTTCCAGTCCTCTCAAGCGCAAATATGTTACGGACGCTTCAGACATCGAAGTTGTCAAGCGGATCAAGGCCAACGAGGTGGAACTGCAGGATCGGAATACCGTACTCCGAGGAATCAAGCCTAACGTTCGTTTTCTCAGCACCCGCGATTGTGGCCTCGTGGCTGACGCTTCTATTGCAGAACTTCAACTCCCTCAAGGAGTCATTTGCCGATAAACTCAAGAAGCTCAGGGACGGTGGAAGGAGCACCTCCTTCACGAGCACACTGACTGCGACGCCTGGTAAGTTCCGTTTCTCGTTTATCACGTATCGCTAGGCCCTGACTACTATTGAGACCCCAAAATGCAGCCGCGAAAAGCTCGTAAGTCTACCGCAAAACACGTCTTCAAAGCGTCTTGTTCTCATGTTCGCAATACTTAGGCAATCAGTATCCAATCATCATCATCTCCTCTTCGCCCACATCCCTTATCACGATGCACAACGTCCGCCGCTTTCTGCAAGATGCCGTCTTCGAGCCGTCGCAAGAAGCTCGTGCCCGCGCGGCTGCGGAAGGGAACGCGCGACCAGAAGACATGATTCCCATATATCGGAAGCGAACAACCATAGATTCGTCTGGCCGCGAGACTGAGATGCAGACTAGGTACGAGGTGTGATGTCATGTCCTAATTAAGGGGGCGAACTCAAGCGGTGTTCGTTCCTAGATACTTTGTTGTGGACAGCACCGAGGCGCTAGCGAAGTTCGGAACTGATGCGTGGGACCGTGTCGTGTGCGTGATGACCACAGGCCAGGCGTGGCAGTTCCGGCCGTACAAATGGACCGAGCCGAAGACCCTCTTCCACCACGGTAGGTTGTGCGCCACACAGCATGGGCATGCCGCAACTCACACGCCGCCGGTTCTCCGTCAGTGAAAGGGATCTACTTCTCATGGACGAACGACCCGCCTAACCCCAAAATCAAGGACTGGAACGTCACGGAGTTGAAGGTCAGTTTGCTTCTGATCTCCGCCGGGCGGAGGGTCATTGTGCTAAGTATGGCGCTGTGGCAGATCGACCCCCACCGGCGACACGTTGACAAGTCCGTCGTAGCGCACTTCTGGAGGACGCTCGACCAGTGGACCAGCACGTACAAGCCGTCTCTTGTCCAGGGCTGAACGTTATGCCATGCCGCTAACCTCGCCGTTGTGTCCCGCTTTGTTACGCGTTCTTTGCTGATTGTATTGTTCTAGTAATGGTATCCAAATGGTATCTATTGTCTCTCATTCATCCAAGAAATTTGCATCGGCGACAAACCATGGTTCGTCGGCGCAGGCACGAGAGGTGCGCCACACGTATGCCCGCTCATTCAGAGAAGCCCAAGAAATTGAGAGGTGCGTCATACCGGCCGTAGTTATTCCGCCCTGTTCCGCCATCGTGTCAGGTCGTGGGATGCGCCGCGGGGTCACGATCAGACAACGTCGATGACCGATATGCGCCGCGCACCAGTCGCGATGTTGTTCAAGAGCAAGCACACCCGGCCCGAGCTCTCTTCGAGACACAGGCTCACCAAGTGCTCCTGGGGGTCGAGCGTCACGCTGAACGAGCCCAGCTTCCCCTGTGCTCCAAGCTCGTCAGCGCCGAAGTCCTCGTTCTCCTCCCTCAAGTCGAGGATCGAGCGGGGAAGGGAGTACGTCCGGAAGTGGACGTGCAGCGACCCGTTGCGTGCCTCTGTGCAGTCCCAGATCGCGCGCCGAAGGCCGACGGCCCCGAGCCCCATGTACCCGATTTCGGGCCTCATGGCGGCGAGCGGGTAGGGGACCTCGCGGTGGTCCACGTGCAAGTCTGGGAAGACGCGGAGGACGTGTAGCGCGTTCGTACCGGCGATGACGAGCGGGTGCGGGTGGTGCTCGTTGGAGCTGCTCGTACTGGTGCTGGTGAACGGGCTAATGCGGTAGATGCCGGACCCGATGTCGCAGGCCATGCTCCAGACGGGCTGAACGGAGTATACGGATGGGCGTTGGGGGACGGATGCGGAGGTAGAGTGGTCCCTGGCGAGCAGGGGGATCTCGTAGATGGAGAGGCCGCCGTGGTAGGCGAGCATGACTTGGCTGTCGGAGAGGACGGAGATGGTGAAGTCCTCGTCAGCCTGTGCGGAAAGCTTCGATGAGAATTACGTTGTTGAAACCGGTGCGCGGTGGCGTGGATGTATACTCACCGACCAGGGGCCGATGTTCATGGACACCAGGGGGCCTTGTGCATCGGCGTACTGTGCCCCCAGGGGGCAGACGTGCAGAACCATGTCTCCGTCGCCGCTTTCGAGCCCGTACACCAAGAGCTGGCCACCTGAGGCGCAGCACCATACGGAGCCTGTGACTGAGACTTTCCCGACCCGCAAAAATGCGGGGACCGGATCGACCACGGCGACGTGGTAGACGTAAATGTTGCACTGGCTGTCCTCCCCAGAACGACCGCTATAAATCAGCACATCGTCCACACACCCTACAGGACAAAGAGAGAGGACCCACTTGTACCGGACGCCCATCTGTAGGATGATCAGGTCCTCGCGTTCATTGGTCAGCGAGAGACGGGAGCTCAGGTAGAAGACGGACTCGTCCTCCGTCAGGGATTGCGCTAATGTGGCGGCCGGGGCGGGGGCGCCTAGCTCGTGGAGTTGCAGCGAACCATCGTGTAACACGATGACAAGCCAGTTGCCCCCAGCCACCAAATTGACGTGCTCGACGGTCTTGTCGCAGTGGTAGTTCTGAATCGCCCGAGGGTAGTAGTCGACTCTGTGCCAGAGCCGATCAACCCTGGCGGAATGCAGGACACATGTCTTCATGTCTTCTACGTCCATGTTCGCCATACGCAGCGAGATTTGCGGGCGGGGAAAGTGGAAGAGGAGGCGCGTGAGCATGTGGTGCCAGACAGAGTGGTCGCGCATGAGGGCCCGTGCCTTTTTGGAGGTCTACAAAGTTAAATCGGGCAAGTCACTCGTCGCACTCCAATCGAGGTGAGATGGGAAGCGGGAAAAAAAACTCACTGCACAAAGGCGGACAACGTCTCTGACCGTGAGCAGCCGTACAATCGCGAGCTGTATATCATACGGCAGATGGTCCATCGTAAGTTGGAGAACTGGAGGACAAGGAGAATGGCGCAGAAACTGATGAGTTTATGTGTGTCCCATTAGCCGCTCGGAGCCGGAGAAGGTGTCCAGAATGCGAATCCCACGGAGGGAACTGACGCAGTCGTCCGTCCTTCAGAATGGACTGAATTTCTGGCGGCACATTGCCCTGTGCCGAGACCGATGACGATGTCCCCACTGGACGGGCTTCGCCGCTTGCATGTGGGAACTGTGGAGTCGTCTTGCTCCGTAATACAAGGCTGCTGCCAACCTACCGGGAACGATGCACCATCGTGTCGCACGCAGAGCTAGAGTTGGAGCATCGCACTGACCTGTTATAGCAGCTGCATTATCCAAGTCGGGACCATGTCCAACACCACCCCTCTTCCGGGACGGCGACTTGGAGGCCATCTTTGATCGCCTTTCTCGGCCAACGACTTGCTGAGTTCGGCAAGTACCGCCGACACCGTCTCTTGGGATCTCGATTCCCATGCTTCGCCACTGCGTCATGGCCTGCGAATCCCGCGCGGTCGAGTCTTTCAGGGACGTATTATTGCACTTGGAGGGTGTCAATACTTGTCCACATGGCCCAGGGCTGAACTCTGAGCCGTGAGAGGCCCGCGTTAAAGGCACTGGCAGTCTAGAAACGTGGTCGGAGTCAATAGCAGCGATGCACAAGATGGGTTATCAGGACGAACCTTTGCATTCGACCGCACACCCCTGTACGCACCACAAAGTACGGCCGCGACGGAGGATAAGGTGCTCCGCTGAGTCGGAGACATGCGTCGAGTCAAAGCATGCCGCAGCTCGAGCCGAAGACATGACTCCCACCCGACGCCAGCATCAGAAACTTTCTGTGGTCCTGTGCGTATGGAGCAATACCTGGGACATCGAAAAATGCGCCAATGGTGTAGACTTCTGATCGGAGATGAATGCCCTTGAGACGAGGATGGTGAAGGGGCACCAGACCTCTGACCTTTTCTGTCCCTGGAGTCTCACATGTAGTAGTACGCCTCAGGCTGGTACGGTGCGTGGCACGATGATAAGCCAGTACTTACCGTGTTGTACGTCCACAGCGTCACCGGGGAATGGTTATAATCCGAGCATCCGCTTTCTTAAGGGCAATGTCTGTCGGCGTGGGAGTCATCAGAGACATTTAACGGCTTAAGAAACGGGACGAACCCATGGGCCTGTTCTTCGGCCGGTGAGTCATGACCCATGACTTTTTCTTATCGCTCACCGGGAATCCTCATTCCCGCGTTGGGTTAGGCTTCGCTCGTCGGTCCAGTAATCGCGCCCGTCTGTAGAGGCGTTGCGATGATTCCCGGAAAAGCTCCATCCACAGAAGCTCAATGCTTGAACCTTCTCCCTTCAGCGCTTCAGCTTTGACGAGCATTGAGCTTCTGTAGATGGAGGGCTTCCGTGAGCCACAGAATCCCTTTGACAGTCTCGAATTCTTACGTAGCCCAGATATCTTTGTTCCGGTGGGAAATGTCTGGACTGGTTTGCGTGTACAGTCGACTATCTCATAATGAATGATCTCATAATGCATAATATCCCATAATGCATGAAAATTTCGGGCTACCGAGTCCGTGCCCGCCAAATTATGCATTTTTTCCCATATCTTATAATGCATAGGCCCATCGACCGATATTCATTATGAGATCTACCATATATAGTAAGATATACATGACAATGGCCAGGTTATGGGGTGCATCGAGCTCTGTATTCACCAAATATTCACCATTTTGACTAGGTTTCATCTGAGTTCTCGACACTATGCTTCCCATCTCTGGTCCAATGGGACCTACTCATGTTCGCAAGCCCTGCGCTCCGCCCGAGAAGCCTGTTGAGCGAAAGAAGCAAGCTGGCCCGCCCCCCACAGATGCTCCCCAAGACATCTGCAGTTCTCACCGGGTCCTCCGCCCACCAGAATCTCACTCTCCACGACTGGCTTCAGGTTGTTGACTATTACGACAAGCAACGGAAACCCTGAGGAGGGACTCGGAGGAGTTCAACGCCATGCAGCAGACAACGCTGGCGCACATGCGGTCAGCGTCGTAGTCGCCGGTGGTCACGTTTGTAACAGAATGTCACAAAATGTCACTCACGTCACATATATGTGACACATCCAATGATGCATAATATCCCATAATGCATACCGAAATTTGGCCACGGACCTTATTCATTATGAGATAGTCGACTGTATTGCCATCGGAACCTTGATTGATTTGGTCTTACAAGGATAATTGCGACTACGACGGCTTTGATAGCCGAATCGGTCAGTTCGCGAACTCCGAATCTTGCGCAACATCGTACACAGCTAACGCAGTCCCTCTCGCTTATGCAGTCGTCAGTCTCGACAATATTACCTCCTTCCAGAAGCACAGCCTAAGCGACATCAGGGCCAGGTATATCGTAACGCAAATGAAACCATCATCGGAGCATTTTCCCTTCCGATTACTGTAGGGAATTTCGGTCGGTCTGGTCTCCTGTCTCACCTCGAGGGTCATGCAGCACATTCAAGGCTCTCCGATACAGTCGGTGCCGCGCTGGCCGAACATTTAGCGGAAAAGCCTGCAATGGTCTGACGAAACCGTCGCAATGGCGTCTGGGTACCTGAAGATCAATCTTCGTGTCATCATGTGGGGCGCGGCGTTCTTCGTGCCTGTGTCGGTGCTTGCGACGGGCCTGACTATGAAGTACGTCTAAGATCTACCCCGGATCGCTGTCCTCACGATCAGCTGTGCATGAGAGGTACCGGAGCACGTTTTTCCTGAGCAGCTAATGTTTGTCTCCATTTATAGGTGGATATCGTCTTGATCCCTTGTTCTTCATACTACTTCGACATCTTGCACGATCGGAGTGTTGGAACTATCGCGGCCAGCTCTAGTGAGTACCTCGCTGTACCCCCGCGTTATATCGTATGGTTCCCACGGGATGTCATGGTCAGGCCCAGGCCCGGTTCTCATCGGGGCGTTCATCACGGCCGGCACCCTGCCTCCTATACAGTCGGTTGGCGTCCGAGTCACTGCGAACAGTGCATTTGTCGCAGTGGTCGCATGGAGAGGTTTCGAGTGCGTATCTGTTCCCTAGCAAACTGTTTACGCATTGTTTTCCTCGCTCACTCCACTACATCCAGAATGAGTCTAGTGACAATCCGATATAGGGACCGGATGTGCGCATGTGTAGACATTGAATGAACTACATGAATGGTCAACTGCTAGAGGCTCCGATCTTGAAGGACTTGACAACTCACGCGACACTTTCCAGTAATAGTAGAACCGGGGAAAACAAACCATCTTTCTCCCTTGACCTCACCTTTTGACCATAAAGCCCACCATGTCCAACTTCCCATGTGGCTGAGATCGCATGCGGCCACCGGGTATAGTGCTGTTCCATATGGATACGACATGCAGGACATGGCGTCGAACCCTATATCTTCTTCAAAAGACCGACCACCCAGCTACCACAGAGAATATCAGACGCTAACTGCTGCGTGACCACCAGCTCGGCCAGCCACTCCTCTCCCTCCGCGCGTCGCTAGGCGTCCGTCTGACGTGTCTAGAGTTCGAGTGCAGCGAACAACGCAAGAAGTCCTCCGAATATCCGTGCACTCTCGGGCCGTCGTGCTCGGACTGGACATCCTGGCGGATGATTACGGAGCCACTGGAGAAGTTGGTCGATGGGCCGGTCGTATTCGGAGGTTACCATTTCTTCGAGACACAGGAGACGGATGGTGTCATCGTACTACCCGCTAAATGATCGATGTAAAGTCAGAGAGTGCCGGCGGAGGTCATTATTTGGCAACCATGGTGTACAAACAAAGCGAATAAGCGCTTCTCCGGTCAAAGTCCAACTTGGACTTTCTCCTCACCGTCGTATTGACATCGTCAGCCTCAGCTTAACACTCGTGTACCAAGGCGTTCATTGGCGTGCTCTGGCTTATTCTTTTTTGTCAACTGGAAGGCGGCCGTGAGTACCTTCCATGTTCACTGAGTACTAGTAGAAGCACACGTGTCATTTTCAACACGCGTAGCGACCGTACTAATATCCTTCTTTACTAGATCTCTTGGACTTTCCCTGAAGTCTGTGAGTCACAGGGTAAAAGCTCTGCGCACTCAGTTCGCTGAGAATGTCGTCAAGCTGTAGCGCTCGATCCACAGTCCACGGTCCACTGTGATGGCTACGCTCGTATCGGATGGACTCCCTTTTCCCGACTTCGCCACATCTTTGCCTACTATCGATCGCGCGAGCCTCGCTGGGCTCAGTGACCCACAAGTCCGAGCGTGGACAACAGCCAAGGCCGACCAGTACCGCAGATTCGCTCTCGCCCTCCTCGCCATTCACAACTCTATCGCTCCAATTAATCGTCTTCCCGTCGAGATCTTGTCCAAGGTCTTTGAAGGGTGCTGGGCGAACCGAGAGAGCCTACGCCTGGCTCACATCTGTCGTCGATGGCGCTCCATACTGCTCAAGACCTCGACGTTCTGGGCGGACGCGGTGAACGGCGCGGAATTTTCCTCAGAGCATCATTCCTTGGACTACTTCGACGCCACTCTGCAGAGGTCTGCTCAGCAGAATATCGAAACACGGTTCCTCGGATTCTCCCGCGACATCCATCTCCACCTTGCTCCCCATGTTCGCAGGCTCGTCGCCCTGCAGGTCACAGCCTTGAATCCCAACGACGTATCGGCGTTGTGGGAGGCTCTCGAGCCAGGAATGTCGTGCCTTCAGACCCTCGTTATTTCCATTGCCAAGTCGGATGATGACCCTTGGGAGCACGTACACGGCGGACGCCTTCCCTCCTTGTCGCCGACCGCCTTCCCTCACCTCACCCGTATCACTGCGCCGGGAGGTCTGCTTCATGCCGTGGCAGTTCCATCCTTACATCACCTCTCCCTACAACGCTTTCCTGGTGGACGCAGCATCAACTATGTAGAAGATTACACGACTTTCTGTAACTCTATGGAAAATTGCCCCAATCTTGAGACCCTCGAACTCCTCGACGCGGCACCCGGCGACGACACACCGAGCGAACACGAACACGCATATCTTCCGATGCTACGCTCTCTTCGTGTCGTAGATGAGCCCTTCCGCTTCTCCCAGTTGCTCTCCTGCCTTTCCTTCCCCGACACCTCCCATGTTCACTGCACCGACAGCCTCCCGGACCTCGACGTGCGGAGACACGGGCTTCGCGCGATGCTTCCCGGGCCCGATTGGGGCTCTATTACCTCAATGATGAGCCTGATTGACCGCATCGTAGTCCAACCCGACATGGACAACCTCCCCGCGGATGATACGCTCTTGATCTCTGTGCGGTGCTACGCTCGCGACGAGCAACTGCTTCGTTTCGACTGTGGCACGTTGCGCTACAACGATCTCGCGGTGTTCCATCCTAAGGCCCCGGTGACGCGATTGGAGCTCCGCGATTGCTTGGCCGTCAACCTGCGCACCTTCCCTGATCTCATTGGGATCACCATCCGTGGAACCTATGTCGCAGGCGTCTTGGACGAACTCGCTTTGAAAGACGACGATGACAGGCCGGTGTGCCCAGACCTCAAAACTCTCTCCATCCACTTCGGGCTTCCCGACTCGGGTCGTCCAACACCCCTTGGAGAAGCGTTGAGAGACGGAGCGGACCTGGCCATGGTCGATGCCCACCTGCGGAAGCACTATGATCACGTTGAGCGTGTGCTCGCGTATCGCGCTGAGATGGGGTGCCGTCTGACAGAGCTGGAGTTTGGCTGTGTGGAGGAACATTCATTTGGACGCATTGATGGGCATGAACGCGCTCTTGACTTGATGTCTGCGGACGTTGCATCTTGGCGGTCGATAACGGAGTCGCTGGAGAAGCTAGTGGATGGACCGGTTACATATACAGGGTACCACTTTTATGCTCAAGCCCCTGGGCCACTAAAATCCGATTTTAATCATTCCGAATCTTCGGTCAGTGGTTCCTAGATCGTATTGAACATATGTACAGTACACAATGGACAACGGGTTTTATTTACGCTACATGACGACAATCGAATCCGCGTACTTCTGCAGTCGAGAAATGAATGCCATCATCTGGCCGGAGCGCAACTTGCCGTTAGGCGGTATCTCCGCCACACTCGCGAACGACCCACCATGCTCCTCCACCCCATACCATTCCAACCTCCCTAACCGTGCGCCGCCCGACTGGCTGTGTGCTTTGAGCATGCTTTCCAACCGCGCGAGAGTCTCCTGGTGCACAGCAAACGGATCGGTCATGTAGCATAGCAATGGGTCCTGTCCGACTGGGACCATCCCGACGTGGAAGACACACGCGATCGACGTGTCGCTCTGGGGACTCCCCTCGACGCGGTGCAGCGCACGGCGTTTCAAGAACCACTCTACCATGGGAAGGGAGGGGATGGAGCGCCAACCTTTAAGGACATCGAGCAACTCCAGTCGGCGGAGACTACTACGGATAGCGAAGGCTTTCCGTATCCACGAGCATCCCTCGAGGTTTACGGCAGTTTTTAGAGTCCCGCGAAGCAACACCGCAGTGGGCGACTTGCGGAAGGTCACCGACTTCACGTTGGGCCGAGGTTATATGTGGAGGTGCTGGTACTGTCTTACGATGCGCCGGGCACTGGCGAGGATGCTTGTGAGTCTCATTGGTGATAACATACTCACATTATACACTGAGTCATGCAGATATGAGGAAATGGCTTCCATTGACGGACACGGAGAAATGCGCCATGTAGGTGTTCAAGCGCTGATCGCGAGTTCGACCAGGTTCGACCTTACCGTGCCTCCCAGCCTGAGTAACTCCGAGGCAAGCCATAGAATGAGTGGCAAAACGGCTGTCCATTGACCAACAATACCGTCCACATGTGCTCCCAGAAATGTATACACGGATACATAGCAACGTACTCACAGAACGTCACCTCCCTTCCTTCAAGTCTACCATCTGTCTGCGACGTCTCCTGGCATGCTGAGAGGGTCCGTGTAGTCGTTGCCTGACTGCATTGCTGATTCCCGGGGCGGTATCAAGGAACTGGACGTGGAGCGGCGAAAATCCACCTCAGCTATTTGAGTCGTCGTTTCTGGAGTCGTTTTCGCCTTTCCCAAACGGAGATGGAGAGCAGCAACAAGAGCAGAGATATCTTCAAGATGCCGTTGGGTCACGACAATATAAAGGACAAGCAAGAGCATGCGAATGAAGTGGGAGATTGAGGCAGATGAGGGAGCTGAACGCCAAGTAGTCGGCCTTTGTTTGGCGACCTCGGCGTGCAAACAAACCAGGATGGGCGCCAACTGACATCCAACTCGCTTTCTCAGCTTCTCCGACGACTGGCTTGTCCTCATCCTTATATATACTGTTCTCCGTGAATCCTACGTAAGTAGTTGGACACTCATATACATATATGACGCCGTCGTATGCTAACTGGTGATTTTTCATGTTGTCAAACCCATTCAGTGGTGGCGTACTACTACGCTCGTTTGCACAAAGTTATCTCTGTCGTGACGTGGAAGCCGGTCGTGTCTTTCAATTCGATCGCGGCGGGTATCGCGCATCTTAATTGTCAGATTACTGAAGTATCTGTGAGTGGACGCAAGGGTTAGCATATGAAGTCCCTTGAATAGTTTATTGACAACCTCATCAGGTTGCTACGCTCACGGCTGGCATCCGAGCTGTCATGTCTTCCCTCACGGGCAGACTTTCCTTTCCTAACTTCGCTAGCCTCAACGGACTCAGCAACACCGAGGTCCGTACGAGGACCATAGCCAGGCCTGACCAGGACCGCGGGCCTACCCTTCTCTCACTCCATTACGCCGTCGTGCCCATCAATCGTCTTCCCTTCGAGATCCTGTCCCAGATCTTTGAAGGGTGCTGGAAGAACAAGGAGAGCCTGCACCTGTCCCGCGTATGTCATCGATGGCAATCCATATTACTCCGGACCCCTTCCTTCTGGGCTGACGCGGTGGCTGGGATCGAGTTCTCCTCTGCACATCCCATGCACCACCTGACGGCCATGCTCAATCGGTCTTCACCCCTAGATCTCAAGCCTTGGTTCTCCGGGTTCTCCTCCCTCATCCATCGAAACCTTGACCCGCACATCGGAAGGGTTGTCTTGCTGCGGGTCTCCGTCTCGTCGTCTAGTCAGTTATCTGCGTTGTGGGCCGCGCTCAAGTCAGGCATGCCTTGCCTCGAAACTTTCATTGTCGCATTTTCCAAGCCGTGCCGGGACGAAAGCGATGAACACTTAAACTGGCCACCGATCAATCCGAAGATCGGTCGTGTTTCTGCAGCCGCGCTCCCGCGTCTTACCAGAATCAGTGCACCTAGCGCCCTGCTGCCCCACCTCACCCCTCATGTTCATAGGCTCGTCGTGCTGCAGGTCACCGCCTTGGGTCTCAGGGACATGGAGACGTTGTGGCAGGCTCTCAAGGCAGGAATGTCGTGCCTTCAGACACTCACGATCTTCATTGCTGGTGACGATCGTGATCTTGTCGGCGCCGTGGACATCGAGCCCTTGTCCCCAACCGCCCTCCCTCGCCTCATCCGTCTCACTGCCCCTGGAAGCCTGTTTAGCGACGTGGCCGTTCCATCCTTACGTCACCTTTCGCTGCAGCACAACCCTTCAGGAGGCTGGATCAACGTCTTGCAGGATCCAAACATGTCTTTCTATCAGTCGATGGCGATCTGTTCCAATCTTGAAACATTGGAACTCCTCGAGGTGGCGTTCTGGATGGAGAGTACTCCCCCGGTTAGCCGTCCCCCGCTGTCCCTTCCCGCGCTGCAATCCATTCACGTCAAAGACCGCGCAGTTACATGTGCCAACATACATCCTCTCCTTCCTTGCCTTCCCCGAGACCACTCGCATACACTGCACGGCGACGAACGTCTCCTGTCTTCGGGCAGCTCTTCCTGTGAATTCGGTTTCCCTGCACGCCGTCTTGAACACAATCGACCGCGTCATGATCCAGTACGACTCCCGCACGGTCGCCTTCAGGGTGTGCTGTTACGCGAACGATGAGCAAGTGCTTCGCGTCGACTGCGAGTCGTTCTTTGCCGACGATCTCGCCGTGTTCCGTCTCGGAGCTCCCGTGACGCGCCTGGAGATCTTCAACGTCTCTCAGAATCACGTCGACTTCCATTCTTTCCCCCACCTATCTTCCACCTCAATCCGCCGGCGGGATGCGGCGCACATTCTGGACCAGCTCGGCATCGCAGACGAGGACGACGGACTAGTGTCTCCGGATCTCAGAACGCTTACTGTTCATTTCAGTTTCTCTTCTTTCACCGAACCCGGAATCGGAGAAGCATTGAGAGGTGGATCAGATTCGGCCCTGGTCGAATCTTACATGCGACGGCAATGCGCTGCCGTAGAGCGCGTCGTCTCGTCTCGTGCACCGATGGGATGCCGCCTAGCGAAGTTAGAGTTCGGGTGCGTAGAGGTTCATCCGCTCACGCTCGAACCTGCGGGGCCCGAATGCACGCTTGACGTTATGTCTTCGGGTGACAAGTCCTGGCAGTCCGTCATGCAGTCACTCAGGACGTTGGTGGATGGAACGGTTACGTTTACAGGTTATCGCTTCTTCGCTCAGGGAACCTTGAATTAGATGCCGTACCAAGGGGATGTGACGAAAACACATTTGAAACACTTTCAAACAGACATTGCCTCGTACACAATTATACAGTGTTCATCACACGAGTTTGTCAGGAACGCTCTTCGAGCTTGAGATCCATCAACATGCATCACGAGTTGTTACTAGCAGGGGCAAGGTGATAGCTACGACTTCAATTCCATGCATCATCCGCGGGGTAGCGGAATGGTTCGAGTTCTACTTGGCTGACGTATGTAGGCAGCTCACCCAGCCAGGGAGCGGCCGGCACGCTGACTCGGAGGCAAACCAGTCAAGCAATGCTATCACGCCACTCCTACCACTTCTACGCCGGTATGATTGTTGTTCATCTGTTCTTGCAGCAGTCGCATGTATGCTGCACAAGGCACCGGAATATTGAAAGCATCAGGTTGACTCACGGCGTTCGAGCGCAATTGCTCGCAATCCATGAACGATGTCAGCTACAGTGTAACGTCCTCCACACAGTCCAAGATCCACGAATTGCTCATGGAATCATACTCTCCCCTTGCCACCTGGCAGGTTCCCGTTCACTGCACAAAACCCACATATCGATACCCGCGACTGTTCTTTCCAATAGGGATGTAGCCCCTCCGCGTAGACCTGCCCACGTGCAAATTCTACACAGGTGCAGTCGACCCCATGGCGTTCGTGGCAGCCTCCGCCATCCCCGGCATGTCCCAGATCATCCCCTTCGAATGGATCAAATGCACGTATTTGCTACAACGAATCTGTTACAACACCGAAACCGGAACACGTTCAGAACCGTCTAATCATACACGGCGTCGTCGACCAATGTCTGTATCCACCAGAACCGAGATCCCAGAACCCATCCAGAATGCCGACAGCAGTTTCACTTCCCAAACGGTCGAGTGCCAGGAGTCCCCGAAACATCCTGGGTGCCGTGCTGCAGAATGCGCACTGTGGAAGTGGAAGGCGGCTTTGGAGCCGGTTGCCCATGTCCAAGTCCGAGTCCAGGTCCGGGTCCAGTCGCGGGTCCAGAGACAGAGAGATGTCCGCAGAGAGCCACAGCACCAGGCACAGGTCCGATACTAGCAGGGCTGCCGAGTCCGCCGCTCGGCGTCGAATGCACGCCGCCCCACGATGCGTTCACTGCAAGCCCGAGTCCGGCATTGAAACCGCCTCCAGGCGCGCGCCACTTTCCCGTTTGCGTGCACAGCGCAGCGTGCTCGAGGAGGCCGCGGTAGAGGGTGTTGTTGAACCCGATGCACTGGAGCCCGATGCAGGCGATCTTGAGCGCGCCGACGGCGTACAACTGTCCGGTCACATACGAGTTTTGCGGGGAGCTGTTCTTCCGAGCCGCGAGCGTTTCCTTGATGAGAGCTTGGGACGTCTGGGACCAGGAACGAAGCTATTATATGCATGATTCGTGAGGGAGACAGGGCGCGTACCTCCGGGGAAAGGCATTCCCACTCTTGCGTGCACAAGTCGTCAAGCCGAAACGACTTAGACTCCGGGCAAATTGGTCATGCTAAGGGTCCTTCGCGCCGCAGGCGCTCCGGAAGCGATCCGAGGGGCGCTAGAGGCTGCTAAGGGTCGTCCCCGAGAGGCCCGGGAATCTTGCTAAGGGTTCATCACCGGCGACGGCGAGGAGGGAGTGTTCGGTCAGTTCTTCCTCTGACCATTCCGTCCTCAGTCGTCTTCTGCTGCAACTAACTGACTTCACAACCGTATGTTTCGTTCATTTTAGGCCGCGGGCGTGCAGACTTGGTTGGGAAAGACGTCATCAGCAATCAGGTACTCATCCTTGTTCTTCAGTTCTTCTTTAGGAAACCTATTTCGGCTCGCGTTGTTGGACCTTGTGGATACCGCCGGTCCTGACAGCTTGGGGGAAGCAGCCGGAGCGGTCGGATGCCATTCTTTGTTAGTACAGCCGAGATTCATCTGTAACTCCTCCAACAGCTTCGGGGGCCATCGTACAAGAGTACTACTGTGAGTAAAATGCAGCTCTAGCTCATTCCAGGGACTACTGATGCGGTAAGATACTTGCGAGTATGTAGCGACCGGATCGCACCCGGTTGCCGTGACAAGCGGGCAGGCACGGTACATCAACATCATTTCGCGAATTTGTCGAGGCACACGCGGGAGCGCGATACCGATAACACACGCGGCAGATCATACCATGCCCAGTCTACTCGGTTCACCAGCCCCCGTCCTATATCCACTGCCGTGCATCTCGTTCCCAATCAGACGTCTCAGTCTTCAGCCGCTCCGATGACTACCCCTCAGCTTCCATCCCAGGTCGTCAAATCGGCCTCGGATCGGCTCTCATCTTCGTGAAGACCGCCGTGAATGGGCACGCATCTGTCAGCCGGCTTCCGAACGAGATCCTGCCCGCCATTTTCGCCCACGTACCCGGCGATCTGGTTCGCCGTATGGAACAACCTTGGGTCGACTCTGTTACCCTCCACACGAAGGACCTTCTGCCGATCACGGGGGTGTGCAAGCGTTGGCGAGATGTCGCCACCTCTACCCAATCCTTGTGGTCTACCATCGAGTCTCCATGTATGAATGTCTCTATCACGGCGGCATTCTTGAGGTGGTCTGGGACGTCTCCGTTGGCGTGCAACATTCCAGACGAGTCGGGCCGGTTTTGGACGACGGTCTTAAAGAGCTACCATCGTCGTCTGTACTGACGTCCCTTTGCCAGTGCCGTCTCACCGCGTTCGCTGCCGTGCATCTCGTTCCCAGTCAGGCGCCTCAGTCCTCAGCCGCTCCGATGACTACCCCTCAGCTTCCACTCCAGGTCGCATCGCAGTCGAATCAGCCTCAGCGCGCTGTACCGACGTCCCTTCGTCAGTGCCGTCTCACGGCGGCGCCCAGAATGGGAGACCTCTTGCGAACAACGTCGGTGTGTCAGGTTTCTCCTACGCGCCACTCAGTCGCGACAACTTCACGAAGGCGTGCTTCCAGCAGTGGGTACCGAAGCATCCAGTCGACCAATCCATGCTTAGCTTCGAGGGACGCAACATCGACATCTACATGTTGCACGCCGAGGTCATGAGCCAGAACGGTTTCCGATGTGCGCTCCAGCCGCCCGCGCAGTGCCTTCATGCTGATTATGCAGCCCTTTGATTATAGGAGGGATGTCAGTTCCAGTTCTTGTAACCTCCCACCATGCCTGGTCCTCTCCTCGGCACTACCGTCCTTGCGGACGCCGAGAACATTGTCATTATGCCATTCTATATCATCACGATGGTCTTCACCACGCTTAACCTCCGCTTCATGCCATGGGAGTACGATCCGGAGACTTGCGAGGAGCGCGCTATCTGCTGTCTTCGGTTCCGCGGTGCCCAGCTGCCCCCGCATATTGACATCCCTCCCTTGAACTCCCCGATTCAATTCGAGGTTGTGGGACTGATCGCGCGGGAGGATTGTTTTCTCACAGCAGAGGGCTACCAATGTCCTGAATCAACCGGACAGGAGGACAAACGCCTCGCAACATGCTGGATCAAGCACGACCACGACTACATATCCCGCATCTACTGGCTGGGCATTGCCCCCGCAGTGCGGGAGATTGCAAGTCACATCCCAGGCAACATCAGTACGTCCAGGCTTTTGGCCGAGGAAGACGGACAGGTAAAATTACAAGTTTGTTACCAACCCCCGGCGGGACAGGTGCGCGCGCCACGCTCAACCATTAGATCGAACTAATTCTGACGTTGGTTTAGTCAATCACTTCGGCTCTGCCTTTTTACAATATCAACGGGGAACGCGAGGTTCCGTCGTGCCTTGCCAACGTCCCGTTCGGACTACCGGTGCGGGTCGCGTTCGCAATTGAATCATGCTACGACCGGGATGACCCCAGTGGCGAGCACACCCTCATCGCTGTTCTCGAGCACATTGTCGTCCTTTAAATTTATTTCCTCTCGCTCGGATTCACTTATGATATTATAGCCCGTACAAATATGTTCTTGCTCCAGTACTGAGCAGTCGTAGGTTTACGCTCGCATGAAGCTCCGTGGTTCCCTCGGTGGACCCTGTCCCGGAATGTCCGTAAAGATTTGAAACATGTACTCTACCCAGTAACCGATGCGAATACACTATGCGCAATGCTTCTGTGCCAGCTGGAGAGGAGTGTCCGAGGTTTTGAGGATTACATACTTGATCGCCATGCGCGAGTCACCGAGCCCCTAAAATTGCACTGTCCATCCGTCCTCCACGTTACACTGCAGAGTAAACTCGCCCAGACACTCACGCAGTACTACCACTCTCGCTACCGCCTTATCCTGACGGGAACGCCGCTCCAGAACAACCTTCCTGAGCTGTGGGCGTTGCTCAACTTCGCGCTTCCAAAGGTGTCGGCTCTGATCCTCCGGCATTATCAACATGTCGGTATTCGAGGACCGCGTCATCCGGGACCAACTCGGGAATGTTGCGGTGGGTGCGGACGGCAAGGGTCGAAGGAAGTTTCTGTCGAATTGGGACACAACGGCGAGTGCCTTGTTTTATATTACAACTGCTAATTAACTGATACAGCTGGTGTCGAGAAGGTTAGTACAAGGGCTCGGAAATGGTATACCATCCGGGAGAAGGCGAGTCAGTCGACTTACCAACCTCAACTCGATTTTGTCTCCGGTACGTGCGAGTACGTGTCGTTCGCATGGCAGCATTCGCGCAATACGAAAGGCGAGAAGGGGGTGCGAAAGAACATGAGCTTGAAGATTCCATGGTTTGGTCCGAAGTTCTGTCCCCCGACGTACACCAGTCAGAAGACGCGAAACATTTCGGCGGACGTAACGCCGGATCTGGCTTACCTGAAAGCTGTTACCCTCCTCCACCCCCACTTCTTCGACGACCTCAACTACTGTCCCCGATGCAGCTCTCCCGACATTGTGTGCAACGGGTGGGCCCCGAGCGGTCCTCGTGATGTCCACGGCATCGATCGCGAGGAGATGGTGATGGGCGTGCAGATGCAATGCAACAAGTGCAAGGCGGTGAGGGGGAAGGGAGATTCCGACAAGGATGAGGAAGATTCGTCTTATTGCTGGTCGACGGCGAGCGCGCAATGCTGGGAGGGAAAGGAACACTGGGAAATTCCACGTAAGTACATACATTCTGAAAAAAAGCTCAAAATGGACTCACCGGGGCGACAGGTGAGGTGCCTCATTTCAATTGGCGCAGTGCTGTGACCCGGGACTTGTACAATTTGATCATTGAGTTCCGGCCAGACACCACGTCTGCCGGCCTGGCGGAGCGCATCAAACGTGAGTGACAACAGTACGAGCCCCGCAAATTAGTTCACTTACCTTAACCCCAGAGCTGCATCTTCTAGAGTACCACAAACGATGGCGCGAGTACCTCATTCACTTTGAAGCGAGGTCGAAACGGCCAAAATGTCCTGGACAAACCGATATGAAAAAACTGAGCAACTTCTCGGAACCCCGTATGGGTCGACACCTGGGGGGCTATGATATGACGTCAGTCAGTAGCGACCTAATAACAGATATTTACCTCCACTTCGGCCAAACGATGAGACAAAGAGAGTCGGAGGAAAGCCTTCGGACGAAGACCGGTATGTTTCTGGCTACTCTCTCACGGTCTGATCACTTCTCAATGCACCCGCGCTTAATCACAGGTGTCGCTCTCTCTGTCGATGCTACCTTCCGTACTGCTCACAAGTCCACCATTGTCGACAAGGGCCAGTCACATACTCGGGTCTACAAGGGCGGTATAACAAGCATTCTCAACAAGGACACGATCATCTTGGCTTGGGTGCGTTGTGTTGCACATGTTTCTGTTACTGACGTACTAACTGGGGCTCGTCGTGATAGCGATTCTGCTTTACCAAGGGTAACTGGGAGCTGGAGGAGCTCCTCAAGGGGCTGAAGCGGCGTCTGGAACTGCTCGGAGTCAACGACCCGGACATGGTCATTGCGGACAATTGTTGCGATGTCGCCAATGCGATCCACCGTGCTTTTCCAGCTGCCGCGATATGCCTCGATGTTTGGCATTTCCTCATGCGGTACGTCCCAATATTCTGCTGCACCTGTTCTCCCTTTGGGTACACCTCTCGTCCGACCGCTTGGAATGCGATAAGCGTCCCAAACGCCTCTTGTCGTCTTCTCACATCCATTATCGTACATCATCATCTTTACAATCATCCATCCATCCATCCGTTCATCCATCCATCCATCCATGATGCTGACTTTTCGCAGGTATCTTATCTGCCTTCTCGGCGGCAGCAGCAGTCCTGTTCGACCGGACGTTGCTCGTGAAATCGTCGATGCCATCCTCAAGTGCCGCGCGTCCGAAGATTCACCGGCATTATACTGGGACAAAGATGAACAGGAGACACGCTTGGACGAGGTGTTCAGGAAGTGGGAGGCAAAGGGCGCATGGACTGCTGCAGGTGCCCAGGTACGTCGAAACCGGCACAAGGATTTAAATGTTTTTAACCATTATTCGAAGGCACACAAGGAAGGACTCAGACACGTGTGGAAGGGCTGCCTTGCACGTCCCCGCGACGACGTGCGGGCTGATGGCAGCCAGATTGAAGGGTCCCATAAGGGCTGGAACTCGCTTCAGCGTTCGTTCGCCAGTGGCATCGAGATGATGTCCGCGCTGTGTCACGACTTTGTCCTCCGCCACAACACTCGCATCGAGATCGCGCTCAAGAACCCCCCCGAATTTGCCTGTTCAGCCTTCAGTTCTCATCACGTCCACCTTGTCAATGATTGTGCGCGGCGCTGGAACGCAGCTTTGGCGAAGGGCAAGATCGACGCTAATATGAAGACACTCCCGGTTCTAGAGGCTCCCCTGAGTGGGGAGACCTTCGGTATGATGAAGATGGATGCAGAGACCGCGGCTACGCACTCACTCGCTGGTATCAAACAAGAATCTCTCGACAATGACGAGCTCGTCAACCTATCTGCGCAAGACTTCTTGGACCCCTCTTACATCCTCGAGACCGCCGGTATCGACCCTTCTCTGCTTTATCAACTACCACCCCGGACACAGAACACGACTGAACCGCCTGAGCCCTTCGCGTCGTCGTCGACTAGCACCACAGCACATCCCGAGCCCTTTGCATCCCCTGAGCCCTTCGCAGCATCGCCAACCGGCAACACAGCAAGCACCGCGACTTCTCACTTGCCGATACTCGCCATGAACGTTGCTCACCCAGACACGCTTCGCCAAGGAGTACCGAACATGCACCAGAGTCTTCTGACTCAACCACTCTTCCCCCAACAACCACAACACGCACAGCAACCTAACCAGCACAACCTGGAGCTGTTCACGTCATTGTCCAGCACCGCCTCGCACCTCGAGCCCTCAATATCAGCGTGCGCGGTCGAGATCACCTCTAGCTCATCATCTTCTTCATCAACATCCCCTGAGCCACCGCTCCGAGTCTTCCCTCCCCCCGTATTGTCCACTATTCAAACCCCATCATTCCTTGGTGCCACGCCGGCCGCCAAAAACACTACGAACATCAACGACGTGTTGTATGCCGGCGACAGCCGAGACCAAAAAATGGGAATCCTCGAAGCATCCGAGCAAGCCGCCAACCATCCGCCAGCCCAGGACAAAGGCAAAGGTGTCGACTGCGGTACCGTCGAGCCTCGAATGAAGGAGAAATACACGGCTCAGAGTGCCCCCCATCCCCAGGTACGCGCATCATATTTTTTGGTTCTTTCAGCGATGGCGTAGTTGTATGCTAACTATCTAATCAGACTCGGAAACGCCGTGCATCGAGCGCTGCAACACGGCTGCCAGATGACGGCGTGATTGAGATCTCCAACAGCGATGAACCAAAGCCCCTGCCTTCAAGTTCAACTGAACAGCCACCGCCATGCAAGAGACCACGCCTGACTGTCCCTGGGATAGCAGCAGGAAAGGCCCGGGTGAAGGCAGCGATTACGGCGTCATTGCAGTCTGCATTCACGGTTGTCGATCCTCAGGTACGTCAGCCTCCTGAACCCCTCCGGGAGCCGCTCAAGCCTCGCTAGCGGTTACTCTGGTTCTGGAGATGTGCTAACAACCCGAAACAGCTCAACCTCATCTCAACAAGCACCATGAACAGCTTCTTCCAGCCCCGGACCCAGCAACCGGCGGCACCAGCGGACACAGCAAATTTTCCGAAGCGTACCATAACAGGTCTCACCCGCTCGCAGCAGGTGTTCTCTGTCGCATCCGGCGACATCGATCCCCGCTCTCTGTCGCTCGTGTCTATCAATTACGCGGAATTCTTGGTGTTTTTGCGCATGCGCGCAGCGGGAAAGTGGACGACCTACGGGATGTCGGCGTTCGACTGGGTGTGCGCCGCATCCCAGTACAACATACAGCTCGTCGAACTCAACAAGAAGGCCAACGACCCCAATGTGCCCGAGAGAGAGAGGCCGCCGAAGATCGAGAGGCCGCCGAAGACGCCTCGCGCCCTCATGGAGAAGCTTTTCGATCTGGAGCCGAAATTGATCAGCCGGATCATACGAGACGACTACGAATGTGAGTACTCCTCGGAAGTGCCTGCAGAGAGGTCCTGTTCTCAAGGAACAACACGCCTCGCCTGGCTTTATGCTCTTCCTGCTGGCGGTCCCCATGTCTACTGATACTCATTGCTGACATTTCTCTATTAGCGCGTTCGGGAAAGGTGAAGGATTTCTGGCATCCGCATTGCCACGCTTTCCCCCTCCAAGTCGGTGGCAAGCGCGGATACGAGCTCCTTGGCAAGATGGTCAATGGGAAGCGTGCCGGGGTAGGTTCGGATCTCATTACTCATGTACTCACATCGCTGATCGCAATCAAACACATCTCTAGGCAAAGGTTCACACCTGTCATCGTTGCCAGCGGGTCATGTATCCTGGCCCTGCGAACTCGCCCTCAAACCATGTGCGCGGGATCTGCAGTGACGGCGTCTGGCAGACGGCACGCGTGGAGAAGACCAAGGCCCAGGGCAAGATCATCCCCGCTCTTGAGACGCCCCCGCCATTCCTGCAACCCGAAAACCTCTTCACTTTCAACAAAGACGGCCACTACTTCCATCCCAAGCAACTCATTATCGAACTTCACAGCCTGTGGGGCCGCATGATGGCGGGCACTGCAGGCATGGGTCCCCGTGCGATGCACGACATTGCGCTCTCCCAGCTTCTCCAACAGCGCATGACCATCGTCGACGCGACGGCGACCACTCCAATGCTCTCCCTCTTTGAACCATACAAAAATGTTCAGTCTGTCGGTCTTACAGTGGGACAGGTCTACTCGTACAATGGGAAGGACTACATACGTGTCGACTACCTCGCCATCAGTGTTGACAAGGAGGGTGGCGCCGAGGAGGGTGGCGCGTTGCAGTCCTAGGTTCGCGGCATCACGGCATCACAGATGGGACAACCCTCGCGCGCGCTCGACAGGTTCCCTCTCCAGCCTCTTGAACCCCTCCGGGAGCCGCTCAAGCCTCGCTAGCGGTTACTCCGGTTCTGGCGGCCATCAACATCGCCCCGCGTGTATGATAGTGTACGTATGCTCGTTCTTCTTGTTTGCCCGTGTACAATAGTGTATTATATGTCGTCTGGTGTACGTATGCTCGTTCCTCTTGCTCGCCCATGTACAGTAGTGTATTATACATCATCTGGTTGCTCCCGGTCCCTTTCCGTGCTGTTGCGTATGTTTCCCGCTACGTCCTCCTCCCCCTATCTTGCTCTCCCGCCTTCTTGCGCTCCCCCCATCCCACTCTCCTCGCGCTGTTCACAATAGCTTACTGAACACTGTCCCCTAATAACTACTCGTTGTCCCCGCCCCTCAGTCAATGTCTTGTCGCGACGCGCACCCAATATGAATGTCTTCGGCTCTCGACCGCCAGGGTTAGGGTCCCGACAATGTTGCGGCCGTAGGGCCAGAGAGCATAAGCGCCCGACAAAGTGCACGTGCACGCCGGGTCGGGGATCAGATTGGTCGGGATCGGTCAGTTTGGTCGATTGGTCGGCGGGCGCCTCGGGACCAACCTGGACCAACATTGGTCCTACCCTTAGCACCGCGAGGTACCTCAGCTTCCACTCCAGGTCGCATCGCAGTCGAATCAGCCTCAGCGCGCTGTACCGACGTCCCTTCATCAGTGCCGTCTCACGGCGGCGCCCAGAATGGGAGACCTCTTGCGAACAACGTCGGTGTGTCAGGTTTCTCCTACGCGCCACTCAGTCGCGACAACTTCACGAAGGCGTGCTTCCAGCAGTGGGTACCGAAGCATCCAGTCGACCAATCCATGCTTAGCTTCGAGGGACGCAACATCGACATCTACATGTTGCACGCCGAGGTCATGAGCCAGAACGGTTTCCGATGTGCGCTCCAGCCGCCCGCGCAGTGCCTTCATGCTGATTATGCAGCCCTTTGATTATAGGAGGGATGTCAGTTCCAGTTCTTGTAACCTCCCACCATGCCTGGTCCTCTCCTCGGCACTACCGTCCTTGCGGACGCCGAGAACATTGTCATTATGCCATTCTATATCATCACGATGGTCTTCACCACGCTTAACCTCCGCTTCATGCCATGGGAGTACGATCCGGAGACTTGCGAGGAGCGCGCTATCTGCTGTCTTCGGTTCCGCGGTGCCCAGCTGCCCCCGCATATTGACATCCCTCCCTTGAACTCCCCGATTCAATTCGAGGTTGTGGGACTGATCGCGCGGGAGGATTGTTTTCTCACAGCAGAGGGCTACCAATGTCCTGAATCAACCGGACAGGAGGACAAACGCCTCGCAACATGCTGGATCAAGCACGACCACGACTACATATCCCGCATCTACTGGCTGGGCATTGCCCCCGCAGTGCGGGAGATTGCAAGTCACATCCCAGGCAACATCAGTACGTCCAGGCTTTTGGCCGAGGAAGACGGACAGGTAAAATTACAAGTTTGTTACCAACCCCCGGCGGGACAGGTGCGCGCGCCACGCTCAACCATTAGATCGAACTAATTCTGACGTTGGTTTAGTCAATCACTTCGGCTCTGCCTTTTTACAATATCAACGGGGAACGCGAGGTTCCGTCGTGCCTTGCCAACGTCCCGTTCGGACTACCGGTGCGGGTCGCGTTCGCAATTGAATCATGCTACGACCGGGATGACCCCAGTGGCGAGCACACCCTCATCGCTGTTCTCGAGCACATTGTCGTCCTTTAAATTTATTTCCTCTCGCTCGGATTCACTTATGATATTATAGCCCGTACAAATATGTTCTTGCTCCAGTACTGAGCAGTCGTAGGTTTACGCTCGCATGAAGCTCCGTGGTTCCCTCGGTGGACCCTGTCCCGGAATGTCCGTAAAGATTTGAAACATGTACTCTACCCAGTAACCGATGCGAATACACTATGCGCAATGCTTCTGTGCCAGCTGGAGAGGAGTGTCCGAGGTTTTGAGGATTACATACTTGATCGCCATGCGCGAGTCACCGAGCCCCTAAAATTGCACTGTCCATCCGTCCTCCACGTTACACTGCAGAGTAAACTCGCCCAGACACTCACGCAGTACTACCACTCTCGCTACCGCCTTATCCTGACGGGAACGCCGCTCCAGAACAACCTTCCTGAGCTGTGGGCGTTGCTCAACTTCGCGCTTCCAAAGGTGTCGGCTCTGATCCTCCGGCATTATCAACATGTCGGTATTCGAGGACCGCGTCATCCGGGACCAACTCGGGAATGTTGCGGTGGGTGCGGACGGCAAGGGTCGAAGGAAGTTTCTGTCGAATTGGGACACAACGGCGAGTGCCTTGTTTTATATTACAACTGCTAATTAACTGATACAGCTGGTGTCGAGAAGGTTAGTACAAGGGCTCGGAAATGGTATACCATCCGGGAGAAGGCGAGTCAGTCGACTTACCAACCTCAACTCGATTTTGTCTCCGGTACGTGCGAGTACGTGTCGTTCGCATGGCAGCATTCGCGCAATACGAAAGGCGAGAAGGGGGTGCGAAAGAACATGAGCTTGAAGATTCCATGGTTTGGTCCGAAGTTCTGTCCCCCGACGTACACCAGTCAGAAGACGCGAAACATTTCGGCGGACGTAACGCCGGATCTGGCTTACCTGAAAGCTGTTACCCTCCTCCACCCCCACTTCTTCGACGACCTCAACTACTGTCCCCGATGCAGCTCTCCCGACATTGTGTGCAACGGGTGGGCCCCGAGCGGTCCTCGTGATGTCCACGGCATCGATCGCGAGGAGATGGTGATGGGCGTGCAGATGCAATGCAACAAGTGCAAGGCGGTGAGGGGGAAGGGAGATTCCGACAAGGATGAGGAAGATTCGTCTTATTGCTGGTCGACGGCGAGCGCGCAATGCTGGGAGGGAAAGGAACACTGGGAAATTCCACGTAAGTACATACATTCTGAAAAAAAGCTCAAAATGGACTCACCGGGGCGACAGGTGAGGTGCCTCATTTCAATTGGCGCAGTGCTGTGACCCGGGACTTGTACAATTTGATCATTGAGTTCCGGCCAGACACCACGTCTGCCGGCCTGGCGGAGCGCATCAAACGTGAGTGACAACAGTACGAGCCCCGCAAATTAGTTCACTTACCTTAACCCCAGAGCTGCATCTTCTAGAGTACCACAAACGATGGCGCGAGTACCTCATTCACTTTGAAGCGAGGTCGAAACGGCCAAAATGTCCTGGACAAACCGATATGAAAAAACTGAGCAACTTCTCGGAACCCCGTATGGGTCGACACCTGGGGGGCTATGATATGACGTCAGTCAGTAGCGACCTAATAACAGATATTTACCTCCACTTCGGCCAAACGATGAGACAAAGAGAGTCGGAGGAAAGCCTTCGGACGAAGACCGGTATGTTTCTGGCTACTCTCTCACGGTCTGATCACTTCTCAATGCACCCGCGCTTAATCACAGGTGTCGCTCTCTCTGTCGATGCTACCTTCCGTACTGCTCACAAGTCCACCATTGTCGACAAGGGCCAGTCACATACTCGGGTCTACAAGGGCGGTATAACAAGCATTCTCAACAAGGACACGATCATCTTGGCTTGGGTGCGTTGTGTTGCACATGTTTCTGTTACTGACGTACTAACTGGGGCTCGTCGTGATAGCGATTCTGCTTTACCAAGGGTAACTGGGAGCTGGAGGAGCTCCTCAAGGGGCTGAAGCGGCGTCTGGAACTGCTCGGAGTCAACGACCCGGACATGGTCATTGCGGACAATTGTTGCGATGTCGCCAATGCGATCCACCGTGCTTTTCCAGCTGCCGCGATATGCCTCGATGTTTGGCATTTCCTCATGCGGTACGTCCCAATATTCTGCTGCACCTGTTCTCCCTTTGGGTACACCTCTCGTCCGACCGCTTGGAATGCGATAAGCGTCCCAAACGCCTCTTGTCGTCTTCTCACATCCATTATCGTACATCATCATCTTTACAATCATCCATCCATCCATCCGTTCATCCATCCATCCATCCATGATGCTGACTTTTCGCAGGTATCTTATCTGCCTTCTCGGCGGCAGCAGCAGTCCTGTTCGACCGGACGTTGCTCGTGAAATCGTCGATGCCATCCTCAAGTGCCGCGCGTCCGAAGATTCACCGGCATTATACTGGGACAAAGATGAACAGGAGACACGCTTGGACGAGGTGTTCAGGAAGTGGGAGGCAAAGGGCGCATGGACTGCTGCAGGTGCCCAGGTACGTCGAAACCGGCACAAGGATTTAAATGTTTTTAACCATTATTCGAAGGCACACAAGGAAGGACTCAGACACGTGTGGAAGGGCTGCCTTGCACGTCCCCGCGACGACGTGCGGGCTGATGGCAGCCAGATTGAAGGGTCCCATAAGGGCTGGAACTCGCTTCAGCGTTCGTTCGCCAGTGGCATCGAGATGATGTCCGCGCTGTGTCACGACTTTGTCCTCCGCCACAACACTCGCATCGAGATCGCGCTCAAGAACCCCCCCGAATTTGCCTGTTCAGCCTTCAGTTCTCATCACGTCCACCTTGTCAATGATTGTGCGCGGCGCTGGAACGCAGCTTTGGCGAAGGGCAAGATCGACGCTAATATGAAGACACTCCCGGTTCTAGAGGCTCCCCTGAGTGGGGAGACCTTCGGTATGATGAAGATGGATGCAGAGACCGCGGCTACGCACTCACTCGCTGGTATCAAACAAGAATCTCTCGACAATGACGAGCTCGTCAACCTATCTGCGCAAGACTTCTTGGACCCCTCTTACATCCTCGAGACCGCCGGTATCGACCCTTCTCTGCTTTATCAACTACCACCCCGGACACAGAACACGACTGAACCGCCTGAGCCCTTCGCGTCGTCGTCGACTAGCACCACAGCACATCCCGAGCCCTTTGCATCCCCTGAGCCCTTCGCAGCATCGCCAACCGGCAACACAGCAAGCACCGCGACTTCTCACTTGCCGATACTCGCCATGAACGTTGCTCACCCAGACACGCTTCGCCAAGGAGTACCGAACATGCACCAGAGTCTTCTGACTCAACCACTCTTCCCCCAACAACCACAACACGCACAGCAACCTAACCAGCACAACCTGGAGCTGTTCACGTCATTGTCCAGCACCGCCTCGCACCTCGAGCCCTCAATATCAGCGTGCGCGGTCGAGATCACCTCTAGCTCATCATCTTCTTCATCAACATCCCCTGAGCCACCGCTCCGAGTCTTCCCTCCCCCCGTATTGTCCACTATTCAAACCCCATCATTCCTTGGTGCCACGCCGGCCGCCAAAAACACTACGAACATCAACGACGTGTTGTATGCCGGCGACAGCCGAGACCAAAAAATGGGAATCCTCGAAGCATCCGAGCAAGCCGCCAACCATCCGCCAGCCCAGGACAAAGGCAAAGGTGTCGACTGCGGTACCGTCGAGCCTCGAATGAAGGAGAAATACACGGCTCAGAGTGCCCCCCATCCCCAGGTACGCGCATCATATTTTTTGGTTCTTTCAGCGATGGCGTAGTTGTATGCTAACTATCTAATCAGACTCGGAAACGCCGTGCATCGAGCGCTGCAACACGGCTGCCAGATGACGGCGTGATTGAGATCTCCAACAGCGATGAACCAAAGCCCCTGCCTTCAAGTTCAACTGAACAGCCACCGCCATGCAAGAGACCACGCCTGACTGTCCCTGGGATAGCAGCAGGAAAGGCCCGGGTGAAGGCAGCGATTACGGCGTCATTGCAGTCTGCATTCACGGTTGTCGATCCTCAGGTACGTCAGCCTCCTGAACCCCTCCGGGAGCCGCTCAAGCCTCGCTAGCGGTTACTCTGGTTCTGGAGATGTGCTAACAACCCGAAACAGCTCAACCTCATCTCAACAAGCACCATGAACAGCTTCTTCCAGCCCCGGACCCAGCAACCGGCGGCACCAGCGGACACAGCAAATTTTCCGAAGCGTACCATAACAGGTCTCACCCGCTCGCAGCAGGTGTTCTCTGTCGCATCCGGCGACATCGATCCCCGCTCTCTGTCGCTCGTGTCTATCAATTACGCGGAATTCTTGGTGTTTTTGCGCATGCGCGCAGCGGGAAAGTGGACGACCTACGGGATGTCGGCGTTCGACTGGGTGTGCGCCGCATCCCAGTACAACATACAGCTCGTCGAACTCAACAAGAAGGCCAACGACCCCAATGTGCCCGAGAGAGAGAGGCCGCCGAAGATCGAGAGGCCGCCGAAGACGCCTCGCGCCCTCATGGAGAAGCTTTTCGATCTGGAGCCGAAATTGATCAGCCGGATCATACGAGACGACTACGAATGTGAGTACTCCTCGGAAGTGCCTGCAGAGAGGTCCTGTTCTCAAGGAACAACACGCCTCGCCTGGCTTTATGCTCTTCCTGCTGGCGGTCCCCATGTCTACTGATACTCATTGCTGACATTTCTCTATTAGCGCGTTCGGGAAAGGTGAAGGATTTCTGGCATCCGCATTGCCACGCTTTCCCCCTCCAAGTCGGTGGCAAGCGCGGATACGAGCTCCTTGGCAAGATGGTCAATGGGAAGCGTGCCGGGGTAGGTTCGGATCTCATTACTCATGTACTCACATCGCTGATCGCAATCAAACACATCTCTAGGCAAAGGTTCACACCTGTCATCGTTGCCAGCGGGTCATGTATCCTGGCCCTGCGAACTCGCCCTCAAACCATGTGCGCGGGATCTGCAGTGACGGCGTCTGGCAGACGGCACGCGTGGAGAAGACCAAGGCCCAGGGCAAGATCATCCCCGCTCTTGAGACGCCCCCGCCATTCCTGCAACCCGAAAACCTCTTCACTTTCAACAAAGACGGCCACTACTTCCATCCCAAGCAACTCATTATCGAACTTCACAGCCTGTGGGGCCGCATGATGGCGGGCACTGCAGGCATGGGTCCCCGTGCGATGCACGACATTGCGCTCTCCCAGCTTCTCCAACAGCGCATGACCATCGTCGACGCGACGGCGACCACTCCAATGCTCTCCCTCTTTGAACCATACAAAAATGTTCAGTCTGTCGGTCTTACAGTGGGACAGGTCTACTCGTACAATGGGAAGGACTACATACGTGTCGACTACCTCGCCATCAGTGTTGACAAGGAGGGTGGCGCCGAGGAGGGTGGCGCGTTGCAGTCCTAGGTTCGCGGCATCACGGCATCACAGATGGGACAACCCTCGCGCGCGCTCGACAGGTTCCCTCTCCAGCCTCTTGAACCCCTCCGGGAGCCGCTCAAGCCTCGCTAGCGGTTACTCCGGTTCTGGCGGCCATCAACATCGCCCCGCGTGTATGATAGTGTACGTATGCTCGTTCTTCTTGTTTGCCCGTGTACAATAGTGTATTATATGTCGTCTGGTGTACGTATGCTCGTTCCTCTTGCTCGCCCATGTACAGTAGTGTATTATACATCATCTGGTTGCTCCCGGTCCCTTTCCGTGCTGTTGCGTATGTTTCCCGCTACGTCCTCCTCCCCCTATCTTGCTCTCCCGCCTTCTTGCGCTCCCCCCATCCCACTCTCCTCGCGCTGTTCACAATAGCTTACTGAACACTGTCCCCTAATAACTACTCGTTGTCCCCGCCCCTCAGTCAATGTCTTGTCGCGACGCGCACCCAATATGAATGTCTTCGGCTCTCGACCGCCAGGGTTAGGGTCCCGACAATGTTGCGGCCGTAGGGCCAGAGAGCATAAGCGCCCGACAAAGTGCACGTGCACGCCGGGTCGGGGATCAGATTGGTCGGGATCGGTCAGTTTGGTCGATTGGTCGGCGGGCGCCTCGGGACCAACCTGGACCAACATTGGTCCTACCCTTAGCACCGCGAGGTACCTGAGGTACCTAGACTCCGGCGTAATACCACTTTCTAGCACGTGCCAGCGACTCACGTGCACCGAGACTACGGAGCACGTGCAGGGGGGTTGCAGTTGGCGCTGGGCGACGGCGGCTGGGTTGGTTTGGACTGAGCCTCAGCAGCCTAAGCCTTGCTTGCTGCCTGCCACGAATCCCATCGTCCTTGCATCCGCCGCACCCAGAGCCCTGCGTGCATGAGCCAGACATCGACAGTACCACAAACAAGAACGGTTATCTTACGGAGTCCTTCCATACTCTTGTCGCCATCCAAACGTAGAAAGCTCGACGATGTTCAGCCCAAGCAGCAACCAGTCAAGAGCGATGCTCGGATTGCACCAGTCTCGGAACCACTGGAGACCGAGAACGCTGAGGAGCCCCAACCAACTGTAGCTGAGCTATACCGGTGGACGTTTACGCGAGCAGCTGTTGCCGCTTGCTTCGTGCGGGATGTGTTCGAGATGAAGGCCAGCGGGTTCAGAGGTGCGTTACTCTTCAACTTATGACTCGCACCGCTCTGACATGCTCCAGACATGGAATTCTTCTGGCTGGAGCGCATACCCTGTCGGACTGTTCGTTTGACAGGTCTCCTCGTCGGCGTAGCGGTCTGGGATAAGCGTACCATGTACACCATCGACGATGGGACTGCAGTCCTTGACTGTGCGTTCGCACACGCTCAAGCCGTTCCTCCTAGCCCCGTTAAGCCCAAAGCTAAAGCTGCAGTACCCGTTGCCCACGCTACAAAGAGTACTGGGCCTTCTTTCTCTGACTACCATCTGTCTGCACGCAAAGTAGTTCCCACAACCTCCTCCACACCAGCTACTCGCCCTGAGCCGCCGCCTCCGCCGAAGCCTGTGGCTCGTGTCGGACAATCCGTGCGTGTCATTGGACGCGTGGTTTCCCGACATGACACTCGGATTCTACTCGTTGATGAGATCTGTAAGTCCTCTTTAACACATCCAAACGATCGCTGACTCTATCCGTCACAGCGTGCTGTGCTTCATTTAACGACGAACCTAACCACTGGCTTACCGTGTCCAAGCTACATCGCACCACATACTATCCATCGCAATCGCTCCCTGCGTTTGTACCCCCTCCGCTTCCTACCCAGTTGGTATTCCCCTCGCACAGTCGACCGGGCTCGCCCTCAAAGCTTGCCGCCACCCAAGAGCCCACAACACCAGCTTCCGTTCGTTTTGCCGCACCCTCCGCGAACACCTCTCCTAGCACATCCGTCGCGGCCTCACCTCCTGCGTCAACTACAGACGGAGAGATAAAGGTGTGTTCACCATAATTTATATCGTGTCATTAGCTAAGGTGAACCAGATCAGACTACGCCATCCCTCTCGTTTACACACACGCGACCTCACAACGAACACTTTCCGCATCTATGTTAAACACTACATGGACAACGCCCCACCACCACCTCGGCCACGCCGTCGCTCCGTTGCGAGGTCTGTGTCACCTTCTCCGACTCCCTGCAGGTCGCAAACCCGAGGCATGGAAGAAATAACCAAGTTCCGTGGGAGAAAGAGAGAGGCTAGTACAGACGCTACGCCTCGCCCTTCTCGCCTGCGCAGAACTGGGGAGGATCGGACGCCACGCGTCTCCCAGGTTTCCAAAGCCGAGACCGACACAGAGTCGGACGAAGGAGATGTTTCCGAGGAAGGCGACGACCAGGTGTATAGCTCGACCGTCTCCTCCGCCTCTTCTCGTTCTTCTCGTTCCCAGCCGAACTACGAGGAGTGGGACGACGACGAGGCGCTGAGCGACCCGCAGCCGAACGAGGAGGCGTACGCGCCCCTCACGCCGGCATACTTCTCGCGCGTGCTCGAGGACGCGATCCGGCGCATGGTCCGCAACAAGGTGAACGCACGCGCCTCGCGCTCGGGGAAAGAGGGGGGAGGCAGAGGAGAGGCGGAGGCGACGCCGAAGCCCGCAAGCAAGTAGATTATAGAGCGGTTGAAGGCGCATGAGAAGGAGCGGGGAACGGGACCACCGCCGGGGCCGACGAAGGAGGAGCTGCTCGCGTGGCTGAGGAACAACGACGAGCGGTGGGCAAGGGTCGGGGAGTGGACTGTCCAGGAGGGGCTGGCGTGAGGAAGGAAGGAGGGGAGGCTGTGGTGTGTCGGGAAGGGACGGTGGGAGGTGTGCGGGTGATTGCGTGTGGATGGTATGTGCTGCCGCTTCTGCCGCTTTTACTGCAAATATTCTGTACAACGCTGTATCACACAGCTCGCGCCAAGGGTCCCATGAGGTCAGCGACAAACGGCTTCCTGCCGAACCCTTGCCGTAAATCTGCCCAAAGATGTTCCTCTTCGAGATCGAGCACTCTGCATGTAGGCCAGGATCAGGGTATTGCCAAATAATGGCAAGAAGGGAGGGTATACGCACCGCCTCACTCCCACATTTAACAGGCCACGTTTGCAGAATTTCGGAAGCTTGTGGCGAAAGGCCTTGTTCACTAGCGCATCCGTGAGCCTGCAATGCTCTGGATGCGGCAGCGCCGGTACCTCCTTATCGATGTACACCTCTACGCTCTTGAGATGGGCGAAGTTGTCGTGCGCAAGGATCGGGTCGAGGAGTTCCAACCCGTCGGTCTGGATATCGAACAGGTTACTCTCCGTACTCTCCGATTCAGCTGTGATCACGAGTTCTTCAAGAGGGCAATTGAGGCTCATGATGATAGAAGCAAGACTTTGCCAATGGGAATCACTGGCGTATCGGATTATCAAGATCTTCAGATGGGGAAGGTCTGACAATGAGACTTTATCTGTAGTAATGTTGAGAAATGTACTAGGTGTGGGATCTAAACGAGGGGGTGGGGGACAACTTTACTCACCGCCGGGTGAATCAAGCAAAAGCTCCATGGCCATGGTGCAGCTCGGAATGCCTTGACACACAACGTCGAAGCGTGGGGAGGACGACAGCATTAAGTGGCGGATCGTATGTTCCGACGGTGTCTGTGCGATCCAGCGAAGAAAACGTATAGAGTTCTCATCATCTGAACCCCACAGCATGGCGAGCGTATCGAGCTTCGGGCGCGAGTATCGGAGGGTCGTGACAGGGAGTTCTCGGCTTCCACTTGACCAATAGACCTCTCTAAGGAGAAGGCTTTTGAGAGAAGGGAGAGCATGGATGACACGCCGCAACGTCCCAAAGGAAGGGAATTTGCAGCCATGAAGCCATAATTGTCGGACAGAATGGAATTGCGATAAGGCCAAGTGCGCGCTGCGATGGATGATAGAACCCGTCCAGTCGATGTCTGAGAGCGACAGCATCTCAAGGTGGGGTAAATGACCGGCAAGCTCGTGGAAAAACCTGTGGCCTCTCGTATCGGTAACATCCTCCTGGTGGAAATAAAGGAAACGTATCAACGCAAGCCACGGCCTCATGTGCTCCTGACGGACGACTTGCTCGACGAAGATATCGTATTGGTATGGGCCCTCTTGGTAGAAAACGATGCTTTCGAAGAGCCACCTCCGGCTGGCGTCCACCCAATCACGACACACGAGTGCACATGCACACAGCGTGGGCGGATCTATGACAAAGGACAGGATGGCATCCACCAATTCAGGTGGAACGTATAGGGTCATCTCTGGACAAGATGTCAGTAATCCGCATGCCTCGGAGTCCCGCCAACATTCGGGTGCAAAACATACTGTGAAAGAGGCCAATGTTTGTCGAGCAAACCGCGATGGGTCTCTGTGCTCGCTTCGCTCTCTTGGTACGCACGCAGCACTAGCACTCCAAGTCAGCTACAACAAGACCCTTAAGATCAACCATAGGAGCCAAGACTCACCTCAAGATGTCCGCAGTGAGTCGATGACTCTGACTCCGTCGTTTTGTATCGCGGTTGACGACAGCCTTGCGCTAGGGGCAGCAGCTGAGGTCGTGGAACGAGGCAGAGTGGGATCCTAGGATCGCAGCGCTTGATAACAAGGAAAGTTTGATGACCTCGGAAGTTGACGGATCCAGGAATAGGCCTCATCCTCGGACGCCCATGATTGCGTCTCACATCTTGGAACCCGCAGCGATGAGTGTGTTTGGCGTTCGTCTAAGTCGACACCTCTTGTTAATTTTGTCTGATATAATAGCGGCCACTCCGTTCGTTTTATCTCGTCGACTTTTCAAAATGCAATTCTCCGTGAAAACATGACAAATTATCCCTACCGTCATCTCCACATCCATATATGTCCTGGCACTCAAGACCGGGGGGACCAACTCGGATTGTTCGTCGCGATCGGACCAACACCACCCTCAACTACGCTATCCAGTTCCAGATTTAGCGTGGGGTGTACCGCCACGTCCTGCAGCACCCAAAGGGCGACCGCGACCGTACTGTTGTGTGCGTCCCTGTCAGCCCAGCAATTTCTTGCACGTTCGGAGCTGAAAAGCACTCACTTGTTCCCGTTATAATCCAAAATCCCCGGCGGGACCGGGAAGCGCGTCTGCGGCCCATAGTCCGCCGCGCGCTTCCCGAACTTCCACCCGTTCACGAACAGCAGCGCGCGGTACGGCACTCGCTCCTCCTCGATGTTGAACTGGAAACTCATCGCTGCGTCGACCCCACTCGGAACTTCAAGCGCGAACGTCGTCACGAAAAACCCGACGCCCGCCTTGCCATTGGGCAGGCCGTCGGAAAGCACACGCGGCATCCAGTCGGAAGAGATGGGGAAAGATGGGAGGTGCCAGCCCTGGCGCTCGCCGTAGAGGCCGCCTTCGTTGAGGACGCCGCGTACTCTGTCAGGGAAGCTACAATATGAAGGCGTTAGGGTGCGGGATGAGCGGAAAATGGACGACAAGTGCTTGCGGACCTTTGGTAGCCTCCGAGCTTCCCCTGGACCTTCCAAGTCGAGAACTCGCCGACGCCTCCGATGAGCTCGAACCCACGGATACCACGATCAGACTTCTCTGCATAGCCGCAACGACCTCAGTGATATGCCACTCTACACATATCAGAAACTTACGGTTCGTGCCTTCATCGTTCCCCATGTGATCTTGAAGGACCGTCACGACGTTGTCCTGCCTAGCGATAACCGAGCCGTTTGGAAAGGCGAAGAGGGCGTTTGCATCACCCGCTGCGGTATTCGCCGTCACAGAGTCGATGAAGACATTGTTAATCCATACAGACGCAGCGAACGCTATGGGAAAGGAGATCCAGTGAACATCAAGAAGAAGTATGCGCCTAAAATAAATTGGCGACCTACCCGTTCCGCCGTTGATGCTGAGATTCGCTGCAGTCTCTGTCCCGGTGGCGTTGAAGTGCCCGCGCCAGAGGATGTTGTTCTCGCAGCTGCAAATAACCCATTTTAGTGTCAAGTATGCCTGGAGAAGGCTTCATACTCACAAACCATAGTCACATCCTGGAGGATATAATCAATATACGTGTCGGAGTCGAAATGGAAGCGCAGAACATACCGTACAAAACTCTCCCATCTCCAAAGAGCATCCCCAACGTGATATTGGTCGACGTATGGTCCGCAATGATCCAGTCGGAATCGTCGAACTCGGCCTTGATCTCCGGCAAGCTGTCCGCATACCTCCACCCACCCAGCTTCGGCACCTCCACGGTCTTCACAGCCCTGCTCTGCGTCAACGTACCCCTCAACACGCCCCTCCCCTCGTTCTCCACCTCCACGCGTACCCCGTTCCACGTCACAGCGCTGACCGACGTCGGGCCGATGACAGTAAGCGGCACGCTCGCGTTCAAGTCCCCACGCAGCGCGAGCGTGCCCCCCTCGATCGAGGCGTTGCGCACGAGGTACGGTCCGCCGACCAACACCGTCGTGTTCGTCCCGAACTGCCAGAACGTCTCCAGTCCCGGGACGGCGCTCGCATCCTCGTCCCGCACAGCGGGCGCCCAGAACGTCGCGGCAGTCGCCGGGTCCGCGAACAGCACGAGCTGCTCGTCCGAGTCCCACAGAACGACCACACCCTTGGCAAACCCTGCGCGGACCGTCACCGTCGTCGCGTCGCGGGACGCTTGCGACGTGATATACGAGATGTGTGCGTCCGCCGCGCGCTTCCCGTCCCGCCCGCTGAGCATGAGCGAAGCCTCGTGCGACTGCGCGAGGTCCCCAGTGAGGAAGAGGACGTCGCGCGGGCCGATGGTCCCCGCAAAGAACACAGCGGCGGTCGTGTGCAGCACGGTCCCGTTCTTGCCGAAGGTATAGTCGGTGATGATGACCTTGCTCTCGCGACCGTCGAGCACGATTCCGTCGAACGTCTGCGGGAGGTCGACCGTTGTCCCTCCGGCGGAAGGCAGCGTGGCGCGGAACGCGATGCGAGAGTATGCGCTCGAGTTGTCGTGGCGCGCGATGAGGAAGCCCGTGCCGGAGTCCGGGTTGCGTAGGTAGGTGGCGAAGGTGCCATGACCCGAAATCGTGACGCCAGGGATGGTCGAGTCGTTGAGGGTGTCGCCGACCCAGTCGGTTTTGCGAAACTGGGGAGAGGAGCGAAGGAAGAGCGCTTGGCGCTTCATCTCGTCGTACTTCTCCCAGAGGACGCGGGTCTCTTTGATAGAGGCGGCGTAGTCGTAGCTAGTGTATGCGCCGGGGTAATTGATTCCGCCCCAGTTCGTGCCACTGACAATGAAATGGAGAGATCGAGTTAGTGGGATGTGGCAGACGAAGAAGCGAAGGTGTATACCCGTAGAACATGTACACAGAGTGCATCTTAACATTGGCCGCCCAGTTGTTCTTATAGAAGACGTCCTCAAAGTCGGGCCCGACGCGTGCGCGGCAGGCGTCATATCCAGGACCGCCCCAGTAGTCGTGAGATCCGCCTGCGGTACATACGTTATATAACCTTGTAATAAACAAGAGGGACGGGACACTGGACAGACCTTGGAACTCTGGCATGTAGAACGGGCGTGTGGGATCGTTAGTGGTATGGTATGTATGAAAGTTACTTTGGATAGGATTCCACGCAGAGCCGTTCGTGCAGTTGAATGCATTCGGGTAGTAGTCCTGCGAGAGCGAGATGAGCTTCTTACGCGCCATCCGAAGCCTGAGCAGACACTTACCAAGCCATAGATGTCCGGAGCACCCGTCCCGTTGATGAAGTTCAGCCTTTCTCCGGGGTCGTTATATGTCCTGCGCATATCACACTGAATAAAGGCAATGTTGCGGTTGCTAGGATTGGGTGAACTCACAGAGGAACCACGACTCCGTTGGACCGGTACTGTTCCTCAAGGTCGGCGAAGTACTCCGCATTAAGCTCGGGTGTTTGAGAATACTCGTTGTCTGTTGATGAGCTAATTCGTGAGCCACTTCCACTTCGCAACCGACACCGAACGCACCGATTTGAACCACTGTTTTGAGCACGCGTTCCGTTTCAGACGCGGAAGTGAACACAAAATCCGAAAAGCTCACGCAGAATAGGTCCGCCCTCGGTCACTTGGTTCGGTTTGACAAAATCGATGATTTGGGCAGCATACGGCTGGTACGCGCGGTTCCAGGAGCTGGTGTTGACTCGAACATCGCCTTCGACCAAGCTGGTGGACCAAAGCGCTAGTCCTCCTGCGGTGGTCTCTGCGTTGATCTGCGGGACTGTTTAGTCCCAATAGACAGGTAACAGTGAAATGGCCTGTGTGGACACACATAAGGACCGGGCCGTAGAATGACGAAGATACCAGCAAGCTTGGCAGCATCAAAGATGGGCTGGAGAGCCCTCCAGTCTTCGAAGTCGAAGACACCGGGAGCGGGGTTAGTCAGGCCCCCTACACGATGATCAAGATCCTCGTCTCTTCCGCGGTCAATGAGTGCTCCTACAGTGGATATAGATGCTGCCAACCACTTATCAGCGCCCTTGACCTGGATTGGACTGCGAACCTACACGTACCTGACTCCGTTAAGACCTGCAGCGACCATCTTCTGGAATATGTCGAGCCATAGGTCAGGTACGGGGAGGCGGAAAGTGTGGAATTCCCCTGAACTGCAAGTAGTGGAAGTCATCAGCCTACACGATACTATTGGGATGGAAGACTGTACGTACTAGAGGAACATACGCTGATCGTGGAGGAACAGCGTGTAGTTGTCCCATTGAACGACGTTAGTGAGACCGTTTGACTTCCTTGGAGGTTCAGCAGTCAGCGATACGGACTGCGTCCGTACCGCACCTGGACTCGACAGCAGCACGAAGGACAGCGCCCCTAGGGCGGAGCACACCCAGTGAGTATATCGGCCCAGCAGCATCGTGATGCCAGAAGTGCACTCACCTTGGCTCCTGCTCGAATGCCCTCTTATATCGAGCTCCTTGGTATAAGCAAACGTAATTGCATCACTTCTCGTCTGGCGTTCTCTGAGAAGTGATGATCGTGGGTGCGGCGGACCGCACACTGTAGGTCGGCCCGCCGTCAGTGGACCAATGACTGTCCTCACATCGCCGCAATGACCTACAAAAGTGCCCCCTACCAACCTCAGGAACCAGCTGCTATAAAGGTTTTGGCCAAATGGATGATGCGGGTAGGAGCGAGGTCGCCGATGAGCTGTGCGGCGAAATGTCGGTCACGTTTGTTTGCACCTGGTCTTCACGGCTCACATCTTGCGATCAGCGGGGCCATGTGAATCATAACCTTTTTGTCCGCCGGGCGTGGATGGGCCTCGAGCGGTGTTCCTACTTCCAAGAAGTTTCGGATGGGCTTCGCTTCGATGATGAGCAGGTCACGCTACCCAACTGGAAGGAACAGAAAAACACGGTTCGTGAGGTGAAGATATCAGTTGTCTTCTTTGGAAACTCACGAGGGAGTCTCCAATAGAGGTGGCGGAAAGCCAATCCGTGAAGTATGCGCTGCGAGCTGAAAAAAAAAGAGAAACCTCATGATCAGGACGGAAGGGAATCGAGGATCAAGAGCGTCGGTGCTTACTTGGAGGGGTGACTATGAACAGCATGCGAAGGTTGATAATACACCTACAGGTATCCGCGAGTGAGGATTGATTGTATGCAGCTATATAATACATTACGTACCCCTGAGGCTACGTCAATCATCTACGGACAGACATGCGACAATCATACGGAATACGTACCCTCTCTGGCATGGGATAGATGCTTTTTACTGCAAGAACCAGATAGATGATGATAGGGTAGCGATTGCACATATAGAGCAGGGCTGAGACAGCGGGCTTTCGACCCTTGGAAAAATCCCAGAAGCAACGAATCCCCCGGTCAAAGGTGATGAGCCAGTCATAGGTGACGAGGGCTAGTAGACGGTGCGGCGTGCATTAGCAATGTCCCGCGTTGCCAATGTGCAAGAATCACCCAATCCCGAGTAGGCAATGTGCAAGAATCACCCAATCCCGAGTAGGCAATGTAGTTCCCTGTCAGTCTACCGCGTTCGGACGGCCACTATGGATAGTCAGAGCGAATAAAGGTTGTGGAAATAATCGGAAACTCACACAAAGGATACTGCAGCAAAAATGGCCGACTCGGATGGAGAGGCCATAGGTGTGACTTGAATGGTTGGCGAAGACGGACAGGAGTTTAGTGCGCGACTGTGGCGCCCACTTACATCGATGGCCGTTCTATGAGCTTGAGGACGCCCTTGTGGTTGAGCTGGGAAACACGGCAGCGCCGCGGCTCGTTCAGATTCAATGGGTCCACTGAAGCGGTCTGAATTGTGCCCTGAAAGATTGAGACCGAAGCGACAATGGTGTTATTAGCAAGGGGGACTGTGGTGCTTATTGGCTGCTGGACGTACATTGCCGTTGAGTGAAGATGCCAAGGAGGGATGGCATTCCACACATCGCCGCCACCAACAGATTGTGGTATCCAGATCACCTTCGCGAATACACCGCCGCAACGCACGCGACTATCAGATATCGAACCAACCGCCCAGGAAACGTCGGACGAAATAGTCGATGTCTAGAACGACGCGACCAGGTGATGAGGCTCGCAACTGAAATTTTTCGAGAGCCTACAATGATCGGTGCTTCCTGAGCAAATAAGTTAAGGCCTGCGACAAGAAATCAGAGTATTCCGTTGATCTACGACTCACAGACAGGATCACCATCTCAACGCGATCGAACCCTGAGCCTCAACAGGGGAGCGGGCGTGCAGGCGTGATCCTTCACCACCGGCTGGCACACGGAAAACGTGCAGTTGGCGGGACGCGGGGAAGTGCACGTGTACAGTCGCCACTTCGGCCGCCTTGAACCAGAGAGCGTGCCAAATAGACCCGGAATGATTGAGTTAGTGTAATGCCTTGTGGGGTACTTATGCGGTGTATCACTCACCGCTTGTGATCGCACAAGAGCGATATCACAGGGCAATCATCCGCGAATGTATGGTCAGGTCTGATGCATGTCCTGCCCTGAATACGGCTTCTGGATGGAGAACAACCTCCCCGCGCACAAACTCCTCGTTCGCTCCGCTTGGCAAACTTTGGTACGCACCGTTTCATCCAATTCACGGCCGCTGCGTCCTCATGGCGTGAAACAGATTTGAAAGGTCCCGTCGGGGCAGGGATGATCTTCCACGCCGTGAAATGGTTCAATGGCCTGTGAGCGTACCCGGGGATGTTCTGGAACTGCCCGAGAGCTCGCGCTTTCGAAGCTCGTCTGCAATCTGCGAAAGCGACTGAACATAACGCTTGGTACGTTGGATATCGTTGCGAATAGTCTCGACCGAGTTGCCAGTGGCGGGGGCTCGCATCGGGAATTATAGGCGCGCCCGCAACTTCACAATTGGGGGACTGGTACTATTTCCGAGGGCCAAGGCGGCGCTGATACCTGGGCGACAAAACACCTGCAAATTTTTGCGTTCTGTCAACAACCTGAGGCGGCTAGTGAATAAATGGCTGCATATTCACCGATCCGAAGCCGCAATCCAAATATTGGGCTGGTCGTGGTCGCGGCGGAATGTTGGATTTGCGCCCTCTCAAGCGGCTGCCCCAACATCCCGTTGATCAGGAAGCGAATGCTATGTAGTGCGCGAAGCGGCAGGTTTGCTCACTACCTGGATATTACGAGCATGAAATAGCAAGGACGGAGAGCGATCTTCAGGGGCATGCCGGAGTGCGGAAGCGAAAGGCTGCAGGTGATCATTACGAGCTCTGCCAAAGTACATGCAAAGTACGTATCGAGGCTAGCTCCCCGAACTCAGAAGACCACCCAGCGACCTGATAACCCGCTTCGCGCCGATCAAAAAGCCTGGCGCCACGAATGAAATGGAGACAGTCCCCCTTGTCCGATGGTGGACAGATCATGTCTGACAGGCAGAACGGCGGCGCGAGTAGGCTGTGGATCTTCCGCAGGACATGCAAACGTGACGTCAACAGCGACAGCGCCGGCGGGAGACGATCCTGGAACGCGCGCATGGATCCCGAGCGAGCGCGTCGCTGGTGGCCATATGCCCGCAAGGCAGAGACAGGGGTCGGAGCTCACTGGCACTTAGTCGCGTCCGCCTCAGGAAACGGGGGATCGACGCCGATTTGATCGCCCGGAATATCCAACCTGACCGCCATAGGGATAAAACCCTGCCTCCCCACCATGCAGGGCGCGAGGTTGTACATTGCGTGGGCTCAACACTGATGATGCATGACGGGCCGAAAGTGGGCGGTAGGTTGTAGGGAGGGAAGAAGCACATGGTGCAATGGATGAACTCACCTTTCCCGGACGGCGAACCGAGTGCACTAGTACCGACCCGGTGGTCAGGGAGAAACGTTGCAAAGCCCGGATTCACCCTTGCCGTCGGACAACTTGGGCGCAAGAGATGGTGGGTCGAAGCTACGTTCTGCGAGGGTAGATTCATCTTTTTGACCTTGAGAGGTCTTTCGACCGAACGGCGGCGATCGACGACTATGCGCAAAATCATTTATGGTGAGCATAACTGAGACTGCAATAAATACAGGGAGTAGAACAGTACGCACACACAGTGAGGAGCCCGTCATACGTGCCTTGCATTCTAATGCTCAGTAGCCGGGAAGCGATTTCAAGGTTGTCTAAAGACTGTGGGCAGGGAGAGCGATTAATCGCGGGTAGGCATAAAGTCAAGCTCAGCCAACTGCATACAGCAACCATGCGAGGACAGTGCAAAAGCGAGAGAAAATAAGGAGCAGCAATCAGCGTCGACCGCGACCAGAGACAAAAACACCAGCCGGTGATGCCAAAAGCCACGTGGCACATTCGGTCCGGAAGCCGAATTGTGCCACACCCGTCCTGCACTCAGGCTGGCAGTTGTCTTCGTCTTCCTCACCGTCACTCGTTCGCGACTCGAGTTTGGATACTAGAGATCCCTCAGACCAGCCCTTCCGTCGGCCAAGCCGAGAACGTGTGTAGCCCAGTCTGTTCGACAGAAACAACAGCTACTAACAGGATGTGTCGCCGCCTCAGGCTACTGGACGTAAGTGCACCTCAATCGACATGGACAACTTGAATTCGGAGCAGGCGCTGACTAGAGCTTGAATGCAAGATGGTAGCAGGCTCTGCGTTGTGCTAGTGTGAATGGGTTTACCGCTTGTTCGCCTGGTGAGCGTCATGGATTGTATCTGATCATGTTGAAGTTGACTCATGCTAAGCAGCAACAGATTTGATTCGCGGTTCGTTTGACATTAATTTACAGATCTTCACACTGCAGATGATGCAGTTCTTCCCTCTCCCGTGTCGCCCGCCATCGAGCGTCAAGTGGCTCGCCCTCTCTTTCCCGTGCACCCTTCCGCCTTGTTCTACCTGGCTCGCATCCCCCGCCGTGTAGCGGCGCGCCATACTTCGCTTGAATCTGTAATAAATAAGCATGTTTTTCGAAGAATAAATACGATACAGTGCAGTCTAATTATGGCCCGGCCAAGTCAAGAAGCGGGAGCGTATGAACCCAAGGGTGCCTAGCGATGTAGTACAAGTCGGAGGTCTAACCAAGAGTGTTTCTCTCGCTGTGTGCAGATGCGAAGCGAATTGTCAGAGCAATTCCCCGCCTAGGACCGATGACCTCAACTCACTGCCAGCGTAATCAAGCACTTCCGCTCTGTGCTATGCCTGTGTCATCGACATCATCGTTGCCTCCCGTCTGAGTTGGTGTGTCTTCCTCCTGAGTGCCAGGTACTGCTTCATCCGTGTGCGCCACGTCCTCGTCCTCGCTTATCGAATCGATGAAGCTTATTCCGGTGAGGACAGGCTCGCCCATTGATGCGATAAATGCTGGGAGCTCCGCCGTCTGGGAACCAGCTGCGTTGAAGTTGAGCGAGGAAACGGCCGAGGGCGACGATGCGGAATAAGCCGAAGAACGGTCCACTTGCCGAAGGTCCAAAAGGAACCGGCAGATGAGCACGGTGGACAATCTTCAATAGCAGTTTCAGCGCATCGATGTGGATGGGAGAGGGGGATGTGGTTGACATACGGCTGGAGGAGCCTGCTAATGTTTTGAAGGAAAGTACTCGTGCTGGCTATTGGCTACGAAGGCACATTCAGCAATACTGCACGGCGCATGCAGCGAGGAATACATGCCATCATGGATACCAGGTTGAGGATGTTCACCGAAGTGAGAGCACTGATCGCCAGGTCACAATATGAATGTCCATTTGGTGGCGAGACAAAGGTCGAGATAGCTCACATGAAGTAAATGCTTCCTGTGCACCAAATGGGTCAGCCGATGTCACAGTTGGTGAAGGTCATCTACGCACCGTTGTACAACATTGCACTGACAATTGATGGTCCCTTTAAGAGCCCTCTCTGCGTTCTCCAAGTGGCGTATGTATTATACCACGTTGTGAGCAGCACGAGGAGATCTCCTGCGATCATGCAGACCTGAGTGGGAACACCGACTATAACGGAACCGTAGTGCACGTTAGTTTACCGCTGGTGAGCATCCAGTACGTTATACTTACACCTAGGCATTACGAGCCAATCAGAATTGCTCATGGTGTAAAAAGTCAACGCCTGAATGTCCTACCTGTCGTATAATACTGACTCTGACAAGGGTAGCTGCGCAACGCAGTTCAAAGGACTGGGTTGCTCTACCCCCTTCATGGTATTGTTGAGTATCTATGATATAACGAGAGGCTCAGAGCTACGGAAGCTGATGACAGTGACTGAGACAACGTACCTGTACGATGAATATTGGCACAGGTAACATGAAAGCCAGGATGGTCAAGCCTTTGTTTTTGCGAGATAGCGCATAAACTCGAAAAGCTGAGAAAACTGGGCGAAGCTATAAGAATAATGCGACAGGAGCAAGATCGCCGGTGCTTACTCGCAGCGGTAAGTGAGGGAAGAATCCCCATCGCGTTGAGGATGCCGACCGTGATTTTACACCTATAGGTACTTTTCTGTGAGGATTCTACATCCAGTTATACGATAGATTACGTACGCCTGAGGAAGTATCAATCATCTGCAAGAGAAGCGCAAAAACGGGACAGAATACACACCGTGTCTGACATAGCAAAGATAGTTCGCACCGAGAGAGCAACCGAAATGATGTTTGGGTAGCGACTAAGCATATAGAGCAGCGCTGAGACGGTGGGCCTCCGACCCTTGGAGATATCCCAGAAGCAACGGATCTCCCTGTCAAACGAGATGAGCCAGTCGTAGGCGAATAGCGCTAGATGGTGCAACGTGCATCGGTAAGCTGTTGTGGTCTCAAGGCTCAGTCCGGCGTACCGAGTGTCACGAAGAAATAGTAGTTGGCCGTCAGTCTTGTGACAATGCGTGTCCGGACAAAAATGGATGGTCAGTGCGAACCAAAACCTGGTAAATGTTCAAGACTCACATAATGGACATGAGCTCCGAAGAAATGGCGGACTCGGATGAAGACGACATGGTTGTGACAGCAGCCGGATACGACGGGGAATAGATGAGGGAGCGACTGCAGTACTGACGTACGGTGCTCGCCTTTTTATGAGTTCAAAGATGCACACGTGATACCCGGAAGGAATAAAACATCATCTTGAACTGGCCGCCTAAGGAACGCGCGCAAGGGGTCATCATAGCACTTCGGATGGTCAATGCTTGGCATCTGAGCGGAAAGCTCAAAGCTTCGGTGGGTCGCGGCGATCGTTCTCTGAGTTTAGAGTCCGCTGACGCGATGCCCTAGATGGCCACCATCTACGACTCACTGATTGTATCAGCCTTTGGATGCAATTGAATCCTGAGTACTTACTGGACAGTGGAGTAGGCGTGGGATGGTTCTCCACCGCGTGCATTCAAGTAATCGGATCGCGCCGTAGTACCGCCTCTCCCTGTTCAAACCGAAAGAAAACCGTCAGCACTACAGGTGCGATCATTCAAAATCTGCCTACCAAATCGACCGGTGAAATGCGTTAGCGGATTGCATGGTGGCGAATGCGTCTCATACTCACCGTTTGCGATCGCACGCGGGCGATAGAGTTGCGAAGAGAACTTTCGTTCGCCCTGATACGTCATCCACTCATGATAGGACCTGGAACTGCCAGCCGGCTGCACTTCGCAAATTTTCCCTATCCGCCATACGTTTCACAATCTGTGGGTGCTACAGCCGCAGCGCCGCCGCGTGTGCGTCCGAATTGCGTCCGAACGAATCAACGGCTCGCGGCTCCCCCACGTTGGGTGGCAGTACATGATCGCGTTGCCTGTTAGCGAAGGCTCGCGGGTCGGAGGAAATTTGGCAATCAGGATAGAAGCGAGGACGGACGGCGACAAACGGTGAAGTTTGCCTGATACCTCCAATATTCTTTGAAGGTTGACCCTGCGCGCTACCATGCGGCTATCCAGAGATCCCGTTGATAAGAAACCGAATGCTACGTATGCGAAGCGGAACGCTTGCTCACCTGGACATTGGAAGCATGTGACAACAAGGACGGACACTAGTGTTCAGGGACCTGAGCAACAGTGAAAGTCGCACGCCACGGATGGCATCGAAGCAGTCCTTGCGTTCGATTGCCAACAGAACATGCATTGCATGCAGAAAGGGGAAACACATCCATGCCGCCGGGCGCGACGTTCATGAGTTCACGAGTATTTATCCCAACTCCGCGATCTTCGAGGTCGGCCCGTGAGCGAAGAAACGGATACGAAATACGAAGGACTGCAACGCACAAGAGAATCGTCGCCCCGCTGGGGTAGCGTCCCAAAGCATACTCAGCAGTCGAGGCGGAATGGTTCGAGTTCTACTTGGCCGACGTATGTAGGCAGCATATCCAGCCAGGGAGCGGCCGGCACCCTGACTCGGATGCAAACCAGTCAAGCAATGCTATCACGCCACTCCTACCGCTTCTACGCCGGTATGATTGTTGTTTATGTGTTCTTGCAGCATTCGCATGTATGCTGCAAGATCGCTCGAGTCTCGTCGGACTCAGCGACGCAGAGATCAGAGCATGGACCACAGCCAGAACGGAAGATTACTGCGGATTCGCCGTCGCCTTCCTCTTTATTCACAACGCCATCGCCCCTATCCATCGTCTTCCCGTCGAAACTTTGTCAAGTATCTTCGAAAGGTGCTGGGCGAAGCGGAAAAGCTTGCGTATTGATCACGTCTGTCGGTGGTGGTATTCTGTCCTGATCAAGACCTCGGCGTTCTGGGCGGACGTAGTGCATGTCAGGGAGTTGTCAGACATTAGATCGCGATGATCGAGACAGAAACAAACACTACAGACCTCGGGAATGAGAACGTGGACTTGGAAAGCATCCCTCTCCAAAAGCGCTCGCGAACTCGTGCCTAGTCCACCTTGTGTAAAACGCGTGGCCGAAGAAGGCGGATCCACATACTTGCATACGAGAAGTTCCCCACTTCGGCCGTGCGCAGATCGATGCTCATGCCTAGAACAAGGACAGTACATGAGGATGACAGCCTCGACTCCAATGTCCTGGGAGATCCCGACCGCTTACAACCGACTGAGCTTCCGTGATGGGACGGAGTGTGTGCAGGCCGAGGGTGATGCGGTACCACAGTGCAACATCGTTCATTTTGAACTTCTCCGCGGAAGTTCGCCAACCCTGTGGCAAACAATTGATTAACGGAGCGCATTGATTCAAGGGACGTTACGTACGCACTAGGCCTTGGAGAACAGTGAAAGAAGACTTATGGTTCCAAGCTCGCGACAAGCGGACGGAAACCGCGAGGTCGGAAGTACCCTGTGCCACTCCGAAGAAGTCGAACCCACCTAGATCGAGATTGTTTAGACGGCAAGACGCCTCATGTCGGGGGTTATTGGGAGCACAGGTTGGCCACCCAATTGCGAACTCTAGGAGAACGTCCCCGCAATCCACATATCGCATGTATGCATCCAAGAAATGTCCTATAATACAGCGAGGCGCCCAGCCAGCCGGAGCGACAACTCAAGAAATGTCTGATGCAAGAGACATGACGTGAACCAGTATCACAGTCCCTTCCCCTACATGACGTTACAGCCATCCAAACACCAGCTGAGCCACGAAGAGTCCGAGCCCGAGGTCGTCTCCTCGGCCGACTTGATGACTCCACCAGAGCGTTTGATGGTGATAGTGTACTCGCGGGAGCCACTGGAAGGCACGGGGTACCACCACTTGAGCGTTTGTGCCTCGACCGTCCACCGCCCCTCCGATACATCAACGTCCAGCGCGAGAAGCGGAGAGGGCCCGGACAAGAGCTGCAGATGCTCTGCCGGAAGGCCGCCCGAGAACCGGGGGAACGCGTCTGTGTTGGACAAAGGTCCATCGGCAACCTTCGGCGTCACAGGGCTCGAGGTTGCGGACTGAGACTGTGCCGCTTGGGAATCGTGGAGAAGCTTGTCAGCGGCGTAGTGCACCAGAGGGACGTAGATCTCCGTCGGAAGTTCCGCCTCGTCGGGGCTGCCCGAAGACGCAGGGAGCCCGAGTCGCTCGCGCTTCGGTGCATCTTCCGGGCGGACCTCCACCGTAAGCTTGAACTCCGACTTCGAGATGTCAAACTGGATGTTGGTGGGCACACCGACCACAGTTGTCGGAAAGGGACGGATGAAAGCCTTTGGCGCACGCGTGCCGTCCGTCAGGAAATCGTAGACGTTGTCCCAGTCGGAGAACGCCAGCGCCGTCGCCTTTGCGACAACGGTATCGTCCTCCGCAGGGCCGTCCCCAGGAGTGAGCGTGTTGAGCGAGACGTTCGAAGCGGCAGCAGAGCGGACGACAGGCGTCGCCTGGCCCTTCAGCAAGAACGCGGACGAGGAGTCGTTCGCGCCCATCTTGAACTGTGACCGTGGCTGCAGGTCGTCCGGGCTCCACACGCTCAGGTCCTCTATGTTCCAGCCATCACCCCACTCGTGTGAGTTGTCCGGGCAGTAGTTCCAAATCGTGTAGTTGAGCGCGTTCGAGCCGTCCGCCGCGTTCATGCTCGCGTCGAGCGCCTTCTGCTGGCTTGAGAAGTCGCCCTTGTACTTGCCCCCGTCGGTGTAGCCGTATGCCTTCTTTCCGTCCATGTCGAAGGGAATGCCAATCTCGCCGATGATGGTTGGGTACGCGCCGAGGATCTCTGCGTCCGCCTTCAGGTAGCCGAGTTGCTCCTGGAACGACTTGCGGATCGCGCGTTCGCCGAACTTCGCCGCTGCGATCGGTGAGGAGTACTTGCCGCGGATAAGGCCCAACGCATCCGCGTTGAACCAACTCCAGTGCCGGGTCACTAGAGTGAGACCGTCGTAGTAGTGTGTAGAGTAGCAGCAGCGACCCTTCAGGTAACGCTCATCGATCTGAGGAGGGGGAACGAAGACAGGAGGGGCGATGAAGAGGATGGCCTCGGGATGAAGCTCACGTATCCGCGTCGCGAAGTTCTGCCAGTGCGGGAGCCAGAAGTCCTCAATAAACTCAAGCTCCTCGCCATTAAGGTGCCGGCGGAAGTACTCGGGATGTAGGACCTGGCCGCTGGCGATATCCCAGACGCCATGCTGCGCCCAGATACACGTCCCGAGCTCCCAACCGGGGTCGCGCTTCCAACCCCACTTGGGGTGCACGCCGTCGGGCTCGGTGGCCGGGTCCGCCCACATCGTCTGTCCCTGAGGGTCGATGGTGACCGTTCCATCTTTCTTGGGTCCCATGGAGGTGAACGCCCAATGGTCGACGGTCTGTGCGGTGCCCATGCCGAGACGCAGCGACTGTGCGGGGGAAGGGAATGGACCCTTCTTGAGCGTCGACCCCTGCTTCGTCGGCACCTTGTTCAGGTCCTCGTAGCCACAGAACCCATCGGCGGGTTCGTTCATGCTGTCCCACCCGATGATGCACTCGTCGAACAAGTCGCTCGCGTTATCGCGGATGCGCTGGGCGAGCTGTGCGAAGGCGTTGATATAGTGGGATTGGAGGTAGTCCTGGATGTTCTGGCCATCGATGATGCACTTGGGAGCGAACTCGCGGCCAGCGAAGAACAACGTGAACAGTGTTTGCGAAGCGAGACGGCCATAGTTGGTGCTCCAAATCATAGCGGGTAATTCCGCAGGTGCGGGCTTAGAGCTCGAGGGGTACTCGGAATGGATGACAGCGGCCTGGGTCGCGGTGAAGTTGCGGGGGTTGAGGCCGCATGCAGGCAGAGTCCAGTAAGGTGCACCGGATCCACCGGAAAACCGCGACCACTACATAGGTAATGAGTTAGCGGTCAAGCTCTTTCGACTGCTCTCTCCATCAGTCCGGAGACGCTCTCGCGCGATGTTTCACATCGGACGGGTCACGGAGATACACAGACGCATCATAGCCGCCTTTGCAATGTCCCGTAGTGCGCAACAGGCGGTGGCATTCATTAAGCACCGGAGGTAACACCCTTCGCCAACATGACTCAAACGAAATACTCACAATGTCTTGGTGCGGATCCATGTACACTCGGAATCCATACTCTTTGATCTTCCGAAGCACTCGGACTGTGTAGTCCATGAACTCGTAGTCGTACTTGCCGCTACGAAAGGACTGAATAGATGCATGCATCGAAAGAACCGCACGACTTACGGGCCAGCATGTTCCAAGGACTCCCAGGTCATCACATACCGGAGCATATTGAATCCCCACCCCTTCAGACGCGTTAGGTGTACATCCGCCGACCCATCTTCGAGGTTCAAAGGCCGCCCGACGAAAGACTCTTCGCCGCTTTCGCCAGCCTCCCAGAAACCCTCCAGTTGCTGCGATGGTGCGCCGACAGGAGCCTTGTCCGCACCGGAGAGGTTGACACCACGAAGGAGGACAGTCCGGCCAGCGTTGTCAACGAATTGGGCGTCGGCGGTGTGGATGAAGTGAGGGGGAACAGGGTTCCCGGTGACGGGAGAGACGGACGGCACACGAGGCATCGGGTGGAATAGTAGTGAGCGGTGGCCGTGACGTCGTCGCCGTCGTCGTCACCGTCGTTGCCCCGCGCGGCGTATAAGCGGCTGATGAAAGGTGGTCCCACATTCAATTCCTTAATATGGGCGACTAGTCCACATTTAATGACATCTAGTAAGCAGCGCTTACCGCTGTTACTTTACGGCATTCTATTGTCATTAATCCATTTTAACACCCGTTTAGCCGCCCGCAACTTGACTTGAGACAACCACGTTCGTCGTCCTGGGCTCCGCCCTCCGAGCTTTATCTCGTCCGAAGCCACGACTGCACCATTCCTCGCATTATTAGAGCTGTTCTATGCGCCTATCATCGATGACAATTCTGAAGAAAATGCTTCCAACCCGCCGCAGCGAGCAATCGCAACTTGCACAAGTCCCTAGCCATATGCTGCCGCTTCATGAAGACCGGAATAGCCATATGGTGCGTTCCAGAAGGCTTTAAAATACCAGCCACGGATTTGTGCATGGCATTAAGGTGGGTGCAGCCCCCCGTTACACCTATGTCCGGAGACACGAAGTTACGTTTTCCTGCGCCTTTTGATCTGCGTTTGGACGAGCAACCGCAGGCAGTCGACCGGGGTTTTTGTCCTTTATGAGTGACGTTGTCCTTGAGGTCAACCCTGCATATGGTTCCTTTGTAGGTGGATGTCGTTCCGGCGGACATATGACTTGGCTTGATCTGGAGGATCTTGTTGGCCAGAACTTAGAAGCCCACTACCGGTGAGTTTCGTGAAATTTTCTCCGGGTGAGTGCCACGGTGGCCTGATCACTAGACCTTCGACGTCTCAATCTCGACCTTTAGAAGAAACGGTACAACCCATCGTGCACAGCGATGCTCTGTAGCCTCTGCGATGCCGGTAGACATTAACATGCGAAGAACGGCATCAGTCGAGGCGCCTATTGGTCCAAGGCGTTCAATATGGGATGAGAAAGGCACGGGAGACCACAGCCTCCATCCCCCGCGGACGAGCCACCACTGCTAGTTCCGCTCGCTCATGTCAGCAGGCATGCCGTCGGACGTGATGCATGAGGCAGGAGTGCACGTCCTGTTTGCCGACGGTGAGTTCTCTACATCATGGAATTTCGAGATGGAATCGTTTGCTCACAGCCGTACAGCCCCGCCTCGACGGGTCAGACGCCCTTACACTGCCAACATTGGGCATTATCTCGTAATGCTGTCTGCTGTCGCCCTTCTATGCCTACATTTGGAAAATCTATGGGCTACATTTGGAGAATCCGTTTGGTGCTGCGAATTCTGGAAAGAAATGCATCAGACTGGTACAACTCCGTCCCCACTCGTGTTTTCATCATGGTGAGCTGTGTTTGTTCCACCAGAACGCCATTGCACGGCTCGAACGTCATGCTCTTGAGCTCTCCAGGCCGAGAGAAGCTGTGGGAGGTCGTGATAACTCTCATCGCCTCGCATCTCGACGGGGCGAGCTCATCCACGTTCCCTCCGCCACACGGAGATGTATAAGAACGGCTTCCTTGGACACGCCCTCCGTCCCGGCCCCGGCTTTGACGTCCATTGATGAGCCTCCCTGCCCTGCCAGTCGACTTCTCTCGTCACAATGCCGGTGACCAGGCCCTCGACCCCGGTCCCTCACACTTCCCTCAGGCGTGGGACACAGTAAGTCTATCGTCTGTCTCGTGCCTCTATGACGTAATGAGCAGTTTTTGACGTTGCTCTTGTAGCCGCAGGACATGTATCAGCAGCCATGGTCGCACTACCAGTCTCCTTCCCCAGATCGCGGTCGATCGCAATCGTATCCTCAGCTGCAATACCAGCAACAATGTAACGTGCATTATCAAAATGCACACGATTCGACTGCCAACGCTCTTCCTTCAGAGGCGCCACGGCATCACAGCTTGCCTCTACCACCACCGTCCCAGTCATTCACCGTACAAGAATCGCAACCCTTTCCTCGAGATGAAGCGGTATGCCTCTATTCACGCTCGTCTCAATGAACATGTTGACTCATCCAGATGAGTAGATACTCTCCCCCCTTCCCATTGACCAACTTCCCCATACGTTTCCGTATCAGGACCTCATCACCCCTCCCACCCCTCACTTCCCCAACAGCACGCTCCCCTCTCCTGCGACAACGATCTACTTCACGCCGTTGTCCACCCTAGGAGAGCTGGAGGCGTTCTCGCCTCCGAATCATTTCCCCAGTCTGCAGGTCTCCCCCGCGGTGTCCACACGCTCAATATCGCACTCTCCGTACGGCAGCCCCTACGCCCCGCTCCCATCTCCTATAGCCTCAAATACGACCATCAGCACCTCCTACCCTTCCCCATACCCATATACCCCCAATCATCTTCCCACCAACCTCTATTCGCCTCTCGTTGCCTCTCCGTCGAGCTTCCACAGCATGAGCCTGAGCAACACGCCTGCCATGGGCCCTGCACCCTGTCTGCCACCCGTCCACTATCCTGGCTTCCTTAACGACGAGTCTTCCATGTCACCGAAGAAGCCGTCCGCGCCTGTGCCTCCGAGCCGTCGGGCGGTCCCTCAGAAGCTAGCGCTTGTCTCCACGCGCGATGCATCTCAGGGCGAGACCTTCAAGGTCGGCTCCAAGCCTGGAGTGCGGGTGCGCGACGTCCTGCACAACAAGGTGGTGATTGATGGGCACAACGAACGAGTCCTGGAGAGCACCGGCGCCCGTCAGTTCCGGCTGGTCATTGACGTGAGGCCTTCCGCCCTTTTACTTTTCGCGCACGCGGCTCAATAGTCACTATCACAGTGGCCGGGATACCAAAGCTCAGGCACCTACATCCAGGTGCAAAACAAGGGCAAGTTCATAACCCGCGGTGAGCTTGCGAAGCTGGTGTGCGAGCGCATCGAGGTGTATATGCGTAAAGCTGTACGTGTCCTCTATGGAACTCAATGCGCGTTAGAGTATGCGCTAACGCCCCACGCCGTCGTGCAGAAGAAGAAAGCAGGCCCTCCGGAGCCAGGTGACGAGGAGTACGCCCTCGCGCACGGCCGGCGGCATCGCGGCATCACCATAGATAAGCTGTGGCTGGTGTGCATCCTGCCGAAGACCGCAAACATATGGATGGCGGATCTGGAGGTGCAGATGTGACGACGTTTTATGCGCATATGCTTCTCTCTCCGCCCTCCCACTATCGTATCCTCCCTAACCTACGTGAGCCTTCTTGCTAATAGCGCTTCTGTTTCTGCTCTACCTCTGCACGGTCGCTGTGGACAGCTTTTCGATTTTAGCTGCTTTGGCGATTGCGTTCTTCCTTGAGCGTTCTCGGCCTCTGTTTGGTGCTTTCGTCATTCCCGGTGTCCCGGCGGCGTCGGATCTATAGACAACTACTGGCACTGTCGGATTTCCCCTCGTCCCCCCGCTCCTGCTGCTGCCTCCGCTCGCTTTGCATAACATCCCATCAAACGATCTCTCATGTCATTGTACATCAGTACAGCAACCAGCGTTTTCGTTCAACCCACGACTTGCCCGAGCCGCGCATAACGTCAACACCACGATCTAAACCAAGCAATAGCAATGAGTTCATCCGCAGCCCCGGCCCAAACGGAACGCGAATCGCTCAATCTGTCACTGCGCAGCAACGTCTGCCACAACGCGAGCCCCTGAAATGCTGCGCATGCATGTACATACGTCTAACACAAGTCATCCGGTCATCATGTCGCGGGCAGAGCGCGCGCCATACGAAACAAAGAATTTGCGAACACCTCGGTGCGAGGCGTCGTTCAAGTTACCGGCCGACGCGCCACGATGCGCAGCCCCTCTACTCACCGGATGGCGACCGAACGTTTGACGGCAGAGCGGTGCGTTGTGGGCGACCGTCGTCGTCCCCGGAGCGAAGGGAGACGCCTTCGCCGTGGCGAGGATCGTCGGGAGCACGCACGGCGCAGAGGTGTCCCCGCGATGTGGTCAGGACCGCACGGTCGCATGTGCCCCGAACGAGTGCCATTCTCCCGGTCCGACAAGCTGATATTACAACACCCTTTGCCCTTCCTCCGCTTCTTCCTCTGGAAAGCTACCACTGCCAGAGCCCTAACGCCGCGACAGAGTTTGTGGGTGCGTTCGCGACACAGCCTGCCGAACCCGGCCGCCCGACCGCGCCCCGATCTTTGAATGGCACGGGGTCTTCTAGCGCGCCCTCCGGAGGGAATCGACGAGCTGCATGACGCTCCGCCGCTCGAACAGCACACTGTACGGCATGGACCCGTCAGCAACAATAAACCAAGAAGCCACCATCCCGCGCGCAGCACGCGAAAACAGCCGCCCGCGAAGACGCGTCCAGGAACTGCAACTTACCAAGCGACGAGACAGCCGAGCACGCCAGCGACCCCGACCGCGAGGTGCCCCTTCTGCGCGAGGACGTGCACCGGCGCGCCCTCGTACGCCCGCGCGCTCGCGCGCACCGCCACGCCCGCGGCCGCGAACACCGCAAGGACCGGGATCGGTGGCACTGCGCGGGCCGCCTGCAGCATCCCCTTGCCCCCACCCGCGCTATCACCGCGCTCGCGGAAGAAGCGGCGGGCGAACGCCCAGGCGTACGCGGCGCGGAGCGCGAGGTTTCCGACGTTCGCCCAGACGAGCCCTGCGTCCCCTAGACCGACCCCACGCGCGAGCGTCGCAGCCGCGGCGACGAAGAGGACCGAGAAGGCGAGAAGGGCACGGGCTTGGGCGCGGAGGTCTGACGGGGAGGCGGCGGAGGCGAGGAAGGCCTCGAGGACGCCGTTGAAGGCCATAGCGGGGACGTAGTAGACGTAGACGGCCAGGATGCGCGGGGCGGAGGTGGAGAGGTATTTGGCGGGCAGGACGAGCGAGAACGCGAGGGGGAGGTAGGGCGGGGCGAAGGTGAGCAGGAGCAAGAGGAGGTGGGTGAAGGCGAGGAGGAGGGTTGTGAGGACTGTTGAAGCGGTTTGGAGGGATTCTTTCGAGAGGGTGGGGGGCGCGTTGGATTTGGACCCGGAGGAGGGTGCAGACGGGGAGAGCGTTTTGGAGAAAAAGACACGGGCAGTTTCTTCGATGGGCTGGAAGACGATGCGGGCGACGAGCGAACCGTAGTTGGCCGCGACGGCGTAGCCGCCTTGGTCCGCCAGGGGACTGAGGCGAGAGACGAGGAACTTGTCGCCTTCTGTGAGGAAGTGCTTGACGAGCGATTGACCAGTCATCGCCACCGAAAGGTTGAACAGAGTCGAGTCAAAGTATTTCTTCTCCGTGCTAACATTTGATCAGTAACTGACTACTCTCGGGAGAAGATGGACGTACTGATCCTTCACAGTGACGGCTACCTGCTTCGGAACGAAGTCGAGGTTGTCCCGACAAGCGATGACGAACGAGACGAGCATTGTCAAGCCGTACACGGCCTGTCCGAGAGCAAACGCAACCAGCGCGTAGTCCTCGGATGCGATGACAAGGACCAGAAACGTCGTTATCGTCTTGAGCATGACGGCTGTACCCTCTGCCCGGACACGAACGTGGAAGCGGAGTTCGTTCTGAGTGCGGATGTACATCGGCTCGGATAGTAACTCGAAGAAGGCGGCCAGGACGTAGAGTGATACGCTCGCCTGAAAGTACGGCTGAGATGAGGTAGTCAAAGAGCTGCTACCCAGATAGATGAGTGCAGAGCCGAAAGCAGTAGGGATACCGAGGGCAACTGGTAGTAAGGAGATGTTTGAGACCAGAGGACTTGTGGCGTCGCGGTCGGCGGACTTCTGCGACGATGCCCGGAGAAGCGCATTGCGGACACCTTCTCGAGACAAGAAAAGAATGGTGGAGAGGAGTAGCTCAAACTGGATGGAAGTCGTGCCGAATACTTGTGGGGAGACGAGTCGGACGAGGGCTTGGTTGAGGACAAAAGTGATCAGACGGGAGAAGAGCTGGAGAAGGACCAGACTAGACCCCGAAGCGAGCGTAGCGGACAAAAGCGACGGTGCTTTCTTTGTCGTCATGACTGAACTCGGCAGATGTGTCCTATCTTTGCTGGTGAGCTTCGGGAGCTACTAGTCGGGGAATTGAACTTGCTTTCATGTGCAACGGGTTCGCGAGAGCAGCAGACTCCTTTTGCCGCGGCAGCGATGAAACTTCTGGTATCTGGGCTTGTCAGCTTTCATACTTGAAGTCAACACACGACGGGCAATGGCTAATATCCACAACCCGGAACAGGCTTTGAACAGGACCTGGAAAGGTTTCCTGTTCAAAGCCTAGTTCCGATCCTGAAGGCGCTGATTAACAAAGGCATAACAATCACTTATTAGCCATCAGTAGTCCATTGAGATCTGGGTACCTATGTTGTCTTATGTTCATAATCCCTTTGTTCTTCAGCGTCTTCCCAAGTTCAGGACCAGAACTAGGCTTTGAACTGGAAACCTTTCCAGGTCCTGTTCAAAGCCTGTTCCGGGGTGTGGATATTGGCCATTGCCTGTCGTGACTGTGGCAACACCATAAGAAATCACATACCAGCCTTGCAAGTTGGCGGTTCAGAAGGGCGACAGCGAAAGCGCGGGGTGACGAGTGTGCCACGTGGAACTCACCAGGCACCTGATCATGGCACTTGGGCTGTGACCCGGGATGTCACATTGACAAAAGCGGCGTTCGGAGGCGTGGTGGCGGCACGGCGCTCCGCCCGGCAACGGTGCTGCGTCCCCATGGAATGTCTTGTGCTCTGACGACCATCGCTCTCGATAGACTGCTCGTTCTAGACGCGACTTGCTATGCTTTACAATATATTGCCTACGACTCTGCAGCTGTTTCTCGCATCTATGCTATGGAAGCACCATGCTACGCCGTCTAATAACCCTACACTACAGTTCGAACTGCGCCACCAGCACGCTTTATCTAATTCATCTCGTATCGTCTTCTCGGATGCCAAGCCCGACGCTGCCTTCACGATGGACAATCTCAGCGTTCGAACAAAGAAGACGACAGTGCATAGACCCACGTCACAGGCACTTCTGCAAGCGGCTCGCGTCCGTGGCGAATCCGTGCCTTGGGACGTTTCCGAAGTAGACGGGCCGGACATTCAAGATAGGGATACGTTGCTGTTGCTGGCCAAGATGGCCAGCAACGCATATGTCGAGCCAGGCAAGTCGGACTGGTATGACATCACTCCGGACTGGAATATTGTGAGTGTTCTTCTGTTAAATGCCGCGCGGAAGAGAGGGGGAGGCTCGTTCTCCGGGCATTTGTTTTTCCCTTTGGGACAGAAAGTAAGGAAGCATCTTAAAACCACATGTTTTCCCAATATATAACTTCTCCGAGCGCGACACGTTCCCGCAAGTAAGGCATTCCCGGAGAACGAGCCTTTTCCTGAGAGTACGATATTCTCGGAGATCTCGGAGAGCAACAGGCTCTCTGACGATCTCAAGGAGAGCATCGAAGATCAGAGAATACGATTCGTGTGTTCTCAAATTCGTCGAGATCGGGAGGTTTTCTGGGAATGAATGCTAGTAATCCGAGGAACAGGTCATCTCTATAGACCCTTGCTGAAGTAATGCTTTTCTCACTAAAATTTCGTTCCACAGAGCTATCCATTCGGTTGGGAACCAGACGCAGACGGCTTCCGCGGCCACATATTCGCGACACCAGACAACTCGACCGTCGTCATCTCTGTCAAGGGCACCTCTATCATGTGGCCGATTGGCGGTGGAGGTCCGACGCAGACGAAGGACAAGCTGAACGACAACCTTCTCTTCTCGTGCTGCTGTGCTCGTGTCGGCCGGACGTGGAGCACCGTGTGTGACTGCTACGACGGCGAGAAGAAGTGCGACCAGGGGTGCTTGGAGAAGAGCCTTGCCGAGGACAGTTTGTTTTACTCGGTCGGGATTGTGAGCAGTTCACGTCTCTCTTGTATGACGAGTGCGCTGAAACGGACGGTGGGTTATAGAACCTATACAACAATGTCACATATATGTATCCCGATTCTGACATCTGGATTATTGGTACGTTGGCCACCTATATGCGCGTCGTACACGACGGACACACTTAATTTAAATTTGCTCAAGGCCATTCTCTGGGAGGTGCACTGTCGTCACTTGTTGGTCTAACGTTCGGCGTGCCAGTAGTTGCATTCGAGGCTCCTGCAGAGCGTCTGGCAGCATCTCGCCTCCACCTCCCTTCTCCGGTACGCCGACGGGAATCGATTGATCTCATATTCCTCCGCTTATGCTTCGCCCGTCACAGCCCTCCGTTCAACATATTACCCACGTATACAACACCGGAGACCCGATCCCGATGGGCACCTGCACCGGGTTCGGCTCGTCGTGCAACACCGCGGGCGTTGCGCTCGAGACGCGCTGCCATCTCGGCCAGACGGTCAAGTACGACACGATCTCGCAGCTCGGCTGGAGCTCGAACGTCATTCATCACGGGGTCGTGGCGCTCATCGACGGAGTGCTTTCAAAGGCGGACGTTGATTGGGCGGGTAACGGGGTGAAGGGGAGCGTGCCGCTCGCGGCTCCCGAGGATGACTGTGTGGTAGGTGCTCATATGCGTGTTGTGTTACGACGAGGGCTGACAACATGGCCAGGATTGCTTCGACTGGACGTTTGGTGATTTCAGGAACGCGTCCGCTGCTGGATGCAGCGGTGGGATGTTCTGATCCTTCACTGGGTTGAAGGTACTAGACTAGAATGATTATGATTTATCCACTGCAGCTGGTTCGGACGACCAGGAACGACCACCGTATCTTACATTTAGAAGCGCTGCAGTCTTCAAACCTTTGACTTCACCCACGCCGCGACGTCCTCCGCCCACTCCTCGCCCTCCCCCGTCAACAGCGCCCAGTGCGGGCTGATATGGTTGTGCTTCCGCATGACGTCGTACCGCACGTTCTTCCCCAGGCGCCCCTCAAGCACCTTGACGAACTCGTCGTTCCCCTCGAAGATCCCCGCGGGCTCCCGCTCGCTCTTCTGCACGAATATCTCCGGAAGGCCCTTGATGAGCTCCGCGGGCGCGGCCTTGAGCAGCGCGAGGGGCATGTTCGCGAGTGCTGCCTCCTCCGAGCCGTAGTAGCCCTCGAGGACACCCGGGGGCAACAGAACGCTCGGGAAGGCGAATGCGTACGCCCCGCCTTGGGGAATGAGGCCGCGCGTCGCAGCGCGGATGGACGAGTCGGGCGGGAAGAGGGCGGGGGAGAGGTAGAGCGAGGCGAGGTGGGTCGAGCCGGCGGAGTGGCCGAGGACGAAGAGGTCGTTGAGGGGCGTCGATGGCGGGAGCGTGCTGGGGGAGGCGGAGGTGATAGTGTTGGTGTTTGCGAGGACCCAGGAGAGGGCATCGCGGACGTCTTCGACGGGGCCGGGGTAGGTGGCGGTGGGGTAGAGACGGTAGTCGGGGATCACGGTGAGGATTCTGAGGTTGGAGGCGGGAGGTGAGACGAATGTTGATCCTGATGGGGAGCGCTGGTAAGAGGAGTGCGTGCACGTACCCGCGTTTGGCGAAGAACACCCCCAGGTTAGTGTACCCGAGGTCGAATGGCGGGTCCTGCCTGCGGTCGCCGCTGATGAAGCCGCCGCCGTAGAGGAAGAAGAGCACGGGGACGGGCTTCCCGGTGGAGACCGCGGCCGGGTCGGGGTAGAAGACATCGAGCTGCAGGAAGCCTTCGTGAGTGTCGATGATGACCATGTACACAATGCCTTCGCTTACCTGGTGTCTGTCCGTGCTTCCGAAGCGGAACGTTTGCCGTGGGTGGTTCTCTATCTCTGCACGCCGGTTCTCGAGGAGCTTCATGAAGGCGAGCTTGGCTGCGTGTCATCGATAAGCCATTAGTCCTACGTTGCATCGAATGAGAGGAAGATCGACTTACTGGGGTCAAGGATGACCGGGATGGCATTGTCTGTGAATCCAGCAACGACGTCCATGGCGTAGGGAAGGGGGGGTGGTTGCAACGTCACTCTTGCGCGCAAGGGTAGATATGCTGCGTAAATGATCGGATGGCGGACACTCGGAGAAGGCGTCAAGAGATGACCGTATGGTCATGGGATGAGTCTCTCTCGAGATAGGTCACCATTTCACACAAGACCCGGGAGGACGTCGCACCCTTCCAAGCCGAACGTGTTAGGGGAAGTACTGTATCCGCGCGATGCCTGGCCGAAATCGCAGTCTACGGTGGATGGTCTCCCGGAGATATTGTCCCAACCTAGGCATCCTAACTGCTACATGACGTCTTCCCGAACGTCGGTGTGTAAGCGATCCTGGTCATTTGAAGATAGCTGACTGATTGAACTTACGATCTACGACCGCGGCCACCAACAGATCGCTGTGAACTATTCCGAGCGTACTCAATTTTACTCCCATGGATGTTTCTGTATTCTTATGCGCATATAACCGGGAAGTTGACTATCTCCTTGAAATTGACCTTGGAGGAAGTTGACGGTCTGCAACGGAGACTAGGAGGAAGTCGTGGACGCGGTAGTACCTTAGTAGTAGTAGCAGCCATACTCTGAATCTCCGAAGTTCTCGGACTTGTGGGAAAGTGTGACGCTTCCCCCCATCTTGAAGCTTGAACCCGAACCACCACCAGCTGCCTCACCATCAACGCCATCACTGTCAGCACCAGTGCCGCCGCCACCACAGTGTGTGCGGACCGCGAGCCTTGCTTCGTTCGTTCCTTGTCCGGCATGCCAGCCGATGTGGGAATCACAAACGTAATGTTCTCCACGTCCCCGTCGTCGAACGACTGACTAACTCAGGTTTCTCCCGGCGTATAGCCAGGAGATGTAACCGCACTCGAGCACGATATGTCGATGCGCTTAGAGAGGCTGCGGGTACGGGAGGCGTTGAACGCTCGCGACGTAGCTGTGACTCGCCTGGCCGATGCATGCGCGACCGTCCGCGAGAAGACCAGCGCGCTGGAAGCCCTGCGAGAGGAGAAGGACGCGCTTCAGCGTCGGTTGGATGTCGCACTGGGCCTGCGGGATGGTAACGCGATCGACAAGGAGAATGAAGGGAAGGCGGGCGGGGACGTCAAGACGGGAGGAACGGCCGACGTCTACAGGCAGATGGCGGTATCCATGAAGGCGATCGAGAGCAGGGTCGCGTCGCTGAAGTTGTCGGAGGGCAACGGGACGCAGGTGGTGGAGGAGATCGAAAACAACGTGAAGGTGAGCTATATGCGCCTACTTTGTGCTCTGTCTCGGTGCGAAACGTCGCAGGCAATCAAGCAAAAGCTGGAAACGACCATGGGAGCGGGACCTCCGGAAGCACTCAGAGACTCTTCCAACGACAACGGGTCCAGTCTCCTGCCAAGCCCGGTGAGTGCGTACAGTACACCCAAGGAGATAGAAACGCCCGAGTCGCCGTGGATGAGCATTGAAGGAGAACGCGTCGTATGTATCTCCTGTTTCATATGGGGCCATCTGTCGCTAAACGTTGCGCTGCGAACAGGTAACGCTGCCGACTGTGAGCACCGCCGAAAAGATCGAAACTCGATACGCTATTCTCGCAGCCCTTCCGCTTCCGTCTGGCATTCCTGACGACTCTTTGACCCCAATCCTAATCCCGTCGCCGCACTCTCTGCATGACTTCATTGGCACGACGTCTGGCGTGAGTCTCTTCTCGTAGCAGTACTTTGTGACCTTACCCGGCCTGCTGCTAGCTTCTGCGTTCCCAGTAGGTATTCCTTTCAGTGTCCTGCGAAGAAATGATGCGCATATAGCCAGGTTGGGAAATTACCGCGTCTTCCAGCAACAGACGACGACTTGGTGCCCCGAACGCGAAGAGCACGGGTACTTCCTCACTCCAGTGTTCAAGTGTAGCACGAACCCGCGCGTCAGCACCGCGCACAGGTGGTCCGTCGCCGATATCTCGTCGAAGCTCGACAAACCGACCGGTGAGTACGCGCGGACTTTCTGGCCGGTGCCGGCTGACGAGATTTTCATCCAGAGTGTTTCTATAATAAAGACGGAAAGTGGTATTACGCCGGAGTTTACAAGTCGTTTCGGCTTGACGACTTGTGTACGCAAGAGTGGGAATGCCTTTCCCCGGAGGTACGCGCCCTGTCTCACTCACGAATCATGCGTATAATAGCTTCGTTCCTGGTCCCAGACGTCCCAAGCTCTCATCAAGGAAACGCTCGCGGCTCGGAAGAACAGCTCCCCGCAAAACTCGTATGAGACCGGACAGCTGTACGCCGTCGGCGCGCTCAAGATCGCCTGCATCGGGCTCCAGTGCATCGGGTTCAACAACACCCTCTACCGCAGCCTCCTCGAGCACGCTGCGCTGTGCACGCAAACGGGGAAGTGGCGCGCGCCTGGAGGCGGTTTCAATGCCGGACTCGGGCTTGCAGTGAACGCATCGTGGGGCGGCGTGCATTCGACGCCGAGCGGCGGACTCGGCAGCCCTGCTAGTATCGGATCTGTACCTGGTGCTGTGGCTCTCTGCGGACGTCTCTCTGTCTCTGGACCCGCGACTGGACCCGGACCTGGACTCGGACTTGGACATGGGCAACCGGCTCCAAAGCCGCCTTCGACTTCTACAGTGCGCATTCTGCAGCACGGCACCCAAGACGTTTCGGGGACTCCTGGCGCTCGACCGTTTGGGAAGTGAAACTGCTGTCGGCGTTCTGGATGGGTTCTGGGATCTCGGTTCTGGTGGATACAGACATTGGTCGACGACGCCGTGTATGATTAGACGGTTCTGAACGTGTTCCGGTTTCGGTATTGTAACAGATTCGTTGTAGCAAATACGTGCATTTGATCCATTCGAAGGGCGGGGATGGCGGAGGCTGTCACGGATGCCATGGGGTTGACTGCACCTGTGTAGAATTTGCACGTGCGCAGGTCTACCCGGAGGGGCTACATCCCTACTGGAAAGAACAGTCGCCGGTATCGATACGTGAGTTTTGTGCAGTGAACGGGAACCTGCGAGGTGGCGAGCGGAGAGTATGATGCCATGGGCAATTCCCGGATCTTGCACTGTGTGGACTCGGAAGACGTTACACTGTAGCCTCCTGCAGTTGACCTACCGGACTTCGGGGCAGGCGTCCTGCCAGTAACGCCTCGTGATGCATGTTGATGGATCTCAAGCTCGAAGAGCGTTCCTGAAGGCCGGTGAAGTCAAACTCGTGTGCTAAACACTGTATAATTGTGTACGAGGCAATGTCTGTTTGAAAGTGCTTCAAATGTGTTTTCGTCGCATCCCCTCGGTACAGCATCTATTTGGACCCCTGAGCGAAGAACCGATAACCTGTAAACGTAACCGTTCCATCCACCAACGTCCTGAGTGACTGCATGACGGACTGCCAGGACTTGTCACCCGAAGACATTACGTCAAGCGTGCATTCGGGCCCCGCAGGTTCGAGCGTGAGCGGATGGACCTCTACACACCCGAACTCTAACTTCGCTAGGCGGCATCCCATCCGTGCACGAGACGAGACGACGCGCTCTACGGCAGCGCATTGCTGTCGCAAGTAAGATTCGGCCAGGGCCCAATCTGATCCACCTCTCAAAGCTTCTCCGATTCTGGGTTCGGTGAAAGAAGAGAAACTGAAATGAACAGTAAGCGTTCTGAGATCCGGAGACACTAGTCCGTCGTCCTCGTCTGCGATGCCGAGCTGGTCCAGAATGTGCGCCGCATGCCGCCCGCGGATTGAGGCGACAGACAGGTGGGGGAAAGAATGGAAGTCGACGTGGTTCTGAGAGACGTTGAAGATCTCCAGGTGCGTCACGGGAGCTCCGAGACGGAACACGGCGAGATCGTCGGCAAAGAACGACTCGCAGTCGACGCGAAGCACTTGCTCATCGTTCGCGTAGCAGCACACACAGAAGGTGACCGTGAGGGAGTCGTACTGGATCATGATGCGGTCGATTTTGTTCAAGACGGAGCGCAGGGAAACCGAATCCAGGGGAAGGGGAAGAGGTGCCCGAAGACGGGATGCATCCGTCGCCGCGCAGTGGATGCGAATGGTCTCGGGGAAGACAAGGTAGGAGAGGATGTTGGCACATGTAACTGCGCGGTCTTTGACGTGAATGGATTGCAGCGCGGGAAGGGACACAGGGACACCGCTAACCGGGGGAGGCCTATTTACCCAGGATGCCACCTCGAGGAGTTCCAGTGTCTCAAGATTGGGGCAGGTGGCGATCGACTCCCAGAAGGTCGGTGCGTGATATATGAGGTTGATCCCGCGCCCTGCAGGGAACCGTTGTAGCGAGAGGTGGTGTAAGGATGGAACGGCAACGTCGCTAAACAGGCTTCCAGGGGCAGTGACACGGATGAGGCGAGGGAGGGCGGTTGGGGACAAGGGCTCGATGTCCACGGCGCCGACAAGATCACGATCGTCACCAGCAAGGAAAATCGCGAGCGTCTGAAGGCATGGCATTCCTGCCTTGAGAGCCTGCCACAATACCTCCATGTCCCTGAGACCCAAGGCGGTGACCTGCAACACGACGAGCCTATGAACATGAGGGGTGAGGTGGTGGTGGATTTCAGGAGAGAATCCGAGGAACTGCGTCTCGACCTCCCGAGGGACAGATCGCTGCAGAATGGCGTTTAGGTAGTCCAAGGAACGATGCTCTGGGGTGAATTCCGCGCCGCTCACTGCGTCCGCCCAGAACGCCGAGGTCCGATTGAGGAGTATAGATCGCCATCGATGACAGATGTGGGCGAGACGTAGGCTATCTCGGCGCGCCCAGCACCGTTCGAAGATGTTCGACAAGATCTCGATAGGAAGGCGATGGATGGGGGCGATGGAGTTGTGAATGGAGAGGAGGGCGAGGGCGAACCTGCGATATTCACTTGCTCTTGTTATAGTCCACGCCCTGACCTCAGCGTCGCCGAGCCCGATGAGACTCGTCCGATCCGCAGCGGGCAAAGACATGGCGAAGGCGGGAAAAGGCAGTCCGTCTACAAGCGTATCCATGGCGTGTCTGGCGAGATTGTTAGCAGACAGCACACACCGAAATTTACTAGAGTTTATTCTACTCACCGTCGTCGTGGAAAGGCGAAGAGCGAGGTGTGCAGTCACCACGCTCTCGGTTACAGTGCCGTCACAGTGAGCCTCGCGGCAACATGGTGACCGTGCAGTTTGGCTGAGCGCCGCCACGTACCGATCAATCCATTTGCAAGCATGATCTATGGAAAGCGTATGAGACGGGGTCCTATAAAAACTCGAGGTAACTGAAAATGTCAATACGAATCATTACAATGGTGAGTACTGAGTAGCAAAGTTGAAAACTAGCTGCAACATTGTCAGGCTGTAGTACGCCAAGGGATCCACCTTCTATCGCTACTTGTGAGATCTGAACCAACGGAACTTCGTAGATGGCTGTTTCTGTGTTCGCTGACCCTCGGCTACTGGACCACATTCAACTCCTCCACTGCCTGTGACCTCCGAGTCGCAGTAACGGTAGCCTCCAAATACCACCGGCCCATCCACCGACTTCTCCAGCGACTCCACCATTGGCCCCCAGTCCCCGCACGATGACCGATGGAGCGTGCATTCGCCTGTCGAGTAGTCGCGTCCCTCAGCGCACTCGAACTCCACGTACGTCAGCTCGGCGTACATCCGTGCGCGATACGAGAGGACGCGTTCCAGATCGGCGCACCGCGCCCGCAGGTCGGCCTCGACGGCAGACATGTTCCCGCGTCTGAGCGCCGTCCCTACGCCGTCGTCAGCCGGAAATTCGAAGCCCACGACGAGCGCCCTAAGGTCCGGACAGATGGCGCGCTCGCGGCAGGGACCTTCCACTTGCCAGGATACAAGAGGCTCGGGGTCGAGATTCGCAAGAGGCTGACCGGGTGGCTCGAGACGGGCGTTCTCGTGGTGCGTTCGGGTCGTGGAGTTGGTGTGATGACGAGCTGATGTGGTTTGTCTCAGCAGCCGAACAGAATTGAGGTCCTCCCGGGCGGGCTGGCGGGGGTCGCTGAAGGGATCGAGAGGTTGTTGAAGGGTGAGGTTAGTGGAGTGAAGCTTATTGTGCACCCGGTAGAGACTCCTTGAAGCGCATGTACATGTGTCGTGATTCCACCAGTGGGTTGATTCGGAGGGTGGGAACTGATTCTGTCCATTGGGCGCTTATCAGGGCGGCAAGCGAGCAGCTTGGCGCCAAAAAGTTGGCAAGGCCAACTTGAACTCGAACAGCCACCCACTGCGCGCCCCGTAGGTAGTGAAAATGGAGACGTCCAAACCCCGACCAATAGGTCGGGGAATAGTCGACTTTCGGTCTGTGGGAATTGACGAAGTTAGCTGGGGGTTCTACTCAGCGAAATTCGATGGATTACTTTCCGATTCACCAGTTTTCTCAAAATGGGATCCGAGCGGAATATCTGGGCTTGGGTGTTGTATTTCGATGATCTGTTCCGGTAGCATACTCGAAATAAAATGGAAATTTGATATTGATTTTATCCCCTAAGAACCTACATACACAGAGCTGATACATGATATATAGACGACAGCAAAACCTTGCACAGTGAACACCATGCACGTACTGGGAGGGCACCCGTGTCTTACCATTCCTATAGGTGTTGTCATAATAGTCTTGGGCGTGGTGCCAGTCCGAGACACCCTTGTACTGCGCCCCAGACACACCGACGGTATTCTGCGTCACATCTAGCCTATAACCCAATCCAAAACACATCAACGTCCATCCCACATCACTCAACAGCACCCAATTGTAGGCCATGAAGCCCCCCTGGAGCCTCGCACGAGCGAGCGAGCGAGGGGTGGGAGAGGGCCCCACGTGGCCAAGCGTGCTGCGGCTGCTCACCAACAAGTCGTCAGAAGACAAGACAAGACTCACCATTCCTTATACGCGCCAGGCCTGATGCCGACGAGGACAATGTACACTTCTTTCTTCATCCTTCACGGGTCACAGCCCCACGGTGCACACAAGGGGGGACAGAGGCAAAATTTGATGGGGTGGAGAGGTGAGCGGGAGGAGGGAGGCAAAACGCATCGCGACACACCTGTGTCCTTGGGTCCCCCCAAGGAGGATGTCTGCAGAGAGGGAAACTTCATCGCGACTGTGCGCAGACATCACTGAAGAAGGCGATGTATGTGATTGATGGCTCAGAGTTGTGCATGAGAAGGGCAGTGTCGAGCGCATAGCAGACTCACCAATCCAAAGCTAACAGCCCCATGTGAGGGCATAGCCGACAAGGAACAAGAACAGGAATGAGGGATAGGAAAGGCGACAAATGCAATGCATCTGAAGGAGAAGTAAGGTAGACTCACATTAGTGAAACCAGCAGTCATTTGGCCCTTGTGGGAGAAACCTCCGAGGACGCCCATAGTGGGAAGACCCATGGTGAGCATGTTGTAGCCGTTGAAGGGGTCGTACAGGCTCAAGTTGTTGGGTCTGGGGCATGTACAGGCCGGCCGTGTTTGGGCTCTGGCATCAGTGCCGCCGACAGTGTCCATGGACCTCTTCTGGCAGGGAGAGAGATAAGTGGTCAGTGAGCTGGTTGCATGCAGTGAGAGGTGGGATGGAGCAGCTCAGAGCGAGTCAGAGAGGAAAAGAGATGGACACGGACAAAGAGAGCTGTCAGTTGGTAACTTGGCATCGGTTGGCGGGTCAGGAGATCACATGGAGGTTTAGGGCCGGTGCGTTGTCACTGTCCGTCAACCACACGTGCGTGCGCTACTCTTGGGTTCATCAACTCGTAACTGTGTGTCATTTTTCATCTGGTACTTAGTCGCCATAATCGCCATGTATTCCTGGGGTCTCTCGGCGGCAAATATGGTGGCGAAAATGTACATGTTTCCTTGATTTATCCCTATGTCGTAAAACTTCCGAACTTTCCACCAGTCCGAATTAGCCCCGACCTATGATCGTGAAACGCGATTACCCCTGCTTTTCATCGTACTTATCCCGACCTCTGGGGCGCGTAGTGCACCTTTCTTGTGTTCATGAGCTGACGACGCTTCAAGTTCGCCACTCGTGCGCCACTCAGCCACAATCGAACTCACACTCGAATCTCAACCATCGAGGAAGAACGCGGCGACCTCCAACAATACCGCGCACAAATAGCAGAAGACATGGCACACGCTGCTGTTCCCGCAACGAAGGAGGAGTTCTGCGAGAGGTACTTTCCCCGCCCGGCAAACGACGGGAAGCCAAGGCCCGTTCTGGAGTCCAACCCTTTCGCTGGGCTGGACAAGAAGATGACCGAAACAGTCCTTTGCGAAAAATTTGTGAGTGGCTGTAATCTTGGTTATTACCCCATCTCTTAGCCACTCATCGGGGCTTAATGCAGACCGCCGCCATCAACAAGCTCAACCTTGTCCCTGGCTTCGTGATGCGCTTTTGCGGTAACCGACCCGACCCTCTATACATCGATGAATCTGGACAGAAGGTGGACGCTGGCCTGTACCATGCCAAATATGCCCCCACGGACGGGAAACAGCACTGGGACGACCAAGTTCTCCCCTTCGAGTTCAAGGTAGATGAGGCTGACTCGGACCCCTACGGCGACTCTGAAGGCAACATCACCCCTGGCAGCACTCACAAGAAGGTTCGTGGACAGATGATCTCCTACGCTGAGCTCCTCCACGCCATCCAGCAGCGCCTTGCACTCTTCATGTTCATCATCATCGGCCCTCGCGCGCGGATCACACGCTGGGACCGGTCCGGCACGGTGGTTACGGAGTCGTTCAACTACGTGGAGAACTGGGCGTTCTTCTGCGACATCCTCTGGCGCATTGGCAACTGCACGGACACACAGCTCGGCTTTGATCCTACTGCGACTCGCCTCCGCAGCGGCGATCCGGACTGGCAGCACATGATCAAGGCGGCGTACGCTAAGGACGACATCAAGCACTCGGAGAGGGTTCTGGAGAGCCGTGAGCTCCCCGATGGCGAGTTTGAGTACGTGCGAGAGATGTTCAGAAGCTCTCTCGTGAACGACTGGCCCCGCTACCGTGTCCAGGTCCCTGCAGAAGAAGGGACTAACGAGTTCCTCATCGGGAAACCCGTGTTCCGTGCGAAGGGCATGGCTGGTCGCGGTACTCGTGGCTACGTCGCCCTTAGCTGCGCCACTGGGCGGCTCGTGTGGCTCAAGGACGCCTGGCGGGCGAACTACCTCTTCGTCGACAAGGAGGGCGACATCCTGGACTGCCTGAACAAGGCGGGGATTTCTAACGTGCCGACACTACTCTGCCACGGAGACATCGGGGAGCAGGAGACGGAGACCCCTCGCTGGTGGGAGCTTAAGCAGCAGCAGAAGCAGCGGCGGAGCGAAAAGCGGAAGCGGGAGGTTGACGACGACGCGGGTAGAGAGTCCGATTCGGATTCGGATTCGGATTCGGACTCGGATTCGGATTCTAATTCGGATACCTCAGCGTTGTCGACTAGCCCCCGGCGTAACCCCACGGCTACGTCCGGTGAAGAGGAGTGCCCTTTGCGCCTCCATAGGCACTATCGCTTCGTCGTTAAGGAAGTCGCCATGCCTCTGTCTTCGTTCAAGCGTCCTCAGCAACTTGTTCGGGTGATTTTCGACTGCGTCCACGGTGAGTGTCCCAGTAAACAGTCGCTGATGATGCTTCCTTATACTGATGTTTCCGTAGCTCATTTCGAAGCCGCCACAAACCCGAAGACGACTGTTCTACACCGCGATGTCAGCTCCGGCAACATTCTCATCTATCCCAAAGTCTTCGTGAACGACAAAGGGGTGGCCACTTTGGAGTGGACGGGCATCCTCGCCGACTGGGAGATGTCGAAGTCTGTGCACAAGAAGAGCGACAGGGAACGGCGACCACGGCAACCGGAACGAACGGTGAGTAAAGCTCGTTCAGTTACCTTGTCTCTTGGTGACGTTGCACTTTCAGGGGACGTGGCAGTATCTGTCTGTCAAGCTTCTCTCGCCCGGTCGCAAGAAAATCACCAAAGCGGATGAGCTTGAATCCTTCTTGCACGTCCTCTTGTACCACGCCATCCGTTACGTCAAGAGCATCAACTGCGAAGGTGAGACGATCGCTGACTTCCTGGATCGGTACTTCGACACATATGGTTACGAGAAGGGGATGTACATCTGCGGCGACCTGAAGCGATCCACGATCAAGGGGGGCACGATCGTCGTCGGGGCCATGACCCGCCTTCTCTTTGACAACCCTCTCGATAAGCTGTTTGAGACGCTCTTGTCTTGGTTCAAGGCCCGTTACATCGTCAGGGATGACAAGAAAAGGCGTAAAGTGGAAGCAAAGCGCAGAACCAAAGCTGGCCCCACCGCTCCCGCGTACACAGCCAACAAGGCCGCCGCTGCCTTGCTTGCCCAATTGGCTTCTCGGAAGCGCTCTCAGAAGAAGACCGGTGGACCCACAGCGGAGGAGAAAGAGCTCGCGAAGTTCGTCTCTTCCCACACTCAAATGCTGCTTACCCTGGGGGAGGCAATGCAAGCCACCTGGCCGGTCCAGGCGGCGGAGGACCAGATTCCGTCCGGATGGAAGCCTCCACTCCACGAGTTGCCTCAGCCTCCGTCGAAGAATATCGAGAACAAGCGGCGACGTATACAGGACTCGAAGAAGCACGTCTCTCTTCCCCTCTTATGTTTCCCGTGCCCCCCGCGTCCGCCGGTCACTCCGTCACGCGGCCGTATGGCGCAAAGCTTGGGCCCCATCCCGGAGGAATGAACGTCCTGAGAGGGTGCACTGGTTGTCGCTTTGTTCTCCTTCCATCCGTTTCCGCTACGTATCATCTGGAGCTATTTGTCCGTTTCCTCTTTTATTTCACATCCAACTCCGAATTACTGTACTATCACCGTGACCTAGTGTTTGATACCTAATACCGCCATTCTGTAATTCCTATACTCCGGTGGCTGACGTTCCGCCCGCACCTGATGTCAGCTCTTTGCCCTCATCTAATCTTGTCCGTCTCACTGTCATCGTCGTCAAGGCCCCGGGCTCGGTCGGCAGAGGACTTTGCGTGTATGCTCGCGATAACACGCGGAGGGTCGCCCTTGACTCTGGTAGACATCCCACTCAGTTACAGTTGCATTCTACGACGACATGATGGTATCTGGTACTGTACAATAGCGACATTCGAAACGAGGCTGGGCGCGACGCCCAGCTGTTTTGTATGCTACGATGAGGTTCGACTTCGAGTCCGACCCCGAGCCAGAGCGGCTACTTACATCCGAGATTCGAGCGTAAATAAACGTCAGAGTGATCGTATAAGGACAAACGACGCACTTGTCGATCTATGCCTCGCGAACGGGGTAGCGATTCTTCAGCAATCGCGTGTACTTCGCCGTGTGCGGCCAGAGCTTGACGAGCCCTTCGCGTACGCTAACAGTTGCCCGCGCAAACACGCCTCGTGCAGGTTAAGGGGATCAAACGCCGCTGCGCACCACATGCGCCTGTAGAGATGGTCCAGCAGCGTCCCGTCTTCGTCGTTCTTGCAGTTCGCGAAGCCGTAGTCTGCGACGACCGATTGTACCGGCATCAGCGACTCTCCCGAGGTCCCGTTGACGAGTCGAGCGATGTAGAGCTGCAGGTACCAGACGGACCTGAACAATCTCTGGGAACAAGCCATGGCGTCGAGGAAGAACTGTGGCACTGTGACGGAAACGCCAAGGAGGTAAAACAGGACGGGAAGCGTCGAGGACTCGAACGCGGCGCAAAACTCGTCGAAGGTGCATCGTTGAATGAGCTCCCGGTACGAGAGCGCGAGCTCCGCCTCGTTGTAGATAACGGAGCCGAACTCTATCCACAGTCCCCGAGTTGACGTACCACAAGGGTGGGGTTGCAAATGGGATAAGAGCAAGGCATACAGAATGTCCCTTCGGGTGTAGGGCCATGCGCGGCGGCCCGTCTCTATCACCTCCTCGCTTGTGCCACTTCGGTGGTGGTCAAGAAAAGGAACCGACTCCGTGGAGTGTACTGGGTCGAATAGTGGTGGCCGAGAAACGTCAACACAGCCCGATCTGTAGTGAAGGAATGTCATAGACAAAGACATACCCGCAAGTTGCGCTTGAGCGGGCGGATGGGCGCTTGACACCCATCCTTTCCTAATCGGGTAGCTGTGTTGAACTCCGCCGTCCACGCGCCGCATGTTGCAATTTGCAACCAACCGCCAACATACTCCTTCCCCGTCAGGCTTCATTGTTCTCAGGGATCTTTATCATATTGTATTGTGAGCCATATCTGGAAGGACTTGCCTGCACAGAAACTGACTCACTTTGTGTCCAGGTCGTCGTTTGGCCGAATCACCGACGGCACTGAGCCACCCGTCCAATCATCCTCCGGTAACTCCAGGCGTATACTGTTCTGGCGCACAAACGAACGGTCGGAGTTTGTAACGTCTCCGTCGATATAAAATCGTACGCGCGCCTCGATTCGTAAGTTGAACTTCTACCACCTCCCGAACACCCCCTTCCTTCAACCATGCCTGGCGACGACGCATCTGACACACATTCCTCCAATGCTCCCTTGCAGAGCCCCAACCACGCTCACTCACCCGAAACTCCACCAACAGCTGCCGTCGACCGCGTCCCGCCCACTCCACATTCCCCCCGGGGCGTCACCAATACAATCCCAACCACCGCCACTCCCACCTCAACCACCGAGCCGAACAGGACGCTCAAGCCGAAGCAGTCCATAATTCGGTATACTCCTTCTGTCTACAATAATTGCGCGTTCGAACCGAGGGAAGGCAAGGAACTCGCGACTCTCCTCATCGACGAGTGCGGTATGGGTCCACGCTTCCATCTGCTCGGCGATGAGCTCTTCTCCGAATTGTTCTCTACCCCCGGCCCGAGTAAACAGGAGCGCGAGAAGTTCAAGGAGCCGGTGCTCTCTGAGGGCATGACAGAGCATGCGATTTATCCAGAACTGGTGCGTTGCTCCGATCGCTAACCGCTCCTACATACCCATCTAATCGAGACTGTGGCTGCGTAGGCCAAGGTCGTCCAGTCCGTCTTGGACGCCACGGGGTGCAACGACCTGCACTTCTTGGATACTGCGAACCACAAGGCCAAGGACGGCAATTCGGGCAAGAAGCATACGTTTAACGACGGCGGGATCTACACGAAATCCTCCTTGGCATGCGCGGCGACTGACTTCACCGCCGACGATCGCAAGAAGAGCCGCATGAAAGCGTCGGTCCTGGAGAAGCGTGCTCTAGGGCGTCGGTCCTGGTTCTGGATTGACGTTCCATTCGAGGCCAAGGGCGCGGACCAGCGCTCTGCGTTCTATTTCAAGACCAAGCCGAGAGGATACAAGCGTAAGTTTGCGGCTTCGGCTCCTGGTGCTTCCCGATCAGCGAAAGATGCTGGTCAGGCTTCGGAGAAGGCTACAGAGGCCGCAACCGAGGGCGCGGATCAAGAGGAGCAAGGACATGCGGACGAGGATGAGGAAAGCGGTGGCGTCGCGGCAGAGGCTGGAGGAGAAGCTGGCGAGGCCACCGTGCGGAACGCCCCCGAAGCAACGAACGCCAGAGCAGCTGCGGGGGCTGAGGGCGGCGCCGAGTCGACCGCCGAACAGAAGACCACAACGCGGGACGTGCCACCCTTCATCAGGCTTTCGAAGGAGGGAGAAGTCGCGCTCGGACAGCTCCTCGAGTGCCACCTGAACGTTTTCAAGTTACAGCACCGCACCTTTTGCTTCTCTGTCTACGTCTGCTACGACATGGCGCGCCTCTGCTACCTTGACCGCTCTGGAGTCTACGTTACGGAGCCGTTCATGTGGATCAAGAAGACGTCGCTCCTGCACGACTTCGTCTGGAAGCTCGCGAAGTTGATGATGGCGAAGGGCCCGGCGGCCCTTGGACGGGACCCGACTGCGAAGCTCGCGGAACCCGAAGCGAAGGCCAAGTTCATGGCGCTCAAGGACGACATTACGCTTGACGAGCACGTTCGAGAGGGTTTCAACAAGGCGGTGGCGGACAACTGTCCGATCTATGAACTTGAGGTCCATCCCGGACAGCCGTCGCAGGACGAGTGGTTCCCCGACGAACCCTTCCCCCCGCCGGAGGGGTTCGGCAGGCTTCCGGCGAGCGACCCCCACCCCGACCCGTCACAAAGCGGGGATCAGTCCGCGTCATCGCCACCCCAAGATCCTCGTCCATCATCGCCACTCAACCCCCCGCCATCCGTCCGCCGATTCCTCGTCGGGCGTCCCCACTTCTCTGCCGACTCGCTCATCGGCCGATGCACCACCGGGTTCTACGCTCTCGATGTCACGGACGCTGACGAGAAGAACTGGGACGTCTGTTACCTCAAAGACTCATGGCGCCCCTTCGTTCCATACCGCACCCGCCCCGAGCACCTCGTTTATCAGCGACTCTACCAGCATGGCGTCACTCCTGACCAGGGCATCGCGACATTGATCTGTGGCGGCGACGTTGGCGGTCATAGGGCTCAAATGACTAGGGTGCAGGACCACTTGCCAGAGGCTAAACGGCCCGTCCCTCGTGTCCACTATCGTCTCGTCATCAAGGAGATCGGCATGCGTGTGCAAGACTTCACCTGCTTCGTCGAGCTGTCGGCAATATTCTCAAACGTCATGCGAGGTAAGCAGTCACCAGTTGCATCCATGGTTATTGCTGCTTACCGGTGTGAATTTTAGCGCATAACAGTGCCTGGGACGAGGCGAAGGTCCTCCACCGTGACATTAGCATCGGGAATATCATGATCCGCATCAATGCCGATGGTGAACGGGAGGGATTTCTCATCGACTGGGATCTCTCCCGCTTGGAGTGCGAGCTGGGGATAGGGCCGGTCGAACCGGATCGCACGGTATGTTGCAAACTACTTGGAGTTTTGAGCCATTCACTGATGCTTCGACCTCATAAGGGAACATGGCAGTTCCGTTCTGTGTTGTCGCTCCAATACCCATTCAAACCGTACAAAGCCTCGGACGACATCGAATCTTTCGCTCACGCGTACATTTACCTCGTCCTCCGGTTCCATGTCACCGTCGGCGCTGACACTCTCAAGAACCTTGTCTTGGGCTTGTTTGAGTGCGTGAAGTGGGAGCATGGTATCAAGACCGGCGGTGCTGGAAAGCTCGCACTTTTCGATGCAGGCGCGAAACCCCCTTTTACCATTCCTTCCAACCCCGAACTCGAGGACCTCGTCAAGGGGATCATCCGGGGATGCTCTGACACCTACAGCAGCATTGACCTCGACGAGATGGCTCGTCGCTACGGCTTCGGACTTCTGTCTGACAACAGCACGAAGGCTTCCAAGCCGTCAAAAGCACCCCCCGCGTTCAAAAGACCCCGCGATAAAGCTAAGCCTGTCGCCCGCGCTGACTGGTTCAATCCCGCTCTCAGCAATGCCAAGGCCGTGGCCCGCCCGCGTTCTACGCCCGGTACCGATCCTTGCGTCGTCATCGGATTCTTGTCCATGCACGGTGGGCTCATAGACTTGTTCGACGACCATGCTTGCTCCGAGACCTTTGGGGACAAAGCACTCGACCAGTTCGCAGCGAGGATCGCCGAGAACGTCTACAAGGGCCCGACCGATCCCGGAAATCGTCGCATCGGCTCTGTGTGTACCAGCGGAACCTACATGTCATATGCTTCCAGCTTCGCTTCCCATTTCAGCTTCGCTTCGAACCATGCTCACACCGCGGGTTCCATCGAGGCCGACGGAGACGACCTTGGCATGGAGAACTCTAACGCGGCAAAGTCTCCCCTTCCTTCGCCTCAGTCACACCTCGGATTCTCGCCTCCCGAGCCCAGTGGCCAATACCACTACGCGACCCGCAAGGACGCCGATGTCCCCGACTTCGACTTGGACCCGGATCTCCCCACTGTCTCCGCTCCCGCCGCATCGTCCTCTCAGGCTGCGTCCGCAACCCCGCGGAACTCCAGGAAGCGGAAGCAGAAGGACGCGCAAGTGGTGGAGGACGTCGGTCCAAACAACGGTGATAATCATAACGAGGCCGCCTCGTCGTCCAAGCCGAAGGCCAAGCGTCGGAGGAGGAATGTGCAATTGTGAAGGGCGTGGTTTATGGAGAAAGCTGCCGCGCGCGCGATTTTCTTGGCTGATTTTCGGTGGGCGGGCGGTGCATCATCGGGGCCTTACTATACTTACTCTTCTCACCGATGTCTGGTATTTGCGTCGATTAGACGAGCTATCGTTATTCGCTTTTTGTATTGCATGTCACAGTTCGACCGTTGAATCATTTGTTTCGTCTCCGAAATGAAATGTGCCTGTGCACCCTTTGCCAGGGATGGTGTAAGGATCACATCCTTACTCGGTACCGGACCTGATTACGTACACACATATATACGTTCCGCGACCTGATACCGCTTCCCCCAGTCCTTACTTAGGCGATATCAGGTACGCATCCCACATGTATGCTCCAGTCCTTACTTACGCGATATCAGATTCTGTTCCGGTTCTCTTGTTTGAGTGTTGGAGACACGGTCTCCTTCCAGATGGTATTTGAATGTGGCTGTGTCGTGCACTTCAACGATAATGGTTCTGCGGATCCAAAACGGATGTCATGATGTCCCGGTTCAGGTTCATTAGTTGCTTATGGGTCATTTACCAATTCCTCGGGCCAACCATCGCGAGTGCCCAGAGGCCCTTAACCACCACCACCCAGGGACTGTGCTTGTTTGACGAAAGGAATCGCACGACTCCCTCGGCCTCGTCTGCGTTCGCGACGTGGCGGCTATGCTCACCGGCTATCCAGTTGGAACGCGTCAAGCAATCGCGACACAATTCTATTCGTGTAGTCAAACGTGGTAACAACAAAAATACAGGTATCGACGAGTTTGAAGCGGCCCGTTACCCAGCAGTGTGCGCAGGTCGCGACACACAATGACGCGATGTATTACTAGAAGCGAACAACAACTTGAACCACAACAATTCTGCAGAATCGCTCCGCGCGCACTGAAGGTGCATGTCGAAAGGAACGAACATGGGCGCGGAGCACGCCCGTAAAAGACGCTACACGAGATCGGAAAGAAAAGTAGTATTACGGTATTCGGAAGAGGTAGTAGGCCTCGGCGGACATATGTTCGCATTGCGGCGACATCGCCTGCAGGTAAGTTGAGAGGGAAGGGAAGGGCTTTTGGATCTCGTCTAGAGTCGTCAATGAGTACGGAGCGTCGACATCGACGCGCAGCGAGCACAAACGGCAACAATAACAACAACAACAACCACAACCAAAGATATGAAACCTGAAAAGAGAGGCAGCGAGGCGCAATGCTTGCGTGTGTGTTGCCCAGAGAACCCAGGTCTACCCCACCGCCTCATAATTACGCAAAGTGGATGGAGCACAAACAACGATGAAAGCAAGAGAGAGAGGGTGAGAGATGCTACAACGCCGGCGCCTCCGCGAACGAAGTCAAAGACCCGTCCGCGGAGGGCACGCGGTATGGGGTGTGTGTGTTGATACAGTTGTGTAGACTGCAGGGCTTAGATGCCCACGTAGGCATCCTCGTTGTCATACAGCGTGTAGACCATGTCCGGCCGCGCGGGCGCGGGCGCGCTGGAGCGCAGGTTGACTGCAGGAGTAGGAGCAAGCGCAGCTCCAGGAGCAGACGCAGACGCACGGGCATCGGGCACCGTCGGCGGGACGGACGAGGGCGAGGGGGAGGGCTTGAACGCGGGCTCGGGCGGGAGAATGACCGAGTCCGAATCGGCCGTCGACATGCGCGGCTGCTCCTCCTACACCTCCGGCTGCTCGATCACGGCCATTGTGGGGTCCGCGAAGGGCGAGTCTGAGAGGGCGGTGTCGCGCGGGTTGGGCTGGGTGACGGAGTGCTGACTGCGAGTGTCGTGGTCTTGATTGAGCTCCAGGGGCTCGACGACGCTGTTATCGTTCTTGGGCGGAAGATCCGGGACAGGCGGGTGCTCGTATTTGTCTTCGTTGACGGACGTCAAGGGGAGACCGGGCGGTGGCGGGGCGTTCAAGCGGCGGGAGATGTTGGCGTACTGCTGAGCCTGGAACGGCGTGACGCTGGACCGGCTCAGGTCGACGTACTCACCCTGCGCTGCAAGGTCAGGAAGAGGCTTGTCGGCAGCGGTGGAGGGCATCGACGGGTAGCCGGAGGCAGTTGATGCTGCGTCCGCCAGGAGAGCGTTGTAGGGAGAGGTGACGTAAGGATGGAACTGCCACGGCATGAAGCAGACCTCCCGGCGCAGTGATACGGGTGAGGTGAGGGAAGGCGGTCGGCGACAAGGAGGGAAGGCGTCCGCCGTGTACGTACTCCCAAGGGTCATCATCATGATGACCGGGGCTGTCATCATCCGACTTGGCAATGGAAATAACGAGGGTCTGAAGGCACGACATTCCTGGCTCGAGAGCCTCCCACAACGCCGATACATCGTTGGGATTTAAGGCTGTGACCTGCAGGGCGACGAGCCTGCGAACATGGGGAGCAAGGTGGAGATGGATGTCGCGGGAGAATCCGAGGAACCGTGTTTCGATATTCCGCTGAGCAGACCTCTGCAGAGCGGCGTCGAAATAGTCCAAGGAATGATGCTCTGAGGAAAATTCCGCGCCGTTCACCGCGTCCGCCCAGAACGTCGAGGTCCTGAGCAGTATGGAGCGCCATCGACGACAGATGTGAGCCAGGCGTAGGCTCTCTCGGTTCCTCCAGCACCCTTCAAAGACTGTGGACAAGATCTTGACGGGAAGACGATGGATAGGGGCGATAGAGTTGTGAATGGCGAGGATGGCGAGGGCGAATCTGCGGTACTGGTCCGCCTTGGCTGTTGTCCACGCTCGGACCTGTGGGTCACTGAGCCCAGCGAGGCTCGCGCGATCGATAGTAGGCAAAGATGTGGCGAAGTCGGGAAATGGGAGTCCATCCGATACGAGGGTAGCCATCACAGGGGACCGTGGACTGTGGATCGTGCGCTACAGCTTGATGACATTCTCAGCGAACTGAGTGCGCAGAGCTTTTACCCTGTGACTCACAGACTTCAGGGAAAGTCCAAGAGATCTAGTAAAGAGGGATATTAGTGCGGTCGCTACGCGTGTTGAAAATGACACGTGTGCTTCTACTAGTACTCAGTGAAGATGGAAGGCACTACTCACGGCCGCCTTCCAGGTATAAGTATCGACCTGTGAGGAAATGCCGCGTAGCTCTATCAGTACAGCAACAACGATCACGAAGTTGCAGGAATTGTAATCACTTAGCACAGAGCGAGTGGGTGAGGATGTAAGCTAAAAGCTTCTCACTACCCGCTGAGCGACCGCTTGTTTTAACGCCAGTCGGATTGTTTGTACACCGAGGTCACCAAACAATGCCTCGGCGTCTCTCAGCCGCCGAGCTCTGCTCTTGACCTCCATTGTCGACCTTGTCTGTGCGACGATATGTCTGTGGGCGACCTATATCTTGGAGATAGAAGACTACTCGTGTTGATCTCGACGTCAACACTTCCCGGAAAAGGCAACGTCTTGTGTGCGCACTAGTTGATTGGCACTTCACCTCCATGCGCAATTGCGCCTCCGAGTCTTCGCTCGCGGCAGCAATCCGCTCGAGTCTCCCTAGTATATCAGAGGTCCGTCTCTGTATGACCAGGGAATAATCAGCCAGTTCGTTAGCAACCTCGCGACAGCTAGTCAAACTTCGCTCGCGCCACCACTACCTTCATCGAGCGTCCGAATGGATATCGAAATACCAGTTCGCATAGGATTATGTCGTGACCACATAACAAACAAACGTCCTCTCGCCATCTATGACACATGGTCCCAGAACTCGCCTCCCGCTCGTGCTCTCGATTCTTGCGCTTGTTGAAGGGACAGAACAATGACTGCTAAATTTGGAGCACGCCTCTCGGGCCCCGAAGGGCCACCCGTCTGGGCTCGAAATCGTCTTCAGCACGGCGAGGGGCCGGTATCCGCTCAGTGTTTCCCGTTCGAAGCGTTGGCACTCTCACCAGCCTTCTAGCCTGCGTGACTGCCTGGGATAGCGGGAACAGAACGTCGAACTAAATTGCTGCAACTAATTTCAGTCTAGATGCATCTCGGTGTACACCTTCGAATGTCTGACGCTTACTAGTATAGTAGCCACATAATTTCCCCGCTCCAACGGCGGCTCATAATCACCCCCGACTACGACCCGCCAGTCCGCAATCTGTTCGCCGTCGCCCTTCGGCCGGAGCGGCTCAAGCGAAACAAGGGTCATCTGAGGACGCTCGCCGTCAGAAGAGGTACTCCGCCTTTACCCAGGACCAGGATGCCCCCTGGCGCTCTGAGTCCTGTTCGTCGACCAATGGGACGAGAAGCCCTCCAAATATCGGTCAAGTCGCACGCCGCATCACCAGACACGGTAAGCAGTGGGATGCTACCGACGTAGGTCTGTCCGCGGTTCCGCCAGCGTGGACCGCCAGCCGAGGAGCCTCAGGTACGTACCGTAAGCGAACTCATACTAGATCCGACGTTCGACCACCGGTCGGCCTATCCCCAGGCCCTCGATACCCTCGAGATGTGCCCATTTCTAGCAGTTGTTGTTCAGCCCCCGCGGCCGCGCCTCACGCGAGACTGTCTTTCCCGACCAGGCCTATGTAGCCCTCGACAACAATACACGTCGTCTAAAGGTGACCTGCGTCAGAGACACTGCGGTACGTGGCTTTTGAGACAGTTTCTCCCGCTACTGACCTCGTGAGCTCGCGAGTCGACTGTCGCCTTCCCTCGGTCGCTCCGCGCCACAGCCCTGGGACTTGGGACAAAGCAAGGACTAACAGCGGCTAACAGCGCATCTCTGATCCTTCGCACGGTAATCGATGCAGTGCCATTGGGCAGCGGTGTTCCCTTCCTTTCTTCCCCAGGCTCGCCATGCCTGGACTGCTAGCTACGAGGGTCCCTTCTGCACCTCCGCGCCCAGTCAGCAGGACCTCAGATACTGGACAAGAAGCACAATCTGAAACATTTACATCCAGGGGAAGTCGGGGAAAAACAGGCCTCGTGAGAGTGCGTGTTCCTCCAGTTCCGCGATGTCACTTGGTGAACAGAACTCGTGTACTCAAAACGTGGTTATTTGGAGACTATCCTAGGATGCTTACCGTATGGTCAATATGTGCCTGAGCCGGAATAGTTCAGTGGACTTGCCCCTAGTGAACCAGACACATCACCGCACCAGATCAGCTTCTCTTCTGGAATGGGCACCCTCACCCCTCCGTCCTAGTCACTGATCTATGCGTTCGGCTTGAGAAAACAATCTAGGGTCTTTGTTCCAGCGTCTGACGACATCAGCTCAGCTCAACAATCCCAATAAATACCGCTTATCCGAAACGGGCACCAACATACTCTTCTTCAACCACCAGTCCAAGCATTCGTTCTTCATCTTTAACTCTTGCTATCTTCCCTTTCGACCCTTCCAAGCAACAACGCCTCAATGGCTGTTACACAGGGCCGATTTAAGAACAGGCGGACGACCGGCGAACATATTCAACGCCACTCTGCCGCTGCACTCCTACGAAGGGGCATGCCCGAGCAGGCGGTAAGCCTATGTCAACCAATTCACGAACGGATATCCATTGACATGCTTTGGACAAAGATCCGCACGCCGGAACACGACCAGCAAAACGAAAAGCAACGGGCGGGGCGGGCGGCAAAGAAAAACTCTATGGTGAATGCCACTCGCGCCGAAGAGGTCACTGCAAAGAAAGTAAGTGGACATCGAACATTGGACCCGCGCCATGGTGAGTTACTGACTGCTGCTTAGACACAGCGCAAAAAGCCCACGAAAATCCCATTGCCGATCCCCAATGCCACTGCGGCCAAAACGAGGCCCGCTCCCCGCCGGACCCTCCCTTATCCTCTCAGAGTCGCGAGTCCGCGCGACGTCCACCTTCAGACGCAATTCTCGACTCAGACAGGTACACTCATCGAGGGTTACCAGGCCCACCACTCGGGCCCCGCACGTTCCTCCTTACCTAAATCACGCAACGCGACGATGTCACCAACGGGAGGTCATCTACTTAGCGAGATAAAACCATATGCCCGCTCAAGCATCAACGTCCCAAACCTTGCCGCGTCAGGCTCAGCCTGGTATTCACCTCCTCTCCCTGTGCCCCCTACTCTCCCTTATCCTTACGCCGGTGCACCCCACAACAATCGTGCCCCATTCAACGCCTCTATGGGCGGAGAGTTCTCCGTGAGCGCGAGGGACGCCGTCATCCTCGCATCCCTCTAAGCCGGTTTCGTACTAGTGATCGCACGATACAATATAGGCACGTAAACTTACACGGCTGGTATGTCATTCGACATGAGCCGCGAGTACAGCCCCTCCACAAGCGACCCGCCTCGGTTCGCATACGGAGAGTACAACCGCGCAGGCAACTCTCCCCATTATGCATACGCAGGCCCGGTCAACTCTACCCCGAGTATCCGCATCCCCGCCCCACCGCTCCTCGGCGCCTTCATGCCGCAGTATTGTCCAACGAACGACGGCCATGTCCACGCCAGCGCACGACACCAGCATGCGACGTCAATCCAGTCCACCACGCGCGCACAGGCTCTCGTCGACAACCGTGGCACGTCCTCGACCATGCCTAATGCCCCTGCCTTTGCCCCGCACACTCCAAGGACCTACACGGCTGCCGTTGCGCAGCCGCCACAGCAGAAGGAGGTTTCACCTGCCCGCCCTTCCACTGTGCCGTCGTGCGAACACACGGACGTGGACCAATGCGCCGCGCCTGCATTTACGACACCTGCCGGCATGGTCAACCCCGCGGATGATCTCGCGAACGCTCTCAGAGGCTCCTACTCCGCATGTTCATCCACGCCGCTCTCCACCGCCTTCTTGCATGGCTCTTCGAAGAGCAATGCATCTGACGCCGCTGAGCTCCAGCCAGCCCGCTCCAGCATATTATCCAGCGAGCTCGCGCACGCTCTCGTCGAGACCTATGCCGCGACCCCCATCCACACCGCGCGCCGCGGAACAGCAGGAGCGTGTGCGGCCAACCCACTCCCGCCCGACATGGAGCTCGCTCACCAACGCTCTCCTCGATACACATGCCGCATCGTCGTCCATGCTCGTTCCGGCTGTCACTAGGACAGTAGGACAACACATACCTCGCTGTGTCCTCTCCCATCCCGACGCTTCAAGCTGCCTACCCCTCCTATGAGACTAGCAGCTGAACATCCAATTCCACTCGTATTCACCGGAAGAAGGTCGCCGCTTGTGGCAACCTCTTCCAGGTCTTCAGCCTCCGTCGCAATGAAGGAGTGCCTGCTAGACCAAGATCCAAATGACATGTTCAACCCTACGCTTTCTTCTGCATAGATATTGTAATTACTTACCTTTCGTCTCTGTATTCTCGTAATGTACACTTCATCTTTCGTTCCGCCCGATCTGAGCCGTCGTCTCCGTGGTGGCATGCATGGTAGAAACCCTCCACGACTCGCCGTGATGATGGATTTGCTACAAGTGGAATGTATATTCGAACATACAAATTCCACTCGTAACACGCCTATCGATTGCGAGGAGAGGGCTGTGGCCTTGCCTGGCCTACTAGTACTGCCAGTGTGGACCGCCGGTTAGCGATTTTCCCTGAGAGAACCGAGTTGAAATAGCAAGCGAGGAGTCCTCAGAGTCGATGAAGGAGGTAGGCTGTGAAAGCGAGCGAACAAAACCATCGATTCACGAGCCGCGACATGTGGTCAAGTCTTCCCGGCGTCTCTCTTACCTGTTATGGCAGCATCCACCGCTAGCCGAAACCGCCAGTCTTCAAAGCACCCACCGCCAACAATCACGACTATCGAGTCCGCTAGAACGGGGTCGTAGAGAAACAGTTGCTGACTACAGCAGTGCGTGTAACCCTACTAGCACTACAGACCAGTCACAATGAGCTCGTAGTCCCCACCAGCCAGGTCCTCGATCTAATACTTCCCCGAGTCGTCCGCCCGAACCATGCCCGCCTTCCACTGGGGCCGCTTGGCGTCGCGGATGGACTGGTTGCCGCTCCAGCGGTACGGCAGCTCGACGGCATCAGCAGAATGACGGCCACGACAGGAGCCAGGTCCGGGCTGTCTCTCAGACTGCTGAGCGGTCCTACAATATTCATTACCCATGAAACGATGGATTACCAACACCGAGATTATTCTAGGAATTGAGAACGCATCGCTGCTCTCTCAGAGATGTGAATGACTGATTGAACTCACAACCTGGAACGCGCGACACGATGCATGCGATATACCGATCAAGAGACAAGTGCTTGAATTGGCAAGTAAAGGCGGTATCGTCTGCTGTTTTTGACCCATGCTCAATGGATCGGAGTGATTATGAGTTGAAAAAGGGGAAGACCGGCGCGGCCACGTCAAACTCGAAGTAGTATAGTCTTGGAAATCTGACAATGATACAAGTACGGCGTAAGAAAAGTGTTGGGTCACGTATGGTTTGGGCTGACTCGCCTTTGATTCTATGTGTGCGGAAGCTGGGGCCAGAACCTGCACGAGAGGTAGCTGGCGAGGTGACCCCCGCATGGACGTTCTACACGAGGCTGACGAACAGTCATCGAGCAACGATGGCTGAGATGGGGTTCCGAATTGACGCAAGTTCACTAATGTGCACAATGTAGACGATGCATAGCTCTATCACCAATATTCTGCCAGAGCCATCATCAGACGAGAGGTTACGGGAGACAAGGTCCGTGCGCACCTCAGACATTCCCGACTGACACCTCATCATAACTCGTCCCCACGCCTCTTCGCTCTCGTCCTCAGCTGATCTTGCACATCCACTCTAAGCACCCCCGGAAGCGCATTCAGTGCTCCAAGCACCTCGCCCTGCGCCTGGGGCCAGCTCTCGCGCGGTACGCTGAGGACTTGGACGTCTTGGAGTTCGCCAGCGCGACCGAGGCGAGTCAAGAGAGGGTGGACGACCAGTCCAGCAGGACTGCTGAAGTGAGCGGACGTCGGCGAGACAGTAACTGAAATCAGGACGTTGTTTTCCATGTGCTGAGCGAAGGCGGTCGTCATGGCGTGGGTGAGTTCCAGAAGAACGAGATGGTGGTACGGAGTCAAGAAGCGCACACCACTCCGTTCTCCTCGACACCCATCATAATCTCATACTCCATGGATCTACCCTACCGACGACCGCATTCCATAGAAAATCCAGTTCGACGAGGACAGACTGCAGTATAGCTGTTTACAAATGTACGATGCGCACTAGACGATCGGCAAGTTATTATACCCTCCGGTGCCGTTGAAGATTGACGTTCAAGTTCTGATAATGAAGTACTGACCACTGTTCAGGTACCCTAGTCGAAATAAGTGGGCGGAACTGTCTCCTTTGTCGAGCACTTCCCTGTTCCTGGCCTGGACTCAGGCTTGTGCCGAAAGCAATTACATATATGACTGATATGGGCCGCATCAGGGTATATAGTCAGATCAGCTGCACTCGATGTCACCTCGTTACCTCCTTAGGACTCATTGCAGGACCAGTAAGTTACTGAGTCTTGAAGCAATCGCCGTATAATCGTCTGATCGCCACATTTCTGACCAGCCCGCATCGATGCAGGACTCCGAAGGCATCCCCCAGTCCACCGCCAACAACAGCACCGACGACCATGGAGGGTCGACGATCTACACGTTCCCGACGCCGTTCGACTGGAACGCGCGCGATCCCGTGACGCTCCACGAATTCCGGATGCGCGCGTTTGCGGCGATGGTCCTCGAGAAGCCGCGCTGGTGGGAGAAGGTCTCCGACGACGCGCTCGTGGTGAAGTGGCGGCGGGAGATGCAAGAGTACGACCGAGTCGCCATCGGGCGCGAGAAGGGCCAGAACGTGGGGTGGGAGCTGTCCCAGCCGCTAGAGCTCCAGTCCGCCCTGCCCCGCGTTGGTGAGGAGAAGACGCCGTTCGTCGGAAGAAGCAGTGATGGCGACGACGAGGACGACGAGGACGACGACGACAGGAGACAGAGATGGGCTGGGGATCCTGTGACGGACTCGCAGCTCGACTGGATTTTCGCCTTCTTGAAGTACGCCGCTGGAGAGAGGGATGGGGCCACTGGGTGTCAGGTCAGCTACGCTCACATAGGTCTGGAGGTGTAGACACTCATATGCTTGGTTCCCTTTGGGCTTGCAGCTCACGACTATCCCATGCGTCTACGAAGCATCCAGCCTCGTGCCAGAAGAGCTCAAGACGTCCCTGGTGCTTCAAGCAGGGGTCCTGGAGTCTGTTCCCGACGAGGAGAAGGACTGGCATCCGGGTTCCGACGGCCAGGTTCTAGACCTCGTCCATCCCTCCCTCTACTGCATCCGCATCGACCAGACCCAAGTCCCCCACTCAGGCGAAGGTGTCGCCGAGCTAACCTGGGCGGACTACCTCGCCTATCGCCCAGATCTCGGGAAGAACGACTTGCTGTTCACTTCGCAGGACTACCAATGGCTGCCCACCGACTTCTCTGTCTCCGAGTCCGGCGAGATGAGCGCGCTTTCGTACATCAACAACCTGCACCCCATCAAGCACAAATCGCTTTGCGGTACCATCACGTCCGTCCTGCAGTGTTTCGTGCCGCTGTTCGAGAAGTCGCTCTCGAACGTCCTCAGTCCGACACCGCGGCTGGCGATCGACCCAGACCCTTCCGACTGGTACTCGCATCTCACAGAACCGGACGACGTGGATGAACTGCCTCCGGCCCAGTGGTTGGAGTGGAAGTACAGCCGTCGACCTTTTATCCCCGACCCTACCCCCTTCCAGCCGCCCTCATCCCAGGACCGAGTCAATCTGAGCCTAAGGGGGCGCACCGTGCAGGTCATCGTCAAGCTCGCGAACATCGTCCTGACTCCCGAGAAACCGCGCTATCCGGGCGGCTCGTGGCACGTCGAGGGGATGGCGAACGAGCGGATCGTCGCGACCGGCCTGTACTACTACGCGTGCGCGAACATCACCGAGTCGCGGCTCGCGTTCCGCGCGCAGGTCGGCACCGACCCGGAGAGCGCCGACATGCCGTACGAGAACGGGGACAGCGACGGGTGGCGGAAGGCGTTCGGGTTCGGGGCGGACGACGCGCTGAACCAGGTGATGGGGTCGATCGTCGCGGAGGAGGGCAAGTGTGTCGTGTTCCCGAACATCTACCAGCATTGCGTTCAGCCGTTTGAGCTGGCGGACAAGACGAAGGCGGGGTACCGTAAGATCTTGTGCTTCTTCTTGGTCGACCCGTTCAAGCGGATCTTGTCGAGCTCTTCGGTGCCGCCACAGCAGCGGGAGTGGTACGAGGCCGAGATGGAGCAGGCGCCCGCGCTGCAGAATCTACCGAGGGAGTTGTACGACATGATCGCAGAGTATGCGCTTGCCGGGACGATGACGAGGGAACAGGCAGAAGGGGACAGGGAGAAGCTGATGGAGGAACGGCGGAATTTCGTGGTCGAGCACAACGACACGGTGTTTGAAGTGCCGTACAGTCTATGTGAGCATTAGACGTGGAAATAAAACCCCTCACCGGTTTCTTCTCTCCGCCAAACCAACACGGATTTGCCGTGGCGGGCAGACGCTGAATTCTTCGTGATAGCTTCGTTATAGCCCTAATTCAGTTTGTTCGCTTTTCCGGTCCATCCTAGTATGATAGGCGATGATACTTCAGTCCATTGTAATGCATTCTTCATAAGAACGCAATACATGTTGTAGTGCTGGTATCGTACACCGCCCTGCCACTCGCCAGCCACCACTGGGGACCTTCAGCAACCCCACCTTGCAAGCATATGCTATCATGATGCATACTAGGGGAACATTGTAACACATACTTTACAATACACGGTACGTGTACAGCAAACACCGCTTGGGTGTACGCCATGGGAAACCGGGAGGACAAGTACTTACACAGCTCGAGTAACGGAGCTTGGTTATTCACAAGGGCGACATCGGATATCTTCACTCGACTACATCGCCCTTCACGCGCTTGCCAGTCCGAACGCCCAGCATCCACCTAAGCAGCTCGTCCTCCGCCCCCCTTCACTCCGCTGAGCACAAATGAGTACAGGGATACAATACTACATACCTGTATTTGAGCGATATATCTTCGTGATCTGCTCACGAAGTTGACCACGAAGATACCCGTTCACGAATTCTCCACGAAGTTCTGCGAATACTTCGCGGTGGTACAGCATTAACTCGTGAAAATCCCGAAGTTTTGGGTGTATAGTCGGCATTACGAGTGTGTACCTACAAGGAGAATACGTGCGAAAGCGTAGTGAAAGAATCATCGCTTGCGAGATTGCCTTCGACTCTCCGCTGTACGATCGCAGTACCATGAGCCTTCTACCAGCACAGAGGACAGTATGCGCAGCACACACCTGGTGACTTGGCCTTCTTCGGGACGCCCTTGCCTCTTCTCTTCTTCTCCTCCACATCCGCCAGCCGCTGGTACTCGTCCCAGTCCTGGATCTTGAAGTTCCCACTCATGCGATTGAAGCGAGCCACAGTGAGTTGCTCGGGGTAGTATTGAATCATCGACGGGCCTTGGAGACGTGCGCGTAGGTATTTGGCGCCAGTGCGGACGGAGGTGGGGTTGTAGGATGTTTGGAAGATCTCGCACCGCAAGCGGTTCAGTGCGACCAGTCGAGAGGGTGCAATGGCGGCCATGATGGGGCAGCAGACCACGATGGACGACGTCGGCGATGTGGTAAAGAGTGGGAGCTGAATACATAGTTTTCCGCATTTGGAAGGCGGGGGCTTTTGATCCTAACAAGCACAAACAACGCCAGAAATCCACTCCGAGCGAGTCCTGCCAACAATCCGGCTTGCTGGCTTCCACTCACCCTCTGCCACCTTCCTTGTGGTCGCTCCTTGACTTGCTTTCAGTGCCTAGCGCTTCTTGTTACACTGTCAACGGGCTTTGCAAGGATACTCAGGACCGGAGCGGTGGTACTGGCGATTGGTAGAGGTTGCAGGTATGTTCCAAATGACCTCTTGTCATTCCTTCAAATTGTCTTCCAACTTCTCTATGTTATTCATGTCTTTATATTCGACTCCCTGGTAAGAGGGTACGCGCGGTCGAATAGCGGACCCCTGCCGTCGCCCAGGTTGCGCATACACTTTTCTTCTCTTGCCACATAGTCTTTAACCAAGCCAGAATCCACGACGACCCTGATCCCTGTCTTCTTTAGATTCGCTCCTTTCTATCCCGCATATGCTTCGGATCCCTCAGCTCCTGCGAGCAACATGCCGTCATGACCTTCACAGGCCCACTGCCAATGTCCAGCAACTCCTCGTCCGCACGCGCATTTCGCAAGCAAAACCGAGCAAGTCGAAAGCAAAACCGAGCAAGAGGAGCCCTCGTGAGTACCGCCCTCCGCCGAAACCAGTCCAACCAACCGAGGGCAACTTCCGACTGCTCGCGCACGACGTCCCGGACTACTTCTCCAGGAACGTCCACACCTGGCTCTCCCAGTACAACCAGAAGATCGCGGACCGCCTCACGCGGTTCGGGATTCCCAAAGATGCGCTCCGGCCCCTCCTTAAGACGTATGCTGCGTCCATGAACACCGGCGACGTCTTTCGCGACCTCTCATACGACGCTGACCGGCTGTCTCGCATCGCGCGCGATATGACGTCCAACACCTCGCACACCATGGACAAGTACTTCTTCCGGATGCTCTACGAGTGGGCCAATCTGCCCGAGGGCCAGGAGGCACTGGCGTCCGTCGTCTCTCCGGACGTCATATTGCGCATGCGCGGTCTCTTCCGTGCCGCCGACCTCTCGAACGTCAGCTGGGCATACCCGCTGACGCGCGCAGCCCCTCCGCGCAAGTTCATCATGCACGTCGGTCCGACCAACAGCGGCAAGACGTACAACGCGCTGCGTGCGCTCGCCGCGGCGAAGCGGGGGATGTACGCGGGCCCGCTGCGGCTGCTCGCGTTCGAGATCTTCGACCGGCTGAACAAGGGGCAGATCATTCCTCTGGGGATGGAAGCCGACCCGCAGGCCGAACCGGACTCGCGGAGCAACATGGACCTGGGCGACGGCACGGACAAGGGCAAGGCGGTCATCGTGAAGGATGGCAACCCGCGGTTCGCGCGCATGTGCAACATGATCACCGGGGAGGAACGCAAGATCGTCTCGGACAGTGCCCAGCTTCTGAGCTGCACCGTCGAGATGACCCCCCTGCATTTGCGCTGGGACGTCGCGGTCGTCGACGAGATCCAGCTGATCGCGGAGCCACAGCGTGGGGGCGCGTGGACCACCGCGGTGCTCGGTCTGAACGCAAAGGAGATCCACCTATGCGGCGAAGAGTCTGCGGTCCCGCTCATCGAGGCGCTCGTGAAGCAGATGGGCGACACGGTTGAGGTCCATCGGTACAACCGCCTCACTCCGCTCGTCGTCGCGGACGAGAGCCTGAACGAAGACCTCTCGCGCGTCCAGAAGGGCGACTGTGTGGTCTCGTTCTCGAGAACAGGACTCTTTGCGCTCAAGAACAAGATCGAGGAGCAGGCGAAGATGCGCTGTGCGTTGGCGTATGGCCGGCTCCCTCCCGAGATCCGCAGCGAGCAAGCAGCTCTGTTCAACGACCCGGACAACGACTACAACGTTCTCGTTGGCAGCGACGCCGTCGGGATGGGTCTCAATCTGTAAGTTGGCTCATCGTCCGCATCCATCAAGGACTGACCGACTGTCTGTCCAGCAAAATCAAGCGGGTCATCTTTGACACCGTCGCCAAGTTTGCACGTACCGGCCTTCGGTTCCTGTCCACGTCGCAGATCAAGCAGATTGCTGGGCGCGCAGGTCGGTTCGGGTTGCATAGCAGCGACACCGCGGGGATTGTGACGACTCTCCGTCCCGGCGACCTCGATTTTGTTCGCGAAGCGCTCGCTACGCCTTTCGAACCGCTCGGCACCGCACGCGTGTGCATGAACTTCGAGACGTACAGGAAGATCTTCCAAGTGCTCCCCTGGGGATCTTCAAGCATAACAATCGCGGAGGTGTACCATTATGTCTCGCGGATGTCGCCTCTGTTTGAGTTCCAGATAGACGCGGAAGTGGAGAGCTTCGACTTCGTCGATGAGTTCTCAGACACCCTCACGGTTCCGACCCGGCTGCTCATGATGCTGGCGCCCTGCCCATGGCGAGACGTCATGGCGGTCAACGGCATGCGCGTGATGATGGAAATGTCTCGGGACCAGTTCCGCGTACACATCGAGGAGATGTTGAATCGCTCCCGGATGCTGAAGAACCTCAACGCCGTGTTCGCCCTCATGGAGAGTAAGGGGCCCGCCCCGGTGTACAAAGAGATCATCGATTTGCTCTCGCAGCTGGAGACCTTGCACAAAGTCATCTCGCTCTATCTGTGGTACACCTACCGTCTACCGGCCGCGTTCCCCGACCAGGAGAAGGCCTTCCAGCTAAGGCGACTCACCGAGCTTGGCATGGACTGGTCTTTGGAGGTGCTGCACCAGATGCGACTGACGGGGAAGAGCCCGGCGGCACTGGCACGCAAGGCCGTGCTGGACAGGCGGCCGCTGGAGTTGGATTTAGGACCTCCCCAACCGATGTCTCCGTTCGCAGAAGCTTTCGAAGAAGCCTTGAGCGGTTCCACTGACAGTGGTATGTTCATTCCCGCATTGTGTTCGCTGGATACTCGTTGACCACTTCCTGCAGAGTTCGTTTGTCACATCGTCCGGTGAAGGGATCTCGGCAGGTCTTCACCGTGACGAGGCAGGCAGGCTGTTTGGGCCTCTTTGGCCGCCTGTCAAACCGGGTTCAAGTGCCCTCGACCGAAGGTGTTCGCCCTTGTCTTGAACCATCGTATCGCTCGTCTCCCGCTCTCCTCCTCCACTTGGCTGGTCCACGCGCTCTTTCCGTCCTCTTCTTGCAACTCTAGACAGCACCTCGCATCATCACTAGACATCATGTTACTATCTACCCTAATCATCGCGCTCTCGATGCTCTCCATCCCGCTGGCTCTCGGGCGACCCGCCACCGCACCCACTTCCAATGCGCACCATTCCTCCCCTCCGGTCGAGCCCAACGCCCTGCTCGGCCGGCGCTACAACGTCCACGATCACCGAGACGTCGCACACACCCAGGCCGCATCCACGACGACGGAGAGCACCCTGACCGAGCAAAGCGCACGCCACACCAAGCCCTTCGCGCGATACATCGCCGACCGATCGGACGACATGTGGGTGCACGAACGGCGTGCGCCCCTCCCGCTCCCGCAAGCTGACGCCGGGCGCGGTATGGACGATGTCAACTACGTCTCGCACGTCGGACCGTACCCCTACGAGCCTCCTTCCCCGCCGCCTACCTCCGCTCACACGTCCGAAGGTGGGGTTCCCGTTCAAAACCTCGCCGCTGCGGACGCGACTGCGATGCCGGTGCCGACCCCGTCCCAGAACGTGCCGTTCAAGTACAAGAAGGCCAAAGCGAAGGCGAGGGCGAAGCCGCACAAGGTCGGGAAGAAGGCTAGAACGGATTAGGAGGGTCGCAACTTGAAGGCGTTGGCGTGGTGCGGAGAAAGTATTGTAGTAATGTCTTGACGACGGACGACACGACGTAGACACCCCACTCTATATTAATGTACTAACGGACGGACCATCGCAACTCGCTCTTCGTCTTCGACGTTTGTGCACCATTCGGCAGTGAGGTAGGATGACGTCATGCGCTCTCTATCAGCGACAAGAGCATGCGCCCCTTGGCTTGTCTTCATATCCAACGCGAACGCACCACTGTTTAGTGGTTAGATTTCCTATACCACCACATATCGCATGTACTTCCACCGCACGAGCGACATAGCAATGTCTAAACCTCCTAATTTCCAGGTACACAGCAGAGTAACTTGTCACGTACAAGTACCTCTAGATCTTGTCCAGCCGTTTAGACACTAGTGAGCTCCATCAACCAAAATAGTGAGCATCTCGGTGTTCTACAGGTGTACACTACGAGAGCTAGACCCCCTCCACAGTCGATCCTAACGATTATCCTCCCATGGCAGTGGAAGATGTCAACGGAACATCGCAGCTAGAGGAAGGTCCGAGCCCGGAAGACGTTGACCAAGTGCCAGAGACCCCTTCGCCCCCACCGAGAGCCGTCCGCGCACTCTCCGCGGCACAAGAACGGAACCTGGTGGACTACCTCGAGGACCGCTTCCTCGACGTCACCCGCAACTTCAAGAAACGGTGGGTGCACCTCCATATTGCAGATTGCACCATATCCCGCCCCTGATGTCGCCGTATTCACGGCAGAGCAGACCCGTCCTCGACGCTCCCCACGCTCCCCTCCTACCTCGAAGCGACGCACCACCTCCTCTCGCTCATCCTCCAAATCCCGCCCGTCGACCCCTCCGGGCCTCTCCGCACCATATTCCTTCTCCGACTCACCGGCGACGTCCTCTCCTCCGTCCCAGGGTACGCCCCCCCTGGCACGTCCGACTCGAACTCGGGCGCGCTTCAGCTACTCCTCGCATGGCTCGCGGACCTCGACGCGGGCTGGCTTGCCGTCCTGCGCTCGCAGGCGTGGGACTCGACGCTTTCGGTCGCCGTCGACGTGCTCCTCCCCGAGGGCGCGCGCGGGAGTCGCCCCAACCAGACGGAGCGCGCGCGACTGAGGAGTTTGTTGATCGGGGGCGCGGACGCGCTGGAGGAGTGGCTCGAGCGCGTGGGCGATACGGAGGAGGGACCCGAGGCCGAAGCCGAGGGGGCGTTGAGGAGGACGGAGGTCGAGCAGGCGTTCAACGAGCTGTTCGCGGGCACGTTGGCGGAGATGGGGAGCTTGACGGGCGCGATGGACGACCCGCGGGGGATGGAGGCGACGTGCTGAAGAGTGTGTTGTATGACTATCTCGAGGGGACGAGCGCATATATGTAGCTCGGCGGCGTAGTGGGAGTAGTGTGCATTAGGATTATGAGGTGGATTATGTATTCTCTAGCGGTGAGCCTACACAAGACCAACGCGCGTCCGCACCTCCTTCATAACGGGCTCCGTGAGCCCCCTCGCCTTCTCTGCCCCGAGCCTCGCCACCTCCGCAAGGAACTCAACCTCGTTCCTCAGCCTTTCGAACTCCGCGCGGGGGCCCTTGATCAACTCCTCGACAGCATCCGCAACATCCGCCTTGAGGTCACTGTGGCCCTTGTTTTCATAGCGCGCCGCAACTATCTCGACGTCCTCGTCCGTGCACGCCGCCAGGATGCTGAGGAGGTTCGCGGCACCTGGACGCGTCGCAGGATCGTAGGTGATCCCGAGCGTGGAGTCGGTGACAGCACTCCGGATCTTGGAACGTACTTGCGCGGGGTTGTCGGTGAGGAGAACGCGCGAATTGAGGTCGGGAGAGGACTTGGACATCTTGGAGGAGGGGTCTCGGAGGGAGAGGACGCGACATGATGAGGCTTGCGGGAATGATTCATTTCAAGATTAAGAAGCATGGCGAAGACCAGACGTACTGATGACATGCTGAGGTAGAGGGAACAACGCCCGCTTGCCCTTGAAAGTGCGATTGAAGCTTTCCGCGAGGTCGCGGCAGAGCTCGATGTGCTGCTGCTGGTCCTCGCCTACAGGCACATGCGTGGCACTACCTTGGCCTTCAGTTACGCCGTGTCCTAAAGAAGGTAATACTCGACAACGCACCGGTACGCCAAAATGTCTGCAGCTTGTAGGACAGGGTATGTAAAGAGTCCCACATTAAGCAGGGACTCGTCCACCTCCGAGTCATCCCGCGCATTCCGCGAGGCCGCAAGCCTGGACTGGGAGGATGTAGGTGAAGAAACGAAATGCGCAAGCGGGGACGCTCACCTTCCACGTCGTCATCCTCCGCAACTTGCCCATGGGCGTGATACAATTAAGCATCCACGCCAGCTCTGCATGATGCGGGTTCTGCAACGGACCGACGCGTTTTAACCTGCTGCCTGTCGCCCGGACGAGGGAAGACGCACCTCATCCTGATGGAAAATAACAGATCTATTGGGGTCCAGGCCGACCGCAAGCAGGACAGCAAGCATGTCCCTGCGCGCGGCGCTGAGAGCCTTGGGGTCCTGCGGGAGCGTGAGGGCGTGCCATCCAACGATCGAGTAGATGAGCTGGTCCGCTGGCGCGGCGTCGCGCTGGAGCTTCACCCAGTTCAGGAGGGCACCAAGAAGGTTTCCGAGCTGTATGCGTGTTCATCGTTCATTCGGGGTTCTGAATGACGATCAGCCGTGTGCACTTACGTGGGGAATGCCTGTGGGCTGAATGCCAGAGAATACGACTCGGGGGTGCGCGTGGGACGCCTGCGGCTCATGGCGGACGACGAGGGTTGTGCTCAGACCTCGCGCGAGTGCGGTCGTGCTGCGAGAGCGACATGGGGATGGAATGGAGAGGGGCGCACGGCGGAGGTGCTGGCGGAGGGGAAACATGGACAGCGCTTGAGCGCGTCGAGGACGTCGGTTGCCGCCGTCGACAAAAACGTCACCATCATCGCGACGCCGCTGCCTTGTGCCCCTCACTCTGGTTCCACCTCCTCCTGTCTGGCATCTCGGTCTGTGCTATGGCAGCGAACACGGGCTTCGAGGACTGGTTCGACGTGCCAGGAGGTGATGCGTTCACGGAAGTGACGGACTTGTTCGTAGCCGGGGGTCGAGGTGCGTCAGATTCGAGGTCGCTCAAGTGCTCGCGCGAGTGGCTCATGCGCACTCCTCCAGACATGGAACCGGAGGAGGTCATCCTCATGGACGGCTTCACGCTCGTGGACGCTATGAGTGCCTTCGAGGTGAGCCATCCGGCAGGGTCCTGCGTTCCTGGTACCTGCGTATGACCTGTAATTGCAGATCGGCGAACCGCGCCTGGACAGCGGCATGATCCTCGACGAGCAGCGGCGACCACCGTTCGACCCGCTCACGCCCCTCCTGCCAGAGGAGGTCTGCTGGCTGTTGGACCGGAGCTTTGCGTGCGAGGTAAATAATACTACCATTACCCCCTTGGCCGCTTCCTGCGCCTGCCTCGCTCGTGCGTACTACATTAAGATGTTTATACCGTATTCTATCCGTTGCGTACAGATGGAATGGCATGCGGGAAAGACACTCTCCCAGAGCGTGTTCACCCTCCTCTTCGTGCACAACCTCGCGGACATCAACCCTGAGTACCTCGCTGCCGAGGAGGACGAGGACCCCGCGCGCCCCCGCTGGCTCATCACTGTCGTCGTGCGCGCAGCAATGCTTGGCCTCCTGAAATGCTGCGATTTGGCGTGGCGGGAGTTGTCGAAGAACCGGGTCCACGACGTGAGTCTATGATGTGTATCCGCCCAGTGGCGGCTTTGCTCAGGCATTATGCGCAGGTGGAAGACTGGCAGGGGGAGAAGTGTGACGTGTCGCTGCTGGAGGGCATCAACTCCGATCTTATAGTTCATTTGCTCGACACCGCGTGCGATCGGATTCAGCAATCTGACCTGCCGGAGGCCCAGGTTGACGGGCTATGCGACCGACTACACCTACGCAAGGTCGGTACCATGATACGTTGGACCTATCGTGCTTGGGACTGAATTGAACGCATTTTCCCCAGACATTGCTACAGCTATACAAGGTCGATCTACTCAAAAAAGGAGTTGACGAGCTATGGTACCATACGATAGTTGGTCGGGAGCTCGTCGCGCAAGTGCGAAAACGACAAGATCATATATCACCAAATTCCCCGGTCCACCTCGCTATAGACCCATATATCGCTCGACGATTGCCGAATTTCATGCCTATACGCGTTACAGAAATGCTTCCTCTGGCACAGGCCTGGGGATTACTAGATGCTCACCTGGAATTTTGGACAGAAATCGGCCATCTGGTCACCTCTCCCTCGTTGCTGAGGTGGAAGGTGAATTTGACGTAACTTGTACATTGGGGCTGGATCCTGACTTGCTTAGGTTGCAGGGTCTCTCCGATACGGCCTCCACAAGAAGCCTGCATCGGCGTTCCACAGGTCGCTCCTCCAAGTCAGTGAGCCTGTCACCTAGATCGAGTTGATGCTTCCCATACTCAACATCTCCAGACCCTATTCTTCGACCAAGAGCTTGTCCTCGGCGCACACCGGCCGACATGGCTGTTAGAACAGTTCTTCTCTGAGACTATTGGACAGCCATATTCCGCTATCGTCGAGGCTTTTGAGCGAAGCACACCTCCCTCCCAAATGGCAACTATGCGGGATGTGGTGGAGCGGCGAATCACCAAAGTATGCCGCCACAGTGCGCTGCGTCGCCGAATCTGACACATGACTTTTCTCGCCCAGATTGTTGTTCCACACATGCGATCCTATTGGTTCAACCCTCCACGACGGCGGCGGCATCTGATGAAGGAGGTCTTTCAGTGGCACATGTTGTATGACACGATGGTCAAAGACGTCGGAATGCACAAACCCCGGGTATGTTCCTGCCATTGACTCTCGTCCAGTGCTAACTGCACTCCTACGCTGACAGGATGCGGCGACTGCAGCGATCCTTCGGGCGGTCCCGTTCACTGCGCAGCTTTGGCGGCTGGAGCAGTGCCGGGAGGTGATCCTGACCGGCTTCCAGCAGGAGCTGTACGCGCCCGAAGAGAAGCCGATTGCGTACTGGTACCTCGCACGGGTCCTCGATTTCCACATCGCGTGCATAGAGGATGTTCTTCCCTCTGTACCGCCAAGTACGTGATTTTGGTCTTGTTGGGGCCCGCGCATTCGAGTCCGACCCCATCTCCAGATTCGTCGGCGTACTCCGAGATGAACTTCCAGGCAAACCATCTAGCTGCTCTTCAGCTAGTCTCCACAACGCTGGTTGCTGTGAGTTCGCTACACCGTTCTGCGACTTCAAACGGTGATTGATGTCTAGGCACATTTAGCTGACCTCGGGGTATATAACGTCGACGTGGAAAAGGGTGTCGCTTAACTTCACGAGGAGGTACAAGTGGGTGCTCTACCCCGAGTTCGACAACCTTCCCCCGGCGCATCCTATACCGGACCTTCTGAGCTTCCCTCCAGTGCTTGACGAGTTCCTACGGGTGATTCTGTCAGTCGTGTTGTGTTGATGAATATGTTGATTTACTCTTTGAATAGGACACGCTCTACTCGCCCTCGAGGTCTTTCGAACTCGCCGAAAACATTGTCCGTGGTCTAAGCGAGGTCTCACAAGATACAGTTGGGCATTGGGACCAAGATCGTCGACAAGTCAGTCCCTTGCATCACACGTCCAAGTGTCCGACGCACTAACAAGCAACTGATCTGTACAGTATCTACGGAACCTCGCGGACGCATGCGCACGGCTAAAACGAGGAACGCCAGATTCCCTACTAGAGCTTCCGAACTTCGACCTGAAAACATTGAAGTGGATACCGGACGTACATCCGTGGTTCCCCACTGTCGCTTCTTCATGACCTTCATCGTCTGCGATCTTCTCGAATCTGATGGGCATCGAGTTGGTATAGATATAGGGATAGAGCGGGCTTTTTGGGAAGGGAAAATCAGTGCATTAGATGTGTAGCATGCTCAGCTGTACTATCACGACGACAACGGAGACGATCTCTGACGTATGCTCGAGCTCATCGCTGGTGTCGTTCATTTGTCGACGCGGGTTGCCGGCCCGGGAAAGCTATGCACGGATTGTAAAGTTTGTTCCGCAATTTCGTTTTGAACCACCACCACTGGCACCTTGTACCAGTGGTTTCGACACTGCTCGCAGCAAAACATGGATAGAATGACGCCTCCAGCCGTCCTGACAATCGCTGGGTCTGATTCCAGCGGGGGGGCAGGCATTCAGGCCAGTCGAGTCATATTCGATGATGTCATGTTAGGACTCTGCTGATGCTCCCCACGTTCCAGGCAGACCTGAAGACGTTCACGGCCTTTGGGTGCTATGGGACATCCGTGATCACAGCCTTGACGGCGCAAAACACGCAGGGCGTGCAAGGGGTGCACCCGGCGCCCCCAGATTTCCTCGAGCAGCAGGTCCGCAAGTGTTGCTTGTCAAGCCCCCATACATCCAGTCTAAGCCACACTGACACGCAAACCGCTTTCAGCTACACTCCGTTCTGGATGACATCGAAATAAAAGGCATCAAGACGGGCATGCTCTTCGATGCCGAGCACACGCGCCGCGTCGCCCGCACGCTCAAGACGCACTTCGCCAACGCACCTGGCGGGATGCCCCCGCTCGTCGTCGACCCCGTGTCCGTCTCGACCTCTGGCCACACCCTCCTCCACCCGGACGCGATCGACGTGATGATGACCGAACTCTTCCCGCTCGCGGCCCTCGTCACCCCAAACAAGCCCGAGACCGAGCTCCTCCTCTCGCGCCCCGGTACGGGTACCGGCCAGGAAGAGACGACCCGGAAGCTCGAGACGCTCGAGGACATGCTCGCCGCGTCGGAAAGGCTGCTCGCGCTAGGCCCCAGGGCCGTCCTCGTCAAGGGCGGGCACGTGAGCCTGACGTTCGCGGACGTGCGCAGGGTGAGCGCGGCGCGGCCGGACGTGCGGGTCGTCCGCGAGAGCTTCCTGGACGAGAACATGGAGGTCCTGCAGGTGAACGAGCCGGATTTGGGCGCGCGCCCGCTGGTCGTCGACGTCTTGAGGCAGCGGGGGGACGGGGGCGGGGGCAGGGATGATCAGGGCGAGGTGACGCTGTTTGTGAGCCCGCGGATCGAGTCGACGAGCACGCATGGGACGGGGTGCACGCTCGCTGCGGCGATTGCGTCGATTCTGAGTAAAGGGGAGATTAGTGAGCGTCTTTGCCTTGATGAACGCGGGTGTCGGGGGTGTTGCTGACTTCCGACAGTGTTCGAGGCGGTTCGGCAGGCGACGAGTTACACCCATGTGGGAATCGAGACCGCATTCCCTGTCGGGAGGGGCTATGGCCCGTTGAATCACATGCACGCGTTGACTAGAAGACTGGTTCCCCCGTGAGTCCTAAAACTATTTTACGATTTAAGACGGCCACTTACCGTCTATATTTTTGACAGGCCGACCCCGAGCAACCCCCACCCGCTCACTCGAATCCTGATACAATCATCGAAACAGACATGGAAGGAATACGTGGAGCATGACTTCGTGAAGCAGCTCGCCCAAGGTACCCTTCCGAAAGAGTGCTTCCTACATTTCATCAAGTCAGTTTTCTGTCCCCGGCGCCCATACATGCGGTATCTGATTCACGATAACAGGCAGGACTACCTATACCTCAAGTACTACGCGCGGGCATATGGGTACGCTCTCACCTTCTCTACGACGACGACCGCACTGATCGTTTGACACACAGCCTACTCGTCGCTAAGTCAGTAACGTGGGGCTCCATCCAGTCCGCGACACAGACGATCATCAACATCATCAACGAGGTCTCAACACACAGATCCTTCTGCGCGCAGTGGGGTATCAGCGAAACAGAGCTGAATGCCACGCTGGAGTCCCCATCGACAACCGCGTACGGAGCGTACCTGCTCGACATCGGGTTGCAAGGTCCGATGTGTGATCACCCCCGTCCAGTCCACGCTACTGACAAGACACGTAGGGGACAGCGCGAAGCTGATCATGGCCCTTGCCGCGTGCCTGCTAGGCTACGGCGAGGTCGGGCTGTGGCTCAAGAAAGAGTCCGCGAAACCAGACAGCTGGGTCAAACTCGAGGGCAACCAGTACCTCAGGTGGATCGAAGACTACTCCGGGGAGAGTTACCAAGCCGCTGTCAAGCTTGGGATAGGTGCGCGTGTTGTACCTCGGCCTAAACGAGGTGAGCGGTGCTAACGGTGTGGGGCAGAGACGATCGAAACGCTCGGGGTGGAGGACGCGCCCAACGCGCGGCGGTTCGTCGAGTGGTGCGCGGTCTGGGAGAAGTGCACGAGGCTGGAAAAGGGCTTCTGGGACGCATCGCTGAACCTGCTATAATCTGATTGGGATGGGGGAGGGAGCGTTGCAAACACGACGGAGATGCGATATGGTACATGATGAGATTAGATGGGGAACAGAGGTATGCGATATCGGGTGAGTGCAGGAGAGCAGGATGAGAGCAGGACTCAAGAAAAACAATGTAGCGATAGAACTCGATGTAGATCGCGCCTCGTGAGGGGCAAGCCTTCCATCTAGAAGCCAGAAGCTATGAGGTATCCTCGACCTTGACAGGGATGTCCGGTTCAGGTGAGATGCGCTCTGGTGCCGCGGAGAGGATGTCGACCTTGCGCTCCTTCACGTCTTCTTCGAGCTCGACTTCTATCTTCGGCCCGGCACCCTGATCAGGCGTAGCAGACGCGACGGAGACTTTCTTACTCTTGGTTCTGCTAGTCGACGCTTTGAGGGCCTTCTTGGCGCTGGGGCAGTGGCCGTCGCTGAGCTCGCATTGGTCGCACTTGGGTCCCACGGGTGCACATATGGTCTGCAGGTCGTGTGGGAAGGTGCCAAGCCGGTCAGTTATGTCAGAAAACCAGAGCACGACACAGATGGTAGGGAAAGGAATAGAGACTTACCTGGCCGAACCCGACGAGCAGGTGGTTGATTTCGGGGTGCAACTCGAGCGGTAGCCAAGATTGCAGGTTAAGCCTATGACCAGCGAGAACTGTCAGGCGAGTGTCGGGATGGTCAGTGTTAATGCGACATACCGCGTCTCCTCGGGAGTCTTGGTTGGAGGCTTGTGCCATCCGAGCCTGTTGGTGATGCGGTGCACATGCACGTCCACACCGATTCCGGCGTTCCTGTTACGAAGGCACATAAGGACGACGATTGATAAACGGCTACGACCACACTTACACCTTCCATGCGACCTGGAGCGCGAGAAACGCCATCTTCGGCCCGACGCCAGGTAGCGAACAGAGTTCGTCCACCGTCTTTGGAACGTCGCCTTCAAACTCGTCGTGGAGTTTCTGCGCGGCCTGCCTGATGTATCTGAACATTCCCGTCAGCAAAACCATTTGCACGCCACACAACGCGGCTTACTGGGTCTTGCGCCTCCAGAAGCCGACCTTGCATATGGCATCGGCAATAGAGCTCTCGCTGGCGCCGAGTATTGCATCGATAGACAACGTCCCCCCAACCGCGTCGCGGAGCTTCCCCACGGCCGCATCCGTCACCTCGTCCTTCGTCTGTGAAGAGAGCATGAGCGAGACGAGCGTCGCGAACCGTTGGTTCTGCCAAGAATTCCGCCTGTCAGCAAGGGAACGTCCGCGAGAAGCAGCGCGAGAGCGGTACCTTCGGCTCAGTCTCCTTGTACTGTGCCTGGTCACACCCCATGGTGTCGACCGGGGCGACGATGCGCCCGCGCATGAGCTTGATGGTGTCGTACGTCTCGCGCCAACGTACGGGCGCAGGGTGCGGCGTCTCGAGCGCGGTTGGGATGGCCTTGGGTTTGCGAGGAGACGCGGACCGTTTGGGTTTAGGGAGTTCCGCCGGAAGTGCTGAGGTGGACGAGCTAGCGACACCGTCGTCGTCTCCTGCGTTCACGAGCACCTTGGCCCTAGCTGCCTTGCGAGGGGCTGGTGGCGCAGCCAAGTCTGTGTCTCCGTCAGAAGATTTCGGGGCCTTTGAGCGCGAGGGAGACCCTTGTGGTTGCTCGGAGGAATTCGAACTTGTCGGTGCGGGGCCTGAGGTCGAGGTGACCTTTAGCCTCTTTGAGCGTCGCACTGTCGTTCCTGATGCCAAGTCATCTGGGTTGAAGAGGGTGACGCCGGCGTGGAATGGACTTGGCCGGCCGATCAGTGATGCTCTTCGTTTCATGAACGTTGGTGGTTAGTGGCAAATAAGTAGCAAGTGAAGCTGTTGCCAAACTCTTGGGTGAAGCTGCTGGCAGGATGGCAACACTTGTCATATCTCAACTGCACCCATCTTATAACACGCATTCGTGGTGTAGCGGTAACATTGGGTCTTCCCATGGCCTAGCTCCGGGTTCGACTCCCGGCGGATGCATTGGATCGCTCTTAGTACCTTTTTTCATCGACCGTGCTCCTATCCAGGTATTGTCGTCGAATCTCACCTATGTATACAGCCTGTATGCGTAGAACGTAGTTTTTGACTATGGCATTTGCGTAGCATAGTGCTATTTCAAGCGCCGGTATGTAGCCTGCGGCACGTCATATCTCTTCGTTTCCAAATCGCCCCAACTACTATCCCGACGTCTGAGTGCCCACCACGTATATCTCCCAGCTGCTCTTCAGATATACTCCCCATCTCGAAGTGATGGCACACAGCTAGCCGCCCCTCCTTCTATGAATCAGCCATTCTGCACACGCACACCCCAATGATACCAGACCCCGTGGCAAATCGATCTATGTAGGCACACTCACGGAGAGTGGGCACCTTGGACCGATCAAGGTTACATCTCCATGACTACTTCTCGCACAAATTACGGGCCATCCACAATGCTTGGCCTTCCCGTGGAGGACGCGTGTGAGTTATTTTCATATCCGCCCGACTTCCTCACATCCAGCTCTTCAGCGCAGTCCGATTGCACACGACTTTCACATCAGGCACCCTGCCCTCGCGTTTTCATTTGGCCCTGGTCAACAGGCACTTTCTGTGGAACGGAGTGGCCATGATGAAGCTTCGAAATACAGGCGGTGTCGAACGTCCACGGTAAAGTAGCCAATCCGAGGAGCCTTTTGCCAGACGTATTCGGTATGTTGCTTAAACTTGCTTTGGTACTGCACACGCTGTCCCTTTAGGTCTGCATACACCCGATCCGTCAGGTGCGCTCACGTCACCCCGAAAATGCTGGTCTCCGTGTCTCCGCGCAAGAATGCATGCCGCGCACTCATGTGAGTCTTCACCAGCGCGAACGCAAAAAAATTGGCATACGATCACTCCGGCTTCCTTTGTTCGTCTGCAGGCGTGACATCCCGTTCGGAGGTTCATCGGTATGTCGTTCAGTATAAAAACGTCATGTGTGGGGACGTGGAGGGACCGGACAACCAGTCCTCCAACGGCTGACTACTGCAGGTCATCTACGCTGTACACCATGCCTTCGACGCTCGCTACCGTCTTCCTCTCCTTGGCGATTTCTCTCCTCCCCACACACGCCATTATCGTTCCTACACCTACGGCCAACCTTACGACTCGTACGAGCCTAACGGGTGTTCTTTTCCCCATCTCTCCCCAGAAGAAATACTGGACGACCGACCAGGATCTTCCTAGCCCCGGTCCCCTGGCTGATTCAACCTTCCGCCCCCACAACCAGATTACGGCTCTCACTCACGACTACGTCTCCGCGCCCGATGGCAAGTTGTCGATGCAGGCCATATACCCCGAAGGGTCCTACACCTTCAGCCACGACCCGCAAGGCGGGTTCTCCTTCTACGCCCCTGGCCCTGCCAGCGTAGATCTCACCACTGCCAAGGAAGCCACATTTAGCTACGACGTCTACTTCCCCACCGATTTCGATTTCGTCAAGGGCGGGAAACTCCCGGGGCTCTGTACGTCATTTCACACTCTATCTCTCATCGCCATCTCATGCTTTCCCAGACGGCGGAGACAGCGACGACGAGGCGCTCTCTTGCTCCGGGGGACGCAGGGACGACGGCTGCTGGTCCGCACGGTTCATGTGGCGCACGAACGGCGCTGGGGAGCTCTACACTTACCTTCCGCCCGACTACGACGAGAACCAGGCGGTGTGTGACATCCCCCCATTCTCGACCTGCAATGACGTCTACGGTGCGTCCGTGGGCCGCGGCGCGTTCACGTTCAAGACAGGGGTCAGGACGACGATCGCGCAACGTGTGCGCTTAAACGACGTCGGCGAGGCGAACGGCGAGCTCGAGGTGTTCGTGGCGGGCGAGAGCGTGATCAACGTGGGCGGGCTCGTCATCCGCGACAGCGATGATGGGAGAATCCGCGGCCTCCAGATGCAGACTTTCTTCGGAGGTGAGTCTCTTCGTCCCACAGAGCCCGATCCGTCCCTTCACAGCGGAGGTGCGGATGCGGACTGGCTTTGATCACCGGTTACTGGTGTGACCCGTGGGTCGCGCTTGGAGCTGCAGACCGCAATTGCGAGCAGCATGTCTGATTTTAGGGCTGACTCACCTGTCCACAGGATCGGACTCCTCGTGGGCCTCGCCCAAGGACCAGGAAGTGTACTTCTCAGACTTCTCCGTGGCTATCACGGAGAATCTGTGAACGGGAAAGTTTATGGGGTGTCCTTGTAACTTTCCTCAGCTCCCCCGGCGGCGCTGGATAGAGTCGGTGTCCATTTGAGTCGTCCACGCGCGAGGGGCTTTTATTTGCTGCTTTTGGCTTTCCTTGCTCGCGCGGTAGCCTGTTGATATGTTAACGATCGCATGATACTTACCCAGGCTCTCAGCTTTTATGTAGCTTATCGCGATATTGTATTTGTACTCACCTTTTACGACAATGATGAACTTCATGCATTTCCTGTGGACCAACTCTTGACTTGAATTGATCATACTTTGAGTGTGCAGAAGCCTTGCATTGGCAGCACATGGATACCTTCTACACCGGGTGGTGAGTTCCTGGTGCGAAAGTGAACAGAGTTCTCGAGCCTCGGAGCTCCAGGCCGCTCAGGCTAAACGTGGTTTGCGCAAGGCCTGGAACGTTCTCACGGTCGACAAGGCTGTGCACAGCGTCATCGACTCGACTCGCTGCTCAACAAGTTGTGCTCGATCCGCCTCCGCTCTCTGTGGTATCGAATGTCTTGTCGATTCTACATGCACGAGATCCATGGTACTGAGAATCTTTACAGGTTCATCTGGTTTAGCTTTGGTCTAGCTGTACAGCCGGCAGAGGTGTCCTGAATGTAGGCGCTATTCGACCTCAGGCTGTTGCGTGTCTCTGATGCTTCCACTCGAACGGCTGTGTCCCCGGCATCTGGACGGAACGATAGACGACGACACTGCAGTCGGACCGCATATATGCGTGAACTTGAGCAGCGTCAAACTTTTGCCATCGAGTTGAGCGGTTTGGGCGTCGAGTATGCTGTGTCCGTAACTGATCCTCAGGCTCGAGCGGTGTCTTGGCAAAATTTTACTCAAATTCAACCGGTGCGTGAATCCAGTCATCAAAATCGGACAGCCTTACGACCTCATTTCTAGCCTTGGATGCGCCCGCTCGGCCTGCTCAGCCTCCGATCGAGCTCGGCTCACTTTCAGTGAGCCCCCCATATCGTCAGGGCGATGGTATCATAGGTCTTTCTACCACTCTGCGATGCGCCCACAGTCTGAGTAATGAACGCATTTGCCCGAGGAAGGCCAGGGAAGGCCGCGTGTGGCATGAAGAACGCCCGCCCGGTGAGTACTTACCTTTCTTCCTGCTTTCTTCAGGGCGGATGCGAACATGGTTGCTGTCGTGCTTGATGTTCGGAGTCTGTGGTATTTGGCGCATCCGTCATGGTCGGCTCCTTCTATACCCGGGATGATAGACACCGTCTATCCGAGAAAGCAACCATGAAATCACGGCCGCTTAGCCGCGTCGTTCAGCGATAAAGCATTTCTGAAGGGGGCTATCGGGGATACACCACAGTCGGTGTTCGTTTTGTTGCAGCAGTCGACCACCATGTCAACCAGCGTGACAGGCAGGACTTTTTGAAGTTCAGATGCTAATCACGGTGCATCTGCCATCTGTTGTACTGGGAACTGCAAGCGCTCTGAAACAAGCGCGGCTTTTGTTCTTGACAACATGGGCGTCTCTCCGGCCGCCTTCCGTTTCAAGGATCGGGCGGTACCTTGTTCTGTGGGCGAAACTATTGTTCCTCAGGCGCAACGTTTTCCCAGCTTTGCTATGCGTCATGGATCGTATAAAGAGATGTCTGCCCTCTTCCGGGTATCGTCGCTCGACGCCGCTGGTCCCCATCTGCTCCCAGGTATACCCTCATACAGCTGTGCTGTGCCAATCTGCTCTTTTGCTTTCCTTACCCTTCACGAACCTACATGACGTTTGATATGTTTTCCACGCTTGCTCCCGTCATCGCTTTCGGACTCGCGTCCACTGTCTCTGCTCTCCCCCTTGCGCCTGGCTTTACCCTTGCCGCGCGCGCGGCCTCCACTCTCTTCCCCGTCTCTGACTCAGCATCCTGGTCCGTGTCGCAGGACATTTCGGGCGCTGTCCCGTTCGACGATGCTACATTCCGGCCGATCAGTGATATCAAGGGCCTCACGCACGACGTCGTCAACTCGCCGGATGGCGTCCCTTCAATACGCGCGAAGTATCCCGAGGGGTCCTTCAAGCCCTCTGCGACCCCCCGCGGTGGGATCTCCTTCTATGCACCGGGCCCCAAGGACGTAGACTTGACCACCGCTGCGGAGGCCACGCTGTCCTATTCAGTTCTCTTTGAGGACGGATTTGATTTCGTGAAGGGCGGAAAGCTGCCCGGCCTTTGTAAGTCCTTTGTTCCTTCATGGTCGTGGTGCAGTGACCGACATCGTTATAGATGGAGGCGACAGCGACAAGGAGGCCATCGGCTGCTCCGGGGGCCGACGAGATAACGGCTGCTTCTCTGCTCGCTTCATGTGGCGCACGGACGGCGCCGGCGAGCTCTACACCTACCTCCCGCCCGGCTCCCCGGAGAACAAGGCCGTCTGCGACGTCCCCCCCTTCTCGACCTGCAACGACGTCTTCGGCGCGTCTGTCGGCCGCGGCTCCTTTACGTTCACCCCGGGGAACCGCACGACGATCGGTCAGCGCGTGAAGCTCAACGACGTCGGCCAAGCGAACGGCGAGCTCGAGCTCTTCGTGGACGGCACGAGCATGTTCACCGTCCCGGGCCTGGTGCTCCGGACGGCGGACTCTGGGCGCATTCGTGGGATCCAGATGCAGTCGTTCTTCGGAGGTGAGTTTCTCTTGACTCTCGGCTGTGGATACGTATATCGCACGGTGAATGGTGATGCTGACCGGTTGCTGCGCGCACAGGTAGCGACTCGTCCTGGGCGACGCCCAAGGACCAAAACGTGTTTTTCGGCGACTTCTCGGTGGCGATCACCAAGAACCTCTGAAAGCCATATTTCCCATCCTACGATCATCGTCATGACCACGATCCCACTCGGCGGCCTATACCGCTAAGCGATTCCCAGAAGTTACGAACCTCACGCTCATGTCGGGCTCTCGTCGACTCCAGGGCGATCGAGCCCGGCGCATTGCGTAGTCTAATCCTAATAGGTATCATCCACGTCTTCTGCACTGTTGTACGCTTACACGCATATATTCATCTACGTCGCGACGTTGTACAGTACTTTTGCTCTTGTCGACGCGCTATGCATATCATCGTCTCGCTAGGCCTCGCGGCGGCGCGCCGCTACAATAGGCGCCGAGCGCTCGTGTTTTCTCCCAACAACCAAGATGTACTCATCTGGGTGGTTACGTGCGTGCACCATCGCTCAGTTGGACAGTGCGTTCGTCTGATATGACATCGCCGATCGGCGTAACACCCTGCGTGTTTGTGTATGCTGACGCAATTTTCGCAGGACTGGATTTGAAACGTTAGGCAATCGATAGATGCATCCACCGAGGTTCGCGAGGGGCACACTGGGTGAGACGCATCACCGTATGTCATTCATTTCGTGCGTGATCAGATGAAACGTCATCCATGCATTGGCAGTGTACCACCGACGGCGGATCGACGCCACAAATTGGAGCGCTTGCAGATCCAAGTAGTAGTTCGGCTAAGCGCTATCGGGCTGTCTCCCGCGACCGGGGGAGAAGGTTGTCAAGCGTTTTTCCAAGCCAGGCGAGGAATATCGTTTCTACCCAGCTAGCGCACGCTCGCCGCAAAGCAATCCCCCGAGGTCGAGGCCACGGGAAAGCCTAGACAGGGTTTGTGCCTTTTGCTTTTGTACCCTTCTCGATGGTTCACCTCACTTCCTGCGACGACGTATTGTCAGTCACCACGTTATGGATCGTGACTTGTTCGTAGAGTTGTATGCTCCACACACGTGGATCCTGATATCCTTGATTTGCAGGATGAGACCAGCTCAGACCCCTCCTGAGCGACCCAAAAGGATGTGAATTCGTACCTTGGTGACTTTTCTGTGGTTATTACGGAGCAGTTATAGTTGGACGATCTCGATCGTTCCAACTCTATCTGCGTGTGCTACATGTTGTGGTTCTAATACTGTCGGCTATATTTTTAGAACCCCGGACACATTGTGGTCTACAAGCGTGGGACCAAGTAGGACTAAGTCCGCCATCGGAACTTTCATAGTCAACCCCACTGGGGACCCTTGCTTTTAGCTCCCATGGTCTTCGTGTTATTCGCTCCTCTATTGGTTATTTGCTGTAACATAATACTCTCTGTTCCTTCAACCCTGCACATCCCCTTAGGTCTCTCGGGTCTCATCGCGTGCTGCACCCTCTGAGGCCTCGATTTTTCGCTAAACTTTATGTAACCGCTGTGTATGTGCATGGTATGTACATACGAACTTCCCGACAACAAAACAGCCTGATCAATCGATCTCGATCGAAACCCATCCGCTGAAACTCGCCACTTTCAAAGTCCAGACGCGATCGAACTGTTGGGGGCGGCGATCACGATCAAACATAAGTACGGTACCGCGCTTCGTCTTGCCTTCGCGTAAGCACTTCCTCACATTTCACTCGGAGGCTCGTCGTCAAAGCGATGCCCGGAATCGGAGGCGCACCGCCATGCGCTGCGCGACGATTCGAAATGCAGTGACCGCTGCGCATGGACGGGTAGAGTTGAAGCTAGAAGTCGCATCCGTACAAAAATTCTGGACACGATGGTCGTGTCTTTCTCATCCAATATGCAAAAGTTAGGCCAGGTAATTCAAGTGGCCACTGCGGCCTCCTTCTGTGGCATGCGAGTCAGCTGTCTGGTAGACAGATGGTAAGTCTCTTGATAATGTGGGTCCAATCTCCCTCAGTTGTCTGTGCTGAGTTTGTTGGAGTTTTCTGCCCTAGTATTCTTCAGCAAGAAACAACGGATGAACAATGAAAAACGGCGAGAACAATGACTGACGTTGGGGGAGTACAGTACTGGCAGTGCTCGCTAATGCCAGATGCGGCGCCTGCCTAGTGATGGTAGATAAGTGCCATGGCGCCCGGGACGTCCATTTCTTCCACCACCTCCCTTCCTCTTCCATATCCCCCGTCCTCCGCTCCGCCTCCCTATTTCCGTCAGGTTGTGTGCAGTCTTCTGCGCATTCCTACATTCTTTACTCTCCACGGTCACTATCGCCTCGGTTTTCCAACCAGACGTCACTCTTTTACTTGGAACTAGGCAACCATGTTCGCCTTCAGGACCCTGCTTGCTCTCCTTGCTTTCTCTCTCGCTTCGGTCTCTGCTGCCCCTACCCACCATCGTCGGAGCGGTCGCTGCAAGGTTCCGCCTGCTTCGACTGCGGTTGCCGAGAGCACTGTCGTTCCCCCTGCTTCCACTGTCGTTGTCGAGAGCGCTGTCTCGCCTATAGTCGCGTCCAGCGCTGTTGAGCCGACCGCTACCCATACTGCGGTTGCAGCGACAACTACGCACCGGGACACGACGACCTCTTCTACCCACAAGCCCAGCAGCACCGCCCCGGAGCCATCCAGTTCCACGGCCAAGTCCCAGGCCTCCACCACTCCGAACAGCTCTTCGGATGACGAGAACACGACCGGCACCGGCTTACTCAAGAAGCTCTTCCCCGTTACACACCTGTCCTCTTGGACCACTTCCTCCTCGTCCGACAACGCGCTCCCGCTCGACGATAGCACCCTCGGTGTCACCAAGCTGCTCTCGGCGCTCTCACACAACTACGTCTCCGCGCCCGATGGCAAGTTGTCGATGCAGGCGCACTACCCCGAGGGCTCCTACACCTTCGGCCACGACCCGGAGGGCGGTCTCTCCTTCTACGCCTCCGGTCCGGACAACTTCGACCTCGACAACGCCAAAGAAGTCACGTTCTCGTACTCTGTTCTCTTCGAGGACGGCTTCGATTTTAACAAAGGTGGCAAGCTTCCTGGAGTCTGTGAGTGTCTTTTCTTTCTACGGAGATTATTCCTTCCGCCAATGCAACTGGCGTGCGAAAGCAATGTCTGTAATTTCTGCCGTGCCGAACTTGCAGAGATGTTGCTCGGAGTCCTGCTCAGCGGCCATCCCTGGCCGTTTGTGCGCGCCCATGTTGATGTTGGCTACTAAATAACCTGCGCGTAGTTGATTCTGACTCTGTTTTTCACAGACGGTGGTAACTCGGACGAAATCGCCGCATCGTGCTCTGGTGGCCGTCGTGACGACCGCTGCTTCTCGGCCCGATTCATGTGGCGCACGGACGGCAAAGGCGAGATTTACACCTACCTCCCGCCCGACTACTCTGCCAACGAGGCCGTCTGCAACGTCGCGCCCGAGTCTGACTGCAACGACACCTACGGTGCCTCCGTCGGCCGTGGCTCGTTCTCCTTCACGGCCGGCACGCGCGCCACCATCGGCCAGCGCGTCCGCCTGAACGACGTCGGCCAGGAGAACGGCGAGATCGAGCTTTTCGTCGAGGGAAAGAGCATTTTCACCGTCACGGGCCTCGTCCTCCGCAACTCGAGCGAGGGCAAAATCCGGGGTATCCAGATGCAGACGTTCTTCGGAGGTGCGTTCGTACGATCTGTCGGCCGTCCACTGCGGATCCGGATTGATTGTTTTGGTTCGATAGGCTCCGAGTCCTCGTGGGCGTCCCCCAAGGCCCAGAACACGTACTTCTCTGACTTCTCGTTCGCCGTCACGGATACGTTCTGAGCTCTGTCGCTCTCCGTGACCCGCACCCACGAGCGTCCCCGCCGCTCTGCACGACCCCTCACGTCCTACATGGTCCTAGCCCGCAAGCACATCTCAATACACCCCCTACACCTCGCCCACGCTCATCATTCAACCGCATTTCCCCTCGCAATATGCTAATCTCTGTTCATCGTCATCATCATCATCTCAGACCGGATCTCTGCTTTTTATATAGTTCCTGCTTTAACATTGGCTTGGTATCCATATTACACTACTATATTCGCGCCCGTGCTCGACGCACCCGTTCTTCGCTTTCCCGACGCTCCCCACTAGTGATTCTTCAAACTGGTTCTGGAATTCGCGATAGAAAGGGTGTCGCGAGGCACGGCGCGCTGCGGACGCGTCGCAGGGAGGAGCGGGATCGGGCCGAGTCATTTGCATTTGCCTAGGCAGATAAATATCTGTATCGCCCGGAGCCTTAGTTGCTGTTATACACAACATGTTATGATTTGATATATGGATAGGATGATTGGGTTCTATATTTTGAAGATTGTTATGCTTGAAGAAAGCATTATCATGATGGCTAACTCTAGGGCCTAAAAAGTGGGTCTAAGAACTCATCATGCATCCGCCGGGAGTCGAACCCGGAGCTAGGCCATGGGAAGACCCAATGTTACCGCTACACCACGAATGCAACATTATGTGGCATGTTGAGAACACTGTGGTTTCACAAGCTTGCAACTCTCCGCGTCCCATCCTTAGAACATTATGAGATGCCTACGTATGGAACCACACAAGTATGCATGGGCATTGAAATATAGAGGTCACATTCGTCCCATCAACGGCACAATGAGTATTTGTGGTTAGCTGAATTGGGAACCCCGGGAAGAGGTTAGGGCTAGCGTCAGGCGTCTGATGGGTGCTCATCGTCAACGACTGCGGAACCTCAGGCTGGCCACAGTCCAGACGTCCACTCGAACTCCCTGGTCACGGTCCAGACGTCCACTCGAACTCCCTGCTCATCACCACCACGTCTCTACCGCGCCCCCAAACTCTGCACTCCACTCAGGCGTCTCTTCTCTGTGTCGACGTTGTCGGGATACTGCAATTTCACAAAACCACATGGCGGAGCCACAAGCGCAAAACATATTTGTCGTCAACGGGAAGCCGGTCGCATTCTACCTCTATGGCTCGAACGAGCCGGGCGTTTCGAGCGCGTTATCCGAGGACGAGCTGGATGAGTATACGGAGAAGATAATCGTGAGTCGTTCAGCTCTGCATGGAGGAAAGGACGCGAGGTTGAGTGCGGGCGGTAGACGGGAGGTGGGAACGTCTGTCATGTGAGGGATCATGCCGAGACGATCCTTGCGAACGAGGGAGAAGGGCTCGACAAGCTTGTTGCTCGGTACAGACTCAAGTCCAAGCACGTCGAGAAGCCTACCTTCGTGGACGAGTGCATTAGGAAAGGACGGTACTCGCATGCAAGGATCAAACAGAAGGGCATGGGCGGTCGACCCCCTGGCCGGTGAGTCTCTGATCGATGTGCACCGTAAGTCCCGTCAAAACTCAGGTTCCATAGATCTCGCAATAAGTTCACAAAACAAGAGGACCACCATCTGTGCGAGTATCTCGCTCTGAGGATACCGAATCATGAGGCTGGTGGGCGAACTGGCAATGGTGTTTACCAAGAGCTCATGGAAGAGGCACATGCAGTATGTGTCTTTATTCTCTTTCAACACGGCTGCTGCGTCGCGTCTACTCGTTTGTGTATGCTGACCGTGCGTCAGAATCCCGACTTTTCATGGGCTCTGAGACACACTTGGGAATCGTGGCGGGAACGATACAAGAAGAAAAAGGAAGATTTCAATCGCATTATTGACCAGATAGTCAAGGAAAACCCTCCGCCTGTGAGCGGAAAGGGTTTGTACCAATACAGTCGTCTGGAGAACAAGCGGCTGCACCAAGAGTTCATGCAACAAGCCGAGTTCCATTTCGACGATGAGGAGGAGCCGGCGCCGGAGAAGGGGCAGGAGGAGCAGGAGCAGGAGCAGGAAGAGGAGCAGGAGGAGCCGGAGCAGGAGGAGCCGGAGCAGGAGCAGGAAGAAGGGGAGTTTCCTGATCTACAAGAGGAACCCCATCCCGCCGAAAAACCCCATGCACGCCAAAGGAGGCGCACAGCCGTCGAGGTTCAGAGGCAGAGAGAAGCATCTCAGCCTCGTGGCCGTCATTCTGCGCCTTCTCGCGTGCCTCAGGCCGAGAGTCGAGAGCCCAGTCCTGCCGGCGAATTCCAACCAATGGACGACGAGTGAGTGACACCTGGTCTGTCGGGATCTTCCTGTCCTCATGCGCGAGTAGCTTCCAGTCTCCCGAGCGGGAAGCAGGCCCGTCTGGCGCGCAACGCCCCCCCTCCCCGACTCCCCCGCCCCCGGCGAAAAAGGCAGCTCTGCGACCGGCCAGATCGGGTGCTGCAAAGCGCCCCGCTCCGGACCAGATGCCCATGAGCTCGCAGGCGACGCTTGTGAACCCGACGCAACCGCGCCGTGGCGCGTCCGTCCGCGAGCAGGAGGATGCTCCTCGGCCACAGAAGCGCCGGAAGACCAACGCACAGCCGCAGCGTGTCGCGAACCGTACGCCACCCCAACGAGGTGAGGATGAGGAACCGATGGACTCAGTCGACGAAGCGCGAGAAGAGGTCCAGTCGCAATCACAGTCACAATCGCAGCCCGCGGGGCAGACGAACGAGGACGCCATGGTGGTAGAGAACATGCTCAACGGCAGCTTCGAGGACGGCGAGCGCGCCTCCTCCGAGCCGTCTGACAGGGTGGTGCCCGACAGCGAGGACGAGCGCTCTCGTCGGAAGCTTTACCTCAGCCCTCTGCAGTCCGCCGGCGCGCAGGCAGGTCCGAGCCGTGCGGTGCCGGCGGCCTCGCGCAAGCCACCCGGTGTCAAGATACCGGCGGGGGGCATACAAATGTTTGCGGCAAGCCTCAACTTGGGCTTTGACAGCGGCACCGGGCCCGGACGCGCGTCCAGATCCACGGTGGCTGGTCCGTCGACTCGCGCACCGGTCACGCCGTCCAATTCGCGGAGCTTCATGCGCGCACCGAGCGCGTCCGAGTCGACGTCGGCGTCGTCCTCGGAGAGGGGCAGGGAGCCGTTCGACATCGTGCCGCTGCAGGGGTCGCGCGCGAGCGCGGAGAAGAAGAAAGCGAGGGAGCTCGCTGAGCGGGAGGAGTACAGCGCTTTGGAGGGGACGAGGGCCCAGCAGTTTTCGCAGTCTGAGACGCAGCCGGCGAGCGAGAAGGTGCTGAGGAATCGCCGAGTGCCGAGGTGAGGGTTGGTTTACGGACGTTCCTTCTATGCCTATGCTTATATGTATCTGGATCTATCTTACACGCTTGCTTATTTTCGTATCTCCTATAATGAATTGGCAATGTCGAATGAATATATTCCACTTGCATGCAATGAGCTGCGAGTCTCGGTGGGATGGAGCGCTCACTGCAAGTTGGGACTGTTTCGGGATTAACGGATACAACGACTCTGTGTTATACCACGACGTCCGAGTCGTTCGGTGGACGCGCTAATGATCGCAATGAAATACCAAACGTCCTGAAAACCTACAATCAGAATCATGCTCGAAAATGCCAAGAAACGCACCGTTCAAGGCCGCTCTGGATTCTAAACAGGCCAATCATTCGCCTCTAGCTCGAGGTCAAATACATGGGGCAGCGCCTTCCACACATTTCGACGTGTTTCCTCGTCCAAGAGACTAGAGGCAGTCCTGCAGGAATCGCATAGGCCATCCCAGTGGTCCTCCCAGAACCACTGACATAGTGGTTGCAACGCAGCATTAGAGGTATGTTTTGAGGTCATCTCGCCGCTCCTCTTGCGATCGCGAAGAGCTTCGTGAGCGGCTATGGAGCAAGAGTCGTAATCGTCACATTGCTGGCTGGGCACGGAGCAGGCGATGGCGAGAATACGGGTTGTGGCGGCCGTGGCCAATTGCGCCCTCCCGCGAACGACTTTTACGGTGACGTCGGTGGTGAGCTCTGGGAGGGCTTTCGGAAGCGTCTCGATGAGATACAACGAATAGTCGCACATCGCCAAGAAGGCAGATGGGAGCATGGAAGGCGTATTCGTCAGGCGGGCGACTTCGATCGCGAGTAAAGAGTGAAGCGGCCTGGCAGTGACGTGGCGTGCTCGACGAGCTTCGTCCTCCTAGGCTTCCAGGTCGGAAGTGTAGTACTTCTTGAGTCGCGCCAGGGCGTCGTTGAGGACGGTCGGAATGGCGTACTTGTGGCCCATGACGACGAGGGAATACAACACCAGGATCAGCACCGGCGTAAACTCGTCGTTCTTTGAGTAGTAGCTGACAAAGGCAAGATGAGATACAGGTCGCACGGAAAGAAATCGAGTGATCGACGTACTTTTTACCACAGCAGAGCACGAGGAAAAGATGACGCAGGTTGTCGGGGGCATCAGGCACCCGGACGACCGGACAGCCGTCCCAGGTCTCTTGGCCGGCCGGGGGAGGCGGGAGGAGGAACAGGTCGCGAAATACTTCGGAGTGGAGGGAGAGGACGCTCTTGTGGACGCGGAACGCGATGTTGCGGGCGACGACGACGATGTTTCCGTCCGCGAGCCAGACCTCGATGTCCTTCGTCACGCCATCCAGCCCTGTTTCATCCGCCTCTGTACGCCTCCGTTTGTTAGAGCCAGCTTCTTGGGGGTCCATGTGAGACCAGAAGTTGATGGTGAGGTTCTGCCATGCGTGAAGCCGTGGGTGGTCGCTCCAGGCGGGACCGTCGTTGCCCGGAGTGCCGACGGTGGCTGTCCGGGAGTGGCTGACGACGCGTGACGCTGGTGACCGCCTCGGAGGACTTAGTCTTGGTCACGACAACGACTCCAATCGCAAGACGACTCCCGGACGACGCCAATGACTCAGTCTAGTGCTGTGCATGGTAGTGCGATCCATTTCTCAGCAGCGAACAAAGCCTACTTTGACGAGCAGGCACACCAAGATCACGGACACGGCTTCGAACTTGGACGCAGGAATGTTGCCGCGATGCGCAAGGCTTGGCCTGAGCTCCTCGACGAGGACGAGACAACTGTTATGGACTTCGCGTGCGGGACGGGTATGTTGTCCGTTTCCTTTTCTAACACAGTACTGATGGCCTACATTTGAAATTTTAGGAAGCGTCTCTCAACAGCTCTGCCAGCACGTGAAGAGCGTCGTTGGGGTAGACATCAGCCAGGCCTCCGTCGATCGCTACAATGAGCAGGCGAGGAACCAGGGTCTCGATCCAGAAGAGATGCGAGCTATCTGCACTGAGCTGAGGGGTGATCCCGGCGAGCTAGACGGGCTCAAGTTCGACGTCGTAGTGGTGCGTATCAAATCCTCCGCCGGAACTGCTGGCTAAATGCGGTCGCAACGCATGCCCTGCATTGACACAGTGTTGTGCGTCGTACCATCACTTCCCCCTGATAACGGACACAACGCGAATCCTAGCGTCGTTCCTCAAGCCTGGAGGGTCGCTTCTTGTCGCTGATATCAAAGCCGCAGAAGATCGTCGTTTAATTTTTCCCGACGTCCACCACCACATCGTCCCGCATAAAAACGGACTAAACGAAGAAACGATGCGGAGCGCGTTTGAGGGGGCTGGCCTAGCGGAGTTCGAGATGAGGCAGACGTTTAAGGCGACGATGCGTTCGACGGCGGAGGACGTACAGTGGTTCATTGCGCGAGGAATTGCAGGGAGCTGAGTGAAGGATCAATCAAACGCTGTCCCCATGGCGTGGATGAGGATTGCGGACCCAGATATCGATGCCTGACTGGCAGCGAATGTAAAGACCAGTGTCGCATCCAGAGTCCATAGCAGACGTATAATGTATTTCAAGATTACTATATATTCCAGCTTGCCTAGGCCTGCCTGACGGCAACACTACTTGCATAGAAACTTTGGGGTTATTTGGGTCATATCTCATGCATCACAAGCGAAATTGGCGAGCTTAATGGTATTTGATTCTTGGATGAGAGGAATCGCGCCACACGGATTTGGAACGGCGAGCTTCTACCGCAGCTGACCGCCGCCGAGGAAGGAGGAGAGCGCGAGGACCCGCTTCCATGCCATACGTGCGAGCAAGTTGTAGTGTCGCCCTCGAAAGCGGGCGTGACGACGGCTGCGAAAAAGACCGTTTCATCCTGGCGGCAAATCGGAGGATGTGGCTACCGGCGAATACGAACGCGGCGTTGAGCCCGAAGCAGGCGCGACAGTCGACGACGGTCGCGACCGTGCTCGGATCCATGCGCTAGTCGAGCGATGATTTGAGAGCATCCCGTAACGCGGATAGATGGCGAGATTTCCACAACATCCAGGGAGACGATCTGAGTCTTGGGTGCGTGCGGGGTAAGGAGTCGATGAATGATAACGGAGAAACCAGAGAGCCGCGGCCCGATAGGTCGAGGGGATGATCGGCCGAGTGTGGTCTTGAGGTAAACGAAGGAGGGTTGTGTCGAAGAAAATCTCTCTTCAGCCACCGCGGCAGCCCAGAACCCGGCGGTCTTCAGCAGCATAGAGCGCCACCGCTGATAGAGTCCGTCCACGCGGGTAGCCATGACAAGTGCGGTGGTTGGACGATCTGATGGGGACGAACGCCGTTAGCAAAGTGCATTCTCTAAGCTTGGGTCTACTAACCGGCGTCGGGAAAATTTGAAGGCAAGATATGCGAGATACAGCGCAGAGTTAGGTTGTGAGTGGTTGTGAACTTGTTCCAGACGAGGCGGATGCGGTCGTTGGATCCGCCTTCCTCGCGGCGCTCCGACTCCATGTATGGGAAGGCGGGATCGCGGGACCTCTGGGCTTGCTTCTGCACGCAGACGGTCTTGACCGTCACCGTTGCCTGTCCTGTCGCTTATCCAAGCCCGCATGGGTTCATAATAGCGCAATGCCAGATTGGTGTCGGCGCATACCGTTACTGATGTCAGCTGCATGCGCGCACGCGTGCGAGCCTCCATCATCGGCGTCGCTCCCCGGTTCAGATCGGCATCTGTCCAGCGCTCGACTTGGAACAACACATAGTAGGTGTCCGGTGCTGAGATACGCAGACACAGAGCAATTTATTGGGGAGGACGGTGGAGGTGCCTCGCTGTCGGTGCTACCATGACGGAAAAGGAGGGCATAAGGCATGCATATGCACAAACAAGTGCTGCCGTCATGCAAAACCAACGGACTTGTTATCGTCTCGTAAATGAGAGAAGTCAACGAAAGCCGCTCAATGAGCGTGCCCTGCTTCATGTCGAAGTCGTCAGTAGGTAACTGGGTTGCTAGCCATGTTTGGAAAGCCTGACAGGATAGACGTTGTGGTGGGGTCTTCGGCCACCGGTGGCACGAAGTTCCGATTCTAGTGCGTGTTCTGACCGGGGAATAGGAGGACGAGGCCGACGGGAGCGACGGGGAAGACAGGGGCGACAAGGCGAGACAGCAGGTCCAGCATCGTCGCGTCCGCACCCATCGCCGACGCGGGGGGCACCTGCGAGGCAACGTCCACGTTCTCCTTCTCCTCCTCCCACTCCCGGCGCGAGTTCTCTTGGCGGCCGGCTGCTTCCCCGCCCGGTTCTCCTGGGCCATCGAACGCGTCACCATCACTGTGCTCGAGCTCCCCGCCTGCCACGGCCGCGGCTGCGACGCTGCCTTCTTTGCGGCCTTGGTCTTCCTCCGCGGATTGAACTTGTATCTTGGGTACTTCAGCTTGTGCAGGCGACGCTCCTCGTCGGCCTCCTCCACCGGCCTGATCAACAACGGCGCGGTTTTGCGTGCTCCCAGAGCCGCAGACCAGGTATATCCGGACGTCGGGGGGCTCCAGAAGACCCCGAAAGGGGGCTGGAACTGGGTGCCTGCTGGCAGGTCGCAGGTTGAGGCACGGGCAGAGCTGGATAGGAACTCGAAGAGAGTGAAAGGAGCAAGGGAAACGGACGAGAGAGCAAGGTGGAAAGTCGCCCCAATTTGCTGTGCCGTTCAGCGTACAAGGCTCGAGGCTCTTGCCAGCCTTGTGCCACCGATGTCATCGCTTCCTCGTGCTTTGCGGTTTGCTACAAGTTCCTCGTGACGTATCCCGAGCAATCGTAACCGATTGAATACCACCGACAGCCGACTACGCAACGCTGTTCTTCGAAAAGTCCACAACGCTTTGTCGTCGGCCTCGCGATATTTAAACCCCCTGCGCAGGATGGCCAATGTCAACACTACTGCCTTCCCCATCGACCACCCAGCATCCGCTTATTTCTCTTGAGCCAACGGTACGTCCGATGCCTCGCTGACCCCATCCGACGAGAATGCAACCTGGAACATACCGAGGGCCCTGTCGCGCATCGCCGTACTCTGAGAATTGTTCCTGTTAAAAGAGGCTGCGATTTTGTCCGCCGAAGGCCAACGAGACGGCGCTTGGGGGCTCCACACCCCGGGATTGCTGAAACCGGGGAAGAAAAGCGGCGTACCAGGCAGCCCAGAGGACTGAGACGAGCATGACGAACACACAGAGAAGCTGGGTGATGGCGGCACGGTCGGAAAGCCAACGTTGGCATCGGAGGGACTGGTGGAGCCATGTGATGGGTATAGAGAGAGCGTCACACTGGGGAAGGGTGCGACGAAGGCTGAGGACGTTGGGAGCCTCATCTCGAACGTCGCGGGCGGAGGGGGCACGAGTTGAAGTGGTGGACGGAGGCCGACAGCCGCCTTGCGATTGGGTACGCAGAGATTTGGCTGCTTGAGGAAGACCTCTTTGGCAGCTAGGAAAGATATGAGAACGAGAACGATCGGATGGCGTCAACGGGGTATATTGGTACACACCTTTGCTCGCAACCTGCTGCTTGCCAGTCGAGGGAGGGAAGTACCAGGGAAAATTAAACGCAGGGGCTTCGCCTGAGAGGGGGACGTTCGAGCCTTGGATCGGGGTGGGGCAGTACGGAGCGTCGGAGTGAGACTCGGGCCATCGGTTGAAGCCGACAAAGCTGGCCAAAGCGGGCGCCGGACGTGAGTCCCGGGGCGGCCGCATATGAGAAAGATGGGGGCGAGCAAGAGCTAGACCAGTTCGCTTTGGTGGTTGGGCGTGGCAGGGGCCTTTCGTGATGGACGTCTTCTCCTTCTACTATGGCCGGTGGTTGTACTCCCTTCCGGTCGACTCCCTGATGGGTACCTGCCAGTAGTCCTTCACCTCCTTGCTCTCGTTCCGCCACATCGTGGCGCCGAAGCTGGTCGTCCATCGTCCTCCGTCGTCTGAGAGGGCCTCCCGAGACGCGACTGGATCGGGTCCGCGTGTGGGAACGCCATGTTCGAACCCGCCTTGTACGTCGACGCCGCCCGGCCGGAGAATCAAACGCAAACGTCGTACGGTCCGTTCGCGAACCAGGACGCGTTCAACACGTGGAAGCTCGGACGCGAAAGCCAGCTGGGTTCCATGGGCCATCTGCGATCCGTGAACACCGCCCCCACAGGGGTGGGCAACAAGACCTTGTTCTTGTCGCGTATGGCGTGGTGACCGTGTTCACTTCTCCTGTGCCGGATCAACTGCGACTGTGTCGTATATTTCTCTTCGCAGGGGAAGATGCGGCCGGCATCGTCGATCCACTCGTGAGGGCATACGAAGCTTTCAATCCTCAGGCTACATAACCGCACCGCGTCAGCAACATAGGCAACAATGGACATGACACCCGTGGTGCTCACTGTACAGCCTGGATGTGCGCCTTCAAGTTGGACGCTTGAGGGAAGGAATGGTCTGGGCAGAATGGGCACCACACCTGGCTGGGGGCATCGTCAGTCGCCACGTCGGGGCGAAAGTAAGTGTGTCTTGCGCCGAGAAGGTGCCTTCGTCGGCGATTTCTTGGTCTGCGAGCGTGGCTTCTTCTTGGTCGGCGTCTTCGAATTCGACTCCCCAGCTTCGTCCGCCATCTCTTCATCCGATGGCGGAGTCGGTTGCCGAGTCAAGTCGAATATCGGTGGCGCGATCCTCGCGAACCCCTCGCCGCTAATGGTTAGCTGTAGTGGAAAGTTGGGACCTTCTGAGTTCGCTTGGTAGCGGAAGCCACGGGAAGTCCAAGACCTGGTTGCCGTGAGCAGACGTGACAGAGGGTGGATGGGATAGTGTGTGGATGGGATAGTGTTCGGTGAACGCCAGAGATTCGAGAATTCAACCTTTATATAAGACGTCTGGCATCCCAGCGGTCCCGTCAGGCATGGTCCAGGTACGAAGGCATTGGTGATTGTGAGAGGGATTGCTGAATGAGTGCGCAGCGCAGCGTGAGCGACCATCCACAAACGAAAAAGACCCAACCCGACACTCACTGGGCGCGTCGACTCCAAAAAGAAACATATGCGCGCGGCACGTGGGCTCAAGCAGATGCCACGTGTTTACAGTTAAGAGTGTATATTCTGTGCCTGTGTCGTGACGGACACGTAAGAGCGGCGTTTCAGGGCGGCGGGTGGTAGGGAACTTGAAGGAGGGGGGGATGAGAGGAGATGGAAGGGGCGACGGACAGACTGCGACCGACTCGGGAAACGGTCCGTCTGGAGGTGCTACTTGCGGTTAAAAACGCCGGAAAACGAGGTGGAGATAGGAAGTGGCTCACCTGGATGTGCTTGAACACGTCACATCTTGGACGACTGGGGAGCTGTGTCGCTGAGGATGAGGAGCGAAGCCTCGTCCTATATATAGGGGAGGGCTGCTCGAACAAAGGCCGAAAGAAGTGCCACTCCTTGCACCATTTCAGCTGAAGGGATGCATCGTGGACTGTGCGCTGGAAGCCTTGAATAAAGTTCAGGGTTGTGGTGAACGGGTGAGACCTGCCACGAGATAGCGATCTGCGAGAAATTTAGGACGAGAGTGAGCAGTTTCGGATGCTCGCCCCAGAGGTAATCCACTGAGTAAAATAATTTATAACCCTAAAACAATCACAGCTGGAGCATATACATCAAGGATACATAAGTAAGCCTTTGATCATGAGAAACATTAACGCTCACCGTGAGTCTCGACGGCCGCGGTCGTGCAAAACGCGCGCGACAAAGGGTGTTGTTTCGTTGTCAGATAGAGTATGTATGCACAGATAACACGCTCCCTTGTGCTCAACGTTGCCTTTGTAAACATTGAGCGTTTGTTTCGTTCTGACATTGGCCCATTGTCCCAAGTTGCTTGAAGCCGTGCGGGTCGCCAGATGATTGGCGGGCGTACGCCGAGGGATTACTTTAATACTTACTTTAATCCATCAGAAGATACTCGAGACAGCTCAAGCATACCCACATCGCAGCTCTAGAGACTGCAAGGACGAGGACAGTGTGGCGGCGGCGCGGGGGCCGGTCCACGTTGGCACGACACGCTTGTAGAGGAACCGACGGGAACCGGCCGGGAGTCGGTGTTAGCCGAGTCGCACCCGACGAGCGCTTACGCTCCTTGACCGAACTCTCCAGCCATGGCTCGGATGACTTGCACCGATACTAACGATGATTTTTCGGCTGGCACCGTCTAGCTTCACATGCTGTGATGTATCTGGATTGCAAGCTTATATATACTAGCTCTACCCTGTCAATGGAACTTGCCCGCAGCCAGTACTAACAATCCAACAGTACGCAAACAGCCTCTGTCTCAGTCTTGGTCTCAGTATACGACTACACATTAGCGTTCAGGGGAGAGCGGGTAGACTCTAAACAGGCTTCACTCCCCTCGCGACGAACCACGTCGCCTCTTCCCCCTCCGTGCTATGCGGCAACGGCTCCCTCCCCATGTCTCTCATCTCGAACCCGCCAAGGCCGGCGCCCTCGAACGCCGCGCGGAGCTGGGCCTCGCTGATCCCGTGCCGTTGCGGGACGAGCCCGTGGTTGTTCTCGGGGAAGAGCGCATGGCTGTCGTCCGCGGCCTTGATGTCGACGACGAGAAGCGTGCCGCCGGGCTTGAGGAAGAAGGTGAGCAGCCGCGTCGTGTCGTCGATCGAGGGGAAGTGGTGGTAGGCCGCGCAGCACTGCGGGTGGGGAAGGAGGAGACGACGTGAGGACAGAGGCAGAGAGAGGAATGAGGAAGGAGGGCGGGGAAGATGCGCACCAGGACGAGGTCGAACTTGGTCCCGTCCAGCTCGCCTTGCTCGCCCTTGAGCTCGACGCAGACGGCCTGCATGGCCTCGGGCGTCTGGCCGAGCTTCTCGGCGGCGAGGGTGTTGTAACGGTCGACGGAGACCTGGCTGATGTCCACCCCGACGATCTTCTTCACGTGCGGGAAGAGGCGCTCCGAGACGAGGCCTTGGGGACGTCATGCTAGTGAGTCCTGCGCATCCCCAATGTATAGGCTATGAATGCACGACGTACCGATACCGCAGGCATAGTCTAGGGTCACAGTGTGCTCCTTGTCGAAGAGGGCGGGCCACGCAGCGCGCATCGCTTCGACCTCCTTGCGGGCCATCTCGGGCCATCGGGGGTGCATCTCCTCGAGCTTGTGCGCGTGCTCGTCGAAGTAAGCCTTGTTGGCGGTCGCAAAGTCGTGAGCGTGGGCGTGGGCGTGTCCGTGGGCATGGTCAACGTCGTGCTGGTGGTCGGCCATGACGTTTGAAACGTTTGCGAGAGTTGTTGTTGGAGTTTGGTGGGCTGCAAAGAGGGTGGGGTTCTCTGAGAGTGGACCCCATCCTGTGCTGAATATAAGCCCAGACGGCGCGAGGGCCCGCGGGTTTGTCTTTCAGGACGCGTAGACACAGCGGGTGCAGTGCGGTCCCGGCCAAGTCGGTGACTAGGAAGGTACTCCAACAGAGCTTAATCGAGGGCTGTTAATAGACACCACGCGACTATATTTCGTCATACATACAGGTCAGATGGGCACTCCAGTTGCTCGGCGGGTCTAGGTGGCGCAAGAACCCCCCTCTTGATGACTCAGTGTTGTTCGTATTCACAGCCCAGTGTGCGCAGTGGGACGCCATGCAATGCGTGCAATAAGCCGGGCGTACGCCAACGTACATAGGCACTGGCAGCACCCAGGTACACACGCAAGCCCTGGCCGCAGCATCCCGAGTACGAGAGGGGAGCTGAGCCGAGGCTGGTGATCTCAAGCACAAGCACCCTTCTTTCCACACGAACGAACAAACGCTCGCCTCGACGATCTTCTGCGCGCCGTCGATTTCCCTCACGACCGCTCACGCGCGGCCCGTCCCATAGCACTCCTGACGTTTCCCCTGCCTGCTGCCATGATGATCCCGTAGTCACCCGTCGAGTCGACCATCCGTCACGGTAGAGAAGCGGTGCTCGAACCCGGCGTACTTGGCCTCGAGGTTCGCCTTGACGGCAGTGAAGATTGTAGGCCTTGAAGGCGCCCAAGTCCGCAAAATGGCCGTCTTTGACCACCGGCGGCGTCATCCGAGGACAGACAGACGCAAGCTTCCTGTAGTTGTTCGGTTGCAATGCCTGTACTGTCTTCTCCCGCTTCGCGAAGCTTATTCTCGATCGTCGCGAACCCGATGATCAATCCTTCTTGCGAACATTGAATAGACACACCAGGGAGGCAGTGCAGGCTTGCGTTGAATGCAGCTGAATAAGTCCGAAAAGCGGGTATCAGTGACCTGACGGCCTAAATCACACTTACCATACGACCTGAGAAACCAACGCACGATGCGCTTGGGTGGATTGTCTTGGGACGGAAGCCTTGCCAGGGACGCTCGCCGTAAGGCAGCGTTAGTCGGACCAGCTGAAAGAGCAGAAGGCAGAAAAGAGCAATATCCTAACATGATATAGATCCGGGGAGTGTAGTGATACATGCATCGAGAGCAATAGTTACGTATTGTGCTCACAGCAAGAATGCACGCACGTAGGTGAGACACACAATCCGACAAATGGGAATGATTTCCCGAACGACCGCCTCCTTAGCATGCGCATCCGCCTGAATCGTCTTCTCCGTTCAAGGCGCGTCCGGGGGTGACTGAAGACGCTTTCGTCCCGTTGGATGTTTCTTCTGGTTGCGAATCGACGCTGTATGGGCAAGGGGAATCAGCGCTGTGCAAGACTGGTGGAGCACGAGCGAGAGACGTACTCGTCTTTGATCGTCTTCGCCATCAGGGTAAATGCCTCCTCGACGTTGGTGGAGTTCTTTGCCGAGGTCTCAATGAAGGGTATTGATAGGTTGTCCGCGAATTCCTATCGCACAAATGCATGTTAAGGGACAGGATGCGGTCAGTGGTTCGACGGAAGAAACAGACCTTGGCAGCCGAGTACTCCACGACCTTCCTCTCGACCAGGTCTGACTTGTTGCCTATGATGAGTTTCTTCACGCCTTCCGAGGAATACCGCTCGATCTCCTGCAACCAGCCCTTCACATTCGAGAACGACTCTGTATCGAAGGAAAGAACGCTTAGGCGGGAAGCTTGTCACACGACGGCGGACGTACCTCCATCGGTGACATCATACACCATGATGATACCATGCGCACCACGGTAGTACGCCGCCGCGATCGTGCGGAAGCGCTCCTGGCCGGCGGTGTCCCACTGACAAGCATACGGGGGTTGGCGACGAGGCGGGTAGGAGAAAGGGAGAAACAGTTCGAACTAAGCACTCACAATCTGGAGCTTCACCGTCTTTCCCTCCAGCTGAATCGTCCTGATCTTGAAGTCGACGCCGATGGTGCTCAGGTAGCTGTCCGTGAACGCATCCTCCGCGAACCGTAGCAGCAGACATGACTGACAAGATCATGCACGGAACGTTCGGTCAGCATGGTTCGCTGTCACAATTCATCAACTCACCTTGCCGACTCCAGAGTCGCCGATGAGGAGCAGCTTGAAGAGATAATCGTACCCGTCCGGCATCGTTGTGTCTTTTGCCGTGCAGAAGTCGAGACGTGCAAGTTGAGCACAGAGGGATTATGCGTCGTCGTGTCGAGCTGGTGAGGTGAGTGAAGTAGCAGCAGTGGGGCCCCCGACGAGTCGGATGCTATGAGCCTATGAATGTCCGTCCTGTGCGGCTGGCTGTCCGTTTTCACCTGTTGCGCGCGTCGTTTGGCGAGGCCTTGTGCAACGATGATTAGGCGAGGCCACTCACAGCCATTGCCATTCGGGCCTGTGCCGGGGTGATCTGGATCATGATGGCGGCCTTGTCGTGGCGGAGGAGCCACCGCCGATAACGGTCCGCCCCAGGGTCAGGAACACGCGCTAATTTGAATCCCAGCGCGAGGCGTTGCTTATGTATTAACTTACGTGATTTATTTGGCTCCGAAGCTCTTGCCAAACATCCATCCGGCGCTTACGCTCTTTCATCATCTCTGCAGCTACCATGACCATGACTTCCTGTTGCAATCCTATCCCCTCTTGACAAACCTTCCTTCCACGTTTCCGTTAAATCAAACTCCGAATCATCAAGTACCATTTCCTCCGTTCGGGAATGGCACCCTTCACGCAGGATAGCACCAATTCGTCTGACTACTTCGACGACGACCCCGAGTTCCTCAAGGCAATTAATGAAGTGGAGATTCCGGGAGACGCTGCGGTGAGCCTTTCCAGAACTCCCTCGCCACATCCGCTCGCACAACCCCGAAGACGCGAGGCAGACTCGCCGCCCCCTCCCACCCAACCCACATTGAAGAGGCAACGCTCTCCGGACGACGATTTGTATGCCGATGAGGATGGCGCACAGTACCACAGCGTCCTCAATGCCGTCGACAGGACCTGTGGAGAAGACGAAGACTCGTACCTGGACTCGCACACCTACGGCGCCGCGCGATTCGGCGAGTTCGGAGAATACATGACGAGGAAGCGCGCGAAGCTGCAGCTCCAGAACGGGGAGATTGAAGGTGCGGAGGACGGGTCGGGCCGGCGGAGCAAGATCTTCAGCGGTCTCCAGATCTATGTGTGTATGCGCCCTTTTTGTTGTGTTTCGAAGCGGACTCACGTCTGGCGCGATAGATCAACGGTTGGACGGAGCCGTCCGTGCAGGATTTGCGCAAGATGGTCGTTGAGAACGGAGGCATCTTCCATCCGTATCTGGACAAGAAGTCGCTCGTGTACGTCCCTATCTTTAAGTTTCACTAGGGATGGACTAGTGTCGTCACCAGCCGTTCAGGAGGCCTCGGTGCGTGGTCCAAAACGGGAACCAGAACGAGACAGAACCACACAGTCACCCTCCCCTTCCGCACGCCCAAAGCTTAATAGGCCTGCGACCGAGGGGTTCCACACCCGCGTGGAGGCCCTGCGGGCGCCCATCTGGGAGGATACGTTCTCTACGCGATGGGTTGGGCCGAGTAGGGTCATGCGCGCGTGCATATATCCGGTCAATGCTACTAATTAGCGCGCAAAATGTATGCATCGTGCTCAGGACCGGGGTTCTTAACGCTTGTCGCGAAGGCAGAGCGTGGCCCTTGACTTGCTTCGCGAAGATGGAGCCAGGTCTTTGACGAGCCTCGCGGCGACAGCGTCTTTGGCGCGAGTTGTGGTGGCGCGGACTTGTTTCGCATGCCGCGATAACACAAAACGCGTCCGAAAGTGTCGCGAACGCAGCGCACGCGATGGACATGGGTGTGTGTACCATTTTGAGATGATCCCAACCATAACTACATCCCCATGGACTTGTATCCTTGGAGGTGGAGTTTTGGCTAGGTCGGATACGGTTACGAGTGTTGGTCATTTGGACATGACGCGCACTTATGGGCAACAATGAGCTCTGAAGGATCAGTCATGTGTACGCGTATGCGAGGTCAAACCGAAGCAGGTGTACCCGCGTCTGGCCCTGTTTTTGACCGTTCAAGCGTACAAGTGTGTCTGAATACTTCCACAGGACTCACGTTCTAACCTGCTCGCTCACTCCGGCAAAAGTCCGCGAGTTCAGGTACCTGAAGGTCGTCAAGCCCGACTGGCTTGTCGAGAGCCTCAAGGCTGGCACGCTCCTCCCCTGGCAGAACTACATCTTCAGCCCTGGGGAGCGGGTTGAGGCGACACAAGGCCGCAAGGCACCACAGAAGTCGCTCTTCGGCAACTTCGTCGCGCCAACAATGCGGCCTTCTGCCCCCAGGAAAGCCAAACCGATTGTGAGCGACCCACGCCCTAGTGAACCAGACTCTTCCATGGTCGTCGACGGTGACCACTGGCAAGACAGCGAACTCGAAGCCGAGCCGTCTCAACTTTCCCCCAGCCCCTCTCCACCACAAACACCAACAAAGGCCAAGGCTTCGCCATTCAGCCCGCTAAAGTCCGTCCCAACGACCCCATCTCGCCCTCTCTACATCACCGACCCTGGCTCTCCCGAAGACGCGGCTCGTATTCCAGAATACGCCGCGAACAAAGCGAACCCGAACGCTGAGCGCGCGATGAAGGACCCCGCGTGGCGGGCGGCGCACACGTCCGTCGCTCCGGGCTTTATCGAGGGGTATTACAAGAACTCGCGGCTGCATCACTTGTCGACGTGGAAGGCGGAGCTGAAGAACCTCGTCGCGGAAGCGCAAGAGCGCGCGGAGAATGGAGGCGTGGAGGCGTGGAAGAAGATGGCGAGGCAAAGCGGCAGGGCTGGAGAGGGAGAGGCAGGAGGGAGAATGAGCGTGAGCCAGGAGGCGGTGGAGATGATTGTACAGGAGAACCTTGGGGGGCGGGGACTGGGGAGCGAAGGGATGGAAGGAGACGTGAGCATGAAAGGTGCGAAGTTGGTGAAGAGGGCACCAGTGGGTAAGGGAAAGGGGAAGGAAAAGGAGAAGACCACGGACGAGGAGCGCGTCATTATGCACTGTGACTTTGACAGCTTCTTCGTATCTGCGGGCCTCGTTGATCGGCCGCACCTGCGAGGGAAGCCGGTCGTCGTTTGTCATTCGCAGGGCTCGACGGGAGGCGGATCGAGTACGAGCGAAATCGCGAGTGCAAGCTATGAGGCGCGGAAGTTTGGCATAAAAGGTGGTATGAGGTGCGTCCTTATGCAGCGGCCTTGGTATCTTTCATGCACCTTACCAGATTGTGATGCAGTTTGCAGCAGGCTCGAAAGCTTTGTCCGACCGTCATGACGATACCCTACGAGTTCCAACGGTGCGCGCAACCCATCTCATTACGTGCGCTCCCCAACTGAAATACCTACTGGGACAGATATAAGCAGTTCTCCCTGCAATTCTATACCATCCTCATGACGCACGCCGACGACCTTCAAGCCGTGTCTGTAGACGAAGCGCTGATCGACGTGACCAGCAGTGTCGTCCGTATCCGTGCGGAACTTGCCCAGCGTCCAAAAAGCGTGGACGATAGGAGCGATCCCGCCAAGGACTTTGCGGAGTCAATACGAGTGCAGGTCAGGAAGGTCACTGGTTGCGAAGGTCAGTATTTGTGGAAGCTTGTCGCGTGTATCAGGCTGACGGATAAAGTGCAGTAAGCATCGGCATTGCGCACAACATCATGCTGGCCCGCCTTGCGTCTCGAAAGGCAAAGCCGGGAGGCTCTTATCACTTGCGCCCTGAGGATGTTGCAGAGCACCTTGCTCCGCTGGATATCGATGCGCTGCATGGTTTCGGTTACTCGACCCGCCAGAAGGCTGAGGAGAAGCTCGGAACAACCAACCTGGCCGAACTGACCAAGAAGAGCAAGGCAGTTCTCTGTGAGGCCCTTGGGAAGGGCACCGGGGAGGTCCTATACAAGGCTCTGCGAGGCATCGACGACCGGAAGCTGGAAAGCGACAAGCCGCGCAAATCTGTCTCTTGCGACATCAACGTGCGTTGTTCTGGCCGTTCTTCCTAAACGAACGTGACGAGGTTTGATCTAGTACGGCATTCGTTTTGAGAACAACGGGCAAGCGGAGACATTCATATACCAGATGGCAGAAGAGGTCTCCCGCCGGCTGAAGAGCATCGACATGCGCGGTCGGTCCATCACCCTCCGGATTCTCACTCGAGATCCCAGTGCTCCTGTTGAAGCTCCCAAGGTATGTGCTGCAAACATGATATTGTGCTCGGGCTCATCTTGCGCAATAGTTCCTTGGACACGGCATATGCGAGTCGCACAACAAGCAGATGCCGCTGATCGGACCTGGAGGACGAGCGACCAGCGACGACAAGGTCATCGGAGAGCACGCCTGGCGGATGCTCAAGGGCTTCAGCTTCGATCCGAAGGAGTTGCGCGGCATCGCGATCCAAATTCAGAAGCTTGAAAAAGCCTCTGGCCCTCAGGAGGCGGAGCTCGGCCAAGCCCTCCTACCCTTCAAGCGCGTCGAAGCCAACAAGCAGAACCACGCCGAAGCTTCGGCAAGTCGCCTTCCGGCCCCACAGATTACTGTTCACCCTCCATCCTCTCAAGAAGATGATATCGAGATTATCGAGAACGCAGTCAAGCCCGTCCCAGTTGCAAACACCAACTTCGACTTGCCGTCGTTTTCTCAGGTCGACATGTCAGTTTTCGAGGCATTACCCGAGGACGTTCGAAAAGAACTCGAGCAAGAGTACCGGCGCCGGTTTGCAACCCCTGGACCGGCGCCGAAAGGCCCATCACCTGCGCCAGAACCCGCGCCGCCCGAGAAGAAGTCCATCCTGAAAGGCACGAATCTCAAGCGGATAACGAAGCAGCTCGCTCCCCGCAACCGGCCGTTGCTCTCGCCCACGAACAAGCTGTTCGGGAAACGCGTGTACGCGTCCTCCGTCACCGTCTCTGAGCGCGAGCTCCGTAAATACGGCATCGACCCCGAGGTCTTCGCCGCGCTCCCGCCTGAGATGCAGCGCGAGCAGCTCGCCGCGCGCCGTGCCCCAGGGGTGACCGTGCACATTGGGAAGCGCAAGGTGCTGAAACCGTCTAACGGGCCGCGCTTTCGGGGGACTCCCGGGATCGTCTTTCGTCCCCCGCCGCTGCCCAAGGCGGTGTACCTCCCGGCGCCGACGCTGAAGCAGCAGGGGAAGGAAAAGGGCGAGAAGCTGTGCTTTACCGAGAAGGAGGACGTGCAGACGGTGATCGAGAGCTGGGTGGGGAGCTTCACGGAGCACGCGCCGAACCAGCGGGACGTGGACTACTTTGCGAAGTTCCTCGTGCAGTGCGTCGATGGGGAGAGGTCTGCGGACTGTGGGGTGGAGAAGGCGGTCGCGGTCGTGAAGTGGTGGCTTGTGCTGCTGAGGAGGCATTTTGGTGTTTGGGAGGACGCGCCGGAGGTAGAGGGGGCTGGGGCTGAGGCGAGGCCGAAGAGGGTGACGTCGGAGTATGTGGGGCGGGCGTGGTGGAGGGCGTTCCGGGAGGTGAAGGCGAAGATGGATGCGGCTGCGAGGAAGAAGTTTGGCGGATGTCTTTCGTTGAAGTAAGGATCTAGGGGAATGGTTTGATACTCTAAGTTATTATGTATGTATTTTCGATATGGAGTAATGTATGACGCCTGTTTACACGTCGTCTGCTCGCCACCATCGCGCAGACGGCCTCCCTAAATACCGGTGAGTTCATAATCTCACCTGATGCCGTACTGAGAATACGGGATACAGGAGACAGTATTCGCCTGCGGGTCCCGACGTTCCGGCGCTCGTGTAGTCCTCCCCGGTATTGTATGCATTGCTTCTGTCCAGAAGGCACGAGATTCCAAGTGATAAGGTTCAATGACGGGAGACATCGTATAAGAGTCTGCCCTCGACAGAATTGATCCCAAATGCTTTGCTATCCTAGCTCGCCAGAAACACCTCCCCGGGGGGCGCAGGCGACTCACGTCACCTCCAAACAACCATCATCCGTCCTTTAACTCGTAACTCTCGACATAGAACGGGAACTCGCCGCCTCTAGACGGTGCGCTGGGTACGTCTCAAGTCCATTCCTCGCCGCATATGTTTAGCTAGGATGGTGAAGGGAGCGCTGCCAGTGAGGGCGCTTATCGGCGGTAACATGTTTACCCCTATTTGTATTCTAGCTTACTCAATCATAGGCGCCCAAAGGCTATTGTTTACAGGCGTCTAATGGATATTTCGAGGACAATGCGCCGACCCCGTCAGACAATAAACAATGGCTGTTACCCGATACCATCCATTCCAGCGAACAACAATGCAACCATGGGGACTTCCTGAAGAGCCGACATGCTTTTCAGGTGAGGCGCACTGACTTTTTCCCCCGCTCTCTCACCTTTCTCTGCTACTACGACTAGACGACTCGACATGTTGTCGAGCATTTTCATGACTTCGTTCCTTTTCGGCGCATCTTTTGGTGGGTACAGTGCCTAATGTTCCTATGCGCACTCTGCTGATTATCGTATAGCCGCACAATCTTCACCAACTGTAGTTTGCGTTGCAGGGCAATGCCTCGAAGGGTTCACTAACACTACCAGTATGTAACGCCACTTGTCTTCCCTTCCCCTCGCGCTAACATCGCATAGTTGGCGCGGTATTATCTGCGTCTGGGGCTGCAACCGACGCTCTCCTTCTACCGGGGCAATACACCTCGACGTCTGACCCCTCCTTCCTTCATGAACTTCTCACGTCCTCCGGTGCCTCCATCTCATCATCCCCTGGCTTCGATGCCAACCTCTCCCTCCCTCTCAATCTAGCGCTCCAACCAGGTGTCGCAGTCTACCCTCAGGCCACGTACTCTGGTGATGCAAGCTTCGTCCAACTCCCAAGCACACCATTGAACAAGACTTCGATATCCCCGGGCTCTCTGGCCATGTCATCGAACGTCTGGGCTGCGATCTCAGCGGGATCGTCCAGCAATCGCGTTATCTTTTGGGATAGCGTGCCCGACGTCTCGCAGTTGCCTTCAGGTGCGACCGGTCTCTCAGCCCTACTTGACATCGAGTCTGCTGCCTGCTCCCCACCATGTGCTGGCGCCGGCGTATGTTCTGCTTCTGGACAATGCATCTGCCCTACGGGTTTCAACGGCACTTCTTGCGAGAACTGCTCGCCCGGATTCTTCGGCCTAACCTGCCAGGCGTGCCCAGCCGACTGTGCCAAGTGCGACGATGGTATGACGGGCTCTGGCAAGTGCCTCGAGCCTCTCATCAAGAACCTTCCGTCTACTTGCAACTGCTTGAATGGCGTCTGCGGAACCAACGGACAGTGTACTTGCAACCCTGGCTGGACGACTGCGACCAACGGCACCGCCTGTGCTAAGTGCTCCGACGGTTTCTTTCTGAACAACGACGGGAACTGCGAAGGTACGTTGTATATCACCGACCTTTTACTTGCGTCACTGACCCTGGATACAGTCTGCAGCCTGGGTTGCACCCAGTGCGCTGATGGAAGCGGAGACTGCATAACCTGCCAGTCCGGCTTCACTCAAAACGCCAACGACCGCACTGAATGCTTCGCTTCGCAAACGACCACGTCGACGGGCACTGTGTGCCCTGACGGCAGTTTTAGCAATGGTACCGCCTGCGAGCCTTGCTCTCCTCTTTGTCAGACGTGCACTGGCGCCACCTCCGCGGAGTGCATCATCTGCGGAGCTGGAAAGTACACGCTGAACGGCAATTGCGTTGGCACGGACGGCAACGGTGTCTGCGATGGTTCCAGCTTGGTCGCGGACAACAACAAACACGAGTGCAATAGTGAGTGAATACGTCATCTCGTCGTCTCTGAGTGTCTGACATCCCTTCTAGCTTGCCCCAACCAGTGTACCAGCTGCAAGTTCTCGTCCTTCACTGTCGCATCCACTATCGATCAGGTGCAGTGCACAGGTTGCCTCCCTGGCTTCGTCCTCTCCGGAGGCAAGTGTATCGATAGTTGTCCTACGGGGACCTTCCTTGACCCAAAGGACAACGTCACTTGTACTGGTGAGTGCATTCGACCTATTTCAAGACCATAGTTGACAATTGTCCCACGTAGCGTGCGACTCCTCGTGCAGCACTTGTGTTGTATCATCCACGTTCTGTTTGTCGTGCGCAAACAACCAGCTCGCGTCCAACGGCTCATGTGTCGCGTCGTGCCCGTCCAACTCGTTCAGCTCCTCTGGCCAGTGCATCGCCTGCCACTCAGATTGCGCGACGTGCTCCGGGAGCTCGTTCAACCAGTGCTCGAGTTGTTCTTCAGACCGCCCGGTGCTGACGAACGGCCGCTGCCTGCCCACATGCAGCAAAGACCAGTACTTCGACACGACATCGTCGACATGCAAGTCTTGCGACTCTAGCTGCTCGAGCTGCTCTGGCTCGGGACCGAGCAACTGCCTCGCTTGTTCAAGTTCCAGCCAAGTCCTGCGCGGCGGAACGTGCGTCTCCGCAAACTGCAACGGCACTTCCAGCACCATTCCCGGCCTCGGTGTCTGCCTGTCCGATCTTGTCGTCGTCCCCACCGCGTCGGGTGCCGCCTCGCCGCTCCCTACCATCACCGGCATCGACACCCCCACTTCCACCACCACTGTTCGTCGCCCTCTGGCCTGGTGGGAGATTCTCCTCATGGCCCTCGGATGTGCGTTCATCTTCGTCGTCATCCTCATGTGCTGGCGCCGTCGTGCCCGCAAGCGTCGCGCCCAGGCAACCGCGAACTTCGCGGCGGCGAAGCGCCTCGACCGCCCCGGCGACTGGCGCCACCGCCTGGCGCGTTTCGGCGAGAGGCTCTTTGGGCACAAGAAGGGCCAGCGCTGGATGCTCCCGGACAACCCCAACGAGATCCGCCTCGAGAAGCTCCGCGCTGCCGAGGAGGCCCGTCTGGATGGCTTCCGCGAGAAGATGCGCCTCGCGGAGGACGGGCACCACGAGCGCGACATGGCAAAGGCGCGCGCGTCGGAGCTGAAGCACGAGAAGGACATGGACAACCTCCTGGACGCGTACGAGTACTCGCGCGCGGGCTCGAGCCGTGCGCCCTCCCCGCTCCCTTCGCTGCACTCGTACGACGGCGACCGACACTCGCACAAGGCCAGCAGCCGCGGCTCGGATCGTGACCGCAAGCTGCCGGTGAACGATCTCGCGCAGGAGTCGCTCTACTCTCAGGTCACCGGCCAGCCGCGGCGTGCGCCCGAGCCCCGATTGCCCGTGCGCGACGTTCCCCCACCCGACGTGCGCTACTCGAGCTCCACGACGTATAGCAGCTGGCTGCCGGATCCCCCTACCCAGACGTCTGCGCCGACCCCGGCGCAGGAGTACGCGCGGTCAGTATCGCAGCAGGGCCACAGGGAGGACGAGCCGCAGCGCGGTGCGTACTGGCTGCAGCCGACGCACACGGGGAGCTCGGGCGGGTCGCGCAATCCGTTCCTGCGATGAGCTCGAGATGACGATGGACTCAAGTAGTAGTGTTGTGTGTTTCCCCTTCGACTTTCTTTGGACACGTACATGTTTTTTACTTTCACTCGCTGATCCTCTTACGACGCTTTGCACGGACATGACATTGACTCTTTGTACACGGCACGGTTCCGACACCTCACATAGTGTAATCCTTGTGCGCTGCTGGTGGTGGCGGCGCGCCTGTACATACTGTAATTCGCCACCTCGCACATTTGTAGCTACTACACACACTTGCATTGCTGTTCGCTGCTAGGCATCGCGTCGCAATATCACTCGCTGTATCCTACGTTACCGCTCAGTCTATCTGGAATGGTTCTTCCGCACGCTTACGGTTGGCCGTTTTCCGACTCAACGTCGGTCACCTCGTTAAGTGCATCAAGGTGCCCTTTGAACCAGCTACGCTTGACCAAGTTCGTATATGGGTGAGTAATTCGACGACATGCCTGCAGGGCTATGCTAGGCGCTAAGGGGCTATGCAGGATGTTGCCGGATCCGGCCCCACCGTCTAGGACTCTGTAGGAAGTCATCGGATACGATGGAATCCTGCAGGGTTCCGCCGCATGCGATAAATCATTGTAGAGCCCTGTAATGCTGCCACCGGGTGATAGAAATGATTACAGAGCAATGTAGCTGTGCCGTAAATCACTGCAAAGTGATGCAATTCATCCGCGGTGTGCGGCCAAGTATTGCAGAGCAATACAACAGGTATAGCCCAGGAGAAATACTTGGCAGATATTCAGTGCAGTAGGACCAGGGCGCACAACAGAGATATAAAAGCGAGACTAGAAGATTTCATAAGGGTGTATAGCCCATACTTGCATACTCCGGATCTACCCCATCATCATCGTCATCCTCGGCACGACCGCCATCGCCTTCAATGCCCTTGAAGTCATCACCACTGCCCTCGTCTGCGTCACTGTCCAAGTCCAAGTCGCTCGATGATTTTGACTGCTATTAGATTTCGTGTGTGTTGCGTGGCCGTGGGTGAGCAGTCACACCAGAGCAATGCCTGCGAGGAAGCCCACTATACGGCAACTACAGCCTTTCACCGTACACTACCATACGCCGGGGGACTATTGTAGTCCTCTACCATATCTCCCTATCAGTCCTACATGGTGCTACAATATCTCCCCATTGATCTTACATGGCACTACAGGGACCACGCACCTATCCGACAGGCCACTGCAGTATTTCCCCCGGTTCCGGTGAAATCCTACAGGGCCCTGGAGCACGCTCCGCTATAGACTGTAGGATATCGTCACATACGTCAAATGGCTGCAGAGCCAGATGCTGAATTGTATAATGCTGTGAGGCACCTACGAACCACTACGATGCCTACAGAGCTCTATGGATTATTACAGGTCTCTGTAAAGCTCAAATCCGGTTTGCTGATGTCGGAGCTTCGCATACGTCAGCTGATAACGGAATACATATACGTACGCGACACGATCGGCCTGTTCGAATCGGAGTGGTTAAACTGCCCACACGATTTCGTCCACCCGTGCGAGAATTCAGGCCAAACACTTGAACATGAACGGTGTTTCGACACGACAGACGTCTATTAGCACCTTCTTAGCACACCAAAGTAAACAATGCACATCCGCGACGGTAAGCATCTACCGTAGTATGTATGGGTTATGAATTCACGAAGCAAAGACGAGAGACTAGTACTACATCGGTTAGGGTTTACAACAACACCTGCAGTTAGACGATAAACAACAGACAGCAACGAGCAACACACGAGAGAATCCAACGAGCCTCCACCAAACGGACCGGGTGTGGAATAGTTGAACCAACGGCAGAGAAAAATAAACCGTGATGATCGTGATTGTGTGCGTAGCGATGGGGAGGTCATAACCCAACCTGCGAGAGGATATGACCATCTACGACCGCGTGTCGGATGAGACGCGGCGGTCATGACGTGGACGAGGAGTCGTCGTCCATCACCCTGCTCGGCGGCCGCGTGGGCGGCCTGCTCGACCCCGTGCGCGAGGTTGCGCGCGAGGTCGCCCGAGAGCGCCTGCGCATCACCCGCTCCTCCTCCTCGCGGTCGCGAAGCTCCTGCTCCCGGATCTCCGCCTCCGTCATCGGGTACCGCTTGACGCACTTGAGCTCGAACGTGCACGGCAAGTGGTCCTTGGACACCTCGCGCACGAACCGCTCGTCGTCCACGATCCCGCCGAACATCGTGTCCTGGCCGAGCCAGTCGCACCTGAGCAGCGTCTGCTGCAAGCGGCCACCGGGCACGCCGTGCGCCGTCGAGCGGTTGTGATAGAATGATTCGGAGAGCAGGCGGCGCTGGCCCCGCGAGCTGTTGTCGTACTGCGGCTGCGAGAGGCGCGTGTACATGCTCGTGTGGATCGCCTCGATCACGTCCCCGCACGTCACACCGATGTCGGGGTTCGTCGCCGGCACTTCGATTGACCACGGGAACGCGCGCGAGATGAGGCGGACCGACTTGACGCGCGGCCACGTCGCGGGAGCATTCCGGCCGTTGTACCACGAGCGACCGGGGCGGTCGGAAGAGCGCTGGCAGTTGCCCGTCGGGAAGAGCATGTTCCACTTGAGGTAGTCGCGATCGAGCGCGTCGTTCGGGGGCATGATAAGTGGGTTGATCTCGACCCGAGCCTTCATGCGGTGTACGAGCATCGTGTTCAGGACGGGACCATCTGGGAAGAGCTGTCGGTGGGAGACCAAGACGCTAGAAGTATTCACGTACAGTCCTCGCCCTCAGCGAATTTGACGTTCTCAGCCTGATCCCATGGCATTTTTTCTTTGGGGTTCTGGAATCGTGAACCTTGCGAGTGCGAGGGCTGCATCGGCGGCGCACCGGGCATCGGGGCGGCGGCGGCGGCAGGGGTGAAGGGGTAGCCAGCGGGCATGACGCCCGGCATCGCGCCCGGCATCCCTCCGGGCATTCCACCCATAACTCCCGGCGGCATACCACCCGGCACCATGGGTACATAGGCCATACCGCCAGACATACCTGCAGGCATCGCCCCGGGCATTCCCATGCCCATGCCCATGCTACCCATGCTCATACCCATAGGAAACATCCCTTGAGGCGGCAAAGGTTGCTGGAATGTGCTGTACCCAGTCTGCGAGCCGGCGGCCATGTAGGGCGTGGTCGGCGGCGGTTGTCCAGGACGGGAGAATGGCGTGTGGCCTCCGCCAGCGGCGCCGGGATTCGGGAAGCCGGTGTAGTCCATGGAGAAACCCTGGTTGGGCTGGACCATGGGGGTCGCCCCACCGGGGAGCGTAACAGGCGGAATAAAGTAGGAGGCGGGGGTCATGAAGCTTGCGGGCACGTATGGAGACTGGCCGGGAAAGCCTGCAGGCTGCTGTGCCCAGCCTGGAGTCTGTCCTTGGTGTGCGGGCGAGCCCTGGGGGATGACGTTCGGGGGCGGATTAAGAGGAGAGCCGCTTCCGCCGCCGGGGGATGGGAATGGCGGGACGACGGGAGTGAAATGCATGATAGCGCGTTGGTCGTGGGTTATCTGACTCGCGCGACGGCGGCCTAGACGGTGATGACTTGGCAGTTGTGAGACAAGAACGGCAAGCAATGGGAAGCGGGGGGGGAATGGAAGGGCGTGAGGAGTAACATACCTTTTCTGAACTGACAAGAAGCACAGCCGATGGTGGAGGCGATGACTCGAAATTTACTGTCCACGAGGGCTCCAGGCGTGTGCGAGACAGTTCCTCCCTATTCTCGGAAGTCAGACAATGGAGCGGTAGAAGTGCAGAGAAGAACACACCTGGCTTAAACGTAACGGGGTCGAGATGACTCGATCCGCGAGGTCTTCAACACCCGATGTGCCGCGAGCTCCGACAACACCAGATGAGGAGAACAATATACGAACACGGGCGACAGGGTTTTGTAGAGATGGGTCAGAGCTGGAAGGAAAGCGGGGCCGAAGGCCAGTCGAAGGGTAGGGTGGAGGGTATACCAAGGATGTCCTGATTGTCAGCGATGGCCACGATGATGGTTTCTGATACCGTCTTAATCAGACAGCTCAAACCAGGCTCAGACTGGCCTTATAATTGTTGTCCGACAGCGCGGAGATGGGGCGGTGGGCGTCGTCGTCAACGTCGCCGCCAACGTCCACCCAACGTCGGTGGTCGTTTGGTTTGAGGTCCCAGAGCAGAATCGGAGATAAATCTGAGTTTAGAAATGTGTTGCACCGTTTGATTAAGAATGCCTCCAGACTTTGGAAACCGACTTAACTCCGCTTGTACACCGGCGGTGAAGCTGAAGCTTGTACTTGCACTCATCTGCACAGTACGCACCGGTACCGTCTGCAGCGTCGGTGCTCCGTGCTCCGTTCTCCGAGATGCTGGATGATTTATTTTCCTTTGTTCCGTTGTCAGAGGCAAGTTGCAACGTGTAAACCTCGAGGACGATCTGATCTGATATCACTCAGGCGCCAGTTGACTCGCAGTCGCCTCGTGCCCCAGCCCTTCTCCTCGAGCCCGCTTTTCTCAACTTTCCTGTACCACCCCCTACGGCTTTGGCTCGCCCTTCCGCCTTATAACACACCCTCCGTGTGGTTTACTGGAGCACCCACCACCTCCAACAACCCTTTCTGTGATCGAGGATCGAGATCAGCCCCACCTTTGACCCTGAACCGACGGAGCCATGGCAGACACGATCGGCAAGTGGGCACCCGGTAGCTGCTGTATGTCGTAACCACTCTTGTCGTTCAGGAAGAAGGGCTAATTCGCGAATCGTGGCAATCAATCCTCATCTAGATGGTCCCGTTCTCACCCAGACGGACTTGTACCTCCTCGGCACCGACTTGGAGCTGAATCCCATCCTCGCCAACACCAGCGAGTCCTTCCAGCTCATCTTTAACCTCGCAACCGGTGCGTTCCACCCAGTTCCCCCTCAAATACCCGTTCTTGAACCGTCCCATCCTTGTCCGCGGACTCGCAGGGCAGACCGGCGGATACAACCATGAAGCGCGCGACCGCGACACTCCCTTCACCGCAAAGGAAGAGCCCGCAACGATGCCCCGTGTAGAGGAGATCATCATCGTCACCGAGCTCAGCCCATGGTGCACAATCGTTAAGAACCCGCAAGGCGTCACCCTCGGCGACATCTGCGGAACTCTCTTCAAAGAGTCAGTCCACGCTCTTCCCTGATTGTGGCCGGATCAGGATATTCATCAATCTGTGCCGCTTACAGGTATGGCGAGAAGATGGTCACCGAGAAAGAGTTCGACTCGCTCCCCGCACGTCTGCAAGAGCAGGTCCGGCGATACGCGTCGTCCGCCGCGAACCAGGGCTGGCAGCAATACTATTCTCCTCAAGTGGCGCCGACGCAGTTCAGGCGAGTCGGTAAGTCCGCCCTCTCTGGCCTCTGCTTCCTAAATGGAGGTTTGAGACTAATCCTCTCTCCATGCTGCGCAGACTGGCTGCGCGAGCGCGTGTTCTTCGACAAGCTCTCGCGCAAGGACGGCTACTCCAAGGCGCGTCTGGGCTACGCCGCCCCCAACATCTTCGTCCTCTCCCTCTCCAACTACTGAGCGCTGAGCGGTGGCGAACCCTGCGGACATCTACAGTTATTTCTTCATTTACGTTTACGTCCACGCCTACACTCACGGTCTGATTCCTGCTCTACTATCACCTGCGCTCTTCTGTATATTGTAATCCCTGATCTCGAGCTGTGCTGTACCACTCCTGTATCCAGATTTTCTTTCTCCATCTATTTCGTGTGCGTTAGCTGTCGCTGAATATACACTGCTGTCTTAGATCCGAAGCTCGCATGGCCCCCAAAGTGCTTGAATCCATTGGTGCACAATAAAAGTTCATCAGCCGTTGTCCGCACCGAAGCTGGCTCGTACAAGTCCCCAAAGTCCAAAGGAGCGTACAAATACACCGGGGGGGAAGGGGGCCTTCACACTCTTCCTTAACCTCTCCGTCTCCGACCATCGTACACGCGCATCGCCGCTTCCATCCCCTCTCTCAGTTCACCCGTCATGCGCGCTCGGCGGCAGCTTCTTCCCCCCGGCCTCCTCGCACCCCGTCGCGTCGACCTGGACGGCGGTCATCTCCACCCGGCCGAGGTCCTTCGACGCGTTGTTCGTCAGCTTGTCCATCGCCTCGAGCGCGATGTTGAACCCGTCCGGGGCGGTGTCGATCGCGAGCACGTTCAGCGTCTCGTTCGTCGCCGCGAACGAGAGCTGCCAGCACGAGCCGCAGTTGGGCGAGTCGAAGCCGGCGACGGCGAAGGAGCCGCCGATGTTGGGGAAGCCGGACGCTTGGGAGAATATCATCCAGCCGTCTGCCGCGCGAGCGTGAGCGTGGGCGTGGGCCGTGGGCGCACTTGAAGGGATGGGAGAATCGGGAACAACGGAACAACGGAGGGGGAGGGGGGACGCAAAGGCACTGCGCGAACACGCACGCACCTTTGGTGATGAGCCCGTTGACGCCGTCGGAGCAGGCGACGGTGTCCATGGAGCCGTTGGGGTTGTCGTACGTCTCGTCGAACGACACGGACACGTTCATCGGCGGGCCTAGAAAGGTCACTTTGCCGAGCGCCGCGGGGAGGGCCCGGGCGAGCAGAGCTACTGCGACAAAAGCGAGGGCGGATTCAGAGGAGCGCATTGCGACGATCAATAACGTGGAGGTGAACCCTCTGGAGCGGAGGGAGAGCGACCGCCTTGGAGGCTGGGGGTCAGGAAACAGTCCGTCCGAGGCGCTTTTATGCACGCGCGAACGCAGGTCGAGGAAGGCAGAAGCCAGGGACCGAGGAGCATGGGCGGCGGTTCGAAGACAGAAGTACGACCTCGGAGGAATTCCAGGACGAGCGGTCTGGATCCGATTGTGTGCGTGGGTCGACGGCATGCGCACACGCGTCGCGGGGACTGTTGTCCAAGCCGTCCAACGAAGGACAGCGCCGGTCAGCGAAGCCGTCCAAGACGCTTCGCGCGCTGTCCAGGTGGCCTACGTCGAGGTCGAAAAGACTTTCCAGCAGTCGTGGAAGGCCCGAGCTGGTGCCGAGACTACATGCACTCCAGCCTCGTGCCGCTCGGGTGCCACCGTATGATCCTGCACTATAAAGTAGAAAGCAGACGTTAGCTTCTACAAACGCTCTGAAAATAGGCTTGACGGCTCCCATACCCGTCTTCTGCTCACATGGCCGGTAGTGTGTCGGTGGGTATGAAGTGCGTTGACGGCCGTAAGAGCTGGACCTTACTGGGCTCGCAATGACGTCGATCGACGTCGTTCGCGGGAATACAACCCAAACCTTGTGCGTAACTCGGCTTTGTGCACTTGTACAAATCGACGCCTATGTAGGATACCGAAGTTCAAGCTTTCAAATTTCAAGTCCAATATACAATAGACGTGAGAGCCAGGAGTCCATCTCAAAGTACAACGTCAGAAGCGTTCACGTCTTTCGTCTTTCCGTCCTTTCACCCGTTCAGAACCCCTCCACTGGCACATCACAAGCTTCGCGTCCCCTCTGGCGGCGGGCGCGCCGCAGGCGACTTCCTCGGCCCATTCCCCTGCTCGCACGACACCGGGCTCACGTATCTCGCCGACGCGTCGACCCTGCCGAAATCGATCGCGTTGCCATGAGTGAGGGTGTTCATGACGTTCAGCCCGACATTGAAGCCCCCAGTGGCGGTGTCGACGGCGACCACCTGGATGACGGTGTCGTTGAAGGTGAGCTCCCAGCACGAGCGGCAGTTGGGCGAGTTCCAGCCGGTGACGGCGGGCGCGCCCGTGATGTTTGGCCAGCCGATGATGTGGGAGAGCGTGTCGGCTTCCTCTGCGGGCGAGTGAGTAGTAAGTACACTGGGGATGCGCCGGAACGGAACGGAAAGGAATGCAAGGGGCTTCCAGCGCGGCTGCCCGCCGAGTGTACATACATGCAGCACCCCGGCACGTTGAAAACAGACAGACCGCGATGGACACCCTGACACTGAAAGTGGGAAGTAAGTAGTGGCGCACCGTTATCGATCACTCCGTTGGCACCGTTGGAGCAGGCGATGCCGGTGGTGGATGCGTCTCCGTTGTCGTAGGCAGGGTCATAAGTGATGGTCGTGTTGAACGACTGTGCTAGCACCGTGCCAGACAGCGACAGCAGCGCGGCTGTGGGGACGAGGAGCTGCATCGTGCTGCGTGCGATGAGCGGAATGGGGGGGGGGGCAGCTCGACAGCGGGAAGCGAGGAGAGAGCACACCAGAGCTACCTGTAGACTAAGATCCTGAGGGAATGACGTTCGTTATGAATTCGAGGTCATGTTCCAGAAGGCATGCCATACTGTGAGCCTGGGGCAGAAAGCAGGCAGGGAAGTAACGTCGAGGACCGCAGGGATGGTTTTTAGCGTGCGGGTCGATGGCAGACGGACGGGATATGAGCTAAGGGCCCCCGGAAGCTAGCATCGTGTCGCCAAGTACGCCGTCGAAGAAGGCCGAGGAGTACCGTAACGCAGTCTTACGGTGTACCTCATGACTTGCAGGTGACGCTTTTGTGGACAGCGTAGGATTTTGAGAGGCGAGTTGCTCGCTTCCCTGCGCCGAAGGGGCCGCCATGATTGAACAACGGGATGGCTCATAATCAGAAGTGCTCGGCCTTGTGGACGGCTCGCCTTCATCGTGCGCTTTGCAGGGACAGTGACGTGTTAGCTTTTGCACCTGGTGCAGAGAAAGCGATGATAGTTTTCACGCATTTCGCATTCACAAGGAGACTTGGGAAACTTACCAGTGGCAGGAATTATTGGCGGGCGGAAGGATCACCGTGACGCTCACGAGAAAGTGCATGCGAGGGCTATGTACGGAACCCCTGCCCCAAGTCGAGCTTCGCAGTGCCGTATACGGAGCAAGTGCACTACGACCAACGTCGCAACCGTCGGTTCCTTCGTCAATATATCATCCTCTTCCTCATACTCGCATTCCGCTTCCATCCGCTGGTACCGGACCTCCGAGGTCTCGATCGTCCTCGAAATGGCCGACCTCCTCGTCAGAACCCACCCTCTCCCGAACCAGACGCGCCTTCGTCCCCCATCAACTCATCGCAGCTCGCGCAGCAGCATTCGTAGTACACGCGTTCTGACACCATGGCGTGTGTGGAGCCGTAGACAAGAGGTGCAGCCGCGTCTCCACCCCGCACAGTTTGCAGCTCAGCCTCACCGACTTTTCGTGGACCTTCACGTGCTGCCTCAGCTCCTGGTAGTATTCTCCCGGGTTGCACCCCTCCCAGCAGCAGCAGCCCCCTCAGTCTCGACCCCCAAGACCTCCCTCAGATGATCCCACACATCCTCTTTTTGCACGTCGTCCGGGATCAGGTACTCGCCCTGATCTTCAAACATGGAAGTACCATGATGGTGACGTACCGGGTCGTCGGAATTGACCTACCGCCGACCGGCTACCCGACCTTCCCTGCAAACGACCTTCAGTAACCATTCGCCACACCGAACCACTTTCCTTGGATCGAGACTCACGGCCACAGGAGCTGACGCAGCACGTCAGCGTCGTCAAAGTACAATGAGGATCAACCGTTTCTGAAGCCTGCTGCAGGGAGGCCTCTGTCAATGTCAGCCCGACCGTTGGCAGCCCCTCCATTGTGTCTGCTGAGGTATATGCCTCTTCCGCCACGCATGGATGATGCGAAACGGTGAATGAGGGAGAGACGGAGAGCGGTTGGTTCACGTCGTTCTGGAACCCGAGATCGAGCCGAGCGCCGATTTGACAGAAACCCCCCAGGCGCACTTTGTTTGACCTCCCATGGCTCAAGGTACCTGTTTAAAAGTCTTTCTTTCAAACGTTTGTCGGGGCGGCGCGCTGCATTATAAGAGTTCAGAGATCTCGATCAGCGGTAGATGGTGGAAGGAGGTCAAGTTGCGGCCCGAGGGCCGCCACGCCGCCATGGTCTTCCGAGTCGAGATAAGATAAGATAACGCCTGATAAGATTAGATAGTGTGTCATCACTTGATCGCCTCCGAGTCGCTCATCCAACCTGACTGTCAATCCACACCCGCTTTCCCTCCCCCGCTATTGTACCCACCACTTAACAGGAATAACTAGACTATCCATGCCGCCAAAGGGAGGAAACGCGAAGAAGGAGTCCGGCAGGGCCAAGAAGGCCGAGAACGAGGCTAAGAAGACGGCCGCAGCGGAGACGGAGAAGGTAACGCAGCTGCGCCAGCATCTCGCGCGAACGCCGTTGACCGATCGACGCACAGGAGCGCAAGGAGGGGGAGAAGTGGTCTCAGGGCTCGAAGACGAACAAGAAGCAGGACGACAAGGAGGAGAAGCGCCGCGCAGAGCTCGCTCGCAAGGCCGAGAACGCGCGGCTGCTGGCCGAAGAGGAGGCGAGCGGCCCCGCCAAGGTGAAGGCTGCCCCGAAGGCGGGGGCGGCGAAGAAGGCGCCGCAGAAGAAGGACGTCAAGCCTGCTGGGCCGGGGGCGATCGCTGCTGGAGGCGGTTTGGGCCTGGGGGCCGAAGACGGGGCACCGAAGGAGGTCGAGTCGTACTCTGCGACGGGCATCGACAACGCGATCGATCTGTTGGAAGTCGTCACTGCAAAGATGGACAAGGCCAGCGTTGGCTCACGGGCTGCGGATATCGAGAGGCATCCAGAGGTAGGCTGAGCATCTGCACGTTACGCTGGAATTGGTTCCCTCATGTTTCATCGCAGAGGAGGTTCAAGGCGGCGTTTGAGGCGTACAAGGAACGGGAGCTACCAAATATCAAGGAAGATGTACGTCCACCTATGATCGCCCTTCCTGTACCATCTCGGACTCACATGTCTCGATCTAATCAGCACCCGGGGTTGCGGTTGAACCAGTACCATGTGCGTTATAAATACTGCTATCCCCAGACGTTCTACTGTCAATGACACCGCATTGCTATTCAGGACCTGCTTTACAAGCAATTCCAGAAGTCGCCGGAGAACCCGTAAGCAACGTTGCATTCTCGCTGATGCTTGAGACGGCCGCTTGACTTAAGTGGTCTTCACAGCTTCAATCAGACAATGGTGGCGTACGATGCGTCCAAGGAGGAGAGGGTCGAGGCGCTGAACAAACGGAACGCTGAGGTTACGGATAGGCTGAGGTCACCATGAGGTGCCGCAGCCCTTTGTCGAGCTCAGGATTGCGGTGCGCGGGCATATTAGTCTGTTCGGTGGGATGCTGAAACCTGTTATTCTGCACAGATGTCGATCGTTGACAACTTGTTTGCGCCGCCACGGCACCGCGGTGAAACTGGGCTTGGACTCTCTGGTAATTGTAGTCAGATCGTCGTGTACTAGTTGCTGTATTCGTTTGTTTACATAACGCCGTCTACCGTTGTATCGTTATCTCAGCACCCCATATATGGCCGAGCATAGCAGTGGCGGCCTCTCCGAAACGGCCGTTGTGCAGTCCACCATGCAATGGCCAGCAAGAGATGACTTCCGTGGGACGCCAACATCGGACCACCGATTGTTCGACTTGTCCTTGTTCATAATAATGCAGTGTACTCGGGGAGTCAGCCTCATTATCCTGGAGTGGCGTACGTACCCTGGTGGCAGGACAACGGTAGAACTTGAGACTTGAGTGAATGGCCCTTGGCGTGTTCCGCAGCTTCGAGCAGCGCCTCGACTCTAGCGCCCATGGCCATGAGTAGTTTATGTAAGCACGCACGATTTTTCATAAATGCCCGTCGCCTGAAGCTTGCCTTTCTCTCTGCACCACCACCGTCTCCTCCATCTTTACCTCCTTTTACGCCCTTTTCTTCGACAAAGTCTCCTGTCATGGCCAAGAAGCTCTCTATCTCAATCCCGGTGTCCCCAGGCTCACCGACAACGCCGCCGTCACTGACAATGTCCAGTCCCAGTTCGCCGCATCGCACAAACACACTGGTCATCACGCGATTGCCACCTCATTTCTTCGAACCTATCATCCAAGAAGCTTTCAGGAGCCACTTCGCGACCTACGGCCCTCTCCACACATGGGCACCCATCAAGGGTTTCGCGCGTGTGATCATGGTATACTTCTCAGAGGAGGACGCGGAGATGGCGAAGGAGAGCAACGACGGCCTGATCCTCGGCGAGATGCACAATGAGTGCGTTCATTGTCTGCCATGGTACCTTCTTTGCCGCCATCGTACTGATTTCATGATTCGCGCATTGTAGACCAGAGTTCATCCTTCGTGTCTACCGCGCCGACCCGACACCCATCGAGTCGGACGAGACGCACGAACACAACCATTACTTGCGGCCGCCGGCGAACGAGAAGAACTTCCTCATCTCTCCGCCTGGCTCACCGCCAGTCGGCTGGGAGCAGATCCGCGAAGACCCGCCCAACGCCACCCCTCTCGCTCATGACCTCATGGCAGCGCTTCGGAAGCTCGAGGTGCAGGAGGAGAGTGCACGGCGTGGCCCTGGGCCCGAGATACTCTTGGAGCCGGAGGAGGGCGTGGGGATCAGCGTGTGCGTGGAAGACTGTGATGCGGTCGCCCAGGAGGACGGGCAGGAAGAAGCGGAGGAGGATTGGGCGTATGGAGAGCTCGCGCCCTCGAGGATGCGTTTCAAACCTCTTCCGACGGCGATGCCACCCGCCCCCGTCACTGTATGATCTGTGTTCTCGTTGCTGTTCTCGGTGAGTGTCTTTCCTTCTCGACCATAGCTTTCCGTACGCAGCATGCGTGCTTTTGCTTTGTGTGATGACATATTCTCAGACCTGTACCGATCCCAAGAGGGATTTGAGGACCACTTATATTGCCTTTTAATCTGACTCGATCCACAATTACCAAACTTGGAACACGACACTGACATATCTCGCCTCTAGATTGCTTCATCTCATCGCATACGTCGCGTCGCCCCATCTTATATATCGCATCGTGTGAGTACTTATCAATTTCCGTTCTTCGCTCCGTTTCCCTCGCACCACTCCCGCACAAGATGAAATTTTATCAGACCTGTTCTGATTCTTCGGACATGGAGAAATCTCAAAATATTGCCAATTGTTCCTTCTGATGCACCATTCTATTCTCCCGCTTTCGCTGTGTGTTCCGGTTTGTGGCTTACGCTAACGACGGCATCCGTTCTCTTCCACAGAATATTCTCACTAGGTTGCATTTCATGTTGTTATCACGGACAAGCGGACACACCTCGCTATCGGATATTGTATTGTGATCATTAGTACCTCGCATCTACGTCTTCATATTGTCTTACTTGTATGCTTAGTTCGGCTCATCTGTCATAGTCAGCTCTATTAGGGTTGCATACAATGACTGTCCGTGCGTGTGTACGGCATTAGACTGCGATCTGTGTCGATTATGGATACATGTCGGGTTTGTAAGTATGTATGTGTCCCACATACAGGACGCTCCCACAGCTTGTTCCACACCTTGTCCATTGTTGCGATATGCGCCTGATTGATCTAGTCATCGACCGTGTTACGCGCAGCCTTCAGCTTCAGCGCTGACTTGCCGGGTGAGTGAGTACGTTTGCTTGCTAGTCTTGCGATGAAAGCTCATGAGCGTACAGCAGGGACAGCGGCCCACGCGCACCTACCTGTGGGCTGTTGACAGTGCCGGGTTAGCTGAGCCAGCACAACTCGAGGGGAGGTGTCCAGCTTCGTCTCACTGGAATTCAAGGACGAGTTGTGAGCATGCACATACTCTCCGGACAGGATCCACGGGCTTACGTAGAGCACCCGTCTCTTGTGGGGGTTCGCTCCGGCAAGGGCTGGCAACCGGCCTCGCGCTCGTTGGTCGAGTGGTAGTGCCGAGGAGGGCGAAGAGGAGGAACGCGAAATACAGTGGCCGGAGAGTCGAAGTCATCGTCGGAAATCGCAACGTTCAAATTAGGGTAGAGGCGAAGGTACGCTGTGGCTTCTAGTGCCTCTGCAAATCGTTTTATAGTTCCCTCGCTAACGCACTTTCGCAGGTTGCCATCCTCCTTTCGGGGACAAGGCTACGGTGCTGTGAACGCCAGGATGCTAAGATGTGCATAATGCACAAGGTGTCGCCGGGCGGACGTCCTTTTCGCATGATCATGGGCTAGGTATGTCGGAATACCGCGCTCGGTGGGAGAGCAAGACCTAGGCCTGTGCACCCGTCCGGACCCGTACGAGGTCATCGGTCGTTCGCGATCGTTCGGGAGTTTACTTGACTGGCTTTCTTCTAAGTCCTAGTGCGTACCTGGCAACGTCTGTCGAGCTTGACTCGGAGCCGTGAGATTGAGCATGCGCACACGTTTCTTAACAGGATATATTCCCTCGGTTTAAGGTCGTTCGGCATTTAAAGCTCTGCCGCGAACCGTTGAAGAGCTAGAGCGAGGTCGACGTGCGTTATATCCACCTGTTAATGGTGAGTACGTATCATCACTGTTGCAGAAGCAATGCTTGTGGTATTTGCCGTCTCGCTCGTTTACGCTTTCAGCTTCTTCGTCTCCTGCTCGGCGTTCGAAGGAGCTCCTCGCATGGCACTTACCAAGGGGTTCACCACGATCTACTCGGATGCGCGCGCATCATTCCCGGGTGCAACAGTACTTATGTGCTGAGCTGCTCTGGTCGATGACGTACGCTATGGTCAACGTGCTCGGTGTGGACTTGGGGTGGAACAGGTGGGAAATCGCTCTGAAGTCGATGGACACGTTCACGTACAGGCAGGCGCGGCCTGAGCTCATGAGGCTCGACGCGGTCGCGACGGTGGTCGATCCCTCGAGTGTGAGATGCAGGATGCAAGAGCGAGTTTGGGTTCTTATATGCGCGTTTTACGAAGGCAGGCTCAACTACTATGCGCGTTGTGCATACATGACCGGAGACGACCGTCATCGACCTTCAAATGCATTCATGGGCTCGGCGCATTCTTCATAGACTTCTGCAAATTGTCGGAAGTGCGCTTTCCTGTTGATCGTGCATGCTGCCCACATTCAATATACAACGTTCGGGATTTTGCAATGTCCGGTATTGCGGCTGGCCTCCCATCCAATCGAGGCGCGCCGTCTGTTTTCAAACGCCAGCCTCAGCAAACCCATGAATATCTTCGTGCTCGCCCGAAGGGTCGGTTCATCGCCCACCACCACCCCCACCCAACCAGACCGCGCATCATGCACGCCAGAACCGCTTCTCACGTCCTCCTCGCGACTCTCGCCGCCGCTTTCCTGTCCATCACCCCCTCTCAGGCGCGCGGTATCTTCGGAGCAGGCCCGGCGGCCCTGACGCGGACCACCGTCTCCCTCGCCTACAACACCGCGTACGACAACGGGTCGACGTCGCTCGCCACCGTCGCGTGCTCCGACGGCGTGAACGGGCTGATGACCGCGAACTACACCACCTTTGCCTCCCTCCCGGCCTTCCCGTACATCGGCGGCGCGGACGTCATCGAGGGCCACAACAGCTTCCGGTGTGGCGAGTGCTGGCGGCTGACGTACACGACGCCCGGCGGAAACGAGACGCGGGCGGTCACCGTCGTCCTGGTCGACAGCACGCACGGAGGGTGGACGATCACGCTGAGCGCGATGAACGTCCTCACGGGCGGGCAAGGGGAGAAGCTCGGACGGGTGGACGCGAACGCGACTTTGGTTTCGCAGTCGGACTGCGGGATGTAGGGTGAGCGAGTGTGGTGCTCGTTTCGTCAGGTCCGTTTTACTGATAGCTTGCGCTGCCAGTGAAGAGATTGCGCAGTGTGCATACTATTTGGCTGGGAGCGTTGCGTGTTATGTTATGTATACCCCGGATCACTACTATCGTACCTTCAATGGACTTTGGTGCTGCCAGTTGTGTCTGTGTGACGTCACTACACCGCATGCGAGAGATCGCCACAACAAGGGAATAGGCGCCGCTGGTCTCACCTTGTCGACGACCACGACCCTTGGCTCTGGGCGCTCGCTATCTTGTATTCCGGCTTTACAGACGAGATCATCGTGAGTAACGGTCGCATACACTGGGAATCCTCTTCTGTACCTGATTGTTCGACCCCATGTCGTTCAGTCCACAGCGATGGACATCTGGCTCAAGGTACCCTTTCCGAAAGGTGCAGGATGTCTTGCGACCGAGGATCGACGAACCCTGGCCGGTTTATCTGTGGTTGGAGAGATACAAGCATGGACTAGAGCCAAGGCCGATGAATATCGCAAGTTCGCCCTCACCCTCCTCTCCATTCACAACATCGTCGCCCCCATCAACTGTCTTCCCACCGAGATTCTCGAGCAGATCTTGTGGCCACGCTACGATCCTACGAACCCGCGTCTTCTCCGCGTCTGCAAGTTATGGCGCTCGATCCTCCTCGACAGATTCTGGGCGGACACGGTCGCGATGTCAGAGCTCCGCCCGGAGATCGAGCTCCCTCCGGTCAGCAACGAGCTGCCGTTCACCGTCACTTTCCTCCCCGGTTCTCCCCTGCATGCTCGCGCCCCTGGATATCTCCGCTGTCCGACATTAGGCTTTGAATCCCTCGTCCCTCACTTCGGCCACCTCTCGTCGCTGCACGTGGCAGTCGATGAAGATAATCTTCGCCGCCAGCTGTGGCCAGCCCTTCGCTCAGGGATGTCGACCCTTGCGGCACTGACGATCGAGGTTAAGGTCACCGAAGAGGATGAGAAGAAAGGGTGGAGCGCCTTGTGTCGTGCGCGCGACCCGTGGAACGGGCTGCGTGTGCTGTCTGTTGGCCAACTCCCCTTGCTCGCTCGACTCACTTGTCCACACACCTTGCTTGGGTACATTTTTATCCCGTCGCTGAAGCACTTGAAGCTGCAATGGTGGGACAGTTCGCGGAAAACACACGTTATTCCACAATGGTCGGACACGCTTACGTTGATGTCGGAATTGAAGCGGTACGGCGATCTGGAGAGCCTGGAAATGGGGCATTGGTCGTTATGCCACTCGTGGGACCCAGTTACTGCAGACCTGGCATTCCCTTTCCTGAGTTTCTTACACATCAACGAGTCTTGTCCCGATATCTCCTGGCTTCTCGACCGCCTTTCCTTCCCACCCATCACTCGCCTCAGTCTCATGGATCTGTCGAGACATGATTATCCGCAACGGACACTCCATCAGACCCTCCCGAAAAAGGATCAGAAGCTGGCCGCCATCGTGGGCGCTGTCGATCACTTGCACATCTCGCAAACGCGGCCGTGCGGTCAAGAACTCAGGAATCCTCTCTGCAACTTCACGGTGCGGTGCTACATAGGCAATTTTGAACGTCTCCGCGCCGCATTCCTTCGCATTGCGCCGGACGGCCTGGTCCACGTTTTCCGCGACCGCGCTCGCATCACACGTCTGGTGTTGTCCACCGAGACAATCATCCTTCCCATCGACTTCCGCGCGTTCCCACATCTCGAGCACTTCGCTGTGGGCGGCAAGACTGTGAAAGACACGCTGCGCAACTTGCAGCCGAGCAATGCGGGGCGGCCTGCCGAGCTGGTCTGCCCTTCTCTCGCCCACCTCCGAGTTGTCTTCTCGTTCGAGCACGGTTCCTCGGGACAGCCAGGCGAATCCGCCGGTTCCGTTGACCTCGACACACAATTCCGAGATGCATGCACCATCGTTCGGGAAGTGCTCTCTCGACGTGCATCCTGCGGAAATCGACTCGCTTCCTTGGAGCTTTGGGTGCAGTGCAGGAACGCGGAAACAGAACGTCCTCCTCCGATGGGTGCTGGTTCTGCTGGAGACGTTGGGGAGTCGGATATACCCACTGAGAGCGATATCGGTATGCTGCTCCCTACTCGTACTTCTAGTTTGGAAGGTTTGCGGAAAGTTGTGTCTGGTCCCGTCACATTGAAGCTTAGCGGACGCGGAGGCGAGCTGAGTCTGGACGTACTGTAGATGACGGAACTTATCGTTGTCATCCCTAATCATCGTAAACTCAATTGATGCATAGCTGTTTGCATCATACTACGACACAACGATGATGTCGCAATAAAAAAGTTGAGCTTATATGGGCCACGGCCGCGAACATAGCAGCGTACAACTGTGGCTGACGTTTTCAAAGGGCCTCCCACTAATCCTGCCGCATCCAATCTATGAGGCAATCACCGCTGTGTGTTTTCAAAGGGCAGCACGCACCCCCATATATCTGGGTAACCGCGGGATCATCGTGGAGGCACAGCCTGGTGGTGTGAAGCCCCGTCCAATGTGAGGAACAAGGTGAGTTATTGTCAGACAGTGCCTCTATACAGATCGTGCCCGCTTTCCCTCTTGTCCTCGAGTCGCCCGTCGAGCCTCGAGCCTCTTCCCCAGCATTGCCTACTCTCTAGCCGTCCTTCACAGGTCGCTGATCACTTCACACAACGTCCCCAGCGTCGTATACGACAACGGCGCGAACTTGGCAAAACTGCCGGTCTATCGTTGCGCGATCTGACGGTTCGCGCGGGATCGATGCTGGCCGGGCTAAACCACCTTCAATTTCCTTCTCAGGGCCTCCTCCCCGTAACGGTCACGGTTAGCCACACGAACATCAACAACAGTGCCCGGCGTGATGAGTCCGGCCAGTGGCGGCTGATGTACAGTAAGGTTGTGGCAACAGATGTCCACGTCGCCCCTCGTTGATAACGTGAGGAGTGGGTGTTGTTCTTGCTCACCGCGAAACCAAAGTCACCGTCGCATTCATCCGCCCTCCGCGTGGTGACTCCGAGGTCGGAATCCATCGCGTGCACTGGCAGGGCAATTGTCCTTGGCTAAATTGTTATCGACCCATGCACGGGTGTGTAGGCCTATTACGACCCGCCAGACGGTGATATCGCATGCGTGTATCGCTTATACTGGCCAACGTTAATCGCGAATATCACGCTGCTGTTGGGGTGAGTCGCGATGAGCGCGGTCACATGTACTTAATCGGGTCTACACCATATAGATGAGATAAGATCTTGTCAAGGTTGGACAGCAACTTATTGCCCTGCCGCTGTGACGTGTTCCACGACTCGTTTCTTCAAGCTTCAAGCCTCATCTCTTCAACGCACAACTTGTTAGGAGTAAATCGTGGTAAGCCACGATGGTGTCTTCTTGCAGCAAGGTTATCCTTGAGCTGATGTCTTAACTCTTGTGGAAGAACGCCGGCGATTTTGAACGTCTCCACGCCGATTCCTTTTGCATTACGCCGGAGAGCCTGGTCGCCGTTTTCCGCGACCACGCTCGCATCACGCAATTGGCGCTGTCTTCCGGGACGTACACCCTCCTCATCGACTTTCGCGCGTTTCCCCATCTCGAGCACTTCTCCGTGGATGGCAAGACTGTGGAGGACGCGCTACGCAGCCTGCAACCGAGCGACGTCACCGAGCCGCAGGCGGGGCCGGAGCCCGTCTGCCCCTCTCTCGCCCACCTCCGAGTCGTTTTCTCATCCGAGCCAGATATCTCGAGACAGCAAGGCGGAGCCACTGATTCTGTCGACCTCGATACGCAATTCGGACAGAAATGCTCTGTCCTTCAGGAAGTCCTCGCCCTCCGCGCATCCCGCGGAAGTCGGCTTGCTTCCTTGGAGATTTGGGTCCAGTGCGGGAACACGGAGGCAGAACGTCTCTCTCCGATGGATCCTGGTTCTGCCGGAGACGGCGGGGCCGAGGATATGGGCACGGATGATAGTCTCAGCGGAGTATTTCCCAGTCAGATTCCTGTCCTGGATAGTTTGCGGGAAGTTGTGTCTGGTCCGGTCACATTGAAGTTCGACGGACGGGGAGGCGAACTGAGTCTGGACGTACAGTAGAGGACGGAGCTCCTGGACTTTGGGCGATCATCACTGTACATCTTGTTGGTCCGAGAATCCTTTGAGCATAGCATCTTGCCATCGTGGGACATACCCATAATGTTGCAGTCAATCAAGTTGAACTTTCACGCGCCGCGACCGCAGTCATGGCCCTATGGCGACATGGTGCTCATCTCGGCCTCAAAGCGTTGTTGAAGTTGTAGGTCCACCCCTCTTCTGTCTTGCAAAATACATGTGAGTCACGGAGACTGTCTAGCATTGTCAGCCCAGCTCATTTCAGTGCTTAGATCGCCCGGAACTGAAGCAATGGGTGCTAAGCACTCGTGGAAATGCTACTCGCCAAGATAATGCTATACGCAAGGGCATCTTAAGACCCTCACCTCTCTGTTTCACCTCTACTGGATTCGTGCTCACGCATGACCTTTGTTTATGCTCTCACTGGCACAGGTAGCCCGCCCATGGCTATCTACTAACGGCTTTGTACGCAGACCGCCGTTTCGAACGGCAAGGTATGTCGAACGCGCTCTCTTCCTCCCCCTATGCCAGCGGTTTGGGCGCATCTAATCCCTCCCTCTTCCCTCTAAACAAATCATCGGTGAGACATTCTCGAGGCCAGTCAGCATGCGCGTCCGCCGGCGCGATTACTGCAGGGCTGCACACGGGGCGGCCCTTATGGACATATTATAAAGGAGCGCAAGGCGAACGTCCGTCTCCGGCAGTACACTTGTACTCCTCTCGACTTCGAACTTCGCTTCTCGTCTCGCTTCGTCGTCGCAATTTTCTCTTTTCCTTCAACCACCCTCACCACCATGCATGTCACAGCCGCCCTCACCACCCTCGCCCTCCTCGCCCTCCTCGCCCTCCTCGCCCTCCTCGCCCTCCTCGCCCTCCTCGCCCCCCTCCTTCCCAGCGCGCTTCCCGCGCCGGCGACCTCTACTGCCAGGGTACAACCGTCTCTGTCTCCTTCGACCCGTCCTACGATGTTGGCTCGAACTCGCTCGCCATAACGGCCTGCTCCGAATCCTTGTGATGATCTGCCATTCTGTGAGTTTTAGACATGGTTTCAAGAAGGATTAGAAAATGCGTCGAGCATTTTGCACTTGGCGGTTAAATAGCGGCTGTGAAGCCTTGAGAATGAACGCATCAACACGAACAGCCACGGGCGCGTGATCCAACTTTCTCCTCGTCACAGGACATCCTGACTAAGCCTCCTTCCGAATGGTTCATGTTCAGCAGTCGAAGGAGATAAGCAGTCCATCCCAGTCTCCCATAGGAGGGGACACCTATAACCGTAGTCATGCCGCACACAGTATCGACCAAGATCCTCGACCACATCCTCCACATCGTACCCCCTGGTACCCTTCAAGAATGCATCGATGCGTTCAGAAAGCTCGGCTTCACGTATACCATTTCCCATCTATCTCCGTATCCACTGAGCTCATGCGCAATAAACTTGACGGCAGAATCTCCCCCGGAGGTACCCACTCCCATGGCCTCACCGCCAACGCGCTCGTCATCTTCGCCGACGGGACCTACCTCGAGCTCGCCCATTTCGTAGCGCCCCCGCCAGAGGGCAGCACCCACGGCTGGGCAAAGAAACAGCCAGGGTGGATTGACTACGCTTTCTCTGGAAACGAGGGTGTGCCCTCTATCTCAGAAACAATCAACGCGCGGGCAGAGAAAGAGGGTACCGCGGTTCGATATGAGCCTGAAATTCGAGGCGGCCGTAAACGAGAAGACGGAGAACAAGTGCAATGGTCGATCACCGGGAGGGAGGGCGGTGAGGAGCGCTTCCGGCTTCCGTTTTATTGCGGGGACTTGACTCCCAGGGAACTACGGGTAAGACCGTGTGCCGCCCCAGCTGCCATGGCTAACTCATATCGTTCATAAGGTCCCCCTCGAGCCCTCAAATATCGCGCATCCGAACGCCGCCCAAGGAATAGCAAGCTTCACGATCCTTATCCCTTTCGAGGAACTAGAGGCCACAGTCAAACAACTGACCTCCGTCCTCGGCTCGCCACCCCGCACGTCGACATCTTCCGAAGTCGCTTGGGATCTCGATCCACAACCATCGCGAGCGAACACAGCGACTCCTACACAACTCAACCTCCGCGTCCCACAGGATGAGGGGGGACTGACGTACGTGCGCGAGCGGGGAGCGAGTGTATACGAAGTTGCGTTTTTCGTTTCGGAGAAGGGGGAGTTGGCGGAGACGACGCATTACGGACGGATTTCATGGGTCTGCGCGCATATACAAACATAACTCACCGAGTGTCCAATACCATCCATATCCGACGCCTCCTCCATATAGTCTTCATCTTCAGAGACTAAGCATGGGCTCGAATCGTCACGTCCCCGGAGCCGTCGATAGTACAGGGCTGCTTGCGGCAGATGTCGATCGAGAGCTAGCAATAGCCCTCGCACTCCGCGAACTTGTAGCACCTATGAATCTTATCGGAGACATGGTTGCGGGGATCGGTGCCGCTGTCCACACCACGGACCCCCAAGGCTTGGGTATTCTGGAAGTACCATGCCCCTGGCGAATGGGCGAGAACGTATCCTCCGAGGACGGTTTCAGACCCACCGGGAATCATGACGTTCCGCTCGAGGAGTACTCAGAAGCCACATGGAGGGTCGCTAAATGTGAAGCTTTGTCAACGAGACCAGAACAAGGAAATAACACCTTACCATGCAAGGGTGCCTACGGTGCCATCGATAAAATGTTTGGCATACCGTGAACGGTGAGCCAAAGGAGGAATTGAGGACGACATCCTAGGGAAGGTGGACAGGATTATATCAAAAAGGCCGTGTAAATCCGGTGGAGAGAAACTTGAAAGAGACAAGGGTCGAATCTCCCCGCCCCTCAAGAGCTTGAGCTATACGCGCAGAACAAGATTCAAAATCCTTGAAGTTATGCGATGCGATGTAGGCTCTACTGTTGACAGACCCGGTCAACGTATGTCATTAAGTACAAGCAAGAAGCTAGCGACCTATCAAGAGTATCCCCATCAGAACGTTGTGTGCATCAACAAGGAAAGGGATCCGCGAACCACATTAATATCTTCCCCGACGCGACCCACCACCATATCCCCCTCCACCGTCCCGATGTCCGCCGCGGCCCCATCGCCTCCCACGGCCTCCTCCTCCGCCTCCTCTATTATCGTATCCATCAGGCTCCCCACCGCCATGGCCGAACATGTCCTCCTGTGAGGGAAGCGGGCCGCTCTGCCGTCCCGCGACTGGTCCCGCGGGCCCGCCATCGAATCCGCCCAATCCGGGAATCATGTCGTCGCTCGTGTCCATCGCGCCGCCAGACTGGCCACCAGTGCCAGTCGACGGATACCCCGCCCCGTATGCCGCCCCGTCGCGCCCATCTTCCTCCCAACCGCCGCCGCCAAACCCGGGCACCATCGCCTCCTCGTCCTCGTCCTGCCCAGACGTGTCCGTGACCTCGGGCGGCTTCTCGCCTCCCCCAGAGAAAACGGAGGAGGCATCGCCGGGGCGCTCGCGGCACCAGAAGCGTGTGGTGTGGTCGTTGGACGCGCTGACGAGGATGTGGCCGAGGGGGTGGAAGGTGAGCGCCCAGACGTTGGAGTCGTGTGCTTGCGAGAGCGTCGCGCGAGGCCCCGGCTGTTGCGAGAGCGTTTGTGACGCGGGCGGTTCGGAGGAGGATGAGATGTCCCAGTGGAGGATTGCACCTTCTGAGCCCCCAGAGACCAGCATCGGGTGGAACGGGTGCCAAGCGACCGCTAGTGGGGAGATACTGAGCGAGTATTCCAGTAGTTGTATGGACATTGGAACGTACAGCAGACTTCCTTCTTATGTCCCCTCAACAGGCGAAGTTCTTTCATGGCCCGAATATCGAAGACACGAACGGTCTGATCTCTCGATGCACTTGCTACAAGTTCTCCGTTTGGCGACCAAGCGAGAGCCTGGACGGTGTTCTTGTGATAGTGCCTGTGCTCAGAATGTCAGGTTTGGCCGGTGAACGAAGATGGTATAACGTACAAGGTGGAAAGAACGGTCCCTGTCCGGGGGTCCCAAAACTTGATCATGTTGTCTTTGCTGCCCGATACCAAAAGTCCCTTGGTAGGGTGCCATTCGACACACTTCACGTCCCAACCGTGACCTGAAGTCTAGTCGTCAGCAACCCGGCCCGTCACGCGATTGGAAGTACGGCTCACCTGTCAGTGTCCGTTCCGCGCGCTGCTCCTCGAAAGACCACAACCTGATAGTCGAGTCGTCGCTGGCAGTCGCAAACCTGTTGTCGTCCGGGCTGAAGCTCAGACCGCGGATGGCTTCTCGATGGCCGGTCCATTGCGTCAAGTTGTTCATGTTCGGCTGGAAGTACTTGATGACGCCGCTCTGGTCGGCGGACGCAAGGAACGCGCCCGAGTGCGTGAACTGCATTGTTCGGACAGCGGAGTCGTGCGCTTGCAGGATTGTCTCGAAGTTGAACGTCAGGCCATTCCACAGCGTGAACTCGCCGCTCGTGGAGCCGGTCAATATTCGACGCGCTTCTGGCGTCCACTACGGGGTCGTCAGTACGGAGGAACTTACGAGAAGAAAGGATGTCGCAACAGGAACTGACCACTACGCAATTGACAGGACATCTGATTTTGTTGGTGGATGTATGCACGAACTTAGTGCACAAGGAGGTCGAAGGGTTGTCAGGATACGCCTTTGGCGGCAGGAGCTGCACACGAGATATATTGAGCCTCTGTACTCGGTACATTCCCAACGTTCCACCCCTACATCGATGATATACGGCGGCGCAGGCCTCAGCTGAGGCACGTACGTCGAGTTTGGCCGCATTTTGCGTATCTGTAACGGCGGATCCTCAGCCACCTGCTGGCAGACGAGAAGTCGTGCGGGCGAACTCACCAAGGTCCATCTTCCCATAGATCCGCCGTAGTCGACCGTCCTCCGCGGGCGCACCTTCTTCACGGGCTTGCCGTCCGCCAGCTGTCTCGCCATATCCATCTCCAGCGCCCGTGGGTCTTCAGGCGGAGGGGGGTTTGGAATATCTAAGTTGCGTTTTGGAGTCCATCCTATCCTGGAAGCATCCTGAGTCGGAAGAGCACGAGTGGGAAGGAGGACAGGCAACGAGTCGGTTGAAGCCATTGCGGCAGGAAGTTCGTTTACACAGAGGCCAATCGCCGTTGCCGCAGCCAGAAAATGCCAAGAATAGTTTCCCAATCCTATAGACAGCCGTATCGGTGACAATAGAGGGTATTCAGAGGCTGCTCAACCTCGAGGAGAGGGTTGGTGCGACGAGAGACGGCAGGAGGGAAAGAAGACACAAGGGGTTCAACTTCAAGAAACCTTTCCTGTTCCCGTTGTAAGCGTGAGAAGTTGCCCGTTAACGGTCGCTTATAAGATCGATAAATAGGCGTTAATGGCATTTGTTACCCTGGGAAGAGGACTTTAATAACGTTATCAAGTCATGCGCGGGCCCGAAACCGCGTCCCTCTCTTACTACTCGACTACCACCATGTCCGACTACTCTGATGCTGGTAGCGACTACTACGACTCGGATGGCTCGGGAATAGATGTACGAAGGCCTCGCTATCCAACGATACCGCGATGCTGACCATCTTCAAGGGCACGAACGACTCGGATTTTGACGACGAGCCCATGATCCCCCAGGCGAAGGCGAAGGACAAGAGCCGCGATGTCGAGCACAAGTCCCTGTCGATAGCGCAGCTCCAAGAGCTGGTAGACAACGACATTAATCACGTATCTAGCATCATTGGCTTAGAGGTACAGCACCGTTGTATTTCCGCCCGCTGCCACTCCTAGTTGACTGTCCGTCTCCGAATCTCCTATGGCGTAACCGCGCACTGCGCACCCCCTTCATCTGCGTGCCAGACACTCGTCGTGTCCATTCTTCTGCGCCACTTCAACTGGAACAACGACCGCCTCATCGAAAAGTTCCTCGAGTCCGCGGACCGCGTGCTCAAGGACGCGGGCGAGGCACCCGCAGAAGACGACATGGACATGAGCCCGCCCCCGGCGAAGCGCGCCCGGCTCGAGTCCCCCTTCCCGCCCCCTTCCGAATTCTTCTGTCCCGTCTGCTGCGACGACGCGCCCCCAGCCGTGTTCCGCATGCGGTGCAGTCACTCGTTCTGCAAGCCATGTTGGCAGGAGTACGTGACGTCCAAGATCAAAGACGAAGGGCAGTGCACGTTCGCGTGCATGCACGACGACTGTGGCGCCATCGTTGACGGGCCGTCCATCAGTAAGCTGGTCGAGCCCAGCGTGCACCAGCGGTGCGTGCTGGTTTCCGCGGAGACAAGACTAACGTATTCCTGACATCCGCCATCAGTTATCAGGAGCTCATCCGACAGTCGTACGTCGGCGCGCATCCACATCTCCGATTCTGCCCCTCGCCTGGCTGCACCGAGACCGTCTCTTGCTCGTCTGCGAACAAGTCGTCGCTCGCGACGGCCGTGCCCACCGTCAAGTGCGCGTCCGGCCACCCGTTCTGCTTCGGCTGCGGCTTGGACTCGGACCACCGGCCGATTATCTGCAAGTTCGTGAAGATGTGGCTGAAGAACGCGCGCGAGGACGCGGGGACGTCGCAGTGGATCAAGGCGAACACGCGCACGTGCCCGAAGTGCGAGAACAACATCGAGAAGAACGGCGGGTGCAAGTGAGCGTTCCATCCTCCACGTCCGTATGTGAACCAATGCTCAATGTTGCTCTGCCAGTCGTATTCTCTGCCGCCACTGCAATTATCAATTCTGCTGGCTTTGCATGAAGAACTGGGACGTGCACGGGTATAACAATGCGGTGTGCAACGCGTGGAAGGAGCCGGACCCGGATCCTCTCAAGACGGCAGCGAGGCAGAGCCTCGAGAAGTGGTTGTTCTACTTCGACCGGTTCAACAATCACGAGATCTCGGCACGGCTCGACGAGGAGTTGTGCTCACGCACCGAGGAGAAGATGGTCGAGTGGCAGGAGACGAGTAGGATGTCGTGGATCGAGGTGTGTGGATGATTGTAGATTGTCATCATCTTGCGTGGTCAAACAGATCCTCCCCTGCAGTCCACGTTCATGCGCGATGCTGTTGATGAGCTCACACGATGTCGCGTAACTCTCAAGTGGTCGTACGCGATGGCCTACTTCCTTGCCCCGGGGAACGACAAAGAGATCTTCGAGGCCATCCAAGCGTATGTGTATGCATCGTCCCTCGCATGCATGTTTTAACGTTTTTTATCGCAGCGACCTAGAGAAGGCTGTGGAGGACCTGTCCCAGCTGCTTGAAGAGCCAGTGGAGGCCGACAGCGTCAAGAGCCTCCGGCAGCGCATGTTGGACAAGACAGTAAGCGTTTCTTCGGTAACCGACTGTTGTCACACTCACCAGGACTCAGGTTTACGTCCGCGGTCGGCACGAGATCGTGCTGCAGGACACCGCAGATGGGCTAGAGCAGAACCGCTGGGAGTGGAACGAGCCGACAGACTGAGCGTTTTCCGCCTGTCGCAGGGACCATAGAGCATGCTATCGTCACAATGCCAATGCTATCGAAGAATTTGGTATACAGCAGCACACAATATTTGTAACATATAATGTACCATTGTATTACATCCCGAAACCTCGTCGCGTGCGTAGGTTGTGAGAGCAATTAGTGCGTCTATTGAGGCAGCGCGTTGCGCATGCACAAGATACGGAGTGCAAGGTAGCTTTACAGAGCGGAGGTGACGATACGTGCCGGATTATGGATTAGATAGCGTACAGCGTGGATGGAGCACGGACCGATGCGCGAAGCTTTGGGGACGTCCAACCTCTCATCCCTCCTCCTCCTCCTCTTCCTCCTCCTCCTCCCTCCTCTGACTCTCACGCAGAGCACTCAGGCCTCAGATCTTGAACCCAAGCCCGCGCATGCACGCGATGTGCCGCTGCACGAGCTCCCTGCACTTGTCGTCCGCCACCGACGCGTCCGCGTTCAGGAAGCAGTCGTCCCGCGCCGACTTGGTCTCCGGACACGCGCAACACCTGCAATGCACAACACACCCCACCCCGACGTCAGCGTCAGCTTCCTCTTCCTCTTCCTTCCCCCCCTGCGCGAGGAACACGAGAGAGGCAGGATAAAGAGACGCACGGCTTGAGGCCCTTGGGGTTCAGCGGGTTCTGCTTCGGGTCCGTGGGGTCGTACGGACAGACCGGGGCGGGCGCGGACGGGCCTGAGCCTCCCCACCACGAGCTGATCTGTGTGTTCCGCGTGCTCTGCCCTCAGTTCCGGGTCCTCCTCCTTCTGTCCGAGCGGAAACGCACCGAAGCGAACATGTCTTCAGTTGGCGTTCAGGAGGCGTCCCAAGGATGGCAGAGGAGGAGGTCTGTGCACGACTCGAGAGCGAGGCGGGAGGGGTGTAGAAAGTTACGAGGGAATTGAGGCAATTGACGGAAAGCCAGCTTACCGAGCGCACCCGACGTGCTGACCCGATTTGGGAGAGGGTTAGGGATGCCGAACCCTATAATAAGGTTAGGGCTCGGCATGCATTTTGGGCCTCGGCCGAACACACTCGCATTTGCCTGGTCTTTGAAGCCGATGCCGGTGAATTGCCAAAATTCGTGTGTCATTCAGGTCATGATTAAGTACAGGACCCTCGTAAAAACGTGAACTGGGACGGGTGGTATGTGCGAACGCGGATACGTACGTCGGTATCGGAGAGGGTCCAGGAAAGGGTGGTAGGGGTAGCGGCAGGCGCAGTGGGTACTAATCGAAAAGTCCCAGGTGGTCGTCGTGAAGAAGCGATAGGAAGAACGGAAGGCAAAAGAAGCAGACGTAAAAAGGAGACCAAGATCCGTGAACGAGTAGTATAAAGTACAGTGGGTAGACATCGAAGCCTGGCGCTCGATCGTGCGACGAATTCCGTAGTAAAGAAGAAGTGTTGAAAATGTACAATCGAAGTATGCTAGGTTGGGGATTGGGGGTGTGGCGTGGTGGGGACATATATGGGACACACGGAAGATGGGTGAATGGATGGGTGGGTAGATGAGAAGGAGATCGTGCTGGGGTAAATGTAAGAAAGGCCAAGTGTTGGAACATCACATATAAGTTAGATTCGTGCGTGCGTTGTGAAGGGGTAGAGACGATGGAGACCGAATCAAGGATGACGGATATGCATGTAAGGGGGGATCATTACGCGTGGCAGGTCGAGTGTCCGCAGTGAAGATACTTCTAATTTTCTTGAGAACTCCGCGCCGCTGTAGATATGATACAGAGGTCTGCGAGCGGGACAGGGGCGGTCTAGACTCTAGGAATGCTGGAGATGCGAGTGCGACAGGAACGAGCGAGACGAGCAACGACAAGAGACGGGACACGAGCTGAGAAACCGAAGCTAACGCGCAGCAGACGCTATCGAAGGCGAGTCGATCAAGCGTGCAAAGCCGGCAGTGTGTAACGTCGGCGTCGCCGAGCCGCTGCTGATAGAGACAACGTCGTCGTAGCTCGGTGACCGCGTCGGCGTGTCCCCAGGCGACAGATAGCTCTGGCTGGGAGACATGGATAGGAACTCTTCCACGCTCGACGCGGAGTGCGAACGGTGGATCACGTCCTGCTGGTCCAAGAACGTGTCGTCGTTTCCGGTGTAGTAGCAGTACCTGTACGAAGCATCAGTAAGCGACCTGAATACGCGATAGTGATACAGGAGGTTACGCACTTAGTCAGGAACGAGCTATAGCTTTCGCTCTCCGGGTTCCTCAACTCTCCAAAGCCAAACACCCCATCGTCCGTCGGGCTTCCCGACGCCGACGACGGCAGGCTCGCGCTTGACTCCGAGTTGGTCGTCACGCTCGGCGTACTCTCCTCGCTTGCGGTCCTCTTCATCGCGAACCAGGTCTCGTCCTCGCGCCCCTCCGCCTCCTTGGCAATCAGCTCCAACGCCGCCGCGCTCAGCTTCGCGACGGGCGACCCGATTGGCGTCCGCTTCACAGATGGGCTCGAGAGCGGCGAGGAGTCGCCATACCCCCGCTGGTGGTTGCGGCTTCGGCGGCGACTCATGATCGGTAGGGGGCTGTCCTCGACCTCCATCTCGGCACTGTCCCCCATGGCGCTGGTGGCGCTGACGTGGAATGAAGATGGCCGCTCCATCGGACTGTCAGGATCGAGGATGCGTGGCGACCGCGCGATAGACTGCCTGACGTCCTCGTACAGAGCCTGCTTGCTCAGGGCACTGCGCTTGTGGAAGTGGGGGTAGGTCACGTTGCGGACGTGGCTCGGCTTCGTGGGGGTCGTCGACATGGGCGGGGACCGCTTCCGCTCGGTTTTAAGGGACACAGAGAAGTCGTAACGCGCTTTGAGCGATGTCGAAGCGTCGAGGGTGAAACTGTTCGACCTCCGCTCAGCCATGAAGCCGCCGACGGTCCCATGGGCCTTGGCGACGTTCTCGAGCTTCGTCTTGAGCGACGCGAGGCTGGCCATGTCCGGAGTCGAGGGAGACGCCGGGGACGCAGGACGTGGGCGAGGGACCTTGGCGAAGACGACCTTGTAGTTCAGGTTGCCATTGTTGTCCCAAATCTCGCGACCGGCGACGTTATATCGCAGCGCAAAAAACATGGTCTTCTCCTCGATCCGCGCTAGCATGTCGCTGAGGCGGATGGTTAATGTAAACCGATCGAAGTCGCCTCCAGGTATCGAGTCGAGATACTTCGCGGTGACCTCGCTCGTCGTCTGCCAGTAGTCGACCGTGAAGCGAACGGCGAGCCACTTTTCAAAAGCGATGTTGCGCACGCGCACGCGGCCGTTGAGGCAAAGGCCGTCTTCGGAAAGGGCAAGCTCCTCGAGGGCGACGTCGGCGTCCGCACGTGGCGCGGCGGGCATGTTGGTGACGGTCATGGTGAGCACCTTCTCTTGCCCCGGAACGTTCTTCGGGCCAAAGATGAGACTGGGGAAGTCGCTTTCCGTGCCGCTCGTGTCTGTCGGGGAGCCCTCGCGAGAGATGGCCAGGGGCTTCTGTTCGGCCAGGAAGAGCTTGACGTGCTCCAAGCGGGCGTCGAAGTGGACCGACTTCATCGGCGTGCTCGGCTCGCTCTTGGTCGACGGCATGCCAGTCACGACAGACAGATCGCCACGGACGGCCGGCCGCCGCGACTTCAACGAAGACTTGAGAGGCTCACCAGACTTCTTCCGCGCCGTCTTCGCAGAGTCGAAATGTGGTGCCGAAAGCGCACGGGTGCTGTCCGCGCGGACCGTTGGGGGTGTTGAGGGCTCCTGCGGCGCGGACGGCTTATCCTGGGGGACGGCGTGTGCGTTCGGCTTCGGTGTGGCGAGCGAGATGGACGCACGGGGCGTGTCGTCGGCGGCCCTGTCGTTTGCTGCGGCAGCTCGTGCGGGAAACGGGACACTGCGCGCGGCGGTCTTCGCCTGCAAGACGGCCGGTGTAGGGGTAGAATCTGCAGCAGACCGGAACGGCTGCAGCTTCGGCGTGCGGACGCGCTTCGCCCGCGGGTTCATCTGCACGTACGACTCGGAGCCACTGGAGTCGGAGTTGGACGCGTGCTCGGGCACGGGCTTTTGAGGGAGACTGGGCTCCACGACGAGGAAAGTGGGAGCCGGAGTCGCCACAGCGTAAGCGGCGTCGGCAGATAGTACTCGGGAGATCGTGGCGGGTGGCGACGATGGGGCAGAATGCGAGGTGAAGAGAGTCGCTGATCGCGACGAGGGCGTCCTGCGCGGGATGTGGGGCAGGGGGGCGCCTGCGCTGTTCGCGTGCCGCGAGTAGGAGTAGTCCATGGGGGGACTGTACGTGTGGAGGTTCACAACCGTGCTCATGGGGATCTTTGTCTGGGAGGGGGCGGACGTGCGGAATGAGCCTCAGCGCGTAAAGTTTGGATGACTGGCTGGCGGGCGGCTGACCAGAGAGCGGAAGCAGCGCGCTCAGTTCAAGATCACTCACCTCTGGTAACGTCGTAATATGGAGGGGATGCGCTGTGCCGGCGGATCGAAGGGGCGGGGGAGGGTAAAATTGATAATTATAGGGGAAATGGAACGCGAGCGAAGGGCGCCGGGCAGCGCTGGGGGGAACGAGCGACGTTAACTAAATTGGGAGATCGTCGGCCTGGTCAGCGTCCAGCTTCTTCGGACCGTAGTTCGCGTGGATGCAGGAAACGAGCTCACCAATGTCCGACAGACAAGTTTCCAGAGCGGGAACACTCAGTGCTGGCGGATGAGACGGAGACGGCGGGTCCTGGCCGTTCGAATACGGTGAGTCGGGAGAGAGACTCTGGGAGGGAGACGAGGAGCTCACCACAGTGGACAGCAGGACCGCTGTCGTGGACGGTAACCACTGGACGCACGACGACCGACGGGGGATGGGGCAGACGGTGGAAGTGTCGGGCGAGGGGACAGGGAAATAAGGGAACCGGAGGGGGTTCATATCGCACGTGGGCGGCCCCGACGCTGGTCGTGCCGCCAGGGGCGTCCAATCTGGCGGTGCGATATCTGAGAATATCCTCCCATCAGCTTCGAGCCGCCGCAGGCCACCGCAGGCCTCGGCCTCTCGTCCGCCACTCGTTGGACAGTGGAATGTCCCTGTCGAGCGTCCTTACCGCTCCTCTGGTGCGCCTTGCCTCTTTCTGCCTCTCGATGTACGTACGCTCGTCCGCTCTTGCGTTGTGGCATTCGAGCCCATTGATTCCTCTCCAGCAGTCTCCAGCTCGCCGCATTTTTCGAAACGTCCGGCACGCGTCGGGAGTCGAAGCGTGAGCTTATCTGGCACCGCCGTCTTCGTCAGAAACTTGACTCAGCAGAAGTCGACTCTCCTTCTCTCCTTATCTCGCCCTCGCGGCCACCGGCACCGGAGACCCATTCGTAAGAGTTCGTCTATTCGTTATGCGCGGGTATTGGCGGCGTTACTGTGCACGCTTTACGTGAATTGGCTGCATCCGGCCATGTCTCATCGAATCAATCATTCCATCATATTCACCGACAGGTCTCAACGTTTTTTCTCGTTGTCAAAATCCCTCTCCACCTTCGAGAACAAGACTGCGTCCGTCTGGCCCCAGGCTTCTCCAGAAAATGCAGCTTCCGCCGAAGGTGAGCCAGGCTGAGCGTAGGTGAGCGCGGCTGTCCATTCCTGGTATTCCAGCCGCCCGTCTACGCCACCATCGTGTCCACCGTGACATGCTGATCGGTCGTTTCAGAACCCTGCTCTATCGTTATCAGCCTTTGGTCTTGGAAACAAAGACACCGTAGTTCTGGCACGACGGGCTTTTTAGACGGCATTGACGTTTAGGAAGCTACAGCGGACAGGAACGACGATCCAGGACGCGACGTGCAGAAGCCGTACCGGTGGTCGCCTATAAATTGCCGCACGGGCGCCCCGGACACCAGCGTCGGATTCGGAGGTGGCGAGAGGTTTTGCCAACGTGCCACTTAGATTGCGCGAGATGGTAGTCCGATACTCCAAATGGTTCTCCCCAAAGATTTGTCCATACTTATCGCGCGACAGGCCCTAGCCAAATGGTGCTCCATTCTTCCTGCTCTCCCCTGTCAAGGCTCTCCATGCTTGCGCAGTCAATTATCGGCCATCTTTCTCTCCTCTCTGTGAACACAGGGGATCGAATTCAAGGTCACCTCGTTCGCGGTCGGCGGTCGCGGTTAGTTTCAGTTGTGGCTGATTACCACCTTGAGCCTATTTAGGACTGTCAAGATTCGATCGACGCAACGATCGCAAACATCGACCACTTAGGCGCCAGGTATCCTTACCAACGTTTCGTCAGCGGTTAAGTTACCTAAGAGGGCTTAACCTTCTTTTTGATAGTCTTCGGCCTGGTCAGATTTGCGCGGGTAGCTGGCTATTCCTTTCCACCTTCGACCTCAAGTTTCCAGGTTGTTTCCAGGTTTCCTCGTCGCTTCAAGGCTTGTCCTCGAGCTCCGTTCTATGCGGCTTTAAACCGTCCAGGAAGCACTCACACAACCTGTACGTCTGCAGCACCCCTCCCATGTCCATGTGCATCCCATCCTCGTGATCATAATTCCAATACAGAACGCAAGTGAGCGGGAATGCCATGGCATCACTTCCAGCTCAGAAGTCAGCACTAACTCAACCGCACCGTCATGAGCTCACCGAGGCCACGGTCTGGCCGTCGGTCCGACACATCGCACGACCACGACCGCCGTTTCATCCAACGTCTTGACGTTATTTTCGAGCAAACCTCGGCTCGCACTTTGGGACGGTGGATCCTCATCTGGCAGGGAAGAAACGGCGCTAAACGATGCAAGTCAGAGCGGACATCGATCTTCCCTCATAGATTCCCTAGTTACGTTTTGACCCCGCAACGAGCATTCGGGCTCAAAGCTCAAACGCTGACCGTTCTGATAGTCTTTCAGCCGGTCAGGTTTTTGCGGATAGCTGACTGTTCCATTCCATCACCGACTTTCCAGGTTGTTTCCTCTTCGCTTGTCCTCCAGCTCGATTCTCAGCGGCTTTAAACCGTCCAAGCACTGAGACAACCTGAACATCTAGTACGTCTCGCAGTACCGCTGCCATATGCACCCAAGCCTCATGATCACAACCGCAATGCAGAACGAAAACGAGGGGGAACGCCATGGCATCACTCCCAGCTCAGAAGTCGGCACTGACAACCGCGCCGTCGGTCTGGCCGTCTGCCCGACACATCGCACGACCACCACTGCCGTCTCGTCGACACCTTGACGTTATTTCTGAATGAAAATCCTCTCGTGCTTTGAGAAGGCGGATGCCCATCTGACAGGGAATAAATGGCTTTGGACGATGCAGGTGAGCACGAACATCGATCTTCCCTCATAGATTCGCGTGTTACGTGTTGATCCCCCTCCTCGCCGCTGAGCCAGGATGGAACCTCATGCCGGACGCAAGTTTTGTGTGGCCATAAGGTTTTGCATGGGTGCGAACGGGTCTGGGTCACAACCCAGGCCTGCACGCTCCAAAGCCTCCTCGACGTTGTCATCGTCATCGTCTCCGCCGCCGCCGCCGCCGTCGCCCAGGCCAAGTGGCTGAATGCTGTGGGAGCTGACGGGACTCGGTTGGCGTCCATGCTGAACTCAAGCCCGGCATGCTGGCCGTTTTTCCCGATCTAATCGCGACCGTTCCCAAGCGGCCCGGACGCCACAGCTGCTTGTTCCCCACACCTTCCCCGCATCCGTGGCAGCGTTCGGACGCCAGGCCATGATTTACCACCGTATCCATCCACCGAGGCTCGGCGCGATGACCAGAAGGTCGCCAGGGACCCGTCTGGGCGCACCGCGAAGCCTGCGTGCCAGGTGCGACAGCGTTCTTCGTTCCGACATCCGCTGTTGAGCCCCATTGATTCGCATAAATAATGTGGTTGCCGTGGACGGGCATCGACGCAAGTTTCTCCGCAGGGCCTCTCGTGGGCTTCTATTCCACAACCAGATCAAGCGCACTATCCGCACCGACCCACACCACCCTCCCGTACGGCGTCTGCGTCCTCCCCGAGTGCTGACCTGGGTCGGCCACGACGAATGCGACCTCATATATACTGGCCCCGTGCGTCCGCACGTACTCCCTCTCTTCGTCGTCCTCCGCCGCACGCAGCCGCAGCACAGGGATCGCGGAGGGCGGGACGACGGGCGACGGCTGCACGTCCAGGCGCCACGCGACCTCCACCGGACTCGAGGAGAACGGGGAGGTCCCGAGGACGGACGTGAGCTCCTTCGTCGACGCCTCAAGGTCCTCCCGCCGCACGAGGAGCTTCACGTGTGCGACGCCGCGCGCGGTATTCTGGTGGCGGACGTGCGAGCGGGGCTCTAGCGGGACCTGAGAACGACGACGACGGGGACAGTGTGAGTGAGCGTGCACGGCCGGGCCACTCGAACGAGGACCGGAGCTTAGGCTTACCCGCCAGTCCCGCGGGGTCACGTCCCCGCAGAAGAACGGCAGCCTCCCGCGCGCGTCGTCCGGCGGTCCGCTGATGAGCCACTGGAGCACCCTGCCGTCCTCGCGCGTCCGCCCGCCGGGCACCTCGTGCGCGAAGCGCACCCCGCTCCCCTCCGCCTCCGCGCGTGCATTGATGGTCTCCGCGATCGAGGGCGTCCCGTCGTTCCCGAGGAACGCGAAGTCGATCCACCCCGCCCGCTTGTGCGCCCATGGGTGAGGGTCGTCGTCGGACGGCGGGGAGGTGAAGTGGAGGAGCTCGAGGTACGTGCCGTCCTCAAAGAGCACAAGGGCATTCGCCGTCTTCCCGCCCGTATGCGTTCCGCCTGGGGACACGCTGCCACAAATTCGTTAGGTTCGTTGGCGTGCAGCATATAGGCTAGCGAAATGAAACAGACGTGAATCCCAAGTCCTGGAACGCGTTCACGCTGTCCTGAAGCGTGCCTGGCGGCGTGAGGTGCACGATGTGGTCGAGAATTTTCGTGGACGGGCTAGTCATCGTGCCCGCTATGTGGCCCTCGTCAAGTTTGAGGCGCTGCAATCTGCTGGTGATGAATGACCGGAGGGAATGAGTGTGGCAAACGTGCTTGGCTTAGAGGCTGTGTGCCGGTGTGGATTGGTAATCCTCAGCTCGCCAGCATGCAAGGCGAACGCGTCATGTCTTCGCCGGCCCCGTGACGTTCGCGGATCCTGCACACGACCGCGCATATCGTCCAGTCCGTGCGCGTCTCGCTCTGGCCGTCGATTCAGAGGAATGTGAGATCCATTTCGGACAATCCGCGGCTCGGGGCCGGAGACTAATGTACAATTGCTGGCAAGGTTCCTTTACTGTAATCGTGTCAACCTGGAAGCATCAAGCCTACAACAGAACCGGAGACGACGAGGTTAGCCTACATCGTCAGAACTTGGCGTGGCTCCAAGGCCGTTGAACTTTCTTCAATGTGACCGGACCAGATACAAGTTCTCGCAAACCCTTCAGAATAGAAGTCTGACCTGAAAACAGTACGCCAAGATCATTATTATCGGTGGTTAATGGCCATATCCAAGTCTTCGTTGTCTCCAGCAGAGCCAGCGTCCAGCGGAGAGGGACGCTCTACTAGTACCTCCGAGCACCACCACTGGCCCCAACGTTGAATCTCCAAGGATGCGAGTCGACTTGCCCAGGATGCGCGTTCATCGAGGACCTGCAGAAGCATGGAGCACATCTGTCGGAAGTGTCGACGTCGACAGAACCCGCGGCTCCATCTCGCTGTTACGAGGGACCAGGCTCGAATGCGAAGACGACTCGGAGATGGGCGACGGAGGGGCAGAGCAGCCCGGTAGGCTGCTCCGGTCTCGATGCGCAGATAATGGGGAACGCCAGGTCTTGAGTGACCCAGCTCGACGAGCGCTTTAACCACGAAAATCCGATTTCCAAACTCTCCAGATCGCGGTACTGCTTCATTTCTTGTTGAATCATAGGCGTGCGCGCCGATGGTGGATGGGAATGTGCTCTCCGTGACGTGCCACCACTGCAGCTTTAAGTGTTTCAGCAGCCCGGGGATGGCGATGTACTTGAGTAGGTTATGGGGACAAGTGAGCTGTGTGAGCGAGGGGAGATGACCGACGGGCAGGCGGGCGAGCGGGCCTCGTCACGGATTGTCACCACGATACCAGGCCTTGGACAGTGTTCTTTCTTTGTGCGTAACTTTGACTTCGATCATCAGAGCCGCGAGGTTCAGCATCATTCTAGAGCGGAGTGCTGGCCAGAGATGGCGGAGAAGATTGTCTTGATCGACGCCCGTGCGGAAGACCCGGGGTGAAAAAGTGACGGTGAACGGCAGCTCGTTGCTCACCGGAGGGAGCTCGATCTCCTGGTGGAACTCTGATCTCGCTGCCGCAGGCCCCACCACGTTGTCGAGGAGGTATCGAGCGCCACAGCTTGCAGACGTGCAGAAGAGGCAGGTTTGTACGATCCTAGCGTGACCCCAAGGTCTGCTCGAGAATCTCAGTGGGAAGACGGTTGATGGGTGTGACGATGTCGTGGATGGAGAGGAGGGCGATGATGGACTTGTGATATTCACCCACCTTGGCTCTAATCCAAGCTCGAATATAGGCAGTGGCGGAGAAACCGGCGAGGCTTGGAGATCCGCGGCTGGAAGACATCCTGCGACTTGTGGGAGGGAGAATTTGAGCCAGGTGTCCATTGCTGCCAGTGTGGTCTGCGTCACATTGCGGGAAGGATTGAAATGCATCAGGTGAAGTGCAATTTTTATGGAGTAGGGATATCGGTGCTCACCAGAGACGACCAGTGGGTGTCAACGTGTGCTGTCAGTGTCTCTGTGTGACGCCATTACATAGGATGCGACGGCGATCGCCGAAATAAGGAAATAGACGCCGCTGGTCTCGCGTCGACGAACCTACGCTTGGCTCTCCGGGCGGTTGCTATCTTGTATTCCAGCTTTACTGACGAGATCATCGTGAGTAACGGTCGCATACACTGGGAATTCTCTTCTGTTGCTGATTGTTCTACCCCATGTCGTTCAGACCACAGCCATGGACATCTGGCTCAGGGTACCCTTTCCGAAAGTCGCAGGATGTCTTCCGATCGCAGATCGACAAAGTCTCGCCAATTTCTCCGCCATCACAGACATCCAAGCATGGACGAGAGCCAAGGTCGATGAATATCGCAAGTTCGCTCTTGCACTCCTCTCCATCCACAACACCGTCGCCCCCATCCACTGTCTTCCCACCGAGATTCTCGAGCAGATCTTGGGGCCACCCTATGATCGTTCAAACTTGCGTCTTCTCCACGTCTGCAAGTTATGGCGCTCGATCCTCCTCGACAGATTCTGGGCGAGCACCGTAGCGATATCAGAGTTTCACCAGGAGCTGCCGTTCACCATTCAATTCCTCCCCGGGTCTCCGCTCCATCCTCTTTCCCCTTTTTGCTGTGCGACACTGGGCTTTGAATCCCTCGTCCCTCACTTCGACCACCTCTCGTCGCTGCACGCGGCTGTCGATGAAGATAATCTTCGCCGCCAGCTGTGGCCAGCCCTTTGCGCTGGAATGCCGAACCTTGCGGCACTGACGATCGAGGTTAACGTCACCAAAGAGGAGGCGATCAGAAAGGGGAGAGCTTGGTATTATGCAGGCAATCCGTGGAACGGGCTGCCTGTGCTGTCCGTTGTGCTCCTGCCCTTGCTCTCTCGACTCACTTGTCCATACACCCTGCTCGAGTACATCGTCATCCCGTCGCTGAAGCACTTGAAGCTGCAATGGTGGGACAGTTCGCGGAAAACGCGCTGGGATCCACCATGGACGAAGACGCATACATGGGTATCGGAATTGGAGCGGTACCGCAATCTGGAGAGTCTGGAATTCGGACAGTCGTTCTTGGAAACGAAGCCGACCCTCCGTCTGTCATTCCCTTCTCTGAGTTTCTTGCACATTAACCAGAGTGTTATCCATATCTACCCGCTTCTCCTCTGCCTTTCCTTTCCACCCTCCACTCACGTCAATATCGTGGATTCGTCGTTACATGATTATCCAAAGCGCACACTCGACGAGGCCCTCCCGAAATGGAATCTCGCCGCCATCGTGGGCGCCGTCGACTGCTTGCGCATTTCGCAACCGTCGTCGTGCCGGCAAACAATTCGCGATCCTCTCTGTACCCTCACGGTCCAGTGCTACGTAGGCGATTTTGAACGTCTCCGCGCCGATTTCCTTCGCATTACCCCGGTCGGCCTGGTCGACATTTTCCGCGACCACGCTCGCATCACGCATCTGGTGCTGTCCACCGACACGGTCGTCCTTCCCATCGACTTCCGCGCGTTCCCACATCTCGAGCACTTCGCTGTGGGCGGCAAAACTGTGGAGGACACGCTGCGCAACTTGCAGCCGAGCGATATCGATGTGGGGTGGCCTGCCGAGGTGGTCTGCCCCTCTCTCGCCCACCTCCGAGTTGTTTTCTCGTTCGAGCAGGGTTCCTCGGGACAGCCAGGCGAATCCGCCGATTCCGTTGGCCTCGATACACAATTCCGAGAAAAATGTTCCGTCCTCCAGGACATCCTCGCTCTACGCGCATGCCGCGGAAGTCGACTCGCTTCCTTGGAGCTTGTGGTCCAGTGCCAGAACCCGGAGGCCGAGCTTCGCTCTCCGATGGATGGTGGTCAAGCCGGAGACGGCGAAGAGTCGGATACGGCCATCGAGAGCGATCCCAGCATTCTTTTTCCTAATCATGTTTCTATTCTGGACGGTTTGCGAGAAGTTGTATCTGGCCCAGTCACGTTGACGTTCGAAGGACGCGAATGCGAGTCGAGTCTGGACGTCCTGTGTAGTAGGTGATGGACCGTCTCTCCGAGTCGTAGTTTTCGTTCCATCACGCTACTGTATGTTTTGATGGTCTGGGATTCCTCGAGTATAGATCTTATTGCAATAAGAACTGGTCCAAGCCATGGTCGCGATCATACGCGGACACTGCGGTCAATCGGTCCCAAGATCGTTTTCTCCGGGCTTCTCCGACGTCCAAGCATGAACCAAGATCAAGGTCGATAAATACTGCAAGGTGGTGTTTGCATTCCTCTCTATAGTTGCACTTATTGATGGCGTTTCGCATTCCTGAGGACCTTCAAAACGGTGATGTCAGACGTCGTGAGGCTGACGTTTTCAAACTTGCATGCTCTCAAATCCTCGCGCATCTCATTGCCGAGGCGCGCTGTCCGTTTTGGAACGTCAGCCTCTCCCCGGGAAAGACCTCCTCTGCCTAGTCCTCCGTGAGGGGGTGCTCAAGAAGTACGCATGCGCCGTGATACATCGATTGACCATCCAGTAAACCCAAGATACATCCGAAGTCCGATGAGTGATGAAGTCCATGAAACTGAGTCTGCACGCGCGTCACGGTGTATAGAATCCCAAAGCCTGCGATAAGCACCGTCAATACCCGATACCCCACCCCGCGCACGCACTTGACCAAACATACCGTTCACAAACCGCAAGAGCCGGGGGTCACGACGGCATCGATGCGCCCAAGCTGCTCCGCCTGGCCACCGTGAGGTCATTCAGTGCCGCGAGCGCGATGTTCCACGTGCCCGGGTCGACGTGGTCGACGGCGAGTACAGTGATGGACTTGGCGCCGTAGGTGAGCTGCCAGCACGTCCCGCACTGGTCGCTGTTCCAGCCGGGGATGATGCCTGCGCCGCCGATGTACGGGAAGTGGTTCGATTAGAGGAAAGAGGGAGGGATCAGATGCACCCAAACCGCTGGCATAGGGGGAGGAAGAGAGCGCGTTGGACATGCCTTGCCGTTCGAAACGGCGGTCTGCGCACGAGCCGTTAGTGGACAGCCATGGGCGAGCTACCCGTGCCAGTGAGAGCATAAGCAGAGGCCATGCGTGAGTCAGAATCCAGTAGAGGTGAAACAGGGAGGTGGGGGTCTCAAGATGCCCGTGCGTATAGCATTACCTTGGCGAGTAGCAACTCGACGATTGCTTAGCACCACAAGCACTCGCGGCGAGTTTCTGCAGTGATTTTACGCCTGTGGTAGTTTGAGCAAGGACTCTGGGCCCTGAATAGTGAATTTGTGTTCGAATATCGGGTTCAGTCGAGATAGGCGAGGTTATCTGGTACCAGGAGTCGCGGGATGCAAGGGGGATGCGAGAAGAAATCCGTTGTGCTGCGAGCGCGACTGGCAAAGGCCACTGGCCCGATGCAATCTGATCCGGCAGCCCGACCGGCGACACGTCGGTGTCCATCTTTGGATATCCTCCGATGCCGCGCACAGCATCCATCCGACGTGGAACTTGCGTACCCTGAGACGAGCATTGTCACCGACCCCCAGGCCATCCTTTGAAACCACTCAAAGACGATATAAACCCAGTCAGTGAGTCCTTCACACGGGGTCTGGCAACCTTTGGCTCATAATCAGGGCGTTTGGTCCAGATTATCGTCCGATGGCCTTTTCACTCGCTCTTAACACCCCTGGAATGGCTCTGTCTCGACTGGCCGGTGCCACTTCCTCACCCCAGGAGGTACATCTGGGGAGCCGCGATTTCAAATCGTGCTTGAATGCCTCGACTGCTGTATGTTATTACCAACTTGCCCATGTCTGTAGGAGACACCATTTTTCCCCGGTAGATATTGATAACGACGAACTATACAGAAAACGTCATTGTTGTCCTTCAGTTCGTAGGCGAAACAGTCCCGCTATTGTCCACTCAATAGAGCCCGCTTAACAAGAGCCGCCCGCCAAACGCCGTCACGTTGGCGCGCAACGGCCTGCGGGGTCGCAGTCTCTACTTGCAACCAACCACCACCAGTGTCTGACCTCCGATTCACATCTTCCTCTTTCTTTCGATGCCTCAACGGAGCAACTCGATTTGTGTCGACTACAAGGTTTTCTTGAACACCTTCTGGCCAACATCCGGGGTTGATGGTCCCCGTCTTCGACGGAACCCACCACCAAATCGCAACACCGAGAAAGCCTTCGGCGAAGCAGTCAGAAAATCGTCCAAAGCACCACGTCGCACCCCTGGAAAATACGTGGTCCGTCTCCTTCCACTTCATGCGCATTTATGGCAACTAACCGTCCAACCACAATTGACAATCAGACGTGGTTAGTCGAACGGCTCAAGCTCAGTCCAAACCACGCCCTATCGTTGAGTGGCACCTCTTCCGACAACGAGATCGAATGGGCATCCTTCCAATCTCTCAACGACACACGTCCTCCATGGGCCCAGCCTCAGGTACTGTTCGTGTTCGGCGATGGTCTGTATGAGCCCCAGCTTCGCGAAGACGTCACCGCCAAGGTGGAACTCGAGTTCGTCGTTAAACACCTCACGGCATTCTTCGTCGTCATCGCGGACGGCGATTTCCTGAAACTCGCGCGCTACGACCGCTCCGGGATCATCCTTTCGAGGAGGATGAACTTCATCAAGAACCCCGGTACTCTCCCAGACCTCTTCTGGCGGCTCTCCGTGGTCAGCGACCAGCAGCTTGGGCTCGACCCGACCGCTATACCGGTCCTGCCGGGTACGCCAGACTACAGGTTCATGGATAGCCTTGCCCAGGACCGCTGCTACACCGACATACCCTGGTCCGAAGGTGACGCGGTGCCACCCGAGATCGTCACGTTCGACCTAGAGGGCAGGCAACAATCGAGGCTTGCACGGAGCTGGTTCAAGGCTGCTATCTACCCGGCCGGCGACGATGACGCTGATTTTGTGCAGCACCGCCCGCGCTGGAAGCTGCAAGTGCCGTGCGCGGACGACGGGATGGACGTTCCACGTGAGTTCCTCGTCGGCACACCTCTAGCGTACCGGTCTTCTGCGGAGACTTCGAAGACGGTGGACGAGCGCAACACGCGTGTCTTCATCGCGTGGGACATGGATGCCGCCAAGTTCGTGTGCTTGAAAGACACGTGGAGGGGGCAAGTGGAGCAAGCGGACGACGGAATTCCAGGGGAGCGGGAGGGCGAGGTGCTCGGGAGGCTGAACCGGGCTCGTGTTCCGTACGTGCCGACGCTGGTATACGAGGCAGACCTACTGGGACAACACACACGAACACAGGATTTCTGGACGCTCGCGGACAAATTCGATGTGCCGGAGCGACCGGAGCGGCGGACGCATTACAGGCTCGTGACAGCGGAGGTTTGCATGCACTTGGACGAGCTCAAGTCAAGTCGACAGTTGGTTTCACTGGTGCATGACTGCCTTAAAGGTGAGATTTCCCGATTATAGGATCAGACGTACCCTTTCTGATAATGAAATTTCCTAGCGCACGCGGCAGCGGTGAAGTCGCTGGGTCTCTTGCATGGCGATCTCAGCTATACCAACATAATGATCTGCCCGACTGTCGACACCGCAACAAACACCGTCAAGTGGCGTGGCATGCTCATGGACTGGGAGTTCCCTAGACCCGTTGATGGTCCTCGTACGAACGCCAGGGTAAGCCACTCATCGTTCTCTGATCCCCTTCAAATTCCCCAGCTAACCGCCGCATTATTACAATCTTTCAGCGTTCGTGGGGATTCACTTCAATCGCATACATGTACTCCGAGAAAGTGCTCACTGTCGCAGACGAGCTCGAGTCTTTCTTCTACATTCTCATCTACGCCGCTACCGGTCTCCTGCCCAGCAACCTGCGGACCAAAGAAGCCACGAAGCGCTTCGGAGACGCGTTCTTCGCCTGCGAACGCACCTACGGCAGCTCGTGCGGCTGGAGCGCGTCCATGTGGAAGCGGTTCGCGTTGGACCAGGGACGAATCCTCTGCGCACCTGACGTCCACGACGAGCTGCGCTTCTACCGGCCACCCCGACCGGCAGTCTCAGAGGACCACGACGGGCCCGGGGCTGACCTGCCCGACAACAGGCTCAACGCGCTGCTGCGGGAGTACCTGTCATGGTGCCACGCGAGCTACGTGCTGAACGTGCCCGATCGGGAGCGCTACGAGCTCCCGCCCGCTGAGCGGAAGCTGGAAGTCAAGAAGTCGGACGTCGAGGAGCTCGCGGCAAAGTTGGACGACCACGACGCCGTCGTTGCGCTCTTCGGGAATGCGCTGAGCACGTGGCCGGAGGCCCCGGAGCCTGAGCGGCGCGAGGCCAACGATGACGACGACCGCGTCGGGGACGTCAAACCTGAGCCACCTGAGGACCTAATAGTCGCTGCTGAGGAGTTCCTGGATGCGATGGCATTGAGGGGCGAGGCGGGGGAGGGGATCGAACCGGCGGTGGGAGACAGCGGCGCGGGAGAGGACGATGGGGGGAGGATGAAGAAGGTGCAGAACGGCAGGGCGACTCGGAAGCGACGGGGTGGCGCGGAGGACGAGAAGGAGAATGAACTTGCGGTGGAAATGGAGGCTGAAGCGAGGAGAGGAGATCGGGCAAAGCCTCACGCGAAAGTTGTGCGTACCAAGCGTGCGGGTCTCCGAGTCGTGAGGAAGCCCACACGGACCTCGCGTCGCCTCCGTGGAGAGCCTGCGTCAGAGCCGGAGGAACTGCCTGTGAAGCGCCGCCGTCGCGGGTAGCATAGCGCCATTCGTACGTGTGCTATCCATGTTCCTTCATGCTCCGTCGGCACCATTCTTTTGGACTCGTGCAATGTCCGTGAAATTATTGTTGTAACTTGTCGTGTAATGAATTAGCTTGATTTGCGTGATTGCTCATATAGTGTTGCTCGGCCGATCTATGATCCAGGCAATCCCTCATGAGTTGTGTGTACTGGCGTAGGCGTGATCAACACAGGACATTGACCAACGACGATAGCATTCATCATCAATAACTAGTTCGCGTATAACAATACCAAGCATGTGAATTAGGAAATGTTAGTTGCACTACATCTCGCGGACATGGAACACAGGCATCCAGACTACTCGACCATCCTCAAGCTCAAGCTCGATGGCCGCTGCCAAGTAGATGTCCTGGAGCTCATATCCTCTATGGCCGACTCTCCAACGACCAGAGTAACACATCTGGAAGTTCGGGCGTCCTGCCTGTTTCTTCAGTCAGCGCCATCTACGCTCGAATATTCATCTTGAAAAACGCACCGATACGGCTGCAACCCAGTGGTTGAGAGACTGAGCCATGACCGAGACAATTTGCGTCGAGGTGAAGGTACCCTCCAGGCGTGAGTGCGGCGAGTCCGCTGCGAACGGATAGCCAGGCCACTGAAGCCGACGCACGAAGATTGTCAGCAAAAATCCTTGGAGGATTGTGGAGAAGATTACCGTGACGCACCGAATATACAATGATCGGGTCCACGATACCGTCCAGCTCGTTCGCGACCATGCCCGACTCGACCTGTGATGCCTCCCTCCCCCACTCAGCGAGACAAATCCCGGCTACGCCTTCTTGGGACATCACGAGAACGTGCCGCACCGTATACTCCTCTGTCGGAACGCGGAGGGGCACGAGCGCGAGAACGTCTGGACGGGGAATGTTCTTCGGGATGGAAGTCGGATATCCCGGGCGCGTGCAGGGGCAAGGGTTGGTTGCGGCGGAATGCGGAGAGATCTCCATCCACCACGAGTGGAAATACTGGGGGCCGTCGCATATGACATCGGGGAACGGTGGCGGAGGGATGGGCGAGTCGACTTCGTGCAGCGAGGGCGCGAAGCCGTGGATCGCGACGACGATCCACGGGTGTTCAGGATATGTGTGTGTTCGCTGCGCGCCTTGCAAGACGCATGGTCCAGCCCTTGGAAGAGGATACTGGTACTGGGTGGGACGTGAGGGGATCAGTCCTGCTGGAGTGGGGTGCCATGTCTGTACAGCGGACATGATTGCTGGAGGATATGGCGAGGATAGTTGAGGTTGTGCCGTGTTTGGTACAGAACCCGCTACGCGCGTCGTATTCGGCCATTGAGGTATGTGTACCATGCGAGGTCCATATGGTACAGTGGGTCCAAGCCATGTGGAAGAAGGTACAGGAGGGCGACCAGGAAGTCTCCAGGCTTGCGGGGATGCGGGTAATTCTCCTGAGGGATGCGTCGGGGGGGCCGACGCTCTATCTTTGGGAGCTTCAATCCGCCACGTTAAGAAAGACATTACGCTTGAGGGAGGTGGGGGTCTGCGAACAGCGATGTTAGAAGATGTGGAATGGGACAGGGAGTGGCTGCGTTGGCGGTGGTTTATATCTCAATTGCGAGACAAAAAGCTGTATGGTCCAAGCACAAAGACTGAGTGACTTAAAACTCGTGCTAGCCTTAGGAGGCAAGTCAACCATCCACAAAGCGTATCCTCATGGTGATGTTCCGGACAATGTAGAGAGTTTGCCTGCATTTCGGGGCTTCGAGTTCCCGGTTGAACTCGCGTGATGGTGCGTAGTCGACCAAGCCAAAGCGTCCGTCTAAGGGCTTAGAAGGTTTCTCTCTGAAGAAAGAGGACATCAGCAGAATAGAAGATGGCCATTTTGGCGGACTACGGTGGGGTGAGAAACCTTTTCGCACTGCGACAAACGTAAGCGCTGAACAGGCGCCTGCGCTACGGCGGGATGAGATCCGCATGCCCACAACGTCTACCGGGAGCGAGTCAAAGGCCAGTTCAAGGCAGAAGGACGCTGATGTCGAGCATGACAATGAAGCTGACCTCCTTGGACATTACCGAGTGCAGTGCGGAGGCGAGCACAGTGAGAACGAGGATTCTGAGGTGATACGATTCAGAAGGTCCAGCGTAAGTTTTCCTACTGGTAGGAGTACACCTTGATTTATGGATACTCAATGGCCCGTCCGGCGTACCTATTGAACGTTGAACGTCCAGAGCCAAATCAGAAGGCAAACTTGGCAAAGTGGTAGGGGCAGCGGGACCATGACCATATATTATGTAATCAGGCGCCCATGTTAAAAACTGTTATTAACACTGCGAAAAACTGGGAAATCGAGAAACTCCCCGAGGAGTTTTTCGGCACAACAAACAGATACTCCAGCCACACGTACCTGCAACGAGAGCTTGCGACATCCCCAGTTCTCACGAAGAGAATCCTGTACAGATGTCACAGATTATCAGCACACCTCGCGCAATAGACCAAAGCACCACGACGAACTTATCATCAAAGGCGGTTCAGGACCTTGCGTGAGTATACCGACGTCCATTTCTATTAGACTGAAAGATCCGGGGACGTACAGGAACGACTTCTTGTCCAGATACGGATCGAAGATGCCAACGATCATCTTGCGCACATCCTGCACGAACGGCCCAGCTGTTGAACTGTCCCGCTAGTCGTCCCTGTCCTCCGTACCTTCAATCTCTCCGTTCTGGAGGTGCGGCTTCGCGCGCTTCCTCACCATGTACTCTCCGAACTCGCCGAATCGCGCGGCGCCGTACGTGTGCGAGTCCAGGTACGCGTCTTCGTCTTCTCCACCGATTCGGTCGACGGCATTGAGGACGGTGTAGTACTGCGCGTCATTCTCATCGGCATACAGGTCGTCGTCCGGACAGCGTGCCTCTTCAAAGTGGGTTGGGTGAGAGGGAACGGCGAGTCCGTCTCGCACCTTCGGGTTTGTGCGAGCAGAGGAGGCAAGGGTGTTCTGGAAGGGGTCACCGCCGTGTCTCCCGGGATCTTCACTTGATTGATTGCCTTGAGGAACTGAGGATCGTCTCCTCAGACGAATGGGCGCTATCCTGAGTCAATGGTACCATCCTCCGAACGAAATCCCTGCGCACTGATGATTCGGAGCTGGTCCTGAAGATACCGCCTATAAAATGAGCTTAATGGGTTTGAAACGTGGAAGGGGGCTCGTCAAGGGGGAATAGGATTGAAACGGCAAGTCATGGTCATGATAGCTGCAGAGAGCGTAGGCGCCGGATGGATGTCTGGCGCTGAGTGGGCGGTCGTCGTGCTTGCGTTGTGCCACGACAGTCTCGGGCTAGGCCACGACGGCCACCTCTGCCTCCATCGACTTGGGCTATTCTATCCTGACGTTGTCGGCCATTTCCAATCTTGTCTTCGCTTCAACTGCTGGCTTTCTACGTCGCCCGAGCCTCGAGGAAGGGACTGCTGGCAGCTGACTGAAAGATCATGTCCTCTCGGAAGCTTCGGATAGCCTTCATCCATCCCGACCTCGGAATAGGTTCGTGACGGTTCGTCAGAGCAAATGCATTTGATCCCGATGATGGTGCTAACCAATCGATGTGCACCTCAGGAGGTGCCGAACGCCTGATAGTTGATGCTGCCCTGGGTTTGCAGAAACTCGGACACTCCGTCGACATCTATACCTCTCACCACGACCCAGGCCACTGTTTCGAGGAGACGCGCGATGGTACGGTTCTCGCCATCTAGGATCGTGCGGGGGCTAGAGCAGTACGTCCACAGGAACTCTCCGTGTTCACTACGTTGTCCCACCATTCCCCCGTGCCATCAAGGGCAAGCTCCACATCGTCTTCTCCCATGCCCGACAGCTGCACCTCACTGCACACTTACTCCGCCCTGGCGCGCCGACCTATGATGTCTTCTTTGTGGACCAGCTGTCGACGTGCATTCCGTTCTTGCGCGCATTCAAGCATACACGCGTTCTCTTCTACTGCCATTTCCCTGACAAACTCCTCGCCGATGGTGCATACATTGAGGGTCGAGTCAAGAGCGGGAACGCGTTGAAGCGCATATACAGGCTCCCCATGGATTTCGTCGAAGAATTGACAACAAGTATGTTCTCTCCCGGATGTTCAGACGCGGTGACTGATTTGATGCGGTAGAGCAGGCTGATACTATCCTTGCCAACTCCAAGTTCACCGTAAGTGTCTTCAAACGACACATGCCCTCGATATCCACAACGCCGCGCGTTGTATACCCCGGCATTAACTTCGATGCGTATGCCCCACCCGACGCTCCACAGAACGACCCAGATATCACGCAGATCTCGTCGTACGTCTCCTTGTCCAACCTTATTGCATCTGGAATGAACTTGAGTGCATAGAGATCGCCCAACATTATTGTCGGTTAATCGCTTCGAGCAGAAAAAGAACGGTGTACTCGCGATTGACGCTTTCGCTCTTCTGCGGAACAAGCTTGCGGAAGCTCCACATACTTCATCGCAACGTCTACGTCTCGTTCTTGCTGGTGAGCTCTGTAGCGGACTGCCATTGGGTTGGGGTTACTGACCGTTCGTCAGGCGGATATGACCCCCGGCTTCAGGACAACGTGAAGACTCTAGAGGCGATGCTTGAAGGTGCAAAGGAACATGGACTCTCATTCACCATCGTCACCCCCACTACTTCAACTGTGCCTCTCCCTACGCACCCCTCCACTGCAGCCTCTACACAGAGCGCGGATGTCGTCTTCCTGCTCAACTTCTCCGGTACCCAACGCTCTGCTCTCCTCACCGCTTCCTCCACGCTTGTTCTGCTTTACACTCCAGCAAACGAGCACTTCGGCATTGGTCCTGTTGAGGGCATGATCTGCGGCCTCCCCGTACTCGCAGCGAACAGCGGCGGTCCGACCGAGAGCGTCGTCGATGCACCGCCAACCGAGAAGACCGGCTGGCTCCGCAGGCCGGAGCCGGAGGTGTGGACCGAGGCGTTGTACGAGATTGTCGCTTTGAAGGAGACCGAGCGGAAGGCATTGTCGGAGCGCGCGAGGAAGAGGGCAGAAGAGAAGTTCGGAATGGAGGCTATGGCGAGGGACATGGAGGTTGCGCTCTCGGAGACCGTCGACATGGGTCCCGTACCGACTCCGGTAATGTTCTGGGTTACGGCCGCTGGTTTGTTTGCCGTTCTGGCTTACCTTGTGCAGTTTGTGTTGCTGTGAAGGGATGGGATGAGTGGACTGGGACGCTGTTTGCGACATTGTCTCTATGTACTCCTTTCGTCCGAATAGCTTCACTGGACTAGTACCGTTGAGGTTGAAGTTGTAAATTTCTCGGCTATATTACGAGCTTTGCTAACCTTCGTTTCGCTTAGGCTTTGTCACTTGTCGTGATACGTGTTTTAAACGCGCCATTCGCTTGATGGTAACGACAATCGAAGACAAGGACAGTAAGCGCTCGCGTTTGGAGTGGCAGGCAGTGGCCACACTTTACTTATTGACCTGCTGCTTGCCTTCAATCCTTCACCTCTCAAGATCTCAACCCTTGCTACGCTACCAACTAGCATTCTCTCGTGAGAGATCAAACGTATCTTTCTCACCTTCGCCCAGATCATATAGCACCCACAACCGCCACACACATCTGAGCTCACTTTGAACTCTACTACAACCTCGCTCTATCCCGCAGTTTTTGTCTCTCCATGCAAATCACCTCTTACCCCTCCTGGCTGTCCTCGTCGATGGACGCAACCCTGGATCGTTGCTCTCCGCCCTTGGACGTCGCCATTGGTGCGGCGGAGACTTCGAAACCATCTCGCCACAGCCACGTTTTTGCGCCACAACCACAAAGGCCCTCTTCGGTCCTCCAGCACGCTAGCGCGAATGAAGGTACCCTACGGCACTTAGCAGTCGCGGCGTTCCCAGAGGTCCGGCTGTCCTCGCCACAGTCGAACGACTCCTACTGCTCGACCCCTTCCATCTCAGAGTCCGCTTCGACTTGGAGTTCCCTTTCGGACAACGGATCTAACCTAAAGCTCCCTCCGCCCGCCCTCACGACAAACTCTGGACGGATCGCGCTTCCACTTCCATTCTCCGAGGACAAGATCGAGCGCGTGGTCGCGTTCCCGTCACCTCGCGGAACTGGCGTTTCGCTCGCCGAGTGGGCGAGGCTGTCGGAGAAGCGGAAAAGCCACTTTGCCCTCGACGATCCGCACAAGCCGATGGACGAGCTCTTCGCCGGCGACGTGAAGGCCCTCTTCCAGGCCCACGTGAGTCGCTTCTTTGCCACAATGCGGATGAGTGTGAGCTGACGTGTGTAATCCCCGCGTTGCCAGTGGCCAGGCTACGGCACCAGGACGCGCTTCCTCGAGCTCCCGTCGCACGCCACCAATTTTGCAAGGCCGTTCACCAAAGCGGACCTGCTCGACGTGGTGTGCAGCGAACTCCTCGACTGGGTATTGGTTCTGACAGTAAGGCGTTTCCTCTCCTTTTTTTTTTTTCGCTCCGGGCACCACTAACGCCTGTGCGTTTGCCTTACGTAGAACAACAGGCACATCGGGTGCCGAGAGCCCTGCTGGGCGGTCGGCCTGAGCGAGATCACGTTCAGGCATATCTACGTGGTCGCGGTCGTCCGGACCACGGGCTACGTCCCGAAGTGGGTCCCGGTCGTCGAGATCGATCCGAGTGCGTTCGGCGCCGACGCTTGCATTTGATGGTTATGTTTTTTGTTGCCAGTATCCACTCATCGCGTAAATACCCCCATTCTAATCTGCTACAGCTACATCCCTGCTAGCGTTAGAACAACTATACCTCTTGTACATCTGTACTATATAACTTGGTGTCACTAGCCCAGATCATCACTTTTTGCTCTGTCTCAGCGATGCTGTCAGCGTGGGTGCGCATGTCGTACTCGCCCAGCTGTCTCACTGTCCAGACTAGATAGATCGTATGCGTCCCGGGACGCGTTCCAGCGATAGGTCCTAAGGTCTTCCGTGCCTGGTGGGTCGTGTTCCGAGCATCCTCCTGAATGAATGGCACTGATAAGCCTCTGCGGCCTCCCGGCAGAACTCGCTCCCACGTCTCCCCGTACAATGGGACCGCCCTTCTGTCATGCATGACCCGTCCGGGCCCACGATGGTCAGTGGCTGGCCGTGATGAGGGCTGCCGAGAGCCCGGACTCTGGCGGTCGGAATGCAGAGCGGACCCCACCGCTTGGACGAACTCTCACAAACTGCCATGCAGGGACGTAAGGGCGGGCGACGCGTGGTGATAAACTCTGGGGGAATATGGCACGTAAAGATGCGCTCACGCTGGCTGCATTGATGTACTATTAGCCGTTTTGGTGGCGACCACTGAGGGCCTGCAAGCAGTGAAGGGCAAGTACGCGTGTTTGTTCTCTCATCGTTTGGCTTCCTTTCGGGCTCATACGGTCTGTTGGGCCTGTCAGGGGGCCCCACGAGCCATCTCGAGAAAGGAGCCGGACCTGGGTGCGTTGGCAACACTTGCTTGTCAGGTAGTTGAGCGACATGCATGTATGTACGCCTGCTTGTGTGCTGGGCCATGGTGTGGCTCAGTTGGAATGCCTCGGAGCAATATGTCAAGTTGTTATGTTTTATGTTACGATGTCGATGGCCACGGGGCTCTAGAGCTGCGATGTGGGAGCCTCTATGCTTGATGTTCCCAAGAGGCGAGAATGCCGTCGCGACAACAGCTGGGCTCTTGTCGTTGAAGCTACCCCACATGACACCACGCGGTAATTTCATTATAATACTTTAGGGTATTCGACACTATTAATATCAATATCAGCTGCTTTCGATCGATCGTCCACAACGCGAGTAGGCATCAAAATCAAGGACTCAAATACTGGTAGTCCTCAACTCTTGGATACATGTACTTGTAGATAGGGTGCGAGTACCATGATCATTGGACACCACTGCGTACTAGTACTGCTACATAGCAGTACTACATGTGTGCTCCTCGCGAAAGCACCCGTTGGTCCACGAGGTGCATGATGAACGTTAACCGTCGGACTCGGAGATGGCTGTCGCCGGGGCGCGCGCCGCCACTGATCCCCCGAGCGGCGGGTGCGCGCCTCTCACGCTTTCTCACATCGCATGCGCAACCTCTATCCTCCGTTTTGTGTTCCGACGCCAAGCCCCACACGCCCGTAACCCCGCACTCTACAATCCAATCTCGATAACGAGGTGCACCATACTGGCCATATACTGGTCCTCTGACAGCGTATCTCAAACAGAGCCTGAGAAGGGGGGTCCGGTGATCATCCAGTCCATCGTGACGCGGGTCCAGCCTGGGAGTGGTTCAACATCGAATGAACATTGACTGCAGCTATCGCACGCACAAGCGGCGATGGGGATACGCCTCCGGGCTCCCCGGCCACCGTTGCCCCCATGGGTAACGAGAAATCGAGACCAAGGTCGAGACTCAAATGGGGATGAAGCAGGTATGATCCCACGTGTCCATGCTCTTATCCGGGTGAAGCCCGCACCTAAACAGTTCGCGGATTCCTAGGAGAATATCCGAGCGCCGCAAAGCGCACGACCAAGGATATCAACCGCTATTCGGTTGGACTGGAGAACTTCCGCTGAAAGAGCGCTGTTCTATTCGTGGTCTGGCAGGAGCAAGCCCCGACGATGTCCAGGAATGACGAGGAAGCACGCAAGGCGTTAAGCGATAGCTCTGAAGCGTGTTGCATCCCTCCTAACTTGTGTTTCCTGTGCCACGAACACACGGAGCCATCTGTAGCCAAGGGTGCTATCTCGCGCGCGTTTGCGTAGATCGGGCGGAGTAGTCGACCATGTGGAAACCAACGGTTCGTCTATCTGTACCTATAATCGCGCAATCGTTCGGAAGGGCTCTGTGGGAAAATCCGTGCGGTCTGGCTGTATTCGCTTCCCGTTCTCGCATTTGCCTCCAGAGACTGATAGGTACCGACGGACAGGTCCCTTTGGTCTCCGCGATGCTAGGCATTCGAAGGATTGCACAACGCGCCTGCGCCATGTCGTACTCGCGCCTTCTTCTTGTTCCATGAAGGCTGGAGCACCCGCCCGTCGCTATAGTATATATCCGTCCGATCCACGGCCCGTCTTCCCTTCCCTCCCCAGCAGCGGTACTACTCCGCGCCCGGCTACGGCTCTAGGCCTCTCGACGCTCGTCAGCCTGACCCCTACGTCTCATGGCTTCTCCAGACGGCGTTGAACAGCTGCCCCAGCTCGATGTGACCCCCTTGGGCTCCCCTGTCGGGTCAATCGATGAGAAGGCGGAAGCGAGGGCGCTCGAGAAGCGTCTTAGCTCCGACTCCTCGTTTGACACCAAGGAGAAGCTCGAGGAGGATGCCTACGGCGACAGCGACGTCATCTATGTCAAGGGCGAGCCCGTCATCACCACCGGCCTCGACGTCTCGCGCTTCCTCGTTGACACGCGCGACGACGGGGATCCTGCGATCACCTTTCGCTCCCTGTTCCTAGGCACTATCTTCGCTGGGCTTGGAGCGGCGCTTTGCCAGGTGCGTTACCCGTTCAGCGCATGTGACACGTTACGGGATGTATTGACGTCGGCTGCTTTTCGCAGATCTATCTATTCAAACCCGTTCAGATGACCGTGTCGTCAGTCTTCCTCTTGCTAATCATCTACACCTTCGGTGGGCTATGGGCGAAGTACTTCCCCCGGGCATCATGGGTAGAGGGAACACGCCTTGCCGGGCTTGCGCCGGTGCTGCATTTCATTAACCCTGGCGAGTTCGGCATCAAAGAGGTCAGACCAATTTTTTTCTAGCGTATTCCATGCTCTTACATGCGATGCAGCATACTGTTGCCTCTCTGGTTGCATCCACTGCAGCTGGCGGCAGTTCTGCGGTCATGAACTTCGCCGTGCAGCGTGTAAGTATTCTAGTGGTCTCTGACTGTGTGCGTATTAGCCGAATGTTAACCTTGTACACAGTTGTATTATGACACGAACGTAAAGGGGCTTACCGCAGTGCTCGCAACGTTCTCGACAGCTTGTTTCGGGTATGGGTTGGTCGGCTTGCTTCGTCCGCTTACCGTGTATCCTAGTGAGATGGTGTACTGGGCGGTAAGTTAGGTTTCCTTTTGTAGCTCAATTCCTCTCATTTACTTTTATTCGATATCGCTTCTAGAACTTGCCTACTGTAGCCATCTTCCAATGTAAGTCTGGAAAACCTGCTGATCCCCGGCATCGTTCTAGAAATGCTCATCATTTTTTCGAACAGCGCTTCATTTCGACAGTGCGACGAACCACAAGCGTCTCAAGGTCTTCTGGTCTGCGTTCACGGGGATGTTCATCTTCGAGGTCTTCCCTTCTTACATCTTCCCTCTCCTGAACGGCATCAACATCGTATGCCTCTCGACACAACACGTTCCGAGCGCAGCTCAGGATGTGATCACCAACCTCTTTGGCGGTACTGACGGTAACGAGGGTCTTGGGTTCCTCAGTATCTCATTCGACTGGCAGTACATTGGTTCTTCGTGAGGGCGTTCCCACCAGAAGCAAAAGGATTGCGCTGACTGTTCAAGGCCAGGTTCATGAGTTATCCCCTCATCCAGCAAGGTATGCTTGCTCTATTTCTGTATCGCTATGTTCTCGCTACCATTTCTGACCACTTCTTCGCAAACAGCCAATTCGTGGATTGGATATGCATTTTGTTACATCATAATCATGGCGATCTACTACTCTAACGCCTGGAATGTAAGTTGTGACCTAGTTCATCGTACCTATCACTGGCTGACACGTCCCTTGGTAGTCGAGATCGTTCCCGATGCTTTCCACGTCGCTGTTCAGCCAGAACGGGACCATTTACAACCAACGGGCCGTTTTTGGCTCCACGTTCTCACTCAACCAGACCGCGCTTGACGAGATCGGTCTGCCCGCCCTCACGGGTAAGATGTCTGCTCATACACCTGTTACCGCGACAGTCGCTAACTGTACTTGTGCGCTCAGGTTCGAATGCTTGGAGTAATCTGACCCAGAACCTTTCGGTACGTGCAATGCTGACTGACTAACGAAATTTGAGCCCGCATGCTAACGCATAGCATAGATCGGCGGACTGATCGCACACTGTATCCTATTCTGGGGGCCCTACGTGTGGGACTCGTTCAAACAAGCAAAGACTGGGACCCAACCTGACCCCCATTGGCAGGTAAATGATGGCGTCCGATTGGTAGTCTGCGTGCACCTGTTGACCCGAGGTGTGGTTCAGGTTCTGAACAAGAACTACAAGGAGGTACCCTGGTATTGGTATGCCTTCCTTCTAGTCCTCTCATTCTTTGCTGGTGCGTAAATTGTATGGTCTGTAAACCGTTAATCTCTTCGCTCACTGCTTGTCCTAGGGCTGATCGTCGTCCTCAAGGGCGAGACCACGCTTCCTTGGTGGTCGTTCATCATCGCCCTTCTCCTCGGCGCCTTCATCGCGCCTTTCTCGACGCTCCTGTACGCGAGGATGGGCAACGGTATCGCTACGAACCAGCTGATGAAGATGGTCGCCGGCGCGGTGAACCCCGGAAAGCCCGTCGCGAACCTCTACGTATGTACCCCAAGCATGCTTTCGCTCACTGACCTCATCCCCGAAGCACCGGATCTAATTCATATTCACTTCCAGTTCTCGATGTGGAGCCACGACGTCGTGTCGACATCGATCGGCCTTGCGCAGGACCTTAAGATTGGCCAGTACCTGAAGATCCCACCGCGCGCGATGTTCCTCACCCAAGTCTGGGGCACGATTCTCGGCGCGATCGTCAACTACCTCGTCATGGTCTCCGTCGTCGATGCCCAGCGAGAGATCCTGCTGGACCCCATCGGGAGCAACGTCTGGAGGTATGCATCCGATCGCGTTGGACAATGGTATCACGCACTAACGGAGCGGTTAAGTGGACAATATCCCCAGAGCTTAAACAGCGCCGCCGTGACCTGGTCGTTGGCGAAGGAGCTCTACGGACCAGGCGGCCCTTATATCTGGATACCTCTCGGCATCGTCTTCGGAGTCATCCCCACCGTGATCCAGTGGGCCATCTCCAAGGTGCGTCCTCCAAACCGTGCCCCTTCGCATGCTCGTCGCTCACCACCCGCCGCCTGACGCACAGAAATGGCCGGTCATCGGCGGCGTCAAGGTCGACTCGATCATCCTGCCCATCATCTACATGTACTCGGCCTGGATGTCGTCCGGGACGAACTCGGTCATCCTGTCCTCGATCCTCGTCGGGATCGTGTCCCAGTTCTGGCTGCGGCGCTACCACCCGGGCTGGTTCAAGAAGTACAACTACATCCTCGGCGGTGCGCTCGACGGCGGCGCGCAGGTGATGATCTTCATCCTCTCGTTCGCGGTCTTTGGCGCGTCGGGGGTCCCGAAGCCGTTCCCGGCATGGGCGGGCAACCCCGCGCAGGGCAACGTGGACTACTGCAATGGGAACGGGGCGCTGGACTGAAGGAAAGGAATGGAATGGACGGATGTATAGCTGAGTGGTTCGTTCTTGTACGATCTGACGATGTGTATTACGATACGTGTAGGTAGTACGATACGCTTACGATGCAATGTTTCCACGTCTTTGGGCTTTTTCGGGATAAACTCAACGCAAAGCTTCTCTCTCTGAAGATACGGCGAGCTGATGAAGGCCCGCAGGCGAGCGAACGGACCGGTGTCTACTCGAACGTCAAAGCGACATGGCCCGAAAGCGGGACTCCCACTGGATGACTTCATAGATTGCAAGATGACCACAGGTCAACACGCCCACGACATTCCGACAAAACGTTCTCCAGCACGGATTGCAGTGGTATGTAGTACATGGGTGCACGGTTCGAATTCAAAAGTGGACGGTCGTGGACTCTGGCCCGGGAACACGGAATCCAAGCTACTAACGTCGCGTCCTGTGCGGTTAAAAGACGATCGGTGAGCTCTCTGCAAGAAAAGCCTCGCACACGAGCGAGTACCGCGCACTCACCCTACATGCCGCAGTGAGACCGGGAAACCAAAGTCGCCGTCGCGTCCACCCGCCCGAGCTCCCGCCCGTGCCCGTCCGTGAGGTCGTCCATCACGCGCAGCGCGACAGTCCAGCCCTGCTTCGTGCTGTCGACCAGCGCGACGTGGGCGACGTTCGTCGCCGTCGCGTTGTCGTACGTCAGCCGCCAGCACTCGCCGCACCGCGTGCTGTTGTTGCTCCCGACGATGTCCGCGCCGCCGATGTGCGGGAACGACCGGAGGGAGGAGAAGGTTTTCCCGTTTGCGTTCCCGTTCGCGTTCGAGCCGCCCGGGCACGCGAGGGAGGAGAGCGGAGTCGACCCGTCGTCGTATGTGGTGTCGTACGAGACGGAAACGTTGTGCGACTCGGGGGTGACCATCGTGCCGATTCTGAGGACGCTCGCGTTTGAGAATGCGATGGCGAGGGAGAGCGAGAGGATCGCGGCGACGGGGGCGAGGAGAAGACGAGAAGCGTGCATGATGATGATGATGATGTGGACAGTGGAGGCGCAGCCTGGTGATGTGAAGGTGATGGTTTATCGTCCAGCGTTGAGGACGCGCACATCCACCGGTCGCCCAGATATATGGGGGTTGGCAGAGGCTGACGTTTGAAAACGGACGGCGCGCCTCAGCGATGGGATGCGCGAGCCTGACTCGGGAAGACCTAAGTTCGAAACCGTCAGCCTCGCTGGCACGTCTAGGATTACCGTTTTAAAGACCCTCATGAATGCGGAAGGGAATCAATAATTACAACTATTCCGTGGATCGAGAGGAGTGAGGACATGATGACATTGCGGTAATCTTCGGCCTTGGTCTTGGTATCTGCGTGGTTGAGCTAGCACAAGATGTTGGGGCTGAACGAGCAGAGTGTCGCCGTACTATGCTACTGGCAGTGATCGCGGGCGCGGCTCGTATTAGTACAACTTGCTTCATTGCAATATCGTATTTGTGTGGCATGGTCATCGAAAAATCTCAAGGATTCCCCAAGATCATCAAGATGTACAGTAGCGTGGTGAACGAAAACCACGAGAGACTGTTCATCACCTATAGCTACTTACTACACAGGACGTCCGGATTCGACTCGCCTTCGCATCCTTCGAACGTCAACGTGACCGGACCAGATACAACGTCTCGCAAACCGTCCAGAATAGAAGCATGATTAGGAAAAAGAATGCTGACGTCGTTCCCGATGGCCATATCTGACTCTCCACCGCCTCCGGCTTGACCACCGTCCATCGGTTCTGCCTCTTGGTCCTGGCACTGGACCACAAGCTCCAAGGAAGCGAGTCGACTTCCGCGGCATGCGCGTAGAGCGAGGACCTCCTGGAGGACAGAACATTTTTCTCGAAATTGTGTGTCGAGCTCGATAAAATCCGTGGACCCGCCTGGCTGTCCCGAGGCACCGGTGCCCCACTGCTCCGATGAGAAGACAACTCGGAGATGGGCAAGAGAGGGGCAGACCAGCCCGGAGGGCTCCTCTTCAGGCTCGACGTCGCTCGACCGCAGGCTAAGCAGCGCATCCTCCACAGTCATCCCGCCCACGGTGAAGTGCTCGAGATGCGGGAACGCGCGGAAGTCGATGGGAAGGATGACCGTCTCGGTGGACAGCACCAGATGCGTGATGCGAGCGTGGTCGCGAAAAACGTCGACCAGGCCGACCGGGGTAATGCGAAGGAAATCGGCGTGGAGACGTTCAAAATCGCCTACGTAGCACTGGACCGTGAGGGTACAGAGAGGATCGCGAATTGTTTGCCGGCACGACGACGGTTGCGAAATGCGCAAGCAGTCGACGGCGCCCACGATGGCGGCGAGATTCCATTTCGGGAGGGCCTCGTCGAGTGTGCGCTTTGGATAATCATGTAACGACGAATCCACGATATTGACGTGAGTGGTTGATGGAAAGGAAAGGCAGAGTAGAAGCGGGTAGATATGGATAACACTCTGATTAATGTGCAAGAAACTCAGAGAAGGGAATGACAGACGGAGGGTCGGCTTCGTTTCCAAGAACGACTGCCCGAATTCCAGACTCTCCAGATTGCGGTACCGCTCCAATTCCGATACCCACGTATGCGTCTTCGTCCATGGTGGATCCCAGCGCGTTTTCCGCGAACTGTCCCACCATTGCAGCTTCAAGTGCTTCAGCGACGGGATGACGATGTACTCGAGCAGGGTGTATGGACAAGTGAGTCGAGCGAGCAAGGGCAGTTGCACAACGGACAGCACAGGCAGCCCGTTCCACGGATTGCGTGCATAATACCAAACTCTCGCCCATCTGTTCTCCTCTTTGGTCAAGTTAACCTCGATCGTCAGTGCCGCAAGGTTCAACATTCCTGAGCGAAGGGCTGGCCACAGCTGATCGCGAAGAATATCTTGATCGACAACCACGTGCACAGACGAGAGGCTCCCGAAGTGAGGGACGAGGGATTCAAAGGCCAATGGCGGACAGCAAAGATATCTAGGTGCGAGAGCATGCAGCGGGGAGCCGGGGAGGAATGCGACGGTGAACGGCAGCTCGTTGCTCACCGGAGGGAGCGCGATCTCCTGGTGGAGCTCTGATCTCGCTACCGTGCCCGCTCAGAATCTGTCTGAGAGGATGGAGCGCCATAACTTGCAGACGTGGAGAAGTTGCAGAGTTGTACGATCTTATCGCGGGCCCCAAATCTCCTCAAGGACCTCGGTGGGAAGACGGTTAATGGGAGCGACGATGTTGTGGATGGATAGGAGGGCAAGAGCGAATTTGCGATATTCATCGGCCCTGGCTCTCGTCCAAGCTTGTATGTCTGCAACGGCAGAGAAACTGGCGAGGCTTTGGCGATCCGTAGTCGGAAGACGTCCTGCGACTTGTGGGAAGGAGATTTTCATCCAGATGTCCATCACTGCGTCTGCGCGGTGGCGTTGCAGCCTGTTGCAGCCCTGCGCGGTTGAAACATCAGCTGAAGTACGACGTTTCTGGAGCAGGGCCATTTCGTGGCTCACCAGGATTTTATTTGCTCTTCATGTTGTAGATTGAAGAGGATATGTCGAGGCGAGTCGCGGGGGACTCGTGGCGGAAGAGCAAGCTATCCACTGCACACCTTGGCGAGCGCCCCTTTCCTATCCAATTTTGGCACGATCTTATCTAATCTACTTCCGAGCAGCTCATGACGTCACACAGCCGCCCATCGCAACTCAAGCATCCAAAACCGGACTGGATTGCATACGCGACGTCTAAGGAGGGGCATGTGTAGCTCGAAACCTCAGTCGCAGTCGCAACATCTGCCATTAGCTGACCACGAAGGACGAGATATGCCAAACATCGAACGTAAGCTTCCCGCAACCGACAGCGAAATACATTCCAACCAACAAAGCCCAAAATGCAGAAGTCCGTAACGATATAGAGTCCCATGATCGTGCAGAGTCCATGATCGCGACCAAGTCCGTCATCATCGTATCCGGTTCTCGCATGCGTGTCGCGCATGCTGACCGACCCTGTCCCGGCCCTTCGTAATCAGAATCCGGACGTAAACCGCACATATAGCGATCCAAACTCACCTTCACATCGCGCACGGAGAGGCACCGACGAACGTCGCGATAGCGTCGATCCGCCCGAGATGCTGCGCCTGCCCGTTAGTGAGCGTGTCCATCGCGCCCAGAGCGATGTTCCACCCGTTCAGGGCCTTGTCGATCGCAGTCACATTGATCGTCTTCTCGCCGAACGTCAGCGACCAGCACGTCCCGCACTGGTCGCTGTTGTATCCAGGGATGACGCTGGAGCCGCCGATGTTCGGGAAGGACGGGAGGGAATTGAAAGTGGTGAAGCCCTTTGTGAGGAGGCCGTTCGTGCCGTCCGAGCAGGCGACGGTCGCGAGCGACGCCGCGCCGTTGTCGTAGCTCTGGTCGAAGGAGACGGAGACGGCGGAGGAGAGGGTGGCGCCGAGGGCCGCGGGCGCGAAGAGGGCGGCGAGGAGTGCTAGTGAGATGGAGACGGGCTTCAACTGCATGCTGGTAGGTGGTGGGGGCAGTCGTGAAACGAGATGAAGCAGGGTCGAGGTTGAGGAGAGCACGGGTGCGCTGGCGAGCTGGGCTACTCGACCTGTCGCTCTTTATACCTTCAGGAGACCCTCGGGTGCTCTTCGGGCTCTGAGTCGCAAGACGTACCGGCGAGCGTCCGTGCTCCATGCGGCCGCTGGATCGCGAAGACAGAACCGCCCCAGGAAGGCGGCGGAAATGGGTGTTCTAGTCGCGATCGGGGCGCCTTGGCGGGCATCATTCACCGTTGATGAAGTCTGTGTCGGCGCATGAGTACGTCAGTAGGATGCCAGGAAAAGCCTTCTGTGCTGTAGGAGCTGGGCTCGAGGTTGTTGTATGTGATGGGTGTCAGAAGGCGAACTGTGCCGCTGGTTAATCAACGTCTGGTAGTGTCTGTAGGGCGTTATAAGCGACTTCCCAGACATGGAGAAACATATTTTAGGTTCCATACCCACGATTCGCATGCGGTGGACAGATGGATGGATGTCGAAGGATGGGCGACAGTCTGAAGGAAGCACAAGTTCACGCCGACTCGGAAATAATGTTGTGATGATCAGCGCTTCCCTCTTGTGCTTGATTATGTAAGGTATCCGCGCTACATAGCTTGCTCTCTCCCTCGACCTCGTCCCAGACTCTTCCAATGGCACCCGTCGCCGGTCTACGCGTTGACGCGTTGACGATGCAGTTGATGTTGCAAGTCATCCAGGACACGGTTGGAACGACGAGCAATCGTTTTCGCTGAAGGAGTGGCCGACGTACTGGAAGCGCATCCATGAATGGTTTCGTTCAAATAACCGCGAATACATCAGGATGAGGCATCCAACGAGGCCAAGCTGCAAGCGATTGCGGTCACGTCTTTCCACTGCGATCGGCGGCGACTCGCGATATATAAAGAGGTGCGTTCGTCAGTTTTGTTCGGCACCCCGCCTCCTCTCCCCGCCTCCCCCCTCGACGTGTTGACGAAGACACTTCGCCCTGACTCCCTACTCTCCCCTCCTACCCCATCACTATGAAACACTTCCTCACGTTCGCTGCCTTGGCCACCTCAGCAATCGCACAGCGCATCCATGTTAGCTTCCCGACGAATTTCGCCAAGATCCAGCCAGGGAGCAACATCACCGTCGAAGTCGACCGACCCGTGGGTTCTTCCGTCTTCTGTAACACGATCCGGGCATAATGTATGCGCAGAACTCCCTTACTGGTTCGACCGAAGTCGCCATCGCGATCGGTCTCTTGCCTTGTGGCGGCGTGAAGGGCACCACGACGTGCGGATCGATGGACGTCAGCCAGGCCCTCGGCACTGTCGTCTACGCTGGCCCATACAACCCGCAATACTCCGAAGACAAACGCGGGCCTCCCCATCAAAACTTTACGATCGCCGTCCCGTCAACGTTCAAGAGCGGTCAGGTCAGCTTGGGTATTGCGCACCTTGCTTTGGTCGGGGTGAGTTTGTTTTGTTTGCGTCCCTGGATTTCAGTCGTTTATGTTTTGGGTTCCAGGCAGGCGAATCGCCCTTCTACGAATTCACGAACGTCACGCTGGTCGTTCCGTAAACCGGGCCAACATGCCTTTCCTTTCTTTGATCGCGTAACCTCTCTCCTGGTTCTGGAGTCGCGATTTGGTGACGGCGGCGTCCGTGACGCGTTCCACTCCCCATGGACAATATCGGAATTTCTGGATGTTCGCAGTTGTAAAACAGCACTAGCTGATTGGATTGGCATTGCTACTTCAGATATAATGTCGTAATGACTCGTGCAAACTCGGCGTAACTTACCATTCGACATCATGTGCAGCTGCAACCCTGATTCAACTTGTTGCAACTAGGTAATCCCGTTCCTGTCTTCGTTACCTCCAACAGATTTTTCCGCTTCTCTAGCCCGTCGCGGAACCGCGTTCTGAGGAATGTTCGCCCGTGCTTGTGCAAGTCGATGAGTCGGGTGCGGCCGGGCCTTCCTCCGGGCCGAGCGCCCGGAAGACAAGCGTCTTTACCTGGCCACCGCACGTCGTTCGAGATGTGCTGTGTTCTGGATTCTGCTTGCTGCGCGAGGCCAATGCAAATCGCCCTTTGTTCTCCTGATCGGGTTTGTCTTATAAATTCGCCACAAGCGCCTCCGACTTGACTTGAACCTACACTTCATCAATCTCCCAGACCACTATTCCAACCACTCCGCCTCCTCCCCTCCTCTCATATTTCCACCGGTTACGACAACATGTTCCTGTCTCAAGAGCTTACAAAGGCCATTTTCCGCATGTCCTTTGGGGAGTTTATCGACATATTCTGGCCCCAACCACCGTCCACGGACTCGGCCAACCACGAGTCGGAGCAGCAAGCTTCACCAGAAATGGTCGACGAGCTGAAGGAAATGGCATCTGGAACCGGGTCTGGCGCAGGAGAATTGGTACGAGTTCGCGTCTTCCTTGTAGGTGTGGTTGCTAATATCGTTTGAATGGCAGGCGAAGCTGATCAAAAAGTTTGACCTGTGTCCTGGACACGAGCTTTCATTGGGGTCACCAGAGCCTGATGCATTCTGCTGGGGTCAACTGGACCCAGTGGCTGGTGCAGATCCGCGGCCCAGCTGGGCAAGGCCACAGGTCGTCTTTAGGTTTTGTGACGCTAACCCGTTCATGCGCCCACAGTCCGGCGAAGGCCAAGCCCTACATGCTGCCGTCGAAGCCCTCAGCGCTGACATCCTCGAGGGGATGCAGCGTCGCTTCCTCTGTCAACAGCTGAACGCGCTCTACATGGTTCTCGTAGAGAACCGTACCACGTTTTCTCTCCTCCGATGGGACCGCGCAGGGGTGATGGTCTCAAAGAAGAAGGATGTGGCCCGCGAGCCACAGGTCCTCATCCAGCTGCTCCGCCGCATCTCCACGCTCACGGACGAGGAACTTGGTCTTGACCCTACCGCTACCCCGGTCCTACCCGGGTCGCCGGATTACGAGTTGATGAATGGGCTCGCCCAGTCACTCCCTACCGACATGGAATTCGCTGAGGGCACGGTGGTCGAACACGCGACGGCAGACTTCACCCCTACCTTTAAATTCATCCGGGAGGAATTCGCCCGGAGCATCGAGCCTTCTCCCGACCAGGAGCTCAGGAATTCAAGATGGCGGCTTTTGATTCCCACCAGCAACGGCGAGTCTCGAGAGTTTCTGGTCGGTCAGCCCTTCGCTGGCAACCACGGCTTTGACTGGCGGAACACCCGCACCTACATCGCCTTCGACTGCCTCACGAAGCAGTTCGTTGTCCTTAAGGACTCGTGGAGGCACCATAATGTGGAAAACCGGGATAACGTGGAGTCAGAGGGCGAGATCATCGCGCAGCTCAACGCCGCAGACGTCCCGCACGTGCCGACGGTTGTGTGCCACGCGGATCTGGAGCTGACGAAGACGAAGCGGTACTACTTCGACTCTTGGGGTTATGCGTGTGTCGTCCCGCGGCGTCGGCACTTCAGGATGGTCGTGCAAGAGGTCGGCATGCGGTTGAATAACGTCACCTCGAGCCGGCAGATCGCGTCGGTTTTGGGAGACTGTGTCGCAGGTCAGCGAGGCTGCTGATATGGAATATAACATCGATGCTGACGAGCGTGTTCTTGTAGCTCACGCGGCGGCAGCCAAGGCGTTGCATCTGCTCCACGGTGATCTGAAACCGGACAACATCTTGATCTACCCCAAGGTGGACCTCACGATGGATCCGGCGCGACCGACGGTGAAATGGGAAGGTCTGCTCATTGACTGGGAGGCTTTCAAGTGGCTCCCGAGCGCACAGAATGGAAGGAGGCCCCAGACGTTCCTGGTAGGTTATACATATCCTCCGTAATCCCTCCCGCAGGTTCCGAAACCTAACACCTTAACAGAGATCACCCCCGTGGCAATCCATCTCCTGCGCAGTGAACGGAGAGAAGCGCTTTGAGGTCGCAGACGAGCTCGAGTCTTTCCTCTACATTGGGCTCTGGGCCGGGATCCGCTGGCTGCGCAGCAACTGCATCAACGTCCGAGAGTACATGGACACACTCTTTGACTTCAAGGAGGCCAACCACGGCAGCAAGCCCTCGATCTGGAAGTGGCACATGCTCATGCGCAACCAGCTCCTGTTGCTCGACGGCAACGTTCTCCAGTTCCACAGAAGTCCCCCCGGTGCAGCTGGCTCAGAGCCGAATGGACACCGACGCAATCGGCGAGAGGCGCCAACGCCGTTCGAGTCCCTGCTGAAAGAGCTGCTCTCTTGGTGCCACGCCAGGATCGTCGACACGCCTGCCTCCTGGAAGCATGTTCCGCCGGTACATTACTTCATCCACTGCGAAGATGCCCCCCCGGCTGCGCTCAAGAAGGCGAACGCGGCCCGGGTCCCCCGCCAGCGCGAGCGGGCGGCTCTTGCGGCGAAGCTGGCCAGCCACGACGCGGTCCTCGAGCTGTTTTCCCGGAAGCTCGCCGAGGAGTGGCCCGCGGGCGACTTCGCTGGGAACAGGTACACCGTCGCGCAAGCGGCCGTTGACAAGCAGGCGGACGAAGGACTTGACAAGGCCGAGCCGCATGCGGCGGAGAAGGAGACGGACGGGGAAGAAGAGCAGAAGGAGGAAGTTGACTCGGAGAAAGTCGAGGCGAAGAAGGCACCAAGAAAAGCTGCACCCAAGAGAAAAGTGGAGGAGGCCCCGGCGGATGGCCTGCGACGATCTCGACGTATCCGCAAGCAACCCCCACTGGAGGTAGACCCGATAGATGTGCGCCTTGCGAAGCGTCCACGTCGAATATAGTCCAACTCGGAGTCGAACGTTCTACCTGAGGCCAGTAGACTGTCATCTGGTGCTTGCCACGCTGCCAGTGACCACCAGCATTGTTATGAAAGTATTGCATTTACAACTTATCCACATTCACTCGCTTAGGAGTATGACGATCCCGTAATGGAATGCAATATATGCAGCTCTGGCTGGGTCCCAGTCATCATGCCTCCCGTGAGTTGAACTTCAATCATGTAGACGTCAGTCAACACAGCCACCACCAGCTGAGGAAGGACTTAAATCTGCTACTTCTAACTCAGGCCGTGCACCTGTCCCCGCTCAGGAATTAAGGCCACTGGAGAACAGGACACGGCTTTTTTTACATTACTGGATGAAAGCATTGCACCCCAACGCATCTCGCGGCGCAACAGGCGGCGCAATTCGGAGACAAGCACGCATTGCCAAGTGGCAAACTCGCGACAAGAACATGGAGTCGAATTCGAACTGGTTAGTGACTGCAGGCGAGCTTGCGACGGGAAAGCGCGAACTTCGCGGGTTGGAGTAAAAGTGCATCAAGGAAGAGGGCTAGCGTTCGGATGGTTCATTCGATGGTGACCCGGTGCAAGGCGCATCTAAGGTTGATTTCCGCCACAACGGCCGTGCTACAGCAGTCCAGCCGTCGCTCCCCAAAGCGACACATTCCATGCCCTCTGGTGTGAGGCAAAAACGTCAGCCTACGGTATTCATTTACCCTGAACAAGGTATCCGTACTTGCTCTCCGGTGAATTTTTTTCTTCACTGATTCCTTGACACCCTTCGTTTCCCATGCGCACTTTTTGACCTCATCATGGCCCCTCGAAGTAGACGATGACATGGTTTCATGACTCTGTCATCGGGTCAGGTATTTAAGGAGGCCACCTCCCCTTCCAACCGCTCCTCATTCGACGTCGACCACTGCGAGCGCACCCGGCATCCGCCCCGAAACACACTCTTTGCCCCACACTCTTTCGATCTTCCTCGTCATCATGAAGTTGTTCAAAAACGCCCTCAGTGCCGTCGCGGTCCTCGCCATGGGCATTGTCTGCGCCGTCGCTCAGACTGAGGAAACTGTAGTGGGCCAGGGTATGCGTACCATCGGCGGTATCACCATCGACCTCGCACTTGCCATTTCCCAGATCAACTCGTCAACTATTGGGACCGAGGGCATGGTGAGCAATGCCTCGTTTCCATTTTTCTTCCATGTACCCTTGCATACAACTTTTTGCCAGAAAATCCCCAGCGGGTTCCAGAATCTTACCTCCTCGATCAACTCCCTCACTCAAGGCATTCTCCAGCCTGAGGCTGTATGTCTTGTTTCATAAACATTTATTGACCGGGGACGAAATCGATTTCTTTATAGCCTGACAAGTTTAACGATGACGCCGCTGTCGCGATTGCCGCGATGGCGAAACTATTCGTCCAGAACGCCCAGTAAGGCCCTTGTCCCCTATTTTTTTCGAAGAAGACTCACAGCAGCACTAGGAACCTCTTGCACGCGACCATGAAGAAGCACGTATGTCCTGCCGACTTTTCGGCTTTGTACATATGCACTCAATTGTTGGCAGCAACTCGCGGCGGATAACTCCATGACGGCGCCCATCGCCGCGGTGATGCCCGCCCTGGATGCCGCTTACGGCGTACGTCGAGTCGCCCGTGCCTATTCTCTATCTCTCCATTGATGTCCCACATAACCCCCAGAACTTTTCCGTTTCCTTGATCGGTTTGATCCCGACTCAGCAGAACAAGACTCTGACGCTCTTTGTGAGTTGCTTCAGATGCACGCATGGGAGCCATGGTCGCTGACCGACTGTGTAGAACGCGTTGAGGGAGACCATCCTTCAGTGCTGGACTACCTACTACAGCTCTTAAGCAGCAGTGCCCGCTGCTTATGGTGCAGGACGTCACCTCACATCGGGTGAGGTCGACGCCAACGGTCGTTCGGTGATTGCGGACTTCTCTCCATGCTTGCGTTGTCTGCGGTGATTATTCAAGTCGTCGTAGTTGCGATTCGGAAAGCGTTTTCTAGTTTTGAACACTGTCGGTTGGAGCTCTTGATGTCGGTGTTCGTATGTGTCTTGTTGCAGATGAAATTGATTTGATTGACCTATATATTCGATGTTCGATTATGATCCATAAGTGATAACACTAGTAAGCGGGATGAATAGTACATCACTAGTACGTGTTCCTCCCATCGTTCTTATCTTCCCCGCAGACCTTGATGGCCACCAGACCGTCCACGAGTTCTCGCAAACTCTGAAGAAGGGTCTCCACGGATGGCTGGGAGTATAATGGCCGCGCGCCGCATTCCTTATCCGAGCCGCTCTTCGGATGGCCTTTAGAATCACCATCGTCCGCGGACTTCTCCGAATTGCTGTCCACCGCTCCTTCCGGATCGCTTTCCGTTGGCTGTCCACTGGCAGAGCCGCTTCTCGAGATTGTGGGCGTCGTCTCTGGGGGGAAACGGAGCTCCAAATAAGACAGGCGAGACCCCGCGGACGCGCGTTCAGCGAGGACTCGATGCAGGATGGAACACTCCTTTCGAAAGTTTGGGTCGCTAGCGACGCACGATAGCTCGAAAGAGACGACAAGCTCTGCCAGGGAAGGGCAGGCCATGTCCGAATCCGAGTCACCCCTCCCCCTTCCGCCCCCATCTCGTTTTACGTTGTCGGGGAGTAGCTTGTTTACCCATTCGTCAGCAGCTCGCCCACTGATGCTCAGATGCGTGACGTGCGGAAACGCATCGAAGCGGTGGAAATCGTGCGAAGCATCCGGAACTTCGACCCAAAGATGCATCGCAGAGAGCACAAGACGCGTTATCCGCGAGCGGGTTCGGAAGACGTCGACGAGGTCCTGCGAGGGAAGGCCAAAAGCATCCATGCAGAGATGTTCTACATCGCCAGCAAAGGCCCGCAGGACGTATTGTCCGGATGGTATCTGCTGGATATGGAGACGATCGACATCGCCCACGAGAACGTCGAGTTTCTCAAGAGGGAGGGTGTCTCGAAAAGTGTCGACTGTTTCCGACATGTTGATGAAGTCAATGCGAGTGGTTGGTGGGAAGGATAGAGCCCTGAGCAGCCGAGCAGCACCGCTCGGTGTGCGCAAGTAGTGTAGGTGAGGGAGTTCGAAGTCCCAGGCAATTCCTGTGCCCCCTTGTAATACGCAATTAACGAGGTCCAGAGTCTCGAGTGTGTCCCGATGGCTGCGCAAATGAAATCCAAGCTCGTGAATGACCAAAGCCGACGGTCTGAGCTGGCCAGGCTGCGTGGGGTCCCACTCCTGGAGCTTCAAATGCCGGAGCGGCGCAGAGGAAAAGTAGCGAAGGAAGCGCTTGGGACATGTAAGACGGGTAAGCGAAGGGAGACTGCCCTCGGGCAGCACGGAGAGGGTCCTGTAAAAGTCACCATAGAACCAGACCATGCGATCGTCGGCAACATCGTCTATGTCTTGTTTCGTGACCAGGAACTGAATGCTCAAGGTGGTCAGGTTTGGCATCCCGGAGCGAAGAGCGGGCCACAAGCGGTCCTCCAGGTCGCCATCGCCAACGGTGACGTGCAGCGACGCGAGGTTCCGGATGTACGGCTCCAGAGACTTGAACACGGATCCAGGGAAGCCAAAGAAGCGAGGCTCGATAGCCCGCTCATTCCGCGGAGAGCGTGCGAGGAGGGTTGTGATGTATGGTGTCTCGCTGCGCACGACCTCCCCACGCAACTCGGAGCAGGCTATTGCGTCTGCCCAGAATGCCGTCCCGTCGAGGAGGATCGAGCGCCATCGGCGACAGACATGCGTAAGGCGTAAGCTCTCCCGACTGTGCCAGCACTGTTCGAGGATATGCTCGAGTATTTCGGTGGGAAGACGGTGGATAGGCGCAACGATATTGTGAATGGAGAGGAGAGTGAGGGCAAACTGGCGATATTCGGCCGCCTTGGCTTTGGCCCATGCCTGGATGTCCGAGTCCGAGGCGAGTCCAGCGAGGTCTTCGCGATCTGCGGTTGGTAAACGTCCCGAGTGCTCCCAGAGGACTTGGTTCGCCATTAGATTCGTAAAGGTCTAAGAGGTTGTCAGGTAAGCCTTGTCCAATAATTATTGCACCGACTCACATCGGCTATCGCTGTCGTATACTACAGTAGGCCTGTGAACGGCGACGTATCGGCGAACAAGCAGAACGTACTGTCGAGCAGGCGAGCACGATGTGGCCTCCGGGCAACCTGCAAGCGGTCGGTGAGCGTCTCGCCCCGACTCCCCTTGACCCCGCCCACGTCCTTCGCTCCTTGCGTTACCCCCATAACAGCCCTCCTCGTACATACCCCATAGTCTAGAAAACAACGAATACACCCTCCTCATTCCATCTGTTCAAGTAGAGATGATGCCGCCGCGAGACGCCTCCGTTGTCATCGATCAGTCCCTCGCCTCCGGTTCGGCTTCCTCCCAACCGCCCTTCCTCCTCCCTGTTCTTCCAGTGCAAGACAAAGCCCGCCCCCCTCAACAGGGACGTGGGGTTCTCATGGACGTCAGCACGAGCCGGATGAGTCGCTTGAAGTGGAGCCCTCATATTGGAAGGATCCGGATGGATGGAGACGATTGGTGGTGTTTTGTTTCCTGAGAAAGGTGCGAAGCCAAGAATCTTTTCCCGTTGACTTCCACCCAGAGCATTCAGCCTATTCTCTAGAACGGCGCGTTGGTAGAGCGGTTTTTTGCAGCCAGAAGCGTAGCCCTATTTCTGCCTGGCTCCTTTTGGTCAACATGGGTCTCGTCCGGACGGTCGTGCGAAGGTTTACGATGCTCAGTATCCCCGTTGGCAAGATTGCGACATTGACGAAGTCCCACACGTGCCTCCCCGTCGTGTCGTTCTATTACGCGCGACTGGTGTCACCGACTGTCCCGACAGCGACGGGTACATCGAGAAGCCCTCAAGAGCTGCATTCCTGGCTCTGAGACTGGTAGCCCGAGGACCAACTCTCTGGAGGTGGCTTTCGACGCTACTCCCTAGCGGACTCGTGCCGAACGCCCTCGCAACCAGATGGAACTTCGGATTCCAGTCCACCCCGGTCTACACCTGCACGCGGCCTGCTCATCTCACAGGTCAGCCCTCACAAATTACAAGTCTCTAGGCTCAGCCTCCTTCCATCCCAGCTATATCCCGCTAGGAGTCCTGTAGTGCCTCCCGATCCTTCCGCTGTCCGCACACGTCTATCACCACAGCATTCCCTTCAGCATGGAGATAACACCATCTTTGACACTTCAAGACCTCGAGGTTGAGTCGTTGTGGGTAACTGGCTGCGTCTACGTCCCGCCAGAGGTTCGAGTCCTCCAGACGTGGTCGAGGGGGATGTACGCTCGCGACATGGCTCGTGCCTTCACTATTTTCGCTACGATCGACTGCTCCCAGCTTGGAGAAGAGTTCGGCAAGGTGTTCCCTCAGGTCGAGTTCCGCTCCTCAACCTACTACCGTCAAGAGCCTGCCTGGAGGTGGTCGTCGGAACAGGAACAGCTCAAGTGCCAGAATCACCCTCGCTGGCCTGTGGATGAATTATCGTCGGGAGCTTTCTGGATGGAAGATCCAGCAAGGACTTCAAGTTGGCCTGTGTAGCATTTCCTGTCGCTTTCGCTTGATATGTTGAATTCGTTGTTCTGTACCTTCAAGCTCGAAGCAAGACTTGTGGATCGCCTTTGGTGACGTCCGCGCGCTCTTTGCTCTGTGTTTTGCTGACTGTGAATGGACGATTTGAGTACAAGGTAACAAGCGGAGATAAGCGGCCATTGTTCGTCCGTTTTGGATTAAAAGGGAATGTAACCACAAGCGCTCGCACCGCCGAACAACTTCTCTCTCCTCAACAACCAACCGCCACCGCCACCCCCTCCGCCGTCGACGTTGCGAGTTTGCATTCAGCTTCATCATGGACGAACTAAACAACCTCACTGTCGAGATGCGGTTTTCGGCCTTTCTGAACGCGTTCTGCCCTCAACCACCACCAACATCGCCACGATACAGGATGAAGTCCCGACAGTGTACAACACCGGCCTTCCACAAAGCAGTTAGAGGCATGGAAGAGGGTACAGGCTCCTGTGCAGGGCGCATGGTACAGACCCATTTCTGTGATTTCCGTGCATGTGCATGACTGACTTGGACCTAACCACCGATAGGCCGACCTTGTCCAAAGGTTCAAACTATGGCCACGACACAAATTATCCTTGTGCTTCATAGATCCGACAGTCTTCCACTGGGCATACACGGAGCCACTCGAGGCCACCCGCCCAAACTGGGCCCGCCCGCGCGTCCTGTTCCGGTTTTGCGAAGTCGACCCTCGCCACGCCCTCCTCCCAACAGGCTACGACCCCTTGCGCGAATCCTCGGAGGCGGGCTTGGTCCGGCGAGGACTTTGGAAGGGCATCTGCACGCAAGTCCAGCGACACTTTGCCCTTCAACAACTTACCTCGCTCTTTGTCGTCCTCGTCCGCGACAACTCGACGCTCCGCATCACACGTTGGGACCGCACCGGGGTCGTCGAGACCGAGTGGGTTGACTTCGCGGACAAGCCGGACCTGCTCGCAGACGTGTTCTGGCGGATGTCGATGCTCACGGACGAGGAGCTCGGGTTCGACCCCAGCGCCACGCCTATCCTCCCTGAGTCCCCCGAACACGCGCTTATGGATCATATGGCCCAACTCCGGGACGACGATTTTGGACAAGAGGGCGCGTTTGTTGATGGCGACATCGCGGATCCGACGCGTACATTCGGCTTCGTACGCACGGCATGGAAGCGGACGCTCGCCCTCTCGCCCTTCTTCGGGGGCGGCCAGCCGCGGTGGAAGCTCGCCGTCCCGGGTCCGCACGGCGCTTCGCGCGAGTTCCTCGTTGGCATGCCGCTCAAGTACCAGAAGGGCGAGTACTTTGACTGGCGGAATTCTCGGGGGTATCTGGCTGTGGACTGCGAGACGGAGGGCTTCATGTTCCTAAAGGATACGTGGCGGGAGTTCAGCGAGCATCCGGACGCGATATCGGAGGGCGACTGGCTTGCGGCGCTCAACAAGGCCGGTGTGCCGCACGTTCCGACGCTGGTGTGTCACGCCGATCTGGACGACACGAAGACCCCGGTTCCTGCGACTGCGGCCTCCGACGAAGGCAAGGAGAAGAGCGAGCTGGTGCGGCGTCGGCATTATCGGATGGTGGTCCAGGAGTTCTGCCTCCCATTTCCTGGCATCTCGAATGGTCGTCAGGTCGTTTCGGCCGTCAAGGACTGTATTTCTGGTGCGTTTGGGGTGATACGTCATCAGACATCTTGATTGATTCATGCATGGGTCCATCCTAGCACACGCTGCTGCTACCAAATCTCTCGGGATACTACATGGCGATCTCTCTCTGACCAACCTCATGATCGTCGCCAAGGTCCACAAAGCCAGCGACTCTTCGAAAGCCGTTGTGAAGTGGGAAGGGATCCTTATCGATTGGGAATGCGCGCGACCGCTGACGAGTGCTGGGCACGGCCCCGACAGCAGGGTACGTCACGACCAATCTCCAAACACAGGACATGTTCATATGCGTTGCCTTCTAGATGACATGGCAGTTCGCGTCCGTGCAGTACGTTCACGACCCTACCCGCCCGCTCTCAATCGCGGACGAGCTCCAGTCGTTCTTCTACGCTCTCCTCTACGCCTCAGTGCGCTACCTGCACAGCAATTGCGACGCGACGGACGTGCAGCACTTCCTCGACGGCTTCTTCGACCACGACTACGTCGACGGCGTCGGCTGGGCGGTCTCGATGTGGAAGCGGTACGCGCTCGAGCACGCCCGACTCTTCGTGCCGCCACACGGTGGCAAGCAGGTGCGCTTCCATAGCGGGCCCTCCTCGTCCACGGACACGCCCCTCAACGCGCTTGTCGACGAGCTGTTGCTGTGGTTCCATGCGCGGTTCGTCGAGTACTTCCGGGCGAACCCCTTGGACGAGCAGCACTTCATCCCGATGACGCACCCGCCGGTCCTGGAGAAGAACCCAGACCTCGCGAAGGCGGACACCGTCGCTCTCGCGCGCAAACTGGAGGACCACAGCGCGATCGTGGACCTATTCGAGCGGAGGCTGACGGAGGACTGGCCGGAGCACGACCTCGCTGGGGACCGATTGGAGAACAAGCCGTTGGTGCCCTCGCCAGCAGCCGCCGCCGTAGCGCAGGACGAGGCACAACCCGAGCCGGAGCCCAAACATGCGCCTCCCCCAGAGCCCGCATCCCAGCCGAAGGCGTCCGAGGCTGGGGGCAGCGATTCCAGGATGGACGAGGAGGAAGTGCTCACGGCTTTGCTGCCACCGCCGCGGGCGAAGGTGGCGAAAACTCCGAAGAAACCCGCCGGGAGAAAATCGGTCGCGAGGAAGACAAAGATAGAGGTGAAGGCCAAGGTACAGGCGAAGACGAAGACGGAGGTGAAGGCGAAGAGGGAAGCTAAGGTCAAGCCAGAGGCAAAGGGGAAGGCGAAAACGAGGACTGAGGCAAAGACGGAGGTGACGGCGAAGGCGACACCTCGGACAACCGGGGCGAAAAGGGCCGTGGCTGACAGGAATATTCAACCCAGCACGGAGACCGCGCTGCGCCGATCGAAGCGTCTGCGGAACGAGCCTCCGTCCACCGACCTGGAGAACCGCCCTCCCAAGCGGCTGTGCCGCAGGTAGAAGAGTTCCGAGGCTCTCTATCAGGATTTTCTCTGATCTGAGTTCCATTTGATCTTTTCCTTTCATGCTTTCGATCCGCTTTGCTACGTTGTGATGCTTTCTCCGGTGTTTCGATCAATATCATATATGATACCTGTATATCTAGACGATCCTTCGGTAGTAGTAGTAGCCGTAAATTTAGCGAGTAGAGCTTGATAATGACAGGACCATCCACGAGTCCTCGTAGACTTCGCAGAATGGAAGGGCTCGGTTGTGCACGAGACGAGCTGGACTTACGACGATAGAAGAACACACCGTCTGTACCATATACCTAATCGATCCTGCTGTAGAAGCCATATATTTGTCTAGTGCTTCAAAGCGTCCCCCCCAACACGCCCATCTTCCCCGCAGACCTTGACGAAGACAGGACCGTCCACAAGTTCTCGCAAACTCTGCAAAATGGACTGCATGGAAGGCGGACTGCATGACGGTTGCGCGCCGGATTCCTCGTCCGAGGTTGCGATCATGGAGTCTCCAGAGCCAATCTTTTCGTCGTCCGAAGACGACTCCTCCAACCCACTGTCAGCTGATTCCTCCAAGTCACTGTCTGCCGCCCGTTCAGGGTCACGTACCGCTCCCTCCTCAGAGCCATCATCTGCCGAGTCCTCAACGTCACCATCTGCCGAGTGCTCGGAGCCACCGCCTGCTGCCTGCTCGGAATCGCTATCCACCGAGTCGTCGGAGCCACTTCCCGATCCCGTGAGCGTCGTTCCTGGCGGAAAACGGAGCTCCAAGCAGGACAAGCGAGCGCTCTTGGACGCACGCGAGGCGAGGGCTCGATGTAGGACGGAACGCTGTCTTAGAAAGCTTGGGTGGGGAGGAACGCGCGAACCCTTTGGCTCGAAAGAGACGACAAGCTCGGAGAGAGAAGGGCAGACCCAGTCTAAGTGTGCCCGCTCCCTCCTCTTCTTTCCCCTCTCGTCTACGAGGTCCGCCTCGGACGGGTTCAACTTGCCCACCCAGAACTCCACGGCTCGGCCACCGACATCGAGATGTGTGACGTGCGGGAACGCTTCAAACTGATTGGACCCGTGGTGACCGTGCTGTCCATCGGTCCAAATGTCCGGGTCGGAGAGGTGCATCGCGCTGAGCACCAGACGTGTAATCCGTGCGCGCGTACGGAAGACGTGGGCGAGATCCTCCGCGGGAAGACCAAACGCGTCCATGCAGAGACGTTCCGCATCGCCGGCGTAACCCCACATGATGTACTGTTCGGGTCCCTGCTGCTGGATATGGAGACGGTTGATGTCGCTGACGATAGCATCGAGCTTCTCGGGGTGATCTTGAGGGAGGGCATGTCGAAAACTGTCAACCACAGTCGAACTATCGATGATGTGAATACGAGTGGTCCGCGGGAATGACAGGAAGGCAAGAAGCGGGGCAGAGTCGCGTGGACAATCCAATTGAACGCGTAAGCCTTGTAGACGAGGCAGTTCGATGCCACCGACAGGTCCAACGCTTGCTAGTGACTCTTGATCGACGATTTCCAGAGTCTCGAGCGTGTTCTGGTGGCTGAGCAATTGTTTGCTGAGCGTGCTGGTAGTATCCGAAATTGGCTTGTCAATCTGGCCAATCTCGGAATCCCACCACTGCAGCTTCAAATGCCGGAGCGGCACAAAGGAGAAGTAGCCGAGCAAGCCCCTGGGGCAAGTAAGGCGAACGAGCAAGGGGAGGCTGTCCTCGCGTAGGAGTGGGAACGTGGTCCATGCCGTGTGCGAGTAGAACCAGGTGGTTTCGATATCATGGTTTTCAATGTCTTCCTCCGTGACCATGATCTGAATGCTCAAGGTCACCAAATTTGGCATCCCAGAGCGAAGAGCGGGCCACAGGTGGTAATCCAGGTCGCCATCACCAACGGTGACGTGCAGCGACGCAAGGCTCCCGATGTACGGCTTCAAACACTGGAAAATGGATCTAGGGAAGCCAAAGAAGCGAGGATCGATAGCCCGCTTGTTCCGCGTAGAGCGTGCGAGGAGGGTTGCGATGTATGGCACCTCGCTGCGCACGACCTCCCCACGCAACTCGGAGCAGGCCATCGCGTCTGCCCAGAATGCGATCCCGTCGAGGAGGATCGAGCGCCATCGACGACAGACATGCGTAAGGCGTAAGCTTTCCCTGTTGCGCCAACATCGTTCGAGGGCGTTCTCGAGCACTTCGGTGGGGAGACGGTGGATAGGCGCAACGATATTGTGGATGGAGAGGAGGGTGAGGGCAAGCTGACGGTATTCCTCCGCCCTGGATCTGGCCCATGCCTGGATGTCTGAGCTGGAGGTGAGTCCTGCGAGACGTTTGCGATCTTCGGTTGGAAGACGTCCCGAAAGCTGAGAGATATCGGGGGAAAAGTTGCCCCAGGGATCCATGGCCATGGGAGGTGGGAAGATCTAGAGTTAATCGGAGTCATTGTTATCGTCATTTTTTCAGCGGCGTTGGCCATGCAGCCCGACTCACGAGTAATTTATTTGCGTAACAGTTTCGAGGTGGTGGTGGAACTTGCGCAAGTTTTTGGCGCGTGGCACGCCCTCCGACATTAGCGCCGTCCTTCGCGGCCGAAAGACGTGTGCGATCATCATTTCCAATATTGTCGGGACTACAAAACGTAGAAATGGACGCTATCGATTCGTGCCCGTTGGTGCACCGGACGGAGAGGTTACCTGAGGAAGGAAGACGTTGGCCGTTAGTTCACGCGTAGACCCACTGACAAATGATGGATGGTGGTGGGAGAGGTGGTCACGGTGCCAGTGGAAGCGCTAGTTTGAACGCTGTACATAACCGTGCACCTGCCGTCGACAGACGCCGCGGCCACTCTTCACGATGTCATCCTACGCTACCCAATCGCCTTCGAGGATAGGCGGAGCCCGTCCTCACAGCTTCATCCTATTCAGATCAGGTCAGCTTCTTGCAAGGCACGAGGATACTTACCCAACGTCGGCTAACGCTATGAAAGAAGATGCAGCGATTCGCTTACGTCTACGTACTGTACGACCAAACCAACCATCCTTCAGGCGCCGCCAACATCGGGTTCGTTCTGATGGCAATCGAACGAGATAACACGTACACAACGTTTGCGCGCGTGGACGCGTGGACGTGACAGCCGTCGAAGGCGGGTGCGGTTAACAAAAACTCAACGTTAGCTCAGCGCTGCAGGGTCGAGCGAGGAAAATACGTACACGGCAATCGCTAAGAGAAAAAGTACGCGCATGGATGAATCTCACCTGCGCATACAGTATGCGCGTGGGTTTTTGATGTCCACTGGCACTGTCGGGTGATATACCGTACGTACGTTCAAGATTTACGCACGGAGGGGAGGCAAATCGCAGGGGTTACAGTTGAAACGTAGCATGACGACTAAGACAAACCAGATCGCACGCGTGTGACGACACTAGAAGCTGGATTGGATTGGGAGGCAAGTACTGTACGTAGTAGTATGAGATTGAGCGCGATAACGTGAAACGAACGATGGGGACCGCGATGCAGTGGGTTGTGATTGTGATCGAGAGAGACCGACGATGACGATGATGATGAATTGAGCGAGAGAGAAAAAAAACGGTTGGCGACGGTGCACGGTACAATAACGTTGGGAGAGCAAGGACTAGCATACTTGAAAGTGACGTGTGGGATAGGGCGATGGTGAATTGGCAGGGCGGGAAGGAGGGAGGGAGGTAGCCAGGGGGAGGACGAATTACTGAAACAACATGGGTTGGCAACAGGCGGTAAATAACAATATGCAAGGACACATGTACAGGCAGAACCTCGAAGCTTTCTACAGGGAATCACGAAACACGAGACACTGGACACGGGACGTTTGATCGGTCGTTGGCCAGAGGCATAGTGATGGATAGCAGATAAACGCTCTATTTAGCGTCAACGTCGAGACGAGTCATGTTCAGAGCAAAGGTTGGCGATCCGCGGAAAAGATGTCAAGGAAACACAGCAAGCGCCGACGTCGGGCGACGCAGATGGGTTCACACAAGGAGGCGCAAGGGCGCAGACGTCAATGCTCCTGACGAGCGACGCTGCCCGGCCCGATGTCCTCTCCATCGACGAGCACACCATCCGCGTCGACGTCCGGGTCAACCTCCGGCTCGACCTCCGCCCCGTCCACGTCGTTCACGACGATCGGCATCGGCGCAACCTCCTTCGAGTAAACCCTCGGCGACACAGGCGCAGACTGCGTCGCGCAGGCCTCATCGCCCTGCAACACCGGAGGCGGCGGCGCGCCCTCCTCGTGCATCCACGCGTCAATCCACAGATCCGCGACCCGCGAACGTTTGCGCGGATCGCGCACGAGCAGGTGCCCAACCATCCGGCGGACGCCTTCGCTGCGCGCCAGGGCAACACCCTTGAGCGGTTCCCGTTCTTCCGCCGGCTCAGCGGTGACGTCAGGCCAAGAGTACGCGCCGACAGCAATGCGGGTGAGCAGGGCTTTGCGCTCGGCGCGCTTCCGCCGTTGGACCTCCCAATCCGCCTCGACGCGGTCCGCCGTTGTGGGAGAGGCGGGGGCTGGTCCATCGAAGGGTAATCGACGCGTCGCGAGGGCGTAGAGCACGACCCCGCACGCCCACGCGTCCGTTTCGCGGCCGTCGTACGGCCTGCCCATCACGAGCTCCGGCGCCGCATACGAGTCTGACCCGCAGAGGGTCGTCAAATGAGGCTGAGCAGGGTCGATGAATCGCGAGAGGCCGAAGTCGGTCAGCTTGATCAGTGACTGTGACGGGAGAGGACGCGTGAAGGGGTCGGCGGTGAGCAGAATGTCTGGCCGAGGCAGATCAGGACAGCAAATGACAGAAAGGACGCGCATATACCCACTTTCTAGCTTAACATCTCGGTGAACAAGACCGACGCTGTGCATCCAAGCGACAGCCCGACATAGCTCGCCCCATATTCGTCTTACGAGTGGCTCGTCCAGGCGGGCATGACTGATAGGGTTGTCGACCAGATCGAGAAGCTCGCCGCCCCCTACATGCTCCAGCACGAGACAGTGGTGTGAGGGTGTGCTGAACGAATGCAGGTAGGAGACTATTGACGGATGGGATATATGCTAGAACAAATGGGGTCAGTATATGCAGCACGGGAAGACAAGACCAACCGCTCTGCGTAAAGGGTCGATCGGAGCAAACGCCCTTTTTCACGCAGCACCTGCAGAGACGCATGCGTTGCCGCGGCAGATAGGGCAAAGACGCGTCAGCGAGCTCTAGCGAAGGCTTATGCTTATCTGCATGATAGGCCTCTGCGGCGCAGATACCGAGGATACGGGGATTGGGGGATACGGCACACGGGGCGATACGGACGGCAGGGACTCGGGAAGACTCACCCGTAGCACTTCGACTTCGCGCACGAAGCTCACCCGCGACCGCGAGCTCGAGTCGCACAGTGCCCGATCTGTCATCTTCACCGCAACCAATCGGCCGCGTTTGTGTCGGCGGGTGACGACCTTGACCGGCAGCTCGTCCCTCGGCGCGAGCAGGGGCGTCTTGGGGGGCACGAGCGCGTCGCCGTCGCTGGCGGCGCGCTCCTTCTCCCTCTCCTTTTCTCGTTTCCGCGGGGGACGGGTGCCGTCGATTGTGCGGGACCGGCGCCCGCGCTGGCTCTTGCTGCGAGCGAGCGAGGACTTGCGGACGAGCTCGAGGGCGTTCAGCTGACCCTCGTTGTCGCGGGCGAGCCATACGCTGCTGAAGCTGCCGGTGCCGAGGGGCTCGACGAGCTCTAGGGAGAGGGAAGAGCTGGACAAGGTGATGCCGGGCTCGAGCGTCGGGGCCGGGGGCTGCTCCGGCTCGGACTGAGGCGGAGTCGGGGGACGGTGAGACGGAGCGGGAGCGGATTTGGGAACGAGTTCTGGCCCTTGTGCTTGTGCTTGTTCTGGGGATGCAGCCGGGGTCGGCGTGAGATGTGCAGAGAGCGGATGGGAATGGGGCGGATGGAGAATGTGGAGATCGTCCACCGGGGATTCGGTCTGCTCACCAGCGTGATAGAGCTCCGCGGCCGGGCTCCGGGGGGCGCTAGAGTCATGATCCAGGTGAACAAACTGCCGTCGCACGTTCGTCGGGGAAGAAGAAGCTTGCGGAGCGTCGGACTCGCTGCCATAGCGGGCGCGTGATGGGAAGAAGCGGCTGAGGGGCGGCAGGGCGGCGCGGTGGGGTGGGGGCGAGAGGGAGGTGTCGCGGGAGCCGGGGGAGCGTCGCGAGTCGTCGCGGAGGCCGCTGGCGCTGGAGTGGGAGATGGAGCGGATGCTCGCGGGTGGGGTGGGGAGGAGGGAGGTACCGAAGAACTCGACGTTGAGGGAGCGCGACGGGGCCTTGTGCTCGAGGCGGGGGGTGTCCTCGACGCTCACGTCTGAGTTGGCCTCTGAGCTTGCGCGAGAGTGAGGATTGGGCGGGTTGGGGGGCGGCTGGGGCGTCGGGCTGTCATCGGCAAAAGGGGAGGCGAAGAACGCGTTTGTTTTGCTGTCTGTGGGGGAGGGAGGTGGCGAGGAGACGGAGGACGCTTCGGTGTACACACTCAAATGTGACGAGCGGGTCGAGGAGGTCTCAGAGGGGCATGGGGAGGGGCGGTGAGGCCAGCTCTGATGCATGTCTGGGACAGAGGAGGCAGGCGGGGTTCAGGCCACGATCGACGGCTATTGAACTGGCCGTGGCAGAGCAAAACAAGATCCGGGTGGGGGATGATGTACAACAAAGCGGCGGGGAGGCGGGACGAGGCTGCGAGAAAGCTAAGGAGCATGAGGGGCTAACGTCAGTGAGCCATGGCCTCGGAGTGCATGCCACTGCGAGGACGCGGACTGGAGAGCAGAGGGTGACCGACGAGTCACCGCAGCCGACTCGATCCATTCCTTTTTTCTCCCGATCCGGTCCGGTCTCTCACCGTCTTACCTCCTCCACGCTCTCACCACCGCATGCCACCCGATCGCTCGAGACCCGTCGGAAGCAAATCCAGCTGGCGGGGACTGGTCGGTTTAGCTCTTCATATTCACTTGAGATGCTCCACCAGGAATTTGAGTGGCGCCTTTGATGTCATGGCGGGAACAGCGGGCGCAGGTCGCCGAATATAGATCTCTGGTCTTCGTCCTGCCCATTCGTTCCGCACCACAACTGCATGCCGTTGAGCGTAATTTGCGAACGCTGTATTTCGGAGCGGCTCTGCGCGGCTGACAGTGACCGGTCACGCTGCGGTGGGCTCACCCGGCCACGGTAGCTTGCAAATGTTTAAAGGTCAGTCTCCGCTGAATAGTAAAGCTGTGCTCGGAACTAACGTCAGTCTCATGTCCTGACCTAACCTTGGTGACAGATGCTGGACAGCGTGTTACTAGCACCTCAGCCATCCAAACGTCAGCCGATGTATGCATGTAGGCCGCCGAGGGCCCAAACTATGAAACTATAAAATGCGGATACAAACGGCATGCTACGAATCCTATCAGGCGTTAATCGTCATCGCAAAGTCCTTGAACCACGTAAACTGGTCCTTGGGCGTCGCGTACTTGCGCTCGTGGCCCCCAAAGAACGTGCTGAAAACCACAATATCAGTCCGGGTCCAAGTCACAGACGAATACCAACACCTGCGTGAACGTACCTAAAGAACAGCCCGCTGAACCCGACCGGCTCAGCAGCCTTCATCGCGACCATCCCAGCTGACGCCTCCGGCTCCATCGCCACCACATAAGCCGTCTCCGTTTTCGTCGGGGCGACGATCACCGTCTGCGCCAGCGGCACGACCGTTACCATACTCGTGACTGTGCTCGTAAAAACCGGTGGGGGGATTGCCGCGGGAGGCGAGATTGCGGCACCAGGACCGGATGGAAGGGGATCGCTACTGGCGTTTCCCGGAAGAAGCAGCGACGGGGGCCCGAAGGACGGCGTGAAGTCGCGTGCTTCCATAGCATCCGCGGATGCGCCGGAGCTATCCTCCTCGTCCACCCTTGCCTCTGGAAAGACGGCCCGCCTGACAGGGAGAGCAGCGAGGCCCGCAACGCCGATAGGAGGTCGACTGTCGGCAACTCTCGTGCTCGTATCGCTCGCGGGCGTCGAGTACACCTCCCTCCGGCTGACGCCGCGCAGGGCACCAGGCACGTCCCGATAGAACACGTCGCTCCTCTCGATAACCCGCACGCCGTTCACGTCGAGCGCGAACCCTCCGTCCCGCATCCCGGGCGTGTTCAGCGCCACGGTCTGCTTGACGTGCGTCCACTTCCCCGCCCCGAACCGGAACGCGCCACGCCCGATGGACAGCCCGTAGTCCGAGTCGCAGACGGATTCGGGCGGCGTCGCGCAAAGTGCCGCGGTCTGCTTATCTTTGGGTGCGTACTGGGGAGCCGGCCAACGCCGCGTTCAGTTGTTGGGATGCTGGTTGGTTGGGTGCGCACGATAAGCACTTACCAGGTATAGCTCGCCCGCTCCCCCTCCTCGCCACATCAGACGCGTGCTGAAGCAGCTTGTCGCCGCGTCCCCGCCGGAGCACCCGTCGTGTCCGCCATAGATACCCGGGAGCTTCCCGGCCTCGACCCAGTCAAAGGTGGACGGGAAGAAGACGCTGTACTCTAGAGAGACGTTCTTGGCGCCACCCAAGTCCAAAGGGGCGGCATAAAAGTCTGCGCCGCCTACGGGGTCTTGCCCTGGGTTGATCGAATTCGCGGGGTAGTACAGCTGCAGGAACGAGCTCGACGCCTGCTTTGGGGGAGGCGGGATGATGCCATACGAGACGGCCGAGGCGACGGCCATGACGACCTCGGAGAGCGTCTGCCCGATGGTGTCGAGACCCGAGAACCAGGATGAGGGGTCCCTGACGGTGTCCAAAGGAGGGTCGTTGACGATGATGCGCATGTTGCCTCGGCCAGCGGCGAAGTTCTTGATGTTGAACGCGGAGAGGTCCGTCATTTGCGGTGGGGAAGACCATGTTGTGGGCTGAGCTGACTGGGCGGTGGATGTACTAGCAAGAACGGAAGACGGTGTGGGAGGGGGTATGATCGTGATCGTGTCGGTCACTGTCTGCGGGGGGCCTGTCACCGTAACAGTGGAGGCGGGCAGGTATACTGTAGACGTTACGGTGGTTGTCGACGTTGGAGAGGGGATCAAGGCTGCCACGGCCGTTTGAGAAGCCACAGATGTCGGAGCAGAAGCAGCAGTGTCCGAGTGACTAGTCGCGATCGTCGCAGGTTGCAGTGCTTGAGTAGAGGAAGCGATAGCAAGAGTTGTAGCAGCGGTCATAGCATCCGAGGCGAGGGGCATAGCAATAACATCCAAAGCAGCAAAGCTAGCCAAGAGCACCATGGCCGTCAAGGCCATGTCGAAGCTTTCCAGGTAGCACGAAAGCAATGAGCGACAAACAGCAAATTTACGCACAGTGTCGGGCAAGCGATCTGCGACTAAGAAGTCCAGAAACACCTAAGAACAGGTTGGGGAGGCGAACCGTTTCGTTCTTGCCTAGCAGGATACCCAGATCCATATTTCTGGATTGGCCGTGTGGCAGACAGTATGTGCCCGTGCTACGAACATGGACCTTTAGGAGAAAAGACGGGCTCATGAAGCTCGACATATAGGAGATATTCAACCATGTGCGTACCAGGTACCCATATCTGAGTCTCCCAATGGTGCACTCAACAGTAGAACGCCAAGGACCCGTCGTATATGTCATAGGGCTACCACGGTGAGTGTATCGACATCGAATGAAAGATGGAGGAAGTGGGGAACGTCGCATGACTGGCAGTTGGGGGAGGATGAGGCAAGTGCGCAGTGCCATCGCGCGCGTGGGCGTGCGCTGATCCTTATCCCGCTCCCCTTTTACTTCCGAGCGCACATCACCCAAAATGGCCGTACCTACCTCACACACATCCCATTCCCCGCGCAGCACTGCAAGCAACACCCCAGACGAAAGCTTTCCATAGCGTTCGATATGGCACCGAGTTCAGACGTGAAGGAGGTGGTCGAGTCGGAGATCAAGTATGTTCGCAGCCATGGTCGGCATGCCGAATGTCTACTGAGGCCACTGTTTTCGCATCGCTTGACAGAGAATGGCATTTCCGTGCGTATGAGCCTGCCGTGTGCGGTCCATGTACCGATGCCGCGAGACGTTCCGTCAGATATCTACTTCCACCAGAGGAACGCCGACGAACACCATGCCGCGCTCGAGCTCCGTGATGCCGTTCTCCGTCTGCGCCGCGACGGTGCGTTTGTCGCGGTCCCACTCTTCCGCGTGAACACGGACCCCATTGGCCCGCATCCTGTCGGTGAGTACTACCTCGTTCGACAGATTGCGCATCCGGTTGAATATGCGCCAGGGTCATATGAGATTTGGGTCCCGTCGGAATCCTTCGCGCAAGTGTATTCGTACCTCGTCCTGAACAGGGGCAACCTGAGGTTCGTCGGTATTCACCGCATCCGTTTCGGAAGGTTGACGTATGCGTTTCAGTGTCCTCATCCACCCTGTGACTCGTGAGGAGGTACGTGCTCGCTATCTGTCATGGGCCCTGCACCTGTTTGCTGAACAAGTTTATTCGGCCAGCGCAAGTAAGCCAACTTTGCCTACATTTAAGCTTCACGAAGAGTAACCACTCATCACCAGGGACCACGAGATTCGTCGGGCTTGGCTCGGTCCTGATTTCCCTTTGGACCTGTCGAGGCTTCCGGTCAAGTCCTCGGAGGTTCCGTTGCAGTACCCCAGCCTCAGTACGTGTTGAGCTTCAGTCGCCATGCGGGGCGCCGTTGGGTCTGACTCTGATTGCTTGATAACCAAGAGCTCGGATACTCATCTACTGCGCCAAACCTCACGTTGGAGGAGCGCAAGCACATCGGTGCGAACGTCGAGCAGATCCTCCGGGGCGAGAAGGAGGCTGCGAAGGCACCCAGCGACTGATTTCGCCGTTCTCCTGCGTTTACTCTTGCGCTCTTTCCACCTGTATGCTATATATACAACGCACCTCTATGTACTCCGTACACCTGTGCTCGGAATCGGGTTCGAGGAAATCAATCCGACATTGAAGCGCCGCATGCATGTTGCCGGCGCCTCGTGCACGCCCCGGCTTGAGCTTGAGCTTGCACTTCCGCCATGAGTCAATCCGACCCTCGCTCTTCCCTCCTTCGGGCGCAGCAACTCGCCAAAGGCACACTCGCCAAAGGCACAGTCGCCCAAGGTTCATAAACGCACTTGCGGCCACTTCTACCGGACTGTCACTATCTAACCACCATGGCGCGCCCACGACACCCCCCCTCGCAGACGGTTGTGATCAAGCTCGGTACGTAACGCCTGGCGAGAACGCGAAAGGGACGTGCGTGCTAACAGAACATGGGTGTAGGGACGTCCTCCATCGTGCATGAAACGACGCACCAGCCGCTGCTGTCGACGCTGTCGGCGATCGTCGAGACCGTGGTCGGCCTTCGCGAGCAGGGACACAAGGTGGTGCTTGTTAGCTCGGGCGCGATCGGGGTCGGCTTGAAGCGGATGGAGGTCGCGTCGCGACCGAAGAGTCTGTCCAAGAAGCAGGTGCGCGATCTTCTTTATGTGTTTGTGCGAGGGTTGAACCCGGAACCGTCATCAGGCTCTGGCTGCAATAGGGCAGGGACGGCTCATCGCGCTGTGGGACAACCTGTTCGGACAGCTTGGGCAGCCTATAGCCCAGATATTGCTTACTCGCGGGGACATCTCGGACGTGAGTTCGCTTTCGTGTGTATGCGCACGCCCTTTCTCTGACCACCCCCTTGCGAACGAGTAGCGAACACGCTACCTGAACGCTGTCAACACCTTCAAAGAGCTCTTGTCGATGGGTGTGATCCCCATCGTAAACGAAAATGATACCGTGTCCGTCAGCGTGAGTGCAGTCCTTGGCTGGATGCGTATTTTTCGTCACCCAACTGAGCGTAGGAAATCAAATTTGGCGACAATGACACTTTATCTGCCATTACCTCTTCCATGATCCACGCGGACTACCTTTTCTTGCTCACGGACGTCGATGGATTGTATACCTCCAACCCTAGAAAAGACCCCAACGCGGCTCGGGTAGACGTCGTGTCCTCAATAGATGCTATTCGATCACAAGGTACGCTCTCCATCCTAGTTTTGCCCTGGTGCTCTTGGATTGACGGTATGCGAATAGTCAGTACCGCCACGCTTGGTTCCAGCCTGGGTACAGGCGGCATGGAGACCAAGCTTATCGCTGCGGAGATTGCGACGGCTGCCGGAGTAACCACGGTTATCGCGTCGAGCAAGGACCCGAAGAACATTTTCAAGATCATCGAATACAACACGCAATTCAAATCTGGCGCCAACACTCCCCTCGCTGGTCTGCAGTCTGGACGGTCAAGCCCAGAGCCGCCTTTAGCCTCCCCAGATCCGGCAACAGTTGCAGCATCCACATCGTCGAGCGAGTCCGTGACCCCCAGCGGGTCTACGGACAATGTCACTGCGACAGCGGTGAGCCTGCTGGCTAGACCCCCACATACGGTGTTCGTCCCTTCGGTAATGCCCCTCCGGGACCTCAAGTCGTGGACGGGCCATACCCTTTTCCCAGCTGGAAGCGTCATCATCGACGGCGGTGCACATCACGTCCTCTCGAAGCGCGAGTCTGGAGGTCGGCTCCTGGCAGCTGGTGTTCTAGGTGTCCGCGGCGCCTTCGCGTCAGGGCAGGCTGTCCGTATCGTCATCCGTAAGCATCAAGCGGGGGCTTCGTCCGAGGTCGGGACCGCATCGGGCACAGCGGACACGAACGCAGATGCCGAGGGTCCGACCGCCACCGGGGCACGGACGACGTATCCCGATGGGAGTGTGGCCACCGAGCCTAACACGCCGGAGATCGCTGCGGCGGCGTCGCTGAGCTCATCGATCTCGTCAATCTCGACCATGGAGCGCGACATGGGCCCGGAGGAAGATATGACGCCGTCGATATCGTTCAAGGCGCTGCCGGAGGAGGAGACGGTGGTCATCGAGCGCGATGCGGGAGAGGACTCTGCGGAGTGGGAGCTGGAGGAGGTGGGGCGGGGGCTGGCGAACTACAACTCGGCGCAGATTGAGAGGGTGAAGGGGCTGAGAAGGTAACGTGGTCATGTCCTCGGTGTGGATCAGTGTTCCGATGCTGACGGTTGCTTCGTGTGTCCAGTTCGTACATCCCTCAGCTGCTGGGCTATGCAGACTCGGAGTACGTTGTAGAGAATATCACGATTCGTGTGTCCCCATCTTAATTGGGGACGCCATAATGCTATGTCCGCCTCTGTGCCTTGTTGCCGCTGCTTTGCGGCTTGCCACATGTCTGCGGGAGGCACACGACGGTAACCGGCAACTCTGGCGTTGCGATTGGGCCACACGCCGGTAGACGCTCGCGTAATCGCACGTGGGTGAGAATTGTTTGTTCGGAGCAAACAGTAGGAATTTGCGGGAATTGCGGAGCGCCTGGGTCTGGTATGACTTTACCTCTCCCTCCATCCTCCCTCTCCTCCTCCTCTTGGACCCATCCTTCTACTCTACTTTAGCTTGCATATGCTCTAATATTCTCGGAAAATCATGTTGCGCGGGAACTCTGTCAGGATCCTCACCGGTGCGTCGTTCCGCCTCTTGCCGTGGACTCCCCCAGCTGACAAGAAGTCGCGGACAGGGAACAGTCACCCCGGGCTCGCCCAAGCCGTGGTCGAGCGGTGAGCTTCTGCCTTCCATCAAACCGCGCTGCCGCCTCGGGGGCAGTCATTCATGCCACTTCCAGACTCAACGTCCCCCTCACTCCTTGCACGGTCAAGAAGTTTTCCAACGGGGAGATCAACGTCAAAATTGCCGAGTCCGTCCGTGACGAGGATGTGTATATCATCCAGACCGGCTGCTCGGACGTGAACGACAACCTCATGGAACTTCTCATCCTCATCTCGGCCTGCAAGGGCGCGTCCGCGAGGCGGATCACGGCAGTCATCCCGTGCTACCCCTATGCGCGCATGGACAAGAAGGACAAGTCGCGCGCGCCGATCACCGCCAAGCTAGTCGCGAACATGCTCGCCGTCGCCGGCTGCGACCATGTCATCACCATGGACCTCCACGCGAGCCAGATCCAGGGCTTCTTCGACTTCCCCGTCGACAACCTCTACTCCGAGCCGCTCATGATCTCGTACATCAAGAGGAACATCGAAGACTGGACGAATAGCATCATCGTCAGTCCAGATGCCGGAGGTGCCAAACGGTGCGTACCGTACCATATGCGCGGATCCTCCGTCCTCGAGTGTCGTCATCCTGACGTAGGGAGGCAGGGTGACTGCCATTGCGGACAAGCTCGGGGTCGAATTCGCTTTGATTCATAGAGAGCGGAAGCGGAATCCGGGCGGACCGGAGAAGATGGAGGTCCTGGTGGGAGATGTACGCGACAAGGTGCGCATCGGGCGAATTCAGGAGTGCCCCGATATCGTATTTAACGGCTCCAATGTGCCTGCAGGTGGCGATCCTGGTCGATGACATGATAGATACCGGGAACACCCTCGCGCTGGCCGCTCGCTCGCTCGTTGATAACGGTGCGAAAAAGGTGTATGCCTTGATCTCTCATGGTCAGTAGCGCCGAGACCCTCTTGAGTACGCTGATTCCTGATTTGGTGTTTGATCTGCAAGGTCTGCTCTCGGAGACGAATATGAAGATGATCGAAGGGCTCCCCATTGAGCAGCTGGTGGTACGTCTGCCTTTCTTGGCTCACTCGAGACTGCGGCCGCCGGCAATTTGCTCCCCGACGTGCTCGGGTCCGATAAATGTTCTCGCGTCTCACGCAACCCCATCCCCGCTGCAGGTCACCAACACTGTTCCCCAAAAGCAGCACGAGGCGGCGTGTTCAAAGCTCGTCACGATGGACGTGAGTCACACCATCGCTGAGAGCATTCGTCGTACCCACAACGGGGAGAGTATATCCCTCCTCTTTGGCGACTGGGCGGAGGGAGCCGGAGTGAATGGTGTCGGTGGGTATTGATCACATAGACTGCATCATATCTTGCATGGACATCGACGCATAAGCCAAAATGTACCACTATTATACCATCCACAGCAATGGACTAGAACATGCATGCATGCAGCCTCCGTGGCATCTTACCCATCCACGAACGACCCGTTCGTGTGTATGTTTCCATGACGAGAAGCCGTGCTCGTCCTAGAGGATGAGAATGCTGATGGCAGGACTCCCACCGACGTGTGCGGGTAACAAGTTCCTCCGGTGAGTGAGTGGCTTGTATCTGTTCGCGAAATTGCACATGTTCTCACGTAACGCAATGTACCTTTGTGGTGCGCGGCGCAAAGGGCGAGCGTTCGCGAGCAGCGTACCGGTGACCAGGCCGCGCCCACAGGCTTGGTGCGTGCTCCGGTCTCGATAAAGTGCCTGGCTCCACTGCGTGGCCCTCTCTTTTCTACTGGTCGACAAGGTTTTCTGGGGTTGATCCCGATTCTCCCGCTTCTCTACTTGGCTCCCCCCTCCTTGGCCCCATCGGCCGCATCTTTTGCAGATTATCTCTGGATCTTCTTCATGTCGACGACGTCCGTCTACCACATCCGGTCGTCCGGCTCGTCGAAGACGCACAAGCTCGTGCTCACGACGACATCCCTCCGGAACGTCGTCCTCGCCAACGCGTCGGACGTGCTGTACTACGAGGTCGTCACGCCCGCCTGGGAGCGCCACCGGACGTGCGTGACGCGGCTGGACGTGAAGACGCAGGAGTTTAGCGTCGTCGCGGAGGTGCTGAACGGGCACGCCCCTGGGGATGCACGGGGGAAGGAGGACGAGGCGAAGAGGGCGATGACGTTGAGGATGTATGGCGGCGGGGAGTACAGGGCCGTGAATGACTTTCTGCACGTCGAACGGGGGGCGGACGGAAAGAGAGCGAGGGCGACAAGCACCGTCTCGGAGCCGAAGGGCAAGGACAGGATGAAGGACGAGGACTGGCACGGGGAAATGTCAGATGGCGTTCGGGCTCGCTTCTTCCCCTGCGCGTTGCGTACTGACGGATCCCCCAAAGACAGGCGTGGTTTCGAGGGAAGGACGGCAGGAAGTACACGTGGTGCGGGGACGAGAAGCGGTTAGAGGTGCGTCGTTCGCACTCCGGACATCCACTCCACTCCAGTCTGAATGGTGCTGACGGGGTGCAGCTGCTGCGGGACGACCGCCCGGAGAAACCGGTGGCGGCGTACCACAAGGAGAAGCGGCTGCTGCACGTCCTCCGGATGTCGCAGTATCCCTACCTCGAGGTCGATCGGGATCCGACGCTCATCGAGAGCTTGGACTACGTCGTCGGTGAGCGCTCCTTGCCAGCGCCGTCGCATGTCGATCGATATATTGACGAATGCGCTCTCGCTTGCAGTCTCTTTCCTGCTTGTGGAGCGACTTCGGAGGGAGCACGGGTGTAGTTGAGGATCCGGTTTGCCCATCCCCCCCCCCATGCCCTCTCAATAGACGACCCGGTCCTCCCCTGCGCAATCTACCACGCTTATCTCCCCATCGGCCGACGTTCACCCCTGCCAGATTTCCGGTCAAAACCTCAACGCGATCTTCTCAAGGTCCCTCCGAATCCCCCCGTAGCCCATCCTGCGATTGCGAGCCCCTTCGTCTCGTTGGACTTCGGGATGACGTGGAAGGGGACGTGCAACGCCGTCTTGCCGTTAACCTGTTCGAGATCGTCCGAATGGTCAGTGCGTTCGAAAGAAAACGAACTCGTAGGATGCCCCAGTCGAGGATGCCGAGCGACCTTCTTCGCGCGATTGGGAGGATCTCAGCGAGGTGCTGGTCGGGCATGTCGTTCATGCGGTCTACTAAGTGGACTGGTTCGTGACCGGCGGTCAGACACTTAGCTTACCATTAGCTTGTCGATCCACGCACACCTCAACAAACGACGAAAGCGCCTAAGGACCAATCTGCGCGCAGAGGCGGCTTTAGATGTGCGTGCGTGCGCACTCAGGATTGGGATCAGTCTCGAGATCTGGAAGGATGGAAGGTCCCCCGAGCACATAACTTAGCCCTGGAAGCGTACGGCTGCGATCTGAAGTAAGAGCTGGGAATGTCACAAGTTGTCGCTGCAGGTTCGTGTGCCAAGGGATAAATCGTTTGCTGTGTCGACCGGCGGAGCTTACGGGGGAACCTTCTCCCCAGTATCGCAAACCCCTCTCGGAGCAATGCACAAGTGGCAACACTGATCACTAACATCGCTGCATACTAGCCTCAGCTGTCCATACGCCCCATTCTCCGTTGAATATACGCTCAAATGTGGCATCGAGGCCCCTGTCTTCACTGCCCGTTGAATCCCATTTCTATAAAGTCAGTCAACGGTCAACGCTTCCAATTTCAGGACAGAAATCTTATCCTCCATGAACGTCCCGGCAGAGTACAAGCACTTTTCCGATGTTTCATTTTCTCATGCTCGCCGCACTCGATGCGACAAGTGCTTCAAGCCGAAGTCGAAACTCCGCTGCACCGGATGCCATGCTGTCGTGTATTGTAGCAGGGAGTGCCAGAAAGCCGCATGGCCTTCTCACAAGTGAGTGCCAGAGTCTTTCTGCCGTGCCGCCTTTTGACGTCTTTGCCAGACCTCTGTGCACTCCCGCATCCAGTCGAGGCTCCGAGCTTCAGCCGAGCGACGTAGGTTACCCAAGTACCTTGTCCCTACTCGACACGCTCCACGAATGGACGACAATCCATCGGTGGTGTCTCTACACCCTGACCTGCGCCGTCGTTCAGCTTGAGGGCGGCACCGACGCTGTGCTCTCGTCGCAAGAGCGGGCCATCGTCTTCCATGTCGTCGCCCGTCATCGCACTGAACATGGCGGCAACCCGGCCGCGGCTTTCCGGTTCGGTCACGTCGCCATCACCGACAAGGACAACGACCGCTTCCTGCGCGACAACTGGGCAGACGTCCAGACGAACGTTGAGCTCCTTACCTCCCTCGCCCATGCAGCAGAACCGGACCCCAGTGCGACCCCTGTCGGGAACCTGCCTACCGTCTACTTCGTCTATCGGACGAACATATCCAGCTGCCAGTCATTCCCTCTCTTCCACCTCACCCTTCGATACGTCGACAGCCAGGACCGCGGCGACGAGCGCACACGCGCGGCCTTGGAGGAGTCGGCGGAGATGATGAAGGAGACCCTGTATTACTGCAGCCTCGCGTACTACGCGGCCGAGAACCCACGGCAGCTGGAGCCTGACATGGAGATCTACGAGCGCGCGGGAAGGAGGAAGAAGGAGTGGAAGCCTAGAAAGCTTCCATTCGACCGAGAGCAATGGAGGGTGTGGGGGGACCTGGTCGACCAGGCACGACTCCGTCGCAGGTCGGGCTTGACTGCTCGCCAGGTCTTGACGCTCTTCGATTTCCAAGCGCTGGTTGGCAAATGCTAGTTGGTGCTTGCGTTTGTCGGACTGGAACTGCAGAGTAATAGTCCAGACCTTTTTAGAGCCGCGGTGTCGATGACGTGGTAGACTATGTATGCCTTGTCAAGCTCGGGTGGTAATAGCCTTGATGGATTAGCATTCGCAAAGCTAGAGAGACCTGGAATAATCGGGCTCAGAGCTCCCAGCTGAAGATGGCGAACTTGCTTCCCATATATATAGCTTGAAGTCGCAGAGTGTATCAAAAAAGAACTTCCTTCCATGAGAGGGCGACGGCGACTCGCAGCTGATATTTGGGCTGAAGTTTGAACGCTACTTTCCACGACGCATTCCGCAGACGATCCTGGATTGACCATTATAGACGTAGAGACCCTGCACACCGCGCTTTGATGCATTCCTCACGGGCTTTAATTGATACATATCAGCAAGGCCGAAGGCGTTGGCCAGCCATTCGTCCGACTTGGAGGCAAGAAATATCACGCATATCGGGCCTTCGGCAGAGCCGTATTCTCATAGGTTCCTAGTGTTGTAACAACGCACTCGCGCAACATACGAACGTGACACACGGGAGCGAATATGGGGAGTTCTGGGAACCGGTAGTAAAGTTACGGTGCAGTTAGTCGGAGCGCAGGATAAATGGAGGACGTGCTTACACAATTCATATACGTCCCATGTAAAATTTGTGCTGAAGCACTGTCCCATAATGAGTTGTGATTTCGCAGTAGAGCAAAAATGGAAGACGCACCAAGTGCACTATAACTTCATCGTCCTCCACCCATCATCACAAGCGTCGTCCACGAGGAAGTCGTACCAGAACACGGCGATGGGGGCCGTGGCCAAATGCCACAAGGAATGTGCGTCGACGATCCTTCCCCAGGGCGGAAAGTCGAAGAGCTCAAGGGCGGTCGCCGCGGTTGTCAGGAGAGCAAACAAGGCGGGTTTATACGCGTGCCGGGGACGATAGCTCCGGGAACGTCCTGGGTAACGACGGACCAACGACAGCGAGGATGGCAACGAGTATGTCACCCAAAGGAGGTTGTGAGACATGCCAACAGCAAGGTTGAATATCATGTTGTATGAGTAGTCAAAGCGGGGCAGGAGGCTAAGGTATGAGATGTGCCCGAGGAATGCGAGAGTGCAGAGCAACGTCCACATAATGTAGGCACCAGCCCAGGACGAGGAGGGCGAGTTGGGTGTGAGGCGGTACCTCTCAAAGGGGTAGATGTGGAATAAGCGTATGACGGTGTAGTATAGGGCGTAAAGAATGGCGAGAGCGGCGGAGAAGTAATCCAGCTTCTCGGTAGTGGGCAAATCTACATACCAGACGTGGCTCTTCAGTACTGATGTTCTCCAGGAGCCAAGTGAAGGAGCCGACCTCGCGTGTGAAAGACTGAGGACCAAACCCAAGCGTTCATGCTGACAAACGCGAACATGATGTAGTACCTCTTCATCGGATGGCCATCGGGGACCTTGGCCTGAATCTTGCGGGCCCCGGCAAAGTGGGCGAGGAAGTTGAAGATGGAGAAGAGGACAGATGCGGGCTCTTGCATGCCAGCGAACCGCCAAAAGGGCCATTTGCCGTAGTACTGCTGGACTGGCCATCCATGCTGTATTGCGCGATCTGTGATAAAATGCGTACACTGATACTTGCAATCATCAACGCATGTCCACCAAGTAGCTCGCAGGGCGATGGGGAGAGGTGGGGGGGAAGAGCGCTCGCAGGTTCGAGATTGACAAAGAGAGACGCAGCTCCTGAAGTCGTCTGCTCGGTCTCCAGAAGATGAGAGGGAGGCCGGAACGACAGCAAGGCCAAGAAAAAGGTAGAGGGGCACACAGTTGACCTTCATGGCTCGCTGCACAGCAGATAAGCAGCGAGGACGATGGCGACGGCGACGAGGAGGGGTGGATGGATGGGGGGAGGAAGGAACCACTGGGAGACGCCGGGGAGGAGAGCGGCGCATCCAAAATCAGCGGCTTACATAAGCAATGTGCCCCGCCCGCCAAACTTGCAACTCGGTCACGTACTCAACGCCTCCCCCCAACTTCCCCCAGTCTCACAGAACAACCACCGCCCCTCTTCTTTCTTCAAAGTACGTGAAAAGTGAGTGTAGGCAAAACAATTAAACCGCAGATATCATCCACGTATTTTTACGGCAGGGTCCACCACCGTTACTAACAAAGTACCAACAGGGGAGAACCACCGCTACCACAACCCCCACAAGACTTTCTTTACACCGTCAACCTCTCCTTGAAGCATTGAACTGTCCAGAGAACGCTTTTCAAACATCATCCTTTCTGCATTAGTTATAGTTCGTGTCGACAGCGCAGCATTAAGCATGGTTCGCTCCTCCCAAGCAACCTCCCTTACCTTTTCTGCCTCGCCGTATTTCGACGACAGAGGACCTCATGGGGCTGCAGAGCCTATCACTGAACGAGTAAACGTAGGGTGACTATCACTTTCAATCACCGCAGTGTTACTGACTGCACCCGTTTCAGCCGCATTCGCGTCCAATAGTGTCGTATTACTATCCAAAAGGCGTCGGTGCTCAGCACTATGGGGTACGCAATAGCATACACTCGCTTGGGATTACGAAATAAACCAGCATTCTTCTGCCTATAGGAACACCATCCCATGAAGCCTCATCGACTTACGTTGACCAACTCCCTTGTGATGGGCTATGGCTTGGACAAGCAGATACACAATATCTATAATCCCAGGCCTGCCACGCAAGCGGAGCTCGAGGCATATCATGATCATGATTACATCGATTTTCTGTCAAGGTATGTTAACCAATATGGAAACCAACCACAACTAACGCTTCGAGCCAGAGTGACCCCGCACAGCCAATCCGAGATGAAGTCCATGATCGACAGGTTCAACTGCGTCGAGGACTGTCCGATTTTCGCCGACATGTTCGACTTTTGCAAAATGTATGCCGGAGCATCTCTGGCTGCCGCCCGGAAGCTCTGCGCTGGAACCACCGACATTGCTATCAACTGGAGTGGCGGGCTCCATCACGCCAAGAAGGCCGAAGCGAGCGGCTTCTGTTACATTAACGACATCGTCCTCGCCATTCTCGAGCTTCTTCGGTAGGGTTCTCTTGCCCCACTTCTCGAAGACGACTTACTAAACGTCGGATCACAACGAATTGTGCAGGTATCATCCACGTGTTTTGTACATTGACATCGACATCCACCACGGAGACGGCGTCGAGTTCGCCTTCTACCACACGGACCGGGTCATGACCGTCTCCTTCCACAAGTACACCGGCGACTTTTTCCCCGGCACCGGCAAGCTCGACGACAACGGGACGGGGCTCGGAAAGCACTTCACGCTCAACGTCCCCCTCAAGGACGGCATCGACGACGACATGTACCTCACCATCTTCAAGACCGTCATCGACGACACCGTCACCGCCTTCCGGCCGACCGCCATCGTCCTCCAGTGCGGCGCGGACTCGCTCGGGTGCGACCGCCTCGGCGCGTTCAACCTCTCGATCGCCGCGCACGGCGAGTGCGTCAACTTTGTGCGCAAGTTCAACGTCCCCCTCCTCGTCCTCGGCGGCGGCGGCTACACGATCAAGAACGTCTCCCGCTGCTGGACGTACGAGACCGCGGTGCTCGTCGGCGCCGCGATCCCGGACGAGCTCCCCGTCACCATCTACGACTCCTTCTTCCGCGAGACAAAGTGGAAGCTCCACCCGCCCCTCACCGGCCGCGTCGAGAACCAGAACACGGCGTCGTCCCTCCAGCGCATCACCGTCGCCGTCCGCAACAAGCTCCGGTACCTCCAGGGCGCGCCCAGCGTGCAGATGCACGAGATCCCGCCAGACCTCGGCGCGTGGCTCCAGGACGAGGAGCGCACCCGCGACGAGCGGGACGAGGAGCTCGGCGGGACGGGCCGCGCGGGCGAGGCCCGCGAGGACCACCGCACCGTCGCGCGGAACGAGTACTTTGACGGCGACAAGGACAACGACGGCGCGGGGACCGAGCCAGAGGACTCCCCGCCGCCGTCGGCCTCCGTGTCGACCTCGACGCGTGGCCGTCCGAGTGGCAGGCGAGGTCGCGGCCGGGGGCGGGGTCGTGGCCGTGGCCGCGGTCGGGGAAGTGCGGCTGCGGCCGCACGGGAGTCGACTCCTGGAGACGACTCTTCCAGCTCCGAGGAGGCGAGCCCTGTCCGCCCGACGCGGGGCAGAGGAAGAGGGCGCGGGAGGGGACGAGGACGTGGTAGGGGTGCGAAGGCGGCGGCGGCGGCGGCAGCAGCCGAGAAAGATGAAAAGGAGAAGGAGGATACGGACGGGACGCCTCCGCCGGACGACGCCAGCATGGATGTCGACCCGGAGCCTCTCGATGCTTGATTATGCGCGCACGAGCAGAGGAGGTCATGCTTTGTTACTGCTTTGCCGTTCGTATTTGCATGTCCGTTCTGCGACCATGCTTGTCTGTCCTGGTTAATTTACCGAGAACTGGACGTTCTCGTATTCTATTCCGTTCCTCTGTAATGTCGCAGATTGTAGGGGTGTAGCAGTTTTCCGGTCGATGGTCAATCGAGTCGATACACTGTTTGTCAGTGGGCTTGTAGCCCCTTCGCTAGAAGCCTCCACCAAAAACTCAGGTAGGCGAGCGGTCTCGCCAAGGTGAAGCTGCACCAAAGGCGGGGGCGGCGGAGAAGGCGTCGTCGTCGAAGGACGTCAAGCTTGCTGGGCCGGGGGAGACCGCTGCTGGAGGCGGTTTGGGTCCGGCGACAGAGGACGGGACACCGAAGGAGGTCGAGTCGTACTCTGCGACGGCCATCGACAACGCGATCGATCTGTTGGAGGTCGTCACTGCAAAGATGGACAAGGCGAGCGAATTGGCTCACGGGCTGCAGGTATCGAGAGGCATCTAGAGGTAGGCTGAGCATCTACAGTTTACTCTGGAATTGGTTCCCTTATGTTTGATCGTAGGAGGTTTAAGGAGGCATTTGAGGCGTACAAAGAACGAGAGTTACCAAATATCAAGGCAGATGTATGTCCAGCTACGCTCGCCCTTCCTGTACTATATCGGACTAACATGCATGTCTCTAATCAGCACCCGGGGTTACGGTTAAACCAGTACCATGTGCGTTATAGTCCTGGGAATACCGCTATGCAAGTAGTATGCTCTAGAAGACGAACTGAAGTGGATAAATTATGCCAAGAATAGCGAATGCGGATGTGGTATACTACACAGCCAAATGGGTAACAGCGAATGCGAACGATCGTGGAATGCAAAGAGCGACTATTGTCCGTTATGCTTATGCTTAAGAGCCACCTTGACGCCCAGCGCCGCGGCGACTTCATAACACGCGACCAGCAGTAGCTGGCCGACGAGATCGGTGAGGGCGGACTGGCAAGGTAGAGCGTACATATCCGGATCCAGATGCCATTTCCAAAGGAACGTGGTTGTGAGTTGCGCGACGACGAGGGAGATTACAATCTGTCGCAATAGAACGTCAGTTAAGCTTCTCTCCGGAGAAGACCGAGGTACGTACTGTGACGAGGAAGAACAAGACTTTGAGGACGATAAAGAGGAATGGAAGTTTTATCCACCCGAGGCCGACTACACAGGAAAGGAAGAAGATCTCGATGGGTATGCTGACGCCGATGAGGGTGAGCATGACGAGGTGCGGTTTGGGGAAGTGTTTTTGTCGAAGGTCGGTCACGGAGGACATCACGGAGGACGCCTTCGTGGTCGCTGCGTGTAGGGCGGTGGAGAGACGCGACACGAGGATCGAGCTGACTCCTCCAGGCAAACCTACGGAAAAATGAGTGTCAACGTGGCACGCGGCATGATGCGCGTGTGACGTACCAGTGATGACTACCGCAAGAAGCGCGAAACCGCTATATCGCTCGACAAACGAGTCAAGAACGATACCGGTCCCGCTGCTGATGACCATGGCCGCGAAGAGAGGCGTCCAACCCTGGGTAAGTAAAGGTCGCACGTGCTCGTTGCGGCTCGTGACGACTGTCCACCCACCCGCGGCAACGGCAAGGGTGATCACGATGATGAGCGGGATGGGCGTATCCAGAACGAGGAGGTGAGCTTCGGAAAGAAGACCTAACAGCGACAGCGTGACGAGGTCTCCGAGACATGCTGCAACAGGAGGAGCAATGTTGTCTAAAACAGCAGCCGCATCAGCCACGGAAGGGAGGGAAGGTTTGACACGACAGGCAGGTCTCGATTCGCAGAACGGGAAAATGTTCATAAAAAGCTTGGCCAATGTTTCTCTGCCGGAAGATAACGCTCATCTTTCTCTTAGGAGAAATGATAAGCTTTCAAGTGAAGTATTGTTCAAGTATTGCAGACCGAAAAAAGTAACCTGACCACTTTTGAGCCTGCTACGCCCGGACAACTCGGAGTTCCCATATCCATACAGAACGTGACGTCCGCCGCGCGGTTGGCGCCCTTCTCCACGTAAGCAAGCTCGAAGGTGGCCGCGAAGCCATCCAATCCTTCCTCGTCCTCACTGGCATCCCCTTCTCGGAACTCGTAGTTGGGTTTCATGTCGGTCAACGCAGGGATGATATTCCAAAGCGCACGCAGGCTGGGCTTGGACGGGAAGAGCTCGCCAGGCTCGCAGCGCATCGGCGCGGCAACGCGGTCCAGGGAGGTGACGAGCCCAAAGTGTGGCGCGAGGCGAGCGCGGCCCAGCTCTTCGTCGTGCAGTATGTTGCATGGACCATGGCGGAGGCACGCGTGTGATGGCGCGCCTCCCTCCCGACAAAACAGTAAGACTAGCCCGCCCCGAACTCGGGCCCACCGCGGTCAGGGCGAAGTGGTAAGGCTCCGGTAGTTTAGCCGAGTGTTACTCTTACTGATCTTGTATATACTCCCCTCGCCACGAGCACAGCAAAGAATCCAAAGGTTTCGCAGGCAGGAAAGGCGTTGGAAATGAATAATATTTCCTATCTCTTTCCCACGTTGGGAAAGTGTTTGGGAAAGGCATATGGTCATACCTTTCCTCTCGGACGGAAGGCTTCAAAAGCCTTTCGTCCGACAGGAAATGCCCCTTGGCGAACCTTTTCCCGTGCGGGAGAAGATTGCAGGAACGCAGTCAATTCCGAAGTCAGTCCGTGAGCTTTCCACTCAGAGGAAACGATGGGTTCTTTGCAGTGGGGAAAGGGGCAAGAAATGGTAGGGAAAAGCATGCTTTCCTTGCCTTTTCCCGTGGCACCCCCCCGAAATGGCATCCTTTCTCTGCCACCTCCAGTGGCCAGGCATCCTTTCCCGAGGATTAACTGATCGATGTGGAAGATGGCAGGAAAAAGCAACGTGTCGACACCGTGTAGAATACGACGAAATGTCGAGGCAAGGAAACCTTGTGGTATCTTTTTGCAAGCATTTTCTTGGCATCGGGCTGTGCCCGCCGTGTAAAGGACTGAACGACACGCACCGGGATCAAGGCCGAAGCGGCGGCATAAAAGGACGAGGCCGCACATGAACGAGCCAAGGAGTACGCTGGACAGGCAGGCGGCACACATAGCCGAGGACGCGACCATGATGAATCTGGCAACGGGGCACTGATTAAGGTTTGCGTGGGACAGCTCGGGTTCAATGACACTCACTCAGCCGAGCCGGAAGAAGGGGGTGGAACGGGAGGTCGGGGAGGTTTCGGTTTGTGCACACCTCGAGCCATTAACCGGGCGACGGTGTCATCCGCTGCGCTTTCAAAGGTGGGAGTGTTGGCGACCAACTTGCTCATGGCAAAGGCAACGATGGCGGCAAAGAAGGAAACGACAGTGGCCTGAACCTGTAGAAGAGTGAGGTTGCCGAGGATGATGGAACGGCGCTTCTCTGGACTGTCGAGGTCGCCCATGTTGGCGGAGGTGCCCAGACGAGCGGAAAGGTTCATTTCGAGGTTGCCCTTGAGGTTTAGGATGACGGGAATAAGCATAATCAGCTCGTCTATGCGAGACATGGCTTTCCAACGCTGCAGTCGATTGTTGTGAATCGTGACGGGCTGCGGTGGCACTGAACTCGAGCGGACTGACCGAAACGGAGTCTAGGATCTCTCCAGTGAATAGTATACCGACGGTGGTCAGGAGTAATGTAGGTGCAGTCTGCCAAGACGCAAACTGATGAATTCGCAGGCACGAAAGTTCATTTGCCACGCACCTCAAGTACGATCCGTTTAACCTGACCGAGTGTGCTCGCCGGACGCTCCTCTGACCGTTCTCGTCCCGGGGAGCGCGCACGTGAACCAAGCAAAGCTTGGTCGCCCCGGTCCTCGACATCCGAGTCTTCATCCGAATCGTTGCCGTCCAAGCCGTAGAGCGCGGGTTCGTAAGGTTGCGGACGGGCAGGGGTTACAGGGACGTCCTCGAGACCGGTCATTTCGATGGTGTCGGTGCTTTCGGACTCTTCTACGTCCTGTTCGCCGTCGAACAGGAGCCTCATTTTTGAGTCCATGTGGGGGATGGACATGAGGCCGGTGGGCAGAGAAGGGGTGGTTTCGTGCGAACGGGAGGAAGGAGGGGCAGTCCGACCGGCAGACGGGTCTCTGCGCGGTGCCGGGTAGCAGCCAAGGCCAAGGCACCGCAATAAGCTTGCGGTGGGAAACACCTGCCTAATCCGGGCCCTTGTAACAGACGCCTCGGGCAGAGCTTCGGCGTCTACTGACTTGGATCTGCTCGCGACGGTGCCCGTCCAACGTCCTCCTCATCTCCTCGCTGCCTGCCCCATCTTCCCGCTGCCGTCTGCTCTGGCGTGCTGCAGCCTGGGAACACCGCTCTCGCCAGATTCCAGCGGCCTGGAGACCCACACTACGTCATGTCGTCTTCAGTCTCCTCATACGCCGCACTTCCTCCAATCCGCTCGTCTCTCTTCAGCAACCCCCCAGACACGGTCCCACCAACGGACGAACTCGAAATACTCCATGCGGAGCTCACCGCGTTCAAGGCGAAGAGCTTGGAACGCGCCAAGAAGGCCGGAGATGACATCCGCACCATCGAGGAGTCCATGCGCCGACTCAAGGAGAAGGAGAAGGGCAAAGCAAAGGCGATTCAGAAGGCGGAGAGGGAGCGTGCTTGTGCGTCATGTCATTTGCATTCATCGCCCTGTTACTCACCCGGTTTGTACTCTTCCATCTCACCTTTACCCTCGGTTACCGCTGCACGCTCCGTTAACCACTCGCGTTATCCTCCCTGGACTTCAATCTTGCAATGCATGTGCGGGCGATGCATCTCTTACTTTCTCGTGCTTTGCGTGCTGTTCGTGTGGTATGCCTCATCTGGACGCGTTCCCGCTCTTGCCATGGCTATCGTCCCACGCTCGTTCTTCCGTCCACTCCGTATTCTTCTCGTTCTCCCTGCGTCGACGGCCTTCTTGATGTGGACAACGACGCGGTCTCCAATTGTTTTTCTAACCCGGATGCCAAAATATTCCAACCGCTATCCACTCGGTCGCGTGTGGCCTACCGGTGACGTTCTCGCCCCCTTGCCACTCCATATATCGGGCCCTGTTAAAACGCCACCTCGTATGAATCTTCTTTCGCCTGCTACTTGACATCTCTTCCTTGTGCTCACTTTTGGGACTGCTGACTGATCAATCCACCGGGCCACTCCTTCCGCTCTGCTGCCAACATCTGCTTTACGCTATCATCAACTATTGCCGTCACAGCAGCGGTCACGCCGTCCATTAACGGAGACGAGAGTAGGGCGTCCGCCCAGCCGCTGTCTCAACCCCCAAAGAATCGCCCCGCCTCCATGCCTGCTCCAATTCCGACCCCCCAACCATCTTTCCTTGATATGCGGAAACAGTAAGCAGTTTCGTGTGGGAGCGGCTGGCGTGCACTCACTCTGTCCTAGAGCTGCCGAGGAGTTGAAGAAGAATAAGAAGAAGAAGCGGAAGCGAGAGGAGTCGAGTGATGTCGAAGCAGGTACGTATGTCACCGCCATTCGTATATGCGCCATCCATCAAATGGCCGCCAGAACCTCTGAAAGCGCGGAAACCCTCACCACTTCCAGCACACACGCATCCACATCCTCCGCCGCCACCACCGAAACCGAACAAGTATCCGTCTACATCCATCGCCTTTACCAAGGTCAGCTATCCCACTCGTGTCTGCTGCGATGTGTTCTAAACACGTGTACCGTGTCAGCCTACGAACGCTCCCGCTTTTGACCTGCCTGCGTCAGTGTCATTATTACCTTCTCGACCACCGGCGGCGCCACGGCCAGTCGCCGGTCCGAGTAAGCCGACAGAAGTAATGGAGGATTTCAGCAAGAGCAAGCAGCCCAGTCAAGTCCTGGTCACGACATTTTACACGAGCATCGAGCCGTGGTTGCGGTCTGTCAAGGAGGAGGACCTCGGCTTCCTGCAATACACGGCGGATGAGGTCGAACCTTTCATCCTGCCAAAGCTGGGGCGACACTATTCAGCCGTCTGGGAGGAGGAGGATGTCGCGAACTATGGCGGGCCGCTACCAGGTACGGCAGCGGTGAGGGCGAGCTCACACACAGGTCCGTCTAATGGGCTGCCGAAGTGGGAGCCCTCGACATTAGGCGAGCCAGACTTGCTGACGGAGGAGCGGGGACATGGGCCTCTAACGGAGCGGGTGGTGAGTGCCCTCATACCCATGCACGATTCGACGGAGTGGAAGGGCGTGAAGGCGGCGGAGGAAGCGATGGAGGGGCGGCCAGGGACGAATGGCGCAGCTGCGGCCGCGGCGCGTGACAAGCTGAACGTTGCGGATCTGGAGGAGCGGATGAAGGTGGTGATGCGGCATCATGGGCTGCTGGAGGAGATCGTGAGCGGTCTTGTTTACTGTCCATCGTTCCAGCCTGATCTCTGGAATTTCTTCTCAGCCGGACTACTCAGAAGCCGTCGACGACCCCATCGCCACCGCCCTCCGGCACGCGCAGCGGGAGTTGCGGACCGTACTCGCGACGAACAAGGTGCGGCGAGCCCGAGTGGCGGCCATTGCCGAGGACCGTCTCGCGTACCAGGAGTATGTGGACGGCCGCGAAGCCATCGACAAGAACATCGCGACGATGTATTCGAAGCTCCAGAAGAAGGACGGGCCTAAAGTCAGCAAGAAGAAGAAACAGAAGGGGGACCCGCCACCCGGCATGAACGGCACATCAGGCCTCACGGGGATGGCCGCCCTCCCTCCATGTCCTGCCGCCCTAGGTCTCAATCCCGACGAGCAAAATCATCTGAACGTGCCAGAACAGCTGTCTGACCTCGTCCGCACGCGGAGAAACTGGGTCGATATCGTCGGTGGCGTGTTCGAAGAGAAGGAGCGAAAGCAGCCAGGGAGGGTATGGGGCTTTCCGCCGGAGAGCATCTACGAGGGTATCGATGAGGAGGTCCGGACAGAGCTCGAGCGATTGCCGCAGAAGAGCTCGGTATCGTCCATGCACCGGTATGCGCCGACCATCAACGGCTACGCTCGTGCGCACCACGGGCGGGCGAACGGCGTCGATCCACGGACTCACACAGGTGCGAAGGGCAAAGGGCGAGCTGGGGACGAGATGGACCTCGGCTAGCTTTTCCCGTCTTGCGTGCTCTTCCTCTTGCCCCGTCCATGTTTGGCGTTGGGGGGCGTGCGCGCCGTGTCGTTGCTTTGTGCTTATTGCTATTATTCCTTTGCAATTACATACTCGGATCCGGGATTTTTTTTTACCCCACAGCCAACAACAGCCCACACACTCGTACATACTCGCACACCTCCGTCGTACTGTAATGCGTGGTTTACAATCGCCTGACGCTGTGTTCGTATCGTTGCCGCTGCCGCTGCTGTTGCTGTTAGTCAGTCGCCAGTGATCGTGCTGTCGCTGCATGCATGTACTCCATCTGATATGCATTCGTGTTTTGGATTCGGGGATGGAATGAGATGGGGGGCGCTGAGTGTTTGTCGTGTTGCGGCCGGGAGGCAGGACCAGCAGACATAGTGAAAATCATTGGTGGAATGGAGGAGGATAACCCTGGAGACCCGGGCAAGTAGGTATGGACGAGGAGGATAGCAGTTGTCAGCGCCGAGTTGGATTGTGAGGGAGGGACGGCCGAGAGGCGAGGGATGAGACCATGGGCAAACCCACGTATCCATGATGAACAGAAGACAGTGCGGACATTAAACGTACGCTATGATGCGGCCTTTGCCTTCTTCGTCTTCTCCGGCGTCTCCGCGTCTCCCTTCCTCTTCTTCTTGCTGCCGTCCGTCGCCTCCGTCTTGTGCGACTTTGACGACTTGCTGGTCGTCTGTGCTACTGGGGCGGGGTCGACGTCCATCGCCGCAGAGTCATCGATCGGTGTGAGGGAGCCTAAGGGCGCAAACCGGTGTTTGAGCAGCTCCGGGGCATGTCTCGGTCGGGGTGTGTTTTGGTGCACGACAGGAGACGACTCGGGCGAGGACGCGGGCGGGGTGGGGAGTGCCGGGCGGGCGGCGATCACGAGGCGGCGGGAGATGGCGTGAGGGGCTGTCGGTCGCAGGTGCGTGTGTCAGTTTGAAACGGTCGATGTGTGGGTTGGAGCGGGGTGGGGACGCACCTTGGTACAGCTTGCCGTTCTTCTTGCGTCGGGGCAGGAGACAGGAGACCGCGCGCAGCTCGTCGCCGCCGACGACGGTCTCTCCTGCTCCTGTTACGCTGTCGTCTTGTGCGAGAGCCCACACGTCGTACGCGGCGCTCTTCCGGTCGATGGACCCTATTCGCGCGGTCTTTGAGGAAGAGGGCGCCTCGATTTTGACGTTCTCGAGGTGTTTGGGTTTCAGCTTCGGAAGGGAGGAGGATGGCGGTTTTAGCGCGGGTGAGGAGTACAAACAAGACGTGGAGTGCTCACCCCATCGGGCACGCGCACCACCCAAAGCTCCAGATTTTCGTCGTTGTTGATGGCATCCCAGTCGAACTCTGTCTCCTCTGTGGTGTGCTTCATGAGCACGTAGCCGTCTGGAGGCTTATACGCCAGGCTCGCGTCCTCGCCCTCGTTGCGGCCATCCTTGTCCTGCTCCGCTGCGGGGTGCGCGACCTTGACCTTCTTCGCCTTGTCCTTCGACCTCTTGGATTTAGCGGAGACGACCTGGGGCTCGGGAGAGGAGGAAGCGCGAGAGGAAGCCATGGCAGTCGCTGTCAATGAGCACGGTGCAAGGCGTGCAAATTGGCAGTTGCCGGATCGGGAAGCGGTTGTTTGGCAAGAGCTTCTGGACCAAACAAAGGGGCGGGAGCCAATCAGCGGCGTGCTGTTGTCCGTTTCGTCATCGCTCGGCTTGGGCCACATTCGGCAGCACTCGTCCGCGTCCTCGGTCGTGAGCAGGGTGTATGCTCCCAACAATCTATCCTTCTTCCCTTTCGCTCGTCAGCTGAAATATGGCCGACGATGCACCCCCCAGGTCGTTTGTCCGTCGCCTCGCAATGGCCACACAGCCGCTCCTCACGCGCATTGCACACGGTTCGGCACCGTTCATCACCACGTTCGCTCTCATACACCTCACCGCACCGGTGATGGCGAACCTTGGTGGAACCCCCTTGGCTTCCCAAGTTATGGTGCGTCTCTCACTTTATGCATTGCTGCCGTCAGCTGAGTGGAGCTGCGCAGTTGCTCGGGAGGGAGTACTACCAGACGCCATTTGGGGAAAAGTACCTCGTGCTCGCACCCCTCGTGGTCCATCCCCTCTCGGCCGTCCTCAAGCGCGTCCTTGCTCCCAAACCTGCCCGGCGCGTGACGAGCATCCTCAGTCTCACCGGATACTCCGCCGCCATCATTGTCGCCCTGCACTTCTTCATCCACCGTGTTGCTCCTTCCGACCCATCCCCTCCAATCTACTCCGTAGGCCCTTCGGAGCTCGACTACGAGTATGTCAAGTACGCGTTACATGAGTACCCGTGGCGCAGCTTCGTCGGCTACATCGGCCTTACCGCCATCGTTGCCTGGCACGCCGCAGAGGGCATGGGCATTATTTGGAACACCTGGTTGCGGCCGTCCTTCGGGGCACTCCGTTGGAACAGGCAGGAGCGGACCCTCGGCGCCCTCGCGAGTGCCCTTCCCGTCGCGACCGGGCTGTTCTTCATCTGGAACGAGCCGCTTATGGTCTTTGCCTCGCATGCTGCCCGGTTCAAGGCCGCGTTAGTGCAGTCCATATACTTCCAGCTCTGAAATGCATATTTCCTGTACATGATCACCTGCCAATCCGGACGATCGAATAGGATCGAATTCATCATCGGTGTCCAAACCCGGGTCACCGGTCGGTGATCTAGTGTCAATTCGCTCGTGGCGTTGCCACTGTCCTGCCTCCGCCGCCACTCTCCAGACGGAACGTGCTGCTTCCGTTGTCCTGCTAATCTGCCGACGAGCTCGGAGAACTGAACTGTGCCCTCCCGAGTGAGTTCCGCTCAACCGTTCTAATCGGCCCATACTTACGAGTGCTTACGAACTCCTCGTTCTAAGCACCTTCTGGTCAAAGTGTGCGGGCTTTGTGTACCGCTGTGGTTGGTCTGCTTCCGAAATGGTATCATACTTTGCGGTGCTCGTTGTATGGAGGCTCGATGTTTTCCTTTCTGGATCAGGCGATTGGGATGGTTCGACGACGGTCGGGGTAAGCAACTCAAGTTTCCTGACGAGTCCGCCGCCGAGCTCCACCGAATCACTGACATGCAAGTAATCTATCCTTTCAGCTCCCGAATCCCATCGGACAAATGATCGTCCACGTCTGGGCCCGCTAATGCCTCCAATCACGCACCTCCGCGGTGTTCTCACGCAGGCCATGGACTTCGCGACTGTGCCTCTAGCTCGTGACGAGCAACTGGAAGCAACTCCGCCATTCGTAGCTCCGCCTGGGTCCAGGGTTCGCTTTACGGGGGACTCGCTGGGTCATCAGAAGTTCCCGCGAAGCCGTCTGGTGTTCTGCGGAATCGCCTACATAATAGCGTCGATACAGCGCCGACTTCGGCAAATACCGCAGTGAGCAAAGTGTGGTTTGCAGATAGGTATACATTCATGCCTTCCAAGTTCCCACTGACACGCAAACACCCACCGGTTACGTACGGAGCCGTGCAACTCCATTGTGGGCGACCGCTAGTTTCCGCATCGCAGGAGACCGTCCTCCCATCATGGACCGCACTGCACGGATAAGCACGGTTACCGGCCATCGGATGGGGGAGAGATATCTGATCACGCCCGTGCCACTCCCGTGCCTTCCCCGATAAGTGTGCATCTGTGTGCATGTGGTCCGGACAGCCGTCTGGACCCTCCCGCGAAGAGCATTGTTGATAGCCGCGAATTTGGGGCTTGGCGGCAGCAAAGCTGTCGGCAAACTCGTGGACGGCGACCTAGGGCGACGTACAGCAATAGCGAATCCGATTGACCTGAGACAGTGATGAGACTGTCGAGGAGATTGACTGCGTTTCGTTCGACTGGAAAATTTGCCGGCCAACGATCACGCGCCGCCGTTTTACTCACCGAAATTAACAGTGTCGAGCTGTGTCGAGCTGCCCGTTCGAGCACGACCCGAGGTAAATCTCCATCTCGGCAACTAGTACTTGCTAACTTCGCTGATGCAAATTCCTCCAGTCTGCGGGCTTTCCCTCCCACGAACCGGACCCGGCCCTGTGCAAGTGCATGTCTTCTTCCAAATTCAATTTGGGGTCCAAACCCCATATCGGCACAATCGCTGACAGTGGCCAACCTTTCTGACAGACCACTCACGCTCGCGCGTCCTGCGTCTTGGACCAGCTGGAAGTTGGCAAGCTCCTGATGCCGCCTTGTGCCACTTATCCATCATGGCCCGGTCCTCGCGTCCCGCGCGCGTCGTGCTTTGCGCCCGTTTCCGATTGGTGGTCGGCCAAAGTGGGGCGGGCTAAGTGCCCTCCTATTGCGCAACATCGGCTTCTTGGTGCGCGGATTAGCGGAGTTGAATCTAGTCACCGAGCTTACGGCCACCCCCTCCCTCGAGCTCCCTCGCCGGGTCACCGGAAAGGAAAGTAAACCAACACGAGACTAGGCGTGGATAGCGCCCGTCTTCCCGCGAATGTCTAGCCGCGTGCTATTCGCCACAAGCACGCAGGCCTCGAGGGAGCCACCCTGATCGGTTACAGGGTACAGGGGTTCGTCGTGGCCTACTGGTTTTCTTATGACCCGTCCCTCTGCGCGTGCAAAACTCTCGCAGATCCCTTGGATCCCCCCGAAAATTTGTCGTGACGGCTTTGGCGGGAGGACGGTGCGTCGGCCAGTCGTCGTCGGGTTCTCTGACACGTCCGTCCTCGACTCTCAGACAGCTGCGCCGCGTCGGGGCATTGTGCCACTGCGCCCTGTCCTGGTCCCAGAACTGGCGGCGGTTTCGGGCAAGGGCGAGGGCGAAGGCGAGGGTCCGGCCCGTGTGGACGGTGGCGCGGGGCGCAAATCGCAAATTCTGACATGACCTTTCCAATCGTGGGGGGCGAAACTAGGACGGTTCCCAGCGATCAGGCCCTTTGGGGTGGGGGAGGTGTCGCGGCGGAAATCGTCATCCTTTTCCTATTGGCCGACCATGTCCCCGCAATGACCGAACTCCGCGATAACGTTCGTCTCCGCACAGCTCAGCGTTCAGTCTGCAGTCCGCTATGAGGGCGAGGGCGTGTTAATGCCGAAGGAGAAACCGATAATGCTCCCGCGTAATTACATTAACATGAGGGCATTGTGCTGATGGCCTTGCTGATATTCCGATGATTGATGGGAGGGTCTCACCTTCGAGCGCTCGGAAGAGCACGGGACGTTGAGTAGAGGGCATGCCTAATCGGGGAGCCGGAGATTATCCCTCCTCCCGCGCAGCTGCAAGCAACGTCTGTGGTACCGTTACTCCTAATATTTTGCGGCCAGACAGGCAGTGGCACAACGTCAGGGTAGCGACGGGTCTCGGCTAAAGGCCAGGAACGCCGGAACAAAGGACCAGCTTGCCCGCCCAGATTGTGCCACACGCTTTCTGATTTGTGCCACCGCTTTTCCGCAAGAACCGTTCGTGGAAGTTCACAAGCCCATAACTGGAGCGGGAACGAGCTGAAGGTGATGGTCTGGATTAACGGATTGTGAAGGGGATCCATAAGCGAGGGCTAGGCGGGGGGGGAGGGCGCATCACCTCCATCGAAGGCACGGTGTCGGAGGGGCGGAGGGGAATCTGGGCCGGACGCTGAGTGCGAATGGAGGTTGGTAGCCTCGTGGCCGGCGGCACTAGCGTCGGGTCATCTAGATTCGCACATCGGCTTCCTTTTGTTGAAGCTCAAACGGCGATCTTCGATTGCACGATTCAGCTGCCGACAGGGTGCGTGTCGTGACGTCCGCGAGCGCCATGACGGACTGGGACTGGCTGATCCAACAAAGGAGCGGTGTGCTCGTCGGAGGGGCTGAGATTCGCGCAGAACTCAGACTCCAATCGTCGTCGGGATCTCGCAACAGGGGACCGTTTTGCATATTAAAGATCATGCCTCCTGCCTCGGTATGCTCCCGCGACGCTCCTCCTTCTTCTGATCACGCTCCCGATTCCACCTCCACATCGCCATGTCTGCTCCGGGCACCCGCGCTGGAGGCATCTGCGGATGGACTCCCACGACCGACCACTGCGATACACCCTACTCTGCTATACCCGCCCTTGCACACTACGCGTCGTCCGATCAAGACCTCGACGCCGTATCTCCTCCGAGCTCTCCTTCGCCCCGAAGCCTCTCCCTCGACCCCGACGGACAAGAGCAGTTCGACCCTGATGGGGAGGACTGGCCGAAGACGTTCGCGCCCTACTACAACGCCACTTCGCTCCGCCGCTACAAGGCCAAGCTCCAGGTGGATCCCAAGTGGGCTCCTCGGCCGCCCAACGCCTTCATCCTCTTCCGCCGCCAGTATGTCGAGGAGCACAAGGGCGAGGAGGTCCAGTCGTCGGAGAAGATGACCCTCTCGAAGCGCGCCGGGAAGGCCTGGCGAGAGCTGTCCATCGAAGAGCAGAAGGTGTGGTTCGATGCCGCGAAGGAGAAGGCGGCCGAGCACCTTCGACTCAACCCCGGCTACGTCTTCAAGCCCAACAAGAAGACGAGGAGCGGCCACCGCAAGCACCCCGCTCTCATGTCGCGCCGGGAGCAGGTGGAGGCGTTCATGCGGAAGACCACCACTCGCCGCCGCGGCGCCACCAAGCGCGGTCGGGCCACGACGCCTGGTAGCGTCACATCCTCCCTCTCCCCGGAGCCGCCGGAGACCCCCGCCAGCCTCGGGTTCGAGTCGCCCTTCGAGCTGGAGTCGCACAGCCGTTCGAGCTCGATGCCTCCGCCGCCGCACGTCGCATGCCCGATCCCGATCACGCCGGGGACAAACAACGTCCTCTTATCTGGCGCTTCGTCAGGGACCCCGTCGTCTCCGGACTACTCGCCCAAGCCGTTCCCGTGCGCCGACAGCGTCGAGAGCATCTCGCCTCTGGGCTACTTCGTATACGACGACAGCTACATCGAGTCTCCGGACGATCTCAGCAGCCTGTCGTTCGACTCGTACACGTCGTCTCCGATGACGAGCTTCGGGGAGATGACCCCCGACCACTTGCCGTCCCCGATCGGCTTGGGTGGCCCTGTAAGTCCTGACACGTGTTCGTCGGTGAAGACTCGACTTACGTCTGAGTAGATCCAGATGCCCGAGGTTCAGCCCGTCGAGCCCCCTCCCGCGTTGAAGACGTCCCAGAGCGTCACATACACCCCGCCTCTCATCGAGCGCAGGAGGCGCTCTGCGACGACGTCGATGCTGCCCTCGCCGCTCTCAGTCGTCACGTCGTCCCTCCCCGGTTGGACCAGAGACGACCTGGTGACCTCTCGGATGGCGCCCCCTGCCGGGTGGGGACTCCAGCGTCCGTCCCCATCGTCCCCAATCAACCAGAACGTCGACAGCTTCCACGCTCCGACGTCCTCCTTCCACGCCATGAGCGTCGCATATGATGGGTGGAGCCAGCCGACAGTTCACCACGGCGCGGGCGCGGACTACAACGACGACCTGCTGACCGTCGCTGTCCCCGGGATGGATCCGGACCGCACGCCTCGCGGGTCCGTCGCCGCCCCGAACTCCTGCTCGGCGAACGAGCTCCCGCCGCCCATCAACATGCGGTCCGCGTTCGGCGACTACTCGCTCGCCATGGCCATGCCTTCGTCGAGCATTTACATGTCCGGGCCGGTGTTCGATCCGTTGGACACGGTGTCGGACCTCCAGTCATACAACGTCACCGTCGGGATGCGGCAGTACGGCGCCGGCGGGACCCAGGACGTCTACGGGGCGCCGCAAGAGACCGTAGACCCCTACTCGCTCTACCTGCGCCAAACCGGACAGCACGACTGAGTGTGCGGATTCTGACGCACCTGCAGCTTCGCCTCGCTTCCTGTTCCACTCCTCGACTCGCTCTCTTCCTCGCTCCCTCGCTCGTGTCCGTTGCGATCGGTATGCGACTTGCACCCTATGACCCGCGTTTGACTCCGTCGGCGGATGACGATGACGGACACTTATACGTTTGATACACCGTGTAGCATAGTAATTCTGGGCTTCGTGCACTCACCTCTCTTCTCTGTATCAATAGTTTCCCGCTCCCCTCTCGTACCTGAGCGTCTCGCCTGTTCTTTGCTTTCATCCGTCCTGTATATTACTGCATTCGGGCCCGCCTTGCGCCGTCGTCGTCGCGGGCGGCGCGCCCACGATACCCCAAAATGTCTATTACGCCGTTTGTCAGACCGTCTGAACCACCGCAAACTCAACGTGATGGATGTACCTGCCCGTATTGGCAACAGAACAGCCCACTTGGACCTACACAGGGCTCGTGGTGGTCGTCCTGGAGGCTTCGGATTCCCATCTTCGTCGCCCACGCCAAGTCGTGAGAGCATCACGTAATACGTATCACAATAATCTGACAACGTAATTACATATCCTCTTGCCGCGCCCGACATGCTGAAATGTGGAAAACATGCCAGCCGTCCCTGATAGGCTCAAGGGATGCCTCGGCCATTACCACTTGCATTGAAGCTGTCCAGAATGCAGAGGACGGCGAGGAGGGCGAGTTCAGACTTATCTGAATGGCGAATTGAGAGGATAACCCCGATATGGGAAGCCCCACGCGCACGGCGTGCTGAGTCGTGCAGTGCAGGGCCCCTGAGGACGGCGGCGACGACCTCGAGCATTGCGTGTGCCAGCTTGCGCTCGACTTGCACTCTTCATGACATCTCTGCTTGTCTTCTGAGGACTGTCTCACCCTTTCACTTTCTCCCTCGATCCCCCACAGGCGACGACAGTGACGTAATATGGCGTTTCTTCTGGCCAGAGATTCGCTCCAGACGGGTACACATGCTCTGGTCTGTGCGGCCGCACGCTACTTGATAGCTCAATCACTGACAGCCCATTTGACGGTACGATTGTCTCATGAAGCCCGAGAGAGCCACATCAAGCCGCCCGGAGATCGGTGGCTCGTACGGCGGGTTCGTCGCCCTCGTCGTCGCCCTCGCTGCCATCTTCCTCTTCTCGTGCATCGGCATCTTCATCCTCCTCCGCAGCCACGAGCCCACCCCGTACGAACGCCAGCTCCGGCGCTCCCATGCCCGCAGCCGTTCCCAGTTCACCACCGAGGCCCCAATCGGTCCGCCAGGCATCCGCGAGCGATTCGCACGGCTGTTTGGTCGTCGGGCTGGTTGGATCAAAGCCTCTGGCGCGGACGGCGACGAGTGGGACGCCACAGAGGATCCCGCGCTCTACTCTGCCCCGAGCGCATTCCGGGAGCGCGAGCTCGGATCGTCCCGGTTCCCCACCATGCCCGCGAACGCGGCCAGAGACCCGCGGGGCAGGGTGACGCCGAGCGCGAGCATCGAGGTCGAGCTCCGTGCGCCCTCGCCTGAGACACCACTCAGCACCGCGTTTCAGCATGACATCCAGCCCTCTGAGGACGACGGTCTCGCAGCCCCTGTCCCTCTGCCCCTCCATGCCGCCACGCCGCCCGCCAATTCCCCGGCTCCGAGCTCAGGAGACGGCGCGCGCGGAGCATTCGACCGCGATTACAGTCTCCGCGACGAAGGGCACTTTGCCGTACAAATGGCTTCGAAGGACACTGGCTCGATCACCGTCCGTTCCATGCGAAAGTTCGGTAATGGCACGAAGTTTAGGGAGGTTTTGAGTTCTGAGTCCTAGCCGTGGGGGCAGGACCACGTTCCTGATCGCGAGCCCGTCCTTCGCCAACGTCACTTTTCTGTATCCTAGACCTGCTCTCTTTTTTTCACGGATCTCTAGTTTATTGTACGGCCCTGACTTTGGATTTGGATGGTACTGTATACTAGTACTGTAACACTTTGAACGCCTTCGGTCACCTCTTCACTGCCTCTGTTTCCATTAACGTCGTTGTATTACCTCGCTCTCCGGCCTTTTCGTCACTTCGTTCCGCGCCACGAGTTAGCCACCTTGACACCTTCGCCACGCGACACTTCATGCCTTCACGGTGAGCAGGACATGACTATTGTCTTCCTTCGACCCCTGGTCCCTGGTTACTGACTGTCATTTCCCATATGTTCTAGAACATCACGACACGTTACGGAAACCTCGTGTTCATCGTACATCTGGTATATGAAATTGCCATTTGCATGCTTCGGGTTCGGGTTCGGGTTCGGTCTGTGCTTCGCAGAAGATGGAGCACGCCACCGGGCATAGAGTACTTACCTCCACTTCGGCTGGTTCGAGGACGGTCACTGGTCAACGGGCGCCCCTCGACTCTAGCTCCGACCCGACAAACGACCCGCGATGATTTCAGGCTCCAGCGATCGTGAGTAGCAAAATAGAAAACACATGGTTCGACGCCGTTGGTACGTGGAGCATGCAGACCGATCGTGTTTCGTCCACACGAGAGAGATCGACTATCTTCTTTATGGTTCGACAGATAGAAACGGAATCCTCTCGAGACTAAGTTGTGGCTCCGCTCCGCGCCCTCTAGCATTCCTCCAGCTGGTAGCTACCAAGAGCGGCGCGACGATGCCCTTCAGCTCCTCCGGTGGTTCACTGTGAATCTTGGACTCACCGACGAACGTCGTCGATTTACCTCCGGCGCGACAAGGTCCTCCTGCTTGATCAATCCGGGATCGTATCAGCGAACCTCGCTCGTGAGTCCCACTTGCGACGAGGTCCCCCTGTACCTCAGCTACCTGTCATCTAAATTAACATGCCCCTGCCTGCGGGACCCCATTTTAGCTCCGTAAAGGCCAGGGCGGGCATGCGCAACGGGACTAGTCGGCGCAACCCGACGTGTCTCGCACGTCTCCCATCGGAGCCCCGTAGTGGAATAACATCCGGTTCTAACGCGACGGTCGGGATTGTGCCCTGCCATTGTAAAAAGGCCCCACCACACGGCGTGTACGATTGCAGCAGATATAGGTCCGACAGAAGCCCCTGGAATCTGAACGGTGAGAAGGCGTAAACGGGCTCACTAGAATATGTCCCTCGAGTCAGAAAATCTCCAAGAGCAGCACGACGTGCCCGTCAGCTCCCTCCGGTCGTTTCGTGAGTCTCTGAACGTTGTTTGGAACCTCGCTAAAAAGGATTGCGCTCGTCCATCCCCTGTAACCTGCCATCTAACTTAACGCCCCAATTTAGCCCCATCTATAGTTGAACGTCGGCTCCATGCCTACACACCATGTATGCCTTGCGATCTTACTAGTAAACTGCCCCATGGCGTGGGGCCTTCAATATCAATTCTAGATAGATGTCCGACAAGCCCCTGGAACGTGAACGATGAGAGGGAGAAAATGGAATCTCCAGAACGTGTTGCTTGCAGTTCGAGGATCCCTGAGGCTGCCTGTCCTTAAGTTGAGAAGCCACTAACTAGGTCATGTATCATTTATAGCACAGTTCTGATATATCTCTGTTAGTATATCGGATAGTACACGCGCCTGTCATTCATTGGCCGCGCGAAAGCGGGGTTCGACTCCCCGACAGAGAGAATTCCGTGGGTGCATAGTTTTTTTTTGTCGGCTTCTTGTGCTTTAGTAAAGTCTTGTCCAAGGAGTACTGAACGAACTTTCTGGCATGCGTAGGACTGCCTAGATGAGCTATGTACGGTACGACGGGCTATATAGCTCGAATGATTAAATATATGCATCGGACGTAGTTGAGCGAGGGTGATCGAGACGAGGTACGCCACCGCAGGCTATCGGAGGATTTGTAGGCCTGCCACTTTCTATTTGAATGACGTAGGCCTTATACATGTATGCGTGCCTCCACGAATCAGTGCACAGTAGTGGTGCAGGAAGCGCTGTTTTACATGCCACGTTTGGACGGTGTGAGCGGGATGAGGGCGATTTGCGACTTGTCCGCCCAGACGTTTGAGCATATGTTCTCAGTGACGGAGCATGGCTGGCTAAGAGAAGGTGACAAACTCATATTGTGCCAAGCAAAGGAGGCTCATGACGCAAGATGCCGAGGCGGCCCCTCTTGGCCTCCAACCACCATAAGGGCGTCGTGTACTGCATTCTTCGCGTCGCCTTCGCTTCGATGTCTCCACCAACCAGTCTCGAAAAACGTCCTGCCACTGCCTATCGTCAACGTGCCAAGGTCTGTCGCATTTCCGCACCACTTGCCCTTCCTGCCTTAGCTACCCGGCCAAGCAAGCTCACGACAGAATGCATAGAATAGATTGACATGGGCATCCACCTGTGAAAAATGAAATGCACTGCTGTCATTCTGGAACAGGATGGGTCCGTCGGTGCACGACCCGAACGATCATCGATAACTTCGTGCGTCAGAGCCGTCAAGACGCAAGATGAAGCCACACCATTGTTAGGCTCCCAGGACTGCCGCATGTCGGTCTTGTGAGTGCTCGCGAATCTATGTTAGTGCGCTGGAGTGGCTCCCCATGGTGTCATCGCGGCTGTCGCGGTGGGAATCCGCCGTTCGTCTGGATGTCGAACAGCGTGATCCCCGTGCGTATGAGCCTCCTCGGGAAACGGTCGCCGTTTCCCCGATATGGTTATGGGTATGTTGTGCGCTGGCAGGGCGGCCTCAGGACGGAAACGAGCGCCCCAGGGCATTTCGCCGTTTCACAGCGACCGGGGCGACGGTGTCGGTAGATGTTGACGTGAGTTCCCGAAATAACGAGAGCAGCACCCCGGAACGGGGTTGGCGTCGAGCAGACAGACGGTTCGAGGGGAACGGTGCGCTGGCCTTCGGGTGCCTTGTGGCCAGGCGCGGTGAAGATTGACGCGGGAACGCGTCACGTGAGGGGCTCGTTACGGTGGTCCATTCAACTTCGCTGCCTGAGCTCTTTTGGCCGTTCGCCAGCCTTTCGCCCTGCGCTCGGGCCATCGCCCTGCCAGATCCAATCATGCCACCCATGTGCGGGTTCGGGTTCCGTGCATCCGTCCCCGATAAGACAGATACCAGCAGCCGCGCAATAAATTTCTGAGGTTGCTGGAACGTTAAGAACTCTTCCCCGACCTCAGGCGATCCGCTCCCTTCCTTCGCTGTCTCTTAAGCCGTCTCTCCACGGCTCTCCGGACAAGGACCCTCCCTCTCCTTCCATCCGGCTTCCCTCTCTCCTCCCATGGACCCTGCCTCCGGTCTGGAAAAGGCCCTCCACAATGTGGAGCCTTCTGTTGCCACTCTCAATCGGGCCGTGGCCTTCCCGGATGAAGGCTCGGAGATCCAGGAGAAGGCCATTCACAGCATGCGTGTCAAGGGTGTGGAGATGAAGCGCGAGTTGACCAAGGAGGACAAAGAGCTGGCCGACGCGGGTTACGAGGAGCTCAACCAGAAGAAGGGGCAGGCCAACGGCGAATCCAAGCTCGACGACGGCGACATCTACGAGCATAAGCTCGCGTTCAAGGACCTGCAGGCGGAGCTCGACACGACGTTTGACGCTAAAGACCCCAGCCTTTCCCCCGGTCTTTCCAGTGGCGACGCCAAGACCCGGCTTGCTCGCGATGGTCCCAACATCTTGACGCCTCCGAAGAAGAAGTCCGCGCTGCGCAAGGTACGGAAATACGACTTCTACGGGGAAGGTCTAGCTCACACGCCCGCTTTAGTACTATGACTGCCTGGCCACGATGTTCAACATCCTTTTGATTATCGCTGGTATCCTGGAGTACATCCTTCTCGGCGTAGACTTCAAGGTGAGCCGGTCTGCTGACGGCTAGCGCTCAACTTACCAGACCGACCTTCCCAGGACAACTTCGCGAATACCTATCTCGGAGGCATCTTAATCGGTGTGGCATTCTTGAACGCTCTCATCGAGTTCTATCAGCTCCAGAAGTCCGAGGCCATCTTGGCGTCGTTCCTCGCCATGATTCCCCCGTCGTGCCGTGTGGTTCGCGATGGCTCGCTCATCACAGTCCCGGCGGCTGATTTGGTAAAGGGCGACCTCGTTCTCGTCGTGAGTTGCCACACTACCTGTCAGGTGCATTTCATATCGAAGTTTGAATGGCTTGTCTCAGCGCTCCGGAGACAAGACCCCGGCCGACCTCGTTCTATTCGCCGCATCTGACCTCAAGGTTGACAATAGCAGTCTCACGGGTGAGTCTGAGCCCCAGGAGAGGTTCGCCCGCCCTGGTGGCGTGGAGCAACGTCCAGTCGAGGCCGAGAACCTAGTGAGTACGCATGCAATCCCGTTCATTCCCGTCGGCCAACTCCATTTCAAGCTCTTCAACTCCACGCTTATCGTCAACGGCGAGGGCTGGGGAGGTATGCATTCTTCTTCTTCACGATATTGGGTGGTTTCTCATTTGGCACGTGCAGTCGTCGTCCGCACGGGTGATCACACGTTGATCGGTAGGTGCTCGGTTCCAGAGTTCCTCTGGGCTGTAAACCGATAACGCATGTCCGTACAGGTCAAATTGCCGCGCTCACCGGAAATGAAACCGGCAAGAAGAGCCCTTTGGCTGTCGAGATGTGCGTACCTCACCGATCAACAGTTTCAGAATCTCGCTAAAGTTTGGCAACAGTGGCCGGTTCGTCATGATGGTGTCGGCCATCGCTATCGTCTTTGCTATCGTTTTCTTCATCGTCGGCATTACCACCGCTTACAAGGGCAAGGGTGAACAGACTGTTACTTTCGCCGTCTCCATCCTGGTGGCGTTCGTGCCTGAGGGTCTGCCCTCTGTCGTGACGCTCTTGTAAGCATATTTTCAGCCGAAGATGTCGGCTCACACGATCTGAACATGCTGTCAGGCTCTCCATCGCTGCGAAGCGCATGGCTGCACAGAACGTCTTGGTCAAGGATCTCCAGGGTGTCGAGACTCTTGGTCAGTGTCTTGTGTATACGTTGTTTGAATCGCTTGCTAACAATCCAACTGCAGGTTCTGTAAGCACGTCGAATTTAGGATGGAGGAGGACCACGTGCTAATCGTTCTTCAGCTTACGCTCCTCGCTACCGACAAGACCGGTACGCTGACCAGGAACCAGATGACGGTGACGAACCTTTGGAGTGGACTCCGCATGTTCTCCGCCTTCCAGTCCAACAACGACAGCGACGAGACCGAGGCGTTCGCGATCGAGGCACCAGGGATGCGCGAGATGGTCGACATCGCAGCGCTTAACTCTCACGTCAAGTTCGACAAGACGGACATCCCCTTCGACCAGCGCAAGATCCTCGGCGACGCGACGGAGACAGGCCTCATCCGTTTCGCGGGCAAGTACATCTCGGACTATGACGGATACCAGAAGCAATACCCCAAGGTCTTCGAGATTCCTTTCAACTCGTCGAACAAATGGGCGCTGGTCATTGTGAGCTCGTTGCGCTGCTAATATCCCGACGATGATTCTGAGGTTTGGTTTGGTAGCTCGACAAAGCTCACAAGGACGGTGTCCTTACCGCGTACATTAAGGGTGCCCCCGAACGCGTTCTCGCCAAGTGCTCGGCGTACTTGAAGGACGGTGAGGAGATCCCGATCACCGACGAGTTCCGGACCGCCTACAACGAAGCATACGACGTACGTTCCTTTCCATTATATGTGTTGTCTCAAATTGACGTTGGACATATGGGCGCGTAGTACATGGCGTCGCGTGGCCACCGTGTCATCGCCTGCGCACAAAAGCTGCTCCCGGGAGACGTGTACGACCGCGGGTATGAGTTCTCGAAGAACGACAACAAATATCCAAGCACTGAATACACCTTCTGCGGCCTGATCTCGCTCGAGGACCCGCCCAAGCACGGCGTGCGCGAGGCGATCGGCACTCTCCGCCTTGCTGGCATCAAGGTCATGATGGTCACCGGTGACCACCCGAAGACCGCGGAGGCGATCGCGCGCAAGATCAACCTCATCCTTGGCGACACGAAGGAGAGCTTGAGCAAGAAGACGGGCCGGCCTATCGAGGAGATCTACGACGACGAGGTCGACGCCATCGTCATTCATGGAGACGACATCGACGGTCTGCAGGGATGGCAGTGGGACCAGAGTGCGTGCATTGTTTTGGAGATTTGGGTGAGAGCGAGGAGAGCTGACTTGAGCTTCGGGTGACAGTCTTTGCGAAGAACGAGATCGTGTTCGCGCGCACTTCGCCTCAGCACAAGCTGGAGATCGGTATGTCGAAGACACTCATCCCGTCCAGATCATGTACTGATCCGGGCCATAGTCAAACGTGCGCAAGCGTTGGGCCACATCGTTGGAGTGTGAGTCTTGACTACCCTTGCTTCGTTTCGTTGGGCTAACTGCTCTTGCCGCAGTACCGGGGACGGGGTCAACGACTCCCCTGCTCTGAAGAAGGCCGACCTAGGCATTGCCATGAACATCTCTGGATCTGATGTCTCCAAGGAAGCGGCAAACATGATCCTGCTCGGTACGCCCCTCTCAATGAGCCAATAGGTCCGGACCTAATCGCATCTTCCGTCCAGATGACAACTTCGCTTCGACAGTTAGTAAGTGCTTCCGGATGTATCTTCCGGCGGAGGACGTCGCCTCATGGTTCGTCTGCAGAGGGTGTCATGGAGGGTCGTCAAATCTTCGTCAACTTGAAGCGCTCGATCCAGTACACGATCTCGCACAGTACTCCGGAGGTCATCCCGCAACTGCTCTGTACGCTTTTCTTTGCAAGTTGGCTGAGCTTGGCTTCTGATATATTCCACGCAGACGTGGTCGTTCCTCTTCCCTTGCCGCTGTCCGCCATTCTCATCCTTGTCATCGGTAAGTTGAACCGTCGTTTGGATATTGAGATATTTGTTCATCGACGGCCATAGATCTTGGCTTTGAGCTATTCGTCGCTGTAAGTGATCTTCGACGAGCACGCGATCCAACTCTCCTAACTCTTTTCCTCAGCTTTCTTTCGCTTGGGACAAGCCTGAGACGAAGGATGGTCTCATGCGCATGGCCCCTCGCAAGCCGGTCAACGACCGCTCGATCACGACCCTCAAGAAGCGTGCCCTCCGGCGCACGAAAACGCTACGCCGCGACCCCGAGACCCAGGAAATCATTCGTCCAAGCAAGTTCGAGCAAATCATGACGAGCATCAAGGCACCGTTCACGCGCCAATTCTGGGAAGATGCACTGGAGGGAAGCGACGACGAGACTCTGGTCGACGGGAAGCTGCTCAGCTACGCGTACCTGGAAGCCGGGTTGATCGAATTCGCTGGAGCGTGAGTTTTGCTTTCGCGATTCTGTGCGGTTTTGGATATGCCTTCTCACCTTCTCTTCGCGTCATCGTATAGATTGGCAGCATACTTCGTCGTCTTCTTCAAGAACGGTTTTACCCCGGGAGATCTTCGCAGAGCACAGATGGCTCTCAGCGCTTCCCCGGCGATCAGTACGTCGATCGTCCTCGTTTGAAACGTGCGGCATTAATGCGATGCGTCTGCAGCCTATTTCGCCAGCAATTCTCCCGACTTCGTTAACAGCCGTGGTCAGGCCATCCCGGCCTGGAAACAGGTCGACGCGCTAGCACAAGCCCAATCAATTGGTAAGCCAGTGGTTCGCGGGGTGGAAGTTTTTGTCTCTAACGTAACCCACGATGCAGTGTACCTGTCTATCTTCATCATCCAATGCTTCAACGTGAGCACCGAGGTTGTGTCACGCAGTCTCAAATTAAACTCATGTCCGTCCCTTTAGGTCTTCGCTGTGAAGGCGAAATTCAGGTTCCCCTTCGGCAAGTCCATCATCGGGAACTATTACAATTTCGCCGGAATCCTCGGCGGTGCATGCCTCGGCATGTTCATCATCTACACGCCCCCCTTGCATGTGGTCTTCGGTGGCTCTTTCCACCTCTCGCCGCTATACTGGCTTATCCCGATGGCGTTCGGCGTGCTCCTGCTCGTGTGGGCGAGCATACGCGTCTTGTTGATGAGGAAGAGCATCGAGCAGTCTCGTGTGAAGGACATCAAGGGGTTGATGATGTGTACGTCTCTCTCCCTCCTCTTCGCTCCCAGGATATCGGGTTGGTTGACTGACAAAACATTGCCTGCGTTTTGTAGTCCCGACGATGAGGACGATGAGCATGCGGTCCAAGCACTAACACCAAAGTTATCTTATCGCTTCCGCGTATCGTAGAACTCACGAACTGGTTATGAACCGAACCGTTGTCACGACTCGATGTATTCTTATACGTGCCATATCATTCACGAATGTACATAACATGATCAAAGTTTCGTATGTAAATGCCACGATGGGAAACGATGATCGCACACGTCTTTCGGCCACGAAGGACGGCGCTAATGTCGGAGGGCGTGCCACGCGCTCAAAACTTGCCCAAGTTCCACCACCACCTCGAAACTGTTACGCAAATCACTTGTGAGTCGGGCTGCATGGCCAACGCCGCTGAAAAATTGACGATAATAATGACTCCGATTAACCGTAGATCTTCCCGACCTCCGATGGCCATCGATCCCTGGGGCAACTTTTCCCCCGATATCTCTCAGCTTTCAGGACGTCTTCCAACCGAAGATCGCAAATGTCTCGCAGGACTCACCTCCAGCTCAGACATCCAGGCATGGACCAGATCCAGGGCGGAGGAATACCGTCAGCTTGCCCTCACCCTCCTCTCCATCCACAATATCGTTGCGCCTATCCACCGTCTCCCCACCGAAGTGCTCGAGAACACCCTCGAACGATGTTGGCGCAACAGGGAAAGCTTACGCCTCACCCATGTCTGTCGCCGATGGCGCTCGATCCTCCTCGATGGAACTGCATTCTGGGCGGACGCGATAGCCAGCTCCGAGTTGCGTGGGAAGGTCCAAGTCTGGCGCAGCGAGGTGCCATACGTCAAAACCCTCCTCGCGCACTCGACGCGGAACAAGCGTGCTATCGATCCTCGCTTCTTTGGCTTCTCTAGATCCATTTCCAAGTCTTTGAAGCCGTACATCGGGAGCCTTGCGTCGCTGCACGTCGCCGTTGGTGATGGCGACCTGGAGAACCACCTGTGGCCCGCTCTTCGCTGTGGGATGCCAAATTTGGTGACCTTGAGCATTCAGATCATGGTCACGGAGGAAGACATTGAAAATCATGATATCGAAACCACCTGGTTCTACTCGCACACGGATTGGACCACGTTACCCCTCCTACGCAAGAATAGCCTCCCCTTGCTTACTCGCCTTACTTGCCCCAGCGGCTTGCTCGGCTACTTCTCCTTTGTGCCACTCCGGCATTTGAAGCTGCAGTGGTGGGATTCCGAGGTTGGCCAGATTGACATGCCATTTTCGGATACCAGTACGCTCGGCACACAATTGCTCAGCCACCAGAACACGCTCGAGACTCTGGAAATCGTCGATCGAGAGTTAACAGAAGGCTTTGGATCTGTCGGTCGCATCGAACTGCCTCGTCTACAAGGCTTACGCGTCCGGTTGGAGTGTCTACAAGACTTTGCCCCGCTTCTTGCCTTCTTATCATTCCCGCCGACCACTCGTATTCACATCATCAACAATTCGACTGAGGTTGACAGTTTTCGAAATGCCCTCCCTCAAGATCACCCCGAGAAGCTCGGTGCTATCGTCGGCGACATCAACCGTCTCCATATCCACCAGCAGGGACCCGAACAGTACATCATGTGGGGTTACGCAGGCGATGCGGAACGTCTCTGCATGGACGTGTTTGGTCTTCCCGCGGAGGATCTCGCCCACGTCTTCCGTACGCGCGCACGGATTACACGCCTGGTGCTCAGCGCGATGCACCTCTCCGACCCGGACATTTGGACCGATGGACAGCACGGTCACCACGGGTCCAATCAGTTTGAAGCGTTCCCGCACGTCACACATCTCGATGTCGGTGGCCGAGCCGTGGAGTTCTGGGTGGGCAAGCTGAACCCGTCCGAGGCGGACCTCGTAGACGAGAGGGGAAAGAAGAGGAGGGAGCGGGCTCAGTTAGACTGTGTCTGCCCTTCTCTCTCCGAGCTTGTCGTCTCTTTCGAGCCAAAGGGTCCTCGCGTTACTCCCCACCCCAGCTTTCTAAAACAGTGCTCCGTCCTACATCGCGCCCTCGCTTCGCGCGCGTCCGAGGGCACTCGCTTGTCCTACTTGGAGCTCCGTTTTCCGCCAGGAACGACGTTCACGGGATCTGGAAGTGACTCCGACGACGTGGTGGATAGCGACTCTGAAGAGGTGGCAGATGGTGACTCTAAGCAGTCGGAAGATGATGGCATCGAGAAGGCGGATGATGGCTCTAAGGAGATGACGGGAAGGGACTCTAACGCAGAGTCGGGGGACCACGGCTCGGCCCAGGGGTCGGAGGGTGCTGACGACGTTGGTCCTGAAGTCCACACAAAGGGCAATTCTGGGGACTCCATGAACACCAGCTCGGGCGAGGAATCCGGCGCGCGTCGTTCGTCCCGCCCGCCTTTCATGCAGTCCAAAATTCTGCAGAGTTTGCGAGAACTTGTAGACGGTCCTGTCGTCGTCAAGGTCTACGAGCTTGAGGAGGACGATTTGTAGAACTAGACCAATATATGACTTCTACAGCAGGATCGATAGGTATATAGTAGAGACAAGTGCAACGCTTGTGGAGGAGCGACTAGTGTCTCAAAAACGCACGCGCCGTTGGCAGGGGTCCCCAATTCATCCCCGACCACCATCACCATGAATCCTACCCCACCGTGAATCATGCATTTCATGACTTGATGCCTGCCCGGTATGCTGCTGCGAAAGCTGTATACGACGCGGCGTGGGGGAATGTCTGGCCACATAGATCCTCGAGGACGATTTTTATGGCTAGTATTCGACCACCCCAGTTTGACAACGACGACGAGGTCAACGAGACTGGCGGCGACACCGTGGAGACTTCTGGTAACGATGACAGCACGCCGTGGCACTACACAGTCCTTCACAAGATCAAGTCCGTGTCGCATGCTTGTGGCGGGAACATCAACGTCCAGGACGTTCATGTCGTCCGCCCCGAATACGACTAGCTGCTGGACACCATGACCTCGGGCTACTTGGCCCCTCCGAGAGCAATAGTGGTGATCGGCCAGCCTGGTACAGATTCGTGAAGTCCCTTTTGTGTCCCCCCTATCATGCTAATGTGCCCTCAGGCAAGAGCATCTTCCTCATTTACGTGTTCCTCTACCGTCTCCAGGGCAGACTTCCTACTGCAATTCAACTATCGTCTACCGTCTTCTTGTTCCAGGAATCTGGTGTGACCGTCTTCGACGCACCGGTCTGGTTGTCGCTTCACGAGGAGTGGTGGGCCCTCGTGGATTATAATTATTCCGTCTCAACTCCCAACGTGGGCTTGTTGCACTCGGAAGCACGCCTTATCCAAACTGCTTCACCAAGACCCGACATATGGGAGGGTTGGATTAAGGAGAGGTGTGGCAGAGTCCTCGTGTTCGGGAAAAACGCGCTTGGCACTTGGCTGTCATCGCAAATCGTGACGAGGTCGCTCGCAAGCTCGCGCCCAAGTTTGCGCGCGATGTGGAGGGGCTAACTCTGGGTGGCTCGAAGAAGGCAGTCAAAGTTAGGTGGTGTGTTGTTCTATCATCGCAGAATGGAAGGGCTCGAGACGAGCTGGACTTACGAAGTTTACGAGAACTCGTGGACGGTCCTGTCATTATCAAGCTCTACTCGGTAAATCTACGGCTACTACCGAAGGATCGTCTAGATATACAGGTATCATATATGATATTGATCGAAACACCGGAGAGAGCATCACAACGTAGCAAAGCTGATCGAAAGCATGAAAGGAAAAGATCAAATGGAACTCAGATCAGAGAAAGTCCTGATAGAGAGCCTCGGAAGTCTTCTACCTGCGGCACTGCCGCTTGGGAGGGGGGTTCTCCAGGTCGGTGGACGGAGGCTCGTTCCGCAGACGCTTCGATCGGCGCAGCGCGGTCTCCGTGCTGGTTTGAATATTCCTGTCAGCCACGGCCCTTTTCGCCCCGGTTGTCCGAGGTGTCGCCTTCGCCATCACCTCCGTCTTTGCCTCAGTCCTCGTTTTCGCCTTCCCCTTTGCCTCTGGCTTGACCTTAGCTTCCCTCTTCGCCTTCACCTCCGTCTTCGCCTTCGCCTGTACCTTCGCCTTCACCTCTGTCTTTGTCTTCCTCGCGACCGATTTTCTCCCGGCGGGTTTCTTCGGAGTTTTCGCCACCTTCGCCCGCGGCGGTGGCAGCAAAGCCGTGAGCACTTCCTCCTCGTCCATCCTGGAATCGCTGCCCCCAGCCTCGGACGCCTTCGGCTGGGATGCGGGCTCTGGGGAAGGCGCATGTTTGGGCGCGGGCTCGGGTTGCTCCTCCTCCTGCGCTACGGCGGCTGCTGCTGGCGAGGGCACCAACGGCTTGTTCTCCAATCGGTCCCCAGCGAGGTCGTGCGCCGGCCAGTCCTCCGTCAGGATCCGCTCGAATAGGTCCAGGATCGCGCCGTGGTCTTCCAGTTTGCGCGCGAGAGCGACGGTGTCCGCCTTCGCGAGGTCTGGGTTCTTCTCCAGGACCGGCGGGTGCGTCATCGGGATGAAGTGCTGCTCGTCCAAGGGGTTCGCCCGGAAATACTCGACGAACCGCGCGTGGCACCACAGCAGCAGCTCGTCGACAAGCGCGTTGAGGGGCGTGTCCGTGTCCGTGGACGAGGAGGGCCCGCTGTGGAAGCGCACCTGCTTGCCACCGTGTGGCGGCACGAAGAGTCGGGCGTGCTCGAGCGCGTACCGCTTCCACGTCGAGACCGCCCAGCCGACGCCGTCCACGTAGTCGTGGTCGAAGAAGCCGTCGAGGAAGTATTGCACGCCCGTCGCGTCGCAATTGCTGTGCAGGTAGCGCACAGAGGCGTAGAGGAGGGCGTAGAAGAACGATTGGAGCTCGTCCGCGATCGAGAGCGGGCGGGTGGGGTCGTGAACGTACTGCACGGACGCGAACTGCCATGTCATCTAGAAGGCAACGCGCATGAGCATGTCCTGTGTTTGGAGATTGGTGGTGACGTACCCTGCTGTCGGGGCCGTGCCCAGCACTCGTCAGCGGTCGCGCGCATTCCCAATCGATAAGGATCCCTTCCCACTTCACAACGGCTTTCGAAGAGTCGCTTGCTTTGCAGACCTTGGCGACGATCATGAGGTTGCTCAGCGAGAGATCGCCATGTAGTATCTCGAGAGATTTGGTAGCAGCAGCGTGTGCTAGGATGGACGCATGCGTGAATTAGTCAAGACATCTGATGACGTATCACCCAAAACGCACCAGAAATACAGTCTTTGACTGCCGAGACGACCTGACGACCATTCGAGATGCCAGGAAATGGGAGGCAGAACTCCTGGACCACTATCCGGTAATGCCTACGGCGCACTAGCTCCCTCTTCTCCTTGCCTTCGTCGTTGGCCGCAGCCGCAGGGACAGGGGCCTTCGTGTCGTCCAGATCGGCGTGACACACCAGCGTCGGAACGTGCGGCACACCGGCCTCGTTGAGCGCCGCAAGCCAGTCGCCCTCCGATATCGCGTCCGGATGCTCGCTGAACTCCCGCCACGTATCCTTTAGGAACACGAAGCCCTCCGTCTCGCAGTCCACAGCCAGGTACCCCCGGGAATTCCGCCAGTCAAAGTACTCGCCCTTCTGGTACTTGAGCGGCATGCCAACGAGGAACTCGCGCGAAGCGCCGTGCGGACCCGGGACGGCGAGCTTCCACCTCGGTTGGCCGCCCCCGAAGAAGGGCGAGAGGGCGAGCATCCGTTTCCATGCCGTGCGTACGAAGCCGAATGTACGCGTCGGATCCGCGATGTCGCCATCAACAAACGCGCCCTCTTGTCCGAAATCGTCGTCCCGGAGTTCGGCCAGATGATCCATAAGCGCGTATTCGGGGGACTCAGGGAGGACAGGCGTGGCGGTGGGGTCGAACCCGAGCTGCTCGTCCGTGAGCATCGACATCCGCCAGAACACGTCTGCGAGCAGGTCCGGCTTGTCCGCGAAGTCAACCCACTCGGTCTCGACGACCCCGGTGCGGTCCCAACGTGTGATGCGGAGCGTCGAGTCGTCGCGGACGAGGACGACAAAGAGCGAGGCAAGTTGTTGAAGGACAAAGTGTCGCTGCACTTGCGTGCAGATGTCCTTCCAAAGTCCTCGCCGGATCAAGCCCGCCTCCGAGGATTCGCGCAAGGGGTCGTAGCCTGTTGGGAGGAGGTCGTGGCGAGGGTCGACCTCGCAAAACCGGAACAGGACGCGCGGGCAGGCCCAGCTTGGGCGGGTGGCCTCGAGTGGCTCCGTGTACGCCCAGTGGAAGACGGTCGGATCTATGGAGCACAGGGATAATTTGTGTCGTGGCCATAGTTTGAATCTTTGGACCAGCTCGGCCTGCCGGTGGTTAGGTCCAAGTCAGTCATGCACATGCACGGAAATCACAGAGATGGATCTGTACCATGCGCCCTGCACACGAGCCCGTGCCCTCTTCAATGGCCCTAACTGCTTTGTGGAAGGCCGGTGTTGTACATTGTCGGGACTTCATCCTGTATCGTGGCGATGTTGGTGGTGGTTGAGGGCAGAACGCGTTCAGAAAGGCCGAAAACCGCATCTCGACAGTGAGGTTGTTTAGTTCGTCCATGATGAAGCTGAATGCAAACTCGTAATGTCGACGGCGGAGGGGGTGGCGGTGGCGGTTGGTTGTTGAGGAGAGAGAAGTTGTTCGGCGGTGCGAGCGCTTGTGGTTACATTCCCTTTTAATCCAAAACGGACGAACAATGGCCGCTTATCTCCGCTTGTTACCTTGTACTCAAATCGTCCATTCACAGTCAGCAAAACACCGAGCAAAGAGCGCGCGGACGTCACCAAAGGCGATCCACAAGTCTTGCTTCTTCGAGCTTGAAGGTACAGAACAACGAATTCAACATATCAAGCGAAAGCGACAGGAAATGCTACACAGGTCAACTTGAAGTCCTTGCTGGATCTTCCACCCAGAAAGCTCCCGACGATAATTCATCCACAGGCCAGCGCGGTCGCGAGGGTGATTCTGGCACTTGAACTGTTCCTGTTCCGACGACCACCTTCAGGCAGCCTCTTGACGGTAGTAGGTTGAGGAGCGAAATTCGGCCTGAGGGAACACCTTGCGGAACTCTTCACCAAGCCGGCAGCGGTCAATCGTTAGCGAAAATAGTGAAGGCACGAGCCATGTCGCAAGCGTACATCCCCCTCGGCCACGTCTGGAGGACTCGAACCTCTGGTGGGACGTAGACGCGGCGGGTTGCCCACAGCGACTCGAGCTCGAGGTCTTGAAGTCTCACGGATGGTGTTGGCTCCAGAGCAGGAAGATGCTGAATGGAATGCTGGGGTGATAAACGAGTGGGGACAGCGGAAGGATCGGGAAGCATTACAGGAGTCCTAGCCGGATATAGCTGGGACGGAAGGAGGCTGAGCCTAGAGACTTGTAATTTGTAAGGGCTGACCTGTGAGATGAGCAGAAGGCGTGCAGGTGCAGACCGGGGTGGACTGGACTTCGAAGTGTCCGTCTGGTCGCGAGGGCGTTCCTCACGAGTCCGCTGGGGAGTAACGTCGAAAGCTGCCTCCAGAGCGTCGGACCTCGGGCTCCGAGTCTCAGAGCCCGGAATGCAGCTCTTGAATGTATCCATCGCTGTCGGGATAGTCGGTGACACCAGCTGCACGGAGCAGAAAGACATGACGGGAAGGCACGTGTTAGACTTCGTTAATGCCGCAATCTTGCCACAGGCGATATTGAGGGTCGTAAACCTACGCACGGCGATGACTGAGGCCCATGTTGTCCAAACGGAGTGGATAGTCGGCCTGGCAGAATAGGGCGACGCTTCTTGGTGCAAAAACTGCTCTACCAACGCGCTTTTCTGGCCAATATGTTGAATGCTCAGAGCGGAACAACTGGAAAAGATTCTTGGCCTCGCACCTTTCTCCGGAAGCAAAGCAACAACAACCGTCTCCATCCATCCGGATCCTTCCAATATGAGCGCTCCATGTCCGTGTGTTGAGGTGAGAGCCTTTTCTTGCACCGGAAGAGCAGGGAGGAGAGCGGGCGGTTCTGAGGAAGTTGAACTGGAGACCATAGTCCGGTCGATTGCCACGGTGTCTCGCGGCCGCATCATCTCCACCTGAAATCAGGAGGGGGTATTCGGTGTCGCATATAGTACTAGCATAAAATATTGGCAAGAAGAGCTAAGGGGATATCGCAAGCAGTGAAGACGTGGGCAGGGTCGTGGGCGGGGTCAAGACGGTAGCCAGACAGTCACGCTTGAAGTTGTAGGCTGCAGCAGGTCACGTTTGTGACACCGCCTGCTCGACCGTACTGTCGTCGACAGTACATTAAGTTCTGCTTGCTCGTCGATACATCGCCGTTCACACTTCATTCTCGAATAGGGCATTATCGACTTTTTCATGGCTCCATAAAGTAGCAAACAAGCTTACTGAAGTACACGAAAACGATAGTCGATGTGAGTCGGTGCAATAAATTGAATCATTGGATAAACGCTTACCTAGCAACCTCTTAGATCTTTTCGAATCCAACGATGAACCAAGCCCTCTGGAGCAGCGTTTCTATTATCGCAAAGCACCCGGGACGTCTACCGACAGCAGATCGCGAAGCCCTCGCTGGACTCACCTCGGACTCGGACATCCAGGCATGGGCCAAAGCCAAGGCGGACGAATATCGCCAGTTTGCCCTCACCCTCCTCTCCATTCACAACATCGTTGCCCCTATCCACCGTCTTCCCACCGAAATACTCGAGCATATCCTCGAACAGTGCTGGCACAGTCGGGAGAGCCTACGCCTTACGCATGTCTGTCGTCGATGGCGCTCAATCCTCCTCGACGGGACGGCATTCTGGGCAGACGCAATAGCCTGCTCCGAGTTGCGTGGGGAGGTCGTGCGCAGCGAGACGCCATACATCACAACCCTCCTCGCACGCTCTACGCGGAATGAGCGGGCTATCGAGCCTCGCTTCTTTGGCTTCCCTGGATCCGTGTTCAAGTCTCTGGAGCCGTACATCCGGAACCTCGCGTCGCTGCACGTCACCGTTGGCGATGGCGACCTGGAGGACCGCTTGTGGCCCGCTCTTCGCTCCGGGATGCCAAACCTGACCACCTTGAGCATTCAGTTCCTGGTCACGAAACAAGACATAGACGATGTTGCCGACGATCGCATGGTCTGGTTCTATGGTGACTTTTACAGGACCCTCTCCGTGCTGCCCGAGGGCAGTCTCCCTTCGCTTACCCGTCTTACATGTCCCAAGCGCTTCCTTCGCTACTTTTCCTCTGCGCCGCTCCGGCATTTGAAGCTCCAGGAGTGGGACCCCACGCAGCCTGGCCAGCTCAGACCGTCGGCTTTGGTCATTCACGAGCTTGGATTTCATTTGCGCAGCCATCGGGACACACTCGAGACTCTGGACCTCGTTAATTGCGTATTACAAGGGGGCACAGGAATTGCCTGGGAATTCGAATTCCCTCACCTGCACTACTTGCGCACACCGAGCGGTGCTGCTCGGCTGCTCAGGGCTCTATCCTTCCCACCAACCACTCGCATTCACTTCATCAACATGTCGGAAACGGTCGACACTTTTCGAGACACCCTCCCTCTTGAGAAACTCGACGTTCTCGTGGGTGATGTCGATCGTCTCCATATCCAGCAGATACCATCCGGACAATACGTCCTGCGGGCCTTTGCAGGGGATGTAGAACGTCTCTGCATGGATGCTTTTGGCCTTCCCTCGCAGGACCTCGTCGACGTCTTCCTTACCCGCTCGCGGATAACACGTCTAGTGTTCTCTGCGATGCATCTTTGGGTCAAAGTTCCGAATGCTTCGCACGATTTCCACTGCTTCGATGCGTTTCCGCACGTCACGCATCTGAGCATCAGTGGGCGAGCTGCTGACGAATGGGTAAACAAGCTACTCCCCGACAACGTAGAACGAGATGGGAGCGGAAGGGGGAGGGGTGACTCGGAGTCGGACATGGCCTGCCCTTCCCTGGCCGAGCTTGTCGTCTCTTTCGAGCCATCGTGCGTTGCTGGCGACCCAAAATTTCGAAAGGAGTGTTCCATCCTGCATGAAGTCCTCGCTGAACGCGCGTCCGCGGGGTCTCGCCTGTCTTATTTGGAGCTCCGTTCCCCCCCAGAGACGACGCCCACAATCTCGAGAAGCGGCTCTGCCAGTGGACAGCTAACGGAAAGCGATCCGGAAGGAGCGGTGGACAGCAATTCGGAGAAGTCCGCGGACGATGGTGATTCTAAAGGCCATCCGAAGAGCGGCTCGGATAAGGAATGCGGCGCGCGGCCATTATACTCCCAGCCATCCGTGGAGACCCTTCTTCAGAGTTTGCGAGAACTCGTGGACGGTCTGGTGGTCATCAAGGTCTGCGGGGAAGATAAGAACAATGGGAGGAACACGTACTAGTGATGTACTATTCATCCCGCTTACTAGTGGTATCACTTATGGATCATAATCGAACATCCAATATATAGGCCAATCAAATCAATTTCATTTGCAACGAGATACATACGGACACCGACATCAAGAGCTCCAACCGACAGTGTTCAAAACTAGAAAACGCTTTCCGAATCGCAACTACGACGACTTGAACAATCACCGCAGACAACGCAAGCATGGAGAGAAGTCCGCAATCACCGAACGACCGTTGGCGTCGACCTCACCCGATGTGAGGTGACGTCCTACACTACAAGCAGCGGGCACTGCTGCTTAAGAGCTGTAGTAGGTAGTCCAGCACTGAAGGATGGTCGCCCTCAACTCGTTCTACACAGTCGGTCAGCGACCATGGCTCCCATCCGTGCATCTGAAGCAACTCACAAAGTGCGTCAGAGTCTTGTTCTTATGAGTCGGGATCAAACCGATCAAGGCAACAGAGAAGTTCTGGGCATTATGTGGGACATCAATGGTGAGATAGAGAATAGGCACGGGCGACTCGACGTACGCCGTAAGCGGCATCCAGGGCGGGCATCACCGCGGCGATGGGCGCCGTCATGGAGTTATCCGCCACGAGTTGCTGCCAATCATTGAGTGCATATGTACAAAGCCGAAAAGTCGGCAGGACATACGTGCTGCTCCATGGTCGCGTTCAAGAGGACCCTAGTGCTGCTGTGAGTCTTCTTCGGAAAAAAATAGGGGACAAGGGCCTTACTGGGTGAGCCTGACGATCAGTTTCGCGAACTTGGCAATCACGAGAGCGGAGTCATCGTTGAACTTGTTAGGCTGTAAAGAAATAGATTTCGTCCCCGGTCAATAGATGTTTGTGAGGCAAGACGCACAGCCTCAGGCTGGAGAGTGCCTTGAGTGAGGGAGTTGATCGAGGAGGTGAGATTCTGGAACCCGCTGGGGATTTTCTGGCAAAAAGTTGTATGCAAGGGTACATGGAAGAAAAATGGAAACGAGGCATTGCTCACCATGCCCTGGGTCGGAAAGTTCTTCGAGTTCGACTCGGAAACGAAGACTGCGAGGTCGTAGACGACAGCGGCCGTGTTACGGATCCCCATGGCCACTTTAGTTTCATCCTGAGTCTGAGCGACGGCGCAGACAATGCCCATGGCGAGGACCATGACCGCACTGAGGGCGTTGCTAAAGAATTTCATGGTGACGAGGAAGATCGAAAGAGTGTGGGGGCAAAGAGTGTGTTCCGGGGCGGATGCCGCGTGCGCTCGCAGTGGTCGACGGGTTCGAACGATGTCGAATGAGGGGCGGTTGGAAGGGAGGTGGCCTCCTTAAATACCTGACCCGATGACAGAGTCGTGAAACCATGTCATCGTCTAGTCCGAGGGGGGATGACGCGGTGAGAAATTGCACATGGGAAATGAAAAGTGTCAATGAACCAGAGAAGAAAAAACCGTTCACCGGAGAGCAAGTACGGATACCTTGTTCAGGGTAAATGAATACCGTAGGCTGACGTTTCTGCCTCACACCAGAGGGCATGGAATGTGTCGCTTTGGGGAGCGACGGCTGGACTGCTGTAGCGCGGGCGTTGTGGCGGAAATCAACCTTGAATGCGCCTTGGGCCGGGTCACTATCGAATGAACCATCCGAACGCTGGCCCTCTTCCTTGATGCACTTTTACTCCAACCCGCGAAGTTCGCGCTTTCCTGGCGCAAGCTCGCCTGCAGTCCCAGACCAGTTCGAATTCGACTCCATGTTCTTGTCGCGAGTTTGACACTACGTGCTTGTCTCCGAATTGCGCCGCATGTTGTGCAGCGAGATGCATTGAGGTGCAATGCTTTCATCCAGTAATGTAAAACGTCGTGTCCTGTTCTCCAGGGCCTTGATTCCTGAGCGGGGACAGGTGTTCAGCCTAAGTTACAAGTCGCAGTTATCAGTCCTTCCTCAGCTTCCTCCGAGTCAGGCTGCGTGCGCCGGTGGCAGTTGTTGTGTTGACTAGTTCAACGAGGTAAGATGGACTGGGACCTGGACAGAAGTGCACACACCGCATTCGATTACGTCGCAATCGTCATATTTCTAACTGAGTGAGTGTGAATAAATTGCAAACGCGATACTTTTAGAACCATGCTGGTGGTCACTGGCAGCGCCAGCAGTCGATGACCGTCTACCGGCGTCAGGACTGCGAGTCGGACTAGATTGGACGTCGACGCTTCGTAGGGCGCACATCTATCGGGTCTACCTCTAGTGGTGGTTGCTTGCGGATACGTCGGGATCGTCGCAGGTCATCGGCCGGGGCCTCCTCCACTTTCCTCTTGGGTGCAGCTTTCCTGGGTGCCTTCGTCGCCGCTTTCTTCGTCGCCGTTTTCCCTCTGAGTTTCTTCGCTGCCTTCTTCACCTTGACTTTCTCTACTTCCTCCTTCGGCTTTTCTGCCTCGTCCGCCTCATTCTCGGTCGCCTGCAGCTCGGCCTTGTCTTCTTCATCTGCCTGCTTGTCAACGGCGGGTGGCGCACGCCTGGCGTACCTGTTCCCAGCGAAGTCCCTCGCGGGCCACTCCTCAGCGAGCTTCCGGGCAAAGAGGTCGAGGATCGCGTCGTGGCTGGCCAGTTTCGCCGCAAGAGCCACCCGGTCGTGCTGCCGGCGGACTGCCGCGGTCGCCTTCTTCAGCGCAGGGATGCGATCTTCGCAGTGTATGAAGTAATGCTCTGGCGGATCCTCCTTCCAGTAGGCGGGCGTGTCGACGATCCTCGCGTGGCACCAAGAGAGCAACTCTTTCAGCAGGGAGTCAAACGGTGTCGGCGCCTCTCGCTGATTGCTTCGGCGTCCATCCGACTTCGAGCCAGAACCGGAGAGGGTGCAGTGGAACTTAAGGACGCCGCCGTCGAGCAACAGGAGCTGGTTGCGCTCGAGCATGCGCCACTTCCAGATCGACGGCATTCTACCATCGAAGTCCGCCTCCTTGAACTCGAAGAGCGTGTCCACGTACGTTCGGACATCGGTGCAATTGCTGTGCAGCCAAAGCATCCCCACCCAGAGGGCGATGTATAAGAACGACTCGAGCTCGTCCGCGATCTCGAACCGCTTCTTGCTGTCCAGAATGGAGGACACCGATTGCCAACCTGGGGACCTCTGTGAAGGTGTTAGGTTTAGGGCTCTGAGGGATCGCGGGAGGTATGAGTAACTCACGAGGAACGTCTGAGGCCTCCTGCCGTTCTGCGCGCTCGGAAGCCACTTGAAAGCCTCCCAGTCGATTAGCAGACCTTCCCATTTCACAGTCGGTCGCGCCGGGTCCGTCGTGATGTCCACCGTGGGGAAGATCATGATGTTGTTTGGGTTCAGGTCGCCATGGAGCAGATGCAAGGCCTTGGCGGCCCCCGCGTGAGCTACAAAAACCATGTTGCGGGCGAGTGAGCATCGATCACAAATTTCCACATCAACAGCCTGACTGACCTGTGACACAGTCGCCCAAGACCGACGCGATCTGGCGACCCGAGGTGACGTTATGCAATACGACGCCGACCTCTTGCACGGCCATCCTGAAGTGCCGACGCTGCCTGACGATGCACCCAGAATCCCAACGGTCGAAGTAGTGCCGCTCCGTCTTCGTCAGCTCCAGATCCGCGTAGCACACGACCGTCGGCACATGCGGGACGTCGGCGGCGTTGAGCTGGGTGAGGATCTCGCCCTCTGACTCGACGTTATCCCGATAGGCCACACTATGGCAACGCCAAGAGTCCTTAAGGACAACGAACCGCTTCGTGAGGCAGTCGAAGGCCAGGTAGGCGCGGGTGTTCCCCCAGTCAAAGTTGTGGTCGGTAACGAAGGGCTGACCGACCAGAAAGTCTCGAGACTCGCCGTCGCTGGTGGGAATCGAAAGTCGCCATCTTGAATTCCGGAGCTCCTGGTCGGAAGAAGGCTCGAGGCTCCGGGCGAATTCCTTCCGGATGAACTTAAAGGTGGGGGCGAAGTCTGCCGTCGCGTGCTCGACCACCGTGCCCTCGGCGAATTCCATGTCGGTAGGGAGTGGATGGGCGAGCCCATTCATCAGCTCGTAATCCGGCGACCCGGGTAGGATCGGGGTAGCGGTAGGGTCAAGGCCAAGTTCCTCGTCCGTGAGCGTGGAGATGCGGCGGAGCAGCTGGATGAGGACCTGTGGCTCGCGGGCCACATCCTTCTTCTTGGACACAAGCACCCCTGCGCGGTCCCATCGGAGGAGAGAAAACTCGGTATGGTTCTCTACGAGAACCATATAGAGCGCGTTCAGGTGTTGACAGATGAAGCGACGCTGCATCCCCTCGAGGATGTCAGCGCCGAGGGTTTCGACGGCAGCATGTAGGGCTTGGCCTTCGCCGGACTGTGGGCGCATGAACGGGTTAGCGTCACAAAACCGAAAGACGACCTGCGGCCTTGCCCAGCTGGGCCGAGGATCTGCACCAGCCACCGGGTCCAGTTGACCCCAGCAGAATGCATCAGGCTCTGGGGACCCCAATGAAAGCTCGTGTCCAGGACATAGGTCAAACTTTTCGATCAGCTTCGCCTGCCCTCGACCGATCCCAACCATTGAAACGATGTTAGCAACCACGCCCGCAAGGGAGACACGAACTCGTACCAATTCCCCTGCGCCAGACCCAGTTCCAGATGCTATTTCCTTGAGCTGGTCCACCAAGTCTGGTGGAGCTCGCTGTTCCGGCTCGTGGTTGAATGGTGGTTGGGGCCAGAATAGCTCGATAAACTCCGCAAAGTACACGCTAAAAATGGAATCTTTGAGCTGTTGGGACAGCAGCATGTTGTCGAAACCGGTGGAGATATGAGAGTAGGTGAGGAGGTGGAGTGGTTGGAATACCGGTCTGGGAGATGGATGAAGTGTAGGTTCAAGTCGAGTCGGAGTTGTAGGGCGCTTGCGACGAATTTATGGGCCGACCAAATAAGTCCGATCAGGAGAAGAAAAGGCCACTGCCGCGATTTCATTGGCCACGCACAGCGAGCTGAACACAGCACATCTAGAGCGCCTTGGAGAGTCTGATGGCTGGCCAATTTACAGTACGAGTCAACTGACTGAAGTTGAGATGACGATAGTTGGCCCATACCTACCAGCACTGCGTAATAATACCACCAATACCGCTCGTATATCGCTTAAAGACCAATGCTCCATTGGCCAAGCGATTCAGTAGCACGAAGTGTGCGGTGGCCAGCCCAAGTCGCCGAAGGGAAGGACGCTTGTCTTCCGGGCGCTCGGCCCGGAGGAAGGCCCGCCCGCTCCCGACCCATCGACTTGCTCCAGCATGGGCGAACATTCCTCAGAACGCGGTTCCGCGACGGGCTAGAGAAGCGGAAAAATCTGTTGGAGAAGAATAAAGCCCGATGTAACGAAGACAGGAGCCGGATGGAATCTTACATTACTAACGTTACCTAGTTGCAACTTGAATCAGGGTTGCAACTGCACATGATGTCGAATGGTAAGTTACGCCGAGCTTGCACGAGTCATTAGTACGACATTATATCTGAAGTAGCAATGACACTTCAATCAGCTAGTGCTGTTTTACAACTGCGAAAGTACAAAAATTCCGATATTGTCCATAGGGAGTGGAACACGTCATGGACGCCGCCGTCACCAAATTGCGACTCTCCACAAGCAGGACAGAGGTTACGCGATCAAAGAAAGGAAAGGCATGTTGACCCGGTTTACGGAACGACCAGCGTGACGTTCGTGAATTCGTAGAAGGGCGATTCGCCTGCCTGGAACCCAGAACATAAACGACTGAAAGCTAGCGACGCAAACAAAACAAACTCACCCCGACCAAAGCAAGTTGATGGTTCTGGGACTTAGCCGTTCCTGTTCCAACGACGACCTCCAGGCCACTTGACGTTAGGAGGTCGCGGCGCGGAACTCGACCTGGGGGAACACCTTGCAGAACTCTTCTCTAAGCCAGGTACGGCCCTTGACGGTAGCGAGGATAGTGAACGGGCGAGCCATGTCGCGAGCGTACATGCCCGTCCGCCACCTCCGGATGAACCGAACCCCTGGCGGAACGTAGACGAGGCCAGTTATACACAGAGAGTCGAGCTAGAGGTCTTGAGGTGTCAACGACGATGTTGCCTCTAGAGCAGGAAGATGCCCGACGGAATGCTGTGGAGATCAACGTGTCCGGGCCGGTGCAGGATCAGGAAGCGTAGAAGGAGGGATATGGTCTCAATGTCGCAATCTTGCCAACGGCGATATTGAGGGTCGTAAACCTGTGCACGGCAATGGTGACTGAGGCCCATGTTGTCCAACAGGAGTGGGTAGTTAGCCGGCCAGGCAGAAATAGGCCGACGCTTCATGCCGCAAAAACAGCTATACCAACACGCCGTTCTGGCCAATGGTTGAATGCTCAGAGCAGAACATTGGGAAAAGATTCTTGGCCTCGCACCTTTCTCCAGAAACAAGATACCAACAACTGTCTCCATTCGCCCAGTGCCTTCCACAGTCGCGTCCCCGCCTCAAGCGACCGGTCCATGGCCCATGAGAACCCTGCGTCCATATAGAGACAGGGGATTTTTCTTGTACGGGAAGAGCAGGGAGGAGAGGGGGCGGTTGTAATGAAGCCGAACTGAAGGCGGGCTGGAGGGACTGCCAGTCGATGACATGGTGGTGTTCTGCACCGGCAGCATCTCTATCTGAATAGACAGCAGTAGAATGGGGTATCCGTTGTCGTCTAAAGTATAAGATGTTTACAATGAGGGCTGTTAGGGGGTAGCGCAGGGAGTGAAGGATGTGGGCGGGGTCAAGGAGGTTGCAGAGCGAGACGCTCAACCAGCGTTGCCCCAAAGCCACATCGTCACAGTATCGTCACGGTGCTCGCTGCTCTACATTCGTCTCTTGACACGTTGGCTGATCCCACTTCATCTCGACTAGGCATTATCAACGGCACAATAGAGTAGTAAACCAGCACGAAACTGACGGCCAATGTGAGTTGGCCACAATAATTGTTAGCTATCGCTTACCTCATCACGACCTCTTAGATCATTTTCTTTTGTTCCCGATAATGGGTCTGACCCTCTGGAGCAACGTTTATGGCATTTCAGAGCTCTTGGGACATCTTTCGACCGCAGATCGTGAAGGTCTCGCGGGACTCGCCTCGGCCTCGGATTTCCAAGCATGGGCCATAGCCAAGGCGGACGAATATCGCAAATTCGCCCTCACCCTCCTCTCCCTCCATAACCTCGCCGTGCCCATCCACCGCTTTCCTCCCGAGATCCTCGAGCTGATTCTCGAACAGTGCTGGCACAACCGTGCAAGCTTACGCATTTCCCATGTCTGCCGGTTGTGGCGCTCGATCCTCCTTGACAGGCCGACTTTCTGGGCACATGCGCTGTCCGGCTCGGAGTTCCACGACCAGAGAGAGTTCCGAGTCAGCGAGCTGCCTTACCTCGATGCTCTCCTTGCACGGTCCACGCTGCATGCACGGCAGATCAAACCTTCCTTCTACGGTTTTTCCTCATCCATCGCCATGTCTCTGACGCCGTACGTGCGGAACACTGTGTCGCTGCAAGTCACCGTCGGCGAATACGATCTACACCACCATCTATGGCCTGCCCTTTGCCCTGGAATGCCGAATCTGGCCACGTTGGGCATTCAGATCATGGTCACGGAGGAGGATATGGAGGACGTCACCGGCGACATCTGGTTCTATTCAGCCACGATATGGACCGATGAGTTCTCTGTGCTACCCGAGGACAGCCTCCCCTTGCTCACTCGCCTCACTTGCCCCAGAGGCCTGCTCGACTACTTTTCCTATGCGCCGCTCCAGCATTTGAAGCTGCAATGGTGGGACCCCAAACACCGTATCGACACGCCCAATTCGTACATTGGGGCGACCGGAAAACATTTGCTCAGCCATCGCGACACACTCCGAACTCTGGAAATCGTCGACCACGCGTTGGATGAGTTCGTCCCGGAATCTCCTTCCACCATCGAACTGCCCTACCTGGAATACCTGCGCGTCCAGTTGATCAATCCGGGCGATGCCGCCCACCTGCTCAGCTTTCTATCCATCCCACCGACCACTCGCATTCACATCATCAACGCATCAGATATCCTTTATCAGTTTTACTTTCCAGGTCCCCTGCTCCACAATAACCCCAGGAATCTCCACGCCCTCGTCGGTGATGTCGATCGTCTCCATATCCAGCATGTGCGCTCGCGACAACACGCTGCAGTCATTCGGGCCTATGCGGGAGATGTAGAACGTCTCCGCATCGATAGCTTCGGCATTCCTTCCCTTGACTTCGTCGACATCTTCCGCATCCACGCGCGAATCATACGTTTGGTTCTCTCCGCCATGCATCTCCACTCGCGCCTGAACGCTACCCATGATTTCAATCGCTACTTACGCGCATTCCCGCATGTCACCCACCTGAATATCGGCGGCCCAGATGCAGAGCGCTGGGTGAACGAGCTGCACCCGGAAGTAGATGGGAGGAAAAGGACGGCGAGGACTGAGTCGGGTTTGGTCTCCCCTTCCCTTACCGAGCTTGCTGTCTCGTTCAACAAGCTTTCGCGCGTTGGTGGTGCCGACCCGGGGCTTCGAAGGCGATGTTCCGTCGTACACCGAGTCCTCGCCCAACGTGCGTCATTGGGGTCTCGCCTGTCCTATTTGGAGCTCCGTCTTCCCGCACAGGCTACGCTCACATTATATGGAAGTGGCTTAGAAGACGGCGACTTGGTTCAAGGCGACTCCGAGGAGAGGACAGCCGATACCTTCGAGCGGTCGCGAGAGGGTGACTTTGCGTCGCCGCCAAGTGACTCTGGACAGTCGACGGACAGTGACTCGGAGGAGTCCGTGGATAGTGTTTCTGAGGAGTGCGCGGACGACGGCGGATCTAACCGCCATCCGAAGTGTGGCTCCGGAAGTTCCATGGACACACGCTCGGATGAACAATCCAGCGCGCACCGGCCTTCCTTGCAGTCCATTCTGCAGAGTTTACGAGACCTCGTGGGCGGGCCTGTCATCATCAAGGTCTGCAGGAAGAACGTGTGGTGATGCAGCACTTGGCCAAGCTAGTAGTTCTTGTTCCCCGTATTGAATGCGGAACAGTAGCCAGTTAGTCAATTCAACTTCGATTGCAACAAGAGACATGCACATTGACATTATTTGATAGCTCCAACAGATAGCTCCCACAGAAACCACTGCAGTGATTGGTAGCGCAAGCAGTACTCTGATTGTGTACCCGTCTCAGGATAGTAGAACCGTCGACTCTGTTCAACGTTGACGCTTCGCAGGGCGCACGTCAATCGGGTGTGCAGGGTCCCGCGGTGGATCCTTGCGCACACGTCCTGATCGCCGAGAGCTATCGGTCGGAACGTCCTCCACTCTCCGCTCGGGCGCAGCTTTTCGGGGTGCCTTCGCCGCCTTTCTCCTGGGCGTCTTTGCCACCGGCGCCGCCTCGACTTCCTCCATTTCTTCCTCCCACTCTTCTTCACCGCCAACCTCATTCTCCACCCCCTGCGGCTCGACCTCGTCTTCTTCATCTCCCTGCTCGGTCGGTGGCCCCGCCTTGTACCTGTCGCCGGCAAAATCGTCCGTTGGCCACGTCGCACGCAGCTTCCGCGCGAAGAGCTTGAGGATCGCGTCGTGGCTCTCCAGCTTCGCCGCGAGAGCTGCGCAGTCGCCCTCACAGCGCACTGCCGTGCTCGCCTCCTCGAGCGCAGGCGGGCAATCTTCGCTGTGCAGGAAAAGAGTCTCCTCAGGCTCAAACGTCCTCCACCACTGGCAGTCGGGGTTGACAATGACCCTGGCGTGGCACCAAGAAAGCAGCTCTTGGAGCAGGGACTCTAAGAGCGTGGGCCTCTCTGGTCGTTCGCCACTACGCAATTCGCGTCCGTTCGCGCCAGAACCGGGGTCGGTGGCCTGGAAGCGGAGTACGTTGCCATCGAGCAGCAGGAGCTGGTTGCGCTCCAGCATACGCCGCTTCCAGATCGAGGGCATGTTGTCAGTGCCGTAGGCTCCCTCCTCAAAGTCGAAGAACCTGTCCAAGTATCTCCGGACGTCGGGACAGTTGGAGCGCAGGCAGCGGACGCCCACCCAAAGCACGATGTAGAGGATAGACTCGAGTTCGTCTGCGATCTCGAAACGCTTCTCTTCGTCCAACATGCAGTCGATTGATTGCCACAGTCTTGATCCCTGAAACGCCGGGTCGCCGTGTAAGGTTGACAATCAGGGTTCGGGACCGAAACAAGCGACCGTGAGGGCCATAACTCACCAGTAGCGTATGAGGCCGCTTGAACTCGCACGGCTTTGCGGTCGGGAGCCACTTGAAGGCTTCCCAGTCGATTAGCATGCCTTCCCATTTCACCGTGGGGCGTGCCGGGTTCGTCGTCGTGTCAACCTTGGGGCTGATCAAGAAGTTGTAGGGTCCCAGGTCCCCATGGAGCAGATGCAGTGCCTTGGCAGCGCCCGCATGCGCTGCCAGAAACAAGTCCGAGTAAGCGTCGGTCCCGATAAACCACGCCTCATGATGCTTCATACTCACCTTTGATACAATCGTTCACGACCGACACGATCTGGCGGCCCGAGGTGACGCTGTGCAGCCGAAGGCCGACCTCTTGCACGACCATCCTGAAGTGCAGGCGAGGAGTGGGATGCTGATGGTCACTCCGGGGATCGATGGGGGAAGCCGGCCACGTCTTCGTGAGCTGCAGATCGGCGTGGCAGACGACCGTCGGTACGTGCGGAACATCAGCAGCGTTGAGCTTCACGAGGATCTTGCCCTCAGACTTGAGGTTGTGCCTCTTTCCGTAGTTGCACCACGAGTCCTTCAGAACGACGAACCGCTTCGTGAGGCAATCGACGGCGACGTAGGCGCGGGTGTTCCGCCAATCGAAGTCGAGGTTCACCGTGAAGGGACGCCCGACTAGGAAGTGGCGAGACTGGTCGGAGTCAGTAGGGATTGAAAGCCTCCACCGCGAGCTCCAGACCTCGTCGGGTGAAAACTCGAGGCTTCGGGCGAATTTGCGCCGCACAAACTTGAACGTGGGCGTCAAGTCTGCCGTTGCGTGTTCGACGACGGTCCCCTCTTCCTCTTCGATGTCCGTTGAACATGGTTTTGCCAGCTGATCCATGAGCTCGTAGTCGGCCGACCCGGGGACGATCGGGATAGCGGTAAGATCGAGCCCAAGTTCCTCGTCTTTAAGCGTGGACACGCGGCGGAGCAGCTGGATGAGGAGTTCTGGTTTGTCGGCGAAGTCAATCGTCTGGGTAACCATTGCTCCTGCACGGTCCCAGCGGACGAGACAAAACTGGGTACGCTCCAGTACGAGCACCATGTAGAGCGCGGTTAGCTGTTGGGCCACGAACCGACGCTGCATCTCCTCCAGTATGTCGTCACCGAGTGCTTCAACGGCGGCATGGACGGCTTTGCTTTTGGTGCATTCAGGGTGCAAGAATGGGTATACCTCGCAGAACCGGAAGAGAAGCTGTGGCCTGGCCCAGTCGAGTCGAGTATCCTTGCTGCCCACTGAGGAGATTTGGCCCCAGCAGAACGCGTCAGGGTCAGAGGACTGCAGTGAAAGTTCATATCCGGGACAAAGGCCGAACTTCTTGATAATCCTCGCCTGTCCTCGTCCGATCCCAAACATATCAACGACATCAACAACCACGCCCACAAGAAAGACTTGAACTCGTACCAAATTGCCTGCACCGGACTTTTTACGCTCTGCAGCGGACCCTTTCCCAGACCCTTTACGTGGGGCCATGCACTTGAGCTCTGCCACCAATTCCGGCGGAGCTTGCTGCATTGACCAGTCGGGTTTGTGGTTTGGCGGAACTTGCTGCTGAGACGAGTTGGCCTTGTGGTTCGATGGTTCCTCCGGTGCTTCGGGCCAGTACGACTGGAGAAAATGCGAAAAGGACGTGAGGAAGAGCGCATCTTTGAGCTTTTGGAAGAGGAGCATGTTGTTGAAACCAGTCGTTCCGTGAGAGGAGGGCAGGAGGTGGAGGGGACGGAATACCAAGTCTGGGAGGAAGAAATACAGGTTCAAGTCAAGTCGGAAGGCTCTGTCACGAATTTATAGGCCAGCAAGGCAAGCCAGGCCAGCGGAACAAAAAGCCTCCATGATTGCATTGGACACGCACAGCAAGTTGTGTCTTGCACAGCACATCTCGAGCAACGTGGTGGGTCCTGGCGGATCTCGAATTGAGCCGTTTGACTGAAATTGCGATGACAATAGCGGACCTGTACTTACAAAGCGCTGCTCGATCTGGCCATTGAAACGACTTCTACATGGTGGCACAAAGACGAGTTTCCATACTAGCGAAACGATTCAGTAACAAGAACCAAGTGTGCAGGGACCAGCGGCGGCATGGCCAAAGAGCACTTGTCTTCTGGGCTGCCACATAAGGTCTGACCCTCGAGACCGCGGAGCAGGGCAGCGATCGTGAGGTAAAGCTTTATGATGGTGGGCCAGGGGAGTAAGGTGCTGGTGGCGAAGTGGTTGCGTCAGCGCGTGGAGGGTAGGACTCGGAGGCGGGGGAGAGGAGAAGTGCCGAACAGACTGACCAGGATGGATGCACTAGCGGAGATCTGGAAGAGGTAAACACATATCCATGAATTATTTCGTTCAATAACCGCGAGTGCTTATGGCACGTCGGGATGATGATGCCAAGGTGACCGCGGCGTCCCCGGTTAACAATTTCAGCAGAGCCTGAAGTGGCGGATAGATGAGCGTAAGAGTTTACCATTTACTCCAATATTAATCGTGTGCATTTACGACTGCGTCGCGTAGAGCGGGGATGGGTGCAAGGGACGAGGTCGATGGTGGGAGGAGAGAGCAAGCCGTCCTTACGTAATCGAGGACTGCTGACGTCACAGCATTGTGCAGCCTGGACGCAAAACTCAGAGGAAGTTTCACTTTGCAAGAACATCCCCCCAGACCCTTTTGCACAATGTAGTAATCGGCTCCGCTGATAGTTGTCGCTCTCCCGCGTTGAATACGTAACAGGGTCATCAATTCAACTCCGCAACGAGATGCATGAGGACATCGACATCATCAGCTAAGTATCTACAACCAAACCACCATGTTTTGTCCGAACGCAACCACGACAGCAATGATAGAGACAAACGCGAGGATCCAGGACACAAGTTAACCCTTTGACCAATTGACCATTGGCGCCGACCTCGCCCGATGCGAGGCGACGTCCTATACCGTAAGGAGCGGGACCGTCAGTGCCCTGCCGCTTAAGAATGGTAGGTCCTGATGGCCAGATCGAAGGTCACCGTCAACGAGTCCTACACAATCGATCAGGCACTATCTCTCCGAGAGCGCACATATGAAAGCAACTCACGAACTGCTCCCGAGCAGCGTCCTCCTGAGTGGGGATCAAGCCGATCAACTCGAAAGCGAAGGTCTAGGCGTTGCACGTATCGTGAGTCGAGGGTTACAGACGCGAGGGGTCCGACGTACATCGACAACGGCTTCGATCGCACGCAAAGCCGCGGCGATGGGGGCCGTCAGGAAGAACTGCGCCGCGAGGGACTGCCAATCGTTGAGTCCATATACACAACGTCAAAAGGTCGATAGAACGTACGTGCTTGCCAATGATGGTGTTCAGGAGGGCCCTAAAGGGAGTGGTTGCTCAGTGCTTTCCTAGAAACGGGGTAGATGTGCCTTACTGGTGAGCGTTGACGAAAGCGATCAGGACTTCGACGATCTCCTGGGCGGCATCGGCACTGAATGGTTTAACCTGTGAATAAGTGAAGGGCCTCATGAGTTCGCGCTCAGAAGACATGTGCGACCTAGGACGTACACCAGTGAGAACGTTTGTGTTAAACTGGTGGATCGACACGGTGAGGGTTTTGAGATCTGAAGCGATTACCTGACAAAAAGATGAGTGTAAGGTTACGCGAACAAGAAGTGAAACGAGCCATGACTCACGGCGCCCTGGGACGCGAAAGTAGCGATGGACAACTTGGAAATCGAGTACTGACAGGTGCTGGAGTCTTCAGTAATGCTCTGAATTCCGTTGAACACGGCATCCTCAGACTGAGCGAAGGCACCGACGACCCCCATGGCGATGACCGCGACGGCAGTGAAGACGTTGCTGAAGAACTTCATGGCGACGAAGAGGGTTGATGGTGAGAGACGAGGGGAGTGCTGCGAGGCAGTTGGGTGCTAGGAGGTCGGCGGGCTCGAACGATGTCGAATGAGGAGCAGTGGGAGGAGCTGGCCTCCTTAAATACCTGGCTCTACAATTCGTAAAACCACGCCATCGCCCAACCCTGGGAGACACGACGAGGCGAGAAAATGTGCAGGCGAAAAGAAGCCTGTCAACGAATCAGAGAAGGAGAAACCGCACCGGGAGTAAGTACGGATTCCTTCTTGAGAGTCGATGAAGGCAAGCGGCCGTCTGCTAGCCAAAAGCCATAGGCAGGTGACCGTCAGTGCTTCGTTTGCTTGTGTTGTGAGCGATTCACGGAGACTTGCCCTGGGCATGCGAGCAACGTTCGTCGCTTTCTTCGAAGGATGGTTCACTGATCCTGCATTACGTTGAGATGATCTCAGTCGGAAGCCGATACATGACAATGACTAGCTGCTAAATGCCCTTAGAACTCATGAGGTTGCCTGGGCAAACGGCGAAGTTCCACAGGTCTAGGCGAAAACCCAGTAGGTCAGTACATCGTGGCCAACGGAACACGTTGCCACCACATACCTTCCCATTATTTCCTGGAGCGAATATCAGAGAACACGTGTGAGAATAGCGCAATTCGGACATTTCGCAAGCCGACATGCTCAGAACGCATATCCAAACCGAACGCTAGGCGAACTGCCCACGTCCACACCCCCGTTTCCAAGTCCCCCAGCTTATCCTCGGGAGGCGTGACCCTCCAGCGTCCGATGCGCCCCCTGTGGAACCGATGAGTAGCACAATGCCATCACGACCGGAACTTGGAAGGACGCACTCATCGACCCCCGTCTTCTGGGATACTCGGACGAAATCGCCACGGTTGGTACAACAGCAGTATGAATGGCCATTCAAACCAAGGTCCGTGTCCTACACTGTTCGGAACCCAAAAAGAACAACCTAGAGCCCCGTTCACCGCCGCTCGCGCACCTTCGCCCACACCACGAATATGACGCCGAGCCCGAAGCCGGCGATGAACGCGAACAGCACCAGCACGTCTCTGTAGTAGTTGTTCATCCCAAAGCCGAACAGCTATACGAGCGACAAAGCGTCAACCTTCATACAGACTCTGAAGCTCAGGCGGGGTGACTCACCGTCTGCATGATCAACGACGCCGAGACGTTGACCGGCACGCCCTCGAGCGTATCCTCGATCATCAGCCCCGAGCCGACCTCGTTGACAGCGAGCGCCTCGAGCGTGTACTTCAACGGGCAAAGCCACTGCAACCAACGCAGCACCGGCGGGATGTCGTTGAGGTGTACGAAGAACCCGGCATATGTCATCTGGTACAGCGCTGTCAGCGCGGAGATAAGGATGGCGATGCCGCCGTTGCGGAACAGGCAAGCGAGGAGGAAGTTCTGTTGCGCGATTCGACCGACTTCAGTGATCAGCTGACGTTGGTCGGACGGGAGGACGTACAAAGAGGGTCATGGCGAGCGTGTACAGGACCAAGATGAAGAGGAACTTGAAGAAATGGGCCGCGTCGTGCGCAAGGCCGGCCATCCAATACGTGCTGAAGAACGATTAGTGGTGTGGAGGGACTACCTAGTCATGCATGCGACGCACATAGTAGATACAATGATCGTGGGTATGATACGCAGAGGGATGACATCAAAAATAAACCGAGACAGTAACCAGGCCGTGGGACTGCGAATATAAAATCAATACGTGACCGGACGAGTCTTGGAAGCGACGGACCTATAATATGATGCCGACCGTTCTCGAAGGAATAGCGGTCGGATTTCGACAACGTTGTACAAGGCGCTGAGGGATGAGAAGGCGATGAGCGCACCCTGTAGGATGCGACGAACGTTGTCAGCAAAGCACGTTGGACAATAGGTTTGAGGCGACTTACCAAGAAGAAAAGGCATCCCACCCGTGACTGGAACCCCGCAATTGTAATACCGGTGTGGAAATACAATCCCCCTGCAAAGAAACCTCAGAGCGATTCCCAACGGACGGCCGAAGTACCTACCGCAGAAGACTCCCAAGACAGACGCGACGGCGACATGCAAGAAGAACAGTGTCTTGTCCCTCCGCAAGATCTTCCACTCCCTGCCCGAAAGGACCTGGAACTGCGTCAAGAACGTCGCCGCGCACGGCGCCCTCGCAAACCACGAACTCCGCTTCGACTTCTGCGGGGTCGCCGCACCGTGTCCGCTCACTGATCCACTACCCAAGCCCTTCTCGGCCTCGTCGGACGACGATGTCTTCAAGTCGCTCGTCGTCGGCGTCGTGTTCGATAGCGGGAACAGTCCAACGGGTGGATCGCTCGCGACGTCAAGTAAGTAATCGGCCACGTTGTACCCATCCTTGTACGCAACACCCCGCGCGGAGAAGTGCTGCGCAGGTACCGACCCTCCTGGACCCGAATAAAGCGCGCGTCCGTGCGAGAGGAGCAGTATCTGGTCGAACGAATGGTACAACTGGGAGCTACGAACATATGAGCGCGAATGGCGCAATCCAGGCATTTCAGTAAACACCTACCTGGGTTGGTGGATGGACGCGATGACTGCGGTAGGGTTATCCGGGTCGTGCGCGAGCGCGTGCAACACCTTCGCGACCTTCGCCGCCGACACAGAGTCCAGGCCCGAGGTGGGCTCGTCGAGAAGCAGGACGTCCGGCTTTGACACAAGTTCCAGTCCGATGCTGACCCGCCGCATCTCACCCCCACTGATACCGCGCTTCTCCCCATCGCCTATCCGGACGTTGCGGAGGTGAGCGATACCAAGGCGGTCCATAATGTCATCGACGCGAGCCTGCTTCTCCGAGTCTGGCACGCCCTCCGGTAGGCGTAGACGCGCGGCGAAGAGCAAAGCCTCGTACACGGTGAGCATGGGCGGGAGGACATCCTGCTGAGGTACGAAGCCGACGCGTGGAGAACTGTTACCGGCTCCGGGATACGAAACGCTGCCAAGGATCTCGCCTGACTTGTGCTTCTGCGCGAGAATCTCGATGAGAGTCGTCTTGCCCGCACCACTAGGTCCGAGGATCGCCATCATCTCTCCCGGCACGACGCGGCCGCTCACGTTATCGAGGACGACCTTCTGGTTGTCGGAGCCGGCACCTCGGCGGCGACGCAGCGAGAATCCTGATGCAGGTTGGGGCACGAAGTAGCTGACGTCTGCCCATTCCACGGTGACGCCACCCGTGGCACGCAGGCCACTCCCACCCTTGCGGGCACGACGCTGAGAGACCCAGCCGAGAACCAAGAACAACAGCGCGAAGCCGATGAGACCCCCAACAACGGCGAGGCCAGCAATGACCCCGCCGCTCAGGGAGGTTCCCCCACTACTGGCACCATTTCTGCCTGTCGCATTCCCAGAGACGGTGTCGATGACGCTTTGCGCTACGCATTCGCCGAACGTGCAACCGTTGAGCGTGAGTCCCGAGGAACCGAACACTTGCTGGATGGTGTCCTGTTTGAACGCACAAGTCTCGGTGGTGCCTCCTGCCGAGGGCGCATTGCAGGAGATGCCAAGATTGCCGCTGAGCGTGTCGATGATACTGGTAAGGTTCAGGAGCTGGTTGTTGCCGCAGAACGTCGTGCCTGCACGGCACGTGCATTTGAGGTTTTTGCAGTTCCAGTTCGAGCTGCCGTCCCCCGAGCCTAGATCCTGCGTGCAGGTGTCGGCGGTGCAGTAGAATTGTTCGACGCCATCATAGAATAGCTGTGCATAGGCTGAGCCGCTGTGTCCGAAAGCGGTAGTGTTGGGAATGGGTGTGAAGGACGCATTCAGCGTTCGTAGGATGGTGAGTGTGGAAGACAGGGGAAAGAGAGATTGTAGGGTAGGATTCTGTGACATGTGTCAGCTTCGAGTCAGAAGAGCACGTCGGCGATAGAAACGAAGGTAAGTCTTGTGTTCCCTGAAGGTGCAGCGAACTAGTCGCGGTGCGTTTCCACATTACAGAACTCCACAACTGGGACATCTGCTTTTCTACTTTATCGATGGGCAGCGGTCCAACCACTGCATGCTATAAGCATATGTTGAACCTCAACGTTGTTTACAATTTCAGCATTCCAAACAGATGCTAACGCGACAGAGAGCTGCATCCACCTGTTTCATGCGCATTACGTTGGGCTTAAAGGGGTCCGAGGCATGGTCACAGATGGCCTTGCGATGCGTTTAGCAGAACATCATTCAACACTAGGGACGGCTCTCTGGCTGGGTACTTCCTCTCCGCCAAGGAAAACAAACACTAGGACGGCGAGGAAGCGTATAATGGTGCGCACATGACCCACATGCAAGAGAAAAGGTACCACACAACATCGAAGGCCTTGTATGTGCGCAGGAACACCGGCCGGTGATAGGGAAACGTTGCCTTCTATGCCGAGGCCTTCTCAAGATCAAGACCGAAGGATCAAACTCACCTGTACTTGGCAACTCATCTCCCCTGCCGCGAACACTCTCGAAGCAGTGTTGCAGACAAGCGTGTTGTTCTGCCCGGTGTCGACCCCTGTCAACGACCCAGAGGAGCCCGCGACGCTCGCGAAGCCAGATTGACACGCCTTCGCGGTTTGGCAAACGTCGCATCCCGTCCCCGTCCAGCCGTCTTGGCATGAGCAGCCCGAGGACGTCAAATTGGCGAAAGGAGTCCCGTTGGCCAAGGCGCGGTTCGAGCCTTGGAAAATGGTGCCTCCGCAGGCCGGTTGGGAGCACGTTGAGCCGCCGAAGCCTGGAGGACAGGCGCACGCGGTGCCGTTGGGGGTGCCGTAGTTCTCGCAAGAGCCAGACATGTCGACAGCGTCACCGCCACGGTGTACAGCGACGAGGAGACGTGGAAGGCTGAGGGCGGGCGGGACGTGGGGATCGATGTCGAAGTGGCATGTCCAGCATTTTAATCTCGCGGACTTGGTCTTGTACTGGAATGCAATATCCAGCACGGCATCATCCGGCCCGCCCAATCCACGGCGCTTCCCTTCCTGCTCCACCGCACCTGGCGACGGCAACCCGTCCTGTGCCACACTATACCCTCTTGCATCCTCCATGGCCATCGTAAAGTCCTCGTGGGTGACGAGGTAACGAACAGCCCCGACTGTACTGCAAAGGTAAATTACTCAAACTCACGGAAACACATGCAATGCGCCTAACTATCCCAGGGGATCTCCGAGCTCGACATTAATATGAATGCAACGCACCACGCAACGAAATGTCCTATTTGGTACTCAGATTTGACATTGAGGAGGGATCCAATGCGGCGAGCTTGTCAAAACAAGAAATGTTTTCACGGACGCACAGAGGCCGCGACCCCCGGAGAGCTGCGTGGCTTGTGCGAGGCACGGGGGTATATACTTCAAGAACCGTCGCAAATACATTCGCGGATCTCACAGAGCCTACGCCGTGTCAATCATCCTGACCTTAACTCCATTTAACCTCTGATTCACGGCAGCTCACAGCCCACGAACGAGGCCCTCCACCGTCGCCCACGTCCAGAGCTTCCCACCAGGATTCACCAGCTCGTCCGCGTTCGTGGTCTCAAAGTCGGCTTTACCCTCGCCCATGACCACCCTAGCGCCACCGGTCCATGTGAGCCAAAACCGCCACACCCACGCGGACGGAATGCGGGCGCTGTACTCACCGAAGGTACTCGAGGAAGCTCACGCCCGGCACCTTAAGCGCCTCCTTCTTCGCCGCCAGGTCCTCCGTCTTGATCTGCGCCGGCGGGACGCCCCTGACGCGCGCGACGGTGTCGCGGATGTCCTCGAACGAGGCCGTGTCGCTCGCGGTGCGCACGTCGTTCGGCACCGACCCGGCCGTCGCGGGGTCCAGCGCGAGGATGGAGAGGCGCGCGACCGCGCGGCCGACGTCCGCCAGCGCGGTGAACGACACCCGCTGGTTGGGAGAGCCGTACGCCGTGAATGCGTTGTTCTTGACGTCAATGCCGACTGTGAGGATTTCGGTGGTCATGACGCGCTTGACAAACACACATGACAATGGTGGGACGTACGGCCTCCACGGTTCAGGTTCTCGAGGAACAGGCTCGTGTAGACGGCGATGACCTTGCCCTTGAACGAGCCGCGCGTCTCCTTCGCGAGCACCTGCTTTTCCGTCCACGCCGGATGTTCGAAGCCTGGAAAGTCGTTGATCCGGTGGTCGCTGCGTACGGACACAATCGCGATCAGTGCGCCTCCCACCGTTCATGCGCAAAAGAAGTACTCACGAGCCGAATTCGTTCAGGAAGTACACCTTCGCGCTGCTTCTGGAGGCAGCTTGGATGACGGCATGCTTCGTTTCCTCGCTGGCGGAGCCCGAGAGTGCGTTCACGATGACATCGGTGCCCGCGAACGCATCGTCGAACGCCCTGAGCACATTGCCTTCGTCGAGTTTGACGATCTCGGCGCCTTTGGATGCGAGCTCCTGGGACTTTGCGGAGGCCGGGTCGCGAGTAAGCACGCGTACGCGAGAGAAGGAGGAGCGGAAGTCGGACACGAAGGCGTTGCTGATTTTCTCGCCTGTTCGTACATCGCGAAGGTCAGTACAAACGACTGTACGAACCGAAGCTCTAAGCTCACCAAGGTAGCCAGTCCCGCCGACGATCGTGACACTGAGAGAAGACATTGTCCTGCTGAGTTGTTGAAGTTGCTGAGGCTATGAGGGTGGTGGGGCCGTTATCGATCTGCTGCCCTTCGGATGGCCATGTTATATATGGGTTGGCATGTTAGAGTTCGCGAAGCGCCATCATGGCGAGCCCGCCGTCGAGAATGTCGTTTTGAGTCTCAGCAGCCAAGTTGCGTCAGCGCCGGAAAGTTACGAAGCTGCGAAGACCGCGCCGCAGGTAGGAAGATTCCCGGACCTGCTCTTGCCTGACTCAGCTCCATGCATTCGCTCAACCTGGTCACTTGAATTGGAGTGGCTGCGTCTCGAAAGGTCACTGCGCTGACCTCGACCATCAATGTACAGCGTACCGAAGGGAAATGAGCCTGAATCCTGTGTGTAAGGTGGCGGTGCCCGGGGAAGGGACGTTAGTCAGGAATTGACTGATCTCATCTGACAGCATTATAGGTTGCTGTGAACACATGAAGGCTGCTCACAAAGGTTTACAAATCGTTGATATGTACTTTGTGTTGGATCCTTGAGTCTGTTGCAGGATTGGATAAGCTTCATTGATCCGCAGCAAGTTGAAGAGCCTTTTCAGAACTTGCATTGCCTGCGCTGGATAATATCTAACTCTCCAAAGATTGCAAGGCACGCAATGGTATCTAATTCTGGAGACAAATATGTAGATACCTTCGCGTATTCGAATCCATTGTCAGGTTCCTGTGACATATGGAAGCAAGCCGCAACTCAACTCACACGATAATACCTCCCAGAGAGTCCTCGGGGCGCCCCGACAACTCATCGTGAATCGCGACCGTTCCACCACACTCGCCAGGAACGGCAGCATGCTCAGGAATCACTCCGTCCTTCAAGGGAAACTGCATCACCCGCGAGCCCGCGCGCACCGTCGTATGATGTCCGAGCGCCGAGACCTTCGCAACGTCTGCAGCGATGTACAGTTGACCAGGCCGGACGTGGAGGACTTGTTCCGAGTCCGGGAACAAGATCGTCGCATTGCTTTTGAGGATCACGAAGAATCTAGTGGAGCACGTCGGCGTAGCCGCGGGATCAAAACGTCGAGGTGAGTATGAGATGCGGAAAGTGGAGGGAGTGGCGGGCGACGCAATGAGGGTTGAGTGGATTATACGGTCTACAGAGCGGGTGCTGATCAGGATCGCGATGGTGGGAGAAGAGTTGCTGGGGGCAACTGACCCTATTTTGTAGTCCGCGCCCGGAGGTATCTCGCCATACCTCGCCTGTCTTGGTCGGCTTCGGGAACACGTCTAGTTGTAGATGCTAAAGTCGGATTAAGCTCCATCCACAGAGGTAAACATGAAACTCAAATATTGAACTGACCGTTAGGCTGTGGCGGATACATGTTGACTTGGCAATCGTCTCTCCAAACTTCACCGCAGCCGGCGCATTTCACAAGCCTTCTCTCTTTAGGGCTCTGGATGCCCAAGTAGATCCGGGTGGGTGCGCTGTGTGATTTTGACATTAGACAACAGTAGGAGGTTTCAGGAATCATTAACAAAACATACCGTGAACGTTGAACGCCCGCTATTGAACTTACAACCGCGCAGGTCAGAAGCTCGTGCACGTAGTAGGTCACGTTCGTTTGATTGCCGGGCGTTGCCTCGCTCCGGCTCTGGAGCAGAACTTTGTTCGTCAAAGCAAGGCCAGTCCTGCACAACAACCTGTCTTCCTATCACAGCTTGGCGGTGTGCAGCTTGTGCGCATCTATTCAGACCAGGCGGCCGAGATTCCTCCTGGATTGGGCCTCCAGAACCACTTACAGCAGCGTACATGTTCCGAAGCACCATGTCCGTGATACGGACCCCCACGACTGTTCCACAAGGACCTACTCCGTGAGCGTACTTGACGGATCCCCCATCACGGGGCTCCTCTGGGCATCCTCCAGAACTTCCGGTGACCATAGCACCGTCGGGATATACTATAACTGCATGCTTTGCCTCATCCGACATCAATGAACTGCTTCTCCACAGCGAGAAATGCCCTTGGACCTCTGACAAGAGCGGATGGATGCGCGACACAGTATAAAGAGGGAGTCCCATTGCCAAGGACACCCCAGCAGTGCATCACCAGCCTCGCTCCCGAGTCCCCGCTCATGTCCTATACTCGTTGACGAACTCACCTTCGCGACCACCATGCAGCTCAAGGCCCTCACCCTCGCCGCCCTCGCCCTCCTCATCCCCACCGCGCTCGGCGCGACCGAGGCGACGATGACGGTCTCCTACGACGAGTCGTACGACAAGTCCTCCTCGGGGCTCGACACCGTCGCCTGCTCCGATGGCACGCACGGGCTGCTCACCAAGGGCTACACCACCTTCGGCTCGCTCCCGCACTTCCCCAACATCGGCGGCGCGGCGGTGATCGCGGGCTGGAACTCGGCGTCGTGCGGGACGTGCTGGCAGCTGACGTACGGCGAGAAGAGCGTCAACGTGCTCGCGATCGACCACGCCGACTCGGGCTTCAACATCGCGCTGGGGGCGATGAACACCCTCACGGGCGGGCAGGCGAAGGCGTTGGGCAGGGTCAGTGCGAGACCCTGGTAAGACTCACGACCAGTCCCGACTTGCATCGTTCTCGCAAGATTTTCCTTTCGAGGGGACAGTGTGAGGTGGGCGTAGGATTTACCCACCAACTTGGAAGGCGTCTGGTGGCGAGACTAGTCCCTGGCAGGCCAAATCAATTAATGGAACAGCTAAACGGAGTAGCGTCCCTACCAGATCACGTCAGACACCACTCCACTTCGTATTTTGAACCACTGACGACTTACCCGCAGCACAGACCCCTTCCATTGGAGCGTAGGAACGATCAAGAGGAACAACGCAGCCACAACCGCTGCCTCAACACCGAACGTTTGCAGCGCACCATGCTTCGTGGCCCACGGGACCTGGAAGTACGCGACAGCGAACCCGCCCAGGATCCGGGCGAGGTTGGCCAGTCCGGAGACCTCGCCTTGCATGCGCGGGAAGCAATCGCTGCAGTACGCGTCTGGCGTGTCGGCCCGAGTAAGCGATCTTTACTTCCGGTGACTGAGGATATAGGATAAGGACAAATACTCACAGACGGCGACGGTGTTGAGCATGGTCGCAATCTGCGCGATGCCCCAGCCCACGACGATCGCACCGATGCTCAGGTGTTTCTGGAACGCGGCTCCAAGGACAACGAACCCGATGATGTAGCACGGTGCCGAAGTAGCATGTCCTATACGTGGTCGTTCCCATCAGTTAGAACATACCGATCAGAGGACAACTTGAGACTCGCCAGAGCCTGTTCTCTGCAATGAATACGCCGTTGTTGCGCCGAATGGAGAGGTTCATTATCCAGTCGTTGAGGTACCGACCCAGGACCTCTCCGATCAAGACAGCAACCTAGTGCGGCAGTCAGACAGATTCTGCTCCGTATCAACACGGTAAATTGTCTCACGATTGGCGTTCCGTAAATTCCGGCGATACCGAATTGACTAAACCCAAAGCCAACGGGGGGAGGCGACCCCAGGAAAACGACATTGGTAACCTTGAGTAGAGGTAGTAGAAGTGGTCGAGTCAGCCTCAAGGCTTTGGTCTACTACGAATATTAGAAACCCACGTTCACACCAATGCCGAAACCGAACAACGCCGCCTCAAAGAGCAAGATCATGAGCAGGTGGGGCCTCCAAACGACGTTGAGGATGGTGAAGACGGCGTCGTGCCAACTGTCGCGGTATTTAGCCATGCGCGCTCCAGTGATGCCGACGAGCGTTTCGATGCGGTAGCGTATCGCCGACGCGGGGCGGGGGTTTGGACGAGGGTTCGGAAGCTTGCGGTCGTACATACTATTCGATATGCGTCAATCGCTGCATCTCTTTCGGAGATCAATGCTATAGGCGCGTACGTCTCCTCGCCGAAGAAAGCGACCACCAGCACGACTGAAGCACTGTAGATCGAGCCGATGCCATACGTCCACCGCCAGCTGTTTGCATGCATTGGTCAAGCCAATGCACAGCCGATCAGGCTGTCACGCAGGGATTTACCTTATACGGGCGACAATGAAACCCATCATGAACGGTGACAAGAATGGGGAGATGATGAAGCCCATAGTCCAGACGTTGAGCTTATACCAGCCGTCTCCATTATTCAACGTATATGTGGCAATAACCAAGAAACCGTGCACCTTTCTCGCTTGCAAGTGGAAGGGGAATAGGTCTGTGACAGTGTAGAGACCCTGCAGCATTCGTTAGCGAAACTATCTTTCGAATGACGTAGACATGTGAAGTGCGTACAATCACTTGTTGTAACCTGTTATCCACATTCACTCAATTTCACCCGTTACGCAGAGAACAGATTCAGAGACGTACGCAAAGAATGAGCTCAAGCACCGCATTGCTGGATGTGGACATATCATTAATAAGGTTAAGATGCTTGCGAATCCAACTTACCCGCAAAGGTGTTCAAATTAGGTGAAAAAGTACAACCCACGAGGAAGCCCACCAAGAGGAGTTGCGACCAGAAGAGGGTTGGGAGACGACCGTACCTGCGGATGAGTGTGACGGCAAAAATACCACCCCATCCTGAAGGTATAATGAGGTTCGTCAGATTTTCTTGGAAAGACTGACGAACGCACCGTGCAGGAAGATACTCCAGCTAGGAGACCGGGTGAGTCGTCTACTCTTATTGGAGAAACAAGGTACGTACTTGGAGGTCAGGTTGTTGATATGGCCAGTGGTGGTGTTGAACTGTCGCGCAAGGGCAAAAACGTCGGCAATACCAATGGCAGAATCGAAGTCTGGAGTTATTGATGCCAAGGTGATGATGAACAGCTGGAAGTTCTTGCGGAAGTCCGACCACTGCCATCCCAGGTCGATGAGAAGAAATGCAGGAGATCATACTGCTGCACGCCGCACTTACGTTCTGAGGATCCTCAGGGTCGTCAAGAGGTTGAGGCCAGAGCACCTTCGTTCCGTCGCTTGAGAGCTTCAGGCGACTGGTGACGTCCTCGCCGAACTCGACCTTGGCTTCCCTAGCAGCGCTCGTGTTCAGACCATGTTAAACCGACGGGAAGATTCATTGTACTTACTCGGGATCAATGACGAGGCGTCCGGCGTTGTGCTCATAGTAGCCCATGACGTCGAATTGCCGCGGGTCGTCAGCTCGGGACGTTGATTTTCTGTCGCAACCGTTGTCGGCTACCTCCAAAACAGTCGGAATAGCACCTGGCGTCTCGAGCTTCTCCGAGGGCATGATCGAGGTGCGTCTTCAGCTTGTTGTGTCGGCTACCTCTTTCGTGCAGCCTATATGCGCACAACGTGTATGGTATGCCGAGAGCGGATGTAGGGGGCGAGAAGGACATCCTGAGCGGCGACTGGGGGTGAAACAGCTGATATATAGCCCACATTGCAAAGACAACCTGAGCGGCAACTGGGGATGAAATAGCTATTATATGTCCCGCACTGCGGCCGGTCTGTGAGCATTTGTAAGTAAACGCTTGCAACACGCAGTCACCGTGGAAGTGTACGAGCTGTTAGACCTTGCCCCGCATTCTCTCCACGGCCTCGCTTCTGCTAACCGAGGAAGACCGTAGTACCGAACCACATCGGAGGATTGCAAAAGGGGAGCTTGTGCAGGGCCGCAGATGCATTGCGTTCAGGCTCGTGTCATCCTTTGGGCAGTAGGTGGTTAAGACAGGAAAACGTTGGGAAAACGGGCCAAAAAGGTTGTAGGACCCACGTGGATCACTCCGCCCACGTGACGCGCTCTACGTGTCGGACATGCGCAGTGATCGCGCCTGGCTTGGCATCCTTACGCCTGCTCACCTCCTCCTCCTTCGTCTACACTCCCTTTTCTTCCAGCGGTGCTTAGGTCGGGATACTTGCAGTCAGTGTGTTCAGAATTGTCCGCAATATCAGCTTCTTATATGTCTCACAGGAACCGCAAAGCATGCGCTTTCTCCGGGGTCTGCTCTTTCCGCTCCTGGCACTGACCAGCCTTGTGCTGGCTCGGTCCAGCACCGGAGACTCGGTTCTCGTCCTTCTTGATCCATCACTCAAGAAGGAGAACTTCTCCATCTTCTTCGGTGACCTCGAAAGTGCGTAGAGCAATACCTCGACCGCGACGCTTATGGCTTATGTCCCGCGTGCCGCACATAGAGAACGGCTACAAGCTTACTTTCAGGTCTCCCAAGGACACGGCCCCTGAAATCATCAAGGACGATGTCTCACAGTTTGCTCACGTCGTCGTCTTTGCTCCGGAGACCAAGAGTACGTCACTTTCCAGCCCCACATCCCGCACATGTCAATGATACTCCCCATAGCCTTCGCTGCGGATGTCACGCCCCAGTCCCTCGTCTCCCTTCTCTCCAAAAACACCAACCTCCTCCTCGCCCTGTCGTCAAAACAGACGCCCCTCACCTCCCTCGCGTCCGAATTCTCCCTCATCCTCCCCCCTCCGGGCACGCCCCTCATTTCCCACTTCCCCAAACGCGACACGCCCGCGAACATTGTCCCCGTCCAGCCTCCGCGCGCACACCATATCATCTCCGATGACCTCGCACCCGTCTGGTTCTCCGGAGTACCCCAAGCTCTCGGCAACAGCCCCATGCTCGTTCCACTCCTCCACGCGCCCTCCCAAGCGTTCGCGTCGGACGCGGAAAGTGATAACGGGGCCGATGCCCTTGTGGATGCTGCGGACAAGAGTGGTGAGGGGCTGTGGGCGGGCAGCTCCCTGAGCCTCGTCACGGGCTTCCAGGCGCTCAGCAACGCCCGTGCGACTTGGGTTGGAGGTGTGGAGATGTTTAGCAACGAGTACATCAACAAGGAGATATCCAAGTACGTGGTTTTCTAATTCGCAATGAGCACCCGTCTGAATGTGGACGGTATGAAGGGGTATCAAGTCTGGTAACAGGCAGTTCGCGAAGGACGTCGTGGCGTGGACATTCAAGGAGAACAACGTCCTCCGCATCGACACCGTTGAGCACCACCGCGTCAACGAGACCCTTGCCCCGGAGACGTACACCATCAACAACCAGGTGGTACGTCCGCGCGTGCTTAGCGGTCACTGTATGCTCTCGTGCTGATCATGATCGCCATTTGCAGACCTACTCGGCGTACATCTCCAAGTACGACCCTGAGCTAGACCTGTGGGAACCCTACTCTGGTATCAACGACATACAGCTCGAATTCACGATGCTCGACCCACACGTCCGCACGTCCCTCCCTCCGGTCGCCGGCGAGCCCGGCAAGTACTCGGTCACCTTCCGCGTCCCCGACAGGCATGGCGTCTTCAAGTTCAACGTCGACTACAAGCGCAAAGGGTACGTCCCCGCGCTTCTCGTTACCTCTACACATAGCTTATACATTTTACTTTTGACGGTGTAGATGGACGTATCTGACGAGCACAACCGTCGTGCCCGTCGTGCCCCCACGGCACGACGAGTACCCGCGCTTCCTGAGCGCCGCGTGGCCGTACTACGCGGGCGCGTTCAGCACGAGCGCCGCGTTCGTCCTCTTTGTCGCGCTCTGGCTCGCAGGCGACGACCGCGAGTCGAGGAAGGGCAAAGGCACGAAGACGGAGTGAGGACGGTGTATATTCGCTGTTTTGCTATATATTCGTGCTAGATCGTGGGCGCGGGTGTGCGAGTGTTGCGCAGAAGAGGGACATAATTCTGAAGTAGGTGATACGGATGCACGGTCACAACTGAACGCGCGTCGCTCCTCGCCAAGCTGACCTTCCTGTTGGGGAGTAAGGTCTCGTCCTCCTTGTCATTTGCAAGGACATGTGCGCCTCCAGGGTGAAACGGATCGCGAGGTGTACCACGTCTTTCCGCTAACGTGTCGTGACTACAGGCTGGTACATGACAAAGTCGCTCCGCTATTCGCGTCAAAACGAGGTACCGGTTCTACAACTTCCCATGCTGCGAGCGTCTACACACCTTCCTAGGCCTGATGTTCACCCCTTGTGGTTACTGGCGTCCGCGTCACAACCTCCATTCAGCTTGACAGACGCCAAAACACGGTTCCAGTGAAGCCTGGGACTCACTGTTTGTGATGCCGTTTGCTTCTGCTTCTCTCCAACCCCTGGATGCCGTCGCTGGTCCGGCCAATTTCACTGGTGCTAGCCCGCCGATACATACTGGACGGGCAGGAGTCGGCGAAGTCTCAAGGGCGATGCAAGCACCTCCGGGTCGCCTGACGCGAACGATGGAGTCGCCCGGACTCTAGGAGCTCCATCGCGCTCCTTTCGACATGGCCAGACGCGGAGGGCCGTTCGGAACGAAGCCTTAACGGTGAGCCTTAACGTTGAGCCGTCTGGTGAGTGCACTGCATATCTTCGCGAGGAATGGATCAAAGGACTGAACAGCGACCCTGCCAGGCACTCCCAGACGCAGACCGGGCACCGCGTCAGCATTTTAGTCGGACGTGTGCTTTGGCCCGCCCCACAGGACGCTGGCAGTGGGGACCCACACCGCGCTCCCTTCGACGCGACTGGACGCGGAGGATCGTCCCGAAGCCGGGCTGCCTGGCAAGCATACCTTCGTACGAGATGGATAGAATTTATTGTTCGGACGACTAAAAAGCGACCCTGCCTGGCACTCCTGGACTTGGACTAGTGGCTGCCGCGTCAGCAAGTTAGTTCTGTGGCCTGCGTGCCACACATCGACGTCCGTCACTCGTGTCGGTTAGGAGATCCGGTGGTGGTCGGATCCCCTCCACCGTAAGTTAACCCCTGGCGACGCTGGACGGGCTGATCATGTCTGGATTCCGAGCACGGATCTCCTGTGAACATGGTGGATGCGAGCCATACTCAGGCGAGCAACCGTAAATGGGCGCGACGCTGACTGTCGACCGTAGAATTCAATATCAATCTCTGACGAGCACGTACTCGTCTGCGACTAGATCGAGGCAGGCCACCGGCCGGCCGATCGACACACGCGTTCCAAACACGATCAGCGTTCCCGTTTGTTCATCAGCTGTCGGAAATACTATAGAAGCAAGGAGAACGACTCAAAGGGCTGTGCCAGAGCTTGAAGAGGTTCACTGGCGTGCAATTTGGCTCAATCACCTCCGCCAACGGACCGACGATCTCGGATGGGTGGCTAGGAGCTCGAGACGACGAGTACTTACTCGGAACACAAATGTAATGCATATCGATTGCGCCTCTCCGACGTTCGTGACGTTCTATCGCCCTCGGTGCTGCGCTTTCAGGAGCGCATGTCGAAACTGACACTCCCGAACTTATCTGCCGATACAAGGCCTGGGGCATGAGGATGACCATGAATATGCCTGTTCGCATTGGAGCGGCTAAACGCCGTCCGGTCTCCAAAAAACGCCCGCTCCGACTGCACGGAACGCTCAACGCACGGCGCTCCCGAACCAGCGTCGCAAGCAGATTGTCCGATTGTCGTGATCGCTCATCCCGGCCCAATACTTACGACGATCGAAAGGCCTCGATTCACTTCGGGCACTCACGGCGAGGAATTTGCCTGCGTGTTCGGACACAGTCGCGGGGCTGGCGTTGGTCGTAATTGACCGGCGGGGTACCGAACGACTCCGCCACCCTGGATCCACCGGTAGTGGAAAACGGCAAAGGGCATAGGTAAAGAAGATCGGTGGGCGGTTTTCACATTCGTGATATCAAGGTCTCCCCTGCGATTCAGAATGACGTGCGTAAAAGTGCTTACCGTCACTCGAGCCGCTGATCGCTTCTTGATGGCCCAAGTCTGCGGATGACATGTCGCGCAAGGGCTCAATGCAGCAGTCGTCGGAATTCGTAGTCGTCCCGAAACAGGTTCAGCTGACGGACTTTCAAGTCTCGTTCTTCTTTCTCGGCTTCTTTGGGTGCGTCACGTTCCACCACTCTGCCCGACCTCGGTTCGCTTACTGCCGCTCGTGACCTCCACAGTCGACGCGCAGCATCTACTACAACCTCATTTTCTCCGACAACGCCAACCCTGCGTCTCATGTGCGCGCTCTAGAGATTGGCGCTATGGATGTGCCAGAGGACGTGTCCAGTTCCGCATTTGTCAACTGCTTACTCGCCATCTTCACTTGTATCGACCATCTCGAGTGCCTCCATGTGCCGGAACACTGCATCCTTGTCGCCTTCCTCGATCGGCTGGATCCGAGACTCCGTTCCGCCATCAGTCGCTTCACTAACCATCATCCATCGCCGGCTATCGTAGGATGTGCTCTGTTCCTCGATCGCACACCTATGCCTAACAAGCCTTTACCTCACTTTTTGACACCAAACTCGCGCAATCGGCTGCAGAATATTCCGAACCATACGTTATTGCTGTCGACGAGCTTCCCTTTGAATCCCTCGCGTCCGTACTCGCCTCATTGATCCCGTCGGTCGGGTTCACGCTCTTGGTCATCATGGGGAAGCAGATCCGTGAGGCTGACACGCCGTATGCCGACCCCTCGCTCGATCAGTGGCATTGGTGCAAGGCGTTTGGACCGGCGGGCAATTAGGGTCCCGAAGTTGTTCTGGTGGAGGAAACGGGAAAGGTGGAAAGTCATCTTCTCAAAGAAATTTCGGAGAATAGTTCGGACGTCGACTGGCCAGTTTGAGGTGACGCCGTTCTGGGTCTCGACTCTCCGATGTGCCTCCGCTGCCTGTCACTGATTGCCTCTCATTGGCCCCACGCGAGCCGTCCGCGTGGCGACCTCGTCCGCTAATTCTCTTGACGCAGTCCCAAACCCCCTTTCCCGACGTTCTCCCGGGCCTTCGCTTGTCTGCCGACACAGCGAGTCCAACCTCCTCATCCGCCTTCGCGGGGCTTGCGCCAGTCTTTATCCTTCCTTTAGCACCCACCCTCTCTTTGCCGTCCGGGTTTCTGTGGGGCCGCTTCTCCGGCAAGATGACGCCAGGGGAGCCGCAAGCGTTCACCCTCTACGGATGGATCGTGTGCGTCTGGGTTCTCATTGTCCCCTTCCAGGCATGTGTGCTCCATGATTACACTGGCGCATGTATGTGCACGCACCCTGCTTATAAGCTATTTATTTCCCCTTTATATTGTCCCTCCTGTCCAACGCCCCCGGCCCGACCGCGACGTACGCCTCTAGTACGGCTTCCACATCTCTAGTCTTAATCAAATCCAGGCCGTTCTCACTTGTCGCGTCTCCGATGTCTTCGGCACTCCGTCTGTACACCGCGGGCTTCCCACATGTATCCCCATGGACGACTCAACCTTCTCCGTCCTCACCTCGGTCTATACCGTCGGCGGCCTCCTAGGTAGTCTTGGAGCGAATATCATCATGGATCGTTGGGGACGCAAAGGTGCTGCTCTCGCAAGTTCATTCATTATGGCTATCGGCTCTGGTTTCATGGCCGTGTCTGCCTCGCTGTCCCCCCTCATCCTTGGACGGTGAGCACTATCACCTATCGTCCTACTACCCCTGCCTTCACGCTTATCGGACCTCAGACTCCTTACTGGCATCGCTGCCGGCGTCGGTATTTGCGTCGGGCCGATCTACATTGCAGAAATCGCTCCTAGCAAGATTAAGGGCTCTGTCGGTGACGCTTTCTGGCCCATTCATCCGAAGGACATCTTGCTCAGCCATTCTTAAGGTGTTCTCACTCCGTTCGCGATCGTCATTGGCATAATGATCACCCAGGCCATGGGCCTCAAATTAGCAACTCCTACCACCTGGCGCCTCGTCCTCTTGTTCTCCGCCGCCTTGTCCCTTGCCCAGCTCCTGACCGGGACCATCATTGTAGAGTCACCTGTATGGTTGACCCGCCACGGCCTGATACGCGACAAGGACGAGAGCGCACGCAGGCTCTGGAAAGCCGCCCCTGTGCTGCGCAATCCGGATGGTATGCTCCGAACGCATGCTCTGGATCTCGTCCTAATCTGTTGGTGTCGTTCTAGCAGTGAATGAGGACGTTGAGGATCCTCTTCTGCCCAATGACGAACGCAGCTCTCTGCGCTCGGAACGCCACGAGGACCAGCGTCATGCGGTGAATGTGCCCGCCGTTTTGTTGCGTGCAGAGTTCCGGAAGCCATTGGCCATCGTGTGCTTCTCCATGCTCTGCCAACAGCTTTCAGGTCAGTTCAATATTATACGTGCCTTTCGACTGCAATAACCCATGGTTTTCTCACAGGCGTCAATGCCGGTAAGCGTCGTCCTTCGTCCTTGTCAGGCTTCCGCTTATCTCTCTCGTGGCCAGTTCTGTACTACAGCAACGACATTCTGTCAAAGACGCTCCAGGACCTCGGCCCTTACATATCTCTGGGTATCACCGTCGTCAATGTGTTCATGACCTTCGCCCCCATCTTCCTCATTGACGTATACGGCTTCTTCTGTCCTTCGGTTGCTGCGCCGCGGCTGATGATGCGGTTCGCAGCGTTTGGGACGCAAACATCTCCTCATACTGTCATCCGCTGGAGCCATTGCCTCGCTTCTAGGCGTCGGCATTGGGTTGGACAGTGGAGCAGTAGGCCTGGCGAGTGTAGCGGTGATCGCATTCATGGCGTATGTGTTCTAGCCAAGGACCCTGTTTTGCGCAAGGCATCGACTAACGACATATCGCTCAGGTCATTCGCGCTCGGCGTCGGGCCTGTTCCGTTCGTTATGATTCCGGAGGTCTCTCCGCACCACGTATGTATCCTCATTTACGGAAGCTCTGAAGCGATAGTGAACGACACTTTGTTAGGCCGTGTCTGCTCTGTCCTCGATCGGGTTGTCGCTCAGCTGTAAGCTACACCTGCCGTCTTCTGCCAGTAGCGACTGACGCGTGATGGACAGGGATCGCGAACTTCCTTGTGGGTCTCGTCTTCCTCCCCCTGCGCAACTTGCTCGCGGACGGCGACGAGACGAAGGAAGGCCGCGTGTTCTTCGTGTTCGCCGCCCTCCTGTCGTTCTTCACCGGCATGCTCTTGAGCACGTACAGGGGGTGAAGTGTTGAAGCTTGGGTTGGGAGCGTTTCAAGTCGTGGGCCGACGAAAGTGCTCTTGGATTGCCACCGCATCGTGTGTGGCCTTGTCTCTCTCTCTCTCAAGTCTGATAGTTTTTTGTCGTCATCTGGATGGATTCTTGGACTTTGTATCATAGGCACTAGGGTACTAGTTGGCAGCTGAATCGCACTCATTCCGACGCGTCTGGCAGCGAACGTTGACGACGCCCCTTGTGATCGGGACGTGTTGCATAGTCGATTGCGCGATTCCATTACACAACGGCTTACGTCGCTCCTCCAGAAGTACCCCACGCGGCACAGGCCAGGGATGGGCGGGGGTTGCGCTTCCAAGACATCTCGCTCTGGGTCAACTTGACCACAACAGGTATGGCAAGCCACAATGACCTTACCACGCTCCTATCGGACTTATCCTGCCACGACAGCAGCTTCTGTCACCACAGAGATCCTGCCTGACATGGGTCGCACGCACCATTCAAATTGGTATGCGTTGTATTCTAGCTGCGCAGCTGTGCGTTCGCGACTCGTCGTACCTTGAATGCCCCTGGATTGGGCACGTGCCAAGCAACGATCTGTATCATGTTCAGTGGCGCACTGTCCCTAATTATGGACTGTGTACATACTGTAGCGTCAACCTCCAGACCCCAGACGGATCGGGCCACAGATCCAGAGGCGCCATCACGGACACTGCAGCGCACAGCCGAAGCACCCAAAATGCGCGCCTGGTTATGTTGTTTCGTGAGGTCATGGTCGAACAGAGACACTCGGGGACTGCGACAATCTCTTAGTCAGTTAAAACGGCATCCGGACACGCAACCAGTTCCTGTATACCATCCCAACAGGTATGTTGGAAAAGACGCGAACTGTCAACTTCTTGCAACTGCCGGCCGCCAGAGCCCCTACCGGGCACCAGATAAACACCGAACAATGTCGCGCCGGCTGACAGCGCCCCCGCTGGCGAGAACCGACGCGATGTGTGTGGGAAGGATCTTTACGAGCGCATCGCGAATCCCTGCGGACTCCGAACGTTGGCACCCGAAGTGGACTGCGACAAGCGAACGTTCACGTGTGTCCGCGGACAATGCATAGAGTTTGGGCGATCTCGCGTATTCGGTGAGGGTGGAGACGGGGCGGGCGCCGAGGACTGTAAAGTTATTGCTCGCCTGTGCGGTTGGACGGTGTCAGATGTAAGTTCAACCCCACTGATTGAAACAAGGAGATCGTGGTTCGTTTCAAACAGATGCTCGATTTCGAGAGCCAGACTGCAGCTGCTGCAGCTGAACGAAAACGTGTCGACTGAACCAACGGTCATCATTGTTGGTCGTATCGGTCGGTTGGCTATGCCCAGTTACATTCCAATCTCAGGGCAGGTGATGCGGAGGATCGGGCTCGCGATGCCTCCGGGGAGGATATCTCATCAGCGAGTTTTTCTTTCATTGACATTGGGCAAGCTTGGTGCAGGCCGACCAGAGATGGCTACATTGTCGACCATGGCAGAACGACTTTCCCTGACTCGGGTACGATGATCCACATTGGGAAGCCAAAGGTCTACCTTCGGCGCAGCCGCGCGTGCTGGTACAGAGCCCGATGAAGCTGAAGGTTACATCATCCTAGAACGGCCTCTTTCTCGAGGGCGCCTTGGGCGAGTATACTTCTGCAACTTAGATCCATCTATCACGTTCGGCGCCCTGGCGACTTACGGCATGACCACAGCCGTCTGACGAGTTTGAATACTCGGCAGAATCTGTGGCGTTGAAAGTTGAAACGCAGTCGTGCTGAAGTCGACGGATCTGCAGCGGGGCTCGACGTGGAGAAGAATCAGCACGCATGCATTGGTCCGCCCAATCAGAAAGCGACCCCCACGTCAAGTGCGGACATTGGGCGTGCATCAGCAAAACGTCACCTGTGATTTTGGTGCTTCATGGCTCCATCGGACCCCCGATGACGGAGTTTTTCATGGCATTGGAAGTGTGCAGGACGTCCGAGGTTTTTGCAACTCTGACAGTTGAGCGCGGAAAAAAGATAAATTTGATGTAAGCTATACGGAACCTGGAGTGCCGAATGCGCGCAGTCGAGACTCTGATTGGACTCTGAAGTCGTCGAAGCATATGAACTTACCAGTTCTGCCCAGATTGGTACAAGCTCCCACATTCATGTAGGTCGTCCTCGGGTGGAACGACGTCATGGCAATGTTCTGAGGACTAATTTTCAGCAACGCGGGGCGCTCAGAAGTCGTGCGAGGTTCTCCGGATCCACAGCAGCCGAAAGGCAGAAAATTGGGTTGGTTCGACGACTCACCGATGCCGAACGATTCCGCCTATGCAAACGCACAAATATGAGCGAGGAAAAGTGGGTAGGAAATGCAGAGGATGGGAGTGGAGGACAAGAGGTGCTGAGCGACGGCCTTACGGAGCTCCGCCTAAACACCGCGGGCAATGCCGGAAGGGCTCACGTGGCACAGAGAAGGGGACACGCTCGCGTCCGCCAACGTCCTCCTCGTCGGTCTCCTCGTCCCCCTCACTCGCTGTCGACCTGAAAATCACCATGACCGTCCAGGACGAGCTCGAGTACCTCAAGTCTCTCGTTGCGCAGCTCAACGAGAAGATCCAGACCCTTGAGGCCAAGGCGAAGGACGCGGTCGCCAAACCCAAAACGCCAGCTCAACAACTCCGAACGATCCTCGTCGGTCCCCCCGGTGCAGGTAAGCTTTCTGCGCGCCAACCACATCTTTCCTGTGAGGGTGCTAAACTTGGAATTCGGCGAGCCTAGGCAAGGGCACGCAAGCTCCGAGGATAAAGGAGGACTTCTGTGTCTGCCACATTGCGACTGGTGACCTTCTCCGTGACCAGGTGGCGCGCAAGACTGCTCTCGGTGTCGCGGCAAAGAAGGTCATGGATGCCGGAGGCCTCGTCGGTGACGACATCGTCGTCGGTATGATCAAGGACCAGCTCGAGAACAACAAGTCGTGTAAGAACGGGTGAGTAGATCAGTTGCCGGCATTCTCGTGGTCGCGCTACACCCTCCCTTGATCCGCGCGCCTCCCTCCCAGGGGGTGCGCCCCGGGATCCGTCGCAATCACAATTCCGCGGCTCGCAGCTGCGACGTCGTGCGGACCGTACCTGACTGATGGCTGAACATGCGCGTCCATCTTCCGCTTTTCCAGGTTCGTCTTGGACGGCTTCCCGCGCACGGTCCCGCAAGCGACCATGCTAGACAAGATGCTCGAAGCGCGCAAGGAGAAGCTAGACTCGGTCGTGCAACTCGTGATCGACGACCAACTGCTCATTTCCCGTATCACCGGCCGTCTCATCCACCCCTCAAGCGGACGCACGTACCACAAAGAGTTCAAGTGAGTACCGTCTGCACCCCGACCCCAATGCACCCGGTTCTGATTCAAACGTTGTGCCGTTCTAGCCCGCCGAAAAAGCCCATGGTCGACGACGTCACTGGCGAGCCTCTCATCCAGCGCTCAGACGACAATGTCGAGGCGCTCACGAAGCGTCTCAAGGTTTTCCACTCACAAACCGGCCCTGTCGTGGACTACTACAAGCAGAAGGGGATCTGGCACCCTATCGATGCCGCACAGTCCCCCAAGCTTGTGTGGGAGAACCTGCGGAGTGTGCTTGGGAAGTCAGGCGAGCGCAAGTCGTGACCACCTTAGAGTCCACGAACTATTCTCGGCCCGAGCGGACATCCACCCTGTTAGCGTACCTCCGTGTAGTAGCTTTAGATAGTCCGAGCATTCCTGTCAATACTGCATCACAGCCCACTTGGGGTTGTTGTCACCATTGGAGCTGCATATATAGACCGCCATTCGTGTTCGATCAAGTGCTATACATGATTCGTTGGCTTGGACATTCGACCCTCGAAATCGGCTCGGCGGGGCCGCCGAACGTCAACCCGATTTTGAAATGTATGCGTGAGCTCACCGCGGGGTTTGAGAGACGAAATCCCGATGGATTTGACAATCAGGGTGTCGATGGCAAAGTGGATTAGTCTTTAGTCACCAGATCGTGTTGGGCTGTCTCGGGCAAGATGGTGCTATCGTGTACTTTGCTGAGTGTTTCACCAGCGCTCATTGTCTATCGCGAACGTAACATGACCGCCGATTCGCTGTGGCAGATACAGTTGAGTGGTCCCGCATTACGGCTTTAGACGTCGGCTACAGCCTTTCTCGAACGTCGTTTCATCCCAGCTACGTTCACATGCCAGTACTTACGGCGGGAAGCTGAGCCGAAACAAACGCTCACAGTACACCATCGGGTCTAGCCCTTGACGTTCGCAGCCTGTGGGGCTTTATCACACCGAAGGAAGGAAGTCGCGGGAAAGAGATGCGTGGTGCGAAGTCGCTGTTTGTAACCACCTCACCTGCCGATTATGGCAATGCCCTGAAATATGGGCCACGACTCACGGGCGCTAATTATTCACTTTTCCAACTGACTAGATCCGTCTCCGACTCCTTACCGACCTATCCAGGGAGATTCGAGACCCTGGGGTGAGTGGAAGATTTGTGCGCTTGGGGAATGCCTATCTTAATGTCGATCTTGGCAGAGGTGGGGAAGGAGCGAAGGATTGTCCAACGGGACGCGCGAGAAGACGGTTCGTGATGCGACCGACCCGGGGTAATACGGGTTAGGGCGGCCTGCCCTGAAGGCACGAAGAAGGCCAGGGCCAGGAGCGCTGGCAAATTGAAAAACAATGGGGAGAGGCCGCAATGCCGACACGTTTCAACGTTCTCTGCCTGTTTCCGAGTCTTCGGGATTCGTCGAGAGCTATCTGCGCGTCAATCCCGGCGCCGGAAGCATCTTTTACAAATCGTGATGCTCATGCTGTGAGGCCGGATATGGGAAGAGCGCAGGCGGTGCAAAGCGGTGCGGGAGGGAGGATGGCGGGCGGGGCGACAATGTCGTAGTGGAGGTGGCAGCGTGGAGGCTCTGGAGGGATGTGCATGTGTCCATGGGCCGTTCCCAAACAGTGGGCAGGTCCAGTGTTGGGATCGTATCTGATTTCTGTGATCCTGGACGAAGGTTTGAGACGCTCCGCGGCGCCGGTGCAGATGGCCTTGAACAAATGCGACCACGTTACGGCACACGAGAGCGCCTGTGCTTCTCTCTCGTACTAGATTAACGCTCGAACCTACTTACATCCCATCGCCTACCCCCCGATCTCCTACGCACCTCCCCCCGACCGCCCACAGTGCACGCCATGAAGGCTCCAACTGCCCTCCAGCGCGGCATGGCCTGTCTCTGCTGTCGCAAGCGCAAGATGGTCTGTGTACCCTCCCCGTCCTCCCCGCACTGCCACTCTGCTTGACACTTTCCTTCTGCCAGAAATGTGACGGCGCGCGCCCGGTCTGCGGACAGTGCGGCAAGGCCAACAGGGCAGATGAATGCCAGTACTACGAGAAGAAGCGGACCAGTCGCACCCAACTCCTTCAGGCAAAAATCACCAAGCTCGAGCAACGTCTACGTGAACTGGAAGCCGAGCAAACGCCACCGGAGTCCTCGTCCAGTTCCGGCTCCCAGTCCCCGCAGATGGATCGGTTGTCTCTCAGTCTCTCCCGTACGTCCATCTTTGTCCATGCCACCTTGCTTCACGTCCGTCTGAACGCGTCATCCCGGTGTACCGCTCTTCTTTCCCCCCCTTCCAGAATCCGGCGATCTTGGTCTTGGCTTCGACCCGACCTCAGCCTTCAATACCCCTGAGCTAGAGTACCTAGGCAACGGCGATAGTTTCCCACAGTTTGATGGAGAGCTCTTCCCAAATTTCCCGGACTCTGGCTCCGGAGGTCTGCCTTGGTCTGGCGATGGCTTGGACTTCCCGCCGTCCGTTGTAGATGACTTCTTCGCCCAATGTCCGTCAAATTCAAGCATGAGTAGTCTACACGAGTCTTCTCCCGGCCCGTCTATGACCTGGTGGGAAAATGACGTCTTCTGCGAGAACAAGGAAATGCTGTACGCTTGCGTTTCCTACCGGTCCCACAAGGTGTACGAAGGCTAACCTCGTGTGCCGAGTAGGCTTGACATATTTTTCGCACATCGACATCAGTGCGCCTTTGACGTGCACCTCGGTCGCTTCAAAGCCGCATTGCTGCTTCCATCTGCCCAAAAACCACATCCTTCCTTGGCGGACGCCATTTACCTCCTCGCCTGCTATTTCTCACGGTCGCCGTCCTTCACCGAGCTCGAGCCACACTTCCTCAAACGGTCCCTGCGAGGGATTGCCGAAGCCCTCCAGAACTCTGACCGCATCGTCCATGTCCTCCAAGCGTCCTGTCTCCTCGCCGTCTACTTCTTCTGGCACGGTCGCACTCTCGAGGGCTACTACCACTCTTCCATCGCAGCCCGGCTAGCCGTCGGCCTTGGCCTGCACCAAATCTCTTCCAGGGAACAGTTCCAATTCCCGCAACGTGCAGGCTACCAAGACGCTCCCGCGCCTCTCAAGGCTTCCGTTCCTCTCAATCCGCCCTCTGACGAAGTGGAACACGCGGAGCGGATAGCCGCGTTCTGGCAGATCTTTGCGGTGGACCGAGCGTGGGCGGTCGCCACGGGGCTGCCCACGGCCCTGCCGGACGACGACCATCCTCGATCGCGGATTACGACGATATGGCCGATGACGATCCCGGATGATCCAGAGGTGCGTGGCCCGTCCTTCCTTGCTGCGTCGGCGCGTCTGAGATGTTCCCGATCGCAGCCTGCGCTCGGCGACCTCCAACCATTTCCCGGCGCACACCTTTCCGGCTCGTCCGCGCTCCAGGCGCTCCGTGTCAAGGCCGTCGCGCTTTTGGAGAGGTCAGCGCGGTTCTCTGCTTGTGAGTCCATCCGCCATCCGTTTGTTCGTCCCCGAATGTCGTCCTAAGCAGTCGGCTACGTAGCACCCGCCAAAGACGACAGCCACTATTCGCTCGAGATGTCCCTCTCGCAGTTCCAATCCAACTTGTCAAATCTGCACGCCCAACAGTTCCCGATCCCGTTCTTGTCGACGAGCGAGTATGTGTCGCTGCAGACGTCGATGTACGCATCGACGATCCACCTGCATCGCGACGCCCTGGAAATCCAGCCGGACTCGTATCAGAAGTGCTTCTGGGCGGCAAACGCGATGACGGCACTTGTTCGGCAGCTGGGCGATAACGAGTACGACGCGCTGTGCCCGATAGTCAGTGTGAGTGGCTCTTTTGTGACGTTCCTTGAGTTCCTCACTGTGGGTATGGGGTGCTGACTTTTCGTGGGTGCTTGTAGACGGGCTGGCGTTCGGCTGCCGAGGCGTACCTCCGCATAATTGCTATGCCGCAGCAGTCGCTGCCGACCAGCGTCGAGATGCTTGAGCAGCAGGTCGACACCCTCGTCGGAGCTTTGCAGCGTTTGAGCTTGCTGTTTCCTATGGCTGGTGCGTTGTGTCGTCTGCTTCTCCTACTCTCTGTAATTGGCTGACATTCACGTCAGGCATCTACGCAGCCAAGATACAAGAAGATCGAGCCGCGTCTCGTCAAACATATGTTCCTTCTATCGCATGACCATCTATGCTCGCTCTCGCGCTTTGCTCTCGATCCCGTCGCTCTGTCTGCACGTACGTACGAATATGTTAGGATGTTAATTATTAACCCTAAGCAGCCTGTACATTATACCAGCTGTCGTTCGCATCACTTTTCCCTCCGGTTCTCAGGCTTGCAAAGATAGTCATTTAGTCTCCCGGGATTTCCCGCACGCTCAGCCTTTCGGACCTTTCATGGACGCTTCTGTTTGGATGGGCATTGAGGATGTACGGGACCCGGTTTCATACCAGCGATTTTACGTTTACGTGTTATGCCTGACGCATGTGCCTGCAATTTGTATCGATTAGCTCTATTCCTCCTCGTACCATACTCTCCATATACTTTAACCACGGCTCCGATCCCGGATCGCCACGCCGCTATGTCAAATGTTAACGTTACATTTCATACCGATATATGTACATCGTGTACATACATCTGCTGCGCGACACATCGGGAGATGTCTAAGCGATCCGTAAGGGCTAGCTCTGATAAGGACACGCACATGGAGATGTCAGTTAGCCTGCCGTTGTGCGGGACGCAATTTCAATAGGGACGTCTGTAAATTTGAACAGTGAATGCGACGTCGGAACATTCAACAGGCCCGACCTAAGTGTGCTTATGGCAACCCGAGCCTCAAGGGGATTATGCGAATCGGAATCCTCGGGGTTTGAGCGAATCCGTAGCCACCGGGGACGGACTGGATCGAGCGGGATCGAACCAACACCGCGGCGTTGGGACGTGGAGTTGAAGTCACATAGGGCCGTCAGATTTTTCAAGTTTCACCTGCGGATGATTCAGCGGCACGGTGCTCGTAGATAGGGTGCTACTAGGCGGAGGGTTGGGAATTGGCCCAGAACTCCGATCGACTCTGCTATATGTTCGATGTCGTGTACGGTAGTCGGGCTACCCGAGTCCTTCCGAACTGGGGAGTTGATCATCAGGCGAGAGGAAACTTGAACATGTCGACTATTCTTTCACAGACCTCGACAGGAATATGTCGAGAGAGTTTTATGGCAATTGAGACCGGTGCTGATTTCCGAATCATCCGCCGTTGCCAGAAACAAGCTTAAATTAAGCCCAAAAGCCCAGAAGCTGGCGCGCGCCTTCCCGCTGCACAGCCACGGTACTCGAATCGATCATGGGCGCCCGGGGTGCCACTCCTCCTCCCCTTCCTTCCAACCACCGGCCACCACAACCTTGAAACAAATACCTGAGCCGATATAAAGGCAAGTCCCCCACGTCCATTTTCTACCAGTAACATGTAAATCTAAATCTAGTCACAGACTTTTCCCGCCAACATGAACAGGCCGACCCTTCCTCTGGATGTCATGAACGAGATCATGGAGTGGTGTCGTCCTACTTCCATCACATCGCTCATGCAATCATGTCATCTTCTCTATGACGAAGGCCCCCAACATCTGCTGCGCCGTGGTGTCACAATCCTTACACCATATCAACTGGAGCGCTTTCTGGCTTTCATGGGGGCGGATTTGGTACGCTTCAAATTCTTGCGCAAGCTCGAGGTTCGCCTGCACAATAATCGTATGGTCGACTGGCACGCAACATGGAGATGCCTGGCGGAATTACTCAAGTCTCCCACACTTTCTTTGGACACATTGGTTCTGCACGACTCGGAGCCCTTTCTATCGCAATACAACGACGCGCTTTCCTCTATTGCCACCCTCCAGCGCCTATCCCTCTTCCATGCCGGATCATGCGTCTGCACTGCGATTTCTTCACTGCCTGCCAAGCTCACATCCTTGACGATCGCCCTCGCCCATAACGAGTCTTTCCTATTGCGGTATCCCTCCCTTGACCTCTTCAACGAGGTCGGAGGCATATCGCCTGCCGTCAATACATATCTATGCAATATGGGTCCCCGTATGACGCCACTGTGGGCTGACGGCCGTCCCGTGAACCCCCACATCCAGATCTTCGGTCTCGTCGCCCGGCCCAAGTACCCCAAACACCTTAACATCAGGACTTTGACGCGGACGTTCCCGAACATCGTGCACCTCCAGCTCATCCCAAGCCAGATCCCTATTGTATCTTCGTATCCCCACCAACTCTCATCGTTTGAGGCAGTCCGCGTCGTGAACCGGGATCAACAGCGTCGCCAGCCTTGCTTTTGGCCTAACCTCGCCGAATGCTCCGGCGAGCTCCTCGCCATATATACTCTAGGGTTGATTGGCATAATCCCGAAACTACGCATATGGAAGCTATTGGCTTCTACGGCTTTCATGCCCATCCTCCGAACGGTATTGGCCGACTTGCAGCCGGCGTGGCTCGAGTTCGGTGTCGTCGGGATTCCTATCCTGGAAGCCGCGCTCCACGTGCTGAGGGAAGTGGGCTTCCCGACCCTACGGGAGCTGACGCTGCACCTCAGCATCCCCGCGAAGCACGGCGGCCTGCAGCCACAGCTGGTAAGTGCTGCCTTGATAGCCGTGCGGCACAAATTACTGATACATGCCGCATCCTCAGGAGGAAGTTTACCGCTCGCTCACCCACCTCCCTCGAGACTTATCCACCCTCCGCGTCGTGCTCAGCTACTCCGCTGCCACAGAATCACCCAAGGATCAGTTTGGTGACGTCACGTCGCCGTCAAGTAGAAGCGAGTTAGGCTCCATTTCCAGTCGCGTCTTGTCGTCATCTCCGTCCTTGAAGGACGTGACCATACGCTGGTCTGAAGGCTACGCTCCGACATGGCCGAAGCTGGACTACGATTACGAGGAAACGGATGATTTGGCCTTCAACGTCGCGCCGCCCTTTCCCTTGTTCGACCCAGATGACGTGGTGATTCGAAGGGGACGATAGGTATCTATAATGATTAGTTGGCATAGAGGGTTCCTTGTACTAGTTGTACTAGTCACCATGGTGGCGAGTCGAGACCGTGATGAAGAAGATGGATAAAATATATGGACTGACATGACATTATTTACTATCTTTCATCGCCGGACGTAAGTAGGATATCAGAATTTTGTTTTACCAACAAAGCCGTCTTCGGCAACACCAAGCGAGTGGACCAATGGCAGGCTCTCGGGTGAGTCCGGGAGCGGTCCATTTATTTGGCTGAGCCAAACAATGCTGAAGGCGCCCGTCGGGGCCGTCCAACGCGGTGGCCGAGAGCATCGAGCGCAACCTTGACCTGCCTTCCGACGTCCTCCGGACCATATTCGAGATGGGGGACGAATACCCCACCCTATTTCGTGCGTATTGTGTTACTTCCCTTGCCATGATGCGACTAAGACCTCGGTCTTAGGCTCCGAGCAGATGAGCTTGGTACAGCTCATTGTACCGACTGAAGTCGCTCATGACACCATCGCCGAGCTAGGTGAGCTAGGCAATGTCCAATTCAAAGATGTGAGCCCTGTTATGCTATAGCATCGCGAGGCATCGAGTACTCACTCGTCCCGGACGTGTCCCACCAACAGCTCAACCCCAACGTCAATCCTTTCCAACGCTCCTTCGTCGGCGAAATCCGTCGCATCGACGAAATGGCCCGTCGCGTTCGCTTCTTTGCCTCCCAGATCGAGAAGGAGAAGGAGCCCGTGAACATCCGCCCTCTGTACGACTCGGCGCCGCTCGTCACCGTCGGTCCCCGTGCGGCGCAGACGATCGACGAGCTGGACCTGAAGCTGGCGGAGCACGAGGGACGTCTGACGCAGATGAACGAGAGCTACCAGCTTCTGAGCGAGCGTCTGAGGGAGCTTGTCGAGGCGAGGCACGTCCTGCGTGAGACCGCGGTCTTCTTCGAGAAGGTGAGTTCGGCTGTGGGCTGGGTTCGGGGGTGTCTGCTGAACGGAACGTAGGCTGCAGTGCGCGAGAGCGAGGTTCGCCATTCCTTGGACGATAGCTCGGCTCCCCTTCTCCAGCACGACGATCGGGAGCAACAGTTCTCGTCTGTTGGCGACGTTCAATTGGACCTGGAGTGAGTATCTCCTTTCTCGTCCGCGATTCTCCAGTTCTGGCATTCGAAGAGCCGCTTCCACTACGTTCTCGTTCTGTTGTGAGCCGCTCCAAGCCGTCGTGCACTCATTCTCCCCGCGGCCGCCGTCGTCACGATGGTCGCTCGCGCGCTTCAGGACCCAACCGACGTCTCGGTATGGCGCCTGTACACAGTACCCGCGATGCATCCTAGATGTCTTCCAGTCGTCTCGAAGGCATCCGCCATAAGGTGTACCCGCTCGGGTCGGGGTTTTGGCGAAAAGCTAACGACCTGGACGGGGACAACCGAGAACGTCTGGCGATGTTCACATAGACATAGATTGGCCGGGATTTGTCACATCCTGTGAGGCACCAAGCCCAGCTTGGTCTGCCGTCTACAATGCGCTGTCGTACCCTACCGCACTTATGAGGCAACTTAGCATGCGAGGCCGAGAAGAGAGCGGTAGCAATCTTCGCGCGCGCGACCTTGCCGATCTAGTGACGGTGTTTACACATGCGCAGTGTAAGGGTGTTACATCGTGGCGGCTATGTGGCCGCGGTGCTTGTTGCAACGGGGAGCAAATAGCAACATCGTACTTAGCTGGCGACGTGCATGGCCAGCGTGGACGTAATGGCAAGTGGTGGGCGCTCCTGTCGTGAGCAGTGGGATTTCGGAAGGTGGAGCATCCGAACTAGACACGATGCGTCTCAACCCCTGTGTGCGGGACAATCCCCCTGCGTGTTTCAGAGCCCGTCCGACAAGGCGGTGTATGAAACGTCTGGTTACGATACTAGCCTTCAGAATCGTAGGCATGCGGATGCGGCGCGGGTTTAAGCTATGGTTGGGTACCATCGTTAACGTTTGCGCCTTCCTATCGCGCGCTGCGGTGGAAGGCGGGTAGGCTGGTTATGGCTATTCTCGGAATCAGCTACAGTAGGTGGAGCTGCTGTGGACGCGTCCAAAAGGCTGTGTAAATTTTCCCTAGTATTGGTTCCAGCCGGCTTGTTCGCAATCTTGGTCAATGCGACTTATGCTGACACAATCTGCAGGTTCGTTGCCGGCACGATTGACCGCGCTCGCCTGTCCACTTTTGAGCGTATCTTGTGGCGCGTGCTGCGCGGCAACCTCTACATGAACCACATCGACATCCAGGAGCCATTTATTGACCCTGCGACTGGTGCCGAGACCCGCAAGAACGTCTTCATCATCTTCGCGCACGGTGACGTCCTGCTCGCCAAGATTCGTAAGGTTGCCGAGTCCATGGGCGCGACCCTATACCCCATCGACGTGAACGCGGACAAGCGCGCGGACTCGATGCGTGAGGTGACTACCCGTCTCGAGGACCTACAGATCGTGCTGTACAACACCGGTGCGAACCGCCGAGCCGAGCTGCAGACCATCGGCGAGAACCTTGCGAGCTGGCAGGACGTGGTGGCGAAGGAGAAGCTTATCTACGAGACACTGAACCTTCTCAACTACGACGTTCGCCGCAAGACGCTCATTGCCGAGGGTTGGTGCCCTACCCGCGATATTGCCCAGATCCAGCTGGCTCTACGCCATGCGACGGTATGCCGAATTACGTTTACGTTCGGAGTGCACAATGTGCTGATGTACGGAATTTAGGAGGAATCTGGCACGAACGTGCCGCCCATCCTTCACGAGCTGCGCACGAACCGCACCCCGCCGACGTTCAACCGTACGAACAAGTTCACGGAAGGCTTCCAGACGATCATGGATGCCTATGGTATCGCGACATACCAGGAGGTCAACCCTGGTTTGTTCGCCGTGGTCACCTTCCCGTTCTTGTTCGCTGTCATGTTCGGTGACATTGGGCACGGGTTCATCATCTTTGTCGCCGCGCTGGCCATGATCATGTTCGAGAAGAAGCTGGCGAAGGCGGACTTGGGCGAGATCTTTGGCCAGTTCTTCTTGTGCGTATCAGACGTTTTGGTGCGGGTCTTGCTGTATTGACGACTTGTTATCACAGCGGCCGGTACATCATTTTGCTTATGGGCGTCTTCTCAATGTATACCGGCTTCCTCTACAACGACATCTTCTCGAAATCACTGCACATCTTCCATTCTGGATGGAACTGGCCCGAACCTCATGGCAACGACTCGGTCGCTTACTCAAACGGTCACACTTATCCGTTTGGTCTGGACCCGGCTTGGCACGGTGCGGACAACCAGCTGCTGTTCACGAACTCGTACAAGATGAAGATGTCGATCGTTCTTGGCGTTATCCATGTAAGTACCGTAATTGCTGTCTGCGACCGTGCGTGTCCGATCGGACTAACGGCGGGTCTAGATGACGTTCGCGGTCTGTCTGCAAGTTCCGAACCACATTCGTTTCAAGCGGTTCTCGGATATCTACACCAACTTCATTCCCCAGATGATCTTCCTGCAGTCCATTTTTGGGTATCTCGTTATCTGCATCCTCTACAAGTGGACCGTGGACTGGTCGAAGGCGTCTACGCAGCCGCCTTCTCTTCTGAACATGCTGATCGGGATGGTACTCACGCCGGGAGTTGTCGACCCGGAGACGCGGCTGTACCCCGGGCAGAGCACAGTGCAGGTTATCTTGCTGTTGATGGCCGGGGTGTGCGTGCCGTGGCTGCTGATCACGAAGCCGTACCTGCAGTACAAGGAGATGCAGAAGATTCAGGGTCAAGGCTATATCGGGTTGCTGGGCTCGGAGGAAGGGACGCGACACACGGAGGACGTGGAGCTGGAAGGCGAGGAAGAAGGGAATGGGCGAGCGATCGTGGAAGCGAACGATGAGGAGCATGTAAGTTTTTTTGTACGTCTTTGTGACTGGAGCCCCATTTCACGCCGTCTGCTTGCAGGAGCAACACGATTTCAGCGAGGTCATCGTTCATCAAGTCATTCACACGATTGAGTTCTGTCTGGGATGCGTTTCTCACACGGCGTCTTATCTTCGTCTGTGGGCGCTGTCGCTCGCGCACGCTCAGCTGTCTGAGGTGCTGTGGGACATGACACTGGCGAACGTGCTTGGGATGACGGGTGTGGTGGGGACGATCGCGATCGTGGTCGTCGGGGCCTTGTGGCTGGTGATGACAATTGGCATCTTGTGTATCATGGAGGTAGGTGGGGCATGATGGCGGTGGCGCTTGTTGGGCGTGTATCTGATTGAGGGACGGTTTAGGGCCTGTCGGCATTCCTGCACGCTCTGCGTCTGCACTGGGTGGAGGCGAACAGCAAGCACTACGAAGCGGGCGGTTATGTGAGTGCTGGGATTCATCTCCGGGCTGCGCGTCCGCGGTGCGGGGAACGTGTTGCTAACGATCATGCTACGCAGCAATTCGTGCCGCTGAGCTTCGCGGGGCTGAACGAGAAGCAGTAGGGGAGAGATGGGGCGAGGCATCGGACAGTGCTCGGACTATGTTAGGTCTAGGAGATGCTGTATTCTCTAGTACCGACGCCGGCGATGGCGAATGTTGCGGAGGAAGTGCAGAATTGCCGGGGAATGCGGGGGAACGAGATTATGTTACCCCGGATTGCACTGGTTCGAGAGAGACGCCGAGCTTGCCACGTGAGGGGTCGTTTTTTTCGCACTCCGCCGAGTAAGGGAGAGGATATATAAAGCAGATAGGCGAGGACGGGGACAGCCATCCCCACTCAGTTTCTTCTCATTTCTTCTTTGTCTCATAGACGGTGCGTGCCTCCTCCGCCTCCGAGTCCTCGACGCCGTCTGACGCGTTCCCGACAGGCTCCGGCCTTATAGAAATAGAGTGATCTACCGTCCTTGACGACCTTTTCCTGCCTTTCGCCGCTCGCCGCCCTCCGGATCCCCCATAGACCAATCTACACCCGAATCACTACTAGTACTACTAGGTGCGTGTCCCGCCTCGGTCTTGTGTCCCCCTCCCGAGTCTCAACGCCCCATTCCTCTCGCTCAGACTCCAAAATGCCCGCTGTCTCCGCTGCTGCTCCCTCTGCGATCCCCGACCCTGCCTCCCTCAAGGCTGCCGTCGCTCCCGCCCCCGGCCAGTTCGACGTCTCCGGACTCTTTGTTGCCGACAAGGCGTCCCGCGAGGCCGCGGCTGCTCAGTTCGTCGCCCTCGCCCAAAAGGACGGTCCCGCGGCCGTCCAATCCGTCGCCTTCACGGATGCCGTCGTCAAGGCCCTTGCCGACAAGAAGTCCCCCGCCGCTCGTGAGGGCGCTGCCAATGCCGTCAGGGCCGTTGTCGCGACCCCCGCCGTCAAGGCCCTCGAGCCCTTCTTTGTCAACTCGGGTCTCTACGCGGCCCTCGTCGAGACGTTCGCCGACAAGATGCCCGCCGTCCGGACGGCCGCCATCGAGGCTGTCAAGGCCTACGTTGCAGCAATGAACCCTTGGGCGGCCGGCCTCGTCCTCCCCGCCCTTCTTCACGAAATCAAGACCGCCGGCAAGTGGCAGGTCAAGACGGGTGCCCTCGTCGTCCTCAACCAGCTTGTCGCTTCCGCCCCCACCCAGACCGCCAAGCTCACCCCCGACATCGTCCCCGTCCTCTCGGAGGCCATCTGGGACACCAAGGCGGACGTGAAGAAGGCCGCCCGCGAATCGCTCGAAAAGGTCACTGCTCTCGTCTCGAACAAGGACATAGAACGCTTTATTCCTGCCCTCATCAAGGCTCTAATCAACCCCGTTGAGGAGGTCCCTAACACTATCACCCTCCTCTCGGCTACCACCTTCGTTTCAGAAGTGGACTCCCCCACCCTCTCCCTCATGGTCCCTCTCTTGTCCCGCGGTCTCACCGAGAAGCTCACCGCTACCAAGCGTAAGGTCGCGGTCATCATCGACAACATGGCCAAGCTCGTCGACTCGCCCGTGACCGTCCGTCCGTTCATCCCCAAGCTTCTCCCCGGCCTCATCAAGATCGAGTCCGTCATCGGAGACCCCGAGGCTCGCAGCGTCGTCGCTCGCGCCATTGCCACCCTCCGTCAGGTCGGTGAGGTCCCCACCGGCGACGGCTCTGACCTTCCTCCTCTCAAGAAGGCGGAAGATAAGGGCCTCGCTGCGTCTCTCGTTGCCCTCTACAAGAAGGCTGGCGCCAACCCCGTCCCTTCCCTCTCCGATGTCGCTGCCGTCTACGTTTCGCAGCTCGCCGCGAACCTCGTCAACCAGAAGAACTTCGACGTCTCGGAGTGGCAGACCCTCATTCCCTTCCTCGCCTTCCTCGCTTCTTCCCCCGAGCCCAACACCATCGCCAACGAGTGGGCGGTCAAGTCGGCGTCCGGTGACGATGACGACGACGCGCAGGCTGAGGATGAGGAAGAGGGCGAGGACCTGTGCAACTGCCAGTTCTCGCTCGCGTACGGTGCGAAGATCCTGCTCAACACCGCTACCCTCCGCCTCAAGCGCGGCCACCGCTACGGTCTCTGCGGTCGTAACGGTACTGGAAAGTCCACCCTCATGCGTGCGATCACGAACGGGTACGTTGGCTTCTGTATTTTGATGATGAGTACGGCACTCACATGGACGCTTTCACAGCCAAGTCGAGGGCTTCCCGTCCCCCGACGAGGTCCGCACCTTCTACGTTGAGCACGACATTGATGGTAGCGAGGAGGACACCACTGTCCTCGAGTTCATCGTTTCGGACAAGCGTGTCCAGGCGACCCGTGAGGAGATCATTGAGGCTCTCGCATCTGTCGGTTTCTCCGATGAGCGCCAGAAGTCTGCGATCGGCTCCCTCTCTGGTGGTTGGAAGATGAAGCTCGCGCTCGCCCGCGCCATGCTCTTCCGCGCGGACATTCTCCTGCTCGATGAGCCCACCAACCACTTGGATGTCGTCAACGTCGCCTGGCTCGAGAACTACCTCACGTCCCTCACTACTTGCACGTCCATCATCGTCTCGCACGACTCCGGCTTCTTGAACAACGTCATCACCGACGTTCTCCACCTCAACCGCTTCAAGCTCAGGCGCTACCGCGGTAACCTCGAGGCGTTCATGAAGGCCGTTCCTGAGGCTCGTTCGTACTACACGCTTGAGGCCCAGGAGGACTACCAGTTCAAGCTCCCCGACCCCCCTCTCCTAGAGGGTGTCAAGACCAAGGAGAAGTCGTTGCTCAAGATGCGCAAGGTCGGCTTCCAGTACCCCACTCAGGCCAACCAGCAGCTCTACGACATCACTCTTCAAGTCTCTCTCTCCTCCCGTGTTGCCGTCCTCGGTCCCAATGGTTCCGGCAAGTCTACGCTCGTCAAGCTCCTCATTGGCGACATGGAGCCGAACAAGGGTGGTGAGATCTGGAAGCACCCCAACTTGGTCATCGGCTACGTCGCTCAACACGCCTTCCACCACATCGACCAGCACCTCGACAAGACTCCGCTCGAGTACATGCTCTGGCGTTATCAGACGGGTGAGGATCTTGAGGAGATGATGAAGGCGTCCCGCCAGATCACCGAGGAGGAGGAGAAGAAGATGAAGGACGGCTCGATCGTCGTCGTCGAGGGCCAGAAGCGCATCATCGAGGAGATCGTCGCCCGCAAGAAGCTCAAGCAGTCGTACGAGTACGAGGTCTCGTTCAAGAACCTCTCATCCTCGGAGAACGTCTGGCTGCCGCGTGACGACCTCATCAAGCGTGGCTTCGAGAAGAAGGTTCTCGAGGTCGACACCCGCGAGGCCCAGCGTCTCGGTCTTCTCCGCCCGCTCGTTCGTCGTGAGATCGAGAAGCACTTCGCCGACTTCGGTCTCGAGGCCGAGTTCGTGTCTCACAACTCGATGCGCGGTCTCTCCGGTGGTCAGAAGGTCAAGGTCGTGCTCGGTGCCGCGACATGGCGTCGTCCCCACGTCATCTGCCTGGACGAGCCTACGAACTACCTCGACCGTGAGTCGCTCGCTGCGCTCATCAAGGCGCTCAAGGAGTTCGAGGGCGGTGTGCTCGTCATCACGCACAACCGCGACTTCTCGGAGTCGCTCTGCACGGAGGTCTGGGCCATGCGCGATGGCCGCCTCGAGGCGTCGGGCCACAACTGGGTGGAGGGCCAGGGCTCCGGCCCACGGATCGACAAGAAGGAAGGAGAGGACGATGACCAGTACGACGCGATGGGAAACAAGGTCGACAACAAGAAGTCGAAGAAGCTGACGTCGTCGGAGATGCGCAAGCTCAAGAAGGAGCGCATGGCGCGGAAGAAGCGCGGCGAGGACGTGACAGACGACGAGCTCTGAAAGTCGTCGTTGTCGTATGCGCCCCGGTCCTCGCTGTTGTCAGGTTACGTGTAGTCTTCTCGCTGTGTTCTCTGGACGTGTCATCTCTCGGCTATACCACCACCAGTAATGCTTCGCTTGTAATCTTGTATCCTAATGTTGATGTACATTGTTTCCATTACGATTTTTATGATGAACATTGTTTACACACCCATGCAAGTTCCTTGCAGAGTGCGCGGCGTCGGCGAGCAAGACTAAAGAACAAGAGTTCCAGGCTGTGGAGGAGCACGCGAATGGTTGGCGAGCGAGGTGTTGGAACCTGGGGGAGAGGTAGGTATCTGCTGTCGTTGAGTGTTGGAATGTGCTGACGTATTGTCTTGTTGCGCCTTGTCTGCAGGGTGACGGAACTGTTTGTGTTTCGTGCCCAGACGTTGTCAGCTCGCAACCAGGTCAACATGCATCGCGACGGAGCCATCCCCGAGTGTTTCACACTAGTACTGGATGCCTGTAAGGAGCTAGTGACTGGCATGGCCGCCATCCCCTGCAGCAAGATCATGACTCTTATGGTCTGCCTAGGGGAGACTGGGCATGGGTGCGTACATATGTGCAAGTGGCTGCGAAGGTTGGGGTGCGACTTGCCGCTTACGATATTCTCCAAGGTCGATTTCAATTGCGAGGACACCTTATAAGAGTGTATCCTGAATTGGTGAGCAGCCAGTCAGTGCCACTCACCTTCGCCCTCACGCCAGTTACTTTCCTCAGACACCCCGCCATGACGTCCGCGCATTGGGACAGCACCATCTCACCCACGTCCTTGGATGCGAAGCATCCTCGCGCTGTCCTTCTCGAGCATCCTGGATTATTCGTACGTCCGTGTGGCTCACGACTTGTGGTCAAGAAAGCACGGGGATATGAAGATATGCGAAACGGTGCGAACAGTGCATGGTCGCGGACACTAATTACAGAACGAACCGTGGTGATTGATGCGCTCAACGCTCGGGGCTACGACTCGGTCGTAATGAGTCGAGAGGACTGGCAAAGGTCCGTGATGCATGCAACGCTCATGCCTGCTTATCCGAGGGCCCTGCATGAATCAACACGCAGGATGGATGATGCCTCTTTCACCCCAGCGTTCTCCGTCAGAGTTAGGAGTTGCCAGCCACCCCTGTCGCGAAGTATGCATTTGGGGAGAATGCGGGCTGTCTCATGCCGCTCAATCTACAACAAGTATAATACATTGTACGAATGCACAACAAAGACAGTCTGCAAGTTGACCTGGTCTCCGGACCGACGGCCCGAGTGCATGCAATCGCTGAGCGCTTGGACGTAGCACACTCACTTACTCTTGCCCTTATTCCGCTGCCAGTGCCTGTTTCCTAAACCTCTCAAAATTCTCTGAATAACTACTTGTAAGTGATACAGCAGGTCAAAATGAGCAGTCACTGTAACTTACTCTAATAAGCCTAGAATCTCCAAATCTTCAACCCGACCCTCCAGTAATGGACCGAATTGCAGGTGTCTCGGAGCTTCTTGGACGAGTTCCCACCTTTACTTGATCCTTCAATCTCAGAACCTGTTTAAAAAAAAAAAAAAGGACGAGTCCCCACCACAGATCGTAAATCCCTCTCCGAGCTCTCCTTTAGCCCAGACATCCAGGCATGGGCCGTAGCTAGGGCGGACGAATACCGCAAATTTGCCCTTACCCTCCTCTCCATCTATAACCTCGCTGCCCCAATCCACCGTCTTCCCACAGAGATCCTCGAGCAGATCCTCGAACAGTGTTGGCATAACCGCTCACTCAGCGTGCGACTCCCCCATGTCTGCCGCTTGTGGCGCTCGATCCTCCTCGATCAGGCAACATTCTGGGCGGACGCGGTGGCCGATTCGGTGTTCCGCGAGGAGAGGGAGGGAGTGGCGAGTGGCGCGCAGCGAGGTGCCCTACCTCCAGACTCTCCTCACACGGTCCACGCGGAATTTGCAGAATATCAAGCTGTCCTTCAACGGCTTTTCCTCATCCATCGCGAAGTCCTTGACCCCGTACACCCGGAGCCTCGCATCGTTGCAGGTGACTGTGGGGAAACGTGACCTGAATCGCGAGCTATGGCCTGCGCTCCGCTCTGGGGTCCCAAATCTGGAGGCTCTGGATATCCAGGTGACGAAACAGGACGTAAAGAATTGGGAAGCCGACGACTGGGAGAGGCTCTGGTTCTTCGATAACGATCCACGGCATGAGCTCACTGTGCTCTCCGACGACAATCTACCCTCGCTCCTTCGCCTCACTTGTCCCTAAACACTCCTGAGGTACATCACCGCCCCGTCACTCCAGCATCTGCGCTTACAGTGGTGGGATATCTCGCAGGCCGTCATTCGCCCACCGCGTATCGAGATCGATTCAACGGTGAATTTGGAGCCTTATCGAGAACGCCTGGAGACTTTGGAGATCATGCCGGAGTGGTATGTCGGCAGCGACCCCGAGCGCGTCGACCTCTCTTCTCTGCGTTATCTATTCATCGGGTCATACAGGGAAGACACCTTTCCCGGCATTCTCGACTGGTTGACCTTGCCCCCAACCACTCGCATCCATCTCGTTAACGCATCCCGGGGGCACCTTCAACACTTCGATGCGGCCCTCCCGAAAGACGACGACGAGGCGCTCCTCGCAGCAATTGGCGACGTCGACTGCTTGTATATTCAGGCGTCGTCCGAACGCCCGAAATGGGAAAATAGATATCGCTTGCGATTCCACACACGCGACCGAGAGCGCCTCCGCATGGACGACTACGACATCACTGCTGATGGCCTCCTCGACGTCTTCCGCGATCGCTCTTCCGTTACACAGCTCGTACTCGGCCTGGGCGACTTCGCTCTCCTCGACATGGACTTCCGCGCGTTCCCGCAGCTTGTGCGCCTCGAGATTGACACCTCCGAGCTCACGCACATCTTGTACCACCTGCAGCCGAGCAAGACAGAGGAAGAGGAGTCTACCGGCGAGGTGGTCTGCCCCTCCCTTGCTGAGCTCGCCATCACTTGCAGATTTCCCGTCCCGGGGTGGCGGGTCATATCTCCACCGTCAGAATCGGTCTCTCCTACGGACATCGACCGACTGTTCGGGTCGCACTGTTCTGCCATACAAGAAGTCTCCGCGGAATGCGCGTCCCGCGGGAGCCGCCTCACCTCTCTGGTGTTCTGCGCTCGCCCGGCGATGACCAGGGACAGCGATGAGGGCAGTGACGATGAAGAGGACAGCGGGAGAAAGAGCGAGGACTTAGCGGACAGTAGGAAGGACACGGTGGACCGCGATCGTGACGGCGACTCGAACAACGGGTCGAAAGACTCGACCTCCGCCGCTACCGTGGCAGACTTCTCCGATGGTGTACGGCCGAGCCATACGGCTAGACAGGCCGCGCTGCAAAGCCTGCAGGAGCTGGTGGACGGTCCCGTTGTTATCAAACTGCTAGACAGGGCTGGCAACGAGTTGAGCATCGATGAGGCTTGATCCAGAATTGAGAGTATGTTCAGCCTATCTTGCAGTTTCCAAGTGAGATACTATCCACATCATGAATCATGCCTCACGCTTACCACAACAATTCTGATAATTCCGATGATAGTCTATAGAGATGTCATAGGGGGCGTGTATTGCACGCGCTACCAGCACCTGTCCTTCCAAGAAAGAAGAGCCTTTGGATCCGAGAGCGACAATCATATGAGCGACTGCCAGGTAGGTACAGAGGTAGCGGCTGTAACGACAACGGACACTAGAGGTAACTCTCGCACTCGAAGACTACACAATTAAGAACACGCAAGGCAGGCGCGCACGCGAGACCTGTAGCTTTTGTTAACGCGTTGAGACAAACTAGAGAGAGAATGACTCGCCTTCTCGAACAACGCCACAGAGTCAAGATATGGCCATTGTAGATGCCGCAGAGTGTCCTGGGGACGGTCTATGCCAGGACTACGTCCAGGAAGGGTAGACAGGAATCAACATTGAGCACCCCATCGCGTGCGCCGGGGTCGGGGCGACGGGAACGTCGACAGAGAGAGGTGCACGGAAGCGAGAAAGAAACGGAAGTATTGTCACTTACTATCCTTGTCGAAGAACTTGTAGCCCGAAAATGCAACTGGTCCATCCACCAACTTGGCGACTGGCTGCACAATCGGACGCCAGGATACCCAGTCTGGGGAAGATGGGCTCAGCGTACGACTGGGACCGTGTGCGCTCCCACTCTCCGCCCACCCGAATTCCAGCCCGGACGCCCTTCCGTGCGCGGTATGAGAGGATGCGCTCCAGTTCGGCACATTGCTCTCGGAGGTGATGCTCTATGGGAGAGACATCTCCACGTCTGAGCATGCTCCCTAGGCTCTCGCGGCCACGGTCGAACGCGAAGCGGAAACCCACGGTGAGCGTCTTGACGTCCGGGCAAACAGGGCCGTCGTCGTCTTCGTTGCGAGCGAGGTTGCCGAGGATGGTTGTCGCCGTTTCCCCGATAATTTCGAGTCGCGTGAGATGAGGAAACGCGTGAAGGTTGATGGCTTGAATGTCGGGTGCGCACAGATTGCTGACTGTGAGTTGCGTCACTACCGCCGCTTGACGGTAAACCTCGACGAGATCCCCGGACCCCAGGTTCCTCCGCAGGGCCAATCCTCTGCAGTCAACACAAAGGGTTTCCTGGCCCTTAGTGTATGACAAGACGGAGGTCCAATAGAGATTGCCATGAATTGCGACATGGTCGGTTGCGTGTATGCGTGACCGAATGGATTGGGAGGTAGAGGGGAGGATGGTGTGAAGACCATGATCCGCCCGATCCAATTCTGCTTTGCAGTTGATAAAAGCAGTCTCGGGGAATGAGATACAGGAGAAGATGGCGGCGCAGACAGGTGCTCTATGAAATATGGACAGGTGCTTGAGCGCAGGGAGCGAAATGGGGCTTAGAGTGGCGAGATGGTGTCTCATAGAGGAAGGCGCTACACCGTTGTCGAGCACCAGCTGCTCCAGGTTCGGAGCACAGATCTCCAGGGCTTTCCGTAAAACTTTGGAGCTCTGAATTTCTGTGCAGTTTCTGAGAGACTTCTCCAGGGTGATGCGCTGTAAAGATGGGACTGCTAAATAGGGCAGCAGACCACCAGGTGCCGTGACTTGGGTAAGAGAAGGGAGTGCAGTCGGAGGGAAGGATCCGATCGCTGGATCAATCCATGGCCACTCGTCATCGTCATCGCTGTAATCGATATCCTTGTTGTCGTCGCTTTCATCGCCTGTGGGCTCCTTTGCCCTGAAGACGATGGAAAGTGTTCTAAGGCAAGGCATGCCTGACTTGAGAGCCTCCCATAATGTAGACAGATGGCGAGAGGTCCAAATATGGATTTCGAGGGAGACGATCCTCTTGATGTGCGGAGTAAGGCTGCGATGGATGGCGCTAGAGAAACCAAACAAAAATGGCTCGATACCTCGAGGGGAAGATCGCTTGAGCAAGGCTCCCAAAAATTGCAAAGACTCGTGTTCTACGGAGAAGTGCGTCTTGGCAACTGCGTCAGCCCAGAACCCGGAGGTCTTGAGCACTACGGACCGCCATCGACGACAGACGTGAGCAAGGCGGAAGCTCGCTCGGGTCCGCCAGCACCCTTCGAAGATCTTTGACAAGATCTCGAATGGAAGACGATGGATGGGCGCGAGGGCATTGTGAAGTGAGAGGAGCGCAAGCGCGAATCTGCGATATTCGTCCGCCCTGGCTATGGTCCATGCTTTTACCTCAGGCTCGCTGAGACCGATGAGGCTAGCACGATCGGCGGCGGGCAAAGACGTGGCGAAGTCGGGAAAGGGAAGTCCGTCAACGAGAGTAGCCATGACAGTGTGGGTGCGTAATCCTGAAGTGGTTGTAAACAAGCAGCGCATGGCCAGGCTTTGACTTACTCACTGACGTCTGGGATGAGGGACGTGAGATGCCTGTGACCAAGGAAACCACTAGGAAGACAAAGTTCGACCAGATCGTCTGGAGAACCCTAGTGAATCCCAGTCATATTAGTAACTCCCTGATATAAAAATACGAGTACTTACCGATTATACGTAGCCCAAAAGAACGGGAGACCAGTGTGCCAGGCCGCGGTGACCACTTGGGACGAGCTGAGGCGTCGATTAGCGCCGGATCATCATCTTGTCTGGCAAGACCAAGGCAAGACCGGCCCGAAACCCGGAGTCCAATCCGGGCGCCAGTCACCTCAGTGTCCTTGCTCCTTCTCCCTCTCTCGCACTCCCGCAATTCGTCACGCATACATCTGCTCCAGAGGGCTATAATCCTGTAAATATGGATAGTCTGCAGTGAGAACGGTGACCGTAACAAACAGACGGTGCTAACAATGTCAATCTTCGCAACGCCCAGATCAAACACAAACAATGCCAAACACTGATGGCATCCTCAGCCTCAGCCGCCGGGGTCCTTGCAGAGCAGCTTGAACTGGAATGTACACACACAGTGCGTAAGCTGAACTGGGCTCGACGTGCGTGTGCATACGTGACATCGCTCGAACCTACACGTCCTGACTTACTTTCAGTGCCGGCGCCCTCTCCAGGGCAATCGCGGCGAATATACGACCTATTGCATGCACTAATAATCGATCCATCTGGCTCACAGACCGTGGTTGGCTAACTCTCTGTCCACAGCGGGTACTCGGAGCGCGACGTGTGGCGTCGATGTCGGCGGGGTGGAGCAGGGCGCAACGCGGGGCCCCGGGTGCCGCGAGCATGATATCGAACACTGCAGCCTTCCCTTACAAATATGTCGCTGGTGACGACATATAGCGAACGGTTAGCGGTGTACTAGTAAATTGATAGCAATATAGTAAAACATATGCCCAATAGGAATCTGCGGTCTTCCTGTCGCACGGTGTGGTATGCATTCCACAAGAGATGGGATGAGCTGGGGATCAATGGTCTCGCGTTATCATTCTAATTCCTTGTAATCCCTCCAAACGAGGCTCATGGGAATGGTAGATGGATTTTATGATTTATTGCGAGAAGAGGATTACAGAAGGAAAGATTCCGCCCTGATCACCAACAACCCATGGCGGCCAAGCCATTGGCCACCAATCCTTCCCCGCTCGCTGCAGCCGAAGGCGCGCGAACACAAGAATAGAAGGGAAGGAAGCTTCGTTTCCTCGACGCTGCAGCCGGAGGCGCGCGAACAAGGCGACGAAGCGGAGGCGTCGACGCTGGTCCTACAGCAGCCATGATCGTCAGATGAGAGAGTTTGAAATCGTTCGCACTGTCGCACAAACGCGCTCACCTCGAGAAGCGGTCCAAGCCTTGAGTCATGCGCTCTTAAGGACTTTGCGGACGCGCGGAGGTGGACGTCGTTGGTGATGATTCCGCCAAAAGCGGCGGCGGACGCGCCAGAGGACATATCAGACCGTGGAGGCGCGAGCCACGGTCCGAATCCGAGACGAGGGTCCGGAGGACGAGTAGGATGGAAAAGATAGTGCTCCATGAGAGGCGAGAGGGTGCGTGCGAGCTAGTGGCGGTGTGCAGTGAGGAGAGGTGGGCGTCCTGGACGGGTCCTTATACCCATCGTCGGAGCGGAGGCTGACGTCGTGGGTCTGTGCGGGATATTGAAATTCCTGGTTGCCGTCCCTTCACATGTGGGGCGATCTCGAATGGCTGACGACGTGACGACCTTTAAGGTGGTTTGAGGATCGCCCATTGCCGAATCATGTCAACAAACCGAACAAGCCCGGCCGAAGCACACAGAGGCCGGCTTCAAGCTCGGGACTCTACCTTACAGGTTCCATACGATTCCAATTACGTGGGATGGAACTGTATACCTGCCCTTAGCCGAGCTCACCTGCATAGATCTACAGTCACCGCGGCAATGGACTTCTGTGCGACTATATCACAGCAGGGTTGCCGATTTTCTAAGGGTTCCGGCTATGATCTATGTATGCATACGCAAACCGGGAGTTGTGTGAACAAGTATCTATCGAATATATCAACGATGGAGCACACACCTTGCCAAACGATAGAGGGTCTATGGCTCCCGCCCCGGGCCTGGGCCTTCCACATATCGCCTGGATAGCACAATTGGCGGATGCGTGGCACTTCGTCCGACTGGCTGGGGCACATGGTAGCAAGTCCAAGTGTCCGGGTGGTCTGTGACATCGCGTCAATTTTTATGGCCATTCCCCTGTAGCATTTGGTACAGCGGGAGTGGGAGGAGTATGAGGATATATATGATGAGCACAGCAGACAGTGGGCACCGGCTATCACCGAAATTAGCGCCCGCGGAGGCTTTTGAGCCATCGAGTTCCGCCTCTGGAAGGGTATTCAAGTTCCAGTTCCGCCAGCGGTGGCCGCCTAGTGCGATTTACCCAAGGTTACAGCGTGCATGGTATCAGGTCTGAGGTAATCAGCAGCACACTCCGGCCGTTGCCGCCGTCTTCGAAGTGATGCAGATGGACAAGGTCCTCCCGGCTCCCAGAGACCAATACGACACCTACTACCGGAGGGGCCTAGGCTTACCTTCTGGTGAGGGCATGAGGGCAGGTTGATTGCTCCTCGTTCACTTCTCAACGAACCGTGAGTGCTACATCCCACCGTGTGCGATTCCGCTGACTTCTGCTTGTTCCTACATTTTCCAGTAATGGACACAGTATACATGTCCACCACAGAGGCAGCAGCGTGCCTTCCAACCGTAGATCGTCATGTCCTTTCAGCACTCGCAACCGTCTCGGACATCCAGGCTTGGGTCAGCTCCAAGGCCGACGAATACCGCAAGTTTGCTCTCGCCCTCCTCTCCATCCACAACCTCGTTTCTCCCATCCATCGTCTTCCCATCGATGTCCTCGAACAAGTCCTCCGACTGTCCTGGCATAGCCGTGCAAGCTTGCGTCTTCTCCACGTCTGCCGTCTGTGGCGCACCGTGCTTTCTGCGAGGACGACCTTCTGGGCGAATGCGCTGGCCGACTGCGAGTTCCACCAGGAGCGGACCGTCATCCGTCACGAAATACCGTACCTCGAGACCCTCCTTACGCGCTCAGCGCCGCAGCCCGTCAGGACCCGCTTCTACAGCTTTCCTCCACCCATCGTCCAATTCTTGACACCGTACGTCTGCCGCCTTGCGTCGTTGCAGGTGGCGGTCGATAAATCAGACCTCCTGAGTGGGCTATGGCCAGCACTTCGCTCCGGAACTTTGTGGAGCCTTGCCGCTCTCACCATCGAGATCATGGTCACAGAAAAGGACGTGACAAACGACAGGGAGGGCCGACAGCTCTGGTTCCAGACAGGATGGGGGAGGAACGCGCCCGCCGTTCTCTCCCTCGACCATCTCCCTTCCCTCACACACCTCACCTGTCCACCATCCCTCCTCGAGTTCTTCTCCATACCATCCATCTTCCACCTCAAAATGCAGTGGTGGGACCATTCACGCGCTTACATACTCATTCCGGCCGTCATGGACGACAGTGTGCTCCGGCGGGAATTGACTCGCTACGGCGAGCACTTGGAGAGTCTGGAATTTAGCGCGATTACCTTTTTGCCCCCGTGGCACGACGCATCGAGCAGGATCCCACTCCCCCACATACGCCATCTACGAATTGCCGTCGCCGGTTTCGGGGGGTACATCTCCCAGCTTCTCGGGTGGTTATCCGTTCCACCCTCCGCCTTCGTCCACATCGTCGAGAAGGACGGAGGAGGTCCCAATATCCATGGGTGCCTTCCATTCGAGCACCCCGGGGGTCCTCTCCGGACGATCGCTGCCACCGTCGACCGCCTTCGTGTCCGGCAGCTTGGGAACGGAACGCGGCACCTCGTCAGGTATTATACGGCCGGTGCGGAGCGTCTGCGCATGGACGGCCACGGTCTTTGCGGGCCGAGCCTCGCGGACGTGTTCCGCGACCACGCTCGCGTGACGCATCTCGCGTTCTCTGCTTACGACACGAGCAATTCCTACCTCGAACGCAGCCTATTCGACGCGTTCCCGCACCTGCAGCACCTCGAAATCAGCGGCCGTGCCGCCCGGTATTTGCTGCGCGAGCTGGAGCCTGCAGGGGACACGGAACGTATGAAACGAACCCGGTCAGACTTGGCCTGTCCTTCTCTGGCCGAACTCCGCGTTGCATTCGAGCTCGTCGTCTCTGGCGGTGCAGGAGGACCTGCAGATGCAGGCCGTCATAGTGTCGAGGATTGGTTACAAGAGGAGTGCTCTGTTCTTGAGCAAGTCCTCACCCTGCGCGCGGCGGAGGGGAGTCGTCTGACGTCTTTGGAGGTCCGCGTTGGGTTCGTGGGGTTGCCTGATGACCCCGGCAACTCGGCGCACACCGCTTTCGACGAGGACTCGAGCTGGGAGGTGCTGGGGCATGGCCAGCCTGCTAAAGAGTCCGTTCTGGAAGGTTTGCATGGGATGGTGAATGGGCCTGTCATCTTTCAAGTTGTCGACTCAGGGAATGTAGTGCTGGACTGGCAGGGGTGTAATGCTTGACCTGTTCTGTTCCCGTAGCCCATGACCATGTTCATTGTCGGGTGTACACTGCCATTTACAGCGCGGGCCCCGCCGGAATGAAACGCACATTCAACATTGATTGCAAGAACACTCAAACGTTACATGACCATGACCCACAAGTACATCACGGATAGGAATACAAAACATCGCACATTGCGACAGTGCGAGGTATCGAGGATATAGAGCCGTTCGCGCAGTTACCGGATGACCGTTGCCGTTGACCTTTCCTGGGAGTAGGTGACGTGAGTCCTGCACCCTAAGTAGGGCTGCTTAAGAGGAGTAGGTCTTTGTGGCCTGCTTGAAGGTTACGGACAAGGAGCTCTGCGCAGTTTATCAGTGACCGTCGCTTCTCTTATAAGCGCATCTCAAGCGACTCACAAACTGGACATTAGCCGCAGTTTTCTGAGTCGGGATCAACTTTATCAAGGTCAATGCGAAGGTCTGGGCGGATATCTCGGTCGTCAGCCAAGGACTAGCGGACGAATCGTGGATAACTGGACGTACGTCTACGACCGCCTCGATACCGCGCAAAGCCGCCGCGATGGGAGCGGTCAAGAAGAACTTGGCCGCGAGAGACTGCGAAGGGTTGAGTGCACTGTACAGGCAGCGAGAAGAGGCGACACAACGTACGTGCTTGCCGATGATCGTGCTGAGCAGCAGCCTAGGGTAAGGAAGCCAAGGAATCAATCGCTGCCCTTGCTCTGAGGGACGATGCGCCTCACTGGTGAACCCTGACGAAACCGGTCAGGACATCGACGACCTCCACGGCCTCTACGTCGGAGAACGGCTTGGGGTTCGTCTGTGAAGAATCCCATGAGTGCACGCCGGTCAACAGGCATACGCGAGGCAAGACGTACGAAGGTGATACTCTTGGTGAAGGTGGTGATCGACACCGTGAGGTTCTTGAGCCCACTAGCGATTATCTGGAAGAACGGCGTGTGTAAGCGCACAGATAACAACAAGGAACAGGGCCATTACTCACAAGGCCCTTGGACGGGAAGTTGAACACGGTCAACTCGGAAACGGCGGTCTGCAGGGTGGAAGAAGAGGTGGTGACGCTCCTGATCCCGTCGATCACAACTTTCTCAGACTGGCCGAGAGCACCGACGACGCCCATGGCGATGACTGCGACAGCAGTGAGGGCCTTGCTGAAGAACTTCATGGCGACGACGAGAGAGGTGGAGTGAGAGGGATGAAGCGGGTGCTGTGAGGCGGTTGGCTGGGTTCGAACGATGTCGAATGAGGAGCAGTGGGAGGGGACGGGCCTCCTTAAATACCCAACAGAACGACCCGGGAAATCATGCCATTTCCGTAGATGCAGAGGTGAGGGTATGAGCGGGCAAATAGAAATATGTCTAGGTGAGACATTTTTTCTCGAGAGGAGGTGAGGATTTCTCCTTCAGGGCAGATGCATACCGCGGGGCATCTGGCAGCGAGAAGCGTTGGCCAGGTGACTTGCAATCTCGTTTGCGAGTGTTCTCAGGGCTCCGTGTGGACGTTAACGTTCTCGCAAAAGGTCCTCGAGAAACGTTCGTCGTCGCACTCGCCCGCGAATGCATGGGGCCGATTCGCCTGCGACGGCATTGGGTCAAGGTGCCGCAGTGAGTACCTTGCGCCACCGGTGATTGCGGGATTGCATTGGTATAGCCATGCAAACACCCTAGATTGAAAACAGCTGAGTCAGCGTATCACATAATTCACTTAATAGTAACGAAACCTCGGCACGGCTTTCCCGTGACCCCTGCTTGAAGCGAATGATGGCACTAACTGTGAAAAAAACAACACAACTCTGGCAATTCGCGAGGCGATTCTCGTTGCCGAGAACGACCAAGTGCGCAACCCGAACGGCCGCATCCTCAGAACATAGCTCGAGGCGCAAACCGCACACACTCGCCGTGTAGCTGCTTGACTTCTTTGAGGGAGGTACACGTAACATCCAGGATCCGATGCGCGCCCTCCGATGTCAGGGAATCTAACATTACCACCAATACGTGTATACACTCACCGACTCCAGCAGCAGCTCGGTCGTCGGAATAATTTGCCGCGTTGGGCCAACCCCGTTTCCCTACACTGTTCGTCCCCTAAACTCGGCCAGCGCCCGTCGCACACTTCCGTCCGTACTAAAAAATATAACACTAAGCCCGACGCTGGTCATGGAAACAACAACACTATGATCGGGTTGGAACAGCTAAGGGAGTGATATACATCACTAACGACTCACACAGTCTTAGCTAGTTTCGGGAACTCACTGTCTGCATAGTCAACGATACCGAGAGATGCCGAGAAGCTGACTGGCATGCCTTCGACTCCGAGCGAATCCTCGACCATCCAGAGGTCGCTTCATTGTTGTCTCTAGAGGGTGAAGTTCAGCAGAGAAACTCCGCAGCGAAGGATGCCCCGTACGTCACCTGTAGAACGCCCCGGACGCAACCGTCGTGGAATAGACACATGAGGACGAGGTTCTCTGTGCGATCCGCCTTCAATGATTGGCAGACATCAGTCGGAAAGAACGCACGAAGGCGGGTTTCGGCAAGCGTCACTTGCACAAAACTAAACTGAAGGGGAACGTGCGCCGGAATGATAGGCAATGGGCTTGACCCACGAGCAACAGACAATGAAACGCACATCGAACGAGAGAGGTTACGACGCGCGGTTGAGGGAACAGATCAAGAATGAATTGAGATGAAGCCAGGCGTCGAGGGTACGAATAGACCATCAATGCGCGATCCGACGAGTATCGGAGGGTATCAATCCATGGTATGATGCCGACCATTCTAGGTGGGATGACCGCCAAATTTTGAAAACGTTGTGCAGAGCCCTGAAAGACGAGAAGGCGTCGCAAAGACTTCGACGAACGGCATTAGCAAATAGCCAGATGAAGCGTGGGAAGGGACTTACTGGGAACATCTTGCTCGCCCAGGCGAATGGAACGGGAAAATCAAGGCGCAGAAGACCGGGACAAGCGACACATAAGAGAGCTTTCTCTTCGCTGCTTGCGGAACTTCTCGGAGGGGCGCACGACGTCCTTGTGTTTCGACGAGCCTCGTTGACGTCCAGCTCTGGCGCGAGTTCCAGCATGGCGCACCCACATCAACCCGACGAATACCACATTCTCATCGTCTCTGCCACGATAATATCCGTCGTTTGTCATGCAAGGGCAACGGCGGCGGCGGCGGCGGCTTCGCAGCAGCACCCTTCGACGTACACGTGCATACGCGAGACAGGAAGTGGGGTGATACAGGCAGCAGGATCCGACAGCAGTCCGGAGGCCCGTTCCGCCGCGACGGCCTTGGCCATGGAGAGATTGGGCGCAGCAACAGGCCCGACAACGGTCGTGCCATGGATGTCGTGTCGGTGGACCTCCTGTCGACTTTGACCCTTAGTTAGGAACATTCGGCAATGCTGCTCGAAGATCGACGTACGTGAAGCTTTTGCACCTGCACTCCCACTGCGCCACCCACACCATGAGCTCCGTAACGGGGTCCTTCGGCAGGTCAGGCCTCAGCAAGTCGTCAAGCACCATCTCCATGATCACAGCGACCTTGTCATTGTTATAGTCACAGTCGACGAAGAGCGCCCCGAGCTCGCTCTCGAGGACGTCGCTGAGCACCTTGGGTGGGTCATGCTTCTCCTCGTCTGTGATCTCCTCCAGTATCCGGACGTGATTGCTGATCGCCATGCTGAGCTCGACGTTGTTGACAAGGGCTTGCATCGCTGCATGTCGTCATTGGCGAATGGCAGATCGGGTCCCTTTGGTGCATGCGTTGCAACAGGGTGCCAACTCTAGATCCAGATGATGTTCACAAAAGAGGACATAGAAAACTGCAAGGAGCCTGGTTAAGCTGCAGAACTTCTCCGGTGCTATCCGGGCCGACGACCGTGACTCCGTCGCTTACTCACGCGCTTGACGTAGTAGTAGCACACACCGTTACTCTTTGCCAGTGGCTGCTTCCTAAACCTCTCCACTTTTCGGAATATCTACGTGTAAGCGGTACAGCAGGTCAAAATGAGGAGTCACTACAACTTACTCTAAGCCTAGAATCTCTAGATCCCTCCCAACCGTTGTGATGGATCGAATTGCAGGTGTCTCAGAGCTTTCGGGACGTCTTCCCACCACAGATCGCAAACACCTCGCCGAGCTCGCCTCCAGTTCAGACATCCAGGCGTGGGCCGTGGCTAGGGCGGACGAATACCGCAAATTTGCCCTTACCCTCCTCTCCATCCAGAACCTCGCTGTCCCAATCCACCGTCTTCCCACAGAGATCCTCCAGCAGATCCTCGAACAGTGTTGGCATAACCGTGCACTCAGCGTGCGCCTTCCCCATGTCTGCCGCTTGTGGCGCTCGATCCTCCTCGATCGGGCATCATTCTGGGCGGACGCGGTGGCCGACTCAGAGTTCCGCGAGGAGAGGCGAGTGACGCGAAGCGAGGTGCCCTATCTCCAGACTCTCCTCACACGGTCCACGCGGAATTTGCAGAATATCAAGCTGTCCTTCAACGGCTTTTCCTCATCCATCGCGAAGTCCTTGACCCCGTACACCCGGAGCCTCGCATCGTTGCAGGTGACTGTGGGGAAAGGTGACCTGAATCGCCAGCTATGGCCTGCGCTCCGCGCCGGGGTCCCAAATCTGAAGGCTCTGGATATCAAAGTCAAGGTGACGAAACAGGACGTAAAGCATTGGGAAGACGACGACTTGGACGAGCTCTGGTTCTTGGATAACGATCCATGGCGTGAGCTCACTGTGCTCTCCGACGACAATCTACCCTCGCTCCTTCGCCTCACTTGTCCCCACACACTCCTGAGGTACATCACCGCCCCGTCACTCCAGCATCTGCGGTTACAGTGGTGGGATATCTCGCAGCCCGTCATTCGCCCACCACGTATCGAGATCGATTCAACGGTGAATTTGGAGCCTTATCGAGAACGCCTGGAGACTTTGGAGATCATGCCGGAGTGGTATGTCGGCAGCGACCCCGAGCGCGTCGACCTCTCTTCTCTGCGTTATCTATTCATCGGGTTAGACAGGGAAGACACCTTTCACGGCATTCTCGACTGGTTGACCTTGCCCCCAACCACTCGCATCCATCTCGTTAACGCATCCCGGGGGCACCTTCAACACTTCGATGCGGCCCTCCCGAAAGACGACGACGAGGCGCTCCTCGCAGCAATCGGCAACGTCGACTGCTTGTATATTCAGGCGTCGTCCGAACGCCCGAAATGGGAAAATCGCTATCGCCTGCGATTCCACACACGCGACCGAGAACGCCTCCGCATGGACGACTACGCCATCACTGCTGATGGCCTCCTCGACGTCTTCCACGACCGCTCTTCCGTTACACGGCTCGTACTCGACCTGGGCGACTTCGATCTTCTCGACATGGACTTCCGCGCGTTCCCGCAGCTTGTGCGCCTCGAGATTGACACCTCCGAGCTCACGTACCTCTTGTACAACCTGCAACCGAGCGAGACAGAGGAAGAGGAGTCTACCGGCGAGGTGGTCTACCCCTCCCTTGCTGAGCTCGCCATCACTTACAGATTTCCCGTCCTGGCGGGGCGGGTCATATCTCCACCGTCAGAATCGGTCTCTCCTACGGACATCGACCGACTGTTTGGGTCGCACTGTTCTGTCATACAAGAAGCCCTCGCGGAACGCGCGTCCCGCGGAAGCCGCCTCACCTCTCTCGATTTCCGCGCTTGCCTGGCGACAATAATCCGCCTCGTAGGCGGGGACAGTGGCTCGGAGGAGTCTGAGGAGGCCAGTGACGAGGAAGACAGCGATGAGGAGGGAAGCGATGAGGACCACGACGAGGAAGAGGACAGCGAGAGTGAGAGCGAGGGCTTGGCAGACAGTAGGAATGGGAAGGGGACGGTGGATGACTCGGATGGTCATGACGGCAACTCGAGCAACAGGTCCGAAGATTTGACCTCCCACACTGCGGCGGAAGACAACTCCGATGGTTTATGGCCGAGCCAGGCTGTTAGGCGGGCGGCCCTACAAAGCCTGCAGGAGCTGGTGGATGGTCCTGTCCTCTTCAAACTGCTCTACAAGGCTGGCAACGAGTTGAGCATTGATGAGGCTTGATCCTGAATGGAGGAGAGTATGTTTCGCTTGCCTTTCCGCGTCCAGTATGCCATCAGGCAACGAGATCGTACGCCTGTGTTTACCATAACGGTAATCCCTAGAAGCATACAGATACAGCCAACTTTGGGCATGCCGAACAGAAATGGCTTCGAGTTTCCGTCAGTAGCACTTTTGATCGCCGCGGTTACGATTTGCAAAGCATTATACTTGGTGAAGTGCACATAACCACCACAGGGCTATATCGAAGCGACAGACTTTGTCTCAACGTCGGACGCTAGGAACAATCGTAATGGCTTAACTCACTCTTTCTAGACTTCCTTCGCGAAAATTTGTTGACAACCGGAAGCTAGCGAGCATTTGAAAGGCATGTACGCTGGCAGGAGAACGACGGCCTTGCCTATCAAACTAGCTAGAGACACGTGTGTTATTTAAAACAATGCAGGAACCTTTGTCAAACCATCCGAATGCGGGGAGCACTAGTCACGAGGCTATGAAAATGAATGGAACACTCACCACGAGGCGTCCGAGGACGCCCTCGCGCAAATCCAGCATGCGAGAATCGGACGAGGCAGCGGTGTTGGCTGTCCTCGTCTGCAAGCCGTGTTGGATGATCCTCCGGCCATGAAATGGTTCTCGCTGCGGACTGTGGCAATGCTCGAGCCGTGAGGGACCTGCAGATCGTTTTGCCAACCGTGCGCAGTGAGAATCAGCCGGCGGGAAGCGGGCTCCGCCACTCCGGGGCGCGCAGAACCAAAGGCGGCAGCGACCAGGCAGCGACGCTTGGCGTGAGCTTCTTGCCTTCAGCCGTCCAACTGCACGTCCGCAGCCACCCCGTGCCCACCTTAAATACTCCACACCGTCCTCTCCGCTTCATTCTGCACCATCTCCTCCCCATCAACGCCCTCCGACGACCCGCGATGCCCTACGTCGACGCGTTCCCCGTCCAAGACCACAATTTCGCGGCCCTCGCACGGCGCGCGACCGACTCGCTCACGCCCAACTCGACGCAGCGTACGACGCTTATCGTCGCGGGAGTCTACATCGTCGTGATCTTCATCCTATGGTGAGTCCTCAGCCTTGGCGCCGCGATGTTGGGCCAGCCCGGCTGATCGTTTGTGGGGTTGCACAGGCATATGCCCTATCTGTCTGTCATAAGTGAGTGTTGCTCCACTGGATCGCAAGGTTCGCGGTGTTTTGACGATGGCTTGCAGTCTATCCGTTCAAGTGAGTAGTGTCTTTCTGGTTGGTGTCCACGCTGGAGCGTACGGGATGTACGGTCGGATGGAGGCTGTTCCATCATGCTGCGCAAGGCTGACAAGGTTCGCGAAGGCTGTTGACTGTAGGATTCCATGAGGTGCGCGATCGCGATCTTTGGTTGAAGCGCAGACCAGAGATGCTGACTATGACGTCTTGTGACGATCCAGATGAGCCATGCCTTTGCTGGCGGTGAGCGTGCTTGATTCTGCATGGCGGCGGCGGTGATGTTGACGAAAAACCGAAACAGTCCTCACATGCGCGCACATACATTCCATCGAACTAGACCGTGAGTGTTCGCTTCTTCAGACTAGCCAATACGCTTCGTTGACCGTGTGGGGCGCATGCAGCGGATGAAGGAGGGGCAACGCGAATGTCGGGAGGCATCCCGTGGATCACCCTCCCTGCGGGATACCTCGGCTCATCGCTCATCGGTGCCGCGCTGATCGCCTGCGGGTTTGACACGAACGCGAGCAAGGTCGCATCTCTCGTTCTCGCTGCCTTCTTTCTCTTCACGCTCTGGTGGGCGAGGCGGAACTGGCTGTGCGTGCACCAGTTCATACTCAGTCTGACGAGGTGGTGCTCATTGACGCGCGCTCTTTCAGAACTTGGTTGCTGATCCTCGGCATGTCTGGCTTGATCGTCCTCTTCTGGTTCGTGGGTGGCGGCGTCGCGTTGAGATACTTCGTGGGTGACTCCATCTCTGATCCATTTCACCCGTTCTCACCGTCTTTTAGGTGCTTTTCATCGGTGTCATGTCCGACATGTATGTCCTGTGGGACGTCGTCGGTGCGTTCCCCGCGCCCTTTTCCACATATTCGTTAAGCCTCATCCACGCCCGTCAGACGACACCATCGCCCGGAAAGTCAACGGGTCGGACGCCTCGTCCTTCGCCGAGATCTGCGGATGCTGCCCATCACAAGGTAATCCCGAGTCGGTAGTCGTCTCGCCTATGCACACGTGTTGACCAGCCCGCGCAGTGTGGGGCGTCATTTGGCTCATCATTGCCATCGCGTTCTTCGCGGCAGGCATCCTCGTCGGCCTGGCAGCCTTCAAGGTGTGTACGCTCCACACGCACACGCAACAACACACGGTGACCGTTCTTCCGCTTGTAGGAATCCGCATCGCAGCAAGCACAAGACTCCAAGCACTTCCTGCCCGTGCCGGGCTCGAGCGGCGCCATGCAGCTCTTGCCCGCGACGCTGTCCTCGATGGTGGTGTGTGTCGCCGCCACGACGGCAGTCCTGTTCCGCCGGTGGTAGGTTTTATGACAAGTATGCGGATCTAGTGCGGACTTGCTTTCGCGAACGGACGCTGCTGTTTGTACTGATGTGTTGGTCTTTTCCGACTGCTTTCTTGACATGTATTCCTCAACGCCTTCTTGTATACCTGGTTAATACATACCCGGTCCTTCGTGTAATAACATAAGGCGGTTGATGTCGCTTTGTAGCAGTCCCGAACTTGTGTCATGACGCAGGGACTCAGATGCCCTAGACAGCGTCAATATCGGCGACAAGTCCGATTTATCATCGCAAGGACTTGGAAGTTTCAAGCTGTCTGGGAGTTTAAGTAGTAGCGTCCAGTGGTTTCAAAAGCAACTTGAAGCCCGCAATGAGGTTCTTGGTCAACTGTTCGAACAAAAGAAATCAAATCCCATTACAGGCGCTACCAGGGCTCGAACCTGGGTTTTGGGAAAGCAAGGCTCAGAATCCCAAGTGATAACCACTACACTATAGCGCCATGGCGTCTTCGCTGACATTACAACTGATTGCAGAGTACTCGGCCATCCACAACAAACCTCATTCGGCTTGCTTAGCAGTCAAGCATGACGATCTTTCATTCCGGCGCTGGAGAAGATCCCCAGTCTCCATAGATCTCCATGGACTCCGCCTCCTGCCCGCCCTGGTCCGCGAGGCTCACGGGTCTAACTATCAAATCGGGCCTCTGGATCATGCCCGGCAGCTACCTGAACGACGTTATGTTGGAGAGGGTCTACTGTAGCTGTGATGTTCATATAGGGCATGGAGATTGAGAACTCGATGCCGAGCTTCACATCAAACTGTCAAACAACGTCGAGCAATTGTCTATAACGTAACGAAAGGTCCAACGGTTTACTAGATACATGCAGGGACAGCAAGGCGAGGAACGTACGCAATCGACACCGAGGCCTGTGCCGAGCCTAATTACAAACGTTCGAGCGATCTTGCAGAGGGGTCCTGCTGGTCGTGTCCGAATACATGAACGGGAAAGTTAAAGGGGTCATCTCTGCTACACGGATAGCGTCTTCACAGGGACGTGGTGTACAACAGCGCGAGAACGGATAGCGGGAGAGTGGGAAGCATGTCTGTGAGGCCGCGAGCGTCGGGATAAGCCATTGCAGGCGGAGAACGCAGTGAGGGGTTAGGGGAGCGCGCACCTATCTTGGCGGGGTGGTGGCGTGCGCGGCACTACGTTTAGTGGTGGTGAGTGGGACTCGGCGTCGGGTGGCCATCGCGACGGTGGTGGGTGGGACTCGGAGTAGGGTGGCCTTCACGGCGGTGGTGTCTAGACAATGCGTGTCAGCAATGACGGCTTCAAGAAATGGATGGAGCACTCACGGGCTAGGAGTGGGATGACCCTCGCGGCGAGCCTTGGCGTTCGCAATGGCCCGCTTCATGTCGTACTGCTTCAGCGCCTTTTTGACAAGAACGCCGTCCTGGTTGGGAACCGGGTTGGCAGCGACGAGGAGCGCGAGCGCCATGATGGCAGCGAAGAGGACGAAGAGTCGGGAGTACATGATGAGCAGAAATTAAGCGGATCGAGTGCTGGAAGGGGGCAACGGCGCCGAACGTCGAGGGTGACGACGAAAAACAAAGGCACGAAGCAGGAAAATGAAACGGGAGTGCTTGGCGGCCAAACGGAGGCTGCATGTCGGAGGCCTTAAGTATTTGCGACCTCGACAGGGTTCATGGGATCTGAGATCCATCGCGCCGATGCGTCCTTAGCCACGCAAAATCCCTCCCCTCGAACCGCCCGGCAGCGCAGTCGGCGGCCCCTACCGCCTTGGTCACCGCGTCACCGTGCGCTTCCAAGCGGGCGAAAATGTCGAAGGAGCCACCGGATTCTCCGCCGCATGGTGCCGAGGCTCCTCGCGATTGCCAATTGTGTCCGGGCCAGTGCTGGTTAGGGGAACGCCGGGGCGGGCGCAAAGCCTCGCGCTCCAACGTGGGCGGGATTGATCGGTAGGCAGCATGCCGAGTTTGCAACACACCCGCCCGTATGCATCGCCAAAAGCGCAAAGCGCGTTTCCTGGATGCGCCCATTGGCCGGCGAACCCTTGTCCGGGTTGGACGACGATGATGCTAAGCCGCTCCGGGAGGCGGATAAGGACTGGCCACAATTGCGCAAGTTCTGTGACATTTCGATTCTGACCATGCGATAATACCCGCCGAGCTCGTCTCTGTCAGCGCAGCCCGAGAGGCGGAGGTATTGCGGAGGCGCACAACTCTCTCGTTCGAGGGTGGCTTCGTGAGCCCTATCTCCCAGCACAGGATTAGGGGACACGAGATCTGTGCCAGCTTATCGCCCCTAGTAAGACGAGCGAGAGAGTGAATCGAACTGGCGCACGTACAGCAATTCCGCATACTCCTTTGCGTCACTGGAAGCCTGCAGTATGCCTCGTGTTGAATTGCATGGTAGTATGTTCGCCGCTTTTGTCGCTATTTCTCTCCTGGGGCTCCGAGCTGGGCTGAACATGGAACGGAGGTCACCTATGTTTGACATGCTGCATCGCCGGAAGTTACAAAGGTGGGACACATATCGGCCAGTGCAGATGATGAAGCAAGCCAAGGGTCCAGGCGCGAACGCGGTGTAGAAGGCGCAAGAGGATGGCACTTGGCAGACGATTGCCACTCTTCGTGGTCACGGCGCTCGGCGGTGACAAACCCGCGGTCACAGGCACACTCCCCCGTTTTCGACGTCCTCGCTGACCACCACCATGTCTCGGCCACAAGATGACAGGAACCAGGAGGCGACGGTGTACTTGGTGCGTCCAGAACCCATGTCTCGAATTCGTGCATGCTCAAGGTTTGGACTGCAGGGAAACTTGGACGAGCGGTGCACGGATGCACTCGTTTGGGAGTTGATGTTGCAGGCCGGGCCAGTCGGTGAGTACAGCCCGTTCTAGTTGCACCTTCCCGGCTTAACATGTGGAATGCACGTGTAATAGTGAACGTTCATTTGCCGAAGGACCGTATATCTATGGCGCACCAGGGTTATGGTTTCTGTGAGTTTTTGACCGAGGAGGATGCAGAGTATGCCTGCAAGATTATGAACCAGATCAAACTATGGGGGAAGCCCATCAGGGTGAACAAGGTTCGTAATAATGCCTTTCCTTGGACGAACGATAGCTAAGATGCATCCCTGTTCTCTGCGTTCTGTCTCCGCTACTGCACCCTGCCCCACGACATATCTCATATGACCTCTCGGTATCTCTAGGCTTCTTCTGACAAAAAGCAACTCGACGTGGGCGCGAACCTGTTTATTGGAAACCTCGACGAGAACGTGGACGAACGTTTGCTTTACGACACGTTCAGCGCGTTTGGCATGATGGCTACTACTGCTAAGGTACGTCGTATATCCGCTCGCCACATGCCTCCTCTCAATGTCCCTCTGCATACCCATCCATTTCCTTCCATTCCAACTCCTGATGGCACTCATTTGTCATTCCCCAATCCCGCCTGCTCCACTTCGTTATCGCGAACGATGATTGCGACTGCCACTGCAACTGTGACCGCGCCCCAGATTGCGCGCGACCCACAAAGTGGGAAGTCTAAAGGCTACGGCTTCGTCTCCTACACCGATTTCGAGTCGTCCGACGCCGCGATCGAGTCCATGAACGGCCAGTTCCTCATGAACAAGGCCATCACCGTCCAGTACGCGTTCAAAAAGGATGGCAAGGGCGAACGCCACGGCACCCCAGCCGAGCGGCTCCTTGCCGCCCAAGCCCGCAAGAACAATGCGCTTCCCGTCGCGGCACGCCCGCCGCCAGCCCCAATGGGCGCGTTTGGTGCGCGGCCTCCGATGCCCGGGTACCCACAGGGCGCATACCAAGGACAGTTCGCCGGGGCTCTCGCAGCGGCGCCACCCCCGCCACCCCCCGCTGGGTTCACTCCGCAGCAGACCATCGTCCCCCAGGGCATGCCCCAGGGAATGCCCATGCCCCCGCCCCCGATGCAGGGCATGCCCCCACCGCAGGGTATGCCCATGGGCGTCCCACCTCCACCGCCGCCTGGCGTCCCGGTCTACAACCCCCAAGCTGGGTTCGCTCCTCCTCCCCCTTCTGGCTACGTCCCACAGGGGATGCCAGGCATGATGCCTCCTCCGCCGATGATGGGCCCCCCGGGCGGCATGGCCCCACCACCGCAGTACATGCAGCCTCCGCCGCAGATGTGAAACGCTCCTGCTCCACGGCGGCGGCTCGCCGGGCTATCTCGACTAGCTTCTGCTTCGACTTTGCGGTTCTAGTCCTAGCATCCGGCTCTGTATAGCTCTGTATCTGTATCTGGGCCAAGTCGGATCGACCGTGGCGTCCGCCTGGGTGCGGTGTTCTTTGGCCGTAGTACGTCCCCCGGTGACGTTGTATCGTATCATAGTGACTATGACTATGACCATCGCTCTCTAGGCCTCCCCCCTTTCCCGTTCGCCGAGCGTGCAAGGCAACGTGCCTCGGAACTGGGCGGCCCGCCGTTGTGCTTGTGACATCCTCTTCGTCCGCTTCACCCGCGTCTTATCCCACGAAGAGGAAGAGGAAGCGAAGAGAAGCTCTGGACGGCGTTCGATATCGTGCTGTCCGACAAGCTCAGGCTGGCTTGATTGGGTTTGGTTCCCAGGCGTGTTAATGAGGTGGCTCCTGCAGCTCCACCTCCACCCATGCACGTCTAGGCTTCTTCGCGACAAAGCCTTCGGTCTGCGGAGGGTGCGGCAAGAAGAGTTCCGGGAGCCCCCTCTTCTCCCGCTCGTTCCTGGGGCTTCTCGCACCCGTCGCGACGAGCTCTGGCGTGCTGCCGCTGCTGATAAGTGCTCTGCGTGGCCTGCGTGGTTTGAGAGGCTCGATGTGCTGCTGTACCTGGCTTACGCAGACGCATTGGCTGCTGATCATGTTTGCGTTCGTAATCTGGCTGCGCAGGAGACGTTCCGGGAGTCGCGGATGCAAATCAGGTCATTGTGACGGGGCGTGCGTACCTGACGGACGTCGTCGGAGAGGCTTGGCGAGCGTCCTTCCGTTGTGCGACCTGACACGGTAACTAGAGGTCTGCATAATGTACTGACGGCAGCTAGGCACAGACACGCTTCGAAACTTTACGACCTGGGTGAAGAGCGAAGGGTCTTAGAGGAGGCCAATGGGCGGGCTACCGAACAGGCTCGGGCCCGTCGCGATGGTCTTCCGGCGAACCACATGCAGCTGACGTTCCTGCTGTGCACCGCTCGCCGTCAGAGGGCTTCCGCCATATACGTCATCAAGTGGCACGAAGCGAGGTGGTGTGCGTATCGTCCCGTTTTTAGCAATCTCGGTGGTTGATACCGCGCGTCCTAACCCTCGACGGTCTACAGTATCATCCTCCCTCATCGGTGCATCCGCGGACTGCACGGCTCTTCCACTGGCCACCTTTTCTCCCTCTCCCTCTCCCTCTCTCTCACCTCACGTCTCCTGCCTTCACACAGTTTATCTCGGGCCCCATCGCTCCACCGGTCACGCCTCGACGTCCGGCACCGCGCTCCTCCACCTTACGCCCGCCCTGCGTGCGACGTCGAGGGCGATCTGGCGCACGGCGCGCACCTCGGAGAGCTCGGCGCCCGCCCGGCGCGCGTTGGCGAGGTGCCAGCCGAGCTGGCGGGGCGCGTCGATGGCGATCGTCGTGGCGACCATGAGGTAGATGACCTCGAGGACGGAGAGGACGTCGGTGCCGCTGTAGGCCATGCCGTACCCGATCGTCATGCAGAACCAGCCTGGACGAGGGCAGACGGTAGCGGGGCGATATTTGGGCGAAGAGGGGACGAACATGGAGCGCGAGGATGACAGGAAGAGGGGAGGGTGAGATGCATGAGGCGGGGGAGGAATGGACGGTGCAGACTTACATATGTCGGGGTATGCGGTGTTGAGGAGGCCCTGGACCGAGGGACCCGACTCCCGGTAGATGGTGTTGAACAGCTCCGCGCCGCGCTTGTCCCACTCTGCGGGCGGCTTGCGCGTGTCGCTGTTGTGTCGCCACGATCAGGCTCGCTTTCTGGACGGAGAGGGAGAAGCTCACCGCAGGGTGTCTGTCTCGCGCAGGTGCTCGGGCATGACTTTGTGCAGCGCGATGAGGCTGTCCATTGCCTGCGAGCGGTGCGTCTGTTAGTATTCCGGTGTTTGAGACCGCGCTGTTGTCGCGCTATCGTTCCCTCCCCCGCTCGGAATGTACGTCATGTTCGGAGTCGAGGTCGGTAACGGCATGATTGCCTCGCTAGGTTCGAGGACCGCATTCAAGTGGTGCGATGCAGATCGAGAACACGTTCTCCAAACCCTGTCCGCGCCGTAATGCACTGACGAGGTGAGCGATAAATGTATCGTTCTCGTTAGGGAAAGGGTGGCAAATTGAGACACAGTTTTGCAAAACGCGGTGTACACTGTACAGTGAACTGAAACAACCATCGGCGTTGCCCCTGTCTACAGGTTTTAGTCCCCTGACGGTGGGATCCCCTCGGGGGCAACGCAAGTAAAATGCTCGTATACTCATGTAATTTGGATGTATGATTATCATTATATTCTGCACAGTGTGCATAGGTGCGCGTGATGGACAAGACGATCGGGACCGGAACGGCGTACAGGTACACGGCGGGGGACTCACCCGTGCTATGCCGCTGAGCAGCCCCGACTGGAAGACGGCCTCGCGGATCTTGCGGGCGAGGATGAGCTGCTCTTCGCGCGCTGGGCCCTCTTGGGTGCCCGCTGCTGTCTGGGACTGGACGAGGTCGTCCAGGGCGTACTGGAAGACAAGAGGCACGGCTTCTGGGACGTTGGAGGCGCTGAAGGAGACGGCGGCGACTTGGGCCCAGAGGTAGGGCGGGGAATTGGGAGTATTGAGGGGGCGCGCGACCTTGAGGCTGGAGAGGAATTCAGCGGTTGCGAGGTCTGCCATGGCAAGTGAGAATGGTGGGCGCGGCGGGACGTTGGAGAGGGGCTCGTACCTTATGAATGCGCGGATACAAGCTTGGTCACTGCGCCACTGGCGGGTATTTACCGATGCAGGCCTCCTTGGCCATAGGATGAAGACCAAAACAATGGCGACATCAAGAACGAGTGGCCGATGCTGGGTAAGGACTAAGCAGCAGGTGATGGCCACCGACGCGTGTGGGCGTCTGGGGGACGCGTGATGTCATTGTTGGCGTGCAGTTGCCATACCCGTCTGTTCGCACGGACTGGGAGAGCGGGGGGTTGTCATGGGGTCCGTGCTTTCTCCACCCCGAATTGGGCGACGAAGAGGACGCATCGGGCGACCCAGGCGCACGCGCAGTGCTGAGTAAATACACTTTACCCCCAACATTTCTTCGCACGTCCCCTCTTTACTCAACTCCCACCACCGCTCCCCTCCCCCGTCCCCTGCACTTCACACTCCCGGATTCCCCGCTAAACGACTCTAACGACCTCACGATGCGTAAGTGTCCCGACTTTCTCCTGGCGCCGCCTGCGCGAGTAAGACAAGGAACGTGCGTGACTGAGAGTTCCTTGCCTCGTATTAGCGCCCAAGAAACGCGCTGCTGAAGAGGAGGGCGCTGGCCCCACCACCCGGAGCGCAAAGGCCCCCAAGACTGAGAAGGCAGAGGCTGCACCTAAAACTCGCCGCGGCAGTCGCGGCGGAAAGAAGGGTCCTAAGGTACGCCTCTCGTCCTCCTTGCCCCACCGCCCAGTTGACAACTTCTGATGGCTCGTGCTTGCACTTGCAGGCGAACATCGCTGCGTCCGCGTTCAAGGCTCGCGCCCAGCCAATCCACATCAACATCACACACACCGCCCCCGACGACGACGCGGCCAGCGCCCAGTCCGCCGACCCGGGTTTCATCGGCACCACCACCCTCAGCCCGAGCACGTTCGCGACAGGGTCCTACGGCTGGAAGGGCAACAAGCGGTTCACTGTCGAGCTCGAGAACCCCGAAGGCGGCGAGGGCGAGAAGGAGAAGGTCCATGTCATGCTCACGTGCGTCCCTTTTGCGTTTATTTGAGCACCGAGCCCGGCTGACTTGACGTCCCGTCCCCCGCTGAATTCAATTCGACGGATTCGGTGCAGGATCAACGCCACCGTCATTGGAAGCAAGGGTGCCAAGGAGGGCGAGGAGGGCGCCGAGGGGGAGGAGCACGCAGAAGAGGAACATGCCGAGGGTGAGGCCAAAGAGGCTGCAGAGGCCGAAGAGAGCCTCAAGGAGACCAACGGCGAGGGAAAGGCTGAGGCCATGGAGGAGGTCAAGGACGGAGAGTAGCCGACCTCCACCGCCTCCATGCATCTGTACTGCTGTCCGGCTTCATTGTTGCTCGTATCTAATTAGTGCATACGCTGCATTCATTTTGTCTGCTGTCGTACTATAGCCAGTTCAGCACTCACCTGGCAGGGGGCTGCTAGGTGCTTAAATTTAGGTGCCGTCGGCCCTCCGAGATGTGCTTCTCGAATCGTTCTCCGCGAGCAGTCTGGGGAGCCCATGCAAGCCAGCCTGCGAAAGAGATGTTATGAAGGAAGAAAGGAAACCCTCAAAATGCTGTGAGCATACATGCCGCTCCGGATCCGCGGCCGGTAGCACGTACGTCACAGTCACAATCAGATACTGGACCGCGTCTCGGCGCCAACCACGCGTCTTCGCCTGAACCAGAACAACTAACCACCCTCTCATCTTGCGCTACCCCACATCCACCCATCTCACTCTCACAAATGCACTCGGAAGACGACCAAGAGCTCGAGTCCTGGCCCGCCACCAGCAGCGTACCCACCACCCCTTCCCGACGCGGCGGCGTCTCGGTCGCATCGTCCGACTATGAGCCCGACCACGACGATGACGACTACCTCATCCACGACCATGAACCAGACTTTACGGAGCCCTCGCAAGGCTTCGCGACCCAGACCGCGTTCGACGCGTACTTCCTGCACGCGTCAAAGTCTGCACGGACCTCCTCCAACGTCTTCTCCCACCTCGTCCCGCCCCTCACCCCCGAAGAGCACGCCGCGGCGCTCGTGCACCCACGCGAGAAGGACAGGGACAGGGTGCTGTGGACGGACCCGGGCGCGCGGCGGATGTGGTTCAGGCGGCTGAGGACGGAGCTCGGCGAGGGATTCAACGTGCTGCTGTACGGGTGCGGGTCCAAACGTGAGTTCTTGAATGCTTTCGCGATGGACTTGGCGCGCAGGGGGAATCACGTCGTTGTCGCGAACGGGTTCAACCCCTCGTTCGCGTTCAAGGACCTCGTCGGCGCGATCGAGCAGGTCCCCGGCGTGCTCAACAACTCATCTACGTCGACCGCCGCTGGGAACTCGACCGGGGGCCAAGAGGCGCAGACGCAACGGATACACGCGTTCTTCTCGAGACGGGGATCTCCCCATTTGTATATCGTCGCGCACAACGTCGAGGGCAACGCGTTCCGCGCGCCCAAGAACAGGGCCGCGCTCGCCCTCCTCGCCCTCGCGCCCCACGCCCACCTCGTCGCATCCGTCGACCACGTCGCCGCGCACGCGCGCTGGTCCCTCTCCGAGCTCTTCGCGCGCAAGCCAGATCCGCCCGCGCCCTCCGACCTCCCTGCATCGTCTCCCGCGGAATACAAGTCCGAGTCCCTGCAAGAAGAGGATGGGGTGGTGCCCCGGCGCGGCTTCGCGTGGCTCTGGCACGACCTCACCACCCTCGCCCCATACGATTTTGAGCTCGCGTACGCGGACCCGACCGTCCTCGCCGGCGCGGCTGCCCTCCGCGGCACGCGCACCGCCACCGGAGTGGGAGTGGGAGTGGGCGCGGCGGGAGGGGCGGCAGGGCAGGCGGTGGTGGTGACGGAGACGGCGGCGCGGCACGTGCTGGCGAGCGTGACGCAGAAGGCGAAGAAGCTGTTCGTGCTGCTGGGCACGAAGCAGCTCGAGGTCATGGACGCGCCTGGTGGCAAGGCTGGCAAGGGGAAGGAGGGAAGGGACGGGGAGGCTGAGGGCACGGAGAAGGACGGAGAGGAGGAGGAGAAGGAGCGGGCGTACGACTACGACAGGCTGTTTGCCGCGGCGCGGGACAACTTTGTGGCGACGAACGACACGGCGCTGCGCGCGCTCCTGAGCGAGTTCAGGGACCACGGGCTGGTGGTGACGGTCTCGACGGCGGCGCAGGGCGCGGAGGCGATGTGGATCCCGATGCGGCGCGAGGCGCTGTTGAAGACCGTCGGGGAGCTCAAGGCGGAGGGCCATTAGGTACGCGGCTTGTGATGCTCAGTCTGTTCTGTCGTGCTGTCGAGACTTTGACTGTATCTATATGCTTCTAGGGACATGTGTATCATTATCGTGTGGACAATGTGGTATCTCGTTCCCTTCGTTCTCTACATTTCGGGCAGACTGGCAATCAGATGGCTCAAGATTCCAAACTCTTCAGCGATGGCGCACTTGGTAGTGGTAAGGTAACTCACTGTACTCTTCATTCAGGGTCAAGCCTCATCAATGCTCAGCTCGTTCCCAGACCTGTCCAGCAGTTTGAAGATGACAGGACCATCCACCAGCTCCTGCAGGCTTTGTAGGGCCGCCCGCCTAGCAGCCTGGCTCGGCCATACACCATCCGAGTTGTCTTCCGCGGCAGCATGGGAGGTCGAATCTTCAGACCTGTTGCTCGAGTTGCCGTCATAACCATCCAAGTCATCCACCGTTTCGTTCCCATTCCTACTGTCCGCCAAGCCCTCGCTCTCGCTCTCGCTGTCCTCTTCCTCGTCGTGGTCCTCATCGCTTCCCTCCTCATCGCTGTCTTCCTCCTCAGACTCCTCCGAGCCACTGTCCTCGCCTACGAGGCGGATTATCGTCGCCGGGGCGCGAAAAACGAGAGAGGTGAGGCGGCTCCCGCGGGACGCGCGTTCCGCGAGGGCTTCTTGTATGACAGAACAGTGCGACCCGAACAGTCGGTCGATGTCCGTAGGAGAGACCGGTTCTGACGGTGGAGACATGACCGTGCTCCCCGGGACGGGAAATCTGCAAGTGATGGCGAGCTCAGCAAGGGAGGGGCAGACCACCTCGCCGGTAGACTCCTCTTCCTCCGTGTTGCTTGGCTGCAGGTTGTGCAAGATGTACGTGAGCTCGGAGGTGTCAATCTCGAGGCGCACGAGCTGCGGGAACGCGCGGAAGTCCATGTCGAGAACGGTGACGTCGCCCAGGCCGAGTACGAGCCGTGTAATGGAAGAGCGGCCGCGGAAGACGTCGAGGAGGCCATCAGCAGTGATGTCGTAGTCATCCATGCGGATGCGCTCCCGGTCGCGTGTGTGGAATTGCAAGCGATAGCTATGTTCCCATCTTGGGCTTTCGGACGACGCCTGAATATACAAGCAGTCGACGTCGCCGATTGCTGCGAGGAGCGCCTCGTCATCGTCTTTCGGGAGGGCCACATCGAAGTCTTGAAGGTGCATGGATGCGTTAACGAAATGGATGCGAGTGGTTGGGGGCAAGGTCAACCAGTCGAGAATGCCGGGAGGGGTGTGTACTCCCTCTGACCCAATGAATAGATAACGCAGAGAAGGGAGGTCGACGCGCTCGGGATCGTTGCTGATATACCACTCCGGCATGATCTCCAAAGTCTCCAGGCGTTCTCGATAAGGCTCCAAATCCACCGTTGAATCGATCTCGATCCACGGTGGGACAATGTCGGGCTGCGGGATATCCCACCACTGTAACCGCAGATGCTGGAGTGACGAGGCGGTGATGTACCTCAGGAGTGTGTGGGGACAAGTGAGGCGAAGGAGCGAGGGCAGATTGTCGTCGGACAGCACAGTGAGCTCGCTCCATGCATACTTGTAGCAGAACCAGGCCTCATGGAGGTAGCCGGCTTTGTAGTTCTCTATGTCCTCTGTCGTCACCTTGATTTGGATGGTTAAGGCTTCAAGGTTTGGCATCCCGGAGCGGAGCGGAGGCCACAGGCGGCTGAGGTCCCCTTCGCCTACAATCACCTGCAACGATGCGAGGTTCTGGATGCACGGGGTCAAAGACGTGGCAATGCACCAAGGGAACCCGTCGAAGGAGACTTTGATCATCTGCACGTTCCGGGTGGACCGCGCGAGGAGGGTCCTGAGGTAGGGCAGCTCGCTGCGCGACCCTGTCCCGGGGGACTCCCATAGACTCTCCTCGCGGAACTCAGAGTCGGCCACCGCGTCCGCCCAGAATTTCGCCCGATCGAGGAGGATCGAGCGCCATAGGCGGCAGACATGGGGGAGGCGCAAGCTAAGCGCACGGTTATGCCAGCACTGTTCGAGGATTCGCTCGAGGATCTCGGTGGGAAGACGGTGGATTGGGGCAGCGAGGTTCTGGATGGAGAGGAGGGTAAGGGCAAATTTGCGGTATTCGTCCGCTCTAGCCACGGCCCATGCCTGGATGTCTGGGCTAAAGGAGAGCTCGGAGAGGCATTTACGATCTGTGGTTGGAAGGTGTTTCAAAAGTTCTGAGGCACCTGCAATCTGATCCATCGCGATGGTCGGATGGTCTGCAGACTGAAGATTGAGGGTAAGTTGTACGGCCATCATTTCAGTAGCAACAATATACTTACCGGCAATTCGTCCAGAAAGGTGAGACGAAGTGACTCGAGAGCAGTGAGCTATTGACCGATGAGCAGTGGATGAAGCCAGGGAAGGGCGTGGCAAACGCGCGTTCGGTAAAGTCATGGCAGCACACGACTCAAAAATCGGGGCATCGGTCCGGAGTATTGCCTAACGTTTAACTTGAGTGCTTTCAATACGCATCACGATGGTTCTGGTCGAGAAAGCCTCGTTCCTTCGAATTTGTGCATAGATTTGGGTAGCAGGCTGCACGACACAGGCTGAGGGTACTAATGCAGTACGAACAATCTGTCATTCATTTCCAACCACCAGCACACGTCCGAGCTGTGACGGCAAGCTCCGCAGGACCGATTCCGACAATCACTTCGACTGTTGCCGACCAGCTATTTCATCACAGATATCTCTTCATCTTGAGAGCAACACGCCAGTGAGTCAGAGTGCATGTTGGAACCAGGAGCCGAGTTGGGCTTGCATCGTCCGCTAGGCCCGTGCGGCCTCAGCCACTGATGCTCTGTACAAGGGGGACAGTACAGTGTGGATTCCGGGGTACAGGTAGCGTTATGTCTGCGTTCAACGTGTCCGCGGCCACCTCCTTGTAAGAATCGACCTAGTAGTATAGCAGTCAGTGAGATCTCCATCTCAGGCGCAAGCACAAGATGTTGAGGCTCAACCTCCAATGCAACCGAGTGGACCCGGTTGCCTATGCGTATCGCGTAAAGGATTCAGTGGTCGAGTGCGTGGTCTGCAGCGGCTGCGCTGACTTCCTGTTCTCGACGAGCATGTCTGCGGTGTACACGCCCAGTACGGTCCTTGATCTGGCGGCCGTCGTTCTAGAAAGCACGATGACCGTGCTGCGTTAGGGTCGAATGTGCTGGATCATGGTTGGGGGAGGGTTTGTACCCCAATGTGGACGTGTGCCCAGCCGTACGGCGACGTGCAAACCATCCAGTTCAGGTGGCAGCACATAGATTCAGCTCGAGATTCATACTGCTCCAAGTCAACATACAGTACCACAAGGATAGGGTTACTGGGCACAAAGGAGAGTTATCAACATCCTGCACCTTTTAAAACAGGAAATACTGATTCACGTAGAACTAAAAGTTGCGTCGCGTAGGATGGTGTTGAGTCGGTGATCAAACGTGAGTATCCAGCAGTATTCGTGCAGGCTAACAACTTACCCACATAAGCCTACCACTGGCGCCATACCGTCCAAAGGTCTTGAATAGATAAGTCCGACCGCCTAGGACGATCATCCTCATCCATAATAAGACCCATCAAGCATGCAGGGCTCCGCATCGGCTTCCAGACCCACTTCTTCTTCTGGCGCACCATGTGGCCCACACCCGGCAGCGGCGACGCAGAATCGGCAGGGTGCCGCAAGACGAGTCCGACACCAAGGGACCGCACGCAGAGTCGCTGGATATCGTTGAACGCGGCGGCGACGTTCTCTTCCACAGGCGCGTTATCGGCATGGTTCTTTGGGTGGTAGAGAGGATATCGAGAGTGCAATGCGACCTCGGTGTCGTCCACTATGAAGGTGGCAGGGATGACGCCGGCGAACCTCGGGTTGGGATCAGTTCGCGCAAGCTCAGCGGCGAATGCTTCACGAGCGGTCTTCAAGGGCACATCCCACTGGTCGCGGATAGGTTCGAACTGGTCGTCCTCGACGTCCTTGCTGACGAGCGACAAGGAGATGACCTCGAGTGCGGTCGCGGGGTTGCCGAAGATGGGCTGGAGAGGACGGAGATAGAAGACCATGCATCTGTTGTTGTTCAAGACGTGGTCGACACCGCCGCTGAAGCGCACGATCGCGTGTATGATCATCGAGAACGCGTCCTCGTGGACGTTCGCCCAATCCTTGACGGCGTTCGCGAGAGACAACGGCGCGACATACCCGGCCTGCTCAGCTCCAGTATCAGGATGACCATCATGAGAACGGCATGCAGATCTGAGGCGGATGAAATGGCCAAGCGTGCGAATGTGTCCATGACCATGAAGGCGGAACGAGACTCACTTGTGCGAAGGCCATGCTTCCATCTGACAATGCTTACTGCAGTACATGACTGCTCCACATCCACCGCACCGCTTCAAATCTTGCTTTGTGACGTCGGTTCTCTTGCACCAGCCGCACGTGAGGGTGTCCGGAAGGTCCACATACTCGATGGTTGCGGCTGCCATCACCAACACAAAGGCTGAGAAGTACTAGGGATCGTCGTCGAGTTGAGTGGGGAAGGAAGACACTCGCAGTGGAACGGCACAAAGCGAGGTCAAACTTGGCCGCAGGTCTTGTGCAGATCCATCGCTCGGTAATTTCCGACCCGAATCGCGAGTCGGCGTCAATGTCATTGTCAATGCAACAACGTGTCCGGCAATATCGGCCCGAAGTCCAGAGTCCAATCCAGCCAATCCCGCGCGGCCAGTCAGCTTGTGCTCCTTCTCGGACTTTGCTCGCACTCCCGCAATCTGCCACATCTCATGCAATGCACGAAAACTTTGATAAAGCATTCCCTAACGTCCCTGTGTCGGCTCAGGCCCTACGGCGATGCCACCACTGCGCCCGATCCCAAACCGAGGACTCAGCCATCGAATTGAGGAAGTGCACCGGGTGCGGGAGGGCTTTGTATTGCTGCAAGGAATGCCAGAAAGCAGCCTGGCCGAAGCACAAGTGAGTACTCCCCCCTAGTAGCTGACTCCCCTAATCGTTGTGCAACGCGTAGACTTGTGTGCCAGAGCGAGCCCGACGTTGCCGCGTATTTGAAGAACACAGGACAATTCGCCCTGTCTGCTTCACTCCCAGAGTTCATCCACGCACACAATTGGGCCTTCAGAACACTTGTCACGGCTCTCGTCCTCGAGAGTGGCGGCATCGACTGGTCGCAAAACCCACGGAAGATGCTCTACCTCTTCCTCACCCCCGCTGCCACTCTCGGCCTCTCAGGGCGCAACCCGGCACGCACGTTTCGCATCCAAAGCCACCGCTTTATTGTGCTTGACGAGCACTTTGCCTCACAGTCCCTCGCGGCTGAGTACTGGACGCCCATGCGTCGATCGATCGAAGACTCGTTCCGCGGAGTCCCCTGTTACGCCGGACGGCTCCCCGTAATATGCTTGGTTGACGGCCCGGGCGTGGACGTTATAAACTGGCATTCTACCCACAGTTCAGGATAGTGCTGCCGCCGGTGTTTGAGGACAAGTTGAAGAGGGCCCTCCTGGACGACGTCGTCGAGCTCTGCGCCGGGAGCATCAATGCGAGCATTCCGCTCCGCTCGACAGAGTCGAACAATGGCTCGCTTGGGGTAATTCTGGCACTTCCTGGGTTCGCTCCCAGGGTTCGTTGGTCTGGAAGCCGCTTTTCTCGGGCTGGATCGAATACCGACCGGGAGAGCATGAAGATCTGGATGAAGTGCCGGGCAGACTGAAGACCGGTATCTCCCCGCAGGAGATCATGTTCGCGTTCAAAACGCTTTGATGCAGCGATGGACACTCCAAATTGGTGGATATATGCTCGATGGGTTGCCAGCGGGAGGAGGGTTAGCGGACTCCGTCAACTGGCTGGCCCCGCGGAACACTGGCTGGAAGGCAAGCTGGGCTTGCGCGCACACGTCGTAGAGGCGTTCGGGGATTTCACGTAGCGGTCATCGACATGGTCGTGTCAGGCTATTTGCACAGGAAGCTCCCGTCCGCGACGGCTGGCCAGCTGTGGTCGGCACGTTCGCGTGCAGTCTGCGGTCCCGTGTTCGCTTCGAACTCCATCAAACAGTTGGGGCTGCATAAGCTCCTCCTCGCCAACAACGTCGAGCTCAGCATGGCGATCAGCAAGCGCGTCAGGATACTGGAGGAGGTCACAGACGAAGGTGCTTAGCGACGTCCTCGAGAGCGTGCTCGGGGCACTCTTCGACAAGGTCGCTGTGATCATGGAGATGGTGCTTGACGACTTGCTGAGGCCTGACCTGCCGAAGGACCCCGTTACGGAGCTCATGGTGTGGGTGGCGCAGTGTGGGAGCAGGTGCAAAAGCTTCATGTACGTCAATCTTCGAGCAGCATTGTCGAATATTCCTAACTCCCGCTATGGATGATATAGGAAGGGTCAAAGTCGACAGGAGGTCCACCGACACGACATCCATGGCACGACCGTCGTAGGGCCTGTTGCTGCGCCCAATCTCTCCGTGGCCAAGGCCCTCGCGGCGGAACGGGCCTCCGAACTGCTGTCAGATCCTGCTGCCTGTATCACCCCACTTCCTATCTCGCGTATGCACGTGTACAAGGAAGGGTGCTGCTGCGAAGCCGCTGCCGCCACCGTTGCCTTTGGATGACAAACGACGGATTTTCGATGCTGGCGCAGATTATCGTGGCAGAGACGACGAGAATGTGGTATTGGTCGGGTTGATGTGGGAGCGCCACGCTGGAACTTGTGCCAGAGCTGGACGTCAACGAGGCTCGTCGTTACACGAGGACGTCGTGCGCCCCTCCGATTTCCTTCACCCCATTAGAAGCTCCGCAAGCAGCGAAGAGAAAGTTCTCTTATGTGTCGCTTGTCCTGGTCTTCTGGATTTGATTTCCCCGTTCCATTCGTCTGGGCGAGCAAGATGTTCCCAGTAAGTCGCTTCCCACGCTCCATCTGGCTATTTGCTAATGCCGTTCGTCGAAGTCTTTGCGACGCCTTCTCGTCTTTCAGGGCTCTGCACAACGTTTTCAAAATCTGGCGGTCATCCCACCTAGAATGGTCGGCATCATACGATGGATTGATACCCTCCGATACTCGTCGGACCACGCATTGATGGTCTATTCGTACCCTCGACGCCTGGCTTCATCTCAATTCATTCTTGACCTGTTCCCTCAACCGCGCGTCATAACCTCTCTCGTTCGATGTGCGTTTCATTGTCTGTTGCTCGTGGGTCAAGCCCATTGACTATCATTTCGGCGCACGTTCCCTTCAGCTTAGTTTTGTGCAAGTGACGCTTGCTGAAACCCGCCTTCGTGCGTTCTTTCCGACTGATGTCGACCAATCATTGAAGGCGGATCGCACAGAGAACCTCGTCCTCATGTGTCTATTCCACGACGGTTGCGTTCGGGGCGTTCTACAGGTGACGTACGGGCATCCTTGGCTGCGGAGTTTCTCTGTTGAACTTCACCCTCTGGAGACAAAAACGAAGCGACCTCTGGATGGTCGAGGATTCGCTCGGAGTCGAAGGCATGCAAGTCAGCTTCTCGGCATTCCTCGGCATCGTTGACTATGCAGACAGTGAGTTCCCGAAACTAGCGAAGACTGCGTGGGTCATTAGTGATATATATCCCTCCCTCAGGTGTTCCAACTAGAAGCGAACATAGTGTTGTTGTTTCCATGACCAGCGTCGGGCTTGGTGTTAAATTGTTTGTACGGTCGGAAGTGTGCGACGGGCGCTGGCCGAGTTTAGGTGACGAACAGTGTAGGGAAACGCGATTGGCCCAACGCGGCAAATTATTCCGACGACTAGGCTGCTGCTGAGTCGGTGAGTGCATATACGTATTGGTGGTAACGTTAGATTCCCAGACATCGGAGGGCGCGCATCGGATCCTGGATGTTACGTGTACCTCCCTCCAAGAAGTCAAGGAGCTACACGGCGAGGGTGGACTGTTTGCGTCTCGAGCTATGTTCTGAGGATGCGGCCGTTCGGTTTGCGCACTTGGTCGTTCTCGGCAACGAGAATCGCCTCGCGAATTGCCAGCGTTGTGTTGTTTTTTCACAGTTAGTGCCATCATTCGCTTCAAGCAGGGGTCACGGGAAAGCCGTGCCGGGGTTTTGTTACTATTAGGCCAATTGGGTGTGCGCTGACTCGGCTGTTATCTGTGTAGGGTGTTCGCATTGCCATACCACATCAGTGCTTCCGGGAATTGCTTAACGGTGCTTAACGGGGCCATTAAGCACCGTTAAGTACGTTAAGCTGCCGTTAAGTACCGTAAGCCGATAAGCCGTAAGTAGGTCTAGAAGCGCCCCTAAGTTCCGCCACTGACGACCTCCCTTCTACCAGCACCGCTCCCCCACACTCTGACTGGCACACGGCGGGGGACAAAGAGATGTCGCCTCGACACGTTGGAGGCAGCAGCTTGCCCAGGACATCCATCAAAATCCCGGGGGGGGACGATGGCCATTTTCCGTTAAGCCGTTAAGCAAAATCCGGCTTTACTGATGACCAATGCAATCCCGCAATCACCGGTGGCGCAAGGTGCTCACTGCGGCACCTTGTCGCGCGAGACCCAACGCCAGAGGTCGCGGGCGAATCGGCACCATGCATTCGCGCGCGAGTGCGACGACGAACGTTTCTCGAGGACCTTTCGCGAGACGGTTAACGTCCACACGAAGCGCTGACAACACTCGCAGACGAGATTGCAAGTCACCTGGCCAACGCTTCTCGCTACCAGATGCCCGCGGTATGCATCTGCCCTGAAGGAGAAATCCTCACCTCCTCTCTAGAAAAAATGTCTCACCTTGACATATTTCTATTCGCCCGCTCATACGCTCACCTCTGCATCTACGGAAATGGCATGATTTCCCGGGTCGTTCAGTTGGGTATTTAAGGAGGCGCGTCCCCTCCCACTGCTCCTCATTCGACATCGTTCGAACCCAGCCAACCGCCTCACAGCACCCGCTTCATCCCTCTCACTCCACCTCTCTCGTCGTCGCCATGAAGTTCTTCAGTAAGGCCCTCACTGCTGTCGCAGTCATCGCTATGGGCGTCGTCGGTGCTCTCGGCCAGTCTGAGAGAGCTGTGGTCGACGGGATCAAGAGCGTCACCACCGATTCTTCCACCCTGCAGTTCTCCCTTTCCGAGTTGACCGTGTTCAACTTCCCGTCCAAGGGCCTTGTGAGTAATGGCCCTGTTCCTTGCTGTTATCTGTGCGCTTACACGCACCGTTCTTCCAGGAAATCGCTAATGGGCTCAAGAACCTCACGGTGTCGATCACCACCTTCACCAAGAGTATCACCTTCGTACGTCTTGCCTCGCGTATGCCTGTTGACCGGCGTGGACTCATGGGATTCTTCACAGACTAACCCCAAGCCGTTCTCCAACGACGTTGCCGAGGAGGTCGTCGACGTCCTGACCGGTTTTGTTGAGGTTCACCAGTAAGGCCCATCGTCCCTCAGAGCAAGGGCAGCGATTGATTCCTTGGCTTCCTTACCCTAGGCTGCTGCTCAGCACGATCATCGGCAAGCACGTACGTTGTGTCGCCTCTTCTCGCTGCCTGTACAGTGCACTTAACCCTTCGCAGTCTCTCGCGTCCAAGTTCTTCTTGACCGCCCCCATCGCGGCGGCTTTGCGCGGTATCGAGGCGGTCGTAGACGTACGTCCAGTTATCCATGATTCGTCTGCTAGTGCTTGGCTGACGACCGAGATGTCTGGCCAGACCTTCGCCTTCACCTTGATAGGGTTGATCCCGACTCAGGAAGCCGCGGCTAATGTCCAGTTTGTGAGTCGGTTGAGATGCGCTTGTAAGAGAAGCCACGGTCACTGATCAACTGCACAGAGCGCCTTGACCGTAACCTTCAAGCAGGCCACAACGACCTACTCCTCCTAAGCAGCCCTATTTAGGGTGCAGGACTCACGTCACCTACTCCCAGGAAACGTCAAAGGCAACGGTCATCCGGTAACTGCGCAAACGGCTCTATATCCTCGATACCTCGCACTCTTGCAATGTGCGCTGTTTTGTATTCCTATCCGTGCTGTGCTTGTGGGTCATGGTCATGTAACGTTTGAGTGTTCTTGAAATCAATGTTGAATGTGCGTTTCATTCCGGCGGCGCCCGCGCTGTAACTGTGATACGGCCAGTGGCAGACTAGCAATAAGCCTTAGACTGGGAGGGTGAATACCAACTCGAAGCTGAGGATCCCCAGCTCCAAAGTGGCTGTTTATATAGACCTGCAGCACCTGGCTGACTAACCTACATATGATACATGAGTAATCCTAAAGAAGGCGTTAGAATGTCATGGAATGTCCGACCGGCATATGCTGAGTAAGGACTGACTAAAGATGAGTAATCGTAAGTAAGCGTGATTTCGTAACATTACCCCCCTCTTTAGCATCAAGTCCTCTGGATGCTGACGAGGTAATAGGTAAGGTTTTAATCGTTACTACCTGAGATTTCCTAATGATTCTGGTCATCGGATAATTAAGGTGAACTAAAGGTCCTTCTAAAAAAGTAAACGAGTGAATCGAAGGGCGTAATACCATTACTGCTAAGGGTTCGTTTTGAGGAATGCCATTCCCCTAAGGTGGTATAATACGGGGATCTCCGCGCAGGATCTCCTCACGTCTGCGATGACTATTAAAGGGAATTGATATAGTAAGGAATTAGTCTAGGGCTTTCATTCGAATATATCGTAATATATGATTATCCTGTTCATTCGTAGCATTAGGATTCTTAGATTTCCAAATATCGTAAAGTTCAGTCCAATAATTCCAAGAGTCCGTATCGTAAAGGTATCGTTTATCATCCTTGTCCGTGGCGGAGAGTATAAAACGAGTGTGTATGCGTGGAGCAAACTTGTTGGCGAGGTGGAAAGCAGCGATAAGCTTCTTGGCTTCATCGGTACGAAGTGTATCTGCATCCGATGGGACCCATTCTCGATCGGCACGTGTAAGTCCATACCATTTGACCAGGTAATGAACTTGTCGAGCGCGATCGGATCCTTGTACAATCTTGGATTCTAAGATTGTTTCGACTTCCCGTTCAGGTTCTAAAAGAGTAGGTACTTCTCGATTAGCCTTGGATTGGTTTGGGAATTCGGGATCTCGTGCAGGGGTTAGAAGCACTTCGTTGAACACGGGATGTTTGAGTTTCCATTTGGATGGTAACTCTAAGCGATATGCACTAGCTCCGATCTTTTCGGCTATCCGGAAAGGGCCGTAGCGCTTGTCCTCTAGCTTCTTGTTGGGACGATCGGTGGGAAAGTCTCGTGCGTCTATGTATACTTTATCGCCTATCTTGTATTCTCGTGCTGGTCGACGATGCTTATCATAGTGTCGTTTCATGGCACCTTGCGCTATCTCCAGCGCTTGTTCGGCCTGTTTCCCAATGCGTTGCATTCGCTCAGCAAACTGCTTGGCGGACTCGTTGATTCCATCCTGTAGCGTCTCAACTCCGGTATTGGGGTGATGGCCATGAGTCATGAAGAAAGGAGACATCCCTGTGGACGCTTGTACTCGACATCGGTAGGCGAACTCAGCTAGTGGTAACCATTCGACCCAATCGTCTTGCCTATGATTGATGAAGATCCGTAGATACGTCTGGATCTCCTGGTTCATGCGCTCGGTCTGACCATCTGTTTGGGGATGATAGGCTGTACTGGGGTTGCCTTCTATCCCTAACTGACGGTAAACTTCCTTGGTGAAGGATGACACGAGTGTGGGACCTCGGTCTGACCATATGCGCTTAGGCAGACTGTGGGGAACGACCACGTGTTTGATAAAGAGTCGAGCTTGTCCTTCCGAGTCTAGTGTCTTAGAACAGGGAACAGCGATGTAGTCTTTTGACTTCATATCGACAAAGACTAGGATGGCGTCATGTCCGTTGCAATTGGGAAGTCCAGTCATATAGTCCATGGTAACGAATTGCCAATTTTGATCGGGAATAGGATTGGGGTTGAGTGGTGCGGCACGTGGTTGACGATCGATCTTGACACGTTGACATGTGTGGCATCCGGCGACATACTTGATTACGTCTTTCCGAATGGAAGACCACCAATAAGATCTTGCGATTAGATCTTGTGTCTTGACTGCACCTGGATGTCCAGCTGCGATCGAATCGTGATGTGATGCGATGACACGTCCGCGGAGTTCCGAATGGTTCGGAATGACCATCTTCCCTCTCCTGTAGATTAAGCCGTCCTCGGCTAATTCCCAATCATTATCTGTTCCTACTTTCTCAACGACGGAACGGTCATAAAGTTTAACGTGTGTCAAACACATTTCCTTTATATTATGTGCGCCGTCTATCGTATGAGAAGCTGCAAACCAGTGTTCTTTGAGCAAAGTGTAGTCGTTGACTATGGGACCTGTTGCATGGTCCACGCGTCTAGACAATGCATCTACTTTGCCCATGGATCGACCTGGTTTATGAACTAACTTGAAATGGTAGTTCGAGAGAATAGTTGACCAACGCGCTTGTCGAGCGTTTAGTCGTTGCGGTTTACGGAAATATTCAAGATTCTTGTGATCATTATGAATCTCAAATTCACGCGCATTCTGGAGGAAATGACGCCACTCCTGAATTGCGGTGATAACCGACAACATCTCTCTATCCCAAATCTCGTAGTTGCGTTGTGCAGGTTGTAAGGAATGTGATAAAAAGGCAATAGGTTTCCAAAGTCCGTCCTGCTTCTGCGAGAGCTCAGCTCCGATCGCGAAGTTTGAAGCATCGCATTCTACCTTAAAGGGATCCGTGTCGTTTGGTATAGCGAGCACGGGGGCGTGAGTGATTGCACGCTTGATTCCCTCAAAAGCGAGCTGATGCTCAATAGTCCAAGACCATTCATTAAGACCCGTGAGACGATTCAACGGTCCAGCAATCTTCGAGAAGTCCTTGATAAACCGTCTATAGAAATTTGCAAATCCGAGGAAACCTTGTACATCACGTTTGCACGTGGGGACTGGCCAATCAGTAACGCCTTTGATCTTGCCCGGATCCATACGGATTAATCCGGGGGCGATGATATGACCTAAGTACTCGGTTTCTTGAGTTTCGAATTCACATTTCTGTGGTTTACACGTAAGGTGATTGTTTCGAAGGATCTGAAGAACTTGTCGAACAATGCGTCTATGCTCTACTAAATCGGCGGTGCAGATGATAATATCGTCCAAATACACAATGACTTTTCCACGAAGAATCAGATCTCGAAAGATCGTGTTCATCATCGTTTGGAAGGTAGCGGGGGAATTCGTTAAGCCGAAGAACATGACTAGAGGTTCATATAAGCCGCGATTTGTGATAAACGCTGCTTTTTCCTCATCGCCATCGACTAATCGAATGTTGTTGTATCCCCAACGGATGTCAAGCTTGGTATAGTATTTGGCGCCTTTTAGCCGATCTAAAATTTCTTGCATTAGAGGAAGAGGGTACACGTTTTTCTTAGTCATGGTGTTCAGCTGTCGGTAGTCCTGAACAGGACGCAGCTTCCCATCCTTTTTCTTGACAAAGAAGAACGGTGCTCCCCACGGGGATTTCGATGGACGTATTCGACCCGTGGTAAGATTTTCCTCTAAGAAGACATCTAAAGCATCTTGTTCGCTCTGGGTCATGGGGTATAGTTTACCACAATAAGGTTTAGCGCCTTCGACTAGCTCAATCGCGTGATCATAAGGCCGTCGTTCGGGAAGAGTAGAGAACGTCGCTTCGTCAAAGACGTCACGGAAATCTCGATACTGTTCTGGGACTATTTCCTCGAACGTAGGTTCTTTCTTAGCCTCATTCTGTTTGATCGCGATTTCCATAGCTACGGAGGTCTTAGCGCGAACCTGAACTGATCGGGCTTCAAGCCACGATCGTACATTAAGGGAGAATACTCGTTCACCAGCGCTGACGATATGTTGGCAAGTACTCGGACATCGGTTGAACTCTACTGTCTTGTTCTTCCAATGTATTGACGGATTGTGGTGCTCAATCCAGTCATGTCCGAGGTAAATGTCCATTTTGCCTAAATCAGTAACCAAAAGCGGGATCCGCTCAGCATGGTTTCCGATTATGAGTTCTACGTCAACGTAATGCGTGATTCGGCCACCCGTGTTGGGAGATCCATCGGCGTTGAACACGTCAATAGGATGAGGGAATGGCTTAGGCGTTAAGCCTGCACGCTGAACGAAGTTTCTATTAATACAAGAACCGGTGCATCCAGTGTCCGTGAGAGCCTTGGTGTCGTAAACCTGAAGAGTTTCCAGGTTTTTGATCATGACGGGCATGTCTAGTTGTTTGGTTCCGGTGCCTCGTACGACCTTGAAGTACGAAGGACCGTAATTCATGACCCGAATGGCGTTACTGGGTTTGGTTTTTGGCTCTATCGCACACGTAGATTTTTTACATGTTTTTGTATTTTTTGAAGAGAAATTAAGCACGGATTCCCGTCCGCCGCGCTGATCGTTGCCTGTATGTTGGCTCCGACGATCAGTCGTCTCTTCGGTGAATATAATGTTACGTAACTGAGTATAGTCCGGTGAATAAGTAGGCATATCCGAGTCCAAGACAGAAAAACGATTATTGTACAGTGTCGAGCGAGGCGTGTGTGCGCTCACGTCTGCTCGTAGGGAAAAAGCGAATTGTCTATTTCATCCTCAAACTGGGATCTAACGTCCGCATATCCATCTTCGTATGATGTCTGCTCCTGTTCCTGTCCCTGTTCTTGACGGTATCCGGGTAACTCCTGCCCGGTCATCTGTGCGAGGAAGTCCTCGGGATCTTCGGCTGCGAAATGCCGAATCTCCGCTAGGAACGCTTCTCGGTTGTCACGTTCTTCCCATCGCCGCTTCTGCGTGGCCGCTGCTCCCGTGCGATTAGGGATGTGCCACATGTCTCCGCACGTGCCCTTCTCGCTTTGCTTTGCTCCGCACTTCCGGCACGGACGCGCTCTAAGCCGATCAATGTCCATCGGCTGTCCTGCTCCTCCATAGGTGACTCCAGTACCTGTGCGTCTATCTCCTGGCATCATAGGAGGTGGTGGACGAGGTACGTAGTGCTGAGGTGGAGGTTGTCGAGGGACGGGATATTGCGCGTATCTTGGCTGAAATGGGTACTGCGGAGGGTATTGGGGCGGTGGGTATCGCGGTGCCGCGTGTTGCTGCGGTAGGGGACGGGAAGAAACTCGTGGGACGAATTGCTGCTGTAGAGGACGTCGTTGTGCTGCGAAGGTTCGATGAAAGATCCGCTGGTCGTTGTCGAGCTTGATCACGAGGGTTTTCCACCCGTCGTAATTTGTGGGAGGATTGGGTGATGAACTGATCCGCTCGTGTATGTGCTGGGGAAGGGCGTTCTGCAGCCGATACATGTTGATTGCTGAGCTGCGATCGGCTACAGTTTCTCCAGCTCGATCCATCAGATCTTCCCAATGATCGAAGAAGTCCTCGGCCCGTTGTCTACCCATCGTAGTTTGACTAAGCTCGATGATCGCATCGTTCTGATAGTTCACAGGCTTGAACTTGTTCGTGAGAGCGGTCCAGAACGCTGCTATATCGGTATAGTCCCAAGAGTTATTGTTCGCGACAAACTTTTCCCTAACTAGATTCCTCTTCCACCTGTCTACATTCGCTCCCCTGATCCGCGATAAGATCATAGATATCGCTGAATCCTTTCCCAGGCCGGCCACGTAGACCTGCATTGTAGACTTCCATTCTTCGAAGTCTGGGGCGACTCCATCGAAGGAGTCTGGTTCGGCGATTTTTGGGGCGGAGGCACGGACTTGGTGCGCTGATCTGTTTGCGATGCTGTTTGCGAGCGCCGTGAACTGATCTTGGAAGAATTGGCGCGTTGCCGAGTCGAATGCCATTGCTTGCGCCATTGCTCGATGACGGCTGGGTGATTGGCTGAGCGCGGGGGTCTGGGTGGTAGGCTGGATGGTGCCTTGGGGAGTGGGAACGGGTCGTGTGGTTTCGGCGGGAGTGGAATCGGAGACGCGGAGGTTTGCGAGTTCGGCGGCGAGGGCGAGCGAGTCAGATCGATGACGACCTGAGGCTTCTGGCTCGTGGGGAGGGAGAACCGCGGCTTCTTCGGCAAATTCTTGCTGTTTTCCTCGGCTGCTTCCGGAGACCGGGGACGCTTGGGGACTCTCGTGGGAAGTGGTCCGAGAGAGTGGTCGTACTCGCGCTGAAGTTGTTGGCGACGCTCCAGCTCCTTGGACCACGACAGGGATATGGGTTGCGATAGGGGAAGGGGTGCGGACACGCTCGGTCCGTTCGTACGGCTTGGGTTGATGAGGACGCTGTTGGCGTGATCGCTCACGAGACGATCCAGGTACTGAAGCTTCTGTTTCAGATGCTTCTGCTGCCGGTGCTTCTCGTGGGATGATGCGGTGACGGGGGTTGTTGGAGCTGAGATAGTTGAGGGGACCATGCCGGTGGGGACAGGGTTGTTTGGCACAGTAAGCGACCTTCTCTTCTTCTGCTCCGACGTGGAGGTGGGCGTCTTTCCACTGTTTGGTGGTGGTGAGGCACTCGAAGTGCTTGGCGCCTTGGCAAGCCGTATTGCCTGGTGGGCTCGTGCGATGGTTGCACGAGTGCTAGGTGGTGGGGATGGAGACGGAGATGGATATTTTTGAGGTGCGGTGTAGGTGGCGAGGAGTTGATCCCAGAGGTCCATATGACTAAAGAAAAGAAGATGTACGTAAGCGCACAGTAACGCTACGTGAGAGTATTCAAAGCTATATAGCAGTTTTACCGCGGTGTGGCTAACCGGGGTCTCCTGCACGTGATTGTCACACTGGGTGACTGACTATCACGTTTGTACAAAGGATGTGTATGCAGAAAAGAGTACTCTGTATACGTAAAAGTCTGGATGGATTTCAAGTAGGTAACCGTGTCCGAGTTGGTGTGGGAAGGTGATGGTGATGCGACCAAAGAGTGTGGGATGGATAAGGCGTGAGACGTACGCGTTTGTAAGGACTGCGCCTGTGACAAGAGAGTTTGGGATGTGACAGATCGTGACTTGCGATGCCGAGATCCTGGGTATGATCAGGGTTGTCTGAAGGGGAACGTCGGAACCGGAGTCGGAGTACGTGGGTAGTGCTTCGTCGGGGGTCGTGCTTGAACGCGCCTCTACGTCGGCGTCAATGTTCGAGTCGTTAGGGGAATGGGATCGGATCGAATCGGATCGAGTCGAGTCGGCGTATGCTACAGCCGCTGCGTGATAGTCGGGAGACGAGAGTTGAGAGTGGAAATGATACACGGGGCCAAGAGTCGAGTCGGCGTTTTCCTCGGCCGCTGCGCTGGGATCGGGAGACGAGGAACGAGGAGGCGGGATCGGAAGGGGCGGTGTCGAGGTACCGGATGCGGTAGTCGGCGGGGGCGAAGGTGAGTGGACGAGGTTGTGGAAAGAGCCGTCGCTGAGCCGGACAACGTACTCAGGATAAAGCTCTTCGAGGGTGAGGCAGTAAGGGGTCGGAGGGCGGGAGGGTGATGAGGACGCCACGGTTGGCAACGGATACGGTGCGCCGTAGGTCGAGGGGTAGAGGTAGCTTCGAGTTATGATACGGCCAGTGGCAGACTAGCAATAAGCCTTAGACTGGGAGGGTGAATACCAACTCGAAGCTGAGGATCCCCAGCTCCAAAGTGGCTGTTTATATAGACCTGCAGCACCTGGCTGACTAACCTACATATGATACATGAGTAATCCTAAAGAAGGCGTTAGAATGTCATGGAATGTCCGACCGGCATATGCTGAGTAAGGACTGACTAAAGATGAGTAATCGTAAGTAAGCGTGATTTCGTAACAAACTGGCAGTGTACACCCGACAATGAACATGGTCATGGGCTACGGGAACAGAACAGGTCAAGCATTACACCGCTGCGAGTGCAGCACTACATTCCCTGAGTCGACAACTTGAAAGACGACAGGCCCATTCACCATCCCATGCAAACCTTCCAGAACGGATTCTTTAACAGGCTGACCATGCCCCAGCACCTCCCAGCTCGAGTCCTCGTCGAAAGCGGTGTGCGCCGAGTTGCCGGGGTCATCGGGCAACCCGACCAAGCCAACGCGGACCTCCAAAGACGTCAGACGACTCCCCTCCGCCGCGCGTAGGACGAGGACTTGCTCAAGAACAGAGCATTCCTCTTGTAACCGATCCTCGATGCTATGATGGCCTGCATCTGCAGGTCCTCCTTCACCGCCAGAGACGACGAGTTCAAATGCGACGCGGAGTTCGGCTAGAGAAGGACAAGCCAAGTCTGACCGGGTTCGTCTGATATGTTCCGTGTCCCCTGCAGGCTGCAGCTCGCGCAGCAAATACCGGGCGGCACGGCCGCTAATTTCGAGGTGCTGCAGGTGCGGGAATGCGTAGAATAGGCTGTGTTCGAGGTAGGAATTGCCCGTGTCGTAAGCGGAAAACGCGAGATGCGTCACGCGGGCGTGGTCGCGGAACACGTCCGCGAGGCTCAGCCCGCAAAGACCGTGGCCGTCCATGCGCAGACGCTCCGCACCGGCCGTATAATACCTGACGAGGTGCCGCGTTCCGTTCCCAAGCTGCTGGACACGAAGGCGGTCGACGGTGGCAGCGATCGTCCGGAGAGTCCCCCCGGGGTGCTCGAATGGAAGGCACCCATGGATATTGGGACCCCCTCCGTCCTCCTCGATGATGTGGACGAAGGCGGAGGGTGGAATGGATAACCACTCGAGAAGCTGGGGGATGTACCCCCCGAAACTGGCGACGGTGATTCGTAGATGGCGTATGTGGGGGAGTGGGATCCTGCTCGATGCGTCGTGCCACGGGGGTAAAAAGGTAATCGCGCTAAATTCCAGACTCTCCAAGTGCTCGCCGTAGCGAGTCAATTCCCGTCGGAGCACGCTGTCGTCCATGACGGCCGGAATGAGTCTGTAAGCGCGTGAATGGCCCCACCACTGCATTTTGAGGTGGAAGATGGATGGTATGGAGAAGAACTCGAGGAGGGATGGTGGACAGGTGAGGTGTGTGAGGGAAGGGAGATGGTCCACGGAGAGAACGGTGGGCGCGTTCCTCCCCCATCCTGTCTGGAACCAGAGTTGTCGGCCCTCCATGTCGTCTGTCACGTCCTTTTCTGTGACCATGATCTCGATGGTGAGAGCGGCAAGGCTCCGCAAAGTTCCGGAGCAAAGTGCTGGCTATAGCCCATTCAGGAGGTCCGGTTTATCGACCGCCACCTGCAACGACGCAAGGCGGACGACGTACGGTGTCAAGAATTCGACGATGGGTGGAGGAAAGCCGTAGAAGCTGGTCATAACGGGCTGCGGCGCAGAGCGCGCAAGGAGGGTCTCGAGGTACGGTATTTCGTGACGGATGACGGTCCTCTCCTGGTGGAACTCGCAGTCGGCCAGGGCATTCGCCCAGAAGGTCGTCCTCGCAGAAAGCACGGTGCGCCACAGACGGCAGACGTGGAGAAGACGCAAGCTTGCACTGCTATGCCAGGACAGTCGGAGGACTTGTTCAAGGACATCGATGGGAAGACGATGGATGGGAGAAAGGAGGTTGTGGATGGAGAGGAGGGCGAGAGCAAACTTGCGGTATTCTTCGGCCTTGGAGTTGACCCAAGCCTGGATGTCCGAGATGGTTGCGAGTGCTGAAAGGACATGACGATCTACGGTTGGAAGGCACGCTGCTGCCTCTGTGGTGGACATGTATACTGTGTCCATTACTGGAAAATGTAGGAACAAGCAGAAGTCAGCGGAATCGCACACGGTGGGATGTATTACTCACGGTTCGTTGAGAAGCGAATACGAGGAGCGATCAACCAGCCCTCATGCGCTCCGAGTCACCAGCAGGTAAGCCTAGGAGGTGTCGTCTTGGTCTCTGGGAGTCGGGAGGACCTTGTCCATCTGCGTCTCTTCGAAGACGGCGGCAACGGCCGGAGTGTGCTTCTAGTTACCTCAGACCTGATACCATGCACACTGTAACCTTGGGTAAATCGCACTAGGCGGCCGCCGCTGGCGGAACTGGAATACCCTTCCCGGGCTAGAGGCCGAACTCATGATGCATGATGGTTCGAAAGCCTCCGCGGGCACTAATGTCGGTGATAGCCGGTATCCTCCGAGTCGCCCATCTGCTGTGCTCATATACATATATCCTCATACTCCTCCCACTCCCGCTGCACCAAATGCTGGAGAGGAATGGCCATAAAAATTGATGTGATGTCACAGACCACCCGGACACTTGGGCTTGCTGCCCTGTGCCTCAGCCAGTCGGACGAAGTGCCACGCATCCGCCAATTGTATTATCCAGGCGATATGTGGAAGCCCCAGGCCTGGGGCGGGAGCCATAGACCCTGTATCGTTTGGCAAGGTGTGTGCTCCATAGTTGACATATTCGATAAATGCTTGTTCACACAATTCCCGGTTTGCGTATGCATACATAGATCATCGCCGGAACCCTCAGAAAATCGGCAACCCTGCTGTGATATAGTCGCACAGAAGTCCATAGCGGCAGTCACTGTAGACCTATGCACGTGAGCTCGGTTGAGGCAAGGTATACAGCTGTGTACAGTCTCCATCTCACGTAATTGACATCGTGTGAAACCTGTAAGGTGGACTGCCGAGCTTGACACTGGCCTCTATGTGCTTCCGAGCTGGGCTTGTTCGGTTTGTTGACGTGATGATCGGCAATGGGCGATCCTCAAACCACCTTAAAGGTCGTCACGTCGTCAGCCACTCGAGATCGCCCCACATGTGAAGGGACGGCAACCAGGAATTTCAATATCCCGCACAGACCCACGACGTCAGCCTCCGCTCCGACGATGGGTATAAGGACCCGTCCAGGACGCCCACCTCTCCTCACTGCACACCACCACTAGCTCGCACGCACCCTCTCGCCTCTCATGGAGCACTATCTATTCCATCCTACTCGTCCTCCGGACCCTCGTCTCGGATTCGGACCGTGGCTCGCGCCTCCACGGTCTGATATGTCCTCCGGCGCGTCCGCCGCCGCCTTTAGCGGAATCATCACCAACGACGTCCACCTCCGCGCGTCCGCAAAGTCCTTAAGAGCGCCTGACTCAAGGCTTGGACCGCTTCTCGAGGTGAGCGCGTTTGTGCGACAGTGCGAACGATTTCAAACTCTCTCATCTGACGATCAGGCTGCTGTAGGACGAGCGTCGACGCTTCCGCTTCGTCGCCTTGTTCGCGCGCCTCCGGCTGCAGCGTCGAGGAAACGAGGCTTCCTTCCCTTCTGTTCTTGTGTTCGCGCGCCTTCGGCTGCAGCGAGCGGGGAAGGATTGGTGGTCAATGGCTTGGCCGCCATGGGTTGTTGGTGATCGGGGCGGAATCTTTCCTTCTGTATCTTTCTGGTATCTCGTTCCATCTTTAAGTTCTTCGTGTGTGTCCCTTTCTTGGCATAAATCATAAAACCCTGCTGTTATCAAGCAGTCACAACGCGGAGGGACTACGGATTGAAATGACTCCAGGGCAATCGCGGCAAATATACGACCTTTGGCATGCACTAATATTCGATACATCTGGCTAACAGATGGTGGTTGGCTAACTCTCTGTCCACAGCGGATCCGGATGCTCCGAGCGCGACGTGTGGCGTCAATGTCGGCGGGGTGGAGCGGGGCGCAATGCGGGGCCCCGGTTGCGGCGAGCATGATATCGAACGCCGCACCCTTCCCTTACACGTATGTTGCAGCTGACGGCATGTAGGGAAGGATGTACGGTTAGCGGAGTGCTAGTAAATTGATAGGAATGTAGTAAAACATATGCCCAATAGGAATCTGCGGTCTTCCTATCGCACAGTGTGGGATGCATCCCACAAGAGATGCGATGAGCTGGGGGTCAATGGTCTCGCGTTATCATTCTAATTCCTTGTAATCCCTCCAAACGAGGCTCGTGGGAATGGTAGATGGATTTTATGATTTATCGCGAGAAGAGGATTACAGAAGGAAAGATTCCGCCCCGATCACCAACAACCCATGGCGGCCAAGCCATTGACCACCAATCCTTCCCCGCTCGCTGCAGCCGAAGGCGCGCGAACACAAGAACAGAAGGGAAGGAAGCCTCGTTTCCTCGACGCTGCAGCCGGAGGCGCGCGAACAAGGCGACGAAGCGGAAGCGTCGACGCTCGTCCTACAGCAGCCTGATCGTCAGATGAGAGAGTTTGAAATCGTTCGCACTGTCGCACAAACGCGCTCACCTCGAGAAGCGGTCCAAGCCTTGAGTCAGGCGCTCTTAAGGACTTTGCGGACGCGCGGAGGTGGACGTCGTTGGTGATGATTCCGCTAAAGGCGGCGGCGGACGCGCCGGAGGACATATCAGACCGTGGAGGCGCGAGCCACGGTCCGAATCCGAGACGAGGGTCCGGAGGACGAGTAGGATGGAATAGATAGTGCTCCATGAGAGGCGAGAGGGTGCGTGCGAGCTAGTGGCGGTGTGCAGTGACTCGAGAGGTGGGCGTCCTGGACGGGTCCTTATACCCATCGTCGGAGCGGAGGCTGACGTCGTGGGTCTGTGCGGGATATTGAAATTCCTGGTTGCCGGCCCTTCACATGTGGGGCGATCTCGAATGGCTGACGACGTGACGACCTTCAAGGTGGTTTGAGGATCGCCCATTGCCGATCATCACGTCAACAAACCGAACAAGCCCGGCCGAAGCAGACAGAGGCCAGTGTCAAGCTCGGCAGTCCACTGTCCTCTAGGTTCGACGCAATGTCAATTATGGACTCGACGAAGAACCTACTAAGAGCCGCATACAAGGCAACTTCTGCACCTCTTTCTCCGTGTGCGAGTGGAATGAGAGGACGGCCGAATGAGAGGACGGCCCTATGGAGAACCTGACAATTCTTCCCCTGATGTACACCTGATCAAGCTGAGACACACGGTCATCTTGTTGGGTCACAGTGGTATCCGAAGAGAGATGTTACGGTTGTCCTTGGCCGTAAACAAGCCATCGCAACACATAAGTGCTCGTTAGGCAATCAATATGGGGATCGGATGGGGCGCACCTTCAGCGAGTTTTCCGCGGTAGAGCTGTCCCGTCTTGAGCTCGACGGTGATGACGGGTGACGCGTTCCTGCGCGGAAGGACTGACCTCGCGGCGGTGCGAGCAGGGTGCTCCATGTGCTTCTGCTTCGCCTGCTCCTGCTGCTCGCGCTCGACCCGCTGCTTGCGCTCCGCCAGTGCGGAGTCTGACCGGGCGTTGGAGCCAACGCGTGCGAGGAGTCGAATGTCCGAGCTGATGGGCTGTGCCAAGAAGCGCTGCCGTGGGAGCGTGGCGGCTCTGCAGGTCCCTTGGGCTACGAACCTGGCTTGCGCAAGCACGGCTTCGCAGTGATATACCAACATCACAGTTAAAGCAATGTACTTTTGATTGCGACGCGGGCGCGCTCTCCGACATGTACCCTACTCCGAGGTATGCATCGGCGCTCTGCCCAGTACTACGTTAGAACATGAGGTGCATGTCACTCGCAGCATGGATGGGCTTACCTTCTTGCAATGCACCGAGCATCCATGCCGAGATCGTGGAACGCTGAAAGCGGCCAAGAACAAGTTTGCCGAACGACGAGATCGGCTCCGTCCGCACAACGCACCTCAGTAGTCCATGGGCCGTAACACCATACCCGAACGTACAGCCTTCGCTCTCGGGCCTGGGTCGCATAGTCATCGAACTGAGGGCGGTGACGGGGTCATGGAGCATTTAGGTCGGCATGTCTGTGCGCAATGGAGCGACTTGCCGGAAACATTGCGGTCCGAGCTCCGTGTTGTCAACTTTGTCGTTGTAGGTTTCGATCGGCTTTGAGAGGCGAAGGCGCAAGTCGCCGAACCTGCAGCGAGGGTTGGGATGTTCGGCGTTCAGCTCTTGGATCGGGCTACGGGTACGGCCCACGGGAAGGACGACTTAGGGAGGTTCAGCAAAGGGAATGTTTAGAAAGCCGGTCAGAGGACCATCAGTGACACCATAAATGTCGCCTGATATAGCGTGACCGTCGGCGGCGCGTCGTCCCAGAGCGTCGAGAATGGCCCGAAGGAGAGTGCGAGTGGAAGTAATTTGGTGAATTGGTCCGGTTATTGAACTGGGTTTGTCACAGGATTTAAAGAATGACCGGCTAAGAATTTGCAAAGTACCAACCTGTCCCAGCCAGATTATGCAAAGATCACAGAAGACAGATAAATCTCAGTGCGCGAAGGCCGAGTACTGGACACTGAGTAGCACCCAAGTCGCGGTCGTGGTGGTTCTTGGACAAGTCACCGTCCGAAAACGGTCTGATCGCCACACCACGATCCCGTGATCTGGGCGGGCGCTGGACCCAGCATCTCGGCGCGAGGTGACGGCGAAAGGCGGACCAATCAAGGGCAGCGCTGCGGGTGCAGGACTGAGGTGTGCGGCGCGTCCTTTTGCGCTCTACCTTGACCTCAGACCGCTCTGGAGAGGACAGTGTGCAATGGAACGGGGGTCTTTGACTCGTTCGCCCTCCTCTTCTCCATCGCTTGCTCCGGTGGATTCGTCCCCGCCCTCTTCCCCAGACCTGACCGCGCTCTCTACGCCCCCCGCCTCTCCCGAAGCCCAAGACCCCTTCGCAGGCTCGACAAAGTCCCGCAAAAGGCCCCGCATATATGAGCAACATGGCTCACAGAAGTCCATTGGTGCGTTTGACGCGTGTCATCCGGCCGACCGCATCGTGCGCGTGCTCACACGACCGGGTATAGGCATCGCCGACAATTGCTTGCCTGAAGCTACCCCGACGCGTCCGACACGCGTTGTAGACCCCCTATCTGGCTCAGCGAAGCCTCAATGGCGGCCTCACACCTACGAGACGAAGAAAAGCCGCGTCGCTTTCAATGAGAGCGCGACAAGTGCGTCTTCGTCCGACTCCTACACCCCCACAGGTCGATCGGTGAGCATGTATGCTTCTCCAACGCCAAGGAGTCAAACCGTTGCGATGGATGCCGACAACATTGAAGACATCGCTCTTACGGACGACGAGTCTCACGGTCTCGAGGCACCCGCAAGGCCGAAGACTCAGACGAGGAAAGAACTTCAGGATATGTCCAAGACGAGGGCGGGCCTTAAGGACGGCCCGAAGACGAGGAGGGAACTTGAAGACAAGTTGTGGGACGAGTCTATCACCAATGCAATTGACAAGGGAAATGGTATCATTGACTTGAAGTGCGTCCTTGTTCCTTTTGCCCTGGATTGTCCTGTTCATGTTTTCCAACTCTAGTGCGCCAGGCCTCGGCAGAGGAGCCATCACGCGCATTCCCCCCTCTATCGCCGACCTCGAAAGTTTCATTGTGCTTCATTCTCCGTCCAGTGCCCCTCATTCTCCTACTCGCTCGCCGACCCTTCAACCCTCCACCTCATCCTCACGTCCATTCACGCGCGCAACAACCCTTGCCGCGCCCGTGTTCGATGAGCCATTTTTCCGCAGCAAGGATGGCGAACGTCTCCGCGGCACGCCCGTGGCACGCGCGGCCTCTTTGCAAGCCGTCGCTCAGCGGCCGACAAGCCAACTCCGGAGGCGAGAGATCCACATGTTCCTCGCGAACAACTCCATCTCGAAGCTTCCCATAGAGCTCTTCCGGGTGACCGCCCTGACCGTCCTCAGTCTGCGTAAGCCTTACGTTGCCCTCTGTGCCCAGCATATGTGCTCATTCTTCACAATTTGCAGGGTCAAACAAGCTCACGTCCATCCCGCCCCAAATAACACAGCTGACCGCCCTGCAAGAGCTCAATCTGGCGCAGAACAAGCTCCGCTGGCTCCCCGCGGAGATGCTCGACATGCATCTCACAAAGCTCGTCGTCTCCGGGAACCCTTGGCTACCCCCGCCGTCTTCGCAAACCGCTGCCTCGTCGACAAGGCAGGGGGACAGAAGGCCCGTCTCCCAGGCGATCGTTCGCTTCTCCATCCCGCCTCTATCGGAGCTGTGCCTCCGCGTTCTCGTCTCGCCTTACAACCCGCCTTCCTCGCATCCCCCACCACTGCCCAAGCCCGCACTTCGGAATCCACATCCGTCACCATCCGCTTCGTCTTCTCGACATCCTGACCCCGCCTCACCATCCGCGAGCACGAGCTCGGACACGTCGGAACCCACAGCGCGACCGCTCACGACCCTCGAAGCGTGCTACGCGCTTCCCCTGACCGAGGACCTGCGCTACTCCGACGCGGTCCTTAGCCCACTACGCGTGTGCGTCCCCGGGGCCGTGTCGCGGCCCTCCGAGCTCGAGGACCAAGCCCACCCGGGCAAGAAGGCCCGTCTGGAGGGCGAGGACGCCTCGCGCGGCGCGCGGGGCGGGACAAGGCCCGGGGACGACGCGGACAAGACCGAGGGCGACAACGCTGATGATGACGAAGACGTGTTCGCCGCCCCGCGCGACGAGGAGGTCACGGGCACGAGCGTGTGCCCCTCGCCGACGCATCGCGCGGGGGACGGGTCGTCGTGGCGCAGGGGGCGCGTGCCGGTGTACGTGCGTCATGCGGAGGAACGGTGGACGTGGGAGGAGGTCGTGGCGGGCGTGCGCGTCGCGACAGCCGAGGGCGGGGTGCCCGTGCGGTGGCGCGGATGCTCGAGGGGGTGCTTGGCGTTCCTGGATCCAGGCGTCGATGTGCCTGCTTCTGCCTCTGCCTCTGCGCCTTTGTCGGCTGAGGCGGAGGCTGAGGCGGAGGCGGAGGCGGAGGCGGAGGCGGAGGCGGAGGCGGAGGCGGAGATGGACGAGGAAGGGGCGGCGTTGGACCTGGACATTGGCGGGGGCGGCGATATAAGCGGCGACGTTGAGATGGCGGACGTCCAGGCAGGCCTTGGGGGCGACGCGGAGGACTTTGGGGAGGCGTTCTGATTTGTCGCGTTTTCCGTCGCAATGCATATGTACATACCTCCTTCGGCGCAGTGCGATCCGAAGCGGTGGGGATAAGTACATAACTGTACCAGCAAGTTGCTCGTACTCCAGGACTCGGACGGATCACATAGGACGGAATGTATCATGCACAATATATCGAAGATGTACATGTAGCCCAGCGTAGCTATGTCCTTCGTGAATCCCAATACCACAAGGACACTCACGGCGTCACGCACCCACGATCTCGACGCGTTCACCGACGCAAGCGTATTGCGAACTTCCACCAAATCGGCTCGGTCCCCACTCGCATTCCTGCGATATCCTGTCCGACACGCCTCCTCTTCCGTAGATGAACAACGCTGAACGAGAGGCCGACTTGTCAGTTCGATGTGCAGTCTTTGTCCGTGTGGTCCTGAACAGACCTCCACTAGCCCAGAAACAACGGTGGCTCAATACACTGAACGTTCAGTTCTTGATCAGCGGTGCTGCACTGGGACAACAGGTGAGCAGCACATACTCGGTGGCCTGATCAGCGGGAACAAGTCGATGATGTACGCGGGCTCGGCGACGCAGAACCCGATCGACGGGATCACGTCCTTCGCCGGCTGGAGACGTACGCGATCTGCAACTCTAGGTCGTGTTAGCCGGTCGGCGGTGACGTTACGGAGGACGGTGAGGCCCATGGAGAGAAACGTTCGTCGAAATGGTCAGGGAAGAGGGCTATCAAAACATCTTGCCGAGGACGTCCTTGTCGGCGTAGAAGCCGTAGTACATGCATTGGTTCGGGGATTTCTGGTATTCCCCGAGTGCCAGAGGGCGAACTGGGAGTCCCACAGGTGTGTCTTCCGTCCTCGCCTGTGCTTCGAACACACGCTGACGCTAACCAGGCACATATGCAAGTTCACCCAAAAGACTCATACTATCGTCGAAGAAGCAGGTGGAGAGCTCGCGGAGCTAAAGCATCGCCAGCTCCTCCAGGCCCTCGTCAGGGACTATACCGAGGCCCACCGATTGTCAATCGAACAGTACCTCACGGCAAGGATGTTCGTCGTCGGTGGCGCGGAGAACTTCCTCACAATCAAGACATTGACCCTCAGCTGCTCTTCATCACCCTGTGCTACCACGGGCCTCCAGCGGGAGCGGCAACGCCGACGCAGCTCCGGCGGCTCGACCCCGCGCGTGCATTCACAGTCCAGAAGTCTTTCTTCGTCCCCTCTCACGTATCGCGGCCAATCGCCCGAGTACCTCTCAGCTCTGGGAAAACAAACGGAACGACAGGCAGCAGCTCGAGGCACACGAGCGGCCAAACCAGCTCTTCACCGGACTGCTCCCTGTGGTCTTCCAGCCACACCGGAACGTGATGAAGATCGACTTCTACCCGCAGTACTGCAACCCGCTCATGCCGGCCCCGACGCGGTCCTCGCAAGAGGCGGCCATGGAGACACATTTATGGTTCATGGAGGGAGGGGTGGTGTACCGATACTCCGAAGGTTTGGAAGCGGGGTATCTGAAGCGGGAGGGGAATCTGTGGAAGTGGAACCGACTGCCATGCGAGATCCCGAAGTGGTCGACAGCGACGCCGGAGGCTCGCTTTGGAATCGTTGACAGGCTCCTTGCGGAGATGTGACGGGAGGGGGCGTGAAGGGCTTGAGCGTTCGCGTTTCTTAAGCGATATATCGTCTAGAGTGTGTATATCTATCTGTATCCGGACTTGTATGTGTATATGCTACTGTATGTGTGTCAGTATCAGTGATGCGAGCGAGATACAATAAGAGACGGGTATTCTCGATCGCACGGGTCATAAGTCTTCGAGGGTATTCCTAACCCCATCCGTCTAGTTATCCGTTCCGTCACTGCGTCTTCGTCTTCGGCTTGACAGTGGCGGGCCCAAAGTTCTTCACCGCGCGAGTGGTGAACAGTCCAGCGAGCACGACGACGCAGACCGCACGTGCCGTCTCCGGATCGACCGCAGCGATCTTCTCAGCTCCCGCAGACCCAAGCCAGCCAGTTGCGACGTAATGCGCGTCCGCCCAGAATGGTTGGGCGTGCGTGAGGAAGGAATAGAGCCCGGTGATAAGCGGCGCGCACCAGAGGTCGGTCGTGGTCCAACCGTACGGAAGGAATTCGGTGGGGGTCGTGAGCGTGAGAGGGTATGGTTGGAAGAACGAGAAGAGGTTCGTGAAAAAGAAACCGCCGTTCGCGGTGAGCTACCGAGCATGCTGTCAGCATACACGCGCCGGTTGGTAAGCGGGAACGCACCAGAGATGTGAGAAGAAGGGTCCATGGGTTCTCCTTGACCGCCGGGGAGGTATGCTGCAGGACCATGGGTGGTATAAGATCGCACAGAAGGTAGGCGCGACTGAAGGCATCGAGGACCGCCAGGGGAGCCTCAAGCTCAAAGGACGGAATGGGTACCCAGGGCAGCTTGTCCACGGTCGCCTGGATGGCCGTATAGAAGACCGGGACAACCCCGGAGAGCATGAAAGAAGGCGGGATGGCCAGCGCAGGAGCTACGCAATTGCCCCTCAATCTCCCATCGCCTCCCGCAATTGAATGGACGAAACTCACCAATAACGGCCTCGCCTCCGTAGACCACCACGAGGGCTGCAGCTGCGTCCCTTACGAAGGATCGCGGCTCGATCTCCGGGAGGGCAGCGGTCTTCCCCTTCTCGTCCGCGTTGATTGTCTTCTGCTTCAGCACATGGTCGCGCCAGAGTTGCTCGCGGAACTGGCGGAGTACGACGCAGAGACGGAACGCGGCGACGACGTCGAGCGTGCTGAGCCGCAGGCCAAACCACGTAAAGGGTGCCACCGGTTGGAGAATGAGTCGATAGACCTCGACGATGGGGAGAAGTAGGAGAGACATGTCCAAAACGTGGTCGGGTTATGTTAGTGGTCGTCGCGGCCGGCGTTGACCAGCTCTTTCCGTCGTTGCGGTGGCTGGCGGCGGGCTGGACAAACGTGGGTCCCCCACATGATGGGAGCCTCGAGGTGGGCGTTGAGCGCAGCCCGCGCGACGTTATCTTAAGCCATCGAAGAAGGAACATGTTCCAAAAACTAGTGAGGATAGCAAGGGTACAATGGTGTAGTGGCTGTAATGGCCCTAAACCGGGAATGTGAGGTGGTCTAAAGCTCCAACGGATTTAGTCGTCTGTGCGCTGGTTCAAGACCGTCCCCTCCGGAAAACTTGGTTACCTCGTGTCGTCCGTGCCGTAAGGTGTGAACTGACCTGGTATAATACGTCCTTGACTGGCCAGGGAAGCAATTCCGCAACCTGCAGGATGTGCCGAGTTAGTCTTAGGAGATCAGGACGCGTCGTCTGTTCGCGCGGATGGCCCGTGCCCTTCACAAACCCTTCCTTTTCTTTCAATGTTTTTTGTTCACGAAACTTATGTATTTCACTCGCTGAAGTTGAAACGTTGAACATTGTGAGTGTATAGTTCTTCACTTTCACGCTCCGATGAGTATGCCATACATCCATAATAGTACACATAACGACTCGGATACATAGTACAACATAGTTGTTTCGACTTCGGCGCATAAAGGCATACAATGATACATGGCACGGCCGACGTTCTCAGTAGACGGAAATGGACGCACCAGGCGGCCACTCTCGCTAAGCCACTGGCCGCGCCGTCATGCGGATGGCCTGCATATGTGCATGCTCGTCAACCAACTCTTGCCCGTGCTTGGCAAAGAGCCTTACGAGGGCAAGGCGGTTCGGAGCGCTACCAGGAGGCTTCGCCGGCCTAACACAGTTGGCCGCAGCCTCGTTCAGCTTACCCCAGACAGTCCAGTCCGGGAGACCGCAGAACTGGAGGATGACGAGTTCGACGCAGAGCCCGCGAGCACTGCCGGCGTTGATGTCCATCGCGGCGTCCCTGGTCTGCGGCGACGAACGGGATCAGTCGAACGTTGGACTCCGGCCAAAGTCGAGCTAGTGGTACTTACCGTCTGAGGGAGCTTCTTCCAGCCGTCGACGAACATCTGCCGCCCGGTCCGGTGGGCGTAGTACCTGCCGCAGTAGTGCCAGTTGCGGATCTTCCAGTTGTCCATCGGGCCGGGATTGTTGAAGAGGTGGAAGGGGCCGAGCTTGTCGAGCTCGGAGCACTCGGGCGTGACCATCCACGCGAAGCCGTGCTTGCCGGTGAGGATGGCGTCGACGCCGAACGCGTTTAGATTGTTCATGCACACGACCGGCAACTCGAGGTCGGTGCTAGGGGGAGGGAGGGGCCGGCCCTTGGCGCGCTGTCGGCGCTCCCAGGTGTCGGGCTGCGAACGCAAACAGGGGAGGGTGAGCACGAGTACATGGACGTGAAGGGGAGCGGGATGGGCAAGGGGAGAGGACGTACGTGTTCGTACCAGACGACGTCCCGCTCGTCGTTTTGAATGTGCTGGTTCAAGCCGGTGGACTTGCAGTACTTGCGGACGGCATCATCGCCGAAGACGACCCGCCCGGGGACGCGGTCGAGGCCGGGGCCGAGGAGGGAGGCGATCTCGTGCCCGAACTGCATCTCGTCGAACTGACCCTTGTTCTGTGCGAGGACCTTAGCCTCGGAGAGCCGGAGGACGTCCGCCGTGGGCGGCGCGCGAGGCTCGAAGGGTGCGTGCTGAGGAACGGTCTTGACGTTCTTGAGGTGCCGGGGGACGCCGTACTCACGCGCGCGGGGGACGATGGGCGAGTTGGCGGAAACCTTGAGGTGCTTCTTTTGGGCTTGGGAGAGGGCGTCCTTGGCCTTGGCCTCCTTGTTCTTTTTGTACGGGTCGACGAGGGACCGGCGGTGGGTGGTTGGGGTGGTGGGGGTAAGGACGTTGTGGGTGTTCGTGAAGGGGGTGCGTGTGGGTGCCATGGTTAAGACGGGCTAAGAGTGGTGATTGAGATAGAGATAGGTAGAGCGAGATAGGACGAGATAGTAGAGCAAGATAGTAAGAATGAGACTGAGACCGAGACTGAGAAGAGAAGGAGAGAAGATGGTGGAAGAAAGATGAGACGTGTTGACTTACGACCGGGTAGCCGAGGCTCTTATGGCGGGTGAAGGGGGCTGACACCTTGGTTGATAATGATCGGAGGCGGGCATTCGATCGAAATCGAGGTGTACCTCCAACCTTGTATGGTTAAGAGCGCGCATTATGTGCATATAGAGACCTTGCGCTGCAGCGATTTGACAGAGGCACAACAATCAGCATTTTCCAAGTCAAAACGTTGCATATCTGGAGGTCACCTGGGGAGATGGTTGGTAAAATGTTTCGATTGTCGAATTACGATCGGGACAGCCTGAGCAGAGCCCTGTCGGGGGAAAGACTTACACTGCATGCTACAGTGGCAGGCGTGCACGATCGTTTGGAATTATCACCCAGTCAAGCCGCAACTGCACGGAGCTTGTGTGTCTTGTTTGAAGCATGAGGGGACTTTCAAAGTAGAGCATGCAATCACGTCGTGCCGAAGCACACTGTACGTACTGCTTCGAAGGCGAGGAAAGTCAGTACTAGTTTCTAGACCATGTCATACCCAGGGCTCCAGATTCTAGAGCCAAAAATGCGGCCCCGTTGTCGTGTGGAGGAGTACTAGCTGGAGAACATACGGAGCAGAAGGACTGCAGACAAGTCGCCGAGGTGGTCGTCACACGGCATGACGCAAGCTTCAACCGCCGCGCGCAGTGACGCACTGCATGTATCGGGCGCTAGCCTTACCAAATTTGGACGGCGACCTCGACGACCGCGACAACCGGCTGGACCTCTCCCTGCACCATTCGCTCTCCTATTCACCTCGCTTACGCCTGTCACGACATACTGACGCTACTGCATCCCTCATATATGAACCTTCGGCGCTGAAACTTGGGTTATTTGGTCTAGCAACTCTTGCGGATGAAGACTTCGTGGAGTTCCGCGATTTTGGCAACATTATTATATGCGCTACCCTCCTCATCGATATGGCCTTTCTCTCCGAAGAGGTTTAGCGGGAATGGTCTCCTCAGCGCAGGGCCGATGGGGGTGGAGTCGGACATGACAGTGGTCGCGTTTGGGGACTTCAATGGGGATCAATTGTAAGTGTTGCTCGCAAGGGGCTTTTGGGGTGCTGAGAGTTGGTGCAGTTTGGATCTTGTGACTCTTGGAGCGGACAGTCAGACGCTGTATGTATACCTTTGGGACCACGGTGAGCCCCCACCCCGTTCTTGTTAACTCCAAACGTGTCTTATTCGTGTAGAACAATACACCTTCAGGAAATCAACATCTTTCCGACATACTCAGAAAGTGTACAATGTCATACCCGGTGACTTCTCCCAGGACGGAAGGCTAGACCTGCTCGTGTACGGCAAGTCCTCCAACTCCGGCGAGCTGTCAATACAGCTCTACCCTGCGCTACCGCAAGGAGGCTTCAGTGAGTCTACATCGTCTCTCCCGCTCCCGGTTGTGCCTCTCAACAAAGGGCAGATCTCAACCCTGTCTCCGCTCCCGCATCTATCCTCGCACAGCCTATACCCGCGGACATGAACGGAGACCTCAAGATCGACCTCTTTGGCATCCCCTCTCCACAACCGTCGTCTTCACCATTTCATGTTTGGCAGAACGTATGGAACCAGTCGGACCCTCATTCAAACATCTTCAACACGTGCGCGAGGCTGCAGTTTCCCAATGCCTGCGACATACTCGATACTGATGGACGGTATCGCAGCATTACCCCGAAGTTGTCGGGATCGCAATGCACCCTCGCAAACCCACACAGCAATGCCGCCGTTGATCTCAACGGGGACTGCTTATCCGGTGCGTACCAATTTTTGGTGTCGCGGTCGAGGTTCTCGCAGCTCACAAGTTGGCGGTCACTGAACTTATCTCACAGACATTTTCCTCGTCTGCCAAGACTCGGGCTCCAAGTTCTTCCAGATTTGGGTGAACGCGAAGGATCAAGGTTTCATCCTGGCGCAGCAGGGCAGCCTCCCAACCGGCACCCAATCGATCTCTTTCGCCGATATTGGTTGGGCACCCAATCCTCTGCATCGTTTGTGCTTCATTGCTTACCTCGCATTTGCAGATCGAGATGGGACGCTTGATATGCTTTTCGCGAGCTGTTCGTCCGTCTCCTCGTCGACGGGCATCGGCTCGACATGCTCGCTCAACATCGCATATAACAAGCAGCTCCCGCTCTGCACTTCCGCCTCTGGGCCGAACGTCGTGAATGGGAAGCGCGTCTGCCGTCCGCCGGATGACCTGTGCACCGCCGATCCCGACTTCAGTTTTGATCTCCGCGAGAGCCCCGAGAACGACGTAAGCCTTTTTAGTTCTTTATACTTTAATTTTCCGTTAAAATAATCTTAGGCTTTCGTCCGTATTCCCCTGTCCGACATATTCCCACCGAGCAAAGGCTCCCCGACTTCGCCTGGTCTCCTAGTGATGGACACCACTCAGGATCCGCCCGTCCCTGTCCCTATCAAGTTGGGCGATGTGAACCAAGACGGCTTCCCGGACATGCTCGTGATCCTCACCACGGGGAGCGGGTCCCACAGACCGCGTACGCCGAACTTGGTCATGTCTGTCCCGTGCAGCAAGGGTGTGGCGGGGTGTTCTGGGAACGGGAGCGGGCGAAGGGGTTGGCAGGCACTGAAGAAGGACGCGGATGCGCTGCTCAAGGTACAAGACGCGCGGAGCGTGGCGTTCTTGGATATGGACGAAGACGTGAGTCCAGTGCAACTACCAGCGAGCTGAACTCTTGAACCCATGGACGCATATAGGGTACACTGGATATGATGGTGCAGCGTACTGGAGAGCAGGGCGAGGGGAACATCCTCTTCGTGCAGAACAATTTCTACTATGATGCGTTTTTCCTCAAGGCTATTGTCTTGAACGGTGCTTGCAGTAGCGGCACCTGTCCTGCTAGCAACGGTGTAGACAAGTACCATGTGAGTCGGCTACGATTTGTGGTATCGCTGTGCTGATTTGGTCCTTTGGCTTTCAGCCGTATGGCGTGAGCTATTCCGGAGCGACATTCAAGTACACTGTCCTGGACACTTCCGGCCAGCGTTCCGCAGCTCAAGGTATGACAGAGCCGTTCACAAAGCGCCCATGAGTAACCGTATTGCATGACAGTGGGACAGATGCCTCAGGCTGCGTACCAGTCCTTGCTGACGCCATATGTGTACTTCGGGCTCGGCCGTACGAACAACTACATCGAGAACCTCTTCGTCGGGTCAACGAAGCATAGCGAGCAGCACTACATCAACATGGAGGGTGTCATCCCGAACTCGAAGGTCGTCATCATCCCGCCGGTTGGGGGCGAATCTTGGAGAAGAGAGCTGTATCTCCGACCAGGAGATTGGATTCCCTGGGTCACCGTGGCAGTTGTTGCATCGTTGATCCTTCTCGCGATCATCGTGCTCGTGCTTCACCTGAACGAGAAGGTGCGTCATAATCATAATGGAGTGGTGACGTATCTCAACTCACTTGCCACTGCAGAGGGAAGACGAGCTCGAGCGAAGACGGGCATCACATCATATCAATTTCGACGCGCTATAGTACACACATTGCCATTCGTGCTCTATTTTCGTCCCTTTGGCCTTCTCCGGGAACACTTTGTATACATCGACTTATTTTATGAGCATCCACCCGTATCCGTATCGTACAAAGAAAGAAACACTAACTAGTGGTTCGCGAGCTCCCACACCGAGCCGTTCTGTTCGACCTTCCCGTCGCCCACGAGCTTCTTCAGGTGAAGTTCCACACTCTGCGCTGCGGGCCCCCAGAGCTCCTTGGGGTAATCCGCGTAAATGACGGACACGATCCTCTCCGTCGTCCACCCTCCGTCGAACCCATCGGGCTTCTGCTGGAGGACGCGCAGGACCTGTTCCTCGCGCTCGATGCGGTGCTTCAGGTACGTCGTGACCTTGGCGAGGCCGTCAGGTACTACGGGGCCATGACCGGGGTAGACGGTCTTGTAGAGCGGCTCCCCGGTGCCGTCTACGGTGTTGGCAAAGTCGATGATCTTCTGCAGGGACCCCATGTACTTGCCCAGGTCCTCAAAGACAGCGGTGCCTTGCCCCAGGACGGTGTCTGCCGTAAAGAGCGCTCGGTCGGGCGGGTAGTAGATGCACAGGGAGTCGTCGGTGTGACCTGGGGTGTGGATGATGCGCAGCGATGACCCGGGGGTGGGCGGCGTGAGCGTGATGGGGAGGGTGTCGGACTCGGAGAGGTTGTATACCCTGCCGGATGCGGCGGCGGTGAACAAGCCCGGCTCGAGGCGCTCGAGGAGTTCTTGTAACTGCGCATCGGGGGTGGGCAAGGGTATCTTGTGTATGCGCGGGGCGCGGTAAGGCGTCGTGGGGGCAGGTTGCTGGGTATCCCAGAGGTTGCGGAGGAGGGCGACGACGGAGGGCAGGCCGCCGGTGTGGTCGCCGTGCCGGTGGGTGAGGATGACGTCGGAGACGAGCGGCTCTGCGGGATTGTGCTGGCGGGTAGAATCTGTGAGGGCTTCTTGGAGGTAAGGGATGTATTCGTCGCGTCCCTCGCCGGTGTCTACGAGGATGTAGGGGTTGCGTTCTCCCAAGAGATAAGTGTTCGTTCCTAGGTCAACACGCCTGAGTACCATGGCTATGGATCTAATGGTGCTTTATACCCTGTAGTGTGAATTTTCCTGGGTTCTAGGAACGGTGTAGGTTCCTATCAGTACGTTTTATCCGCATGAGTTGAGCGATCGAGTCACGCACCTGCCCCAGAATCCTAGTTACGCTTTTGCTCAGCTGGAATCGACGTCAGTTTGCGCATTCGGCTGTATGATACGAAACTTAACTTACACGAGCAATGGATGGGAGAGCTTCCAATACCTCCATGGCGGTTGGGGTCAAGCCTGCGTACAGAATCACGCAAGCCAGAACTCAATCTACACAAGATTTCCTAACTGGGACAGGCGCTGGCAGCGTCACAGCACGATTACATAACCGCGCTGTGTTTGAGCGCGGAGCTTGCTGGTCGACGGCTCCGTGCTCTCTTTCTCTTGGACGACGACGAGGATGGCGACTGCTGCGACTACGGTTCCCGCTTCTCCTCCAGATGGTCTGCAGAAGAGGAAGAGGTACGTCCCTGCGCTTCCTTAAGCTCCAGAAAATCGTCCTCAATGGGCTGTAGGTCGCGCTCTCCCGAGCACTCGGAGCAGCCACCGTCTAGTCGGCGCAGATCTCTCTCGCCCCATCCTCCTCGTCTCTTGAACGTCAAAGTGTCGGACGCCGACCCCGCACGTCGCGCAGAGCGTGAGCGCCAGCTGGCCGCGCGCATGGCGGAGAAGGAGTTGGAGAGGCTGGAGAAGGAGAGGAACGGCAAAAAGGAACCCGAGTTCGACGCCGCGGCCGAGTTTGCGAAGCTGACGAGTGGGACGCGCTCGGGTGGGGTGTACATGCCCCCAGCGAGGCTACGGGCGTTGCAGGCGGAGGCGGCGAAGGACAAGGCGAGCGCGGAGTACCAGAGGATCACCTGGGACGCCCTGAGGAAGTCGATCACCGGTATCGTCAACCGAGTCAACGTGGGCAACATCAAGCACGTCGTGCCCGAGCTTTTCCAGGAGAACCTCATCCGCGGCCGAGGCCTGTTCGCGAGGAGTGTGATGAAGGCGCAGACGGCCAGTTTGCCGTTCACGCCCGTCTTCGCTGCCCTCGTGGCCATCATCAACACGAAGCTACCTCAGGTCGGGGAGCTGATCTTGACGAGGTTGATCAGTCAGTTCCGTCGTGCATTCAAGCGGAATGACAAGGTGCGTGCGCTGCGAGTCTAGTACGTTTCTTTTGCTGACTGCGGCCCCAGATTGTCTGCCATTCCACAACCACCTTCATCGCCCATCTCGTCAACCAAGCTGTGGCACACGAAATCATTCCCCTCCAAATCCTCTTCCTCCTCCTTGAACGTCCCACCGACGACTCTATCGAGGTTGCCGTTGGGTTCATGCGGGAAGTCGGCGCGTTCCTCGCCGAAAACTCGCCCAAGGCGAACGCCACCGTGTTCGAGCGCTTCCGCACTGTCCTGAACGAAGGTGCAATCAGCCAACGTGTCCAGTACATGATCGAGGTTCTCATGCAAGTGCGCAAGGACAAGTACAAAGACAACCCGATCATTCCGGAGGGCTTGGACTTGGTTGAGGAGGAGGAGCAGATCACGCACCAGATCCAGTTAGAGGACGAGCTACAGGTGCAAGAGGGGTTAAGTGAGTACCATCTTCGTTCGTTCATGCAAGCAAAGGCTGACATCTCTTCCAGACATCTTCAAGAATGACCCTAACTACGTCGAGAACGAGGAGAAGTACAAGCAGATCAAGGCCGAGATTCTCGGCGAAGGGTCTTCGGACGAGGAATCTGGGTCTGAGGAGTCAGAGGAGGACGAGGATGAAGAAGAGGACGAGGGTGAGTATCTCCAAATGCTCCTCGGACGGGCAGGTGTTGACCGTTCTGCAGCTGTGGCGGAAAAGGAGGGCATCGAGGACCGAACACAAACCAACCTCATCAACCTCCGCCGAGTCATTTATTTGACTATCATGAACGCCCTGAACTACGAAGAAGCCGTTCACAAGCTCCTCAAGGTTCAAATCAAGGAAGGTCAAGAGGTAAATGCTATCGGCACCATGTGTCGCGACGTTTTCTGATAGTTCTCTAGATCGAGCTGGTGAAGATGATTATCGAGTGTTGCTCACAGGAACGATCGTACTCCCCATTCTACGGTCTCATCGGTGAACGTTTCTGCAAATTGAACCGCGTCTGGTTCGACTGCTTTGAACAGGCATTCCGCGAGTACTACGAAACCATCCATCGTTACGAAACGAATCGCCTTCGGAATATTGGACGGTTCCTCGGTCATCTCCTCGCTTCCGACGCCGTCTCCTGGAACGTCCTCGACTGCATAAAGCTTACTGAAGAAGATACAACCTCCAGTTCTCGTATCTTCATCAAAATCTTGTTCAACGAAGTCACGGAGGCCATGGGCCTCAAGACCGTCGCGGAGCGGTTCAAGGACCCGGAGGTCCGGATGTCCTGCCGTGGAATGTTCCCCTTGGACAATCCGAAGGACACGCGTTTCTCCATCAATTACTTCACGTCCATCGGACTCGGTGCCGTCACGGAAGAGATGCGAGAACATCTGAAGGTATGTCCATCTTCCCCCTCATGGCGACTATGAGCATGATGTTGATTGCTGTACCGTCTAGAATGCTCCTCGTCTTATCATGGAGCAGCGTCGTGCCATGCTCGAAGCCGAGTCGTCCTCGGACAGCGACAGCTCGGATTCAAGCAGTGGTTCCGGCACCGACTCGGATTCCGACTCCGACTCGGATTCTGACGATTCAGACGGCTCTCGTCGCTCGTATCGCAAGCGCCGTTCGCCGTCTCCCTACCGCAGGGACAGGCGACGAGATGACTCTCGCACTCCCCCTCGTCGCGATCGCAGGGACTCCGTCTCTCCCCCACCATACCGCAGAGACGATCGTGACCTCAATCGCGACCGTCGTCGGGACTCTCCCCCTCGCCGTCGTGACGTCTCTCCAGATCGTCGTGACCGCGACTCTCCTCGCCGTCGGGATTATACTCCGGACCGCCGTGACCGCCGCGCACGTACGCCTCCAGACTCCGAGTCCCCTCCGCCTCGTGCGCGCGACGATCGCGACCGTCGCGGCAGGTCGAGGTCGTATTCGCCGCCTCGTCGGGGCGGGAAGGACTTCGACAGGAGACGAGATGAATCTCGTGAGAGACGGCGGGATGATTCACGCGAGAGGGACTTCGATAGGGATCGCAGGCGGCGGTCGGCGTCGAGGGATCGATATAGTGGAAGGCGGTGATCGTGCAGTTGGTTTAGGTGGGCCGAATGGAAGGTCTGCTTTGCAATTGTTTGCTTGTTTGTTGTCAATGTTGACGCTTGTGGATGTACTGTATGTTCGCTTATCCCATATGAGGGTGTGGAGTCTAACTTCTCGTGTGCCGCTCGAACTGCTTGACAGCGACAGTCTAACCGCGTGGCATTCGAGGGAATGGGGCCGAATAAGCAAGGAGGCACGTTGGAAGTAGCCATTCTAGAGACGTCACTCGAGGGTGTGGCTAGCCCAGCCTTGGGACATGGAGCTCGAATAAGGTGATAAACGAGGCTCTGACCTTAGTGCTTTCATCTTGCGTAGGTGCTGATATGCTGCCCTGTTCTATCCGCGTGGGCCGGGAGCAGCACTTGCTGGGTGTATACAGGAGAAATTCACAACGCAGGTCCGGTTGGAGGGACGCACAATTCAACATCTATTGCAAGAACACTCAAACACACATTACCACAACCTACTACCACCAAACCATGACGAGGCGAATACGCAGTGTCACGGTGCTAGTATCGAGCATGAAACCGTTTACGCAACTACCGGATGCCGTTGTTTCCTGACGGCGGACTACGTTTTTGCAGCGCGCGCAGAGCTCCTTAAGACGACTTGCAGGCGTCCATGGCGTCCTCGAACTTCGCGTCCAACGAGGCCTACCCGGTTGATCAGCGACTCTCCCTTCAAGATGCCCATGTCAAGACCACTCACTTGAAACAGAAATTTGAACTTGGGCACCCCAGTCACGCTGACCAAACGATCAGCGCAGGTCTGGTAGATATTCGATCCTCTTCAGTCAGCACTACTCATTAACCCATGCATGGACGACTTGACATACGTGTATGGCGCTCTGGAAGCCGAGCAGACCGTCGACGATTTGAACGGAGAACTGCTGCAGGAGATACTGCCAACTTATCAGTGGTCATACTATGCTATCGGAAAAGTCGACAACGTACACCCTTGTTGATCATCGTGTCGAGGAGCGTCCTGAAAGGAAGGGGTAAGCTGCCATGTTCTTCTATACGCGGGAAGTGCCTTACCCGATAACCAGTACAAATTCTCCCACGCTCTCTAAAATACCCTCGGCGTCGGTTTCAGAGAGTACGGAGGGAATCCCATCCACGACGCTGGTGACCGACGCGGTCATTTTGGTCACCCCATCAACCAGTTCCTGTGAAAGGAAATGTGTAAGAGCATAGTGAATTATGGAAAGCGGAATCACTCACAAGGCCTTGGACGCCGATGTTGGTCGGATTCAAGTTGGAACAGATGCCTTGCAGGGATACACAAGCGGCGGTCAGGCTCTTGAACTCAGCCCCAATGGTGGCAGACTGGCCGACGGCACTGGCGACGCCCATGGCGATGACTGCCACAGCAGTGAAGGCCTTGCTGAAGAACTTCATAGCGACGAGAAGAGAGATTGAGTTAGAAGGATGAAGCGAGTGCTGTGAGGCGGTTGGCTGGGTTCGAACGATGTCGAATGAGGAGCAGTGAGAGAGGATGGGCCTTTAAATACCCAACAAACCGACCCGTGAAAAATCGCGCCACCGCGGTAGATGCCGACGGGAGCGTATGAGCGGGCGAATAGAAGGATCTCGCGATGAGACAACTTTTCGGAGAGTAAGTGCGGATTTCTTGTTCGGGGCACATGAGTATCGGGGGCCATGTGGTAGCGAGAAAGCTTAGCCACCGCTGTACACAATTCGCTTGCTGGTTGCTAATGTTGCGGGTGCTTCAAAAGGACGTTCCTCGGCCTGGGCCTCGAACCTCCGTGGCTGGGGTCTCGCGCGACAAGATGCTCTCCAACACTATCCACCACCGGATCCTGCGGCATTGTATTGGCATAGTCACGCAAACCCTCTGGACGGAAAATACCGGAGTCAGCGCACCACTTAATCCGGCTAAGAGGACAAAATACCGCTATGACATGACTCTCCCGTGGTCTCAGCTTGAGGCGAATAGTGTCGCGAGCTGCGAACATGACACAACTCCGAACAATTCAGCAGACCGTTCTCATTACCGAGAAGGACGAAGGAAGGCACACTGAACTGCCGCATTGTCAGAACGCAGCTCCAGATGCGAGTAACACACGCTCGCTGTGCGGCTCTGACCCTTCTCGGGAGCAAGCATCCGATGCCGTCCGGCGATCAAGGTGAATATTACCCCGCCCCCGGCACGTGTACGTACTCACCGACCCCCCAGAAACGACCCCGTTCCTCATCTTCTCGGAGGACCTTGCGTGGTTGACCTGTCAAACGGTCATTCCCTGAACTTCTCAGAGCCCGGAGTCTAAGTCACTGTCGTTCGTCAACTATCGCCCACGCAATATGCACTAACCCGATGTACGCATTGATGAACGCAAATAGCACCTAGCAGACGTCTTCGTCGCTTTGTTCATTGTCAGCCTCCAGCCCGAACAGGCCGAGATGCTAGCAACCGACACGGCTGTAGCTAGACTCGGCAACTCACTGTCTGCATAGACATCGACGGCGAGACATCGACGGACACGCTCTCGGTTGAGCCCTCGATCATCAGCCCGAAATCAACTTCGGTGAAAGAGGGAACTCCCCGGACGTGCTTCGACGCGAAAATCACCGGAGATAACGTAAAACCAGCGGGTTGTGGCCAAAGGTACAAGGAACTTCCAAACGTAATCTTGTAGAACGTCAACGGGACTCAGTGGGGCATGCAAGCGAGGAGAAAGTCCTGAGGGTGGTTCGATCTAAGTCAGGTGTTGGCATTCATCGGACGGAAGCATCCACGTCCGAAAGACGGGTACATTGAATGCTAGGACCACTTCATCAAGCACATCTCTTGGATCAAGAAATAGCGCGGGACTGTGCTGGTGGTTAGAAAGGAGGTCGCGAAGATCCGTGACCACCCACTTCTTCAGCGAGAACGAGTGTGCGGGGTGGCGGTCGGGGGTGGCGGTCCTGTGAGGGAGAGGAAGAAGGCCAGCACCTTGACTGATTGTGGTTCTCAGTGGGTTTTGCCATGGTCGATATGCTTGAATAGATCAAGATTTTGACGAGCGGGGACAAGGCCCGGATGTGCGAGTGGTCCGAATTTTGTCTTGAATGCCGCCGCAGATTTGCGTGCTTCAACGAACTCATTGCAGGTCGTCCTGTACGCGAGTCGTCAAGAGGTAGTACCGACGCAGGGGAGTGAGCTCACTTGTATCAAGGCCGTGCTGCCTTCTGACAATCTTCGCCGCAGTACACCGTCGTCGCGCACGCGGACCTTCTCAGCGGCGGGTGGGTTCCCGAAGTTCGTCCTCGACCACAGCCATGGCAGCATCGTAGGGCCATAAGCATATGAGACACAGGGCGGTGGGAAGGCCATAGGCATGTTGCGAGTGTCTGGGTTCGATCCGGCAATAGTGGTGGGAGGTCAAGCTCAAGGAGTTTGCTGGGCGTCCAGGCTCTCCCTGAAGCTTACGCGCGTGCGGGTACGTAAGCCTTCGGAACTTGCCGCTACGGAGGGATCGTCGTCACGGCTCGTTCTCTTCTGCCTAAGTCATTGATCCGTATACTAGGTCCACCAACCTGCAGGAGCGTACACAGTGCTCCTGCGAGCTCCTGCCCCTGCTCCCAATCCGGCACCCGCGACATCCATCCCCGTCTGGCCTCTCGTCACTCGTGCTAGCGCCGCCGGCCATGTCACCCCATCTCCTCTGCCCAATCAAATCGTGACCGTCCACTCGCCGCTCCCATGATTGCTTGCAGCACAGTAGCCACCCCGTTCACCAGCATTATTAACGCGTTCGAGTTGGGATATCACTAGGCCCTGCGAGAGGTGCGTCAGCTTTATCAACTCGACAAGGTGATATCTTGACGCACTACATCTCTAACTTCCTTTTATTCCTGCATCGGGGGTAGACCCGATATATACGACTTTGGTCAAGATTTTCGACTGTACGTCATCTGATTATGGTTCAAATTTCACGCACAATTTTGGCAGGCCGGCACTCGGAGAATTCGGCGTTTATCGCAACTTCCGATACCAAACGCGAAGCTACCTTGGAAGGCACATACAGTATGGTAGCCAACAGCCTTGCGGTATTGATACCTCCATCCGCGTTCAACCCATGAGCAGACGCAGATGTCGCCTTGGACTCTCCGCGCGTACAATGGTGCTCTATTCTATTGGGTCTGTCCAGACTGTCCTACGAAGTGTACAACGTTCTGATCCATGCAGTTACAACAAGCCAAAAAGACTAAAGTTGATAGACGATTCATTCACGACCTTTGTATTACTGGAGATCAAGAAACGGCTGTTCAACGACTCGTACGCCGGCGAGTCGGTCTCCAAATGGCTGATCCGTTTGAAGGTAAGCTGCCTCAGCCTGAGAAAAGTGTAGTGCCAACTTACACGTAGCTGGCATCGAATGTGTTCGTCTCGCTACGTACGTGATAGCAAGGTCAGCCAAACGTCCAGTTTCTCAAAGATAATCGCTGCGCCTACTCGACACCGATGCCAGTGGTCTGAAGTATCGCAAGTTTCTTGTCGACCTCCCAGATGATGGAGACCGTTCCCTCTGTATAGAATACCTCAGACTTGGACCCGATAGCGACACCACCGCCTGGCAGGGCGGTGGCGACCAGGTTCCCCGAAGTATCGGTGAAATTTCCACTGGTATCCACATCCATAATGCCTGTAAGTCCCCTAACACTCACGGAAAGCGAAGGGACTTACCCAGTGACAGGAGTGTAGACGCGTGTGCCCAACGGTCCATCAAACGTCTGGATAGAACCAATGGTAAGAGTGCCAACAAAGATCGTCTCGAACTTGGGAGGGGGAGGGCCGCCCCAATGTGCCGAGCATACGGCGGCGAGGGCAATGAGCGAAGAGAGCGGCGTCAAGAAATGCATCGTGCGGTGTGTATGCTCACCTCTGTCTCTGCGCTGCAGACTATAAGTGCACGCAAGACACCATGCCTTCGTCTTCTCGTCCGCAGCTGCGACATGGATTCGTAGTCATCGGGACCTCGCACGCTGGACTCCTGGACAGGCACGACGGCGGGCACGAGCGAGCCGTAGAAGACTGGTCTACGCATAAATGACAAAGGGAAGCCACAACGTGATGGAGGAACGCCGTCTCAGCTGCGATTCCATCATATATATTGCCCAAGTCTTTCCCTTTCAAGTCTTGCGACACGCTTCCCCGACTTCGGAGTCGGACTTCCCCTCCAGCAGCGACGACCACACAGCAATCCGTGGCGCTGGCATGGATTCTTCAGTACGCCGCGCCAACTACGGGGCCTCCGCCTGTCACTGCATATGTTGGGACTGCGACTCCTCGTGATAGGCTCCCTACCATCGATCCGTGCGGTGTGGGACCAGGTCCGCCAGGACCGTACACAGTCCCTGCTCCTGCCCCTGCGACTGGCGGTCCGGCACCTGCCCCTGCTCCCGATCCTACCCCTACTCCCAATGCAGCACCCGCAACACCCATCCCCATCTGCCCTCCCATCACACCTGGCGTGACGCCTCCCGCGATGAGGTATGTCGCGGCCTCCACCGGAAGCGTGCCAACGCCGCTGGCTAGGGCACCCCGTCTCCTCCGCCCAAACCCAAGTGGCAGTCGTCCACCCGGGGTGACGGTAGACATGCCTAACGGATCCGACGTGCTGGCGACAGCACCTGTCCTTCCCATGCCTCTCTCAGGCCCGGGGCACGCGCCGCAAGTGAGGACATTGAAGACGGCGAGGAGCGAGTGCCAGTTCGTCAGTAACTCATACTTCCCAGGACGATAGTCCAACAAGGTACGGAAGAGAGGCTTCCATGGCCACTTCGTAGACGTACGGACAAATCCTCCAGGAAGTGTCAGGGTCCGCCTCTTGTGGTAGAGGGGGCACATGGAGATGCCCACCCGGGCCGACTCTACGCAGAGCGTGAACACGAAGCGGGATTCGTGGGACAGCGCCTGGCTCGTCCGGTTGCGGTACATCGGGTGGTAGTGCCAGTGCCTCAAACCCGTGTCTTGGACGATGAAGCAGAGCTGGACCATGCCAATGAGGTCCGGAGGGTCCCCGAACGCCTCCACGACGCGCGCGCGCAAGTCCGGCTCCCCTTCCAACCAGCGCTCGACCAAGCCCGCTGGAGCACCCTCCATGCATTCCGCGAGATCCGTGATCTTGCATCCCGTCAGAGAGAGCGCGTTTCCGGGATTGCAGTCCGCGGGAGACGGCGGGAGAGCGGGGTTGAGCTTGAGGAAGAGGAGCACTACCTTCCCTGTCTGCGGGTCCCAGTCTGGGGCCTTGCCAGGCTCAGTGTCCCTGGCGATCAGGACGGACGATGGCATTGATGTCCAACATGTGGGCTTCAATGTAATCGCGCACGAGCTTTTCGTAGGGTGGGGATGAGAGTGGCCCAAGCTGTCCTTTGGACGCCGCTGTGGTGGCTTTGGCCATCTCATTGTCGCAGATCTGCCTGAACCCGAATGTGATCGTGCACTCGATGATGGAGCGCAAGCCCAGAGGATGAACTCACTTGTGACTCGGCCACGCTGCCTTCGGACAGTCCTTGTTGCAGTACACCACCAGCTGACATCTGATCCCGATTTGCGCGTCTGGTAACAGTAATCGCACATTTTGAGCGTTGAGGATATAATGGGTATCAAGGGCAATCGACGGCGGAGAGCGTCGTTGTCATGCATTGGTGGTTGAATGTTGCAGACGAGGACGAAGGAAAGGATGTACGGGAGTCCAAGAACGTCATTGGCCGTCACAAGAAGCTGGCGATCATCTGCAATGACGTCCGTGAGCGTCTGCTGGCCCGTCCGAACCTCCACACTTGCGGACTGCTCACATCGTCGCTTTATACACCGAAACAAGAAGCTAAAGTGGAAGAACAACAAAAACACTCTATGTATGCAGCCCATGGAATCCGATTCACAGCGGTACGACCTCAAAGCCGGCGGAAAGCAGCGATCAATCCGTCAATGTCCCCAGTCTTGATAACACCCAACACTTCATCCAAAGCTCGGTCATCTCCTCGTCTGTAGCCTTCCTCCCAGCTGAAGAACAGTGGGTCCCAACTCCACAAAGAACCCCGCGAGCGAAGGTAGCGTCCAGGAACAACCTGAAACGAACCGAGAGATCTCGACCCCTTGACCTCCCGAATCCCGCGGAACGGGAGTCCCGCGTTGATGCTGCCCAGACATAGCGTCGAGATGTCGTCCGAGATGACCTTGGTGTCGTCTTCATCTGCAGCCGTCCCCAATCGATTCGACACCACAGGCCGGAACTGGGCGTAGTAGTCCGGAGACGCGAAGTGCAAGCTCTCGACGATGAACACCACGGGAAGAACACCGGCGTACCGCGGCCGACGGCGGTGCGCGTCGTCTATCGACTTGCGTGCCCGCTCCCACTCCGCCAAGTCCATGGTAGAATAGGGCTGCGAAGCCAAGTGCTCGGCGAGGTCGACGAAGACGGAGCGGTCGAACCGGAAGGTGCGCGCGGGGTTGCGTGCCCGCGCTCTGGGCGCAGAGGCGGGAACGAGGTAGAAGTAGAGCACTTTTTGCGGCGATTGCAACCACTCGATCCCGCCGTTCTGGAGCATGAGAGCCTTCGCCGCTGATTCGAAGGCCCATATGTGCGCTTTCTTGAAGTCTTGGAAAGCGGCAGCGACCGCTGGGAGGGACGAGTAGCCGTGCGATTGCAGCTCGATAGGCGAGTCCACACCGTTATTCAGGGCCTTGATAGAGTCAGCGGCAAGACGGCATCTTAATCTGCACCGTCGGTGTAGGATACCAATGGATCAGTCGACGCAAAGCGATAGTGAAATGCGACGCTCACTTGTGTTCTGGCCACGCTGCCTTCTGGCATTTCTTGCTGCAATATAGAGCCTTCCGACATCCTGCGCAAGTTCTCAACCGGGTTGTCGCGTCCTCCTGCGCTCGCGCACAAAAGTGATACCGTTGTAGCGATGGATCGGAGACACGTATGTCGAGAGAGTGGTTGCAATTGCAGAGGCCGTGGCCTGTAAGGGGCATGGTTACGGAACGATAGTGTGGTCGTGGAAGAGTGAGTCCAGATGGTGGTCGTAGAGCAAGCGTGAGCGTGTCATTCATAACGCAACCGGAACCCCTTGGGGGCGTCACTATCACAAAACAACGCCTCGCTCGAGTCCGCCAACCTTCAAGCTTTGTGCGTCACATCTTCCAACCATGTGACACACGGCCATCGCGCGCCGTCTCTCGTGCCCATGCCCTCGTCCCATCCATATGTCCGCTCGTGCCACGCGCAAACCATCGCGCATATATCCACCAACTTCGAGTCTCAGTCGCTGCTTGCGTGAACACCCGGTAACCAACGCAAGAACGAAGACGTTCCACCGGAATCAAACAACCTGCGAGATCGCTCGATGCAGGCCGTGGACAGGGGCATCAAAGCGCGTTGAACGCGAACATGATCTCCGGCGGGGAGATACCGGCCTTCAGTCCGCCCAGCACTTCGTCCAGATCTTCATGCTCTCCCCGTCGGTAGTCCACCCAGCCAGAGAAAAACGGCTTCCAAACCCACGAACCCTGGGAGCGAACGAAGCGTCCAGGAAGTGCCACAAGCACCCCAAGCGAGCCATCGTTCGACTCTGTCGAGCGGAATGGAATACCCGCATTGATGCTCCCGGCGCAGAGCTCGACGACGTCGTCCAGGAGGGCCTTCTTCAACTTGTCCTCAAACACCGGCGACGGCACTATCCGGAACTGTGGGTAGTATGCCAAATGCGTGGCGTCCACGCCGTCGACCGAGAACATTACGGGCTGCAGTCCAGCGTAGGGTGAGACTCCGCGGAACGAGTCTTCCGTCGATCGACGCAGCGGCTCCCAAGACGCCAAATCCGAGGCCGCGAGGGGCTGAGAGGCAAAGTACTCGTCAAGCACAATGAAGCGGTGGCTTTGGATGCGAAACGTGCGTGCCGGGTTGCGCCCTGAGAGGCCGAGAGAGGCAGCGGGGGTGAGGAATAGGGAGAGCATCTTCTGTGGGTTTTGTGACCAGTCAACGCCGCCACTCTTGAGGACGAGAGCCGTGACGAGCGTTTTGAAGGCCCAATTGTGTGCCTCGATGAACTCCTCGAGTGAAGCAGACAAGGCGAATTGTCCTGTGTTCTTCAAATGCGCGGCAACGTCGGCATCGCCGTGGCACGCAAGTCTACGCGTTGCGCGACAATTAGGGGAGTAAGCTACTAGGGGGTCAGCTACTAGAGGGGAGTACTCACTTGTGCTTCGGCCAGGCTGCTTTCTGGCATTCCTTGCCGCAATACAAAGCCCTCCCGCACCCGGCGCACTTCCTCAATTGGATGGCTGAGTCCTCGGTCTGGGATCGGGCGCAGTGGTGGCATCGCCGTAGGGCCTGAGCTGACTCAGGGACGTTAGGGAATGATTTATCAAAGTTTTGGTGCATTGGACGAGACGTGGCAGATTGCGGGAGTGCGAGCAAAGTGCGAGAGAAGGAGCAGGAGCAAGCACAAGGTGACTGGCCGCGCGGGATTGGCTGGATTGGACTCCGGATTTCGGGGCGGTATTGCCGGACACCATGGTGTTGTGCTGTATTGACATCGACGCCGACTGGCGGTTCGGGTCGGAAATTACCGAGCGATGGATCTGCACAAGACCTGCCGCCAAGTTTGACCTCGCTTTGTGCCGTTCCCGGACTGCGAGTGTCTTCCTTGCCCACTCAACTTGACGGCGTACTCGCGTCTCCCTTATTACGTTTTGTCTGTCTATCAACAATCTGGACGATTGTTCTGGAGGTACCGCATACAGCTCCGACTCGGACGATCCCTAGCAAGTCCCCAGTCCTTCTCAGCCTTTGTGTTGGTGATGGCAGCCGCGACCATCGAGTATGTGGACCTTCCGGACACCCTCACGTGCGGCTGGTGCAAGAGAACCGATGTCACCAAGCAAGATTTGAAGCGGTGCGGTGGATGTAGAGCAGTCATGTACTGCAGTAAGCATTGTCAGAGGGAAGCATGGCATTCGCACAAGTGAGTCGCGTTCCTAGACTCTGGTCATGGACACATTCGCATGCTTGGCCATTTCATCCGCCTCAGATCTGCATGCCGTTCTCAAGATGGTCATCCCGATACTGGAGCTGAGCAGGCCGGGTATGTCGCGCCGTTGTCTCTCGCGAACGCCGTCAAGGATTGGGCGAACGTCCACGAGGACGCGTTCTCGATGATCATACACGCGATCGTGCGCTTCAGCGGCGGTGTCGACCACGTCTTGAACAACAACAGATGCATGGTCTTCTATCTCCGTCCTCTCCAGCCCATCTTCGGCAACCCCGCGACCGCACTCGAGGTCATCTCCTTGTCGCTCGTCAGCAAGGACGTCGAGGACGACCAGTTCGAACCTATCCGCGACCAGTGGGATGTGCCCTTGAAGACCGCTCGTGAAGCATTCGCCGCTGAGCTTGCGCGAACTGATCCCAACCCGAGGTTCGCCGGCGTCATCCCCGCCACCTTCATAGTGGACGACACCGAGGTCGCATTGCACTCTCGATATCCTCTCTACCGCCCAAAGAACCATGCCGATAACGCGCCTGTGGAAGAGAACGTCGTCGCCGCGTTCAACGATATCCAGCGACTCTGCGTGCGGTCCCTTGGTGTCGGACTCGTCTTGCGGCACCCTGCCGATCCTGCGTCGCCGCTGCCGGGTGTGGGCCACATGGTGCGCCAGAACAAGAAGTGGGTCTGGAAGCCGATGCGGAGCCCTGCATGCTTGATGGGTCTTATTATGGATGAGGATGATCGTCCTAGGCGGTCGGACTTATCTATTCAAGACCTTTGGACGGTATGGCGCCAGTGGTAGGCTTATGTGGGTAAGTTGTTAGCCTGCACGAATGCTGCTGGATACTCACGTTTGATCACCGACTCAACACCGTCCTACGCGACGCAACTTTTAGTTCTACGTGAATGAGTATTTCCTGTTTTAAAAGGTGCAGGATTTTGATAACTCTCCTTTGTGCCCAGTAACCGTACCCTTGTGGTACTGTATGTTGACTTGGAGCAGTATGAATCTCGAGCTGAATCTATATGCCGCCACCTGAACTGGATGGTTTGCACGTCACGGTACGGCTGGGCACGCGCCCCCATTGGGGTACAACCCCTCCCCCAACCATGATCCAGCACATTCGACCCTCGGGTAATGCAGCACGGTCATCGTGCTTTCTAGAATGACGGCCGCCAGATCAAGGACCATACTGGGCGTGTACACCGCAGACGTGCTCGTCGAGAACAGGGAGTCAGTGCAGCCGCTGCAGACCACGCACTCGACCACTGAATCCTTTACGCGATACGCATAGGCAACCGGGTCCACTCGGTTGCATTGGAGGTTGAGCCTCAGCATCTTGTGCTGAGATGGAGGTCTCCACACACAGTTTGAACACAAAGCGGGGAGCAGTGGACATCATGTCGGTAATCGCGCCCGTCACGGGGATGTCAGGTGGCAAAGGGGGTCTGGATATGGGGTGGCAATTCAAATGCAAGGAGCCCGTGTCTTTAACCATGACGCAGAACTCGGCGAACCCGACGAAGTGGGGAAGACGCCTGGCGTCCTCATCCATGGGGGACCGCAACGCCTGCTCTTTTTCCAACCAACTCTCCGCGACGACAGGCGGGAAGTTCTTCATGCATTCCGCGAGATTCGTGACATCGCACGCCACCAGCGAGAAGGCGCAGACGGGATTGCAGTCCTGGAGGGAACCGATGAGAGCGATGTTGAGCTTCAGGGCGAAGAGGACGACTTGTCCCATCTGCGGGTCCCAGTCTGGGCTCTCTCCGGGTTCGGACGGCAAGCGTAGGAGGATCCATGCGTCGTGCACGAGATCCGAGGACGGAGGTCGGCGCGCCAACTTCTCGTCATCCAACTCCGAACCGACTAGACACCGGCGTAGCAAGAAGACCAAAAACACCAGATCACGTCCATTACAGTGTTCCGAAAGCAACCATCAACGCCTCGACGTTGTCCGTCTTCAGCCTGTCCAACACTCCATCCAAATCCCTATCCTTGCCTCGCCGGTAGTCCGCCCAGCTCGAGAAGAGGGCCTTCCAGGCCCACGAAGTACCCTGAGAGCGGACCAAGCGTCCAGGAAGCGCCACAGGAAGTATCACAGGGGGAGAACCACGCTCGACCGTGCGGAAACAAATGCCCACGTTCGCGCTGCCCATCGCTAGCTCGACAATGTCCTGCAATACGGCCTCTCTCTCTGTCGCAGTTGCGAACGCCTTCGGGTAGTACTCCACGGGCCGAAACTGCGCGTAGTAGTTCACCACGAAGTAGGTCGGTCTCCTCACGAGGAGCATCAGGGGAAGGAGCCCCGCATAGTGAGGCTTCGCGCGATTCGACTCCACGGCCCTCTTGCATGCCGACTCCGCGTCCCGATTCCAGTCTTCAAGGGTAGCGGGATTTTCGGCGATGTTCAGGAAGGCAGCGCCATCTACCTTGAACCTGCATGCGGGGTTGCGCATAGTTGGAGCGGCGTGTGACAGGAAGAAGCGTAGCACGGGTTTTGAGGATCTCGATCACTCGATGACGTTTCCTCGGAGGATGTGGGCTTTCGCGACAGCTCTGAAAGACCAGTTGTGCGCTTTCATGAACGCTTGAAGAGCAGTGGCAAAGGCTGTGAGGGACGGGTAGCCAAGGGGCGTCAATGTATGAGAGAGTTGCGCCGGGTTCGTGAGGCAGTCGGCGGCGGGCATCCCAGTCTGCGTTACAGGTAACAGATGAATGACGCCCAGAGGCACGACGAACGGCACTACTCACTTGTGCTTTGGCCACCCGGCTTTCTGGCATTCCTTGCTACAGTAGAACGTCCTCGAACATCCCGCGCACTTTCGCAATCGGGTGGCTTGATCTTCCTCTCGGAGACAGTGGTGACAATGACGTAGTGCTATACGGGAGACGCAAGCACGGACAGCCTCAGGGACTTCGGTGGACATCGTGAGCGTTCGAGGACGGGGGCTGGGAATCACTGGAGTTGGTGTTTGTGGATTAAAGGGCTGCCGCATCATCTACGTCAATTGGATACCGGAACGTGATTATCGGATTTCACCTTCTCGCTCATGACCTTTTATCCACTCTTCCGCCTGCGGACGATTGCTCGGTGACCAGCACGCGCGCTGAGGACGTCGTAAGAGATATCACCCCCGGTCGCTTTTGGGGTGTTCCGTGGACTTGGACGCCGTTGTTCTCACGGTGGACAGACTACGGGCGAGGAAAGGAGAACGGATTGGATGACATGTTGGGTGGGATGAAGACGAAGGACATCGAGGGATTGATGGTTAGTTTCGGATCGATGTAGAGTGCTACGAAGATGGGATTCGCGCGTTGCACTGGCGTTAACGAAGGAAATTTGGAGTTCGTCAGCAAAAATCGGAAGAAGGCGATCGAGCATTACACGCTTCTCAAATTGCGCCGCGTCGTGGCTGCTTTCTGGGGGAGATCAGGATGCGCAGAACGCTCTCATAGGGCGATCGAAGAGGACTGCGAGTACACTCCCATTAAAAATCGTAATAATCATTGTCCGTGATAATCATAAAGGTACAAGATCAGGGAGTCGAGAGAAGCGGCGACGAGGACAGCCTACTTCAAAGTAGACAGTTTCCGAACGCACCCGAAGGTGGATGGCGTCCACAGAGGGGTTTCGGCGCACGTTAGCTTCCCCGCCGTCGACACGACGACAGGTACTAGTCCCGAAGGCCACGAAGAGGCCTGCGCCAGGAACGACTGCCCTCCCGTGCGAGCAGTCGACCGTACCTCGAGACCTGTGGGGTTGTCAGCACACTTGACCACCCACAACGGCGTACCTTTCGCACAGCGTCCGGAGAAAACGTTCCCGAACACAAGCCTAGTCACGTCTACTAAGATGGGGCGAAACGAAGGTCAGCACAGAGAACGCTGGAAGGAGACACATGCCGGTATAATATGCGTCATTGAATGCTTCAGCTTGATTGGGGCGAGATGGGAGTAAAGTACTTGCGTTGCAGGCATTCCGGAGGAAGAAAAGATCAGCTTCATGTACGACAAAAAACGAGGACATGCCATGCTATGTTGTCCGATATCTAGTGTACGATGCAAAAAGAAGGTCTAGGAGGAAGGCGTCAGCGTTACGAAGCGTAAGGCAGGGACTCGCCATGTGCATTGAGGAATCAGCTTCATGAAAGGTATACGGCGAACTTCGAAGAAAGGGGCAGAGGCGAGCGTTAGCCTCACGCAGAGCTTCGAACGAGTACTCGCCAAAATGATATGTATTCCGGAGGGTCGAAGCTGGAGCGCGTCTGGCACTGAAAAGCATCTGTGATGAATCAGTGTACAAGAGGCGTCACCTTTCTGGCGTAAACGTCATCCGAACAGCAGACGTCGATCCTGCGGGCAGGCAATATCAGCTCGTGAGGAAGTTGCGAAACCATACCGTCATTAGTTCGCCAGGGATTGCGGTGAGAGACTGCGATTGAGAAGGAAGGTTTGATGCGAGAGGAACGCTAAGGAACACATGTATCAGCAAGCAAAAATGGGAGAGAAACACGCGCCACGAAGGGGGCTCATGTCTTCGCCGGACAGGCACAACGAGCGACCTGGGAAACCACAACAAACATCTAGGGAAAAGAATGATGAGAGAGAGGGAAAGGATGAGCCATATGGATGAGAGCAAACGAGGATGTGCCGAGGATCCCGACCACCGCACTGTCACTGCGTGCGTGGAGCACGATTTAGAAGGCGCGTCTTGTCTAGATCCTGCGAATGTAGTTATCAGCGATGAGGCGGGCTACGAAACACTCGCCGTTTAGAACGCAACACCAGACAGGCTAGAAATTCTTGGGCCCGACGACGAATGGAGGTCTGGGATGGAGGAATTAGCTAGGCGACGAGGTGAATGAGGACTGACCGCGTTTGTTTTGAGTCGACATTCTTGGAGCCATCTTGCGCCACGAGGTCCGACAAAAAAAAAACTCGAGAGAAGCGAGACCAGCTATATGGCGAACGTAGGCAAGTACTCGCCAGGGAAATATGTTGTGTATGTTTGCATCTGAAACATGAATTGTCGACGGAACCGGGGTTGATGCGCAAATGTTGATGAGTACCTTGGGGGTACCGCAGGCGTAGACTACGATGTAAACGAGGTCAGCGTGTGACACAGCGATGAGACCGCACCAGATAGTGTTGGCCCCGAGTCTTGAAAAGACGTGGTTGATAGGATTGGCCGTCTGATGTTGGTGTGAGCGGAGCGCTGGGGACAACGAGTGTCAGCGAGGATGGACGTGATAGAAGCACGCGCCGTCGATGGGGTTGAGGCTTGGGGACTTCTCCAGAAGGGAAGTAAACGCGACCTAGAACAGGTTAGCAGACTCATACAGTCAGCTAGAAGACTAGAGAGAAGGCATGAGCTCTAAGCATGAGAGAAAACAAAGACGTGCCGGGAACAGAGTTCCAACCACCGCACTCGCCAACCACCGAGCACGACTTGAAAGAAATGTGGCGACTAGATCGTGACGAAAATCAGCGACAAGATCGGTTATGAAGGACTCGCCGTGTGTGGTTAAGTGATAGAAGTTTTTTCAGGGCTAAGCATCGGCATCGGAGGCTGCAACCACAGCGAGGTGGACGGTCGGATGAGGTCTGCGATCAACGAACAAGCACCCGCCGAATGATTGTCGATATCCTTCTATCTTGCTTGCATGCTCTCATTGGAGAGATGAGGGGTATGCTAGACTCAGGGCTTCGAAGCTGGGATGGTGGTTGCGATCGTCAACCACAATGTGAAGAGAGTCGGCGAGAACACACCGAGCTTCGGATCGGGCCATCGAAGGTTGAAGGGCGGAAGCGAGTTTGCTGTCGAACGCTGCACGCCGACACACAGGAAACGAAAGTCGAAGATGTGAGGATGGTGGTGGTTGTGAGGAAAGAGAGGGAGGCTCGAGCGAGCCTGTTTATATGCCTGTTCGGGAGTGGGGCTGGTCCGCGACTTGCCGGTTGGGATCGGCCAGCCTCTTTCCAATTTGGTGGTCATCCTTTGTTCGGTTCGGCACGCGGCGTGTCCAATTCAATTGTTCGCAGAATCGGGCAGGAGTACACTGCGACCGCCTGTGTTCGAAGCGAACCGTGTCGACGTTATATGCTCATGCGAAGGGGGCCGGGTAAACCCTTCCAGCGACACACATGAACTCCTCCAATCGCGCGCGTGCGGCTTGGGATATTTGTATTCGTATTTTAAATGAAGTTGAGTCATGGGGTTCGTCCTACAATCCCCAAACAGCATCAGTCTCTCAATGCTTCCACAGGTTTGCGAATCGGACGTACCCTCGTTTATGTATTCTCCCTAGCACTAGTACAATTGCGTTTAGAAGCTACAAACTGCGAGAATTGAAGGGCATGCCAAATGGGGACAGTAGATTGTATGACACCTAAAGGAACGGGTCCGAGGGTAAGTTAGTTCTTGAAGCGCTACTACACACCTCAGCCAACATCGCCGTCACATTCTGTATATGACCGCCTTCGCCGACAACTTGACAGTCGTACCTCGGCTTGTACCTGGCCGACGTGATTCACGCTCCGCCCGTTTGTAATATTCCGCATCTCCCCTCCAGTTCGACGCCTTCTCATGGTGATGGGGATGTCTACGGAGATTAGTGTAGCAGTCTTCGAGAGTAGGAAGTGCAGGTGAGTAGTCAGCAACTGCTCTCCAACGCAGCGGATACTTACGTATCTGATATCTTGCCATATCCCCAGCGTGCCTCGGCAGTAAGTAGGCGTCTGGGGTCATATGTATCTTCTGCAACGAGTGCCTCATCTTCCGATTCCGGCTCCCTCTCGCCGATCACAAACGCACCAAAAAGGTCGACAGAGGACTTCAAATTGTCGTCGGATATAGTCGCCTCCAAACGTAGGTTGCCGCCTCCGGGGGCGTTGACTGCGGCTCCAGACGACTCATGCTCGCATATCCTCCTGAACATAGGCAAGTCGTCAAGTCGGAACGATTCCGAGAGGAGTAAACTCACTTGTGCCTGGGCCACGCTGCCTTCTGGCAGTCTTTGTTACAGTACGCCACCCTTTGGCAGCCGGCGCACTTTCGGAGCGGCGGATCAGATTCCGATACGCGTATCCGACCACATTCGTCGCAACATCGTAGCACGGCGGAAGTAAAGGGGTTTGAGGTGTGTCGACGGGTGGTGATGGCACCGTCGGGTTCCATGATGGTCGAATATCGCGAGCAAGGAGGGTGGAAAGAATGTGGACGAGTTCAAGAACGTCGTTGAACCAGCCGCAGGCCTCAGGCAGTTGCGGCGATCTTCACTGCGACTCGATCGAAAGCCAACACCTCGTAGGTTATCACAACAGTGGCAGCTTGGAGAACGGAAAACATTAGCCAGCCATACAGTCTGAAGCGTATACACGCAGCTCTGGTGCTTTCATCTCAAGTGTTTCTTAGGCTCCAGCTGGCGACCGCGACTGGGGATGCGTAGACGGAGTCAAGACTACCAAGCGAAGCCATGGCACGCGGCCGCGGGACCCCGGCCCGGTGAGAGGAAGACGAGCGCCGCCTGGCGATGCCCTCTCTTTGTCCTCGTCCACCATCTCCCATCGAATGCTCGATGCCATACAATCCGTTTGCCCCCAAACCATTGCAATGGGAACATATACCCAACTTCATGTCCCCCAACCCCCCGCCGTCCTATGGACAACGACTTGACGAGTACAACGCGAAGTCCAAACCTTCGTCGGCCTTCCCTAGCTGGAGCTTTCCCCCACCAGCACCCCCGGACGATTCTACACAGGACGATCCAAACCCTCTAGTACCTTCTGCGTCTGCGTGCACATCAGAATCCAGTTCCTCCCTTGCCAACGCATTTGTCGAGCCCGTCGAAGCACCACCCCGCGCACCGCGCACCGAACCTCCGTCTTGGTACAATCCATACCCATACCCGCGAAACTGGACGCTTGACCAAAAGGTGACGGGCAAGGACCTCTGGGTCTGGCACCACCGCGAGGACGACTGGACGCGCGACAGCCACGGTTCGTACATCGTCGAAATCAAGAACGCCGTCTGGAACGTATACACCATGGGCATCCTTGCCCGCCAAAAGGCCGCGCGTACAGCATGGGAGGACAGGATGCTGCTCACGAACCCGCCTATGGTGCCCAAGCGCAAGGGGTCTGGTGTGTCGCACAGCCGGGACGTGTACTTCCAGACGTTCGACCGGGACAAGGGCATCCCCGTCAAGGCAATCATCGCAGGGCGGCGGGAATTGCAATACCTGTTGAGGGACGCGAACAAGACGCCGTTTAAGGGCCTGAGGTACGACACGGTCAAGGTGCGCATGAAGGTCAGTCAACAGTTCTATCATCTGCTCATGCAGACTTGCGCCTGCTTGGACGTCCAGTTGCCTTGGTCCTTAGTGCCCTTTCATATCATGTATGCGACGCCGCCGCAGGGGTTGACTAATTGCCTTTCCAACTCCAGTGGCCCGCCTACCCAGACTACGAGCCCGACCGACAGATATTTGTCACGATGCGCACCGGCAAGAGTAAGGTCAAGCGGCGGCCGATAACGCGCATGGAGTTCCTCGTCTCCCTCGGCAGCTTCTTCACCCAGTACTACGCGGTACGGAGTCTTTCCAGCTCCCTCTGCACGTCAACGCACCAGGCTCACTTCGTCGTTGCAGGAAGTGTCAAAGATGGAGCCGCATCCCGCGTTCGCGCATCTCGCGCTCGGCCCCGGCGAGGGCAAGATCTCGCTCTACGCGCTCCGGCTCATGGGCATGCGTGCGGGCACGGGCGGGTGCTTCGACATCGACCTCGAGCTCGACACCGTGCAACCAAGAGCTAACTCTGACGAAGAGGCCGAGGACGACACGCACGGACGCCTCTCCACACCTGCCCTTGATCCACTCTCGACAGTCGCTTCCGTGGACAACTCGTCTGCTCCGCCTTCAACCCCCGGCCTGTCGACAACGTCCGAAGCCAATGCCGACCGTGATCCTGACGATGGGGCGAAGACGCCACCTTGGGCTAGCACCTTACCGGTCACTTGCACGGTCGGACCCCCACCGCAGATCCCACACCAAAACTACTTCACACACGTCGACCCTTTGAAACTGCGAGAGTACGCACTGCCGGCTTGGCCAGACATTTATGGTCGACGATGACCCTCATTATACATGGGGGTATAAGACTCTATATCACATTGTATTTCTAGTCAACGTATACTAAGATTGACCTTGAGCACAAGGTGGGGCTATGTCACACCGTGACCATGCACATGAATCGGGCGCTTGACACGATAAGCGATTAATATGGTATGTTAAGTATCCGGAGCGGAAGGAGGTGTGTCTTCCTTGTCTTCCTCATCGGTCTGTTGCTAACCTTGCCTTCTTGCGTGCGTGGTTTCCATGGGCAAGGTTTGTGATCGAAGACCGGGCCCGCAGCGACCGCTTTGGCATGGTTCCTGCGGGGGAAGGCAACGGCGGTTCCTGCGGGGGAAGGCGACTGAGCCACATGGAAAGAACTCCTCCTCCTGTACTTCGGTTCCCGAACATCAAGAGGCGAAGACAATCCGAACAGTGCGCCGCACAAGCGATGGGATTGGCCTTTCAAGTTCGCGGGGACAGAATCACACGCGGTGGGATGATCACGTGTTACTTCGGTTCCCCGGATTTCAGGGTGGCAATGCGGACGTCAATGTCTGCCGCATAATGTGTCATCTTTCACATCCCCGCCAACCCAGCCACTGTGAAGGCAAGTCGGGCAGCTCAAGCCTGGGCTTCGCAAGCCTCGTTCCGATCTGCAAGTCAACCGAGGCTAGCTATCTGTGGAAGGCCACCTGCCAAATCGGAACCGGAGGTTGGGTGGTTAGCCACCATCGTGAACGGTATAAAGAACCACCCCTGGAGCGCCATCTCCTCATCCACAACCATCATCTGCCAGTGCCACTCTCCACTACCAGCGCTCATCAGCGATGCTCTTCATCATCTTCTCTCGCTCGCCTGTAACTAGAAAACAAGAAAACCCAGATCTACTTCCTTTCCTGCCTACTTGCAAGAAGACTCATCAGCGTTTCCTTCTCATGCCTCGGTTCTTGTTCCACCCTACCCGGCCTCCTGACTCGACGTCTCCCGGTCGGGGACGGCGTGTCGGACATTCGTCCACACGCCGCGTCCCTGGCCCCCGCCTTCGACCTCGCTTTCCTTTCATATAACGACCTGCTGCTGAGCCCCCAATGTCTGGTCAGCCCTCCTCGACCTATACGGACGACGCCTACTGTCGCTTCGCCCTCGTGCCCTCGAGCCTCCCTCCTCGATCACCAAGCGTCAGGCTTATGCCATGTACCACACGGTGGCGATCGTGAGGAACACTTGGTGAGTTGCCTACTCAATTCCCACCTCCCTACTTTGGCTAACCCCATCAATTGCGGTGCAGAAGGCCGAGCTGGCGCGTACGACTACCGTTCCCGCCCCAGGCGGTTGAAGCGGGGTCGTGTCCACAGCACCCTCGAGCACGGATGTCTTTCCGTCATGGGCCGCATACCGTGCACTCCGTAAGTAGCTCTCGCACGTCGTCCTAAGTTTGTATCTCACGCCCTCACCGGATCAACAGAGGACCACCGGACAAGCACGACAGGCGTTCGCCAGCCCCCGCGGGACTGGCGCAGGTCTCGTCCACGGTTGCGCGCGCATCTCTCCCACCCCCTGCCTTCGGCCGGGGTCATGGGGTGGAACTAGAGGGGTGCGCCAGGAGGACCTGACGGGCCTTGGATGATGTTTTGGCGCGGTTGTTTATGGATGGTCTGTTGAGGTCGATGTCAGTCGGGAGAAAAGAGAAAACCCCCGGGCGGCGCATGTGCACGATCACCGAGTTCGTTGTGTACATGCAGTCCGGCACAAAAACACGCAATAATATAAAATTGTCAACTCGGAATGTCTCATGTGTGCTTTGACGTTCAAATGATCAACATGGCTAGAGCTAGATAGCTAGAACATTAACCGTACAACGACCTCCAGACTGCCAGCTATCGGCTTCCTTTTTGGTATCACCCAATATGGACTTACGCAGACGCCCATGCGCCATGGCCGACAGAACTTCAGCATCTCCTCTCGCACGCGAGACGAATCCGAAAATCTGTTTCCTAAACTTTGTAGATTAGCAATGTCTTCACAAAGTTTAGGAGGCACATTTTTATTTAAGAGCCTCCCCGTCAAGCCTATGGTTTTTTATTATTTCCTCCCCGCCAAAAGTGCCAGAGCGTGATAATTTCCAGTCACGTGATGCCCCACATTGTGCGTAAGGCCAATCTTATACCAACGTCCCCTCTCGGGTTGCTGCATCGGCAGTGGGAGTGGCTGTTGGATGGTTGGTACGGTCTTCTTCATCCCCGCAGGATCGTGGCTGAAGCTGTGATGTGCCGCAACAGCCAGAGTGGTCGTCGGAGCGAGGGACGCGAAGCAGGACTTGGTGTGCGGCGGCGTCTCTTTCCCGGCCTTCGTGTTGGCGGTGGCAACCGCGCCGGTCGAGTATGTGGACTTCCCGGACGTCCTCACATGTGGCTGGTGCAAGAGAGCCGATGTCCCGAAACAAGATCTAAAACGGTGTGGTGGGTGCAAAGCAATCTTGTACTGCAGTACGCATTGTCAGAGGGAAGCATGGCCTTCGCACAAGTGAGTCGCGTTCCTAGATTCTTGCCATGTTCACACTCGAATGCTTCGCGATTTGCATTCACCTCAGATCTTCGCGCCGCCCTCAAAGATGGTCATCGCGAGACTGGAACTGAGCAGGCGGGGTATATCGCGCCACTGTCCCTCGCGAACGCCGTTGGAAATTGGGCGGAAATCCACGAACACGCTCTCTCGATGACCATACACGCGATGTTGCGCTTCAAGGGTGGTGCCGAGTACGTCTTGAATAACAAAAGAGGTGTGCTTTTCTACCTCCCCCTCTTCGGCGCGTCTCCCCCAACCCCGCGACCATTCTCGAAGTTATTTATCTCCATATCGCTCGTCGGCAAGAACATCACGCCGGCGTACTGCGAACCTATCCACGATCAGTGGGACATGCCCTTGAAGTCCGCTCGTGGAACATTCGCTGCTCACCTTGCGCGCATCCACCCCAGTCCGAGGCTCGTCGGCGTAATCCCCGCAACGTTCATAGTGGACGACACCGAGGTCATACTGCGCGATGTCCCCTCTACCGCCCCAAGAACCACGCCGAAAACGCGCCTGTGGACGAGAACGTCGCGGCTGCGTTCAACGACATCTTGAGACTGCAATCTGCTGACCCTACATCCCCTGGCATGCCGGGTGTGGCCTGCATGGTGCGCCAAAAGAAGTGGATTTGGAAACCGATGCTGGACCTTGCGTATTTGATGGGCATGGTTATAGGGGAGGACGATCGTCCTAGGCGGTCGGACTTATCTATGCAAGACCTTTAGTCCTTGTGGCACTGGTGGTAGGCTTATGTGTATTTGGGTAAGTCGTTTTCCTGTTCGAATGCGATCGTGTTCTCACGTTTGACAGTAGTAATATCGACTCTGGGAGGGTACGGACAGCATCATAGCCTCGCAACGTGTTTTACTTCCATCCGGCAAATCAGCGCCGGACGTTCTTTCTGCCGTGATAATCATGTAATCGTTGAATATTTTGCAGGTAAGACATCGAGACGGGTGTCATTTCGGCGCGGTTGCTGACTGTAACCAAGAGATCGGGTGGTTCCAGGCTCAGGCTCGTGGCAATGACGACTGAGGTTAGCTGGAAGGGGCCGACAGCACAGTCAAGACTTGACCCAAGGGCTTCTCATACGATCCTTGTAACGCGCGTGTATCGAAGATACGGTCTACTCCGACTTTGAATAAGAACACGTACACGACGACAATGGCAAGGTGCAGGCACTGGTGAAGTCCATGATAACTACTATGGTGGGTGTATGCGGCAGAGAAGGTGAGGTGTGTATATCATGTCGTCCGAGCTCCGATAATTACGACTGGCAAACCTACGTCAAAGAATACCCGAACAACCCTATCATCTCCTCTGGGTCCAAGTCTTTCTCGCCCATCTCCTCTGCAACCTTCTCCATCACCTTATCGAACTCGGCATGTTCCCCCGGACGATAATCCGCCCAAGCCGAGAAGAGCGGCTTCCACGTCCACGCCCACGCCGCACGAGTGCGCACGAACCGCCCGGGGAGCGCAAGGGTCGATATACGCGGCTCGGAAGGGCACAAGGGGATGCCCACCCGGGCGGACTCGACGCACAGCGTGAGGGCGAAGCGCAGCGCGCGGGACAGGGCGTCGCTCGTCCAGTCGCGGGACGAAGCGGCGCGGAACATCGGGTGGTGGTTCCAGTACTGCTTCCCGTTGTCTTGGATGGCGAGGCAGAGGTGGGCGACGCCGACGAACCCGCGGATGTCCTTGTACTTGTTCACGACGTCCGCACGCCTCGGCCGCTCCGCTGCCAGCCAGCGGTCCACGGCGCGAGCCGAGCGCGGCTTCAGGCATTCCGCGAGGTCCGTAGTCTTGTATCCCGCTAACAAGAACGCGTTTGCCGGGTTGCGATCGCCGGAAGATGCGGGGTTGAGCTTAAGGGTGAGGAGCACCACCTTGCGCGTCCGTGCGTCCCAGTCCGGGGCCTTGCCAGGCCCGGTGTCCCGGTGGATAAGGGCGGATGTGATGGCGTTGAAATCCCACATGTGGGCTTCAATGTAGTCGCCCATGAGCTGGTCTGCATCCCGTGTCGATGAGAGGGGCCGAAGCGGTGCTTTAGACGAAGCCGCTGCGGATTCTCGGACGTCGGCGTCATACGAGTCGCAGACTTGCCTGAACGTTGAACAGGAATCGTCAAGAAGGTGTGTCTGTGCAGTAGCGATAGGGCAGGAGGGGAGAGAACTCACTTGTGCTTGGGCCACGCTGCTTTCTGACATTCTTTGCTGCAGTACGCCGTTCTCTCGCATCCGGTACACTTCCTGAGTGGCGGATCTGATTCCGATACGGGGGTGCGGGCACAGTACCCGCAACGTCGTAGTGCCGAGGAAATGAAGGGGGTTAAGGGTGGCCGACGGATGGCAGCGTCGTTGGCACCCATGGTGGGAGGACGGTGGAAAGGATGGGCAGTTTACAACGTCATTGGGACTCGCAACTTATCCCGTGACAACATGACCTTCACGCCCACTCGATGAAGGTCTTCTTCCCCCCGATAATCGGATAATCAAAATGCCAATCTGGAGAATGAACATTCACTAGCCATACACGTTCCGGTGTGATACAGAGTAGAAGAACCTACGGGCTACAGTATTCGAAACGAATTGAGTAGAGTACACGCGCCGCCCATCAAAGATCCGCCATCATCTGCTCCACCTGCTGTTCCTCGACCCAATCCTCATCCATCCCGTCACTGCTCTCCTCGTCGCTCTCCGAAGAAGGCACGGGTTCCTCCGTCTCTGCCACGATGATCTGCGCGAGCATCGCGAATCCTTCGTCCGTCTCGTCGTCGAGCTCGTTCTTCTCTGGCACATCCAAAGGCAACGCCGGCGGCAGCGGCTTCGCAGCAGCACCCTTCCTCGTACACGTGCATATGCGGGAGAGGAAGTGGGGTGATGCAGGATCCGACAGTACTTCGCGGGCCCGTTCCGCCGCGAGGCCTTTGGCCATGGAGAGATTGGGCGCAGCGACGGGCCCGACGACGGTCGTGGCATGGACCAGCACCGACACGTTGTCGTACCGACGGACCTCCGGTCGGCTTTGACCCTTCCTATATCATCCACAGCGGGAGTCAGCGACATTCAACAATGCCGCTCGAAGATCGACTTACATGAAGCTGATGCACCTGCACCCAGACTGCGCCACCCACACCATGAGCTCCGTAACGGGGTCCTTCGGCAGGTCAGGCCTCAGCGCAGCGAGCAAATCCTCGAGCACCATCTCCGTGATCACAGCGGTCTTGTCGTAGTTGTAGTCGCAGTCGACGAAGAGCGCCCCGAGCACGCTCTCGAGGACGTCACTGAGCGCCTTGGGTGGGTCGTGCTTCCAACCGTTGATGATGATCTCCTCGTCTGTGATCTCCTCTAGGATCGGGACGTGCTTGCCGATCGCCATGCTGAGCTCGACGCTGTTGATCAGTAGCAGTTTATGCAGCCCCAGCCGCTTGACGGCGATCGAAGCGAACGCGGGACCGCAAACTGCGCGCGAGCGTGCCCACGAGAGCTGGCCAGACGTCGCGGACGGGAACTTCCTGTACAGATAATCTGTCACGACCAATTCGATGACCGCTGCACGAACGCTGTCAACAGCGATTCATGATAGCCATCAACTGGAAGGCAGCTTACCATCTCCTAGGAACTCGAGCCGCTGGTACGACGAGCAATCTGTAGAACGGAACGACGGATGCGTGACAGCCTCCAACAGCAGACGCCCATGCCTGAACGTATACCCCAACGTCTCCTGCAACCCTATGAACAACGGGACCGCCGGAGCCTCCTTCAGTCGGCCGAAATACCGTACATGCCATGGTGCAGGCCCCCCGAAAGACAAGCCCAGCGCGGTCCCCGCCCGGAGCGCCATGTCGATTCCACCCGTGGCGAAGCTCGCGCCGAGGATCGCCTCCATGCAATCCTGCAAGCTCCTCCGCGGGTACTGCCTGAGCGCGCTCCGACGCGGGCGCACCGCGAACAGGTCTTCCTCCGAGGCGATGACGTACCTCCACAATCGCAGGCTCTGCGACTCTGGGGAGAGGTGTTGTTCCAAGCCGCGCTCCAGTGCACGCGAGAGGAGAGTGCGGTTCGCGATCGCCACCCGCTTCATGCTGTCGAGCTGGCCCTCGTGGCGGTGGGGGTATTTGTTGTAGAGGTGGACTACAGCGCAGAGCTTGAGGACGGCGTCGCCGAACGTCTCGAGCCGCTGGTTGTTGAAACCCGCGTTCGCGCTCGGCAGAGTGATCGCCTGGATGAGGAGGTCGTCGACGATGGGAGGAAGCTTCAGTGTAGCACGGATCTCGCGAGCCCGCCAGACGTCGGTGAGCCGGTGGCACAGCTCTGGGAGGACGAAGAACGTTTGGTAGATAGGCTCTGGCATGAGGGCCCATCTGCATAGTTCGATGGGGAAGATGACGGTGGAGCCGGCCTGCTTGAATGCTGGGGATTGTAGTTGGTTGTTCTCCGGAGAGTATGCGCAGGACGCGTTACGAGACAACGCAACGCCTTCGACGCAAAGACCGTCGAGCGAGATATTCGGCACACGCCCCTTCCGGCTGTACTTGTGGAGCCAATAGTCGCGGTACGTCGGATACGCAGATTCCCTGGACTCCGCCGGGGGACTCGATGATGGCGTTACGTCCGGCCGCAACTTCTCCAAGAGTAGAGGGTGTCCGAACTCCTGGTTGTTCATAAAGAGTAGATGACCATATTGCACCTCGCCGATGTCGTCCCAGTTGTACGAACCGAACGGATGGGCCACCGCAAGCTCGATAGCGTCGAAGTCAACCCTGGGGCCACGAGTGATAGGAACCAGGTAGCATGTCAATGGGAGAGTGATTCCTCTACCAGTGATGCACCACCAGAGACCCATCCTTGTGTAGTCCTCCATCGCGCGACGTTGCCTCCACGCGTACCGGGGGTCCAGAATAACCTCCACCGCCTCGTCTGTCGAGACGAAGAGATCATTCGCAACCAGATCCGTGGGAGGAAGCGCAGTACCGGTGACGAGACCAGCAGAGGGGACCCCATCCAGGCGCACGACATGGAGCCAGAGCGTGGAGTTCTGGACCCATGGATCGCGAACGCGGACGTTCAGCACGTCCGGGACGTTGTCGACATGCGGGATTGGGGTACCGTCCGAATCTTCCGTCTCGGCAGCGCGAGGGCTTCTCGCGGGGAGAAAGTAATCGTCGAAAACGTTGAGATCATGCAGGCTCTTCACTGCGAGGAATGCCGCTGCGCGTCTCGCCTCCTTTTTTGAACGCTTGAGAGGACCTTCGTAAGCCAGGCGGTCCGAAGGGAGGGGTAGGCTGGAGGGGAGATGTACAGTCGCGGAGTAGTCGCCTGTATACCGCGGTACGTGCATAGGAGTGAACCGATCGCGAGGGATAAGAGAGCAGAGATAGTTGAGCAAGGAGATAGCAGAGGTGTATGTGAGGATGGCACCGGTAGAAGGGACAACGTATCGCTCTCGCCGAGCAAGATCGTCTGGATCAAGAACATCGTTCTCGTCATCGTCTTCCAAGACGGTGACGGGAGCAATGTCTCGCTGCTGGTATACCTTTTTGAGCTGTGGTTCACTTTGTAAAAACTCCAGATATCGCTCCGCCTGCGCTTGTGAGCCTTCCTGGACCATGATGATGAATGCGGAGGACTTGTGTCTTGCACGGCCACGCGATTGCAGATACCCGACCATGTGCTGCACCGGGTCGAAGCGGATGACGAGATCGCAAGCCTAGAGTAATTTGAATGAGGAGGAATACTTACCTGGAGAGACATAGATCCACGCCACGCCGTCTCCGGCGCCTTGAGACAAGCCGAAACCGACCGAGTATCACTTGTATGCGGCCAAACAGCGACATGCAAGCAACTCTCGGACAATAGCAGGATGTCGATTGACGGAGCAACGTGGATACATGCCTCAACAAATAATAACATACCGGAAAGTCGAGGCCCTCTTCAGCGACAGAGGTCGCCACCACTGAAGGCCCATTAAAGACCGTGCAACTCTGCTAATACAATATGACGTACAGAGGTTGAGCTGTCGATCTCGAAACAGCTGTACCGTATCTTGCTGGTTGCGTACGGCCATACCCTTGAGATGAGACTTCGCCACCGCGCCCGAACCATGACCCACGAGCTGATCACATTTGATGATGTGGGCCAAGAAGGGGATGCGTGGTATGATGGACGCTAGGCACATCGCTATATGCCGCTGCTCGACAAAAACGATCCCCTGAAACGTGGGTGTGTGGCGCCTGAACAGAGTCTCAGCAAGAGTCATCAACTTGGGGGAACACCAGCTAGTGGGGATGGGTGTAGGGAGCTGGCCGTCTGGGGGGTCGTCGAAGTCATCGCGAAACTCAGAGAGTATGCCCTCAAACTCTCTGAGTTTCGGATGTACAGCGCCTGGTACCTCGGCAAGAGATCCGCCGGCCGCGACCTGGGCATACTGGTCAGCAGTAAGAACCTCCATGGCGGACTCGATCGCGTCGTGGATAAGCTGCGTGACCCGCTGCTTCATCTCAGTGTAGAGAAACAGCTCTGCGCCGAAAGGTCCCAAGCTGTAGTACGTCACGTCGTATCTCGTCAAGATCTTGTCAAAGGGGATTCCGATCTCAGGAGGGGTATTCTCTAGGTCTAAACGAAGCTTAAGTGACAGCTTGCGGTATTCTGGGTATTCAGCCGGTGCCATTGGGTATGCCTGAATGACCTATGTGCGGTGTCAATATCGAAGGCGTGAATATATCGCATATGTAATCACCTCTTCTGGTCGTGGAGAGTGACCGACGAGTTCATCGACATGTTCCTTCACTGCGATGACCTTGGCGTCGAGATTCCGTTCCAGCGTGGACAAAGACTCGGGTGCGTTTTTTGGATTCCAGATTGGGGACGCCGTCATGCCGAACACCTTGGGGCGGCAGTCGACGGCGACCTGGAAGTACTCGCGCATGATGCCGTTGTAGGCGTGGTTCTTCCGCGTGTGATGACATTCGTCGAAAATCAACAATGAGATCTGAAGCGACAGACATCAGCGTTCACTCTCAGAAGTCAAAGGCGAGCCCCGTATTTCCGGGGGAGGAAGGCCCCGTAAAACGAATCCATAAAGTCTCCTCGCCAAAACCCAGATTCCAGTATAATAACACGAAAACTGCCCTGCTGTGCTCTGCGTGCACCAGGAACCGTTTCCGCAACCAAGACCAACTCATGAAACGAAGGTTGGGCGGATTTCTTCCTCTCGCTTCCTCGCTCCAACACTAGTAGGATAAGTGAAAACGTACATTGTCTATTCGTAAATGAGAGTGTGTTAACAAGTTGAGCAAGATCTGGGCTGGAGCAGGCTTCAGCACGAACGGTAGCATCGGACAACGAAACTTTCGGCACGCACCCGTCATGACGAACACGTCCGAGTCCTCGAGCTCCTTCTTCCATCCCGCGCGATCGCTCATGTCGTGCGCCGTAGCCCCAGAAAACTGGCGGACGCGCAAAGACGTCTGCTTCGCGATGAACTCGCCCTGCTGCTTCACGAGCGCAACCTTCGGGACGAGAAAGACTGTGATCTTGTCCTGCGCGCCCGCCTGTGCCGACATCCATTTGATCAGGAGCGTACTGATGAACGTCTTGCCGCTGCCAGTGTCCAACGCCGCGATCACGTTCCCCTGCTGGGCCCGCACGAAGATTTCCTCCTGGTACCGCCGCGGGAGAAGGGTATCGCTGATCTGGTCAAGGGGAACAGACATGGCGGGAAAAAGTCGGAGGAGATGGTAGTGGTGAAGGTCATGAGAAGGAGCTCGGGAACAAGAGCTTGAAGATAAGTGAGACCCTCTATGAAGGCTGATCTCAAGACGCACTGCGGCGAGTCGTGACCACGGCACAAGGCAGCTGCGGCAAGCGAGTTGTAACCCCACTTTGGGGTTTTGTGCAGCGGAATGCGAAGCATTGTCTGCGAGCAGTCCCGTCCCTCCTACCACCATGGCAGTCAATCCGAACGAAGATACAGAATTGTGAGCATTTGGTTTACGTTCTGAACCAGCGATCTCATATGTCAGACCAGCAACGATGCCTTGCGCAAGCACGGAATCCTCCCTCCGCGTCCTCCGACCCCTCGAGAACCCTCCCCGCCTCCTTCCCCGACCCTCGAGGAGAAGTATGCCAACTACAGCGCAGCACAGCTGAGAGAAATAGCTACAGAGGCACCCGATGACGATACCGAACGGCTTCTGGAACTGATCCGACGGAAGAAACTGCAGGAGGCACGCAAGTTCGAGATGGCCCGCTTCGGGCGGGTGTACCCCATCTCCCGAGAAGACTACACCCGCGAGGTCACCGATGCCAGCAGGGCCAACGAGGAAGGAGACGCGATAGAACGAGGAACGGGCGTTGTCGTGTTTTTGTACAAGGACGGGTGAGCGCGAATGATCCCCTTTGCATGCATCCAGACTGACCCTTTGCAACAGGATCCCTCACAGCGATCGCGCCAAGGAGCAGATCGGTGTACTCGCACAACGCCATCCGCACACCAAGTTCGTCTCCATCGTAGGAGACAAATGCATACCCAACCTCCCCGACGCCCGGTTACCGATGCTCATCATCTACCGCAAAGGCGAGGTGCTGAACCAGCTCGTCGCTTGGGGCGCAGACCGCGAGCGGCGCGTGGAAGGTGCGCACAGTCCATCCACGCAGCATGACACGACGCTGACAGTACGCAGAGCTCGAGGCGGTGCTCATCTTGGCGGGAGCGATTATCCCGCAGCAGCGCAGGCCCCCAAACGAGGACAAGGATGGCGATGACTCCGGGTCGGATTTGGACGATCTCGACGATGACGACCCGTCATCCCAGATGCGGTCTGCAAGCACAAACACGAATGCAAAGGCACCGAAGAATGTGAGGGGGAAGAAGGGTGACGATTCAGATTCGGACTTCGAGTTCGATTTGTAGAGCATGCAAATGGGAGGACATGTAGCAGTAAGCATTCCTGTAGCTTTATACCGCCTTTAGTGGTCTATAGATGATGTGAGCATATTTAAACATGCATTATCACGCAAAGTGCGTTCCCAAAGCGTGTTTCTTTTGTCCAGACTACATATATTGGTACACTTCGTCCATTTTCCATACTCCGTCCATCAACCTCTCATTGCGAACCCAGTATCCTCAGGCTCTTGCGTTTGCAGCCCTTCAGTGCTTCCCCGGATCCTGCCTGTCCACAACGAGCCCACTCATCTCCCTCCCGCTCCCAAACCTCGCCTTGATCCATTGCTTCCCCGCCCTCCGGATTAGCGCCTTCCTCGCGAACCCGCGCATATCGATATACACCAGCGTCACGTTCCGCGCAGTGTGCGTCGCGAGCTGGGTCGATTTCCCCGCCTCCGGTCCGTACTTGTGCGCGACGACAGCCGTCGCGCGCTCGCTCCCCACGTCGAACGTCCGCCGCAGCGAGTCGTCTACCGTCGCGAGGATGAGGTTCGCGCTGAGCAAGAGCTTGCCTCCCGTCCCGGGGGGTTTGCGTGGCGGTAGCGGAGGGCCGGCTCCAGGTGTTCCAGGACTCGGACTCGGACTCGGAAGTGTCAGAGTCGGTGCTGCGCTGGAACTGTGTCGTGGAGGCAAAGGCGGCTTGTCGTTCGGCGATCCAGGGTATGGTAGAGGCGCGGTAGACAGCGCCGGGGCGGACGCAGAGCCCTGAAGGCGAGGTGGAACGGGTGGGGTGGACTTGCCTTTGTCCACTGAGGCACCCACCGCGCGGTTGATGAGATCGTGGACGATCCCAACGGTCTTGGAGCTGACCTTGACAGCCTGGCCGCTGATCGCGTACGCACACGAGAGCGTTGATTGTGTGCGCGGGTGCGAGAGCAGCAGGATGGCGCGAGGCGGCGGTGGCGGAGGCACCCCGTCCTTCGGGGCAGGCGCGGGTGCCGAATGGTTGATGTAGTAATTCGTGGCGGAAGTCAACCCACTCAACAAGAGCGAAGTCGACGATGAGATTGCATGACTGCAATTCCGTATCCACATCCATTCATCAACCCCCCACTCTCTTCAGAACAGAACGGATCCATAACGCACCTGACCAAGGTCGCAGACTTCGTCATCCAATCCTGGTCCTCCGGCGGGATCGCTCTCACAAAGATCTCCCTCGCCTCCTCCAGCTCCGTGGTGGGCTCCATGTACGGCACGACGCTCGTTCCCACCCCCGTGTATGCGTCGTACACGTCCTCCGGGAGCTCCAGCATGACCGGCGCAGGCTCGCCATCCTTCCCCCGCCCGTACGCTGTGTCCCCGAGCGCAGGGTCCTCCTTGATCCTGACCCGGTTCGGTAACTCGCCCACAATCTCCCCCGACGCCTCGTCCATGAGCACGATCTTCCCGCGCAGCCCCTCCGGAGGCGCGTCCGCCCGCGGTGCCGGTGCATGGACCTCCTCGTCTTGCGCGTGGGGTGCGTCGTGGTGCACCCCGCCCTCCGTCTCCGAGCTGAAGTCGGCGTACTGGGCCAGGATATGGTCGAATGCCTCCACTGTCTCCGCGCGGTGGGCGTCTGGCCTGGACGGGACGGGGACCGTCAGCCAGGTGGTGGAATCGTCTTTGTCCTTCTCCGAGGCTTGCGCGCGACCGTCCGTGGCGGATTGGAAGGTGTACGTGCGCGTGCCATCCTTCGCGATGTGCACACATATCGGGCGTGCGGGGTCGAGGGGGAGTTCCAGCGCCCCTAGGCGCAATACGAGGATGAGCGAACGGTCGGACCCAGAGAGAGAAGCGGCGAGCGGGGCGTCTTTGTCGGCGCTGTCCGGGGCGAGGGTGACGCACTCGAGGGAGAGGGTACCACTCCCGCTGGTGCTGGAGGTCGATAGGATCACCTCTGGGATGTGTAAGAGCACGAAGGCTTCAGGATGTGTCGACATCGTCGTCGTCGGTCGTCAGGTTCGGTGCAGACAACCGGCCTGTGCGCGGGCCAGTGTGGAATATTGTGGAGATTGGTGACATAGCCAAGCGTATCTTGCCAACATCGGTGTTAATCCACAGTGCCCAAAGAGGCAGCTGATGTTCCCAGCCAGGCAGAGGATCGCCCGGGAGGCCGAGGACGCAGAGAGAGGCGACTAGGATGCATAGGATACTCGTTCGGTGTGTCAAGCCCGCTACCGTCGTCACTGAGGAACGTGGGGACAGAAAGACAACGGTGTTGTCAAAGATCTGCGACGAAACTGTGCATACCTCGACCGCACGACGCCACCTCTGAATCCTGCCACGAGACAACCACTGAAACTTCTCCCGCGTGAGCTTCGTTCCTGGATAGCCTTCTCAGCTGGATACCAGAACGCAAGACTCAATACATCCTACGGACCTGAAACCGATCAGTAAGCTTTCAAGTACTCCACACTCACTGTCACCTTCCGACGGAACTTTCTGCGACAACTGGACAAGCTGGACCCTGAACGACCAGGAACACAAAACACACAACACAAGCTAGAACCTAGCTTTTGCACGCTCCAAAGACCAGCACGAAAATCATCAGACCTACCTGAGGCCGAAGATGAGGCGAAAGTCGAAACGGAAACGGTGGCTCGCCTAGACTGAGCGAGAAGCCGCTAACGTGTTGGGAAAGCACAAAGGGCGCACGATGCATGCCTCGATGAAACGAGCACAACACACGAGCACAAAAAGACCCCGAATGGGATTTCTAACTCACGGGTATTAGATCCCCCATGTACCCAATTCCGAACGGTATGAACTACACAACATTGAAGTAAGAGAACAGAACACGAAGAGAAGGACAAGCCCCGTGCGAGGCGCAGCAGACGTGGCGAGGATGGGCAGAGGGGGAGAGGTAAGGCTAGGCAGCGCGGACACCCCGTCGGCCACGCCCAGCGGAGGGTATGGGGTGGTGGCGGTAGGTGCGGAGATAACAAACAAGGAGGCATGAAAAGCGGGAGGGGGATGCGGTGATGTGTGTGTATTTAGAGTGAGTTCACGATAGATGGGTGAAGAGAGAAGCGCGCGATATATCTTCCTCCGACTCGAGTATCGTAGGCATGCGTGAAGGGTCAACGTCAACGGTCATGACAGTGCAGACGCAGCGACCGGCCGCGGTCGTCCTCGTCTCCATTCATTAGAGGATGATGCACTTATTTTTCTTCTTGACGACAGGTGGCTCCAGCGCAGCCACGATCGCCTACCCCAGTCCAACCACAATCAGCGCTCCGACGAACGGGACGGACAGAGTCGAACGACAACACGCACCTCGTCGAAAACGTTCTTCAACCCCTTCTGTGTCAGGGCCGAACACTCCACATACTTCACCGCGCCGAGCTCCCTAGCGAGCCGCTCTCCCTGCTCTGAGGTCACGGGTCGCTGCTTCTGCCTAGCTAGCTTCTCCAGCACCTGCGGGTCGTCCCGGAGATCGATCTGGGTGCCAACGATGAGGCATGGCACGCCAGGACAGTGGTGGTGGACCTCGGGGAACCACTTCTCCTTGACGTTCTCGAATGAGGCCGGGGAGGTGACACTGAAGCAGACGAGGAAGACATCCGTCTGGGGGTATGATAGTGGCCGCAGCCGGTCGTAATCCTCCTGGCCGGCGGTGTCGAACAGGCCGAGGGTGTAAGGGTCGTCGCCAATCATGACCGTGACGGCATAGTTATCAAACACCTGCGGGCCGCGAGAACGTCGCATTCGGTTCCCGTACGCACGCATGCAAATTGGAGCAAGTACGCACAGTGGGGACGTATTCACTGGGAAACTTGTTGGTCGTGTACGAGATCAACAGACACGTCTGTGGCGGAGGTCGAACGCGTCGTGACGGAGCGCGGCGTTGGCGTGTAAGCTTTTCGGGGACTCTGGCAGACGACAGGGATGGGAACGCACCTTGCCGACAGCACCATCTCCTACAACAACACACTTGATCGTCTGCATGGTTCTCGCGTAGGCTCTCCGGGAGGTCTAAGATATTGTGGATGGAAAACTAGAGGTGAATGATCCGTGAGCATTATATCTCCTACGCTCGGACCTGGACGCAATCGGCAAAGATGCGGCGCAAACATGCCATGCACCGCTCGCGTGTCGCTGTCTGACCGGTTCTGCACTGGCCGTGCGCCAACCCAACGAGCAGGCCACCACCTGGGAGACCGACGCTCACCTTGCTTGTACAGCTGGAAATGGAATGGGGTCACGGCTTGCGGATACGAAGGTGGTCAGGCGATAATTTGATTAATATCGACCCGGGTGAAAGACGGGTTGACAAGGACAAGGAGAACGCAGGCGGGGGCTAGGCGGATGCTGCAAACGAGCCTGGGGAGCGTGGCGAGTTGTGCAAGCGAGCGCGCTGTTGGCAACGACAGCGAGAGGGAAGACGGCGGGGGAGGCGGCGGGTCTGTCTTGACTGCCAGGTGCTGCCTCGAGGAGTTGGACTTGACGACCGGTTCACAGCATTTCCAGAACGCCTGCCCTGAACTCCTGATGCGCCACATCCTTTACTTCCATTACAACCCCTTTCTTATCTCCGTTTACCGCGTTTACCGCGCTTGACAGATGGCTTTACGTTTTCGTTTATCCTTCTGTTTAACCGCCAGCACGTTTCCGATCGACGCATATCTCTGCCCTTGGCCGTCGACCTGCAACCGCACACGAGCCACAACTCACACCTCCTCGCTTCAGTCCCAAGATCCTGGTGGCAACAGACCATCATATATCAGCCTACACGGGGCTAACTGCTTGAGGACATATATAAGTGGAATACCGGCACTTGGCGGCACTTTCTCACGACTAAATATCAGTTAGTCCGGATACACGCCAGCATTCACCGGCACGGACACGGCGAATTCATTAGCCCATCGACTACTACCACGGCGACCACACCTAAGCACACCGTCACGGCGCCCAGGCAACCATGTCGACCACTGCAGAAGTATCCAAGTATGTTGCATCTCGGTGTTTCACAAGTGGAGAGCGTTCTAATGCGGGACCATCACCAGATGGCGGCACCTTCCTCCACCTCCAGGCTTCGCGTCCTCGGTCTCGTCTGTACGTGTAGCTCAGGCATACTGGCGCCATTTTTGCTCATACACCCTACAGTCCAAGAATTCTGGAAAGACTGTGGCAGCAGCAACGGCCTCGTACGAGGAGCTGAAGTCGAAGCGGGCATGGGACCTCGCCTTCTCCCCCGCCAAGTCTTTGCCAATGCAAGCCTTTATGCTCTACATGTCCGGAGGAGGTGTGCAGATCTTCAGCATGGGCATCGTGTTCATGCTTCTCTCGAGTCCATTCAAGAACCTCGCTGGGATCAACACAGGTACGTCCGCCCTGCATTTCGAGTTTCAGACTCCCCGTAACAGGGTAATCTCCAGCGTTCGCACCGTTCGCTCCTGGGTCGTCACCACCCAAGTCGTTGAGCACGCTTCCGCTGCAAAAGATCGCGTACTTGTTCTGCAACCTGCTCACGCTGGCGCTCGGTCTATGGAAATGTCGGTCGATGGGTCTGTTGCCGACGGGTACGGGGGATTGGCTAGCGTTCGAGACAAGAGGGCAGGTGCGTATCTCCATGATACTTTCGTCATGCCGTTATCTGATGAATGTTTCATGTTCAAGCCCCCAGAGATTCTACTGATATGATACGTTTTGTGGGTTTCGTCGTCTCCTTCTATTCAGGCCCCGGGGCATTCTCTGTACAACACCGCCAGTCGCATGGCTTCACTGTGGCTTCCCCTCAAACCGGAAAACCTCCTCCAACTCCTAGAACGAAGCGCATACAGTCGTCATTCTCGATGACATGATCCATGAACGATCTTTGACGCACCTGCCACCACGGAATCGTGCCTCCACTCCCCGTCGCGCCTTGGACGAAGCTGTCTTGCATGTGGTCCGTCACCTTCCACCACCGCTGCGTCTCCGGATCGTCGGCAATCGCACGCATGTCCACATCATAGTCGGTGCCGTTGTACTTGAAGTTGGCGACGAGCAGCTGAAGCGGTGGGTAGTAGTGGATGGAATAGTCCACGATGTGGTGCCGCTCCAGGGCCGCGAGGACGCCAGGCCAGACGGCGGCGTGGATCGCCTTGTATTCCGCCTCGGCCTCGGGCTTGAGCTAAACGAAAGCTGGGTTGATGAGCTTGCTGCTGTGTCGTCGCCGTCGATGCACGGACCTTGATGATTTGGCATACGCGTTTCGACGGAACAGACATCGCGGATGAGGCTATTAGTATGAGGGTATTTGACGAGCAGGGGTTGTGCGGCGTTCCTTTATAACATGATACTTAGAGCAGACCTCATCCAGGCCCCGAGCCCTTCGTGACCATGAGAGATGTCCCGACGGTCCGAGTGGTCCGCTTCGACAACCATGCGCAATGTCCTTGAGAAAACCTGCGCTTGAAGCTCTGGCCCCGATTCCAAGTGACAGATCCCGGTGCGGTTGAGAGAAATGGGAAATCGGCGGATATGGTGGATTTGAAGCCTTGAACTGTTCCTCTGGCATCTGGGATGATCACGACTCACGGCCAGAGATGCAGACATCGCAGGCCTGTGCGTTCCGGGTACATCTGAGACCTGAATTCCGACATGAGGCGTCTCTGGCCCGACGCGCTGCTAAACAATCAGCCAGACTGGAGACAGAACAGACACAGCGTTGGAGAAGAGCGCGAAGGGGAGGCGAGTCCAAGGCGAGTCGGGGAGGAGGTCGCGCGGCTATGGTAGATTGGAACTCCGCCAACAGCGACTCGGATGGAGGACCCGCATCCCTCGTCGCTTGGTTCTGCATCCCAACCACGCCCCCGTCCTCCTCGTCCCTGCTCGCTCGCTAGCTTCTCCTAGATCCTTTCACGACGCTATTTGACCATTAGATATGGCTGAAGGAAGCAACTTCGACTACCTCTTCAAGGTGCGTCCTCCACAGCGGCCACACAGCAGGAATGGACATTGATTCGCCCGCGTCGCCGTCTTTCGGAAAATAGGTCGTCCTCATCGGAGACTCTGGCGTCGGAAAGTCGTACGTGTCCATTTTTATTCTTTTAATGAACCTACTTCTCATTGACCCGTGCTCCGGCAGTAATCGTGCGTATCTGCTGCGTGGTGGAGGCCAAAGGTCTGACGCAAGCTGCTTCCCTCCCCCCGTCTGGCCGGCTACCCGATAGTGCTCTCGCGGTTCACCCGCAATGAGTTCAACCTTGAGACCAAGTCGACCATCGGCGTCGAGTTCGCCACAAGGTCAATCAATGTCGACGGCAAGACGCTCAAGGCGCAGATCTGGGACACTGGTGCGTCCTCCATACTTCCGCCTCGCCTGCATTTCCTCAAGCGTGTCCTCATCCCTTACATCTTCCTCCTCTCCTCTCCAGCCGGCCAGGAACGTTATCGTGCGATCACCGCCGCGTGAGTGCAGATCCTAAATTCCGTCGCTTAATCCGCGCACGCTCACCGCGAGGCTCTCGTTTTTCGCTATGCTCGACAGATACTACCGCGGCGCAGTCGGTGCGCTCCTCGTGTACGACATCTCCAAGCATGCGACGTACGTGAACGTGACGCGGTGGCTGAAGGAGCTCCGCGACCACGCGGACTCGAACATCGTCATCATGCTCGTCGGCAACAAGAGCGATTTGAAGCACCTCCGCGCGGTCCCCACAGAGGAGGCGAAGGCATTTGCAGGTGCGTTTTGGGCTCGCTATCTTTTTCTCCCTCCTTGGCTCTCCCATCCTTCTGCTTTGAACCTACACTGGGGCAAAATGCTAAGCTGAACCGGCTTTGCACATGTTAGCCGAGAACGGTCTGTCGTTCATCGAGACGTCTGCGCTGGACGCATCAAACGTCGAATCTGCATTCCAGACCATCCTCACAGGTGGGTGTCCACCTCCATCTCCGCTCGACCTGGCTCACTAATGTCCACGGTGCTCGTTCCGCTCCCATCTGAACACAGACATCTACCGGATTGTGTCAAGCAAGTCGCTCGAGCAGGCAGAGGACCTTATCAAGCCCACGACTGGGGATACCATCCACGTCGGCCCCACCGCTGACCAGAACACGAACCAGGGCGGCAAGTGCTGCTGAGCGCGTCGCGCTTCGCCTCTCCCTCTTGCCCGTCGGTTGGCTGTGTGGCCTCTTGGGATGGGAGCGTAGGAGGACGCGGACACGCGCGACACGTTTTCTCTGGGTCCGCTGTGCATACGTTCTACATATGTGCCTGTGTCGTAATTATCTTTGTTTTTCTCTCTCTTCCTCTTGTTCTAGCTCTGGCTGCCCGCGTGCGGTGGTGTATGCTCCTTGTTGTGGATTCGTTGTTACTGTACATATGGATATGAAATGGATAGAGGAGCGCGTGAACAGTTGACTTCGGAGCTGGCGATGTGATGTGCATGCAACTGGAGGGCGTCCTCGCTTGCGTATCCAACACGAAGCGCGTAGACCAGTCACTGCCTACCCAATGTACTTGTGGCAAAGTATGTTCTGCTTCCCCTTCCTTTGCTCCGCTTACCTTGTTAACGTAGAAACATGCAGGCACCTTGTCTTCGCTACCATGACCCTGCACAAAACTTGAAATTAATTGCCAAGCAGGTTTACTGGGCATCCAAACTCCGCGGTGGCTGAAAGTGTACATAGTACACGGTGCTCAAGGGTCGCAAGTCAGCGCCTCGCTGCGAAGCCCTCAGGAAGGGTAGCCGTCGTATCCATGCATTGGGCCATGTCCGGGTGCTGGGTGCGGGAAGAATTAGTGAGTTGTTCAGTTCGATGCTCGGGATGGAACATTGAAAACGTTCTGTTTCCATACCAGCTAGCTATGCCCCACGACGCCTGCCAGCCTCCATTCGCACTCAGGGCAGCAGCGTCGCCCTGCAAATAAGAACGAACACTGCTGAGTGTTGGACAGGGCGAAGGCTGGGAGCATCGAAGCGTTAATGGTTGGTTTTAAAGTCACTATAGCGCTCTTTGCCGACCTGTGGAGTTGAAGCTGAAGGCGATATCATGGATGATCTCCTTTCACTGGAGTGTTCTTGTACTTGTATTTTGGGCAGAAGCACAGAGGGGCGGTTCTAGTGAAGGCCACGGCGATGTTAGTGGCACAGGTGAACGGGCCGCTTGCGGACCAGCGCCCATCGCTCCGCGACGTCCAGAGACTCGATTGTCCACACTGCGTCCACTTGCCCAGCTATACCCTTCGTATTTCTTTGCAACTTCCTCCCAGCTTCTGCAATTATGGCCATTCCGAACTGTCCTATACAAGTTCCCCCTTCTGTCGCCGCACACTAGGGTTCGGTCCTCCTGGCCGCGTCTGACGCAACTCGCTGTCGAAGGAAGAACGGAAGACCAGGATGACGGAGCTCCAACCTGTCACGCAGAAGCCCGCGTCGAGCGCAAGCTCCCCGAACTTTGCGAGCTCGCGGCGAGCCAGGCAAGCGCGCCCGAGGTGGCAGGCGGTGAGGCCTGTGAGGGCTGAACTGGAGGTCTGGATGTCATGTCACGTTGTCCTGTAGAACGGAGTGTAAGGAACGGGTCCGGTCAAGCCATTGGTACGTGTATCCTATTCTCTTCTGCTTGTTTTCCGGAGGCCAACTATTATCGAGTCAGCAAACGAGATTCTGCGCATTTTGTTGTCAGACAGGCTGTGCGCGTTATAGTTGTGCATGCATAGTTTCCATGATCCCAAGAAGTGCATGGTCTAAGCCAGGTACAGGCGTCGCAGACGACAATGCGCCGCGATGCGCTCGAGCATACTGTATACACGTGGGTACGTCGAATAAGGTTTGAGAACGAGGAGCAACTCCGGACTCGTACTTGTTGCACTTCACCCCTGCCCCCTGCCCCCACCCCCGAGCCCACTCCGTGTATTTACCCTCTCAGCGCAGCTTCGCCGTCTCCAGTACTCCTCTACCTGGGAAAACTTCCTCCAATGCCAAAACTGCCCGTTGGAAGCAACCTTCACGACCCACAGCCCGAGAAGTCCGTTGCAGCGCTACGTCGTTGTGGGCGTTGTAGCTGAGGGCAGGAAGGGGACAGAGATACGCGATTGCGGAAGTGTGCAGGATTCTCGAGGGCGCTGTACTGTAATAGGAAGTGCTAGAAAGCAGACTGGCCAGCACATAGGTGAGTCCTTCTCACCTGATATGTTTCCGTTGGGCTCCATTCACCGTCCCTCGCACACATTGTCATGTTGCAGCCACTTCGAGGCCATCTACAAGCCAACGAGCGACGCCCCGGAGGACTATCACGATACGCTGCAATCCCTTGGCTGCTCGTCCCTTTCACCGTGCCGTTCGGGAGTTCATGGAGGTGCATACATGGGCCTTGAAATCGATCGTCAAGGCCTCTGTCCTTCTGCAGCCCGGTGGCATCAATTGGTCACAATCTCCTCAAAAGGTGCTTTTTTTAGCTGCCGTCCCCGCGAGCGCCACCCTTGGAATCTCGAAGCGCAACTCCGCACGCAAGTTCAGGCTCAAAAGCCTTCATCTGCGCACCCTTTCCGAATACCTCAGGCTCGCGACCCTGCCGCCCGATGCAGCCGGCGCATGGGAAGCCCAAGTGTCAGACAGGCACAAGGCAGCGGAGAACCGATACTGCAGGCAGCCTGGGTACGCTGGGCTCCTTCCTGCGCTGTTCTTTGCGGCGGGCGCAAACCTGGAGTTCCGCGACTTCTACCCCCAGTTTCGGCCTGTGGATCGCCCGACGCTCATTGGTAATGGTGTGCCGGACACGAAGGCCCTCTTGGAAGCTATCCTTCTGTTCGCTACTGGTAGTATTAACGCGGGCCTCCCTCTCCACTCGACCGAGTCCGGCTCTTCTCGTGCGCATGTGGCGCTTCCTGTACGCTACGTGCACTCTCAGGACACTGCGTGGACGTGGAAGGCGCTGATCTCGAGCTGGACGGAATACCGACAGGGAACGCATCGGGCGGTGGATGGGCTGCTTGATACCGTAGGCATGGGCGGCGGTAGGGCGACGGCCTCGTCGAAGCGTTGATGGTCGCTTTTGGGGAGTCGCTTTAGCCAACGGTTACATAACAGTACAGGAAGAGTCGCGTTTCTACATGAGGCATGATTCCTATCCTTATGCTCGAGCGTGCGGAGCATGCATAATACTCTGTCATGAGAGATTGCGTCACCGCGGCGCCCATGCCTGGCGTGCACCGTATATGCTCAACGACTCGCGCCGGTGGAATGGCCACCGTCGACGTGAAGGGGAGCATGCTTCGAAGGTGAAATCCGATAATCACGTTCCGGTATCCAATTGACGTAGATGATGCGGCAGCCCTTTGATCCACAAACACCAACTCCAGTGATTCCCCGCCCCCGTCCTCGAACGCCTACGATGTCCACCAAAGTCCCTGAGGCTGTCCGTGCTTGCGTCTCCCGTATAGCACTACGTGTTTGTCACCACTGTCTCCGAGAGGAAGATCAAGCCACCCGATTGCGAAAGTGCGCGGGATGTCCGAGGACGTTCTACTGTAGCAAGGAATGCCAGAAAGCCGGGTGGCCGAAGCACAAGTGAGTAGTGCCGTTCGTCGTGCCTCCGGGCGTCATTCATCTGTTACCTGTAACGCAGACTGGGATGCCGTAATGTCGCCGACTGCCTCGCGAATTACTCGGGCCCGGCGCAACTCTCTCATACGCTGACGCCCCTTGGCTACTCGTCCCTCGCAGCCTTTGCCACTGCTCTTGAAGCGTTCATGACAGCGCACATCTGGTCTTTCAGAGCTTTCGCGAAAGCCCACATCCTCCGAGGAAACGTCATCGAGTGGTCGGGATCCTCAAAACCCGTGCTACGCTTCTTCCTGTCACACGCCGCTCCAACTATGCGCAACCCCGCATGCAGGTTCAAGGTAGATGGCGCCGCCTTCCTGAACATCGCCGAAAATCCCGCTACCCTTGAAGAATGGAATCGGGACGCGGAGTCGGCACGCAAGAGGGCCGTGGAGTCGAGTCGCGCGAAGCCTCACTATGCCGGGCTCCTTCCCCTGATGCTCCTCGTGAGGAGACCGACCTACTTCGTGGTGAACTACTACGCGCAGTTCCGGCCCGTGGAGTACTACCCGAAGGCGTTCGCAACTGCGACAGAGAGAGAGGCCGTATTGCAGGACATTGTCGAGCTAGCGATGGGCAGCGCGAACGCGGGCATCTGTTTCCGCACGGTCGAGCGTGGTTCTCCCCCTGTGATACTTCCTGTGGCGCTTCCTGGACGCTTGGTCCGCTCTCAGGGTACTTCGTGGGCCTGGAAGGCCCTCTTCTCGAGCTGGGCGGACTACCGGCGAGGCAAGGGTAGGGATTTGGATGGAGTGTTGGACAGGCTGAAGACGGACAACGTCGAGGCGTTGATGGTTGCTTTCTGAACACTGTAACGGACGTGATCTGGTGTTTTTTGTCTTCTTGCTACGCCGGTTTCTAGTCGGTTCGGAGGACGTTCATCGCTAAGATCTGTTTCGAAAATGCGATTTCCTGGACGTTGTCTTACCGAACAGGTTATGGGTGTATCCTGTACTTGGGTCCAAGAATACCTAATGGTCCACGATGCAGACGGAAATGTGCGTAGTCAAGACTGGATAACACGTGGTATGTAGAAGAACGTTGAATGACGAGAAGTTGGCGCGCTGACCTCCGTCCTCGGATCTCGTGCACAACGCATGGATCCTCCTGCGCTCGCCGTCCCAGTCCACTTCGGTGGTGGATTACGCGCGATGTGAAGGAGGGCGGTGAGCCGCGACGTGGATTGAACATTGTTTCCCTTACGGCGCCCTTGTCGTCTCCTGTGGGTACCTATCGGTTTCATTCGGCTTGGTTTTCCCTGTACAGCAGATGTATAGCATCCTAGATTAGTCCAATCTATCCGCTCTTCTTGGAAAGGCGTGAATTTGAGTGTCCTTATCTTTCACGGTCTGTCGCTGATTGGCATCGGGTCCGAAGTTCAAGGTGATGATGGCCAGTTCGGCGTATCGAGCGCTTGCCACTGTACGCACCTTGTCTCGCGCTTCCATCTGCATCTACACATCGAGCCCTGAGGCCTGAGGTCTGAGCCTGTATCGTTTGCACCTTTTGTGTCTTACTCATATCGTCGACATGTCTGCAAGAGTCGGCCCGATAACAGAGCGCGGCCTACGTCATTCGCCAATGTTGTATGACCCTCCCTGTGGGCGAGCTAGTGGCGAGCTGCCCACGTCGCATCAATCGGAGACCAGGCTAAGCTCGAGGACGCGCAGCTAGGGCGGACTGAAGATGCAAGGATCTGTGAGGACGCAGGATAGATTCTACGAGATGAAGTAGAATGGTGTTGCCTTGTATGTTTCGTCTTCAATGTTCGCGTGCCACTATCCCAACGCTCAATGCATCAGGCTATCGCGCGCAGTCGTCGTTGGAGACATAAACACCTGGTCTGTGTGGATGGCACTTGTATGGCACCCAGTCGACCTGGATGGTGCAAGGGTGAGCAGCATCGGCTGTGGACGCCGTGCACATGCTCAAACGTAGTGTTGCGTCCGTCTCAACCGCACTCCGGCACTTGTTCGCCCGCAGCCACTTTCTGCCCTGTCATGGTAAATGCGCCGCTTCCTTCGTCACGCACCCATGGTCCATGAGACATCTCATCTCATCCTCCGTTTCTGCCTTCCTCGATCAGGCCATGTACGTTTTGGAGGCGACGACCCGACGACAACTTGAAGTCCTCTGCTGACCTTTTTGGTGCGTTTGTGATGGGCGAAAGGGAGCCGGAATCGGAAGGTGAGGCACTGGTTGTGGAAGATAAATATGACCCCCGACGCCTACTATTACTAACTGCCTCGGCACGCTAGGGATATGGCAGATATCAGATACGTAAGTGTCCACTACATTCGAGAGCAGTTGTTGACCACTCACCTGCACTTTCCCACTCTCGAAGACTGCTACACTAATCTCCGTAGACATCCCGATCACTACGAGAAGGCATCGAACTGTCAGACAATCTACTGTCCCCATTTGGCATGCCCTTAAATTCTCGCAGTTTGTAGCTTCTAAACGTAAACGCAACCGTACTAGTGCGAGGGAGCATACATAAATGAGGGTACGTCTGATTCGCAAACCTGTGGAAGCATTGAGAGACTGATGCTGTTTAGGGATTGTAGGATGAACTGTTGTCCCATGGCTCGACTTCATTTAAAATACGAATGCAAATATCTCAAGCCGCTGGAGGAGTTCATGTGTGTCGCTGAAAGGGTTTACCCGGCCCCCTGCGCATGAGCCTATGACGTCGACACCGTTCGCTTCGAACACAGGCGGTCTCCATGTACTCCTGCCCGATTTGCGAACAATTGAAATTGGACATGCCGCGTGCCGGACCGAACAAAGGATGACCGCTAAATTGGAAAGAGGCTGGCCGATCCCAACCGGCAACTCGCCGACCAGCCGCGGGTCCCGAACAGGCATATAAACAGGCTCGCTCGAGCCTCCCTCTCTTTCCTCACAACTACCACCATCCTCACATTTCGACTTTCGTGTCCTGTGTGTCGGCGTGCAGCGTTCGACAGCAACTCGCTTCCGCCCTTCAACCTTCGACGGCCCGATCCGAAGCTTGGTGTGTTCTCGCCGACTCCCTTCACATTGTGGTTGACGATCGCAGCCACCATCCCAGCCTGAGTCTAGCATACCCCTCGCCTCTCCAATGAGAGCATACAAGCAATATAGAAGGACATCGACATTGATTCGGCGAGTGCTCGTTCGTTGACCGCAGACCTCATCCGACCGTCCACCTCCCTGTGGTTGCAGCCTCCGATGCTCAGCCCTGAAAACAGTCTATCACCAAACCACACACGGCGAGTCCTTCATAACCGGTCTTGTCGCTGATTTTCGTCACGATCTAGTCGCCACGCTTCTTGCAAGTCGTGCTCGGTGGTTGGCGATTGCGGTGGTTGGAACGCTGTTCCCTGCACGTGTTTGTTTTCTCTCATGCTTAGTGCTCATGCTTTCTCTCTAGTCTTCTTGCTTGCTGTATGATCTGCTAACCTGTTCTAGGTCGCGTTTACTTCCCTTCTAGAGAAGATCCCAAGCGTCAACCCCACCGACGGCGCGTGCTTCTATCACGTCCCTCCTCGCCGACACTCGTTATCCCCAGCGCTCCGCTCATACCAACATCAGACAGCCCATCCTCTCAACCATGTCCTGTCAAGACTTGGGGCCAACACTATCTGGTGCGGTCTCATCGCTGTGTCACACGCTGACCTCGTTTACGTCGTAGTCTATGCCTGCGTTACCCCCAAGGTACTCGTGAACGTTTGTGCATCAACCCCGGTTCCATCTCCAATTCATGCTTCAAATACGAACATACGCAACATATTTCCCTGGCGAGTACTTGCCTACGTTCGCCATATAGCTGATCTCGCTTCTCTCGAGTTTTTTTTTCGTCGGACCTCGTGGCGCAAGATGGCTCCAAGAATGTCGACTCGAAACAAACGCGGTCAGTTCTCATTCACCTCGTCGCCTAGCTAATTCCTCCATCTCAGACCTCCGTTCGTCGTCGGGCCCAAGAATTCCCAGCCTGTCTGGTGTTGCGTTCCAAACGGCGAGTGTTTCGTAGCCCGCCTCATCGCTGATAACTACACCCGCAGGATCCAGACAAGATGCGCCTTCTAAATTGTGTTCTACGCGTGCAGTGACAGGTGCGGTGGTCGGGATCCTCGGCACATCCTCGTTTGCTCTCATCCATATGGCTCATCCTTTCCCTCTCTTTAGATGTTTGTTGCGGTGTCCCAAGTCGCTTGTTGTGCCTGTCCGGCGAAGACATGAGCCCAATGCTTCTTGGCGCGTGTTTCTCTCCCATTTTTGCTTGCTGATACATGTGTTCCTTAGCATTCCTCTCGCATCAAGCCTTCCTTCTCAATCTCAGTCTCTCAACGCAATCCCTGGAGAACCAATTCCGGTATGGTTTCGCTACTTCCTCACGAGCTGATATTGCTTGCCCGCAGGATCGAGGTATGCTGTTCGGATGATGTTTAGACCGGAAATGTGACGCCTCGTGTGCACTGATTCATCGGATCTCTTTCACTGCCAGACGCGCTCCAGCTTCGACCCGCCGGAATACGTATCATTTTGGCGAGTATTCGTTCGAAGCTCTGCTTGAGGCTAACGCTCGCCTCTGCCCCCTTTTTCGAGGTTCGCCGTATACCTTTCATCAAGCTGGTTCCTCAATGCGCATGGCGAGTCCCTGCCTTACGCTTCGTAACGCTCACGCCTTCCTCCTAGACCTTCTTTTTGCATCGTACGCTAGGTATCGGACAACGTAGCATGGCATGTCCTCGTTTCTTGTCGTACATGAAGCTGATCTTCTCTTCCTCCAGAATGCCTGCAACGCAAGTACTTTACTCCCATCTCGCCCCAATCAAGCTGAAGCATTCAATGACGCATATTATCGCGGCATGTGTCTCCTTCCAGCGTTTTCTGTGCTGACCTTCGTTTTGCCCCATCTTAGTAAACGTGAGTAGGCTTGTGTTCGGGAACGTTTTCTCCGGATGCTATGCAAAAGGTATGCTGTTGTCAGCCGTCAAGTGTGCTGACAACCCCACAGGTCTCGAGGTACGGTCGACTGCTCGCACGGGCGGGTAGTCGTTCCTGGCGCAGGCCTCTTCGTGGCCCTCGGGACTAGTACCTGTCGTCGTGTCGACGGCGGGGAAGCTAACGTGCGCCGAAACCCCTCTGTGGACGCGATCCACCTTCGGGTGCGTTCGGAAACTGTCTACTTTGAAGTAGACTGTCCTCGCCGCCGCTTCTCTCGACTCCCTGATCTTGTACCTTTATGATTAGCACGGAGAATGATTATTGCGATGTTTAATGGGAGTATACTCGCAGTCCTCTTCGATCGCCGTTTGAGAGCCTTCTGCACATCCTGATCTCCCCGAGGAAGCAGCTATGACGCAGCGCGATCTAAGAAGCGTGTAATGCTCGTTCACCTTCTTCCGGTTTTTGCTGATAAACCCAAATTTCCTTCGTTAACGCCAGTGCAACGCGAGAATCCCATCTTCGTAGCACTCTACATCGATCCGAAAGTAACCATCAATCCCTCGATGTCCTTCGTCTTCATCCCACCCAACATGTCATCCAATCCGCTGTCCTTTCCTCGCCGGTAGTCTGTCCACCGTGAGAACATCGGCGTCCAAGTCCACGGAGCACCCCGAGAGCGAATGTAGTGTCCAGGCAGCGCCAGACCCAAAGTTGCACGAGGGTCCTTGGTCTCGACCTCGACCGAGCGGAGCGGGGTACGTTTGATGAGGCTGCTGGAACACAGACGGATGATATCTCCCACGACGTCCTCAGCACGCGTGCAGGTCACCAGGCCGGAAGAGCGGGTAGAAGGTCATGAGCGAGAAGGACGCGCTGTTGACGTAGAAGGTCACCGGCAGGAACCCAGAGTACCGCGCATGCGTCTTGTCCATCGCGTTGCGCATCTGCTCCAATCACGTCCAGATCGACGCGGGTCTCCCTCTCTGCTCGATCGAGTCTGACCCCTCCCGTACGCACATGGCGCTTCCTGGACGCTACGTGCACTCCCAGGGCACTCCGTGGACGTGGAAGGCGCTGTTCTCTACCTGGGCGGAACACCGACGAGAGACAGAATTTTAAATTTATAGTAGCGCTTTGGCCGTTTATGGCCTATGTGGCTACTCTCCCACGAGGAGAGCATCTTGTTCTGGATGAGCTGCTGGACAAATTAGGCATCGGCAGCGGCATCGGCGGCGACGTCGTCGATCGGTTGATGGTCACTCTAGGGTCCTTTTGAAGTCTCACTCGTCGAGGGATTACGCCCCACCTCATTTCAATATAGCATTTTCGCCCTCTCTGCGCATTGCCGTCGCATGCGGGACAGACAGGCCACACCAGGGACGGAGAGCACAGATTGGTGACTAGTTGCGCGGGGAGTCGCGCCCAGCGTGGCACGTATGGACGTGAAGCTTTGAAGGCTGGTAGGCTTCTAAAGAAGCTCGATAGTTGTCTCTTGTCCTACTACCCTGCTGACTCCTCGTCGACTAGCAAGCCTCATGCCTGCCTTCAGAGCTCTTGGGAAGGTTGCCACCCTCCGCGACGGTACCATGCTAGTGGACACGGACTGCCCCGAATTGTTGCAGAAGATTCTCTAGTTCATCCTCTCCTCCGTCGAAGGCTCCACGCACAACCCCGCACGCACGCGCGTTCCGCCTCGACCGCTTCTTCTTCCAGAAGTACGCCATCTGCCACCAGGCCGTGGCGCTCGAGGGGTGGATGGAGATGGAACCGAAACGAGAAATGGTAGAGGACGCGCCTGGTGCGCACCCGCAGTACGCAGGGCTCCTCCCCGGTATGACGTGCGTCGTGTTCAGCGCGGGCTTCGTCTCGCGAATTTCTTCCCACAGTTACGGCCAGCGGAGAATCACTCCAAGACGTTGCCCGTTACTGGCAAGGAGAGGGGGGTTCTCATGGGCGACCTTTCCGCTCGATCCATGGCCAGTGGCCACAGGCGGGGTCTGGTCCTGTTCAGGCCGCGCTTCCTGGACGCTCCGTGCGCTCCCATGGAACTCCGTGGACTTGGAAGAATGCAGAGCTGGACCAAGTGTTGGACGGGGCGAAGGCTAGGAGCATTGAAGCGTTAATGGTTGGTTTTGAATCACTATAGCGTACTTTCGTACTATACCGAGCTGTGTGGAATTGGCGCCATCATGGAGTATCTCCTTTCAATACGCTTGCACTGAGTGGAAGCAGCGAGGAGTTGGTGTAGCGTCATGCAGAAGCCGTGTGAGAATGGATTATATAAGCCGATTAACGGGCCGCTTGCCGACCAAAGCCAGCTGCACTGCCCAGTGCGCCATACCTTGCTCCTGCTCCTTCGATGGTACTCCCGCAATTCATCACGTCTCGTACAATGCGCCAAGTTTTCGGTAACCTGTCCCCTAGTGTCCCTGTTCCGTCTGAGGCCCTCAGGCGATGCGACCACTGCGACCGACATTAAGATGAGGACCGATTGAGGAAGTGCGCCGGGTGCAAGAGAACCTTGTATTGCAGCAAGGAATGTCAGAGGACAGCCTGGCCAAAGCACAAGTGTGTACTTCTCCCTAGTATTTGACTCTCCTAATCGTTGCACAACACGCAGAGCTTTTTGCCGCGAAGCTGCCACGCACTTGAAGGACATCGATCAACTCCCGAACGACCTGCGCGCGCGCTCGCTCGGGTATCCTTCCATCACAGCCTTGTCTGCTTCACTCCAAGAGTTCGTCCAAACGCACCATTTGGCCTTTAGAACGCTCTTCAGGGCTCATGTCGTTCAGAGTGGTGGTATCGGCTGGTCGCAAAATCCACAGAAGATGCTGTACTTGTTCCTCCCCGCCGCCGCCACTCTCGGCCTCTCAGGACGCAACTCCGCAAGCACGTTTCGCCTCCAAAGCCACCGCTTCATTGACCTCGAGGAACACTTTGCCACGCAGCTGCTCGCGGCGGAAGATTGGACGCGTTGGGAGCCGATGCGTCGATCGATAGAAGACTCGTCCCGCGGGCACCCCCAGTACGCGGGGATGCTGCCGGTGCTGTTCTCCGTTGACGGCGTGGACACCGCATTTGTGGAATTCTACACACTGTTCAGGAGTGTGCCGCCTCCAGGCTCGACGGTGCTCGAGGACAAGCCGAAGAAGGCCCTCTTGGACGATCTCGTCGACCTCTCCGCCCGCAGCATCAATGCGGGTATTTCGCTCCGCTCACCTCAGTCGAACGATGGTTCGCTTGTGGTCCTTCCTGGACGATTCGTTCTCTCCAAGGGCTCGTGGATCTGGAAGCCGTTTTTCTCGAGCTGGCTTGACTACCGACGAGGAGAGCATGAAGGCCTGGACGAAGTGCTGGGCGGTATCGGACCTAATACTCGCTACCAGCACACTTTGATGTCCCTGTTTACGGCGCGTCTCGAAGATCACTCCGTCTCAATGGATCATTGTCTTTCTTGGGCTGATACCGGGTCACGCAAGCGGCGGCGACGGAGACTCGGGATTAGTGGATATATGCGCAATGGGTTGCGCGTGGCACGAACAGACACATGGATGGAACCAAGGCATGTACACGAGAGGAGGCGATGGTCGTGTGTCAAATGGAAATTGCAAGATGTGACCTTTGTTGTCGCGTGTGGTGAGGCTCAACACGGTGAGCCGGACACAATCCGGAGATGCGCAGCATGAGGAAGCGACTACCTGAAATTCGAGCCCAAGGATCTCCGAACTGGCGGCTACATCTTTCCAGTCAATGTGGAGGACTGACGTCAAGATGTGAAGGTCGGAAAATGCGGAAAGAAGCTGCGAAGTTTAGAGACTCCAGGGAGCGGCTTGAACCTTATTGTCGTCGGCACTCGTTTTCCAGCTTCCACCCACTGCCCCCACTCCCTCGCCCCTGACCAACCCAGCGTGCCACGATGTCTACGTCGCCTCAGGCAGCTTGTCGTCTGTTCATCCCTAGAACCAATCATATGCTGCGACAATGTAGACACTGTCGACAGGTGCAAGAGGGAAACCGCGCCGTCCGTTTGAGGCGATGTACCGGATGCTGGTTTCTGTATTGCAACAGAGAATGCCAGAAGGCAGATTGGGACCAACACAAGTAAGTACTGCAGTTTTCATCTTTGGGCCATGCTGATTAGCATCCTGCGACGTCCGGAACTTTTTGTCACATGACTCGCGACTACGGGGTCATTCCGGGCGAGTTAAACCCGTCACGACTCCCCGACGAGTTGAAACCGTTCGGCTATTCATCTATCACAGCCTTTTCCGCCGCTCTCGAAGACTTTGCCGACGCGCACTCGTGGGCCTTGCAGACCGTCGCGAAAGCCCTCATCCTCCAAAATGGCGGCATAGACTGGGCGCTATCCACGCATCGAATGCTCATTATCCACCTCACCCCCTCCACTCCACCCACCACGCGCAACCCTGCATGCACGTTCGACGTCGATGGCCCCAGTTTCGAAAGGTTCGACATCGACGAGAAACTGTCCAAGATCACCAGTGAGACGCAGTTGGAGTGGTGGGAGCAGCCCTACTGGATGTACGTGGAGCAGCAGCCCATCTGGACGTGGTTGGAGCAGATGCGCAACGCGATGGACGAGACCTATCGCTCGCACCCGCGGTACGCTGGGCTCCTGCCGGTGACCTTCTACGTCAAGAGCGCGTCCTTCTCGCTCGTGACCTTCTATCCACTCTTCCGGCCTGCGGACGATTGCTCGGTGACCGGCACGCGCGCTGAGGACGTCGTAAGAGATATCACCCATCTGTGTTCCAGCAGCTTCGTCGAACGTACCCCGCTCCGCTCGGTCGAGGTCGAGACCAAGGACCCTCGTGCAACTTTGGTTCTGGCGCTGCCTGGGCACTACGTTCGCTCTCGGGGTGCTCCGTGGACTTGGACGCCGTTGTTCTCACGGTGGATAGACTACCGGCGAGGAAAGGACAGCGGATTGGATGGCATGTTGGGTGGGATGAAGACGAAGGACATCGAGGGATTGATGGTTACTTTCGGATCGATGTAGAGTACTACGAAGATGGGATTCTCGCGTTGCACTGGAGTTCGTCAGCAACAATCGGAAGAAGGCGATCGAGCATTACACGCTTCTCAAATTGCGCCGCGTCGTGGCTGCTTCCTGGCGGAGATCAGGATGCGCAGAACGCTCTCATAGGGCGATCGAAGAGGACTGCGAGTACACTCCCATTAAAAATCGTAATAATCATTGTCCGTGATGATCATAAAGGTACAAGATCAGGGAGTCGAGAGAAGCGGCGGCGAGAACAGCCTACTTCAAAGTAGACAGTTTCCGAACGCACCCGAAGGTGGATCGCGTCCACAGAGGGGTTTCGGCGCACGTTAGCTTCCCCGCCGTCGACACGACGACAGGTACTAGTCCCGAGGGCCACGAAGAGGCCTGCGCCAGGAACGACTGCCCTCCCGTGCGAGCAGTCGACCGTACCTCGAGACCTGTGGGGTTGTCAGCACACTTGACCACCCACAACGGCGTACCTTTGGCATAGCAACCGGGGAAAACGTTCCCGAATACAAGCCTAGTCACGTATACCAAGGTGGGGCGAAACGAACGTCAGCACAGAGAACGCTAGAAGGAGACACATGCCGCGATGATATATGTCATTGAATGCTCCAGCTTGATGGAGAGGAGACGGGAGTACTTGCGTTGCAGGTATTCTGGAGGAAGAGAATATCAGCTTCATGTACGACAAGAAACGAGGACATGCCATGCTACGTTGTTCGATACCATCGTACGATGTCAGAAGAAGGTCTAGGAAGAAGGCGTGAGCGTTACGAAGCGTAAGACAGGGACTTGCCATGCGCATTGAGGAACCGGCTTCATGAAAGGTATACGGCGAACCTCGAAAAAAGGGGCGGAGGCGAGCGTTAGCCTCAAACAGAGCTTCGAACGAATACTCGCCAAAATGATATGTATTCCGGAGCGTTGAACCTGAAGCGCGTCTGGCAGTGAAATAAATCTGTGATGAATCAGTGCACACGAGGCGTCACCTTTTCGGCCTAGACATCATCCGAACATCATACCTCGATCCTGCGGGCAGGCAATATCAGCTCGTGAGGAAGTAGCGAAACCATACCGGAATTGGTTCTCCAGGGATTGCGTTGAGAGACTGAGATTGAGAAGGAAGGCTTGATGCGAGAGGAATGCTAAGGAACACATGTATCAGCAAGCAAAAATGGGAGAGAAACACGCGCCAAGAAGGGTTGGGCTCATGTCTTCGCCGGACAGGCACAACAAGCGACTTGGGACACCGCAACAAACATCTAAAGAGAGGGAAAGGATGAGCCATATGAATGAGAGCAAACGAGGATGTGCTGAGGATCCCAACCACCGCATTGTCACTGCACGAGCGAAGCACGATTTAGAAGGCGCATCTTGTCTGGATCCTGGGGGTGTGGTTATCAGCGATGAGGCGGGCTACGAAACACTCGCCGTTTAGAGCGCAACGTCTGACAGGCTGGGAATTCTTGGGCCCGACGACGAACGGAGGTCTGGGATGGAGGAGTTAGCTACGCGACGAGGTGAATGAGAACTGACCGCGTTTGTTTCGAGTCGACATTCTTGGAGCCATCTTGCGCGACAACGTCCGACGAAAAACGATCTCGAGAGAAGCGCGATCAGCTATGTGGCGAATGTAGGCAAGTACCCGCCATGGAAATTATGCATTGCAAATGGTCGTATTTGAAGCACGAATTGGCGACGGAACCGGGGTTGATGCGCAACCGTTGACGAGTACCTTGGGGGTACCGCAGGCAAAGACTACGACGTAAACGAGGTCAGCGTGTGACACAGCGATGAGACCGCACCAGATAGTGTTGGCCCCGAGTCTTGACAGGACGTGGTTGAGAGGATGGGCCGTCTGATGTTGGTGTGAGTGGAGCGCTGGGGACAACGAGTGTCAGCGAGGAAGGATGTGATAGAAGCACTCGCCGTCGGTGGGGTTGAGGCTTGGGGTCTTCTCCAGAAGGGATGTAAACGCGACCTAGAACAGGTTAGCAGACCCATACAGCAAGCAAAAAGACTAGAGAGAAAGCATGAGCTCTAAGCATGAGAGAAAACAAACACATGCCGGGAACAGAGTTCCAACCACCGCACTCGCCAACCACCGAGCACGACTTGCAAGAAATGTGGCGACTAGATCGTGACGAAAATCAGCGACAAGACCGGTTACGAAGGACTCGCCATGTGTAGTTAGGTGATAGACGTTTGTTCAGGGCTGTTCATAGGCATCGGAAGCTACAACCACAGGGAGGTGGACGGTCGGATGAGGTCTGCGGTCAACGAACGAGCACTCGCCGAATCAATGTCGATGTCCTGCTATATTGCTTGCATGCTCTCATTGGAGAGGTGAGGGGTATGCTAGACTCAGATCTTGGAAGCTGGGGTGGTGGTTGCGATCGTCAACCACAATGTGAAGAGAGTTGGCGAGAACACACCAAGCTTCGGATCGGGCCGTCGAAGGTTGAAGGGCGGAAGCGAGTTGCTGTCGAACGCTGCACGCCAACACACAGGAAACGAAAGTCGAAGATGTGAGGATGGTGGTGGTTGTGAGGAAAGAGAGGGAGGCTCAAGCGAGCCTGTTTATATGCCTGTTCGGGAGTGGGGCTGGTCGGCGACTTACCGGTTGGGATCGGCCAGCCTCTTGCCAATTTAGCGGTCATCCTTTGTTCGGTTCGGCACGCGGCATGTCCAATTTCAATTGTTCGCAAATCGGGCAGGAGTACATGGAGACCGCCTGTGTTCGAAGGGAACCGTGTCGACGTCATAGGCTCATGCGAAGGGGGCCGGGTAAACCCTTTCAGCGACACACAAGAACTCCTCCAGCGGCTTGGGATATTTGCATTCGTATTTTAAATGAAGTCGAGCCATGGGACAACAGTTCATCCTGCAATCCCTAAACAGCATCAGTCTCTCAATGCTTCCACAGGTTTGCGAATCGGACGTACCCTCATTTATGTATGCTCCCTCGCACTAGTACGGTTGCGTTTACGTTTAGAAGCTACAAACTGCGAGAATTGAAGGGCATGCCAAATGGGGACAGTAAATTGTCTACCACCTAAAGAAATGGGTCTGAGCGTAAGTTAGCTCTTGAAGCGCTAGTACACACTTATTGTAGCAGTCTTCAACACTGGGAAGGTGCAGGTGAGTAGTCAGCAACTGCTCCCGAATGCAGGGGCGTGCCTCGGCAGTTAGTAGGCGTCGGAGGTCATGTTTATCTTCCACAACGAGTGCCTCATCTTCCGATTCCGGCTCCCTCTCGGCGATCACAAATGCACCAAAAAGGTCGGCAGAGGACTTCAAGTTATCGTCGGGTATTCGCCTCCAAAACACATTCAAGGCGACTTGTGAAGCCCCGACAAGGCCTTGCGGCTATCGCAAGCGCACGATGACGGTCGAGCGGCGAGCCTGAGATTCGTCAAAGCCGCCGTCACGGAACTGGTACATGGCCTGATCGAGGAAGGCGGAAACGGAGTAGGAGACGAGATGTCTCATGGGGCATGGGTGCGTGACGAAGGAAGTGGCGCACTTACTATGACGGGGCAGAAAGTGGCTGCGGGCGCACGAGTGTCGGAGTGCGAGCGGGACGGGATGCAACACTCTACAGGACTACGTTTGAGCATGTGCATGGCGTCCACAGCGGATGCTGCTCCCCCTTGCACGCCAGGTCGACCGGGTGCCATACAAGTGCTATCCACACAGACCAGGTGTTCATGTCCGCAAGACCGACTGCGCGCGATGGCCTAATGCATTGAGCGTTGGGATGGTGGGCACGCGAACATTGAACACGAAACATACAAGGCAACGCCATTCTACTTCATCTCGTAGAATTTGTCCTCCGTCCTCACAGATCGTTGCATCTTCAACCCGCCCTAGTTGCGCGTCCTCGAGCTTAGCATGTTCTCCGATTGATGTGACGCGGGCAGCTCGCCGCAAGCTTGCGCGGATTGTCATGCAACATTGGCGTGGCGTGAATGAGGTAGGCCGCGCTCTGCTATCGGGGCGACTCTTGCAGACATGTCGACGATATGAGTAAGACACAAAAGGTGCAAAGGATACAGGCTCAGGCGTTAGGCCTTCGGTCTCGAGGTGTAGATGCAGATGGAAGCGCGAGACAAGGTGCGTGCAGTGGCAAGCGCTCGATACGCTGGCCAGCATCACCTAAACCTCAAGAACCGGTTGCGGGTATACTCCGATGCCAATCAACGACAGACCGTGAAAGAAAAGGACACTCAAATTCACGCATTTCCAAGAAGAGCAGATAGATTGGACTGATCTAGGATGTTATACATCTGCTGTACAGGGAAAACCAAGCCGAACGAAACCGACAGGTGCCCACAGGAGACGACGAGCGCGCCGTAAGGGAAACAATGTTCAACCCACATCACAGCTCATCGCCCTCCTTCACATCACGCGTAACCCACCACCGAAGTGGACTGGGACGGCGAGCGCAAGAGGATCCATGCGTCGTGCACGAGATCCGAGGACGGAGGTGAGCGCGCGTTCTTGCAAACGAATGCGACCAGTGAGAATGCCCGAGAAAAAGAAAGAGAACGAGGACCCGGAATGAGGACACAACTGTGGAATGGGGTAGTCGTCAGCGCGCTATCCGGAAGGTAGAGCTGGAATATTTGCGCACCTTGATCTTGCACGCCCAGATAGAAAGAAGCAAACACTCAAACACCGACATAAAAACCTAAGCGGCGGCCGTGTGCGGCATGCAGAAAGAACTCGGCTCCATGGCGAAAGGGTCGTCAATCAGCTCGTCGGCGAGTGGCGTGATGGAGAGTGCGGACGGGGTCGTGGAGAACGTGGAGGAGCTCGTCGCGCACCGGAACCCACGCAACTCGGGCGTGCGCGGGGCAGGGGTGCTCGGCGGCCACGCGGAGGTAGTGGATAAAGGGTCCGGGTGCGGAGTGCGAGGGGGCGACGAGTAATCGGATGCGACCTCGTTCAGGCTGTAACTAGAGCCGAAGCAGTCGAAGTCGAGTTCGAGCGCGTTGCCGTTCTCGTTCAGGCTGCTCGACGAGTGGACCGATTCGGGAGGAGCGTTGACCATCCAATCATCGTCCCAGCGGTCAACATCGTCCTGGCACTGTCCCCCCAGCTCCTCCTGAGGTGCAAAGTCGTAATACGCCTCGCTCGCGTGCATGTGTCCTCCGAGACGTTCCTGCCAGACCCCGCACAGTTCGTCGTGGGCCCACTTCCGATCCAGCATATCGTGCCGCTTGAGGAACACCTCCGCCTCCTTCTCCCACCGCACGTTCCGGCCAAGCCGCTGGTACTCGTCCGACAAGAAGCTGCCCAGCGGTGCGCATCCCGACTGCCAGTCCATCAGCACAAAATCGTCGACCGTCGCGAACACCCCGTGGAACTCGACGCCGATCCGTCTGACGTCCGACCCGGACTCGCATCCCTCGACGATGGTGAACACCGTCGGCGACTCGTGCGAAGGGACGATCTCGACCACGAGCACGATGTAGTGGATGCCAAGGTCAGTCGTCTCCGACTGGACGAGGAGGTCGAGACGCATGAAGACCCTCTGGCCCTCTGTCGCGAACTGGTCGCAGGGATCCTCGCTGAAAGGCACGGGAGGGTACATGCGTCCGGCAAAGGCACCGCACTTGCGAGCGAGCCAAGCCCCGATGATGCCGACGTCGTGCTCCATGTCGAACGAGACCTGGGCGATGTGGTCGGCCGAGTTCAGGTCGGTACCGTGCGTCTCTAGTGGAAGGATTGCTCGAGGGAGCGGGGACGACCGAGGAGGAGGGGACCTGGGCTGTCCGCACGAAACGCCGTAGAAGGGGGCGGATGGGGGCACAGAGGCAGTGACCGGAGAGACATCGACCGAAGCGGGAGTACCGACATCCGCAGAGGCTCTGGCTGGCTCGTCGACCTGAGCACCTTGAAGGGAGTGGTCGACAGAGATCAAGGAGTCAGCCGCAGTGCGCGTAGGGTTTACGACAGTGACTTTAACATGAACCGTCCAAGAGGCGTGGGCAGGAGGGACGCTGCTGATCGGAGTGGTTTTGTCCTCGCGTGCGTCGTTGGAGACTCTCGCCGGCGAATAGAAGACGACGGAGATGAGCCTGAGGAACCGATCATGCCAAGATGATGTGAAGAGAATGAGATGAAGCATGGCCAAGAACGAAGATAGAATGAAGAGTTCTTGATACATGTCGGGATATGGCGTAGTGTTGTGTTATATAAAAGAGCGTAGGTTCAAGGCGGTGGAGGCAAGAGGGCAAGCGTGTCCTGAGGAGCCTCGGGTCTTGTCCGGGTGCTGTATATGCCCTGGCGGTGGCTGACAAGTGGCTGGACCTTGGGTACTGAACCGAATTTGCTCCCTGTTCGCTTCCGTGCAAGCCGAGGAGGCTACCAAGTGTTTTTGGACGTCATGTGAGTACGTCATTGCAGGAAGGACAAGAGCTCGGAGACGGTTGTCCCGTCGGAGTATGGCTTGACGTCGGGGTCCCCCATTATTGGGAAGTTCTCATGATATCAACCGGGCTTTCGTCCAGCGAGCCCGTATGAGCATCTCTTCGTCGAATCCAATGTATTTCATTGTCCAGGCGAACAATTCCTAGGAGACATGCCAAGGTCGGTACTGGAGGAAGACAATAATAGGATACAGTAAGTCACCTCATCTGGCTCTCGTATGCTTTCGTGAGCTCGCTCGTTGAGAGAGCGGCGAAGCCTCGAGCTGGAACGCTGTAGAAGGATTGTTCCGGTCGCCGACGTCGCCGTTTCCATCGGCGAGAGAGAGGACAAACACTATCGCGTCCTGGTTTTCGAGGTGGTAGTCGACGCCGAGACCCATGTGCATGCGTCTCAGCGATCGTCCTGAGTGATCACTTGTGGATGTTCGCCCAACGCTTGACTGCACTGGCAGCGGAGACCCCTGAGGAGTACCCTAGCTGGGATTCCTCAAGCGTTGATTGATGCATGTTCCTAACCAGTTTGAACTGGTCATCACTGTGAAAAGGTGATGATGAAATATCACGTACTTATGCGTAGGCCATGCCGCAGTTTGACATTCCTTGCTGCAGTACAACACGACAGAGCAGCCGGCGCACCTCTTGAACCTGTCACCGTGAACGTGCTTGTCCCTCTCCTTGCACCACTCACAAACTCCAGCGACGGGAGGCTGGACGGCGTGATTCTCGCATGAGTTGGGATTCATAACGAGGATAGTGCTGGCGTGCTGGTTTCAGCACAGATATTGCTGGGCTGAAAACATCGGCTGATCTCATCCGGGAACAACCGAATCGGAGCCGGCACTCATTGATTGTGTAAGCATTGCCACTTCCGACAACTTGAATCGCCACATCGATCTAGTACCATTGCAAACCTATGTACGAGAAAAGCATTGCAAATATTTCATAGGCCTAGTTCATGTCTGTATAATGTGTGCTGGTACACGATCTGTCATTGCATCTGGCTACTTGGAAGTTGGTATGAATTTTCCCCACAAAGGCGTCTGGTGGCGATCGATCCAGGTCTGATGTAATCCGCGCAAGATAGGTGCGCCCAACATCGTAGCGTGAAGTTATGTTCCTGACTACCTTCTCTCCGTTGTATCGCCATGTCTGGTTGCTTTCAGAGTGATAGCCCCACCGCACTCCGCGTTTGCGTCAGCTGTGGACGGTCTCCGGAGGATGGGGTCAAGTTGATGAAGTGCAATGGATGCACAGATGCTCCTACGTACTGTAGCAAGGAGTGTCAGAAACTCCACTGGCCAATGCACAAGTTAGTCCCATATCGATAATCGAACGGCACTGCTTTCCATCCACGATTAACTCGTCATCTGCGGATCTAGATCTTTCTGCAAGTTCAACAGCAACAAACGTCGCTTACTCGCGAACGAACCCTGTACCGCCCCCAGCCAACTGCAAGGCTTCGCCACCCTCGAAGAGCTTACGGCAACGTGGAACGACTATCTTCACGCACACGAATGGGCGCTGGAGACCGTGCTGAAGATCTCTACCCTGCTCCAATACAACTTCGGGTGCACGCCCCAGCCCGACAACACCGTCCTCCAATTGTGGTTCACGCGAAACCCCGACGAGCCCAGCCGTAACCCCGCGCGTGCGTTCACGTTGACGGCCGTGGCCTGGCACGAGACGCAGGACTCCAAGCAGATCGGCGAGTTCACGGCTGCGCGCGCAAACAGCCTCGCGCACTACAAGCGCGTGTGGTCGCAATCGCAAGACACCCCTCCCGACAACGCCGTCCTCGGGCTCCTCACTCTCGCAGGCACAGCCCACAGCTCGCTTCAGTGCTTTCCGTGGTACAATCCCCACCACGGAGGTATAGGTTCCGGAGAGGGAGAAGGAGTCCGGGTACCGCTCGAGGATCTCCGGCACATCTGCCTGACCAGCCTGGACACCGAGTTTCCGATCCGGAGCATACGTACGGAGGAGGGACTTCCGCTCCCAGGGCGGTACGAGCGGGTGAACAAGCAGTGGGTGTGGAAGCCGCTCTTTTCGAGCTGGGAGGACTACGTTGGGGGTCAGACGGGGTATGGTCCGTTGCGCGCACTGGAGGGCTTGAAGAGCGGGATGCCGCCGCACCACTTGATGCTGTTGTACTTCAACATCTGAAAAACTTTTGTTGTGTCCTGAGTGAGTCATACTTCCCCGCTGCTCTTCCTTACAATCAGAACTCACTCGGACGAACCAGAACAGTCTTGTCACTTGTGTAGCATATGGAAAATGGACGAAGCCTCCAGCCGCCCAGCACCAGACAGGTGTGTGTAATAGCAGCACTGTATCAATTATTAAGAAACCAGATGTACCTTGGGCCTCGAGGTTTCCGGCAACTTGAAGCTATGTCGTACGGATGCCGCAAACATTATGACAGGATCGGTTCATTCGATTGCGAATGCAAGGCCTTTACTTAGCTCTGATATGACGTTCGAGGCCCACATTTATCGCATTTTCTCTCCCATGGTGTGCACTTTTGTGTTCGTGTCCAAGTCAAGGGAACTTCATACAGCGGCCCTGGCCCGTTCGGTAGTATCGAAGTGCGGTCGGATTCCCGGGCAATGGGCATGGGGCGGATAGTAGCAGGACTGGTCTAGTGGCAAGAGGTGAAAAGCCGTGTCTCTCCGAGTGGAGACTGGCTCATCATCATCTCTCGGATGAAATTGGCTTCTGAGAAGTAAAATTTGCGAGTGCACGCTCATGCCATCACCAGTGGAAGGTCACTCACCATATTGCAGCCGGGCATAATCTCCTCGGAGCGCCTCGGCCTTCTCGGGGTTGACGTCGGTGGGGTGGATGAATTGTTCGACGGCAAACGGCGCAGGAGGACGACATTTGGTGCCGTGTTTGTTATGCTCTAGCTAGCTGAACTATTAACCAGTTCTTTGAGCTTTAATTCTATGAATGAATATGATGAGCGAGAGGAATTAGGATGGAAGAACTGAGTGGGCCAAGAGCAAGACGAAGGACCATCCATCGCTACGGGCCAGTGGCGCATCCGGCCGTTGCAATACTCGATAGTACGTCGGGTCCGTGCCAGCACGTGAGCAACGTAAATCATTGAAGTCGTGGCCTTCGCAAGGCTTTCGCTTTCGCGAGGAATGTCGTAACGTTGTCGCCTGCGGCGCATACGGTCAACTTCCAAACCATTCATAGTGCATACTCTTCCGTGTTTCAAGGATTGAGTTGCAGTCCTGTAACGGTGCGGGCAGCGTGCCGTTTTTTACGTTAAGTTATCTTAGCGGTCTTTGGGATGGAGCCGAGTAACACGCACCTTCCGGCACACCGCGACGCATGAAAATCATCTTCCATGCGCCATTTCCTGGTGTCCTTCTGCGAAGAGACAATCATTACAGAAGATCCGGGTGCTGGCGTGTTCCGGTTAAGAATGAGCCGCAACATTGTGGAGCTCAGCCAGGGTTTGTATGTTGATCGCAGCGCACGGTGCCGTCATTACAGAAGCGAGTGTATTGTACGATCACCTTCAGTGACGATCGCCTTCACAACGCCCTATGATAAAACGTGTGTACAGCTGCGGTATATGCTCTGCATAAACGAATGAGCGTTGCAGAGCGTGCAAGCGAGATGAATGATACACACTTGAACACTGACAGCCTCGTGAGCCCCTGAAGAATGCCCACAATGACCCGTTTCGGTGACCTCGGTAAGGCCTGCGGTGGTCGTCCGCACACGCAGCTGAACACGATCGCGACCTCGTGCTGACTGCGAAGCCTGAATTCTGCGGAGAAGGGATGTCCGGGGTCACAAAGAACGCAGAGAATGGCTTGCGACATGCACGAACCTCAGTCGCTGCCCAGACCGCGGCTTGTCAGAAGGGCCTCGATTACGGGACGTGGACGTATGTATTCCGAAGGCGGCCTCGGGCGCACCGGATCATCAACGAAGGGGAGTAGGGGACCCCTCCGTTCCGGAGGCGACCCGGAATCGTCAGCTATGCGGAGGTAGGCGTCTCCTCCGTTCCGAAAGTGACCTGGGAAGCAACGGGTCGTCAGCTATGCGGGGGTAGGCACCCACTCCGTTCCGAAGTAGACCTGGAGAGAGCAACGGATCATCAGCTACGCGGAGGATGGGGTACGCTCCGTCCCGAAGACGACCGGGGGTTGCGACGGATCATTAGCTATTCGGAGGAGGGGACCGACTTACGTAGACCACCGCGCGTCAAGAAGTCGGATGATGGAAAGTCGAAACTGAACCTGGGCGACGTCGGCAAGGAAAGGAACGACCAATTGAGTTGATCAGGCGTGTACGGCGCCAGATGGTAGAAAGGCGCCAACGAGCTCACCCCTCGTCCCACAGCCTGTCAGGGAAAAGAATCGGCTCAGAAGCGTGGTCGTGTCGAGTCCAATACATACCCGCCGTTGCGGAGTTGTCGGACGAGCGGGGAACCCTCCCCGGCGGCGCGGATGGACTGGAGGACCGGCTGTTGCGCCGGAACGATCAAGAAGGAGGGTCAGAAGAGCCACGAGCGCGCTACATACTGAACACGTACACAACAGATCTTGATTAAGGTCCCGCCCCCTTGCGCGTCCACGGAGATGAACGTGGAAATAACCACGAGAATCGAGCTTCGGTGAAGAACAATGCTAAGCCGCCTTCTTGCATTGTCCCTCCTGGTACGAGACTCTCGGATATGAGTGACGGGGCCGATGGCTGCTGCGGTCCCTCCCCTCATCCCTCTGCGGAAGATCATTACATGTGCGTATTGCACCCAGGAATGGCTTGAAGGCAGATGGTACTCACGTATGAGTTAAGCGCCGACGCTGCAACTTGCAGCATGAGACGAACCTGTAGCAATATCCGCTCAGGCCACGAACAAAGCGCTTCTTGACAGATCATGTCAGGCGACTGCACATCTCTCATCCTCACCCGGTATTAGAACCCCTCCGGCGCAGTTTCTTGCGATAGGAATAAGGGCACCTCGTAAAGGGCGTCAGGTATAGCGTTAGCGGGGCCTCGTCAGCACGCCCAGAGTACTTGGCGGGCGGTTGACGGCGTGATAACAAAAGAGTTCATGCCAAGCACTGCAGAAAAAGTAAACTGGACGACATAAAGCACCTGGGTTCAATCAACGGGACGACGCGCAGTGCGGAGTTACACAACGTACCGTAATGTACTACGTGCCTACGCTGTCCCTTGGCAGTACCCCAGAGCAGCCCCGAAAGGTTGGGGGCGCCGTGCCCGAGTTCACGAGGGCCAGGTGACAATCCATTGCCAGCTAGTTCAATCGAAACCGCGATCAAATTCCAACGACAGGAACGGCGCCTAGAGCTAATTCAGCGAAGCTCATTTTGAAGCGACGGAATCCCACTGAACGCCCCGTAAGAAGCGGAAGAAGTTGCACGATCACGTCGTGACAGCGATCCAACGCTCATCTCGTCAGGCCATGTACCGGGAATATGCAAGTGTGGGTGGTTTGTTTCCCAGTTCCGGGCACGCGCTCGGAGCTCATCGTCATTCGAGCTCACGAGAAGACCTATAAATATGGCAAAGTCAGCGACGCCGGCGACACGCTTCTCCGAAAAGACTGGTCGTGAAAATTCGACTGGCCGTGCAGTGGACGTGTCCATATCGATCGCTCGCACACAACGGCTGCGGCCCCACATTCGTCAAGACGCCCGTTTCTCAGGATCTTGCCACACGCCGCCATGTTCTTCTGCCTCCGTAGGTTGACCGCCTGAGAGACAGGTGGCGTTGCTCGGTGAGCAAGGAAACTTGAACAACAGACGTGAGGTGGGACGGGAATAGCTCACTTGCGCAAGGCCACACGCGCGGTACCCTCAGCTCCGAGATAGACATGCAGGACGGAATCCCGGATAATTTTCCCTTCGGACGGATGCGTGAGAGTCGGGGATAAAGCCGGATGGGAACGTGCTTCTCACCTATTTTGAATGGGCCACGGTCGCGTCGGGATCGTCACGACATGCGCACGATTTCCCGGGAGCGGACAACAGACTCCATGAGCACCAAGTCCTGTTTGTTAGCTGTATTCCTGAACGTGTAGTCGCCGCCGTGGAGTGACGGGTGCTTTCCGCACACCCCGCAGATGACCGGAGACTATCGATAAGGCAAAGAAAAAAAGGAAGATAAGCACCCAGACTCGTCGAAGCAGCCCCAGAAACCAGCGGACTTGCCTCTCAGGCATATGTCCGACGCATTGCGCGGGACAATGCACCACCTCTTTCGTCACCGCCGACACCCGCCGTCTGTGCCTGAGAGAAAACGAGGAGGGGATGGATTGGGGACTGCTCCCCGGGGAGGTTACTAGGGCCAACAGAGCTGATGCACCCTCGGAAACGGAACGCACTCCGAAGATCCGGAGCTTCTTCGTCGTCGGCCAATTAATGTGCGCCCTGTCCATCCGCGCCCGTCGTCGACAGCCCCGCAGACAATCCGCCAGCTTCCCTCCGCGTCCGCCACCGCACAAGGACCACCTTCATCTCCGAGACCAGCCCTTCCGCTGCCCCGACCCGAGCCCGGGCTGTGCACGACGCGTCGGCACTACGGATCCAGAGCCGGACAGAGGTGCGAAGACCTGTCCGTTTGTGCGCCGACATCTGGCAGATGGACTCCTTCCCCGAGGCCTTGCTGGACAGCGCCAAGATGTGGCCGGGGTGGCAGCGATCGAACTGGTGCTGATCGCCCTCCGAGGGCTGTCCCGCACGACGTTCGAAGCAGATGGCTAATTCCCCGCGTGCCCGGTACGCGGTCCCGCAAGCGCATTGCGATCTGGCGTCGGCAGATTCAGCGAAGACCGGAGAGACCGGGCCTGACGAAGGACGGACGTTGTGCACCGCTCCCTCTCGCCGCTAATGTGGCTAGGAAGAAGCCCATTGCGTGCGACACGACCCCGAAGATGGCCCGGCAATTTTTCTGTCGATGTTTCCTGCTCCAGCGCAGGGGGCCGCAGGGGGCAGGGGGGCGGCACATGTGTACAGTATAATCCAATCGCTGTTGCGTGTCGTCGTGATTCATCAGCAGATGTTTTGGACCAGGACTACTTAAAAAGCTATGGGCATTCTCACCTTGCCATACTGAGCCCCAATCGCAGCGCCCAAGCGCCGCATCATCAGCACCTTTGGGCGCGCAATGTGCGGCTGCCCCGACTCTGCCAAGCACAACCTAGACTGCTAGTGGGTGAATCGCGGCCGCCGTACGGAATGGTTACGAGATGCCGTGGCCAGGTACACAGTCAGAGAGCAGGCGCGACGGCGCGGGCAGCATTCTCGATTTGCTGCCGCGATGCAAGCCACACAAAGGCTCCAGCCGGCCGGTGACCCTCGGCCAAATTTAGGCTTTAGCGTACGTAGCGCCTACTGCCGCCGGGAACGTGCGCGGTGCGGGTGCGACCAAAGTGCCAGAAAACGGTACTGGACGTCTGGCCAGAACAGGGAAGAACTCTGCATGAGGAGTTTTCCCGAGATACGAACGCGGCGACCAGAGAGCCACTCGCCCACGACGCTCCACGGCGGCGGAGACGTTCTCTCTGACTCGACGTCAGCAAGGGCCGCGACACACACGCGGCGCGCGTCCAGGGGTCCCGGTGCGCGAACACTGCTGGGAAGTACCGAGCACTGTGATCCACCGAGCCATCTGCATCAGTGATCTCGTGCACCGTTACTCCATGGTTTCTCCCCTGGGCGCGCGCTGCGTAAGCGAGGTCGACGAAGCCCGAGCGCAGACCTCCGACGCGACGAGGATACGGAGATGATGACGAAGATTTCTCCCCGCGCGCGAGGGCGCGACGATATGCACGACCACAGAGCCGTCCCGCCACGACCGAGATACAACGTTCGAGCCGCGAATCAGGGCCACACTCGAGACGCAAACCTTGCTGGCGACGATCGCCACTGCGCTCGAAATGGTGCGCGTGCACGGATGCGAGGGGCGAACGCGCGGCCGCAGTATACGCGCTGCTGGAAGATGCACACGACACCCACTCCGGAAGCCGGAAGACGCGGGTCGCGCGCTGCGAAAACGTCGGACTCGCCGTGGGACCGACTCGCAGTGCGCGGGGGCCTCGCTCTCGTAAGGGCGCGTCCGCCGAGGACGCGCAAGTGACACGCCGCGACGTGGTGTGGATGCGAGTAGGCAGCCTATGGGCTCTCCCGGTCGGTGAGTTCGGTGCCGTCGTTGGTCCTTCGCACGACCGTACGTCGTTAGTTATGTGGCGCAAAGTCCAAGAGACTGGGCATTATGTACTGGCCAGCACTTTGGGAAAGCCAGACGAATGGCGGACGTCTACGCCCGCATCATTGCCGTGTGTGGTGGCCGATGCGTGATTTATTGAGCGTACCGTACGCGGTGGCTTGGAAGGACTCCGAGGAGCTTGTTGGATGTATCCGAATAAAGCGGACATGGAAGCGTGATGGCATAGCGACCTCCTTTGGCCATTCTACAAATTCCACGACGAGAGTGCCCAGATCGAGACTAATAGCGAGTAGCCACGACGACGCATGTAGGCACTTATGCTGTAACGTTGTCCGGCAATTAGCTCTAAAATTTTCAGAATTTGTAGAACATGGCGGAGCACCCACCCATTTTATCTTACTCCGAGGGAGTCGGTTTTAAGATACTCGTGAAAGTCGGCGTAAGAATGGTACCGAACAGAAGCGGCGCCACGCCGCGAACCTTCGTGCCTCATGGCATTCTGAGGATGAAGAACGTGCGCGAGCTGTGAGCTAGCCAGGTCTTCTGGACAAGGGCCGCCGCTGGAGGAACGATATATTGTGGCCAGGGAACGCAAGCGGGGAAGCTCGTCGTTGACTTCACAACCCAAGACGGACTCCGAACACCACGATCGCTTACCTTCCCTTGGCCTCGCGCTCTCATTTTCCAGAGTCGCTTATTACACCCGCCGCGCCAGAGTGAGGGACGCGGGGGGACGCGCCAAGAGCCTCGCGTGGTCCTACCGATGGCCCGCTCCCATCGCGTCGTGGTCGTTTTGCGCCGCCGCCACGACCGTCGGCGTGTGGCAGCAATGAATTGACTGGATTATATAGGGGATCCAACGCGTCGCGTTCTCGAGCTGTGCGTTGCATGCCTCGCGAGAGCCTCGACTGTGTCCAAGAGTCGCGACTTCAGTATATAGTGCCTGGACGGTGGTTAGCGAAGGAGCGGGGCACCACGGGCCGTGGGAGTAGAGGGTGCCGGTACCATACTTGACAGCGTGGCCTGCTGCACGTCCAGACATTTCAGACGGGCAAGGCGCTCCGAGCGTCGCTCCTCCTTCCGTTCTCCCGCTCGCTTGCGCGTCTGCGACACGTCGCGTGCATACGCGATGGAAGGCGCGGACATGCGCAGCGAGGATGCCAGTGGTTAAAGCATGGAGTGTACAGTGCCTCGCGAGCGGAGTGTGACGAAATCCTAAGGTATTCCATATGCGTAAGTGCTCGGCGAGTGTACGGAGCGGCCTCAGAGACGAGTTGAAGCCGACCGGCGTAATCAACGCACCGGTGGTATTCGAGTTCAGCTTGACAGCGTCCCGTTGATGAGGTGCTTATACCTGACCAACACACGGAAAACGGGGCCCGAGCAACCGGCGGCATACGGTGTGCTAAACGCCACGAAGCCGAAGCGTCGTGCCCAAGAGAGTACAGTGCGCAGTCTCCGAGCGCTGTTTGGCGAGAGGAACGTCACTGACGTGGATGACAATGGAAGTGGAGCGAGCGTTCGGGCTCGAGAATCTTCGAAGTTCGAAGGTGCTCGACGGTGACGTATGCCTATACCTAAAGCACCCGCGACGTAGAACGACGTCGGCATCCGCGCTCCGAAGTTGGCCAGCGCTGCAAGGAGCGCGAAGTTGTTCTATGAGTTTATCGATTCGTGATCCTAAGCGTTCGTGTGCTTCCTTTGAATCCGCAGCAGCATCGATCACTGCGCTGGGGAACGCAAGGGTGGCTGAGGGGCGAGCGTTGAACATAACGAGGAGACGCGAGGACGTACTGGGGGCGCCGCTCGGTCCATATCAAGAGACTCCCGAGCACCGGGGGCGATAGGACGTCATGAGACTGGTGCGGGGTCTCCGGCAGAGTCCGTGGCAGTTCATCGAGGACCGGCCAACGCGAGGAGCGAACAGAGAGCCTTCTCTCGGGTCGGAAGGTGCGCATGTAGGAAGGAGGAGTGCCCTCTGAGATGGAGCCCGCTGTAGGTGGATGGCGGAATGCCCCACGTCGGGCGGAGACTGGGAAGCCGGTACGTATCTGCAACGTAAACATTCAACGCCGACCTATCCTTCGATGCGGATCCGATTTGGGGGAACGTACGTCAATACGGGGCGAATACAGGTATCAAATGTCAAGGGTAACAGAGACCGGTTAGCCCCATTATATGGGTGCATATAGGTCCATCACTGGCACGACACGGAGGCGAAATACCCGAGCCTGAGCCGAGCGAGTTCTCGTTCGCAGACTAGAAGTCACCGACGAGATACATCCGCTGACTCAACCTCCATTCCTTCAATGCGTGAACAACAGCGATCCGAGGCGACAAACGAGCAGAAAGTGCGAGGTCAACGCAGCAGCGCCTGGCCACCGATGGGCCCAACTGAATAACGATCCGCCCGCCCAGCGTAGAGCAGCCTGGCCCAAGCGCGTCGGACTCCGAGAGCTTGTGTAATTCCGTTCTCAGCCATGCACTCAAGCCCCGTCGGGTCGACCTCGTCGAGCCTCGGCGGAGATCCCTGGTTGCGCGCGAACGTTAATATTGACAGTGTGCATCCTGCCTCGAGACGAAAGTCGACCAAAAATATGCGACTGCAACACGGAAGCCTATTCTTAGCGGCGATGACGGCCTGGTCGCATGGAAGAGAAGGTACACCCGTCGTCAAGTATCTCTCCTCGATGCATTTTCTAGCGGGATCGGCCCAGGGATCGGCTAGCAAGGCGGGCTCGATCGAGGCTCAAGCGTAGGAAGACAGAACGGAAGTTTCGGAAGCAAAGTGGCTTTTCGTGCGCAACATGATCAGGCATTCCGTCAATTCACTCTCGAGTCAGATACACGAGGGTACACGGCCCTCGGGACGAACGGCTCGAGAATGGCGAGTTTGTTGGAAAGAGCGAGAACGGAGGGCGGGGGCGAAGACCCCGTCCACAGCGCTCGCTCTCCGACTTGACGCCGAACCGGTTGACGGTGACCGGGAAGGTCTCGCGCATAACCCGCGCGACGCCGCGGGAGGTGGGACCCGGGAGTTCGGTCAGCTGGCTTGTAATTCGAACGGGGACGGAATCGAGGCGAGAGATGAGACTAGTGAAGTTTGCGTATACACGAGGATCGATCGGGATATGGGCCAGAGTTGCGGCGCGTACGTACGCGTTTCGTCAGCAGAATGGGAACATGGAGGCCCGATGCAAACACACATTCGATACAATGGCGGATCGGGTAGATGTTTGGCTGAAGCAGTCAACGGCGAAAAACACACGAGGAAAGATAGTAAATTGGAGGACGGTGTGTGAAGCTGTAAGGGTAGAAGAGATAAAGCTAGATGAAGTTGGTATCGGAGGCGCGTGCCAAGAAGGCGATTCAGCGGAATGAGTGGGAAGAGCGATGGATGAGGTGATTGTGCATCGGCGAAGTTGGGAAAACGATTGCCAGCGTGTGAGGCGGTGAGAGTGAGTACGGGAGGAAACGAAGACTTGAGCAAAGAAAGACAATCGGACGCCGTATAGGGATTGTTGGCGGTGAGGGGGACATGGGAATTGAGGCGTCGGTCACTGGGGCGGGCGGAACTTGGTCTGGACCGCAACATCGGGCTGGCGGGTGACTCGAAAGGCAAGTTGAGGCCGGGTGTCGTCGATCGATCGTTTGCACAGCGTGTGTGGGGTAAGACAGGATGTTTACTTCCGCACAGGATGATCGCCCCCTTGGTGAAAGTGCTGTTGTAGGAACATGGCTGTAGAGGGTAGGAAGCAGTGTTGCAGTTAGGAGGGTATGTTTCGGATCGAGAGAGGAGTTGGACGGGAGGGCAGCGGAGAGCCACATATGTACGGCCGCGAAGACGGGTCAAGACGAGTGAGATCCAGTTGTGGCGATCAGTCATGTTTGGAATCTGAGATGGAGGAGGCGCACAGAGGTGAAACGGCAAGTTGCGAGTGTCGTCGTTAGGGGACGCCGAGCGTCGTCGGGGGCCGTCTTGGCAAAGAGGTACGACGGCTGTCTTGCGACACAGACGCAGGCCCCTGCTGCGGGCGGGCGATAGACAGAGGGAGGAGGAGAGTAGGACATTGACAGGGCAGAACGGGAAGGGGCGTGTCGAGTGGGAATGCAATGAACGCACGTGTTAAGCGCGAAGGAGCAGAGGGGCGGACCCCGGACAGTGGGGGGCTTGAGGAGGGGCTTGGCAGCGCGGATGGGCGGGAGCGAGGAGCCACCGCATCTTGTTTTTATCTAGCAGCCTTGTCCAGTCGTTCTTTAACTTTACCTCCTCCTCCTCGTCCTCCGTCGCTCGCTCTCTGTCCCCCTTCGTCCCATCTCGCCCATCCCTCCCTCGCAACACACACCAGCCGAGACTCAGCGCACAATGGCCACCCTCGTCCTCCATCCATGCTCGCCAGGACCTTCCAGGGGCATCCTCCTGAACGCTACTCCCGCTCCGTCACCTGCATACCATCCTGCCTGCCTTCCCGCCCTAATCCCATCCAATTCCTCTCTCTCCTCCTCCTCATCTTCCGCCCCAGGAGATGCGTCAGATTACTTCTCCCAGCCCTTCTCAAACTCCCCCGGCCCGTCTCATTTCTCCCCTGCCCTCGCTACCCCTCACCTCAACCCTAACTTCAGGCCCCGCCATGGTTCCAACGCCCGTCGCATACGCTTCGCCCCACTCCCAGAGCCCCGCCGAGACGACGATGGCTCTGTCTTCATCGACGACGACCCCGACGACCAGCCCTTGACTATGCACTCGGCGCTCGCGACCGCCGCCTTGTCCTTGGCGGCCCCTGCCGACGCCGATCTCTCTAAACGCGCCCAGGGCATCACCTCCGCCGTGTCTTCCAGCCCATCGGCAGCCCGCAAGTCTCTGCCAACCGACTCTCCCCGCCTCGGTCTCGCTAGCCCGCGGATCTCTCCAGAGTCCTCCAGCTCAGCCCCTGCCGCCGCCGCCGAGGCACAGCACCGCGCCGTCTCCTCGGAGTGCACAAACGACTGGGAAGCCCTTCCTCCGCCCGCCCCACTCCCGCTCTCCGTCCCGCCGCCCTCTCCGCAGCCGACCAATCGCAGGGGCAAGTGGTCCAAGGTTTTCAAGCCCCTCTTGGGCCGCAGCTCGCCCCTCGTCCGCACCCTCTCCTCCGAGGACCTCGAGATCATGAACGCCAACGCCCACCGTGGCCGCAGTGACAGCAATGGCAGTCTTCCCCCCCTCTCCTCCAGTCGCGACAGCAGTGTCACCCGCGAGCGTAATCCCTCCGACTTCGGCGCGCCCCTTCACCGGTGGACGTCCGAGGGCGCTCCTTGCGCTGGTCTACCCGTCAGCAAGAAGAAGCGCATGTCGCTCTTTGGCGGAGGGGCATCCACCACCAATACCGTCGCCGGCGTGCCACTCGGACGCACCCAGAGTCTCACCTCGCTCTCTAGCAAAGAGGAGAAGAAGGCGGCAAAGGCCAAGCCGACGGCGGTCCAGGTGGCCGGAGGGCGGAAGGGTACCAGGATGCTCAATGGCCGTGTGTATGGCGCGAAGAGGAAACCGAACGCGAACCCGTTTGCAAACGTCAGGTACGCGTTCTTGTCTTAATCGCCCCTTCCCATGCTACGCCGTGCCTTCCTTTTGCTCTCCAACCCCGCCTCCTTCCTTCATTTCCGCGTCTTCGTCTTTCTCATCGGTCTTGTGGGATGTTGACTCTCTTTGCCTTGTATAGGACTGATGAACCCGAGTTTGTGGAGTGGGGCTACGGTGGCATGGGTTCTGTGAAGAACACCGCAGGCCAATCCTCAGTTTGGTCCCGGTTACAAGCAGACAGCAATGCGGCCGGCATCGCATCCAAGAGCGGCAACGATGATGACGACGGTAGTGGTATGGCGTGGGTGAAGCGTCGAAAGGAAGAGCGCGAGAGGAAGAAGAGGGAGGAGGAGGAGCGCGCGAAGAAGGAGCAGGAGGACCGCGAGAAGGAGGCGACAGAGGCGAGCGCAGAGAACGCTGATGTCGAGATGAACAGCGAGTCGGAGGAGGGTGCTCCGGACCCCAAGGACGGCGATGCAGAGCGGTCAGATATCGCGCCTGTGGACAAGGCAGGGGAGGTGGAGAGCGCACCGCTGAGTCCCACTCCCGCACCCTCGACGCCGCTCGCGACCGAGGTGCAGAAGCCTAATCCATATGTCGAGCACGTCACTCAGGCCGTCACCATTCCTGCTGCTAACCGTCAACGCTCGCATTCCCTCTCACGTTCCCACCACCATGCGCACCACCACCATGCTCACTCTCTCTCGCTGTCATATGTCGACACTCGCGGGAGCGACGAAACCGCACATCAACCCGTCTTCCCAAATGCGACGACGCTCTCGAATGGACCACTGCCAGATCCTGAGAGCGAGACCGTCGAGCGGGAGAGCGTCAGCAGTAGCGGCGCGAGTCAGATGAGCACAACGAGCGAGGACACGGATGGCGATGAAAGCCCGAAGGAGATCGATGGCGGTTCTGGCTGCGACGAAGACTCCGAAGAGGATGACCTGGAGCAGGTGCGTTCTTCTGTTTATCAATGGCTGTAAGCAAACAGCGGATACTCACCGGGTGTGATTTTACAGCAGCAGAGTCGGCTCACCGCACGCGGCGCAGGTGTGGAGAAGATAGCGCGGCACAATAAGGAGGACCAAAGCCACAGCCAGAGTGCGACATCTGCCGGAACACCTGTGGAGGCGTCGAGTTGAGCTGGCCATTATATGCGCGGCAGTTCCCCCCTACAAATGGCCTCCCCCACCACCCCTCCACGACCCTTCATGCTATACTCCTGCGCTCGCCCCACTCCCCCGCAACACGCGCGGACCGCGTGTTACTGTACAGCACGGTGGCGAGACTGGACGCAGACGCCACTCTCGGCCCTCCTATTACGGGCCGTCAGTGAGCGTCCGACTCGTGATGATGATGTCCTCGGCTCTAGGCTCCGGCAACGAGCACAACAAGGAGTGGGCAGCGCGTCCCGTTGACCAGCTGTTGGTGGGGCATTTGTATCATACGCGGCAATGTCTCACAAGGGACGCTGTGAAGTTGTCGCCAACCCCCAGTCATCCACCCCACCTTATATGCGCTCTCAAATTGCTTCTTGGCTTTCATGTCGTCCTCGCTGTTGATATACCGGCCCTCCGCAATTTCCTCCTGCCACCTCCTCGCATGTGCCACTGCATCCCTCTGTCCCGCTGTATCGCCGCTGAACGTGCGCAGCGATAGACCTCCCTTGCTGGCTCATCAGCCTCATCCTATGGTACAACATCTCTACCGCCGACGAGACATCTATTCGGCCAGCATAATCTTCGCTTTCGCCTGTGCATATTGGTTCCGTGCTCCGACTGCTCGCCTCTCTTTCCGCCCCGCATCGTACTCGCGATCTATGCTACTGTATATGCTCATATCTACCCCTCGTATGCATAAACCATCCAACCCCGAACATCTCACGCTTTCGCCGCTGTAAATGTTACACAGGCCAACGCGCTGCCCTGTCCTCCATATGGGTCGTCATTCGCTCGTCGCTGTCTCATGTTGTATCCATCGCATGCCTTCGCGGCTCGTCGTGTCATATTCGCTCGGCGTTCTCTATCGCACGTCTCCTCCCATACGATATGGCCCTACTCGAGGCACTACTCGCCTCCAATCCTCCTGCTTCAGGGGTCGCGCCACCCACCCATCGCTCCAACCAGTACAATGCTCCCCTACCTGCATTCCGCTCTTGAGGCTCTCCATACCGGAAATCCGTCGCTTTCATCCCATTCCCTCAAGTCCTCTCACCGCATTTGCTCCGATCATTGGTTACCCAGCATTCCTCATCCCCACCCCACTTTTCCTCCTTGTTACCCGCCCTTTCCGGTTCCCAATCCAACACGCATTGGCTCCGGCTGCATCAGATATCTCCCCGGATTGTATAGTCGCGTATTGTAGTTCCGTTTTACATGTGGATATTGGATCGTTCCCCAGTGCTTCCGCGATAGTACTAGCTCGCCTCGCCCCGCCTCGTGTCGTCTTCTCTCGCTCGCGTACGTTGCTCCCCTTCTCCTCAACTTCCACTACCCATCACCTGCTCGATCTCTTCCATTGCATCACTTTCCGCCATCCTTCCCCGCCTCCGCATTTCGTCCTCGCACTTCCCTTCTTTAATGTCTATCTTATCGCCTTGCTCTTCTCCCATCTCTCCTCTCAGCCTTAGGCCTTCTCTCTTCGTCGCGCCGTTATCACTTCGATTCCCCACCCATTGACGTTACCCATCGCATTTGTCGTCCCAGTCGTCTTCGATACACACGGTTGTTGCTCGTCGTCATCATTATCGGCGTCCACGTCCGCTTCTGGCATTGACAGTTGCATGCTTGGCCAGCGACAAGTGTCCGTGTCCCGTTCGGTGTTCGGACATGTTTGGCATATTCCGATGCGGACCCCGTATGTGCGCCAAGCCGTCGCGTTACATGCGTAATAAGTACGGTACTCGTTCACGTCGAACCCGACTCGTAATCTCTTCCTCGCGCACAGTAATGTGCTTACGTTACCCCACCATCCAGCTAGTCGCATTATTGCTAATTGCATCCGTTCTATCGTCGTTCCCTCCAAATCTATCATCGATCCAACTGCCCTCGTCCTTCGAAGTCGTCATACAAATTCAGTCCCGTGTTCCGAGTCCCGACCCAGCTTGACATTGACAACCTGCATGCTCAGCCTCTCTTGGCCCTTCCAAGGCCACTTACGCAACGCGTCATGTGTCACGCAAGAGCCGACCCAGTCGACGCCCCCAAACCAGAGGCTGTCTCCAACGCATCACCAGGTGCGCGACTTTAGGCTGGCGATCGCGCACCGCGCGCTGACAGGTATGCGCTCAGCCGTTCGCGGACTTGTGTCCGGGGGGACGGCGCTGGTGCTCCAGAGGGAGGTTCGAGAGGTTCGAGAATAAATCACGACTGAATAGAGCACCTTGATATTGCTCTGATAGCGCACCGGCAGGAGAGGCCACGCACGCCCTCAAGTCAAGTCTGAGGCCTGAGGGCTTTCCGCCGTTGGCCTGCGCCTCTAAGGCGGTGTGCGCCGACCTCGCATTGAGTTCACGTCGCACGAGTGCTGATGCTGACTAAACCCCCAAGTTGTGGAGAGTAGATACGAGCAGCAATGACGAGTGGGAAACCCTGTCGTCAGAGAGTTACAGGTCAGCGATCGGGCAGGCGAGCGGATACCGACGAGCCCCAATACGTCATGTGTCGATAGATGTGGCTGAAAGTGGCGTTGATTGCAAGACGGATAAACCGACTCTATTGCTACAGGGTCTAAAGAGTACTTTGACGATCCACACCAGTGATTCTTCTTGGCGTAATTTGACATTGAACCTTGTCCTCCATCCTCGGGTAACCCGCTCAGCGCAGTTTATACGCATCGCCACGGGGGACCGATGCGGCACCCCGAACGTCGCTCGACGCCACCTAGTTATCTTCCTCACCGCATCGTAACGAGTTCTGTGAACGGATGACAAAATCAGCGTCTCAACTCCACAAACACGAAGACAGAAGACCGTAGTGACTCGAAAGCGCCGCCAATCACCATAAATCCGGAGTCTAGAAGAAGCGAGAACGCAGGTATAGTTAACTCACCCTCGGCGGACGTCGGGTGGATCGCGACGGTATTATCCAAGTCGTCCTTCGTCGCGCCCATCTTGACCGCGACACCGAAGCCCTGCATGATCTCGTCCGAGCCCTGGCCAAGAATGTGGATGCCAACAACGCGCTCCTCGGGGCCAACGCAGATGAGCTTGTAGACCGACGGCTCCTTGTGCTCCTCGCCGACCATGGAGAAGTAAAGCGCGCGGAAGGACGACTTGTAAATCTTGACGTTCTCATCCCCGTACTTCTTGCGCGCCTGAGGTTCTGTCAGACCCACCGTGCCAATCGTCGGGTGCCTGTGTGTCGCCCGAGTCACAGTCAAAAGCAAATGCGCAGCAGATATGCAGAATGACGTCAGTAGGTCACATGGGCACGAGAGGGTGATTGAGGTCCACGCACGAGAATACAACGGTGGGGATGTCCTCGTAGCTCAGCTTTTGGTCCTTGAATTTCTCCGGACCAAACAGGCGGTTCGAGAGCCTGCGCCCAGCCGCGATCGCGACCGGGGTGAGCAGTGCCCTTCCCGCGACGTCCCCGAGAGCCGTGATACCTGGCACGCCTGACTCCTGGTACTCGTCCACGATGACGTTGCCTTTCTGGTCGAGCTTCACCCCGAGCTCTTCAAGTCCGAGGCCCTCGGTGTTCGCGTGCCGGCCGATCGCCCAGAGCACAGTGTCAACCTCGAGCGTCTCCCCGCTCGCGAGGTGGACAGTGAGCGTCTGGCCCTTAGCTCCCTCGACCTTCTTCACCGCGGCCCCGTGGCGGAAGTTGATGCCTGTGTGCTTCATCCAGTTCGTTAAAGACTCGCCAAGCGATGGGTCGAACGTGCGCAGGACGGTCTCTCCACGGATGAGCATCGTCACCTCGCTCCCGAGCGTGTGCAATACGCCTGCAAGCTCGACAGCGATATACCCCGCACCAACGACCGCGACGCGCTTCGGCTGCGTCGGGAGGTCGAAGAACCCATCGGAGTCAATACCGAGGCTCGCCCCGGGGATGTCCTCGTCCTTAGGGACCGTCGGCCGTCCGCCTGTTGCGATGCAGATGCGGTCCGTGTTCAGCTCGTACTTGGTCCCGTCGGGGCGCGTAACCTGGACGATGTTCGTGGACGTGAGGCGCGCGGTACCATGGTGCAGCTCAACGCCCTCCTTGTTGACGTTGCTGTCATAGATGCTGTTCAGGCGGTGGATGTATGCGTCCCGCTGAGGCTTGAACGTTTTCCAACTGAACTGAGGCTGACCAATGCCGGGACCCTTAAATTGGTACCCCTCGGCATGGCGGATCTTGTCTGCGATGTCGGCGGCATGCCACATAATCTAACAAGATGTTGATTTAGTCGTCAGAAGCCTCCTGAGATGGTGAATGCTTACTTTCTTGGGTACACATCCTGTAGGGCAGGACGTCAAGGACAGGCGAAGCATTCTTGTATCGAACTACTCACCGACATTGACGCAAGTGCCACCAAGTCTGTCACTGCCTTCAATGAGAGCGACCTTTGCACCATACGATGCGGCCCTGCGCTAGAATACATGTGGATCAGTCTGTGAATCAGCCGTTTTAAAACGCGGTCCGAAAGGCGAAAGGGAAACAGAATGTATTACGAGGATACGCATTCCCTATCCAGGACGTCGTCTCGTGAATTTGGAATGGGCAGATGTTGGCTCCCCACTCTCTCGTCGTGCAGCATTGTCGCTCGGATCGTCCGCAATGCTTCCGGTGATAACTCGAAGCTGCAAGCACTATCGAAAACCCAGGTCATGCCGAGGGTCCTAAAACGCAACGCACACGGCGAGCTCGACACTATAACATGCTGATCCCTAATAACAGCGTCGCGAAGGACTTGTTACGGGTTCCAAGCACGGGGAAGAGCAGAAATATTCACCCAAGTTCAGGAAGGGGGAGGGGATGAAGCAGGTTGATCCGCGTGCTTCAAGAGTGAGTGCATGACTGCACCTCACTTCCCAAGTTGTCCAAGTGTGCCCTTTTACTTTCGAATGTGCGACAGGCCGTGGACACGAGACAACCCAGTTATATGGGCGTATGCAAGGCGAAGATCCCCGGGCGAGGATTGCGATGAATAGATGCGTACTAACAGGTCCACACAGACGCCCCTGCTCTCATGCGAATGATTTCCTCAACTTTGAGCGTAGAAGGACAGTACTACGACTAGTATTGCCGCCAAACGGAAGTTTTCCACCGGTCTGTATCAAAGTCACCAGGCTCATTGGAAGTGGACTCTATAGCGAAGACTGATGACGAGGGCGGGCGATCGCGCGCCTCAATACACATAACCCGTCATGGGTTCAGAACCGCGTGCGCTCGCGCTCTTCTGCCCCGGACGACAGGTCCGAATGTGTCAGACACAGTCGTCCGCCATCCAGCAAACCAAAGTAAACGGTACGGAAGGCAGCGCCGAGGGGCGGGGGTGGATATGAATGGACGCAAAAACTTACCGAGCCTGCGACACCACCAGAACCTCCACCAATGAAAACGATGTCGTACTTGTCGTGGCCGGGGTGAGTGACAGGAGGCATCCTTGCTACTGCGGTACCAGTGGAGAATGTGCGTGCGATCTATGCGCGAGGTCAGTCGTGTGCCAGCGAGAGGAGAATGGCGAGAAGGACGAGGGGAGGGACGCACCTGGAGGAGGCGGTGGGAGGCAATGGTGGAAGGAGAGGAGAGGGAGGAGGGGAAACGAACGGCGATCGATAGCGAAGCCAGGGCGAGACTGTTATAGGGAGCGCGAGAGAGGAGAGACAGTTACGAGGCGAGGAGATGGATAAGCCAGTCCTAAGCCAGTTGTAAGCCAGGGATAAGCTGCTCCATAAGCTCGCTCGATGTCCGGACACACTGCCAGATGGCGCAACGCGTCACACCACGATCACGTGGCTTTCTTCCCGATCTCCGAGCCGGTCGGCATCTGCTCTTGCTCCTTCATCCTCTCCCGCTCGTCCGGCGTGTCCACTGCCCTTGTTTTCACCTCATCTAACTGCGGTCACCGTGTGAGCCGCACTATGTTTATTCAATGCGTATGACTCTTCCAGTCACTCTCTTGACTAACATAGATTCAGTATGACAGTGATCAATCGCATTCAATCGCATTCAGTTCCTGAGCAGTGCGATAGACTGAAGCTGGCAATCTGAGGGCGAACATGCGGATGCATACGACTCCAATAACAACGTGTATAGTAGCGAAACAGGAGTAACAGGACCAGCCTGGATAACGAAGGTTGGCGTCCTATAATCTTAATAAAGACTGATGCACGACCATCAATTGCTCCGGAGTGAAAATGACCTTCCATCGCGTCCTTCATCGCCTTGTCGAACTCGACGTGCTTCCCAGGCCGATAGTCCGCCCAGTCCGAGAACAGAGGCTTCTACGTCCACGACATCCGAGAATGTACAAACCGACCAGGGAGAGCCATTGGGATCCACACAGCGCAGAGAGATGCCGATCCGGGTGCTCGCGAAAGATGGCTTGTACACGAACTGGACAGCACGGGAGACAACCGCTTTCGGAAAGTCGGGCGGAGTCCGGCGGCGGCGGCGGTATACCCAATGGATAACCCACTCCATCACGCCCGTCTCCTCCACCATAAAGCAGAGCGGGACGTTTTCGACACACCGAGCACGGTCGGTCACCGTCGCCGCTCTCGCGTCCAACTCCGGACAGCTGGCCCGTCCATCGGCGACTCTAGTACTCTCCCACCATGCCATCGACCGACACACTTTACCGCCTTGAACAGCTGCCAGCACATGGCCATCGAGTCTCGACGCTTCAGCATGCGGCCCACGACAGTCGGTCCATCTCACTGCCGAGCATAGATGAGCTCACGAAAGCATACGAGTGCGGAGATGAGGTGAATTACTGTATCCTATTATTGCCTTCCTCCAGTCCCGACCTTGGCACGTCTCCTAGAATTGTTCACCTGGACAATGAAATACGACGAAGAGATGCTCCTAAGGGCTGCTGGACGAAAGCCCGGTTGATATCATGAAAACTTGCCAATAATGGGGGACCCCGACGTGAAGCCATACTGCGACGGGATAACCGTCTCCGAGCTCCTGTCCTTCCTGTTTCCCAATGTAGTACTCACCCAACGTCCTGTGGCTTGCAACACATTTGGTGGCCTCCTCGGCTTGCACGGAAGCGAACAGGGAGCATATTCGGTTCAGCACCCCAGGCCCAGCCACTTGTCAGCCACCGCCAGGGCATATAGACCACCCGGACAAGACCCGAGCCTCCTCAGGACACCCTTGCCCTCTTGCCTCCACTGCCTTGAACCTACGCTCTTTTATATAACACAACACTACACCATATCCCGACATGTATCAAGAACTCTTCATTCTATCTTCGTTCTTGGCCATGCTTCATCTTATTCTCTTCACCTCAGCCTGGCATGATCGGTTCGTCACCCTCGTCTCCATTGTCTTCTATTTGCCGGCGAGAGCCTTCAAGGACACACGCGCGGACAAGGCCTCCAATACCTTCTTCGAGAGCACTCCTACCAGCAGCGTCCCTCCTGCCCACGCCTCTTGGACGGTTCATGTTAAAGTCACTGTCGTAAACCCTACGCGCACTGCGGCTGACTCCTTGATCTCTGTCGACCACTCCCTTCAAGGTGCTCAGGTCGACGAGCCAGCCAGAGCCTCTGTGGATGTCGGTACTCCCGCTTTGGTCGATGTCTCTCCGGTCACTGCCTCTGCGCCCCCGTCCGCCCCCTTCTATGGCGTTTCCTGCGGACAGCCCAGGTCCCCTCCTCCTCGGTCGTCCCCGCTCCCTCGAGCAATCCTTCCACTAGAGACGCACGGTACCGACCTGAACTCGGCCGACCGCATCGCCCAGGTCTTGTTCGACATGGAGCACGACGTCGACATCATCGGGGCTTGGCTCGCTCGCAAGTGCGGCGCGTTTGCCGGACGCGTGTACCCTCCCGTGCCTTTCAGCGAGGATCCCTTCGACCAGTTCGCGACAGAGGGCCAGAGGGTCTTCATGCGTCTCGACCTCCTCGTCCAGTCGGAGACGACTGACCTTGGCATCCACTACATCGTGCTCGTGGTCGAGATCGTGCCTTCGCACGAGTCGCCGACGGTGTTCACCATCGTCGAGGGATGCGAGTCCGGGTCGGACGTGAGACGGATCGGGGTCCAGTTCCACGGGGTGTTCGCGACGGTCGACGATTTTGTGCTGATGGACTGGCAGTCGGGATGCGCACCACTGGGCAGCTTCTTATCGGACGATTACCAGCGGCTTGGGCAGAACGTGCGATGGGAGAAGGAGGCGGAGGTGTTCCTCAAGCGGCACGATATGCTAGATCAGAAGTGGGCCCACGACGAACTGTGCGCGGTCTGGCAGGAGCGTCTTGGAGGACACATGCACGCGAGCGAAGCATATTACGACTTTGCACCTCAGGAGGAGCTAGGCGGACAGTGCCAGGACGATGTTGACTGCTGGGACGATGATTGGATGGTCAACGCTCCTCCCGAATCGGTCCCCTCCTCGAGCAGCCTGAATGAGAACGCCAACGCGCTCGAGCTCGACTTCGACTGCTTCGGCTCTAGCTACAGCCTGAACGAAGTCGCATCCGATTACTCGTCGCCGCCTCGCACTCCGCACCCGGACCCTTTATCCACTACCTCCGCGTGGCCGCCGAGCACCCCTGCCCCGCGCACGCCCGAGTTGCGTGGGTTCCGGTGCGCGACGAGCTCCTCCACGTTCTCCACGACCCCGTCCGCACTCTCCATCACGCCACTCGCCGACGAGCTGATTGACGACCCTTTCGCCATGGAGCCGAGTTCTTTCTGCATGCCGCACACGGCCGCCGCTTAGGTTTTATGTCTGTGTTTGAGTGTTAGCTTCTTTCTATCTGGGCGGGCAAGATCAAGATGCGCACATATTCCAGGTCTACCTTCCGGACGGCGCGCTGACGACTACCCCATTCCACAGTTGTGCCCTCGTTCCGGGTCCTCGTTCTCTTTCTTCTTCTCGGGCATTCTCACTGGTCGCATTCGTTTGCAAGAACGCGCGCTCACCTCCGTCCTCGGATCTCGTGCACGACGCATGGATCCTCTTGCGCTCGCCGTCCCAGTCCACTTCGGTGGTGGGTTACGCGTGATGTGAAGGAGGGCGATGAGCTGTGATGTGGGTTGAACATTGTTTCCCTTACGGCGCGCTCGTCGTCTCCTGTGGGTACCTGTCGGTTTCATTCGGCTTGGTTTTCCCTGTACAGCAGATGTGTAGCATCGTAGATCAGTCCAATTTATCTGCTCTTCTTGGAAATGCGTGAATTTGAGTGTCCTTATCTTTCACGGTCTGTCGCTGATTGGCATCGGGTCCTACAACCGCTTCTTGAAGTTCAAGGTGATGATGGCTAGTTCGAGCGTATCGAGCGCTTGCCACAGCATGCCCCGTCACGTGTCTCGCGCTTCCAGCTGCATCTACACCTCGAGACCTAATGCCTGAGGCTGTGTCCTCCACACCTTTTGTGTCTTACTCATATCGTCGACATGTCTGCAAGAATCGCCCCGATAGCAGAACGCGGCCTACATCATTCACCCCACGCCATTGTTCCATGACCATCCGCGCAAGCCTGCGGCGAGCTGGCCACGTCGCATCAATCGGAGAACAGGCTAATCTCGACGAGGCGCGACTAGGGCGGATTGAAGATGCAAGGATCTGTGAGGCAGCAGGATAAATTCTACGAGATGAAGTAGAATGGCGTTGCCTTGTATGTTTGGTGTTCAATGTTCGGGTGCCCACTATCCCAACGCTCAATGCATTAGGCTATCGCGCGCAGTCGTATTTGGGGACGTAAACACCTGGTCTGTGTGGATGGCACTTGTATGGCACCCAGTCGGTCTAGATCGTGCAAGGGTGAGCGGTATCGGCTGTGGACGCCATGCACAGTGTTGCGTCCCGTCCCGGCCGCGCTCCGTGCGCCCGCAGCCACTTTCTGCCCCGTCATGGTAAGTGCGCCACTTCCTTCGTCACGCACCCATGCCCTATGAGACATCTCATCTCCTACTCCGTTTCCGCCTTCCTCGATCAGGCCATGTACGTTTTGGAGGCGACTACCCGACGACAACTTGAAGTCCTCTGCCGAACTTTTTGGTGCGTTTGTGATCGGCGAGAGGAAGCCGGAATCGGAAGATGAGGCACTCGTCGTGGAAGATTGACATGACCCCCGACGCCTACTAACTGCCGAGGCACGATATGGCAAGATATCAGACAGGTAAGTGTCCACTGCATTCGAGAGCAGTTGCTGACCACTCACCTTCATTTTCCCGGTGTTGAAGACTGCAACAATAATCTCCGTATACATTTCCATCCCCATGAGAAGGCGTCAAACTGGGAGGGGTGATGCGGAATATTACGAACGGGCGAAGCGTGGATCACGTCGCCCAGGTACAAGCCGCGGTCAACTTGTCGGCGAAGACGGTCATATAGAGAGGGAGTGTGGTGGTGATGGTGGCTGGGGTGTGTCCTAACGCTTCAAGAGCTAACTTACCCTCAGACCCGTTGCTTTGGGTGTCAGACAATCTACTGTCCCCATTTGGCATCTTCTTCAACTCTGGCAGCTTGTGGCTTCTAAACGAAACCGTACTAGTGCGAGGGAGGATACTTAAAACAGGGTACGTCCGATTCGCAAACCGGTGGAAGCATCGAGAGACTGATGCTGTTTAGTGATTGTAGGATGAACTGTTGTCCCATGGCTCAACTTCGTTTAAAATACGAATACAAATATCCCAAGCCGCACGCGCGATTGGAGGAGTTCATGTGTATCGCTGAAAGGGTTTACCCGGGCCCCTTCGCATGAACCTATGACGTCGACACGGTTCGCTTCGAACACAGGCGGTCACCATGTACTCCTGCCCGATTTTGCGAACAATTGAAATTGGAAATGCCGTGTGCCGAACCGAACAAAGGATGACCGCTAAATTGGAAAGAGGCTGGCCGATCCCAACCGGCAAGTCGCCGACCGGCCGCGGGTCCCGAACAGGCATATAAACAGGCTCGCTCGAGCCTCCCTCTCTTTCCTCACAACCACCACCATCCTCACATCTTCGACTTTCGTTTCCTGTGTGTCGGAGTGCAGCGTTCGACAGCAACTCGCTTCCTCCCTTCAACCTTCGACGGCCCGATCCGAAGCTCGGTGTGTTCTCGACGACTCTCTTCACATTGTGGTTGACGATCGCAACCACCATCCCAGCTTCCAAGACCTGAGTCTAGCATACCCCTCACCTCTCCAATGAGAGCATGCAAGCAATATAGAAGGACATCGACATTGATGAGTGCTCGTTCGTTGACCACAGACCTCATCCGACCGTCCACCTCCCTGTGGTTGCAGCTTCCGATGCCTATGAACAGCCCTGAACAAACGTCTATCGCCTAACCACACATGGCGAGTCCTTCGTAACCGGTCTTGTCGCTGATTTTCGTCACGATCTAGTGGCCACATTGCTTGCCAGTCGTACTCGGTGGTTGGCGAGTGCGGTGGTTGGAACTCTGTTCCCGGCACGTGTTTATTTTCTCTCATGCTTAGAGCTCACACTTTCTCTCTAGTCTTCTAGCTTGCTGTATGGGTCTGCTCACCTGTTCTAGGTCACGTTTACTTCCCTTCTGGAGAAGACTCCAAGCGTCAACCCCACCGACGGCGAGTGCTTCTATCACGTCCCTCCTCGCTAACACTCGTTGTCCCCAGCGCTCCGCTCATACCAACATCAGACGGCCCATCTTCTCAACCATGTCCTGTCAAGACTTGGGGCCAACACTATCTGGTGCGCTCTCATCGCTGTGTCACACGCTGACCTCGTTTACGTCGTAGTCTACGCCTGCGGTACCCCCAAGGTACTCGTCAACGTTTGTGCATCAAGCCCGGTTCCATCTCCAATTCATGCTTCAAATACGAACATACGCAACATATTTCCCTGGCGAGTACTTGCCTACATTCGCCATATAGCTGATCGCGCTTCTCTCGAGATTGTTTTTCGTCGGACGTCGTGGCGCAAGATGGCTCCAAGAATGTCGACTCGAAACAAACGCGGTCAGTTCTCATTCACCTCGTCGCGTAGCTAACTCCTCCATCCCAGACCTCCGTTCGTTGTCGGGCCCAAGAATTCCCAGCCTGTCTGGCGTTGCGCTCTAAACAGCGAGTGTCTCGTAGCCCGCCTCATCGCTGATAACCACACCCCCAGGATCCAGACAAGCGCCTTCTAAATCGTGCTTCGCGCGTGCAGTGACAGTGCGGTGGTTGGGATCTTGACACATCCTCGTTTGCTCTCATCCATATGGCTCATCCTTTCCCTCTCTCACATTATCCTTTGCCCTAGATGTTTGTTGTGGTGCCCCAGGTCGCTTGTTGTGCCTGTCCGGCGAAGACATGAGCCCAACCCTTCATGGCGCGTGTTTCTCTCCCATTCTTGCTTGCTGATACATGTGTTCCTTAGCATTCCTCTTGCATCAAGCCTTCCTTCTCAATCGCAATCTCTCAACGCAATCCCTGGCGAACCAATGCCGGTATGGTTTCGCTACTTCCTCACGAGCTGATATTGCCTGCCCGCAGGATCGACGTATGCTGTTCAAATGATGTTTAGACCGGAAAGGTGACGCCTAGTGTGCACTGATTCATCACAGATGCTTTTCACTGCCAGACGCGCTTCAGCTTCGACCCTCCGGAATACGTATCATTTGGCGAGTACTCGTTCGAAGCTCTGCGTGAGGCTAACGCTCGCCTCTGCCCCCTTTTATCGAGGTTCGCCGTATACCTTTCATGAAGCTGGTTCCTCAATGCGCATGGCGAGTCCCTGCCTTACGCTTCGTCACGCTCACGCCTTCTTCCTAGACCTTCTTTTGGCCTTGTGCTCTAGGTATCGGACAACGTAGCATGGCATGTCCTCGTTTCTTGACGTACATGAAGCTGATCTTCCCTTCCTCCCGAATACCTGCAACGCAAGTACTCCCGTCTCCTCTCAATCAAGTTGAAGCATTCAATGACGTATATCATCGCGGCATGTGTCTCCTTCTAGCGTTCTCTGTGCTGACCATCGTTTCGGCCCACCTTGGTATACGTGACTAGGCTTGTATTCGGGAACGTTTTCCCCGGATGCTATGCGAAAGGTACGCCGCTGTCAGCCGTCAAGTGTGCTGACAACCCCACAGGTCTCGAGGTACGGTCGACTGCTCGCACGGGAGGGCAGTCGTTCCTGGCGCAGGCCTCTTCGTGGCCCTCGGGACTAGTACCTGTCGTCGTGTCGACGGCGGGGAAGCTAACGTGCGCCGAAACCCCTCTGTGGACGCGATCCATCTTCGGATGTGTTCGGAACCCGTCTACTTTGAAGTAAGTTGTCCTCGCCGCCGCTTCTCTCGACTCCCTGATCTTGTACCTTTATGATTATCACGGAGAATGATTATTGCGATTTTTAATGGGGGTATACTCGCAGTCCTCTTCGATCGCCCTATGCGAGCCTTCTGCGCATCCTTATCTCCCTCAGGAAGCAGCCATGACGCCGCACGATTTGAGAAGCGTGTAATGCTTGATCTCCTTCCGATTTTTGCTGACGAACTCCCAATTTCCTTCGTTAACGCCAGTGCAACGCGAGAATCCCATCTTCGTAGCACTCTACATCGATCCGAAAGTAACCATCAATCCCTCGATGTCCTTCGTCTTCATCCCACCCAACATGTAATCCAATGCGCTGTCCTTTCCTGGCCGATAGTCTGTCCACTGTGAGAACAACGGCGTTCAAGTCCCCTTGGTCGCGACCTCGACCGAGCGGAGCGGGGTATGTTCGATGAGGCTGCTGGAACACAGACGGATGATATCTCCCACGACGTCCTCAGCGCGCGTGCCGGTCACCGAGCAATCGTTCGCAGGCCGGAAGAGCGGGTGGAAGGTCATGTGCGAGAAGCACGTGCTCTTGACGTAGAAGGTCACCGGCCAGAGCCCAGCGTACCGCGGGTGCGAGCGATGCGTCTCGTCCATCGCGTTGCGCATCTGCTCCAACCACGTCACGATGGGCTGCTGCTAACACTACAACCGCGTCTCGCTGGTGATCTTGGACAGTACCTCGTCGATGTTGAGACTTTCGAAACTGGGGCCATCAACGTTGAACGTGCATACAGGTCGGTCCTCATCTTGAGATCGGTCGCAGTGGTCCCATCGCCTGAGGGCCTGAGGGGTAACAAGGACACCGGGGGACATTTATTGAAAACTTGGCGCATTGTACGAGAAGTGATGAATTGCGGCAGTACCATCGAAGGAGCAGGAGCAAGGTATGGCGCAGGCAGTGCAGCTGGCTTTGGTCGGCAAGCGGCCCGTTAATCGGCTTATATAATCCGTTCTCATACGGTTTCTTCATGACGCCACACCAACTCTTCGTTGCTTCCACTCAGTACAAGCGTATTGAAAGGAGATACTCCATGATGGCGCCAATTCCACACAGCTGGGTAAAGTACGAAAGTACGCTACAGTGATTCAAACCAACCATTAACACTTCGATGCTCCCAGCCTTCGCCCTGTCCAACACTTGGTCCAGCTCTGCATCCTCGGTAGTCCTCCCAGGCCGAGAAGAACGCCTCCCAAGTCCACGGAGTTCCATGGGAGCGCACGGAGCATCCAGGCTGAGGAAGCGCGACTCCAATTGGGCAAGAGTCCGATCGCCCAGTGGCTATGGATCGAGCGGAAAGCGAGACCGCCACCTTTCGTTTCGGCCCCGTGTTCGTCCGCCTCTCGAGCGTCACAGCCTGCTCGCCAAAGGCGTCCTTGTTGATAAAGGTTTGGTCGAGGCTGAAGGTGCGTGCGGGGTTGCGGGTGGCGATAGATCAGATCAAATCGCCGCGGGCATCGTCGCTGCTCGAGGAGGTAGGCTCGAGTCTCGCTGGTCAACGTTCAACAGTTGATGGCCGCAGTACAAGTCGTGACCGTCGAGCTTCTTCAGAAGCGCGCCGGACTTCACATGCCACGCTGGGCACGACTCCTCGCGCATGTAGTCACCAATCCGTGCTCTCAGTAACTGATCTGACCTGTCCGACGGGGATGCCCAAAGGGCGCCAAATGCTCGATTGAAACGAGGCGGGCATAATCCCATCTCTGTCCTCGATGAGTGCGACTTCAAAGGGACCTGAAAGTGACCATCAACGCTTCGACGACGCCGTCGCCCGCCCATGCCTACGCTGTCCAGCAGCCCATCCACGACTCGATGCGCTCGCCGTCGGTATTCCGTCCAGCTCGAGATCAGTGCCTTCCAAGTCCACGAAGTGCCGTAGGAGTGCACGTAGCGTCCAGGAAGCGCCATGAGCGTACGGGAGGGGTCAGACTCGGACTCAATCTCGGAGCAGAGAGGGAGACCCGCGTTGATGTTCCCAATAGTGAGACAAAGGATGGCTTCCAGGGTGACCGCCTTCGTGTCCGTGTCAATGGACAGAAGTCTCGGGCATATGGATCGTTGATATGCACTATTCTCTAGCAATTCTAGGAATGCTGTTTTGCAGAGCTACAGGACTGGTCGCAGGGGTTTACATTGCCCTCGGCCTTTATCTCAAGCCTTGCTTCTGCCCTGTTCACAATTATTCCGTCCCGCTTCTCGGCGCGACGCCAGCCAACGGTACACTTGTGCTGCGTGTCTGAGGGAACCGCAGGAACCGCACGCGGACCGAGTATGAGAACGCGAGATGCGAACCGACCACGGACTCCCCATGCCAATAATATCCGAACTGGAGCGTAGCGACTGCAAATCGGCAACACAACAGACCAGGTGATACTCGCCATTTACGCGGACGCCAACTTGACACTCTGAGTCTCGTGTCCTGGCGTGTCCAGAAGTCGCCACTGACCGCATCCCCTGATCCTTCCCAGCCATTCATCCCTGTGTGACCGCTGCGCGGGCACGAGTCCACCTGCAAGTACATACTTAGCGAATGCGAAGCCTCAGAACCAGGCACACCGTGTCCCCACGGAGCGGAACCTTTGCGAGTCCAATCGGTGGCCAGCAGGGGAGCACGAACGCGGATGCTGGGAACGGCAACGAGAGTAGCAAGTAGCGAGTAGGGATATATAGCACTAGCATAGAATGTAGAAGACCGGTCGTGCGCGGCCGTTTCCCCCTTTCCCTTACCCCGCATTTACCCCACACCCCTACCGTCCGCCACCCACCGCATCCTCTTCTCCATCCCAACCCTCATCTCCCCCTCCAGCAAACCTCTGGCCCCGCGAGCTCAAGGACTGGTATATACCCGACGCCTCTACGTGACCAAGTATCTATGTTCTAGCTCTATTGTCTTGCGACAGGACCGTTGGTCGAGACACAACCGCTGGCAGCGAATTCCTGCGTCGGACCAGCCGCTCAGTTCTTCTCGTCAGTGCTCTTCATGATCCAAGGCTCGGACGAGGCCCACTGCTGAGTGGGCACACCCAGTTCAAACAGTTTCGCAACCACCGTGGAGAAGCTGTTTCCCACGCGTACCACGAGCCAATCGGTGAGTGTCCATTTCAGTCGTGGAGTGATCAAACGGAAAGGAAAGACGCACTCCTTGAAGAACAGGTCCTCGTCGTCGGCGTACGCCTTCACCCACTTCTTGAAGCTCTTGTCCTGGGTGAGGACGTAGTCGGTGGGGAGCATCATCAGGCTCTGCGTCTTCTTGTCCTCGAGCTGCTTCGGGCCGCCCCACTTCTTCCACACCCACTTCTCCTCCAAGAGCAGCTTGTAGAACGCGTTCGTCACGCTCGTCGGCGAGAACGTCCACGGGCCGTCGAAGCCCGAACGGTTGCTGTGGCAGCGCCCGAGCGCGTGCCCGCCGGAGAGCGCGACGATCTCTTGGTCGTTGAAGCTGTTCGTTAAGCGAGCGAAGGTCGAGGTTAGCGTCCAGACATCCCCAGGCCAGACGGCAGGCACATACCCCATGCGGTAGAAGATCTGCGTGTCAGGCCGGACGTCAGTTAAGCTCAGACGCCCTCGATTTTTTCGGAGACACTCACGTTGCGAAGGTGGTCAGCGCCCTGAGAGGCGTCCGGGAGACGTCCGTCTGGCGTGCAGTTCACAGCGACGCCGTCGACGCGGCCGGGGCGCCAGGGGACCTTGGGGCCGCCAAGCTCCTGGACGGCGGCAACGCCAGCCAAGGTCCAAAGGTCGCCGTAGGAGATCCAGGGGAATTCCTTCTTAATCGGTTCGAGGAGCTCGCGCGCGACGTTCAGGCCGTTGTTCGCGCCATGGAGGGACTCGGGCGCGAAACGCATCGTCGCGTAGTTGCTGCGGCGGGAGGATGGGAACGCATGCGGTCAACGTGCATCGCGGGAGGCGACGTGAAAGGACAGGACCAGGGGAGGAATGGGACCGATGTCAGCGGACGCGGAACAAAACCGGGACCGGCGTGAGAGGAGAACATACCTGCCGCCAGTGTTGGTCTCCTTATCGTACGTTCCGGAGGAGTGCCAGGCGAGACGGAGGAGAATAGGGCCATACGAACCGTCTATCGATCCCCAAACAGTTACGGGTTCGTGAGGACGACGTTCACAACTTATAGTCGGACGGACGAAGAAACGAGGAGACGCACCGTCGTAGCCCTTATCAGCCGCCTGGTCAAAGATGTCCGCAACGCGGTTGTACACCTGCGGGGTCGCTCGGTCAGCACGGCAATTCCTGTAGTACCTCGCCGCAGAACGAACGTCGGGCGGAGGGACAAGAACGAATCAAACCTTCTGGTAGTCATCCTTGGTCGGGACAAAGTTCGCAGCGACCTTCGCACTGGCGTCCTTCGCAGAGTCGGAGCTGGAGAAAGCCCAATAGGCACCACCGGCGAGCACTGCGGCACCCAGTGCACCGTACAGAGCAACGTTGCTCTTTGGGCCCGGCGCACTCTCAGTCGCGTAACGGCGGACGGCGGCGACGCGGGGCGCGCGGGCGGCGGCGGAGGCAGTTGCGCGGCGCGCGGATGCTCTGAGGGCTGCGAAGGACATGTTGTGTGTAGAATAGAAAATCCCCGGAGAGTGTGGTAGGCAGAGGACACTGAACGAGGAGATAAAAGAGAGACTGGGGACACAAGCCTCGAGCGTTGTGCCGTCTCTTGTCCCGCAACCCCCGCGCGCGCTTCCACCATGATTATGCACTACACGTGATTGGCTCTGACTAATTCCGTGATTTCTCATTGGGTGCATCCCACGTGCGCGCGCCTCTACCCCGCACAATCGGCCATCAAACCCTCGACGAGTCTCGGCAAACAGTCCAGACGTACCGTGAGGACGACGAGGAGAAAGCATTCATGCGATTAGGAGTCCAGTTGGTTCATTAACTGAGAGCAACTTTTAGTAGGCGATCGCGGTCGTTTGCGCAGAGACAAAGCACTCAAAAACATGTTTTGGAAGCAATCAAAGATGTCCAGTAATACAGGTCGTGACCGAAACCTAGGCCTGTAAAGTGGAAAATATTGCACATGTCCCATAGACATCAGAAACCACTTATACCAAACGACACGAGGAAGCCATTCACGAATGATTCGGCTCTAACCCATCGACAATTGAATGGCCAAGCACACGATCATCATATGGCGGGGCTGCAAGACAGAGTACCCTGAGCAACCGTTTACCCGACAAGAGTGCTATGAACGTCCTCAGAACTGACACGAAACCGGCGATAATGATTGAAGACTAGCAAGTCTACACTTCGGTCGCGTCCGTTACACGGTTACGAAAGCAACCATCAACGCCTGGACGTTGTTCGTCTTCATCCTGTCCAACACTTGATCCAAGCCTCGGTCCTTGCCTCGTCGGTGATCCGCCCAGCTCGATAAGAGTGCCTTCCAGGTCCACAAAGTACCCTCAAAGCGAACCAAGCGTCCAGGAAGCGCCACAGGAAGGATTACAGGGGGAGAGGCACGCTCGACGGTCCGGACTGCCATTCGCCAGCTGGACGATGTCCTGCAAGACGGCCCCTCTCCTCTTCGCAGTATTCAGGTAGTACTGCACGGACCGGAGCTGCGGATAGTAGTGCACGACGGCGTAGGTCAGTCTCCTCACGTTGAGCATCAGAGGAAGGACCCCGGCGTAGTGACCGTCCACCCGACAGGTATCCTCCGCCCTCGTGCGCAGCGGCTCCGCGACCCGGCCCCAGATTTCGACCTCATCGGCATCGTTCGCGATGTTCATGAAGGCGGCGCCGTCAACCTGGAACCTCCGCGCGGGGTTGCGCACCAGACCTGTAGTTGTAGGGGTATACGGGAGACGAACGCAAGGACGGCCTAACGGGCTTCGGTGGACATGGTAGGCCTTCGAGGACGAGCTGGTTGTGACGGGGAATCGCACTAAAGTTCATGGTTGTGGATCGTGAAGGGCTGCCGGGTCATCTGCGTCAACTGAATCAGAACGCGATTATCGGATTTCACCTTCTAAGCCTGCTCACCTTCACGTCGACGGCGGCCGTTCCATCAGCCCGAGTCGTTGAACATCCGTATATGGTGCACACCAGGTATGCATACGGGAGTGACAAGGGCTATGAAGCGCGGCGACGCAATCCCTAACGACCCTCATTGCGGAGTATTATACGTTCGCCGCACGCTCGAGCATAAAGATAGGAATGATGCCTCATAGAAACTCGACTCTTCCTGTACTCTTAACCATTGGCCAAAGCGACTCCCAAAAAGCGACCATCAACGCTTCGACGACGCCGTCGCCTGCCCATGGGCCTACGCTATCCAGCAGCTCATCCAGTGCACGATGCTCTCCTCGTCGATATTCTGCCCAGCTCGAGATCAGCGCCTTCCACGTCCACGAAGTGTCTTGAGAGTGCATGAAGCGTCCAGGAAGCGCCACACGTCCACCAGAGGAGTCGGACTCGGGCAAGCGAAGAGGGAGACCAGCGTTGATGCTGCCAATAGCGAGCAGAAGAATAGCTTCCAAGAGGGCCTTCGTGTCCGGCACGCCGTTAACGGTGGGAGCCGGAAGATCCACAGGCCGATTGAACTGGGGGTAGAATTCGCGGAACTCCAGGTTTGCTCCCTCCACGAAGAACATCACAGGAAGGAGCCCAGCGTACCCAGACAGCGTGCAGTATCGGTTCTCCGCCGCCTTGCGCTGGTCGGACACATGGGCCTCCAACGCGGCGGCTGCATCGGGCTGCAGGCCAGTGAACCTGAGGTTTTCGCATTCTTCGGAGAGGGTGCGCAAGTGAAGGCTTTTAAGCTTGAACTTGCGTGCGGGGTTGCGCTCCAAGATTCCAAGTGCGGCGGTCGCGGGGATGAGATCGAAAAAGAGCTCCTTTTGGGGGGACCGCGACCAATCGACGCCGCCGGGCAGCGGAAGGACGGAAGCCTCGGTGATAGCGTGGAAGGCCCATGTATGCGCCTCCACGAACTCCCGAAGGGCACGCTGAAACGCCGAGTAGGACGAGTAGCCAAGGGCTCGCAGCGCATCGTGAAACCCCTCCGGCGCGAGGTTCTCGACCTTGATGCCCTCGAAGTGGTTGCCACATGACCATCTGTGAGAGGGACGGTGAATGGAGCCCAACAGAAGCATATCAGACGGGGAGGACTCACTTATGTTCTGGCCAGTCTGCTTTCTGGCATTCCCTGCTGCAGTAGAGCACCCTGGAGCATCCAGCACATTTCCGCAAACGCGCATCTCGGTCCCCCTCCTGCGCTCGGTTACAGCGTTCGCAGCGGCGTAGCGCGACAGTGGACATCCGCGGGCCGGGGAGACCAGACCGAGCTGGCGGTTCCGACATTGAAGGGTACTGGAGACGACGTAGCTGCGCTGAGAGGGCAAATACGGAGTGGGTGAGGGGGAGGGGCAGGGGGTAGGGTGATGTGTAACGAGTACGAGTTCGGAGTTGCTCCTCGTTCTCAAACCTTATTCGACGTACCCACGTGTATACAGTATGCTCGAGCGCATCGCGACCCATTGTCGTCTGCGACGCCTGTACCTGGCCTAGACCATGCACTTCTTGAGATCATGGAAACCATGCATGCACAACTATAACGCGGATGTACAGCCTGGCTGATAACAAAACGCGCAGAAGCTCGTTTGCTGACTCGATGATAGTTGGCCTCCGGAAAACAAGCGGAAGATGACAGGATACACGTACCGATGGCTTAACCGGTCCCATTCCTTACACTCCGTTCTACAGGACAATGTGATATCACATCCAGCAGACCACCTCCAGTTCAGCCCTGACCCCCTGCCACGCGCTTGCCTGGCTCGCCGCGAGCTTGCAAACTTGGGGGAGCATGGATTTGTTGAGAAATGGGTGAGATATGCGGCATTCTTTGCCCACTTGAGGTGATCATCGTATACTGGATTGAGCAGTCAATAACTCACTTATACATACTTAGGTACCTCAACAAAGCCTGATGGTGTAGCGGTTAAATTGCCGGCCGGGAGGTTGGGAGTTTGAATCCCAGTTGTGTGCTTTTGGTCAAGACCCCAACTGTTGGCCGGGCGCTTCAGTCGGGTGCATTCGTAACCTGCACGGATGCATAGGTGCGAACTGACACCCTACCAAGCGGCGGGAACAAAATTCGGAGCGACAGTCATCGGGCGCTTCAAGTACTTGACACTCTGCTCTGTACTCTCACACACGCTTCTTCTCCTCGTTTCCTTCGTTCTCGCTCGTACAATGGTCCATATCGTTTTCCGCCTGCGTGCTAGGCAAGTGTGCTGAGCGGGAAATGGAACGGACACAGGCTGCACAGGCTGCTCAGGCGACGTTCAAGTCCATCAAGGCGGTCATCCCTCTCTTCGACCGCGTCCTCGTCCAGCGGTTCAAGGCCGAGATGGTATTCATCCTCCATCCTCTCGCCGTGCGCCATCGCGAGGAGTACTGAGCCTAGCAACCGCTGGCTGGCAGAAAACCGCAAGCGGCATCTTCCTGCCTTCGTCGTCGAAGAACAACCCCCTGCCCGAGGCCACCGTCATCGCCGTCGGTCCCGGGGCGCACAACAAGGACGGCAACCTGCAGCCGATGAGCGTCAAGGCTGGCGATCGCGTGCTGCTCCCTGGCTGGGGCGGGAGCCCGATCAAGGTTGGGGAGGAGGTGAGCTGGCAGTTGTGTTTGCCCTTGCCCTCGCGTGTTGGTTGCTGATGTGCGCACTTGCCACTTGGGTGGATAGGAATACTTCCTGTTCCGCGACTCGGAGATCCTCGCGAAGATCCAGGAGTGAACGGGCCCTCACGCGTTGGCGCTTGGTTTTGCTCCGGGCCATACATAGACGTGCGGACGGAGCTGGCGCGTGTGGGGGGACAGGCGGCAGGTGGCCGGTGGTCGGTGGCAGGAGACGGGCGGAGGCGAGGCTGGGTTGATGCGGCACCGCACGCACTCACTATAAAAGTTCGCTATCATCTGCATCCTACTGTTGAGCTAATCACCGTGTCTTGTGCTGCATCTTTCGTGCCTTACTGTCCGTCGCCATCAGTAATCATCCATCCCTGCTCAATTTCTTGTCGGCGGGCGTGCGCGTGTGTGGTGTGGTCGTCATTGGCCACCGCGTGGGGGGGTTGATGCGTGAAAGTGTTGCGGGCGAAGGCATGCTGAAGGTGTGTGTTACGCTTGGTAGTGATGGATCTCCCAGTCCCACCAGTAATTCTTAAAGTCTTAGAGGGGACCCTCTGCGTCTTCCATCAGAGCCCGTACCGAAACTGGGTGCGGTAGGACTCGCCGTAGTCATACACGAGGCAACCATGGACGACCTCGTCTTTCTGTCCGACGCAGTGGATCCGCCGGACGTACTTCTTCTGACCCTCCACCAACCGGAAGCCCCACGTCTGCCCGCCTCTGGTCAGCGTCCCGTCCTGTGTGCGGCTAGTGCAAGCTCGACCGCACCTGGTGCATGCGCTACGCCGTCTCGCTCCCCGCAGGCCCGTCGCTTTCGACACCGGTCTTCTTCTCCAGGAGAGCCTCCCTCTCCTTTCTAGTAACGGGCAACGTCTTGGAGCGATTCTCCGCTGGCCGGACCTGCGGGAAGAAGCTCATGAACACGAAGCTCGGGGCCCAGGCTGGGGCCGACGCACGTCACAGGCATGAGCCCCACATACTGTGGTGCACACCATATACGTCCTCGGCCATTTTTCGTCTCGACCCCGTGTTCCTCCACCTCTCGAGCGCCACGGCCCGCTCGCAGAAGGCGTACTTATTTATGAAGGTTTGGTCGAGGCGGAAGGTGCGTGCAGGGTGGCGGGTGGAGACTCTGACGGGGGCGATGATAAAGTAAAGGACCTTCTGCGCCAGTTCGGGGCGGTCCGCGTTCACTAAGGCTATCACGCTAGCGCTCCAGAGGGTGGCCGCCTTCGCGAGAGCTTGGAAGGCCCATAGGTGGGCGTCCAGGAACTCTTGAAGCGCGTTGTTAAAGGGTGCAATTGACGAGTAGCCGAGGGATTTCAACTTTTGAGCTGCCCTGTGCTGTCGTGGGCCATCACCTCCGTGAGGGTGTCGGGGGTGTGCCGACATTCCAGTCTGCGTGTTGCAGGCACCATGTTCGGAGAAGTCCAAGGACGCAGGGAACGGCAGTACTCACTTGTGTCCTGGCCACGCTTCTTACTGCAGTACGGAGCCGTCGAGCAGCCCGCACACTTCTTCAGTCCGACGGTTGGGTGCTCCTCCCTAGCGCAGTTCAAGTTACCGCACATCGTCGTCTTTCAAGGAACCAGGCTCAAGTCTTGCTGGTCGATGAAGAACCGGCAGTTGGTGGCAACAGGACAAGTAGTAACTATCGAGCTTTTTCAGAAGCGTGGCACGCTCGGCAAGAATCCTCGCGCATATAGTCACCAATCCGTGCTCTCAGTAACTGATACGACCTGTCCGACGGGGATGCCCAAAGGGCGCCAAATGCTCTATTGAAACGAGGCGGGCCGTAATCCCACCTCTGTCCTCGACGAGTGCGACTTCAAAGCGACCTGAAAGCGACCATCAATCCTTCGATGACGTCGCTCCCGATGCCGCTGCCCATGCCTAATTTGTCCAGCAGCTCATCCAGTGCACGATGCTCTCCTCGTCGGTGTTCCGCCCAGCTCGGGAACAGCGCCTTCCGAGTCCACGAAGTGCCGTAGGAGTGCACGAAGTGTCCAGGAAGCGCCATGAGCGCACCCGGGGAGGAGTCAGACTCGATCTGGAACGGGCGCGCGGGGTTGCGCTCCAGGATCCAGACGCAGCTTTGACGGGAAAGATGTTGAAGTTCAGGATCTTTAGGGGAGATTGCGACCAGTCGACGCTGCCAGGCTGCAGGAAGGCTCTGGCGATGGACCTGAAGGCCGATGCATGCGCCTCGATGGACTCTCGAACGCGGTGGTGAAAAGCGCTGAGGGATGGGTAGCCGAAGGACTGCAACACGTTGTGAAACTGCTCCGGAGCATCATTCGCGAACTCGCTGACGATCTTGAGGTGGGTTCGGCACTGTAGTCTGCGCGATGAATGTTGATCAGAGGCCCACGGAGTCGTGGTGGATGACAAGTACTCACCTGTGTATCGTCCAGTGTGCGTTCTGGCAATCCTTGCTGCAGTAGAGCACCCTCAAGCATCCCGCACATTGCCGCAATCGCGAGGCTCGGTTCCCCTCCTGCCCTCGGTGACAACGCTCACAAAGTCTTAACGCTGCAACAGACTTCTCTACCTCGGGGAGTCCATACACAGAGGACGGTCCCGGCATTCTAATTATCCTTTGGAGGTGGATCCGGCCGCGGTAGGTGGTTGCAAGGGAAAAGACGCACTGTGCAAGATCTAGAGCGGGCATCGATTCGACCGTGTGATTTCGATACGAGGTAACCACGTGTTAACTATCTAGTCTTCACCGAGCTCGGGCAACCTGCAAGCGCAAGTCAGACGTCAAGAGAGACAGTGTTGGAGAGTGGGTCGCTGTGAGAAAAGAACACGACGGATGCGGTCTTGCCTTCAAGTGTTCTGCGGATGGAATACAGAACCTGTCTAGTAGTTGCGTTGCTAGAATAATCATACATGCATTCAAAGCATTTCAAAGCATTCTAACACAACCCATCGCAAAGACGGCAAGTAGAACAAAGCGGGTAACTGTAGTGCGGTATGTATGGGCGTGTACGATTAAGTGTATGTGTGTGCGCCGGCAGCAGCGATAAATGCGAAAACGAAGAGAAGCGGACTAGCGTACTATTATGCCTTGGGCGCGCGGACGTACTTGCGGCGGTACTTGCTGTCAATGCTCTCGAGGTAGTACCCGCCCGGCCAGATGTTGTCAATCGAGCCCTCGGGGACGTACGAGCCCGCGTTGTGGTTCTTCTCCCGAAGCTAGGAACGAACACGAGCGATGAGCGGGTCTCCCACAGCTGCGAGAAAACACATTGAGACTCACCGTGAGCGCGTCAACATACTCTTGGCACGGCACGACCTTCATGCTCTCCAACCGCCTAATCAGGTCCAGCTTCTCCTTGATCTCGGTCGTGTCGCCCTTGACCTTGATGGTGAAGAACGAAGAGGCGAGCCCAGACCCGAACGCGAACATCGAAATCCGCTTGCCCCGCAGCTCCGCCGGCTCGACACTGGACAGCAGCGACGCCAGGCCGCCATAGAGCGACGCGGTGTACATGTTCCCGCACCGGCGTGCGCAGCGCATGCCCTTCTCGACCGTGCCCTCAAACTGCGCCTTCGCGACGGCCATGAACGTCTTCTCGAGCGTCTTGTCAGTCAGGGACGCCTTGTACGGCTGCGCGAGCCACGCGTCGCGGTTGGGGACCTGGGCGTACCGCGGGGTGTCTGGGTTGGCAAGGAAGTCGTTGTAGACGAGGCGGGCGTGCGCCTTCTGGACCATCTTGCCGTAAGGCGAGTGGAAGACGGGGTAGTCGACGTCGGTGAGCGAGAAGGCGGGGCCTGCGAGGCCTGCGGCCTTCTTGGCCTTTGCGTGCTTGGTGCGGAAGGCGTTGTAGGAGGCGTCAATGGCGGAGATGTAGGCCGAGATGGAGAGCGGGCCGTCGACCTCGGGGTACTCTGAGTCGAGCTTGGGCTTGTAGAAGTCGTAGGTGTTGGCCATGTGCGTGCCATGGATGGCTGCGAGGGAGAACATGGGCGTTAGTCAGGTAGTCGACTTTGAACACGCGCCAAGTTGTCATGGAATAAGGGCAATCCCTTTGGGCAATCGCGATCCGCTGGAACGGAAGCGTGGTGGAAACGCGCAAAGGAAGTGGAAATGTGGGACTGGCAAGGACGAACGCGGGAACGGGCGAGATAAAAAGAGAAGACTCACGTTCTAGCGGGAGGGGAGCGTTGGGACCGATGAGGATCGCGACTGCTCCGGCGCCGCCAGTGGGACGTCCGCTGCCCTCGGCGTAGATGGCAATGTCGCCACCGACGACGATGGCGTTGCGGCCATCCCAGGAGGAAGACTCAACCCAGTTGACGGCGTTGAAGAGGGCTGCAGTAGAGCCGTAGCAGGCGTTCTTGGAGTCGACGCCCTCGATGTCGGTGTTGCCGGCGTCGGCGAAGTAGTCCATGAGGTGGGTCTTTGTGGATTTTGACTTGTCGATGATGGTCTCGGTACCGACGTCAATGCGACCGATTGACTTGGGGTCAATGTTGTACTTTTCGATGAGCGAAGTGACGGCTGGAGGAGAGCAGGGTAAGAACGCGAAAGGGGGTGCTGGAGGTGAGAAGGGACGTACCGGTGAGGGCAAACGTGTTAATGTCCTCGCGATCGTCGCAGCAGGCCATGAACTTCTGGCCGAGGCCGATGGTGTACTTGCCCTTGGGGACGTTGTCGAAGACCTCGAGCTCCTCCTCCGAGATGCACTGTGATGGGTAAGGAATGCTGGACGCGTGCGGCAGACGGCTGAACACGTACACGCTGGGGGAAGTACATCTCCATGGCGAGGATGCCGACGTCCTTGGGGCGCGGGGGCGCGTCGACATCTTGGCTGGTAGAAGCGTTGAGGGGGACGGTCATGTTCGCTGGCGGGTGATGGTACTTTTTGGTGCGAGCGGGTAAGACGGGGAAAGAGCGGATTGTCGAGCCAGGGTGCGAATTAGGGATTATATAGGAAAAAACGCGGATGAGACGAGGATCGGTTATTATTTGATGAGTGCATGGTCGTACCACCGACGACTCCCCTTCCCTCCTCGTCTCCCTCCACGCGTCTATTCTCCCGGCCCCCATTGGTCCGCCGTCGTCTAGCGCCGTGGCTCCAGAGGCGGTCGGACGACGGTTGGACTTTGCTTGGGCTGGCAGTCGATGGACGCTGTCCGGGGTGGCTTGTTTCCTGCGCGACTCCTCCGCTCCATCCCGGACTTCCGTCCATATCGTCAAATTCTCCTGTCTCGCCTTGCACTTTGTCGTTTCATCCCGTTGCTCGCAAACAATAACTGCACCACCGACCACGGGGCCGTCGCCTCTTCCTAATGCCGTATAGCTCGACGCCTCGTTGAACCCTGCAGCCACCTGCAGCCACCCCGTCTCAGGCCTTGTACGTCCTCCTTATCTCTTTTTGCTCCCTGTTGCTTCCAACAAGCACACGCCTGCCTTCACCAAATCCGAGCCCTCTTACGGCATCGAACCGTGCGCATCACACCATGCCTGAATGATCAAGATCGACCTCTGTCTCGTGCAGGCACTCGTTTCGACGCCTGATGGACAGTATCAATCGCTGCGGTCTACCCTGCCATCCGTTCCGCTCATGGCTTTCGCTACAGAGAACCTTGTCTTCTCCTCCCTCCCCTCCTCGCCAGCCGCGGACTTCAAGCTTCAAGCTCAGCTCCTCTGGGTTCTGTCACCCGCGACCGCCGGCGCGTACTTGGCACTCTCCCTTTCGCAGCTCTGTTCCTCCCTTGACGGCAGGCGCTCCAGATCCCAAACACCAATGCTGCTATCTCTGTCCGCTGTGGCTGCATATCGAGTCGACATGCAAGAGCATGGCCGACAGTCATTCTCCCTGTTGCATTCCAATTCCGGACAGCGGCCATAATCCCCTCAATCGGCACCGCGAGTACGGGAATGGCCTACTGTACGAACATCTCGAAGATAAACAGGTGCCTGGTCTGCAGTGACCTCTGAAACATGTGCGCGCAGTCGATCAATTTTCGGTTGCGGGTTGGGCCCACTCGAGATGTTCAGGCAGTACCGCAAGCACCTCACGCAGCAGAACTTGCAGTAAGTTTTGTTCCCCTTGCATTGGTTGGAATCATGCTAAAGGAGGATTGACAGCGTGAAAAAAGCTTCCTCGATGACTAGAGTACGCCTGATCTGTCAAACATGCAATGATCATTGAATCCCGCCGTACATTACGCACGCCTGAGACGCTGTTCGAAGACATGGGTCCAATGATGCTCCATTTAAACTCGATGATTCTTGAGGTCAATAGCTCAACACCTCGCTCACGTCCGTTACAGTGTTCCGAAAGCGACCATCAACGCCTCGACATTGTCCGTCTTGAGCCTGTCCAACACTTGATCCAAGTCTTGATGTTCGCCTCGTCGGTAGTCCGCCCAGCTCGTGAAGAGTGCCTTCCAGGTCCACGACGTACCCTGAGAGCGAACCAAGCGTCCAGGAAGCGCCACAGGAAGGATCACAGGCGGAGAGCCACGCTCGACGGTCCGAAAAGAGATGCCCACGTCCATGCTGCCGATAGCGAGCTGGACGACATCCCCCAAGACGGCCTCTCTCTCCTTGGTGGTCGCGAACGCCTTCGGCCAATACCCCGCGTGCCGGAGCTGCGGGTAGTAGTGCACGACGGCGTACCTCGGTCTCCTCAGATGGAGCATCAGGGGAAGGACGCCGGCGTAGTGAGGGTCCGCGCGACAGCTGTCCTCCGCCCTCTTGCGCAGCGGCTCCGCGTCCCGGTTCCAGTCCTCGAGCTCGCCGGGGCTGTTCGCAATGTTCACGAAGGCGGAGCCGTGCACCTCGAACCTCCGCGCGGGGTTGCGTACCGGCCCTTTGGGCGTAGAGGCGTGCGTCAGGTAGAAGTGGACCAGCGATTTCGTCGATCGCGACCACTCGACGACCTTGCCTCGGAGGACGTAGGTCTTCGCGACAGCCCTGAGCGCCCATTTGTGCGTCTCCATGAACTCTTCGAGGGCAGTTGCAAAGGCTCCGGGAGACGTGTAGCCGAGGGATAGCGTATTGGACAGTTGCGGGCCCGAGTTCGCCAAGTTCGAGAGGCAGTCGGCCACATTGCGACATCCCAGCCTGCGTTCCCGGTCACAGATGAATCACTGGGCCCGAGCACGACGAGCAGCACTACTCACTTGTGCTTTGGCCACCCTGCTTTCTGGCATTCTTTGCTACAATAGAACGTCCTCGAACACCCCGCGCACTTTCGCAACCGGGTGGCTTGATCCTCCTCTCGGAGACAGTAGTCACACGACCGTAGGGCTATACCGGGGGTGAGAGCACGGACAGCTTCAGGGGCTTTGGTGGACATCGTAGGGCATCCTAGGAGGTTCGACGATAGCTAGTCGAGGGCGGGGAAGCACTGGGGATGGTGGTTGTGGATCAAAGGGCTGCCACATCGTTCACGTCAACTGGCCATGGATCGGAGAGTGACTATCGGATTTCCTCATCCAACACGATCCTGATGCTGCGCGTGAGCTTCAACGTCGACGTCGGCGTCCCATCCAGGCTCTCTGCGCGACTCGTTGAGCAGATGTGTGCGCCAGGTATGGCGGTGGCAAGGGCCCCATGAAGCGCGGTTGCAACCGCGAATCACCCTGATATTCCAGAGTATTAACATGCGTTCTCCGCACGCTCGAGGATGCTTCACAAGCTAAGTAGAGGAACAATGTCTCGGGGGAACGCGGTTCTTCCTGGACTTTGGGCGACTGGCTAAAGCGAGTCAAAAGCGACCATCAACCTCTCGACGATGTCGCCGCCTATGCCTACGACATCCAGCAGCTCATCCACCGCCCGATGCTCTCCTCGTCGGTATTCCGCCCAGCTCGAGATCAGCGCCTTCCACGTCCACGAAGTGTCCTGAGAGTGCACGTAGCGTCCAGGAAGCGCCACATGCGCACCAGAAGAGCAGCACTCGGTCGAGCGGAGAGGGAGGCCCGCGTTGATGCTGCCAGTAGCGAGCAGAAGAATAGCTTCCAGGAGGGCCTTCGTGTCCGGCACACCATCAACAATGGGCGTCGGGCGATCCACAGCCCGGAACTGGGGGTAGCAGTCGTGGAAGTCCAGGCCCCCCACGGAGTACATCGCAGGAAGGAGCCCAGCGTACCCAGGCTGCGTGCAGTATCGGTTCTCCGTCGCCTTGCGATGGTCAGACATCTGGGCCTCACATGCGGCGGCTGCATCGGGCTGCAGGCCAGTGGACATGAGGTGTTCGGAGAGGGTGAGCAAGTGAAGGCTTTCAAGCTTGAACTTGCGTGCGGGGTTGCGCTCCGAGATTCCAAGTGCGGCGGTCGCGGGGATGAGGTCGAAACAGAGCGCCTTTTGGGGGGACCGCGACCAATCGATGCCGCCGGGCTGCAGAAGGACGGAGGCCTTGGCGATAGAGTTGAAGGCCCATGTATGCGCTTGGATGAACTCCCGAAGGGTACGGTGAAACGCCGAGTACGACGAGTAGCCAAGGGCTTGCAGCCTATTGTGAAACTCCTCGTTCGTTAGCTTGTCGATGTCCTCTAAGTGGTTGCGACATGACGATCTGCGAGAGGGACGGTGAATGGAGCCCAACAGAAGCATATCACACGGGAAGGACTCACTTGTGTGCTGGCCAATCTGCTTTCTGGCATTCCCTGCTGCAGTAGAGCACCCTGGAGCATCCCGCACACTTCCGCAAACGCGCATCTGGGTCCCCGTCCTGCCCTCGCTTACAGTGTTCGCACCGGCGCAGCGCTACAACGGACTTCTGTGGGTCGGGGAGACCAGATCTAGCCGGCGATTCCGACATTGGAGGAAGTTTGCCGTAGTCGAGGAGAACTGGGACGATGTAGCTGCGAGAGAATGATCAAGAGCAGAGTCCATTCGGGATACGACCTGCTTCTCATTATCAAACCTTCTTCGACGTACCCACGTGGTTATCCTGTCTTGTCACGCATGTCACCGCCCATTGCCGTCTGCGACGTTTGGATCGGCCTGAGACCACGTACTTCTTGAAATCAACGAAACGATACATCGCGCAGAAATATCATTTGCCAACTCGACCATGGTTGGCCTCCGGAAGCGACCTCCGAACTGACTAAAAACCCGCCATACAACGTAGCACATGATAATTGAGGACAAGGAGAAACGTCGCAGTGGGTGCAAGGACTTGGGAGTGTCCGAATTGCTCACCTGTATCTCCGGGATAGAAGCACGGCAGCTCAGGGAACTTCGAAATCGGCCTACTGACCGTCCTTCGACCTCCTAGCGGCTGACATGACGCATTGAACACAGGTGGAGATGGGAGGGCATATGTCAAGTCAGAAATCAAGTGAGAAAGCGTTGTGGAGGGGCCGTAGAGACGGTGGAGGGAAGCAGAGCGCGGTCGACAGCGGACAGCTCCTTTGGCGCTTGCCGGCCAGTGTGCAGCTGGGTCACCAAGCACCTTCAACCACTCAGACTCCAGCAAACCTGCTGGGAGAGTAACTCCAAGTTCCACTCAGCGTCGACTCTGGCGGCCTTGGCGACCTCTGATATACGTACTAAATCACAGTTAGTCCTTCCTTACCTAGATGTGAACTACGAGGCTGATCTATACTGCAGCGGCGTCCCATATCCGAGTCATCATGGCTTCCGAAACGACTTCAGCCTCGACGGTCAAGTTGATATACGACACCCTGTTGCATGTCATCGCCGTCTCTGACTACGCAAAGGATGCCGTGGCCCTCATGGCGACCTCCAGGTTCCTGTATCACGAAGGGGCAAAGCTCGCTCTCAAGAGGCCTGTCATCATCCATGAATCAGAGCAGCTCGCCTTATTTCTCAAATTCCTCCGCGCCGAGGACCTGACTCGCTGTCGGTATCTTCGACAACTAGCCCTTTGCGCGTTCTATCCCGAGTGGCATGTCGCTCAAGAGCTAGTCCAGACTCTCCCGCTCTTGATCAACCTGGAGTATCTGCACGTCTGTGAGGCGGAAGACCTCCTCGATTCTCACCATACTTTGCCGCTCGCGTTCGCCGCTCTCCCCTCTTTGCGACATATCGACATGTCTGGAGCCAAGGGAATCACCTGTGCGCTGCTTCCTGCAATTCAGTCCCCCCTCGTCTCGGCACAGGTCAGCTTCATCAGCGAGGACGACGAGATCGTCTGGGACCACCTCGACCCTGATCAGTGGCCAGAATACCACCCGGTGGTGCTTTTCGCCAAAGTCGCATCGACTCTCGAGGAACTGCGATGTGTGGCCTGGCACACGCCGATGACCCGCACTGTCATCCCGGACAAAGTTTATCCCAACATGCGCAAGCTCTCACTCGAACTCCCCGAAATCCCTCTCCGGATGGATCCGTTCATCCGCGCCTTCCCCAATCTCACACATCTAAGGGTCCACATAACTGACAACACTTACAAACCCTATCCTCACGAACTGCAGTTCATCCGAGAGAGCCACGAAGCGAATGTGGAGCGCCAGCTCAACTCCTGCGGCACTTGGCGTCATCTCGAGTACCTTGGTGGTTTCCTCCCCTTCCTCTATGCCACCGGCCTAGTGTGTCACATCCAGCGCATAGCTATCGTCCATGGTCTGGCCGATGGACCGATGGAGGAGATCTTCAAGACGGTATTCGACCGTGCGCGACCTCTACACCTGAAGCTCGATGCGATCGCTGGCTCTATGCTGGGCAATTCCGACCGCGGTTTCATCTCGATGTTGCGATCCGAGAGCGCCTCCGGTTTGCTCACCCTCGACGTCAACATTTTCTTCGAAGAGGAAGACCGAGAGAAAGATTTGAGTCTTGTCATAGTATGCCTCTGCTATCCCTCCTCCGTCGCCACCGCCGCCCTCATCGTCGTTCAACCGTATAGGATCATTTCGTCTCGGCGCTGTGTCGCCTGCCTCTCAAGTTACTCAGGGTGGAGTTCTATACCCGCGCCCTGGACCCGACTCCAAAAACGCCAGATGAAGAGGACGACGATGACGAAGGGGAAGACGAAGGGGAAGGCACGATGCACCGGCGCGAAGTCCCACCCAACCCGCCTGAGCCCGCCCCGGTTCCTTATCCTCTCAGTCCAGCAGAGCTCTCCCTGAACAAACTGGACTTGGATGCTCTCATGACCCGTGTGGATGCTGCCGTCCCTTCGCTCGAGGCTGCGCTTATCAAGCTTCGTGGCACCCGTCCCGGACATGCGTGGCAGGAGAGGACGACCACAAAAGGCACGGCGCGCTTGCCCGGGGAGGAGGCATGGTACCCCTGGTCCCCCAAGTCATCGGATTGCGTGGGTATGTTTTTATGTTCCCCGTGGCGCTATATATTATATGCTAATCATCGTGAGCTCGAAAGACGGATGTATGCGATAGCTGCCCTTCGGCGTGCTACCGGACACGTTGTGAGTGGTTCTGGCTAATGTCCGCTCGAATCGCCGCTGATCTATGGTACTACGACGCGGCGCAGAGGCACCCTGCGCCCTATCAACTTCGAGTGGGTCTCGACTCACCGATGGCGCTGTATCACATCCTACAAGAATTCGACCACTTGGATAAATGACTTTCTCGTCATCGACGAGCATCACGGACGTTTTCTCGTGTTGTGTGGTACGGCCTCGAAACTCGTATACAGTATTCACAATCGCGCGCTGTTTCAAGCCTGTACCATATTACTCCGACATACCGCCTCGTTGAAGTCTAACAACCTCCATTTTCTTTGTCGAGCTGCTCACTCTGACAGCAATAACGGCGATGAGCGATAAATCACAGCATAACATGAACCAACATCGGACGCACATTACTTGCATGCGAGTCTAGGCAGAGACGCGCGCGCGGCGTTCGAGCCAACTCGACGTTTCAAAGGGACCTGAACGCAACCATCAATGCCTCGATGTCTCTGGCCTTCAGTCGCCTCAACAGCGCGTCCAACTCGCGGTTCTTTCCCGGCCGATAGTCTGCCCAGGTCGAGAAGAACGTCTTCCAACTCCACGACGAGCCCTCTCGGAGGCGGACGGAGCGTCCGGGGAACGCCAGACCAGGAGGGCCGCTCTCGATCGTGCTGAAGGGAAGGCCGGCGTTGACACTCCCGGTCGTGAGCTCGACGATGTCGGCCAACAGGTCCTTTACGTCCCCGCGGGCCGCGTGAGCCTCCGCGCCATCGTGCTCGGGCCGGAAGAGAGGGAAGTAGCGCACGAGCGCGAACTGCACGCTCTCTATGGAAAATAACACGGGCAGGACCCCGGCGTACCGAGGGTGCGAGCGATTCAAGTCCTCCACCGATTTGCGCATTGGAGTCCACTTCTCCCAGTCGGCACCGACGTTCGGTTGGGTCGCAAAGATGTGTTCGAGGTTGTGAAAGTTGAAGCTGTCGAGCTGGAACGTGCGTGTGGGGTTGTGCGTAGAGAGTCCGTAGCAGGAGGCGGGACAGAGGACGAAACGAAGCATCATCTGAGGGGATTGCGACCACTCGATGCCGCCGTTTTGGAGGACAGCGGCCTTGGCGGCGGCTCCGAGAGCCCATCTATGAAGTTCGACGAACTCTTGAAGAGCGGCGCTGAGGGCTCCGAGGGACGCGTATCCGAAGGATTTCAAGCCATCGGTGAGGAGTGAGCCGTTACGTTTCTCCAGATTGGTGAAACTTTGCGCGGCGTCTTGACACTCCGGTCTAGTGCGTGTTGTAGCGCGCCGGTCAGTTGAGCCTAAAGAGAGCACAGATGGAAGTACTGACTTATGGGTTGGCCAGGCGGCCTTCTGGCACTCTTTGCTGCAATAGAGAGTCCGGGAGCATCGTGCGCACTTCCTCATCCGAGTGGCTGGGCCCTCCGTTAAGGAACAGTAGTGGCAACGTCGTAGCGCTAGGCCGGACGCAGGGAGGTCGGGGAAGCGATTGACAAGGTCCTGAGGCGTCGTGATGGACATGGGAGTGATGAGGGAACAGTTTGAAAGAGAAGAGGTTGGGGAGGACCCAACTGTCGATGGGTGTAGAATGAGTCTTTAACGTCGTTGACGTTAACACGTTCGCAGCCGGACACCCTCCACGGCTTCCGATTTGATGCCTATTGCAAGGCTTATCAATCGCCGACGTTAACTCGCACGGCATCCGTACTGCTTGTACAGTCTGTGTACATGCCGATCTAGCTGTTCACCTGTCCCACCTGCCTACAAGTGGACGTCCACGCGGTGATCAAGGAAGTCGCCCGCTCCGGAGTTTCCATCAGAGCGATTCGAAAGCGACCATCCAGCACCGAGCTTCAGTCTACGAAGCACTTCATCCAAGCCTTGGTGCTCTCCTTTCCGATAGTCCGACCCGCTTCCCACGTCCACGAAGATCCTCCCCGAGAGCGAACGAAGCGTCCAGGGAGAGCAATCGACATACCAAGGTTGTGCCAAGGAGCCACACTCAGAAACCGTGCTGGTGCTTCCGATAGAGAGCTGCATGACATCCTCCAACGGGGCGTGCATCGCGAGTAACAATGGGTTAGAATTGGGGGTAGTGTTGCAGATACGAGATGTCCAACCCCTCGATGACGAAGACCACGGGCAGGAGGCCGACGTACTTGGGGTGCGCGCGGTAGGAGTCGTTCGTTGATCTGCGCTTCTGCTCCGAGCGTGCCCAGCCCTCGGCCGCGAAGTGTTCGTCGAGAAAGGATGGATGCGGGCCTGGAAGGTTCGTGCAGGATTGCACTTTGAGACGCCGAGAGAGGAGGTAGGGGCGAGAAAGACAAGGAGGAGCTTGAGTGGGTCCTACGACCGTTCGATTCCGACGAGAGCCTTGGCTGCACTCATGCCCATTCCTGCAGAGGAAACCTTGGCCCTCGGGCAGAGCGTCGTATCACAATCTATCAGTAAAGGTAAGCAAAATATTCAGCTCAAGTCCAAAATAAAATCCACATACCTCGGAGGCGGACAGAGCTGCTCATAGTAGTCAAGCAGCGTCAGCAGCTGCAGAAGCGTCAGGCCCGACTCCCGCTCCGGTCACGTCTCGTCCATAACAGCTCGCACCCGTCCCACCGCCTCTGACTCGCAGAAATCTTCCTCCATCACCACGTCTTCCGCCAAGTTTGTCCGACGTCGCGGATCCTCCGGGAATCGAAACACGGCTGAGTGTGCGTAATTTGCAATTTTGAACCCTCAGTCCGAAGAAGCCACATAAATGTAAATCGCACCTGCATTCTCGGACGGGATGTTGAATAGAGAAAATGCGCTGTATACGGCTATGTATATCTCGAGAACGGCTGGACGGATTCGGACGCGAATATCCCATGCACCACGCTCCGAGCCCGCAACGAATCCTTCGACTTCACATAGTAATACATAACCAGCTGCTAACTGACTGTCGTAAGATGTGCAGTTAAAGGCGCGGGACAGTCAGCATGTACTTGAGTGTACGGAAATACTAATCCATCAAGGCTATTACAACACAAGCTTGGCAAGGCATACATAGTCTACCACGTCATCGACACCGCGGCTCTAACAAGGTCTGGACTACTACTCAACAGTTCCAGTCCGACAAACGCAAGCACCAACTAGCATTTGCCTACCAGCGTTTGGAAATCGAAGAGCGTCAAGACCTGGCGAGCAGTCAAGCCCGACCTGCGACGGCGTCGTGCCTGGTCGACCAGGTTCCCCCACACCCTCCATTGCTCTCGGTCGAATGGAAGCTTTCTAGGCTTCCACTCCTTCTTCCTCCTTCCCGCGCGCTCGTAGATCTCCATGTCAGGCTCCAGCTGCCGTGGGTTCTCGGCCGCGTAGTACGCGAGGCTGCAGTAATAGAGGGTCCCCTTCATCATCTCCGCCGACTCCTCCAAGGCCGTACGTGTGCGCTCGTCGCCGCGGTCCTGGCTGTCGACGTATCGAAGGGTGAGGTGGAAGAGAGGGAATGACTGGCAGCTGGATATGTTCGTCCGATAGATGAAGTAGACGGTAGGCAGGCTCCCGACAGGGGTCGCACTGGGGTCCGGTTCTGCTGCATTGGCGAGGGAGTTAAGGAGCTCAACGTTCGTCTTGACGTCTGTCCAGTTGTCGCGCAGGAAGCGGTCGTCGTCCTTGTCGGTGATGGCGACGTGACCGAACCGGAAAGCCGCGGCCGGGTTGCCGCCATGTTCAGTGCGATGACGGGCGACGACATGGAAGACAATGGCCCTGTCCTGCGACGAGAGCACAGCGTCGGTGCCGCCCTCAAGCTGAACGACGGTGCAGGTCAGGGTGTAGAGACACCACCGATGGATTGTCGTCCATTCGTGGAGCGTGTCGAGTAGGGACAAGGTACTTGGGTAACCTACGTCACTCGGCTGAAGCTCGGAGCCTTGTCTGGATGCGGGAGTGCACAGAGGTCTAGCAAAGACGTCAAAAGGCGGCACGATAGAAAGACTGTGGCACTCACTTGTGAGGAGGCCATGCAGCTTTCTGGCACTCCCTGCTACAGTACACGACAGCATGACATCCGGTGCAGCGGAGTTTCGACTTCGGGTTGAAGCACTTGTCGCATTGAGTGCGGCGAGCATGAGAAAATGAAACATCGGAAAAGTGCTTGTACTCTGCCGGGACGTTCATGGAGGATAAGATTTCTGTCCTGAAATTGGAAGCGTTGACCGTTGACTGACTTTATAGAAATGGGATTCAACGGGCAGTGAAGACAGGGGCCTCGATGCCACATTTGAGTGTATGTTCAATGGAGAGTGGGGCCTATGGACAGCTGAGGCTAGTCTGCAGCGATACCAAGGCATGTCGTCAGTGCTGCCACTTGTGCATTGCTCCGAGAGGGGTTTGCGATACTGGAGAAAAGGTTAGCTCATAAGCTCCGCCGGTCGACACAGCAAACAATTTATCCCTTGGCACATGAACCTGCAGCGACAACTTGTGACATCCCCAGCTCTTACGAAGAGATTCCCCTACAGATGTCAGACATCATCAGCATACCTCGCGCAATAGACCAAATCACCATAGTCACGAAGTTCGCGCCAACGTCCCCGCCTCCCGCGAAGATGCGCGCGAGGGCCTCGCGTGACCGCGCGCACTCCGCGTTGAGCTCGCGCCAGCGCTCGACGAGCCTGGGGTCCTGGTCCTGGTCGACAACGTCCGCGCTGAGCGCCTGGAACGCTTGCGCGTGCTTCAGGTCGTCCGTCTTCGGGAAACCGGAGAGGACGAGGATGACGCCGCGGGGGTGCGAGATGTTGTAGTCGATCCCGCCATCGAGGCAGATGAGGGCGTCGTTGAGCATCGCGAGGGCCCAGTTAATGCAAAGAAAGCTGTGAGGGTATGGTGATTCGCGAATGTGATGAAAATGCGTAGACTAGCCAAGGGAAATCGGGAGGCGATGCGTACAAAGATGGAATATGTCCAGAAAAATTGCGGGGACCCGTGGTGAGGCTAGACGTTGGCCCCCGGCTTCAACCCTTCAGGCCTCAGGTTTCGGGCGTGCTGATGAAGGCTGTATTTTTATGGCGTTCGAGCTAAACCCCAACCGGCGACAGACTGGGAGGGAGAAAGCTCGTACCAGTCTGAACTTGTCGACTGGATATCCGAGTCTCCGTCGGACTCGAGAAGCCGGGAGGTGAGTTGGGTGCCGGTGACCATGTAGGAGTAGGGAACGAAGCGGAGAAGTTGAGTGTACGCAGGACGAACAAGTAGCGACGAGGGGTCAATGCCGAAGTCCCAGATGTCCGACAGCCCGGAGAGCAAGATGTCGCGGCTACTCTTGGTGCCGAGCGTTAGCGCTGCGTCCACTTCCTTGGCTTCTGCGTGCTCGAGCCTGGTCTCTCCGGACTTCCTCCAGCACGCACCACCCGGTCCCTGTTTCGCCCAGGACATCGCGCGCCCCGTTCGCGGTCCATCCGTCGAATCGCACCTCGAGGGCAGTGCATAACCTGCTTGGGTCTCCGCGAGCCTTGCAATGCACACCTGGTTCATCAAATCCCCCGGCCGCGTCAAGGCGCGCGAAGACCGTGGAAAGCCGTAGCGTGTGAGTACCATGGCTTGCATGCATGGACGTTATGACGCCGAATGGTAAGAGCGGGTGGGTGTCAATCGACGCGGATGGATTGAGCGGAAGCGGGAGACGCGAGGTCGGAGTAGGCACGAGGGGGATGAGGAGATGCGTGAGACAGTAGTGGTCAAATCGTCCTTCTGCGACACAGCAGCGCTGACAACGGGCGTCGGGGCGACGTTGAGCTGCATGGGACGGAGAGGGGCCTTAGCCTTCTTCATCGCCTTCTCCGCAAGCTCTGCGTTCTGCATCTCCAACTGCGGCTGTTCTCTTTCCACCTTGACGCGAAGGTCCCAATCGACTTCGTTGAGCGTCCGTGAGTACACGGAAATGTTCTCGACAAGGTGTTGGAAGATGAGGCGTCCGGTAGAGACACTACGTGCCGTGCCCAAGCTGACCTGCGTGATGTTCCGCGGGATGTTCTGGGGTTGAGGCAGGAATAGTACGGCCAGGAGCTTGGATAGAATGTGTTGCGCAGGGAAGGAGAGGCGGTGCTCGATGGTCGGCATGCGAGGGCCATGGAACGCATGGACTCCTCCTCCTCCTGAGACATGGACAGATGCGCGCGACGTACCCAGAGTAGTGAGATGCGCAACAAAGCGCGAGATCGCTGTCCTAGCATGCGTGAAGACGATTGAGCGGCGATCGCTGGCTTGTTGGAGGCGGTCGAGTAGATGCGGGTATGTGCATCAAACGTGACAACGGTCCACCGCCGGCTGGGAAATTGGGCTGCCCGATGCAAGCTGCGTCGTTGAACGCGTTGATTTGCATTCAGACACGAATCAGGTGGTGGTCCAAGTCAAGCAATGAGGAGCTTGGTGCCATCGCGCGACACACAAACGGCGCCGATCGGCTATTTCCGTCGCCGGATAAGGCCCTGAGTGCGCTTACCGCTCTAGGTGCAGGCCGGCCGCTTTCAAGTCCTCCCCAGTGTCCCCACCTTCAACTTGTAGCGCGTACATCCACTGACGAACTGTATATTTCCGTGGCAGATCCCCCGCGATGTCAGAAGAGACTTCGAGTTCGAGGCATTCAACCACGGCATTGGCAGTTGCACTGCGCCAATGTTACCATTGCGACAAGCCGCAGGAAGAGAACTTGCAACTCAAGAGGTGCGCCAGATGCGCATCAGTAATGTACTGCAGCCGAGAATGTCAAAAAGCTGCCTGGCCTAATCATAAGTACGTCCGATACATTTCTGGCGTTGGTCTGTACATGTCACGCAACGTCCTCATTTGGATCAATGTGTCTGGAGATTCCACGGTTTTTGCGGATAGTATTGCATAGATGACTGACTGCATAACGTTTCATAGGGGCATGTGCAAGTACATTGCCCAGCGGGATAGCGAGAACTGGGGCCCGGATCGCTTGAACAACGAGGCGCGACTCCTCGGCTTCAAAGACGCCACCGATTTCCAGGAAACTCTCAATGACTGGCTCGATGCGAACGACTGGGCCCTGAACACGTATGCAAAGGTGCAAGCCATACGCGAAGGTGGGTTCCGGGATGGCGGCATCCGCTTCACTCAGAACCCACCGAAGGTCCTCATCATCGGGCTCATGTGCATCCCCGGAGCCCGCACGCTCCCGCCCGGGTGCGGCTTCAGGATGATCGGCCACAACTGGATCACGCTCGAGCAATACACTTCAGGCGAGACGCTGAGCGTCGAGAATTGGAAGGCCACCCTGCCTCAGCAAGAGCGGATGAAGGAGCGCCTGAGCCCCAGTCCGCACTTCGCGGGGCTGCTGCCGGTCCGGTTCGAGGTCCTGGGCACGATCATGTCCATGGTCTCCTTCCTCCCCCAGAACCATCCCCACTCGGTCATCATGGAGACGGACTTCGACGTGGAGGACATGAGGTTAGCGATCGATGACATGGTGAAGCTGTCCGAGGGGTCGATCAACGCTGGCCTGGCTTTCCGCCTTGTCGACCCGGAGAACACGCACATCGCACTGCCGGGGCGGTTCGTGCGATCGAACAAGCGGTGGATGTGGGAGCCTGCGTTCCCCGATTGGGAGGGGTACCTCGAAGGCCGATACAATCCTCTCGGTTTCGACTCGGACTCGCTGAAACGGATCGTTTCGTCCCTGAAAAACGAGATGACGATGGCACAACTGCTTCAAATGATAGAGCTCGTATGAGAGGTACGTTGCATGGTTCGGTTCTGTGACGACTGTTGCAAGAATGACGTGCGGTCGTCTTCTCTTCAGGATCCTCCATGGCGGAGTACGCTCGTTTGGCTGGTTTTGCTCTTCTGATGTATGGACAAGGACTCAATATCACACACCCCACGATACCCTCTGAAGCTAGCGCGCTGTGTGCGGACCCAGTTTCCCCATTCCCCCGCTTGACGAATCGTGAAGTTCGCCATGCAAACATCACTATCTCTAACGGTGATAGTTGTGATATGGCCAATATCTGCGACCTCAAAGTACGCCTCCTTTCGGAGTTCACGTTGTCCCTTGAATGCGGACATAGGGAGATAGAAATAAGGAAGGAAGCTTGAAAGGACAATAAGTGAATGTTGCGCTTGATTGCGCACACAATAAGTTGGGGCTGTAAGCGACGGATACTCGTGAGAGAATGCGGTAAATAGTCTCGGGTAATAGCCACCGGCATGGATATACATTGCTCTTCGGGTGCTCGACAAACATACTTTTCTCTCTAACCACCGACATGACTGACACTCCAGTCGACGACTCCTTCTTCCTTCCTAACGACCTCTCTCGCTGCCATCACTGTGGAGGAGGAGATAAGAAGACCAAGCTCAAACGATGTGGGGGATGTAATCTGGTCATGTACTGCAGCAAGGAGTGCCAAAGGGAGGCATGGCGAACGCACAAGTACGTCACCGTCGTCCCCTCCAATCTACTGACAAGTTCATCGTTTGTCGCACCATAAGAGTAGGATGTCGCAAGCAGGGACCCGACCTCGACACGTCCGAAGGACGTCGCCTGAAAATCCTCCAATCCATGGGCTTCCCGACCGCCGTCTCCTTCGCGCACGCCCTCAAGGACTGGGCAGAAACCCACCGATGGTCCTTCACGACGATGACCAAGGCCACTGTCATGCTCGAAGGCGGCCCAGAAACCCTCCGGCTCGACTCACCCTCTCCCCACTTCATGTCGTACACCGTCGTCCCCAACCAGGTCGGCGACAGCTCTCCTGCCACCACCTTCCGCCTCGACACCATCGCCGTCATCACACCCGAGGAGTATGAGAATGGCGACTCCGCCCTTCTGCGCGCGTGGGAGGACGCGGAGCCGGGGCGGGTGGCGATGGACCGAAGCTTCCGCCGAGACAACGACCCTGCGTTCGCCGGCGTCGTCTCTGTCGTCTACATCCTCAAGGGGACGGACATGATCGTACACAATCAGCACCCGGTGTATCGCGCGCGACGAGGCACGCTGGACGAGCAGACGAGGACGATGGTGCTGGACCTCATGAGCATATGCAAAGGGAGCATCAACACAGGACTATCGCTGCGCACACCGAACAACTACGTGCACACGCCAACGCCGGGGCTGATGGTGCGCGCGAAGAAGACGTGGGCATGGCAGCCACTGGTTAGGGGGCCGAATGCGTGGAACTTGCTAGCGAGCACCCTCCCGTTTTACAAAGTCAAGTCGGGCTTCCTGCCGAAGGATCTGTTCGAACGGTTTGCGGCGCTCTGAACACGAAGACTGGGAACATAACTTATGGGTATGTCGCAATGTATGTATCGCCAAGCAGGAGAAGAATGTCTGACGTTTCATCGCTGGGTCAGCTCGGCACACTAGTAGGAATGCGTGTTGTACGACTAGTGCTGATATGTTGTATCGATAACATTTGTATCACGGACCGGTTGCTACGGTATGTAGATTATAGCCTGAGGGCCAATCTATCCCTGTACACCGCATCCTTTACTCGAAGTGCGAGTTTCTCGCCGGAGCTGTCTGGCGTATGCCATTGCCAAGTCCTCCTTTTGCCGCGTTCTTCGGAGGCGGGGCTCAACGTGCGATCACCAAGGGAGACCGCTTATAATTCAAACAAACCACCAGCATTTACAACAGCTGGCTTCAAATGCCGGCCGTATTTCACAGCATCTGTATGTCTGGTATCCAGAACCCAGACTTGAGCCCTGAAATCGCGTGCTTCATCAGATCCATCTCCCTGCACGTCTTTCCGCCCTTCGAGTACGCGCGCGTTCCAGGAAGACGTGTTGATACACGATCGCATCGCGTACGTTCTCGCCGCACTCAAGGCAAAGAGCACAGAGGGACGCGAAGGTTGGAGGAGCGGTCTGCTCCCATTGCTCGGGGCTGGCCGGGTCGTTCCGAGTCGTCTACTCGACGAGGCCGATCCAGCGGTTCCCGTGAATGAGGAAGGTGCATGACGGGTTGAGCATCTGGGAATCTTCATTACAGTGAGCTCGAGGAGGTTTTCGAAGATATCCGGTCGGAGGAAGGAAGACAAGGTTGCAGCTGGGACCAAGCTCGGACTTGCGGCCTCGTCGTCGAGTTGCACTGCTGGCGCTTGTCCATGAGTTATTCTCAGCCTGCGACAACGTTGTCGGACGAGGTGGTCAGCAGGTCAGTACTCGCCGTGAACGTCCATCGGTGAAAAACTTACTCCCGCAGCACAGACTTCCAATGTGAGCATGATCAGGATGAATAGCGATATATGAAACCGGAAGCAGAGTCCGGCGAGGCTGTAGGGCAAGCTGTGGCCCGGGCACGGCGTCTTTCGGGTTGCAATGTCACTCATCGTTCAACCAAGTGCTTCTCTATCAATGTAAAGCTTACGAAACAGGAACGCGTCGATACATCGGCTGACCCGAATTGACAGTAGAGGTTCTTCCTACACAGGGCCGGAGAGCGAGGCTCCCCGAGTTGAAGGTCGTAGGATCCCGGAATCCCAGAAGCGCACGCCAACCGTTCCGGTACACCCGAAGCTTGGATTCCCAGATCCGGCCATGGACGGGCACAACGCTCACATTATCGTGCTCGACGGGGCACGCTCCAAGAAGGCGGTCGGTGTTCGCGCATTCTCGGAGTGCTCGTGAACCCATGCCATTCCCATGAACGTCGGACCTGTAGTGGCCAGGATGTATAAAAACCCTGCCTGACGATAACCGTGGACATCCAACAACCACCACTACATCCTCTCGACGAACACATCCTCTCAGCCACACCCCACTCCATCCACTCATCGGCATGTCTCTCCTCAACGCCTCCACCGCTACCCTCAAACGTGGCATTGCCTCGTCCGTTGTGAGAGCCCAGGCCCCTCGTCGCGGTATGAAGGTAAGTAACACACCGAGAAGTCACTACTCCATACACTTAACTGAGAACCCGTTTAGGTCCTTGCCGTCCTTTACAAGGGCGGAGAAGCGGCCAAACAAGAGCCCCGCCTCCTCGGAACCATCGAGAACCAGCTCGGCATCCGCGAGTGGCTCGAGTCCCAAGGCCATGAGTACATTGTGCGATCTCTTCACATCTGCTTGACTGCGACGCGGGTCATCTCACACTCTCCTTCTTGGCAGGTCACTGACGACAAAGAGGGCACGAACAGCGTCTTCCAGCAGCACATCAAGGACGCCGAGGTGCTCATCACCACGCCCTTCCACCCCGGCTACCTCACACGCGAGCTCGTCGACAAGGCCGAGAACCTCAAGGTCTGCGTCACCGCCGGCGTCGGCTCGGACCACATCGACCTCGACGCGGCCGTCGCGAAGAACATACAGGTGCTCGAAGTCACGGGCTCCAACGTGGTGTCCGTTGCGGAGCACGTCATGATGAACATCCTCCTCCTCGTCCGCAACTTCGTGCCCGCGCACGAGATGATCGAGCGCGGCGAGTGGCGTGTGTCGGACGTCGCGCGCAACGCGTTCGACTTGGAGGGCAAGGTCATCGGCACGCTCGGCGCGGGCCGCATTGGGTACCGCGTGCTGGAGCGTCTCCGGCCGTTCAACCCCAAGGAGTTGTTGTACTACGACTACACCACACTCCCGGCTGGTATGTACAGGCTGGATGGCGTGGCTCAACGTGTTCTGACGTCGCGCTCTGCACTTGTCTAGATGCTGCCGCCAAGGTCGGCGCGCGCCGCGTTGAAGACCTGAAAGAGTTCGTCTCCCAGGTAAGCTATCGACCATCCTCGACCGTCCCTCCTTTCCCACCTCTTACCTCTCGTCCAGTGTGACATAGTCACGATCAACGCACCCCTCCACGAGGGCACCAAGGGCCTCATCAACGCCGACCTCCTCAAGCACTTCAAGAAGGGCGCCTGGCTCGTCAACACCGCGCGCGGTGCGATCTGCAACACCGAGGACGTCGCCGCCGCGCTCAAGTCCGGCCAGCTCAACGGCTACGCTGGCGACGTGTGGAACGTCCAGCCCGCGCCCAAGGACCACCAGTGGCGCTACATGAAGAACCCGCTCGGGGGCGGGAACGGCATGGTCCCGCACTACTCGGGGACGACACTCGACGCTCAGGCGCGCTACGCCGCGGGCACGAAGCAGATCCTGGAGAATTACTTCAAGGGCAAGGAGCAGGAGCCAGCCAACATCATCGTTGGCGTCGGTACGTGCTTTTCTTTTCGAATTTATTGCGTTGGCCCGGAAGCTTATAAACTGTTCGCGTTGCAGGCAAGTACGAGACCAAGTCGTACGGTCAGCGATGAACACATCCGCCGAGCTCTCCGCTCCAGTGCCGTCGTCTGATATCACTTTCCCTTGCCATCATGTCTACGCTGTGGAGCATTGCACCCATCCAGATAGAGCACTAATTCCTTTGCACTTATAACTTGTGCTGTATCCGAAAAGGGGGACCCTTTGGCTGACCACTCTTCAACGATCACACCGCTCAGCACTTGTTAGAATGATGCTCTTTGTAGGGCTCGGCATCTCACGTTTAACGGGAACGCCGTTTTTTTGACGGCACGAAAACGTGAACGCCCGTCTAGATAAACGGGCGTTTTTTACGCATTCGGAAAACGGAACGCCCCGTTCCGTTCATTAAACGAAAAAACGGGGCGTTCGAACGCGTTTTCCAACCTTTTTGGGAAATAACGATGAAATAGCTTGGAGGAGGGCGTGCTGAGGACGCGCTTGATTCGCGCGGCCATACAAAATAATTATCTACTGTTTCAAAGCATCAAGCCGCTCGCGAAGGTCGCGGCGCACAAGCAAGAGCTGTTGCTTCAACAGCATGAGGGCATGGATGGTATCCGGCTTCAGGCTGTGTGCGCCAGAGGAAATGCGCTCGACAGCAACCGAGCACCCTAAAAAGAGTAGTATAGTCTCCGACTTGTCGCCTCCCTCAAAGTCGCTCTTGTCGCTGTCCAAGCCACCCTCCCCTTGGACCTGAAGGGTGCTACTGGGTTTAAGGCTGACGTGAAGGCGTTTTTGACCGGGACGAGCAACAGAAGAGCCTAATTGACATAAAATACCGCAGAATAAGTATACGCTTACAAGAGAGACGGGGACTCGAATGACGAAGAGAATTTACTGCTAGTAGCTTTAGGCGTTGAAGATTGAGCATACATGACACTTGCCGGCACATGCGGCGAGTTCAAGTTCCACTGAGAGTACATGAAGCGGACTGGGATGCAATCTGATCATCTGGTTGTCCGATGGGGAAGAGACCGGGGATGGGGTGAAGTTGGGGTCGGATGGAGAAAGAAGGTTGTCTGTGTGGATGGCGGACAGTTGCTGGCGCGACAGGATGTCTGGGAGGGATTGTGTTCCACCTCGCCACCGCCGCGACTCCTCTTAACGATTTCCTCAGTGCCCTCATCGCAATGGAACCGAATGCACTTGAAACGTGTACGCAGATGCATCACCTCGCTTGCGCTCTCACTGGGCTTCAGCCGTAGGTTTTGGGACATACCTCGTTATCCTCGACTAGCAGCCTCTCCTCCGACCCAACCAAAAGCCTTCCCGCCTCCAAGTGTACCAACGAGTGACCCTTTGAACTGTTTCAGACTCACGAAAAGTGGGGAGGGGTGGGCCCCGCCCTCTCCGCTAGCTACCCGCGATGGACCTAGGACGTTGGGCTGGATGTTCTGCAGCAAGTAGGGGTTGCTGATAGCAACTTGAGGCATGCCTTCAGCGACGGCACTCGAGAGAAGTCCAGAGTGGGGAGGCATAGACAAGTTGCATAATCATACAGACAGAGGTATACATATATGGACAGAAAAACGCGTTAAGAAACGGTAGACGGGCGTTATTGGGTGGAAAACGGGCGTTCAAAGACGCCTGCCTGATCTGGGGAAACGTCCTTGGAGACGGGGTCGTGGGAACCGTTCAAACGGGACGCCCGTCTTTTTAGACGGACGGAAAAACGCCCGTTTTAAACGGAACGATGCCGAGCCCTAGCTCTTTGTTCATTGCGACGCTAATCGGAAACCCGTACAAGTACATCTAATTCTGATCCCAGGGTATCGTCGCTGTCACCCTTTCTCTTGCGTCAGTGGACTCGAAGTGGGCGGATCCCGTTGCGCATCGTGAACGCCAAAAACTGTCCGTTTAGATTAACGATGAGAAAACCTTGAGGACCTGTATTTCCAGGGACTGTGATGCACACGCCCTGAGATCCCATCTCGGGGATGCTCAAGAGATTTCGAGTACTTATGAGCGTTCCTATCCGATTCTCGCTTACTATACAGCCAACAAACATATCAAGCATCATGCCCCGATCTCCACCCCACCCGTTCAATCGGCGTTGATGGGAGGCAAAGGTTCCTGGCGCCCCGCCACGGGCCACACCTCCGTCAAGCTCGCGGCATCGAAGACACGACCGCCCCTCACGACGAACCGGATGTCCCTCGTGGAGCTGATGTGGCCCTCGAGGAGGTCGACGCCAGGCGGGTAGACGACAAAGTCGGCTAGCTTTCCGGGGGTCAAGGAACCGACTGCGTCGTCGATGCCGAGGGTAATGGCGGCATCGGAGGTCGCTGCGCGGAGGGTCTTGAGGAACGGCAAGTCAGTGATGCGAGCAGACAGCGTGCGAGTAGCAGACTGACCTCGTAGTTCGTCAGACCTCCCGACTGCGTGTACCACATCTCAGAGTGGTAGTTGAGGCCAAGAGGCGGCTCGCCATGGGCACCGATGTGGGCTTTCAGGCCCTTCTGAACGAGCTTGGCCGTCGAGATGGACGTGTTGAAGACCTGGTAGGCTGGATGGGGAATCAGCGTCTGTTCATGATCGCATCAGCATTAAAACTCACAGAGTTTGGGACGAGCGGTGGACTCCGTCAAAGATTCCAAACCGTCATGGCGAGCGAAGCGCCTCAGCCTACCAAAATGTAATGAGTCTCGAAGAAGCTGAAGTTGACGGCGTGCTTACTTCTCGGTGTTGGGAATGTCCTCTATCGCCCAGATGAGTTGCTCGCCCATGACGCCTCCGTAGTTCACGACGTGCGTTGGCGTCAAACCCGTGCCGCTCAAAGCGAACAGGTTTAGGACATCATCGTAAAGCACCGGGATGGGAAGGGCGTGTTCAATGGTCGTCATGCCTAAAACGCATGATCTATAAGTGGTACAATACAGCATTGAGTCGGATGAACTTCACCATCGACGATGTAGGTTTGGTCCCAATCATAGTTCATGCCCTGTAGACAGATCAGCAACAGCACCGCCTAATAGAGGACTCACTGCTTACACCCTCAGGGACGCAAAGCATCCCAAGCTCGCGCGCAGCGAGAAGCAGCCGCTGACGGGAAGCACTGGCCCCAACTTCAGCTTGACGACCCCCACAGAAGGCGAACACGCAGCGCACCGTGATGGCAGGTTGTAATTCTTGTACGAAAAGCTAGACGGCCCGCCCTCGGCCTTGATGCGTACCAACGCAGACCGGGCCTCCTCCATGCTCACGACGTCTTCGTGGTAAGACTCTGCGCCGGCGCCGTAGATGATGGTTCCAGTCTGGAAGATGCGCGGCCCGAGGAGCTGGCCGCGCTCCAGGCGGAAACGTTCCGCGAAGGCGAGGACGGTGTCCGCGCTCGGACTGTAGCATCGCAACAGCTTTTAGATGGAAGAAGGGATGAGGCGAGCAGAAATGAAGCTCACTTGTGGAGCGTCGTTACGCCATACGCGAGGAAGGTCGCCATCTCCCAAGACCTGGCCGGAAGCGCGGTATCGAAACCGTTCCAGTGTGCGTGCACGTCGATGAAGCCAGGGACGACGAAGCCTGTTCAATGCAGATGAGCATCTAACCAATACGAGAAACGGTTAGACTGACCTCCTTCGGCGTCAAGGACGGTAGCACCGTACGGGACGACGAAGTCATGAACACCAGCAATGGCCTCAATCTCGCCGTTGCGCGTCACGAGTACCGCGTCGCGCAGAATATCATTGTGAATGTTGCCAGTGCTCATCGTCACCAAGGTGGCGTTCGCGAGGATAAAGTACTCCGCATTCGAGCTCGCATCCTCCGACTTGCCGTACTTGGCCACAGCGAAGGCGGCAGCCTCTTCCTTCAGGCGCGCGATGTCGCTCGGATACTCCACCACGATTTCCTGGTATTTCGGGTGGCTCTTCGTGCACTCGATGCCGAAGGTCAGTGTGTCCTTCTGAGCGGCCATGGCACAAGCACTCAACCTCGAAACGTCGACGTAGTGGAGGTAGGGACCTGGAAGCGAACGATCAGCCGGGACGCTCGAGAAACCTGAAACAGAACTTGAACTCCGACGTACCAAGGAACCAGAAAAGCTTCGACCCATCCGCACTCCAAGTGATAGAATGGCCACCATCAACGCTGAGCCTCTGCAAACCCTTGGTCGTATTCGTGGGTTTGCTCCACACGGCGTCGTCAGCCGCGACAGCAGGCGCATAGTACACATGGTGGAAGTCCACGATCGCGACCGGGCTCCGCCCACTCTTCACCGAGTCCGCGGTCGGCGGCGGGACGACGAGCTCAGAGGACATGCGGCCGTTGGCGAGCGTCTCGTGCTTGTATTCTCCATTCTCGTCGGGGCCGGCCGCGAGGTCGATGACGAATGCGCGTTGGGGCGACGAGACGAGGAGCTTCTTGTTCTTCTGGAGGAACTGGAGCTGTGTGGTCAGAACGTCGTCCGTGTTGATCTCGGAAGGCACGAACTTGACGTTCTTGACCGCGACCTTGTTGTGGGGGCCAGAGGGAAGCGTCAGCTCGCCGATGTACAGACCTGCGCCGGCAGTCGCGACGACATCTCCGGTAAGGTAGTCTCCACCCTTGCGGAGGAACGCGATCTGACGTTTTGATCCCGGGCAAGCACATAAAATGGGGGAGTAGTAACGTCCGAAGGAGAGGCCGGTTAGCACGTGCGCAGTCCCAGACGTGAGGTTCGCAAGCTCCAGAGTTGTGAACTCCGCGTCAGACCAGCGTGCGTGCAAAATGAGATTCGGAGAGCCCGGCACGAACGACGGAGAGTAGTACGGCGCCTTGCTGTCATGGACGGGAACTGGCTGTGCGTAGTGCTTGCCCTCGCCCTCGACCTTCTGAACGTAAGTCGCGCCGGCAGCTTGGAAGACGACGTACTCGCCCGCCTCGTCGACGCGGAGCTCATGGAAGGAGTACACGCGTTGAGTATCGGCAGTTTCGACGGCCTTGATGTTCGTCTTCGTGGACCGCGTCTCCGCGATGCGCTTCTCGATATGAGCTTGGAAAGGGATGACTTGGGGCTCGCCAGCGGCGACACGCTCGCCGATCTCGTTCGTCGAGAGAGGGACATGGTAGATCTTTCCGGCAGCCCAGACGATGATTGCGTTGTCATTTGGAGTAAACGCAAAAGACGGGTAAGTGCCCATTGGGGCGGAAACGATGCTCAGGTCATAGGTGAGGCCGTACCAGATGTTGCGAAGCGTGCCACTTTCCAAGTCCCTAGATTTGAATGTCATTATATGCATCACCAAAACGAGAACAGCCCAACTCACTTGAGAACCAGGGCTTCCTTATCGCGGACACGACGGACGAAGGCCAAAGTACGGCCATCCCGTGAAAGCTCGGGTCGGGTGGCACCGCCTGGGTTGGCCTCAACAAGCACGGCGGTTTGTCCTGAGCTCACATTGGTCGAAAAGATGGCGTTAATGCCCTTGTAGACGTCTCGAGGGATGTTAGCACAGTTTACTCAGGCAGTTCAAACGCACATTGACCCACCCTTGCTGTATTGCCAGGCACCGTCGGTGTCGCGGACGTTTTTCGAGTAAATGAGAGTATCGTTTCCCTTCCAGATGAATTGTTCCGGCCCGACTTGCTGGTCACCGTAGTTCTCCGTGCTCCAGCCAAGAGGAAGGGCACGGCCAACCAAGCGCTTTCCACTGCCGGCGTGGATTGAGCTCGCGCATCCGTCCGGGATGGGAAACTCCCAAGCCTCTCCCGCACCAAGACTGCGGCTAGAAGTGAACCACTTGGTCCCGACGACTTTGGTGCCGTCTGGGTGGAAGCGCGCGTCTGAAACCCATCGGTAGGTCTCATTTGTGACGCGTTCAGCTGCAGAACGTGTTGTCGTACACACCACACGCACGGGACGATAAGAAATCCGCACCCGTCGACCGGCAAGACATGGAGAACGCACCGTCAACTCTGCCCTCGCGAAGCAACCTATGATACTTCCTCTCTGGTGTCTCCTGGGTGCCGCTGGCAAGAAGCTCCTCCTCTTCTTCCTGGTTTATGAGCGCTTTGGCCAGGTCGCCCGTGGCGTGAATAGAACGAAGGTCGGACGCTTCGCAGCCGTTCCATGGCTTCACCCAAATATTCTCGACGCCAAGCCCAGCGTCACTCCGAAACACGAACTGGGTTCCATCGGGAGAGAAGTGAGGGTCGGAGTCGTGTGGAACACCCTGCAGGACAGGAATGGCACGAGTGTGGACCCCAGCGGCCAGCACAGACGCGCTGTATGCGCTGGCAGGGAGACAATATATATCGCCAAGCATATCGAAGATGACCTCACCGGTGTTGGGGTGCACATCAAGGCGCAACCAAGTGCCCTCGGTCACGTCATACTCGAGCTTTCGGGGGAAGGGGAAGTCGGTGGAGATGTCCCAAGGAGTTTGCTCACGGATTGGCCAAACGTCATCCCTCCATTGATCAGCGACGTCGGCGAAAGACGCTGAGTGGGAGGAGATGTTGTAGCTGAATAGGCCGGTGGGCGTCCAGGACACGGGGTAGAGTGTAGAAAGCAGTGCAACAGAAGACAAGAGCAACACAGTCTTCACCAAACGGGTCCTCGGCGCACGCACATACGTCGCAGGCTGAGGGCGAGCGAGGTAGTAATCGCGCTTCTCATCGCTGGGAACCATGCTGAGCTCCCTTCAACCTGGAGAAGACATGGTGTTAGTTCAGTTCTGGAACTCGGGGTGAAAGGCTTCTTACAATCGCTCTGCGATGCTGCGTTGTTTATCCCAGAGACTGAGGAGGGCGAGGGAGTGGAGGGAAACAGTTGCAAGCTGGGAAGCGAGTTGCACCTCACGGCCACACCGCGCGAACGCGAACGCCGACCAAGGATCGCGCGTGCTCGCTGCCGTCGACGACGTGCGAGAGTGCCGGCCCGGGCGCCGATCCCCTGACACCCGCTCGACTCGGAGTCCTCCGACAAGTTGCAAGCGACCCTGCCCGACCCTTCCTGACCCTTCCTCTTCTCGTACACGATCTTTTACGACTCCTCTCTGCTTGATTCCTCGTTTCAAGCTCTCTCGTTGCTCGACAATGGTCGGAAAGAGAGACGCCTTCACACTCACGCAGTGAATCGGGACGCAAAAGATGTGCTTACGATAGCAGACGTTCGGAAACCCGCCGAGAACTCATGACCATTGCCGAGAGGGGATAAATAGTTCGATGTCTATCGCGTCATAGGTCCTCTCTCACCACGTCTCTTTTCTTCTAACCTTCACCATGCCCGCTCTCGAAATCAAGACTAACGTTACCGTCAACGATCCCAAGGGGTTCATCAAGGAGTTCTCAAAGGTAAGGTTGACCATCGAGAATCGTGTACCGTCTTACTGACATTAGCGTTTTCTGTATAGTTCTCAGCGGAGACCTTGGGGAAGCCGGAGGGCTACATCGCTGTCCATCTTGTCCAAGAGCAGAACCTCTCCTGGGCGGGAACCTTTGACCCCGCCCTCCTCCTCACCGTGGTTCGTCCTGTCTCTACCATCTCAGCTCGATGCATGAACGACGTATGCCTCTAGACCAGCCTCGACAACCTCCAACCCGAGAACACGGAGAAGTACTCCAAGGCTTTCTTCGCCTTCCTCAAGGAGAAGCTTGGCGTTCCTCATGACAGGGGTTACATGTTAAGAGTCTTGTTGCGATCCTCGTCGTGCCTTCACCAACCGTTTCGCAGTGTTTTCAACGATCCTGGGAGGGCCAACATTGGGTGCGCTCCTATAATAATGCTCAATGACGCAATTGTCTGACCAATCATGCTCTTCAGGTACCAGTCGACTACCTTCGTGACTATCTTTGGTGGAAAGTAGGCGTGATGGAAGACGCGAAGCTCAAGGCGAAAGCAGCCCAGCACGGAAGTTTCGGTGTACCGTGTATGAATACGCCCGCGTATGAAACTGCAGTGCCATTTACACGTCGTATAGTGAGACTTTCTTTTGAGCCGAAATTTCCCTGTCACAAGATGGATATATGCTTGTTCCCTTGTCGGCCATCGATGAACGATGAACATCTTACCAAGTCCCAACCAACCGCGTGCGCGACGGAGCAATTTGCCAGAAGATGCTTGGAGGACTTCTCACCGTGGCTGCGCTCCATGGTCCGCACCGTCAGACTTGCGGAATGCATGGGGCGTGTGTCAACAAAGTGAGATCCTACGTTGTGAGGTTTGAATAGTTCACTCACCTCGAATACAAAAGGCGGCCAAGAGTTCTAGAGTCCATTATATGATCCATGACCGTGGTGCTCAGTGCAAGCAAGTATAGTTGATTTCTGGTACAGTTCCTGCTTCTTACGCGAGCGATTGATACATCTTCTAGAGAGACGAATAATTCATGGTCCTTTTACAGTGAACCGCCCCTCCCCGCGACTTCTGCAATGCAATCAGCTCGCGATCTATGGCTGATCGCAACCGACTCGGACTCCCACCTTCATATTCAAAGTTTCGCCGGCGGCATCGGGGGTAAGCTACGCACCAAAGCAAAATTCGTCATCTGACTACAAAAATCCATCTGATCACGCTCACCTTGACGCCTTGCATACGTCCGACGCGAGCCGTCGCGCCCAGCTGCGCGCGTCCAGGTGGGGAACAAAGCCCTCCCCGAACGACGCGAGCGGGACGATCTCCGGCCGGAAGCGCAATCGTTGCAGCTGCTCGCGCAACTCAGCACCTGCAGCGATTGCATGCGGTCAATCACGAAGCTGGGATCGTACGAGTCACCGTCATTAAAAACAAGCGTACCTGACTGTGCATAGCGAAAGGACGGATCTTGGGATAGCCAGTAGCGGTACAAGGCCCACGACGGGCCATCGAACTCGCCCTTCTCGTGCACGCTGGATGGCAACCCGATTTTTCTGGCGGCCTCCGCCGCGGCGGCTTGCTCGAGGCCACAATTGTAGTATGCTAGTGTCCAGTTATGCGGCGTTAGCTTTCCAAGCGCTGGATCTCGTCCACGGGCGTAAAATACGTGCTTACCTCTGATTGCCTCTTGGGACATTGTGGGGGTCGTTTAGGAAGAGAACTAAGGGTACCTTGTCCAATAAGTACGGCCAGCCCCAGCCGCCCGTACCGGTTGAACGACAGATGGAAACCCATGGGAACATGGTTCCGTGTTCGGAACGCGCGAGGAACATTACGGAACGGCGAGGCTTGGCTGACGCCTGGAACTTGACATGCTGACGCTTTGAAATACTGCACGTTGACTGCACGGATCACATTGGATGGAAGCTTGGAAGTGAGATATGTAGTCATCTATAGAGATTGGTCGGGGTGAAGCCACAAGCTTTAGCTTCATGATCACAGTTCCGTAGAAGTTTAAAAGAAAATGCGGATAGGTTCAATGTAGGATCGCACCAGGTCGGGGAGCGGTGCCCAGGGCTATCCATCGTCGAATGTCACGTTACAGTGTTCGCCTATTCTCAACTAATCCAAGGCGGGATCGTGAATGAATGGGAGGATATTTTGGGCCCCATCCTCCAATGTTGCAGACGGTATTGACAATCCGGCAGGACCAGTACTGATCGCAGTCTGTCACCAACCTGGCTTCAACCGACAGATGGTCAGAAAGGTTCCAAGGAAGGAGATTACGTAACAAGTAGGACTTACCCTTGTGCATACAGTACAAATAAGGTGACCAAGACATCACGAAAGATGCTTGCTGATTGATGCAACCGAGATGCAAAAGGTGCGCGTGGCATCAGGTGCCAGGCAGCGAAGAACGACGACTTGACTCTTGACTCAAGGCGATCATTGCCGCAAATGGTAATTTAAACGCCCGAAGCCGGCCCGACAGGCCGTTAACTGCCATTGACAAGCCAGGTCACCGTCATCGTCCGGCCGTCGTTCACAGTTCAACACCATCAAGAATCCACGGTGGCTTAACCATCTCTAACAGGGGCTGGAGAGTACGGTATGATACACACGTGCACAGATCTACCCGTTCTAACCGTCTGTCCGGCCAAGAGCTACTAACTTCTGGGTGCCAACAGGATCCAGGATGGTTTGTCTGTGGTCATCTGCCTTGCTCGTCGCAGGGTGTTAAATTCACTTTGAAAACACCGTACAGTAGCCTTACAACAACTGTCAAAAGTTTGTGCTATGGTTCATCCTTCTCCAGAACAAAGGTCCTTTCAATTGCATCGCTTAACACTGCCTTTGCCCATCCGCTTTGGCCCCATGGCCAGCTCACAAAGGGAGAGGATCTCAGCTCAGCAACCCATACGAGTATTTAAGCAGGATTTCTGTACAACTACCGCTTTCTTCCCTTAACTTAGACTTTTTCAGTGCTGGCCATGCCCATTTGTCACCTCTGTGTAACCCCACTTCTAATGGATGGTATGGAGATCTCTCTACCTTCAAATTTTCAAATGTTGTGGTTGCTCACACTCCACTATCGTCTTCCCAGATCGCTTTGTCGTCCTTTTGGCCGCCGCATCTTGCGCTTTGGTGGCGTATATCTTCACTCGCTCCTTTATCTTTCGCTTGAATGCCCACTCCCAACCTGTCAACGGGTTTCTGCAACCTTCATCACTACGTCTAGCTCCAGAGTACGGTAAAGAGGCAAAAACTGATATCGCATTCCCCTCCTCCGATTCAAGTCCGACTCCGAGTTTGCCACTCGAGTTGGAACATATGATCATCGACCACTTGCACTCTGACGCGGCCGCGTTGAAAACCGCCTCGTTGGTCTGCAAGGAGTGGACATATGTCGCCCGTCGTCATCTGTTCCATACAGTCGAGCTCGCCGGCGTGAATCAACTCCTCAGCTTCGCCGCGGACCTCCCCCTCATCCCAGGCCTCCGCAAAAGCGTCCGGGTGCTCATCCTCCGCGGCAAAGACGAAGACTGGACGACGGCCGCACCCCAGCCTCTCCCGACGTACGTGCACTTCATCGTCGAGCATGCCGCCTCGATGCCGCGGCTGCGCGACCTGCACTTCGTCGACGTGCCCATGACGTTCAAGCCCTGTGCGATCCCCCCGCCCGCCGTCCGACCGTGCCTGCGCCGGCTGTCGTTCGAGCTGAAGGGCTGCTTCCCGGAGGACTTCCAGTGCATGCTCAACATCGTCGGCCTCTTCTCGTCCATCGCCTCGCTCGAGTTCTCCATCCTGGACACGATGGTCATCCCTGAGCGGTTCATGCCCTCCCCCGAGGGCCTCCTCGAGGCGGGCGAGCTGCCCGCTTGCGGCGACGTCAGCATCCGCTCACTCAAAATCCCGGGCCTGGACGACCGCTGGCTGCCGATGCTTCTCTACGCCCTGCGCCGCTTCGGATCTCTACAGGACGCCGCGCTGGAGTTGGACGTCGCCTACCACATCATGCGCAAGACCGACATCGATATCGAGGCCGAGGCACAGCGCCTGCTCCAAAAATACGGCAACTTCTTTCGCGGGCTCGGGCCCGCACTCCGTGTGCTCGACTTCGATTGTCCCTACACGGTCGCAGCCGCTCACGAAGGTAAGTGAGCCCGTCGTGCCGCAATGGCCAGTAGTGTCGCTGAGAGAGCCTGACCGCCCGCGCCCAGGACTTGCCGGAAACTGGTCCATCCTCGGCCTCTCCGCATGCACGAACCTCCAATGCATGCGCCTCTACCTTGATGTCTCCAGCGCCGTCCCCGACGCCCGCTCGATCCTCACCGCAGCGCTCGACGGGTACGTCGAGATCCTCACCTCCTGCCGTTTCCCATCGCTCAAGTACATCGCGCTCCACGTCCTCGCCGACGGCGCCGCGGACGGCGACGACCTCGTCTGCGGGTTCGACATGTACCCGTTGGTGACGGCGTTGCTCGCGCTCCCGGCCCTGCGCAAGTTTGTGTTCCACATGCGCTGCACCCGATCGCGGCCGCCATTGGCGGGACGCTTCATGGACGACCTGGGCACGCTGGAGAGGGCCGGGAAGCTCATGTTCTTCTGCGTTACGGTGCGTTCTCGCTCTTTCCGTACGTCTAACTTATACTCGTGCTCTAGGTCGCTCACAAAACGCCCGTGCAGCCCGTCCCTGACGAACTCGAAGGCCCAGGCCCGCAAGACGCCGCAAGGGACGAAAGCGAAGAGGAAGACGAAGAGGAAGGCGGAGACGGAGACGGAGACGACGACTCTTCTACGCTCAGCGTGCCCGGCGACAGCCAATCCGCGGCAGACAATGACGGCAAGCTCGAGCTCCAGCCTGACCCATGACGGACTCAGACGTGGTGAAAACACGGACGCAGAGTTCGATGAAGCGGCGTGAAGCCACTACTAGTCCATTGGATTCTCATTCTCCCGCCCCTGGTTCCTGACCCACCCGCCAATCGCGCGTCCCCGCTTCCTACCTCCCATATGTACACTTATCTCAATACCACCACTGTGTACATGTATCCCACTATCACCGCCGCGTAACGCTTCACCGCACATTCATTTTCTTAGCATAGGTAGCACGAACTATTATAGTGGTTTGACCACTTAGACCGCAACAATACACACATCCCCGTCCATTCGATTGCATTAGCATGCGAACCACTCGAAGCCTAGCTTTGTTTTAGAACTCTTCCTGTGGGGGAGGTGGCAGCGACGGCCTCGCGCCCATAAAGCTTAATTGCGCGCGGCGTTGGCGTTCGCCATGCGCCGTCGAAGCTCAGCCATCTCCGGACCAATCGCAGAGCGACCGAGATACATGGTTTTCCAGGCACCCGTCTTGGTATGTCCGCAACAATCACAAGAGCGAAGAGACAGGGAAGCGATGGGCACATGCGTGCTGCGCCACTCCAATTGCGCGCCGGGACCCACTTCACCGCCCTCACAACGGAACATGTGGTTCGCGGCCGACGGAAAACGCGTACGAGAGCACGACGAGAGGGACGTAAATTGTGAAAAGAGCCTAGTGTGCGTTACATAAGGATATAAGTACTAGCTACTGACTGGCGACAGGGACTACTAGACAGGAGACCAAATGCAAATGCGATGCAGAGTATGCGAGTGCGATAGAGGAGAGGAGACAGTGGGACGTAAAGCAAAAAACAAGAAACTGTAGACTGCAAACTGACGAGAACAAAACGCGGAGGCCCGAGGAGATCGGCCAGGCCGTGAGGACAGAGACGGAGACGGGGACGAGGACGGGGACATGGACAGAAGAAACAATGGGCGACAGGATACATGGAAGTAAGGCGAATCAGGCGTGGGGAAGAGAGTGGGGAAACAGACGGGGATGGGGACGAGAGGAATAAAGGCCTAAACCAAGTTGAAACACGTCCAGAGAAAACAAGGGAGAGCGGCCAGATAAACCATTACCGTTCCCGCAGTCCAAACAACGGCCATAACCAACCGTTCACAAACAGACATGATGTACAACCAATTCGGCCTCCACATCGACGACGGCGCCGAGGACGTTGACTCCAACCACGTTCCTGACCGCAAACCGCAGACTGTCGGACCACGAATCGGAATCATGTTGCACCGATCGTGCAGTCGTGCCACCGTGCAGTCCTAGTCGGGTAAGTCGTGACTGGTAGCCGTCCGTATCGAGCGTAGATTACAGGGAAGGAGGCAGATAGTAGGCAGTTGACGCTCAAAATCCTGGAAAGGCCGTATATGTCCATACCAAATCGAACCGAAGCGCAGCGCCGGGTATCCGCGACTGCGTCAAGCCACAACGGTGAATGCAGAGAACGAGAACCCAAACGCCCGAGGTCCCGAGTCGCCGAAGCATCGAGTTCCAAATGCAATCCAGGCAGCCCCAGGCCCCAGGCCCACACCCGCGTTCCTCGAGGCTCGCAAGGGGTGAGATCTTGGGACCAGACCCTAGAGGGCCGTTACGGGCGGGCACGTCACCTGTGGTTCGTTGACATGGACGCGAGCGCGCGGCAGGCCCGCGAACGGCGAACCCTAGTGCACGTGCCCCAGGATGCGCCTGTAGTCGGCGATGACGCTCTGGAACGTCTCCTCGAGCTTCTGCTGACGTTCCTGCTTGTCGAGTTGCATGAGGACCTCCTGTGGTACAAGGGTTGAGTCAGTGGTTGCGCACTTCCTGGCATTACGCGACGAATTACGAGAGAGATGGGGCGAAATAACCGAGTAGATCTCCGCAGTGCCGGGAAGTGAAGAAAAAAGAAGTGGGGGTGTAGAAAGGAAGAGATAAAAAGAAAGGTTAAGAAGCAGGGAAGGCTGGGGTACGCACGTAATTGAAGCGGTATAGCCGCTCCTTGACCTGCAGGCGGTAGGCGCGGTTGCCACGTTCATCGCCAGGGTCCATATGCTTCAGGATGAGCATCTCGACGAGCCGGTGGAACTGCCGCTGTAAGCACCAGGAAAGACACGACCGATAACCGAAGATAGAATGCAGTATCAACACCCGAAAAGAGACATTGGTGAGCGACGGCGAAAATATGAATGCGCCCGAATACGTACCCCCGCAATCTTGAGTTCTGTTCGCCATTTCTCTAGCCAGGTCCGATCGGCGGGCGGGCCCATCTTGCCTGCACCTGCGCGCATTGTCCGCCCTTTCGTGCGGTGTTTCGTGCGGCCATTGCCAACGCCACCGACCTTGCCACCGTTGCTTGACACGGCCTCGGGACCAAAACCTTCACGCATAAACCTCTCGTTCGCGAGGAGCATCTTCAAGTCATTACGGTCGCGTAGATCCTCGAAGGCTTCCGCAGGGTCTTCAACGGTGAGTTCCGCGATACGCGGTTGCGCAAGGACATGCTGGTAGATGGCCGTGTAGAGCGCAGAACCGTGTCCGTCCTGCTGGTATGGAGGTAGGATGAGGAATTGGGAGACACGCAGGCGAACGCGCTCGGGGAAGCAGTAGAAGGGGTAGAGTGTGGCGTAGCCAACGAAGTGGTAAGTTGTGATGTCAGGCGAGGACCGACGCCTCCGCTTCTCGTAAAGAACGACGAACTCCCACGTGTCCTCGTCTTCGCTTATGTACGAGCCACCCTCGATGTAGAGGAGGACGTAGAGCTGCATTCTCCGGTGGAATTCGCGGAAGCCTGGTGTCTTCCACGTGCTCTAGAAGGGGCGGCGTGAGTTCATGGTTCAGGGAAGTCGTGACGGATAAAACAAAGGGGAGGAGTTCTAGCGGGACATGCATGGTGAGGAAGATTATCGGCCGTGCAGAGCATGGTTAAGGACGCAAGGCGTCTGCGCAGATGTGCCGGGCCTCGAACGTCCTAGCTTGAGCGCGACAGGCTAAGGCGAACATCACCTCGACGTGATGACGCCAGGCGCGCGAGGCACAAGATCAAGACCTGGCTACATTGGGCGAGGAGACCATCGGACAGAGGGAATTACCAACCACCGAGATGGCGGCGTGGCACCGGATAGAAGAGAGCGAAAATGGGCGACTCACATGGTAAACCTCGTAGTCTACGGTCTCCTGGTCCTCGGGGGAAAGGACTTGAGAGATGGCGACGTTCTTGCCTTTTGTGAGTGGCATGGAGGCTCGCGAGTATGAATGTATTTTCTCTCCGAAGGGCTTGAAGTTGGTGGCATCGTGTTTGACGCGTTCGAGGAATTTCTGCTCGTCGGTGTAGTAACCTGCGGGGATGAACTTGGAGACGGTGTCTTCGATGTCGTCTACGGCGGACGAGGGAGGCAGCCGTTCTGATTGGTGGACTTTGAGGTATTGTGCGAGTGAGCCGGAGGCGAATTTGAGCTGGGGAGAGGTGAGCGGAGGTTAGCGAGACGCGTGGGTGGACGCGTACCTCGATCGAGAGGTCCTTGTAGCCGTAGATCTTCTCCTCCTCGCCGAATAACTGGAAAGCGGCGGTTTGTGGCGCGGAGAGGCGGGGAAGGGCGGGCGACTTACTGGGTACGTGAATGTTGGGTGGAAGCCTTCGTAGACTTCTCTTGACCACAAAGAGGCTTTATCCTCTGGGGCGCGCACTGGGCGGGAGGGACGGTGAGCGCGAGGGCGTGGAGGGCGTGTGGGAAAAATACAGACCTAGCGAGAGGCTGAGGGCTTCGTTGGCGTCGGTCGTCCAGGCTGAGGAGGACATGGTGGATGGGGAGAGAGGAGTGAGAGACGGGCGCGCTGGGCGAGTCGCGTCCATACCCCCGACCGGCCTAGAGCACCGTCACGTCACACACACATCCTGTCACGCTTCGCGTCCCCAGATCTCGCCTGTCCTTGGCCTGTCGCCTGTCGCCTGTCCAGCCTCGCGCTGCGCCCTGTCCCTGGCCCGCGCTTGCCTCTGCCTCTGCCCGCGTCGCCACTAGAGTCCGCCTTCCCACACGCCTCCTCGCCCCTCCCAGCCCGCTATATAAAACCGCCCGCGGCCGCACCGCTCATTTCGCCGACGTCTCTCAGCTCGGCTCACAGCGAGCACAGCGGCCACCGTCGCACCCCAGAACCTACCATGTCAGAGGACGAGCCTAGAGTCCGTCCCCCTCATTTCGGCACACGGCCACATCTCGATGATCGCTGACGACATCTCTCCCCCAGGTTCTCACTGCTTCCGTTTCCGACTTCAGGTACTTTACCGCCCTTCTCAGAGGCGTCAGCTTCGTAAACGTGATGATCCTCAACCTTCCCCACTCTACTCACCCCACCCCTGCTCACTCCCCGCTTTTTCCCAGCGCGCGGCCGTCCGAATCAATGCAGACGGGCTCACCGTCACTGTCGAGGATAACCACGTTCTCGTCGGTGAGTACCTTGCTCCCCCACCTGATCTCTGCCCGATCGCCCGCTTTGGAAATGCAAAGATGAAAAACCGAAGCTCGCCCGTCGCGCACACGCCCGGTGGGAACCTCCACCGCCCGTGCCCAGAACACAGTCTTCTCGTCCGTCCATCTCGAATTCCACACCTCGACCCCCTTCTCCCGCTCTTCCTCCGCACATTCCCAATCTGGCGATGCGCACAGTCCAGAGGCCACAGGCCACACGCCCCCGCTTCATGTCTGCCAATCCGCCGCCGGCCCTCCTCGGGCCCGGCCCAGGCCTCCCACTTGCCTTCCTTTAGCCACCTTCGTGCGCAGTAACCCACCGGGCCTGCCGGCGTCCAGACCTCGTTCACGCCCGACCGTCTCTGGCTCTGGCGAGCAGACGTGCTCGTAATTTCATACTCCCCCCTGGCTTCTCCTGCTCACCAAGACGACGCTCTCAGACTATCCCCACGCGTCATTCTTCCTCGTTCGCTGAAGGCACCATTGCGTCAGCGCCGCTCCTGAGGCTCACCGAACCATTGTCTCTGTCAGAGGACACACCTCTGCACAGTGCCCCGCATGCCCTCTCGGGCTAGCACCATTCGCCCGCCCGTCTGCATCACAGGGACGTCCGCCACCGTTGTGACAACCCCCGGAGTAGTCGCATCAGTCCTTGGCGATGACCCTCGAGACCGCGCACACTGCGGGAGGTTGGTACACCGATTAGGCCTCTTTGTCCTCTCTGGCCCACACCAACGGACGTCCGATCTCGGCCTTACGCGGACCCAGTCCGCGTGTGCTGATAGCACAGGGCGCGTGGGGTGCACGAGACGTCCGTCCTAGGCCTTCGTCGCCACATCCCGAGTCCGGTTTTCATTTCATCGTCCAACGATCTCTCCTCCGCTACCCCCGGCGGCGTCCCCCGGCTCGTGCCACGCATATGACGCAGCTGCGGGCCAGTTTCTATTGCCAGTGCCAGACAACCTACATCTCGACAGGGCGCACTTCGACGTCGTCTGAGAAGCCGTGCACCCTGCTCGGACATGAGCTGCGTTAGGTTCGGCGTCGTCGTCCCTGACTGGTCTAGGTCCTCTTCTCAGCTGAGTTGGGTACGCGGCAAGGTTATCCGTGTCCTTACGCCGCCGTCGTAATGGCCCTTCTCGTTTGCGCATGGTATTGTTCGTGAGGCTCTGACGGCGCCTTGGTTTTTGGTCGGACGAACGGAGGCCTAGGGCTCCGGTCTGGACCCGCCAAGTCCGGCGTGTCTGTTGCTCGCTTGGTCATTCTACTGGTCCGGAGGGATCTGGTGTGGTTTAGGTGGACCGCATTTTTCCCCCTCGACGTAACGGCTTGAAATACCTAACATGCGCCGTGTCATTCGCGAAGTGTTGCCATCGTTGCGTACCTCCGAACTTGGTGAAAGGCCGCGCCAAGCTGGTGGGCACAGGTCCCGTTTACCTCATCTCGTACTTACGTTGATACTTGCCGAACTAGTAGAATGGCCATCCAGCAATACAACCCCATTTCTGTCCGTCCTATGAGCTTTCGCAACGTGTGGTGGCTCTCGAGATCCGTCCCGCGCAACCAGCGTCGCTCGCCAGCCTGTGGTGCGATCGCGTTCGGGCCCAGCGTTCGGGCCCAGCGTTCGTCACGGACCTTCGTTTCGTCCCATCGCCGTCTCTCCCTGTCGCAACGTTCCAGGCTGGATGGCCGCCAGCCAAACAGATAGAGTTCATCAAGCGCAGGAAGCGCGACGACAGGTACCCAGGCCTGCGACGCCTGTTCTATCTGGCGGACGGCCTGGCTGGAAACCGCGGGCCTTGTACACCTCGCTTTGGCCTAGCACAATCGCCACCGCACAAGAAGCCGCGTCTCCTGGTCGTCCACGTCCCATCGCAGCCATCGCCTGCAGCGAACAGCGCAAACGCTGAATTGGGGCTTGCAATTTGCAGCAGCCCACGCCGCACCCGCGCAGAGCAGCGCGAATAAGTATTACGTTTTGTGGGCACGGACTTGGTTGTCGCGATTAGACCGTCCTGGTATGCACCCTCCCACACGACGAGGGCAGGGTGCAGACAGCTCCACACCACGCACGTAGATGTGTGGCCTACATGGCCGACAAAGTTCTACAGCTGGTGAGCTCCACTGAGCACGCGCGAGAAGACCGACCCCTTGCTCCATCGCTCCTTCGTGCCTTCCTGGATCTTGTGGGGTATGGGCCCGGCGTTCATGGGTTCGTGGGGTTCGTGGGGATAGGCACGTATTTTGGGACGCAAGAGAGAGAAGCCGGTCACCTTGAAAGGAAGGGGCGGGGGGTTCTAGGCCTTCATGCGTTCGTGCCTTGCCTCCTTCCTCTTCCACTCCGACCTTGTGCCTTCTCCCTGATATCAGCGCCAGGCTCTTCGCGCCGTCGTCGTCGTCGTTTCCGTTTCAACGGCCTATGATTGGTGCTCGTGCAGTGCGCTAATACCCCCGCGTCCTTCCGTCCTTCACAGCGACCGCGTGGGTGTTCAGCAGCGTCTTCGACGACTTCCACTACGACCCCGATGCCGACCCATCCCAACCGTCGCAGTCCCAACGAGAAGACGATGTGCGGATGCGCGAAGGAGACGAGGAAACAGAGGAAGAAGGCACTTCTTTTGAGATCCCGCTCAACACCCTCATGGAGTGCCTCAACATCTTTGGGACCGCCTCCCAGGCCCCCGGCTCGTCGTCCAAGAAGAAAAAGAACGGCGACAACGGCGACGACGACGCTGGTGGAGGAGGAGGGAGTGGAGGGGGGAGGAAGGACAAAGCTAAAGGGCGCGCGGACGCGGATGGGGACGGCAACGCGCGGCTCGAGCAGTGGTTTGCCCCCGGAAAGGGCACGGGAATACGCTTGTCGTACGCGGGGGCAGGGCATCCGTTGTCGGTCGTTGTGTGAGTGCCGTTTCGCGAAGTTGGCCCTTGCTGTGCTGCGCTCGGGAAGCGGGGAGTGCTGACCCCTGGTGCCTTCGACGTCCCACTACAGTGCGGACCAGTCGGGTGGGCCGAGTGCACTGTGCGAGATCACGACTTGGGACCCGGAGCCGCGGATGACGATGCAATTCGACAACGACCGAGCGTGCGTGTTCCGCCTTTGCTGCCTGCTGCATCACGCGCTTACGCTCGTGCTATTCCAGCGTCCTAAAGATCATCCTCAAGGTTAGTTCCACTTCATTGCGAACTCCATTAGAACAACTCACACCCATGTCCGCAGTCATCCTGGCTCCGCGATGCCCTCTCCGAGCTCGACCCCTCGACCAAGAAGCTGACCATCATCGGCAACCCGCCACCGGCCCCCGCTCCACGAAACCGCGCGCCACGTAATATAGCCCCCCGCCTGCGCCTGCGTGCGGTGGGTGAGTTCGGAACGACGGAGATGGATTACCCGAACGACCGCGAGGTGCTCGAGACGTGCGAGTGTCCTGAGACGGTCTCCTTCACGTGCGTATTGCGTGTTTGTGTTGTGTTGCGTCGTGGGTCGAAGGCGCGCGGCTGACGAAAGTGGGCGGTTAGGTACTCATACACGTACATCGTGCGGGCGGTGCGCGCGTCGCAGAGCTCGCTCAAGACGTCGATGCGGATCGACGACGAAGGGTTGTTGAGCATGCAGTTCTTGATGCCTGGACCGAAAAAACCAAACAAAGAGCGGTCGCAAGCGTTCATCGAGTTTTGGGTGAGTTAACTTGCGAGTTGAGGGCGCGCTAAACGGAGCTGACTGTATGCGCAGTGTCTTCCACTGGAGGACTCGGAGTGATAGTGATTCTCTGGCGCATTCTGATTGCTGCACGCACCTTATCATGTATCCATAGCCATTTCGCCAAGTGCCCTTTCTTCCTTCACAAGTGAGTGGTGCGCCGAAAATGTCTATGGTCGGATTAGCGAGGCTCTAAGTACACTAGATCAAGCCGTCTAAGAAGGTAGCAGTTTTGGGCTTTGGAGACGAAGTCTCAGAAGCAAGGGCGGAAGGCGCGGGCTTGGATGGCGGAAGATAGTCGGCGATGATAGAGTCGAAGTCCATTGACTCTTTGGGGACTGGAACAATTGACGAAAAGTTGAGTATATGCTCCTCTTTTAGAACAAACGTATGAAGGGGACGTACCAGCGGCTGCACGCGCCTTGATCGACGCTTCGAGCATGTTGCCTACAATCAGCCTCCTCACTGCGAGTCCGTCGAGTAGAACAGGCTCCTCCTTCTTCGGCCTCGCATCCGTCTTCACGTCTGGTGGCGGGGCTGGGCGATACGTGCCAGAGGGCCCAGACGCAAGGCCAAGGTGAGTGAGGACATCGCCCTTGGTGAGCATGCCGCGGATACCAGAGCCCTTGATCTTGTTAACGTCTCTTTGAGAGATGTCGTGTTCCTGGATCAAGCGGAGGACGGAAGGAAAGAGCGGGCGCGAGTGGTGGGGTATGTGGTGCGCTGAAGAGTCGGTGCCCTTGGGTGTCTCCGACTTGGGACCAGACGTAGGTTTCGCAGAAGGCTCGGGGGTTTGTTCCGAGAATTTAGGGGAGGGAACGGGTTCGTCTGCGGGAACCTCGAGGTTGGAGATGTCGTCGCCCTCTTCTGCAAGTAGCGCGATGGTCTTCCCCACTGGTACGTTCTTGGCCCCGTCAGGCGCCTGCATCGCCGAAATGAGTACATAAATCAGGGAAATTAGAGTTACGGGACGCGCCAAAATCTTGCCCAGCACACCGTCCTCCTGCGCCTCCACGTCAATCGTGGCCTTGTCCGTCTCCTGCAGTTTCGCATACAACCCCATCAGCGCCTCGGGAGTCATGACGAGGTGGACGTGCAGACGTACGATCTCCAGCAAAACGTCTCCCGCCTGGAAGGACTCGCCCTCCTTCTTCTTCCAGGACGCAATCCCACCCTCGGTCATCGTTGGCGACATGGCTGGCATGGCGAACTTGGAGACTGCATTGCGCACGGCGCTCGTGCGCATCCCTGCTCCGCGTCAGCTACTGCATTTTCGTTCTCCAGAATAACCTAGCACTCACATCGCCTGCTGGAGGCAGCACGGAGGGCAGCCTTGGAGACGTGGTGGAAGGACTGCATTTTGGAGGCCAAGTCGTACGTTGGCGAGAGCACGTCTGGCGAGTCGCGCCGAAGCAAAGGACGCTCGGAGGATGCCGAGCGCGCAGCGCGTCATGGCAGACGGCGTCCTTCTCCGAGGGCTCACGTATTTGCGCGCTCGTTGACCCCGTCAATGACCGGCCATGTGCCCGGCAGCTTTCTGCTCTTGCTTCCTGCCGTCACCTCGTCCCGACCTCATGCGCTCGACTCCCTCAATGCACTAGCGACGCCCGCCGACGCACTCTCAAAAGGGGTAGTAAGTCTTATATATCCGCTCTGTCGTCTTGTCCGATCTCTGAGTTCCCCGTTCCACCAGGTTTCATGCACATTGCCGTCTGCTCCCCGCTCCCATCTTATTAACTCGTGTTAACGGAGCCTAGGTCCGACTCGACGTCGGGCGGATGATGTACACTCCCATGGGCTCTGCGCTTCAGCGTGCACGCCTCCTCGGGACACAGTTCTTCTACCGCTTCGGCATGTGCGTGTCTTCCTGCTCTCCCTCTCTTGCTCTCTTTAACCCGAAAGCGTACAGCCACTGTGCGACTCATCAGATTCGTCTCATCCTCGTCTCCTCTGTCGTCATCACCTCTTTGCTTTTCCCCGCCATCGCTAGCTACTACTCCTCCCAGACCCAGTACTTCGCCGGCTTCACCCTCCGCGTCCTCGACTCATTCCTCACCCCGGACGACATCTCCAGCTACTTCGCGCAGCATGATTTGCGACATCTGTGGGAAGGTGATCCTGCCCTCCGAATGCGCGCCGACTCCGTGGCCCGCGCCAGATGCGGCATGGAGGGCATCTTACGTGAAGAGCGTGTCTTGGTCGGCAGCGTGTCTCCGGAAGAAGGCCTCGGGGCTCTCGACAAGAGCACCCTCCTCGCGACACTCAGGCTCGAACGGCGGATCAACGAAGCCTTGTCAGCGCGCAGCGTCTCGTGTCTCCAGACCCGCTCCGACTCCTGCTTCACCCTCAGCCCTTCCGCTTTTTGGAACTACGACGAAAATGCCTTGGCGACCGACGACAACATCTTAGACACCCTCAATCTTTCACAGAATGTATCCATCTCCGGCGTGCCGATCACCCCGGACATGGTCCTTGCTGGCCGCGAGTTGGGAGACCCGTCTTCGAGCCACATTGACGCAGCCATGTTCCTCGTACTCACCTACTTCTTCCCGGAGAAGGAATGCTTCGGGAACGATGGCCACTTCCAGTGGCTGCACGCGCTCGAGGATGCCGGTAGGGATGCGGGGGAACTAGTGGTATTGGCTCAGGAGCCGCATCTGATCGCGCTTGAGGTGAGTCAACGCATTTGTAGCCCCACAATTGGCCTTGACCTGTTCTCCGGCGCAGTATCGGAAGAACGCGTCCATTCGCAATCGCTTTACCATGCTCTCCGCCTTCACCACGGTCACTTATACGGCATTCAGCGTCTATTGTTTCTCGCTTTTCCGTCGCATGACCATGGTGCACTCCCGTATCGGTCTTGCCTTCACCGGCCTGGTCGAAATCGTGGTAAGCACCATCACGAGTATCAGTGTATGCGCCCTTGTGGGTTTCCGTGTTACAATGGTCCCCTGGGAACTGTTCCCAATCATTGTGGTGTTCATAGGGGTCGAGAATATGTACAGTATTGTGCGTGTTAACCGCCGGCTCGCTGCTCGATCGATCACTTACTATTTTCGGCAGGTCGACGCTGTAGTCAAAACGTCTATCACCCTTCCCGTCAAGGAGCGAATAGCGCAGGGCCTGAGCCGTGCAGGCACTTCGAACACATTGAAGGTTGTCTCGTACAACACTCTGTTGGGAGTCATGGCTGTCTTCTCTACTGGGGCGATTAGACAATTCTGCGCGTTCTCGATCGTCGTCTTGGTCGCGCACTGGTTCTTGGTGCACACGTTCTTCGTGACTGTCGTCTCCATTGATATCCAGCGTCTCGAAGTAAGGTTCCGGTCTTCTCTTCGTTGGTCATGTAACTGACGCCTCCTTCAGCTTGACGAGCTTCTCCGACAAGGTACCAACCTCACGCCCAATGTTATCGACGATCCTAGGAAGACGATGACACAAGCATCGAGGACCTCGACGTGGTCCGCAGTCCAGAACCTACTCCGTGGGCGAGCGGCGAAGAACATCAGCCTGTTTCTAGTGAGTTGACCCTTGGGGCGAGCGAGGTCGACTATCTCAGATGCTCATGTCTTGCTCCCAGCTACTCGCTATCACTGGCGCACTCTGGTACACGACGTCTCCACAGGCGGTAGGCAGCAAACCGGCAGCTAAACCAGCGGCCACTCGGAACCCTCTAGCGCAGTTATCCAGAGCGCATAGCATTACTCCGGACAGTGTTTCACCTGCTCAACGCGTCTGGCAGATTCTAAATCCGGTCGGCGATCCGCTCATCCATATCCGAATCGAGTCGCCGACTATTCTTGTTCTCGGTGAACGGGATATCGCACACTTACCAACCGCTACTTCCGACCAGCCTTCTCCGCGTCCCCGCGTCTCGCGCTATTGGTCCCGCACCGTTCGGCCGGTAGTTTGGCTCCTGAAGATCTTCGTCATGCCGATCACCGGTACCACTATGCTGTTGTATGGGCTGCTGTTGTACCTGCTGAAAGACGCGGAACTACTTGAAGCTCAGCGCCATGCTGCCGAACCGGAATCCCCGATTACGGAAGACCCGCCGTCTGTCGAGGGCGGCATCTCCTTCACCACCCTGCCCCGGGCTTTCGCTACCGACGTGGACCTCATTGCAGCCAGCGAGGACGGGAAGACTATCGCGACAGTGGGCTTGCAAAATGAGTTTGTCATCTGGCAGACAGAGACCCAATCCCACGTTGTCATCGACACTTCCGCGTTTGTCCTCGGTAGCAGCGCCAGTAGCACTCTCTCCGTCTCGACAACTCTCACGGCGGTCGCGATGAACAGCATGGGCAACATCTGCGCGGCGGGCACCGGTTCTGGGACGATCGCCGTCTTCCTGATTGGCAAGGACCAGATCAAGCCTTTGCCACACCTCCATCTCGAGCACCTGTCCTCTGGTGTTACGTCCCTTCACTTCACTGGATCACTCAAGTTCGCGTCTGGGGCGGTCACGCCCATGCGGCCTTCCAGCCCCGGCGTTGAAACTCCCGCCGAGCTTACTTGCCACCTATACGCCTCGTACGAGAATGGCGCTGTCGTCGAGTGGGACATCTTGTCAACCAAGAACCCCCGCTACATCACCCCTTCTCGCGCCGCGTCGGTCGTCAAGTCGATGCTCCTCCCTATCCAGGCCGACGGTAGACTCCTCGTGGGGTTCTCCCTGGATGACGGGATATTCGAGCTGTGCAATGTCGAGCTGAGCAGCCCGGTTCTCATGGATGAATGCGCACTCTCAGCCGGTAACCCTGCAGACCTTGTCGCGAAGGTCCATGTATGCGCCGTCGAGCTGGACGGCGCGAAGCGGATCCTCGTCGGGGCTGCGACTCAAGCTGGCGTTATCTCCCTCTGGGACGCGTTGTCGAGAGAGTGCTTGATCATCCTTGATGAACCGTTTGGCGACATCAATGTGCTCAAGCTCTCCCCAGTCCACACCTCAACGTGCACGACGTGCGGCGAACTTCCCATCGAAAACTTCTCGATCACTTTCTCTGTCGGCCATATCGTCCAGTTCTACCGGGCCTACTTAACCCTTCCGACTCGCCGCTGTGCATGTCCTCGTAACCTACCTCAGCAAGCACCACGATCGAGTCTACTCAGCCATCGTGCCCGGAGCGGGAGCAGCGCATCCGTTGCATCGACGGGGACGAACACCCCCGTCCGCTCCCGCTCGCGAATCGGTTCCGTCTCATCGTCCCCTCCCACCATCTTCCCCGTGTCGGGCCATGGCGTCCATTCGCGTCGGGCGTCCGACAAAGACAGCCTTCGGCGAGCGTCGGAGACGTTCTTCCTCAACCATCCCGATTATTTCGAGTGCGACGTCCCCGTCGGCCCGCAAGACGTTACCCCCGCGTCGAGCTTCCTAGCGTCCCAAGCGCAGCCATCTATCTGGCAGAGCCTCGTAGTCGTCCGCGTCGCCGACGCGACCGTCGAGCGCGGTGGGTGGGATGTCGGGTATGATAAGATCGTCGGCATCCGCCGGCGCCCCCGGCCACCGAACATCCCGCGCAAAACCAGTACAGATCCACGGGCGCAGCTCCTTGCAGAGAAGTCGGGTGGGCTGACCGCGGCGGCGCTCGACCGGTGGGAGCTCTGGACGTTCGACCCCGCAGAGGGTCGACTGCAGGCATCCCCACTCCTCGCGCTGAATAGAGAGCCCCCGCGGAAGCGCAAGTACGAGGCGGACACGAGTACGGGCTCGCTACGGATGACGGCGCCACTGCCTAAACGACGGGGTGCTGTTCCGAGGCTGCACTTTACGAGGGTGTCGCCGTTCGTGAGCACCCCCGGGTGCTGTTTGGCCGGGTTCGGGAACACGGTGGGCTTGTTTAGGTTCCACTGTGGTGCCGGACGCGGATCCGGTCTTGGCTCGAGCCCTGTGTCGGCGTCGAAGCTTGTAAAGGAATGGCAGCAGAACGGTTGCGCGAAGGTAGAGTAGGTCCCTCCTGGATCAATCAATGCTGGCTTTCGGACACTCCGTCTGTCCGGGACCTCGCGGACTAGAATCCAACATGCATATTAGCGACGAGCCTTGCTATTCTACTAGATTTCTTGTATAATCTCTTGACTACCTGCCATGCGCACGCTTTAGACGATATCGCTAGCTCACGAGTCATCACTGGGTGGCTTTATGTTTCCTTTCCGCTCCCGCACGCACGCGTCGTCAAATTGCATCATATGCTATGCTATGTATACTTGGTGAATCGCTTTCCTTGCAGTGCACGTATCATATCGCTTATTCTCTGTATGCTACTCGATGTATCTGATAGACCCGATTCCTCTCGCGCCCGCGCGTAGATATCATACATGCATCGATCGTTAGCAGTCCGAGTCCGTTCGCAGAGTCACCGATGTTCCGTGGTACCCATTTGTGGTCTCGGACCACCGGGTTACGATCTTCATGATAAACACTTCGTGACGGTAATGATGTGATTTGTCAATGTTTGCATGTCGAAGGACGAGGGAAACGACGTACCACGGCAAGGTTTCAAGTCGCAGTGAACTAACTTGAAGTGTGCCTCGCTCGACGCTCGCCTGCTGTAGCCTGCTAGGATAACCCTCGTCTGGAATGCCTTGACTATCTTAAGCGTGTTGTCGCCATACGAAACTGAGCGTGTATGGTAGGATCGGTATGCTTTGGCTAGGTGAGCGCTGTCGCAACTGGTAAGCAGCAAACACGGAGGTTTATAATGCCTGGCTTTCGTGGCCTTGACTACCGCCTACGTACGCACAGGTGTTTGGCCTTTGATCGATATCGTGTTGGAATATTGATCTCCTCCTCCTGCTACAACTCTTCTCTCCCCCGATATCAGGTAGGCACCGGCGTCTGCATATCATTCGCCCCCTGTCTTGACTCATGAATATGTTTGAGTTTATTAGGTGCTCTTGCAGTCGGTTTGCAACAGGTTCGCTACTAAGCCTCCATTTCTTCCATCCCGCGCCGACCTTGATCTCATGTTGATTTGTATGTCCCCTCGACGCTTCCCGGTGCTTTACTTCGTCAACGAGATCCTGGACGCGCTTCGCTACTGTGATCCCGTTTTGCCATGAGCCAGGTACACGGAGACATTCCCCTCAGAAAATGCTCCTACTGCGATCGCCCCCAAAGCGAGGACGTAAAGCTCAAGCGGTGCACTCGGTGTCAAAGGACGATCTACTGTAACAGGAAGTGTCAGGCGGCCGCATGGCCGATCCACATGTAAGCACAATCTCTTCGAGCCAGAAATGTCACTGACGCAAAGTCGTCATCCTATGCCTTCTCATGGACTGATTCATGGATATCAGGAACTTCTGTCGTGCCGTGGACAGAAATGTGGAGGGCTTGGGGTCCGATCTCATGTCTGCCCGGGCATTGGGCTTCAGGACTACAACCATGCGCTCACCGACTACAGAGACGCGCACAGATGGGCGTTGCAAGCCTTGGTGACAGCTCACGTTTTCCTCAGCGGGGGCCCGGAGTTTATGAAACGCCCGCCGAAAATGATCCAACTTCAACTGCAAAGTGCCACTCACCGACACTCGTCGTCGAATCCCGGGAACACATTCACGCTCTATGGCCTCCGGTTCCTCGCCATCGACGAGTTCAAGAAGAGGCCGGGGGTACCGTAGCCTTGGAGGCGACCGCTAAATTACGGCAGGAGGCGGTGCAGGCATGGAACTGTGTCCCTACGTTCGACTCCGTCATCCCGATGCTCGTCATCGTCCTGCCTGTGGGCACGGACAACCGAGTGGCTCAGGGACAGGTGGGCGCCTCGTCTGCGCTGAGTCTTCTCCCGTTATATCGCCCCATCTACGACCCCTCCATGGAAACGCACATGCGTGCTGTGTTCCAAGACATCGTCACCTTGTGCATTAGGACGATGAATGCTGGACTGCCTCTCAGAGGCCATGGAAAACACGGTGGAGGCATCATGTTGCCCGGACGCTTCGTCCGTTCTCACAAGCTGTGGACGTGGCAGCCGCTCTTCACCAATTGGGGGCAATACCTTGCTGGTCCGCGAGGCCTGAAAGAGCTGGATGCGATCATCGCTGGCATGGACTCTGGCGAAACTCCTGCAGGTGTCGTCAGCTTCGTTGACCAGATGTTGGAACTTGGGCCGCCCCGGATGAGGCATACAGCGAGTGAGTCTACCTTCTATATTGTCGCAACGAAGGCACGCCGAGACGCTTCGTCCAATTGTAGCGTTCAAGTCTCAGCCTACTCGTATGTACGTGTGTACGATAGCCACATGAAAGACCCTACTCCACTCCGCGGTGACGCGAGACCTGACAGTACTCGACCGAATCACGGTGCGACTCGATACCGGGGAATGAAGGCTGCACGAGAGAGACGCTATGGTCATATCGACTCTTCTTTGAGCCGCAGCGGAAGCTGCTTCGAGGGGATAGATTGACGGGCATGCATATGCGGAGACTCGATCCGTGATCGTGCTTTTGTCGATGCTGATGAGAGTGTGGCTTCGTGGCCTGGCCTTTGAAACAGGTTGCTAGAGTACGCACCGAGGTACTTCGATCTGTCAACCTTCTCGGCTGGACAGATGAAGACGGCGCTGCAGCGCGTGAACGAGCGGATGCACGCGCTCAAGGCAGGCGGTAGTGCGTCGAACGGCGGTGATAGTCCTGCAGTCGGCAAGCCTTCCGGCGACAAGAAGAAGAAGAGACAGAAGGTCAATCCTGCCGACTCGGACAATCTCTCGGAAAACGTTCTGTCCTTATGATCGCGTTTGCCAAGAAGAACACGAAAGGAGACGCCAAATCTGTTGACAACATTACCGAATCTATGGATCACCTTCAACTCGATCGCAGGACGCTGAGTGGGTAGCTGGTCCTTGAACATTTAGCGTCAACCGTGTCCTTGTACCCAACAAATCAGTGCATGCTGAACACATACATTGGTTAGGGGACCGTCGAGGACAGAGATCCGTTCAAATGGACCGATTTCAAGATCTTGCCAATGCTGACATGGAAGTACCGGCGCGTCGCACGTCACACAATAACAAGTCTGTTTGAATATTGTATATTTTTAGGAGCATAGAACAGGTGCAACAGCGAGTCTCTGCCCATTCAAGGGAGGGCGCGGGGTAAAACCTAGCCTTCCTTAGGTCGTCGTAGATAACATACGTCCGCCCTGCCTTTGTGGCTGGAAGTGCAGGAGTGTCGCTGCCGGTTGCCCCAGCAGCGACCAAAACTCCCCCCGGGACGTGAGTCCCACCAACGCCCGAGACTCGCTGCGCGTGCCTGTCCCGTAAGTAAAGGGACTACGGCCACGGCCCACTGTGAATGCGATATACAACGCAGGAAGCAACGAGTCGCAAATGAACGCGAAAAACACAGCGCACGAAACCACGAACTAAGACGATAAGGAAGCACACACAACGAAATTCCAGGGAAGATCTTGATCGACTTGTCGCGCAGCGGGCTTTGTATATAAGCTTGAACGACCGTTTGGGTCTACCGCGTTGGCGGCGCTGAGTCGCCTAAGATCTTCCTAGAGCACGCGTCGAGGGTCGCCAGCAGGTAGGAGATCGCCCAAGCAGGAGCAAGTGTCCTCCACGCAAGTATCAGTAGACATGGGCGCAGCGCTCGAGGACAAGCGTCGCAGAGATCAGACATAGACAGAGGACGAAGACGAGGAGCCAGCCATCCAGCCACACCAAATACCAAGGTAAAGCCAACCACTGCCCCGATCTTGCTCGGCTCTGAGTGGATGATTGGACGACCGTTTGGTTGGCGGCGTCGAGTTGACTGAGGTCTGCCTAGGGGAAGCCAGTAGAGTCGCCAGCACCGAGGATAGTGTTAACAGTGTCGGGTACCGCAGTCTCCACAGTTGTCGAAGGCAAAGCTCACAGAGACGAGACACAAACCACAGCCAAAGACGTACGAAGCGGAAGACAAGCGAGCACTCAGCGCCGCCAAAGACAGATACGAAGCTAACCACCGCGTGAGCTGTTGGTGAACCTTGAGTGTAAGCTTGAGTGACCGTTAGGGTCAACCGCGTTGGCGGCGTCGAGTCGAGTTACCCAAGGTGTTGCCTGGGGGACGAACCAGAGCCGCCAGGCACTAGAAGGTGATCACCGGGATCGCCAGCGACCAGGACGTCGCCAAAGCCGGAGTGGACGTAAGCGTCGAAGAGGTCGCCACAGTGGTCCAGTACAAGTGTTCCAGAGATCAGAAGTAGACCACGGCCAGAGGACGTACCAAGCGGAAGACAAGCAAGTACTGAACCACCGAGGTACCACAAAAGACGAAGGCGAAGCGGAGTGTAAGTTTGAATGACCGTTTGGGTCTACCGCGTTGGCGGCGTCGAGTTGCCTGAGGTCTGCCTAGGGGACGCCACGAGAGTCACCAGGACAAGTAGGGCAACGTCGACGGAGGAGTCGCACAAGTTATTGGTCTTGATGATGTCAGATACGCCGTCACAGTAGTTGGGGGGAAGCATCGTGGAGCACAGACGTAGATGAGGGCCAGAGGACGTACCAAGCGGAAGGCAAGAACCACCAAACCACCGGGACCGCCAAAGCCGAAGACGAAGCCAAGCACAGCAGGGACAGAGATCCTAGATGTCAGCCACCACAGTGAGAGTATCCTGAGATCGAGTAAGCAGATACAGACGGTGAGCGGCGATGTCGACCCCGAGTCTTCTGTGGTTGGTGGTTGTGGCTTGTCGCGCGTCGTTGAGAGGTGGCGACTCGGAGCTTGGCTGACGATGTTGAAGGATGATGAGCGAGGAGGCGAGCATTGAGTGGCGGGACCGGAAACCTGTGCAGGGGAAGAGGGTAAGATGCATTGGCGGTTTAAACAGGCGGTTGCGGTTGAAGTAGGTTGGAGGGAGAGGCGCGCAGGTCAGCCGCACTTGAAACTCCGCGGAGCGCGGCGGACAATCGTCGTCCCAAAAAGGCAGGTCACTTACCATTCTCGGCGAACCTCTAGTCACGTGTGCCTATCGCTGCCAAACCGCCACAAAACGGGTCGACGCTGAGGTCGTCGTTGCGGCTGGAGGTGTGCTTTCAGCAAGAACGCTGAGGAGGAAGATCGAGGGTGTGACGCACGACAGCGACTGCGACGGGATGTTTCGGGACATAAAGCGATTACTGGCTGGGAAAGGGGGGACCCACAACGTTTGAGGCTTATCAACCCTCCAACGATCGCGCCTCCTGCGGGCGAGCCGTCAATTCCGGATCCGGAGGAGTGGGCACGCATCATATATGTGACGAACGTAAGCCCATATTCATTATTGCTTCTGATTACCCATCCCGCATCTGATACTTGTACTCGTATGGAGCACCGCCGGGGACACGCCTAAAGAGTCGAGGATTGGTTGCTCCCCATAGCCACGCCGAGCAGTTTGACATAACCCGGCGTGCCCAGCCCAGTGATCTAGACACACATCCGTCAACACCGCTGACCGCGTTCTCTCCACAGAACCAAGTGACCGAGACTGTGGTACGTACGGCGTCCCAACTAGGCATCGCCGGGAAGCCCTCCGTTGTTCAACGACATCACCGTGGGGAGCAACGTCGGGTACGGTGATGTCGTTGAACACCCCCGCCTCCGCCGCCATCCTGTACAGCAGCGGATTGAGGAAGCCCAGCGGCAGCTTGCCCGCGTTCAGCGGCTGGTCGTTGACAAGCGCGACCAGGCTCGCGGACATCGCGCTCGACGCGCTCGTCCCGAAGATCGGGAGGCGCTGGCCCGCGGCGACAATCTCGACGTCCCGGCCCTGCATCGCGACGTTGGGGAACGCGCGGCGGTGGTGTTGAACCTGGCCGCAAGCGAGCCTGGGTCGGAGGCGTTGGCAGTGATGTTGAGCGCGTTGAGGTAGTTGACAGCTGCGACGGACTGGTAGTCGGGCTGCGGGAAGATGTTGGAGAACCTGCCGGAGGAGAAGATCGCGGCGGTCTCGGGGCTGACGCCTTCTGTGCTCCCGACCGAGGTCACGCTGCGAGAGTAGAGCTTCCTGAGTGTGCAGCCTACAGTAAAATTGGAACAATGACTCACAAGGGGTATGTGGCGGGGAACACTGGGATGAACAAGCCATCGTCGCCTCACATGTCGTTCGCCCGGATACCCGCGACGCCGCCGCCATCGCCCGAGGCAAACAGGACACTCGTATCCCGCGTCCCGAGCTGCACAAAGGAGAAGCACAGAGCCCTGTCACAGCACAATGTGTCAATGAGTCCGGAACGAGATGAGAAGGGGAGATACAGCGTGCTCACTCTGCGACCTCCGGCAGAACAGCGCTCATCCACACCAAAGCTCGTCGTGAGCACCGGGGACGGGGTGTCCTGCTTGAGGAGGAAGCTGACAAGGTCCGTGATGGACTGGAAGATGTCGTTCGAGTCCGAGCCCCCGGCGGAAATGAACTGCACGGGGACGTTCGTCGCGAGCCCGACGATGGTGCATTGGACGTCGAGGCACCGCAATTAGAGGAGATTGTTAGTTTCCGCATCGCGAGAGTTAGTCGTACAGAGAAGAACATACGGCTCCTAGGCTCCCGGTCCTGGTCGTCGGTCGTCCACTGTCTACGCTCTCGGCACGGAATGTTCCGTTTCGCATGTTTCATCTTGTGAGTTGCAGGAAGGGCTGTACAACACGGCGCGAGTCAGATCCAGAGCTTGAGGGGAACGGCGGGAGAAGGTATGTGTTCTATTCCATAGCGGTGTCTGGAGGCCCCAAAAACCATGCCACGCGAGTTTACTGATCGGAGTGGGCGCTTGTTACCCGACCCGTCTCGCTTGCAGTAGTCGGCAGTTGGACGTGGCTCTGGAACGTAATCTGCATGCCATGAGCCCGGGCACCGAGCTGTCATGGTGTAATCTCATCTTCAAAGGCCATGCTGTATCCTCGTGCTGGCGTCGTGTTGCAATGTACTACCTGTCGAGTTCCCGCACTCTCAACTCCCGCCATAGCCTCCGAGTCCCCTCGCCCAAACCGCTTCAACTGCGCCAATGAATAGCAACGACTTCCCCACGTATTCCGTGGTCTTGCCCATCATGTTGTGCAACTACTGCGGGAAAAAGTGGGATAAAGAGAAGCCAAAGCGATGCGTAGGGTGCAGAGTTGCCCTGTGTTGCAACAAGACGTGTCAAAGAGCTGCATGGCCTATGCATAGGTGAGTGCCAGTCAACAGCCTGTACTCTACGCTCATGCTCAGTGCTCACTGCACGCTTACTGATCCTTGGCAGGACGATGTGCCTACGAGCTCCAAACATTCAGGCCAGGATCCATTATAATGATCTTGGATACTCGACGCCTATCTCCCTGTCGAACGCTCTCATTGAGTGGCGAAAGGTAAACCACGGGTCACTCGGCGCCATCGTCGATACCGTCATCAGGCTGCACGGAGGAGCCGACGCTGTCGCAGGCTCAAGCAGTCAGCGAGCACTGGTGTGCACGGTGGCAGCAACCCGGAACACTGGGCAATGCTCGGACCCTTCCCGAGCGTTCCAGGTTCTCCACATGGAATTCTACAAGAAAGGCATGTTCTGTGCGGCCTATGTCGTAGATACCCACCGTGCTTTGACGCAGTCCGTGGAGTTGCTGACGAATGTTATTGCATTCGGGGTCGTCGTTCGGTATCCGCGACCCCCTTCGCGCGCGGAGCCCGAGCGTGGCCATTACGTGTATGCGAGGTCTTGGAGGTTCCAGTCCCTACCAGTCGACTGGGAGTCGTTAGGCAACCGGAATAGCGAAACGCATCCAAACACGGAGCTGAACGCGCTGGAGATGCTGACGTCGACGCTCGAGGATCTGCTTTGGGGCTCAGGGTTAGCCGGTCCAATTCGTTAACAGAGACAAGAAGTTGACTCGTCCTATTACAGAACCTCGCGACCTGAGGCCTGAGGGCCGACTCCCATTATTTCCTGCCCAATCGTTTCCAAGCCTCGAATATTTCGAAGAATTGTACCAATAGGACAGCGTATCCGTATGTTCAGTTTTTGACTTCAACTCATGTCTACCAGAATGACAATGCGCAGTACTTTCCCGGCTAGTCACCCTGAACATTGTTCCGAGTTTATTGATCCCGTTATAGACATCCCCTATTCAAAACGGGTTCGCTCACTGGCGCCCGGACTGGATCCCTCTCCTCTACCGTGCTCGGTCCACAGCCTCCGCCGGGCTGTTTCGCAATTCCACCTTACATGCCGACCCGCGAGTTCGAATTCAAAGTCTCTGTTCCCAAAAAGGCTACATCATGTCCAGGCCAAACCACTATTAAAGCCACGGAGGAAAAACCGCACAAGCCCATCATCTCTCATCGAGGCTCCATCTCTCTCCGTGCACACTCCACCAGCCCGCTCAAAGCAGCACAATGAACAGCACTTCTGCCCGCGATCAGGCCAGCCGTAAAGAAGTCACGGAGCCCGGAATACCCCTCTACGTCACCCGGAATGACGTCGAGCACACGATGTTCGTCTCCGCCAACGGGACCGTCCACTACACCGTCAACACCACCAAACCGCACACGCGCGGCCAGCAAATTACGCGCGTCACCCGGCCTCCGGGCGCGGACATGGGCGACGACTCGACGCTCGCCGAGATCCAGTGGGGCCATGGCACCGTCGGGAAGCACAGCGTCGTGCGGAGCCACATCTTAGACGGACGCCCGATGTCGATCCTGGTGCGCCACTTCCTCTGGAAGCTCGGCAGCTACTGCTCGCAGTGAGTCTATTTTGGTGTGGAAAGTGCGTGTGTGTGTGTGCTGACCCGGCGCGGGAAGGACGCGGTATTTCCGGGGGACCGACGACGAGAACTACAGGTGGAAGGTGGACAGGGACAGCGATAACTACGTCGTGCGTGCGCCTGCCCTCTATCCTCTCGTATGATCCGCTGACATGTACGCCGTCCATGGTCAGCTCACACATTGCGATACCGGCCGCGAAATCGCGCGGTTCGTGCTAGAGTACGTGCAGGAGGGCGTCCTCCGTGGCCACAAGTTCTGGTGCCTCCTTATCCAACCGACCGCGCTCGACATCGACTTGATCGTCCTCACGTTCCTCATCGTGGAGAAGAAACGGCGGGATAGCGTCACGGCGGACTGGATGAAGGACCACTACTGCGACGAAGAGCAGAGCTCTGAAGGCGGCTGCGAGACGGAGATGTCGGGCGGTTTGTTGTAGTTGCATTGGGTTGCGCCAGCTGGCCCAGTGTCGCTCTCTGCTGTCTGGATTTTGTGTGATGTCTTGGAGTCTGGCGTGCCGCCGCTGTGTCTTCTGGACACTATCTGTCCTGTCCGGCATGGGTGTATTATTGTTCTGTATTGCTCGCGGACACTGTGAACTGTGATGCCTGTCAGTCCGGAGTGGCTCCCAATGAAGAGATTTGAAACCAAATTGGCGAACAGCGTGAAGCCAAGGAGTGCGAAAGGAAACCCTACGTCTGGAACACACCAGGATAGCTTCGCGCAGTGATACAATTCTCCGTGGAATACGATACACCCAGCAAGTCCTATGTCTACAACAAGTTAGATAGTTTGCTTTTGATTGCTTACACCTCTATGCTGTCGGCGCAGCAGTCGCCTCAGCAGCTTTGCTCTTGCCGAACGTGGGCTCGATCTTCCGGCTGCCGTCCATGAACACCTTGATGTTGTCGTCGGTCACGGCCGCTCTCCGCTGTACACGAGCGTGAGTGTATGTTCGTAAAATCCGAAAGAACACGTATCGCACGCACGTCCTGGAAATCCTTCACAAAGTCCTGGAGGACCTTTATGCACCTCGCCTTGAGCTCGCCCGTAAGCAGGTTACCGGCGCGGTACTCCTACATTCCCCAGGTTCAACTCGCGAACGCTCATAAGGCGAGACTGAAGCAGCACGTACCTCCCCCATCTTCTTCAGCTCCTCGTCATCATCCAGGAAGAATCCGAGGTACTGGTACGCGACATCCACGTCCGGATTCCCGCCCAGCCGCCTGTGCTCCTCGACGGTCTCCTGCCCGCCCGAGAAGCCGTGCTTGTTGATCTTGTTCTTGATCTGGGCCGGGGTGTCGTTCATGAATATGCTCGAGTTTGCGTCCGACGCGCTCATCTTCGTCTGCGGGCCCTGCAGCGCGGGGAAGAACTTGGCGTGGAGCAGCGCGGGCTTGGGGTACTTGAGCTTGACGGCGACGTCGCGCGTGAGCCGGAAGTACGGGTCCTGGTCGATCGCGCACGGGATGAGGCAGGGGATGTTGGACGCGGAGCCGAAGATCTGGGGGAAGGAGTTGGAGAAGGAGGGCGCGGCTTGGATGGACGCGAAGTGGATTTTGCCGATGTTGTCGCTGTATGCGGTACGGGATATGTGGCAGGTTATCTAGTTAGCCGGATGCACAGCGCAGAGGCAGGACGAGCGCCATGACTCATGAGGGAGAAGAAGCAGGGGAGGGACGTACGAGTCGTTGAACCCGAAGGTCGCCTTCGCCTGGTTGATCGTGATCTGGCGCGAGATTTTGGAGACGTTGCGGTAGAAGGCCCCGCCGACAAAGTCGTAGTCGCTGAAGATGAACGTCTTGTCGAGCTTGAAGCCGACGGCGATGATGTCCCGCGCGTTCCGCCTCGCGAACTCGTACGTCTGCTCGACCTTGAGCTCGTGCTTGAACAGGAACTTCTCGTCGTCCGTCAGCTGCACGACCAGCGGGACATCGAAGACTTCCTGCAGCCACCTTGATTTCCCCCCAACATTCAGCACATGTCCCAGCCCCGGGTAGAACACCAAAGAGACCGAGATGAGCACTCACTTTGTGAACACGAACGGAATCATATGCCCCAAGTGCATCGAGTCACTGCTCGGCCCCCGCCCCGTATACAAAAAGAACGGCTTGCCCTGCTCATACCGATCCAGGATCGCGTTGAGGTCCCGATGGGAGAAAAACATGCCCCGACGGAGGAAGAGGTGCGGCCTGTGGCCCGTGAGCCTCTCGAAGCGTTCGAGTAGCTCCGGCTCGATCCTCCGCGTGCCAAACTGCACGATGAGTTTGTCATAGTCGATCGCTTGCTGCTTGCCGTCCTCCGATACGCCGCCCTGGACGTCCCAGGGCGTGACGACCTGCCCATGCGCTTCCGTCGTCTCGGGAGGCGCGCCATCTGCTTGCTCAGGGTGTGGGGGGACGGTCGAGGGTCCCTTGGCTGGCTCGGGAGACATGGTGATGGGAGTAAAAGAGTGCTAGGACGCCAGCGAAGATGACTCGGACGCAGATGATGATTCCTCGGAGGAAAGCCTGTGCATGATCGCTCTGGTTATCTCTCCCACTCATCTCTCCTCCGCAAAAAGATCGAGCAGCATCGGCGCTCCCGTACGTCTCCCCACCGCTACAACTCGTTCTCCTCGTCGCACGAAGCCCACACAAGCACAACGAGATAATGATACTTTGTATTGGCGAACGAATTGTAACTGCTAATTGTATTGATGTATAAGTACAGATTGCTACACCGGAAGTCAATAAGGAGTCTGCTATGTACGTGAGTATGAGGATCGTATAGTATGTGCCGCCGAAAGAGAGCGTGCGAGGGTACCAACGAAGAGATCAGCGTCAAAAGCCGTCCATGATTTTCTAATCGCTGCGCCCCAGGCCCCCCTCCGCCAACCCACCAAATCGTTGCACCGTTGGGCAACATACATCGCCAATGATTATTAAAGACACGACGTGGGTGGAGAGGGAGGGCGCGCCGATGACAACTCTGCGTCGTCGTCAACGGTGGGAACGATCACGGCTTGCGGAATTCGACAAGCACGGTGTAGATCGTGTTGAACGCAGTATAGATCTCTTCGCGGACCTGAACGGCCGGCGGCGAGACGAGGTCAGCATGCGTGTACGTATACGGCAATGATTCGTGTACATCTCCGGAGGCTGCGTCCGGAGAAGACAAACGGCATAAGGTGGAATGAAAATTTACCTTTGCACCAGTCAACACAATCTTGCCGGACACGAAGATCAAAAGTACAACCTTCGGCTTGATCATGCGGTAGATCAGACCAGGGAAAAGCTTAAAAGACGCTCACTTAGCAATGGCGATGGCAGATGCGAAAGGGAAACCGAACGCACCTCAGGCTCATACGAACTGAACTGTCCGTGGCTGTACGCAAGACCCTCGAGACGAATAGGGAACTTGACGTCGCACGAGCCGACGATGTTCTGGATCTTGAACTCGGAGAACTTTGCGTCGAACCCGAGCTTTTGGACGATACGCGCGTACTTGCGCGAAGCAAGCCGCGAGTCGTCCTCGGACTTTGCGCCGGTGACGACCATCTTGCCCGACGCAAAAATGAGCGCAGTCGTCTTCGGGTCGCGGATACGCATGATAACGGCCGCAAAACGCTGTAGGAATAGCACAACGGAGGGAAGTCCGAAGGCTACAGGTCAGAAACGAAGATGCTAACCTTGGGGTTGTACTCCGCGTTCCTGGCATGGAGCGCAATTGTCTTCAGATCCAACCGGCAGTCCAGGTTGACCGTCGCCACAATGTTCTGAAGGGTTGGTACGATGCCGTCGACCGCGGTGATGTGTTGCTGCTCAAGGGTGAGCGGTGCAGGGGTGGCAGGAATGGTGGAGGGTGGAGATGAGGGACCAGCCACTGCGTTGGTCTGAGTGGCGTTCGCGGCGGTGGGGGATTGAGACGTGGACTGATGCTGCTGCTGCGACTGAGCAGGTTGGGAAGTCTGAGTCGGCTGAGGTTGAGAAGGGTAGACAGGAGCGGGACCAGGGAGGGCGAGACCCGACGGTCCAGGTAGGTAGGGGTTGGAGGGGAACGGGAGCGCGAGACCGGCATTGGTCTGCTGTGGCTGTTGCGGCTGTGGTTGGGACTGTTGGTACGGTTGCGGCTGGCCCTGCTGGTACTGCTGTGTTTGCGCGGGATGTGCAGAGCGACCGAAGCCGACCTGGCGGGACTGGAGAGCGAAGGACATGGTGGTAAGCAGTAGACCAGCGAATTTCTAACCGTGGGAAAATGCGGTGCGGGGAGAGGGGAGCGAGCCGGCAGCATCTCCCCGTTCTTATATATCCCCCAATTCAGTCTCCGCTCCATCCCCCGATCATTTATAATCACTTCCGGCTCTCGATCAATCCTTATCATGACTCATCACCTCGGTCCTTGCAACGTCCCCCACGCGGTCCTCGTTGCTTCATCTGTTGCGCTCCGCCGTGTCGACGACATTCGGGCATTTGGAACCAACTTTCGCTCGTTCTTCTCGCTATCTGAGCTCGGTGCGTTCTCGTCACGACTGCGGAGGGGCTGTTGGGTGGGTGGAGCGGGAGCAGTTGATTGTGCGACGACGGGCGCTGGGTTGACGACAATGGGCTTCTGGACGCCGTTCGCTATCAGCGCTCCCGTCTTCTGCCAAATTTTCCTCCCAAAGGAGGTGTTGTGGCTCCCAGCCCTCGTTCTTTTCCCTGTCGTATGTGCTCCTCCCTTTGTCCCTCGGTCGCCTCCAGTCGAGCGCCAATCCGCCATTGTGTGGTCTGGAGCGCGCGGTGGAGAGAAAGCATGCCGGTCCGTGTAAAATTACTACTACTAAGTACAGCAGAATACACCATTAGATAGTGCTATAAAGTTATCCATGCAAACCCTGCACGTTCGACTCGGAAGGGCAAAAGAAAGAGAGCTGCGAACGAACAATGGCGGTACGCGTCCACGACGCTCAATCAAACTCAAACGCGCCCCCAGCCTCCTCGGCGACCGAGACATGTCGCAGTAGCGGATCCAATGATGCCAACTCGTCCTTGATGCCTGCTCGCGCGCAATCGTCCAGCTCTTTCAGCAGTATCGCGATCAGCTTCTGCATCGCGCGTTGACAGATTGCGGCGCGGATGGTGAAGATACGGACGCAGATGAGACAGATGCACGAATGAATGGATGGAAGCTGTGGTGATCCACGCACCTTGAGTTTATGGTCGATTTGCCGTACGGTGTCTCCTAGCGTGGATGTCCAGCTCGGCGGCGGGCTCCCCGGGCCACCTCCGTATAATGAGTTCGGTCCACCGGACGCATGGGCAATCCCCCAAAGGCTGCTGTCGCTATCGTTTATGGACGTTGACTCCGCACCCGAGAACAGATAGGATACACCTGGATGGGGGGATAGAAGTCCAAGCGGACCCATCATGCTGTGGCCCGCATGAGAGAATGGCGAGGGACCGAGGACTTTGGAGATCTTGTTGTAAAGTTCGGAAAGGACGTCGAGGAGGGATAGAAGGGTCTGATGGTAATCGAGGGGGAAAGGCTGTTCGGGCGCACTCAGCCACGCTCTGGGTCCGAGGTAGCAGGGAAGGACGTACAACGTGGGGAAGAGACATATATGTCTCAGAAGGATCGGTATAGGTCAGGGCGTAATCCGCGCCTGGTAGACGTTTGGAGCTGTTCTTCGCCCTAAATATTCGTTGCTAGATGTATGCACGAGCTGTAGCGAGGGTGCATGAGTTACAGGAGTAGAAGTGGGACGTACAATACGAGGTTTATCAGCGTCCTCTTTCAACAACTCGTACTCAGTCAAAACATTCGAGAGTCCCCGAAGGAGGTCTTGAGGCTCTTTAACATCGAACTGGTTCGCTAACGCCATGCCGAGAACGGCGAACCGGTATGTCCTGAACTAGGGTTGTCCACACGCGCACGACCCGCAGAGAGGGACAAGCACTTACCGCTGCTTCATGGCCGCGTTGGTGAACGCCCTGTCCAGCTCTACACGGGTAATCATGATGGTATGGAACCAGTGACTCCGCCTGGGGATGCATGCGCGGTATGTGGTCGGAAGACGTCTCGTAATGCGGGATAACATGGGCAACGCACCCTTCGTGGACATTGCGCAAGTAGGTCAAAGTGATGATCCTCTTCTTGACCAACTCCCTCAGGAACTCCACCGACGTGCCTTGGGGAATGCTTCCGTTGGTCTGGATGGATGCACCGCCAGCCGAGGTCATACCATCGCTGTACAGGGACTGGACGTCCCACTCGCGTGGTGGCATGGTCGCTGTCGTCGGCGTGGATGCTCCGGCTGGATACGGGAGGCCTGGGGTGGCCGTAGCAGGCCCCGGGGGGAAGGACGAGGGGGGCGCGCCGGCGGCGGCAGCGTTGCCGGCCACCTTGAAGCCACTGAGGAGGTTCTGTGCGGAGGACTTGCGCCGCATAGTTGGACGGGGGGCCTCCGAGATGGGCGCCATGGGCATGACAGAGTTGAATGTGGCCATGGCTGATGGCCTCTGGAGTGCGTGGAAACCTCGCAAGGCGGGCGAAATGATGGGGACAGTGTCAGAAGCAGTCTGCAAACGGCCTTGTGGGATGCCCGCTTGCAGTTCTGCTCCAAGTCACCGGCAACAAACCCCGTTTACTCGATCTAGTTCACGTATATATTACTCGACAAGGGCTGATAAACGCAGCGATCTTAACAAGCTTTATATAATCTAATCAGCGATCGCGTGTTCGCGTCTGCCATCCCCGACCTCGTCCCTCCTCGTCCTCGCTGTACGATAGAGCTAGCGCACCATGGCCGACATCCAAGCCGTCGCGAAACAGTTCACTGACTTCTACTACTCCACATTCGACTCGAATCGCAGCAATCTCCAGAGCCTCTATGTGCGTCCTCCATCGCCCCTCCGGGCGTGCCAGCCTGTACACACCCTCTGATTCGCGCTGTGCCCTCCAAACAGCGCGATGTGTCCATGCTGACCTGGGAGGGCACTCAAATCCTGGGCGCGACCAACATCGCCGAGAAGCTGACGGTGAGCTCTTTGTCCGATGACCCGTCCAAATTTCCTAAGCCGCCGAAACGGTTTTCTAGTCTCTACCATTCCAGAAGGTACAGCACAAGGTGACCACTCTCGACGCCCAGCCCTCTTCGCCCAGCGTTGCGAGCCTGATCGTCAGCGTGACGGGCCTCCTCCTCGTACGTCGCATATCCCGAGTTCCGCGGCCGCTCTGACCGCCCCGTCATCGTTTTCCTCCAGGTCGACGACAGTGAGAACCCGCTGCAGTACAGCCAGGTCTTCCAACTTATACCAGACGGCTCCAGCTACTATGTGTGAGTGTCCGCCCCGTCCCTCCCTGCCCAGACATGTCTTCCACTACGTTCCCTGCACCGAGTCTAACGTGCGTGTCCAGGTACAATGACATCTTCCGCCTCAACTACGGCGCGTAATACGACAGGCGAACTCTGTTCGCGATCGGGCGTCCGGAAGCGGGCACGACATTAACGTAACGAGAGAAGAAGCAGTCTCGCTTGGTGTAGACGATAGGCAGCATGTTCAGGGGAGCAGTTGTACCTCATACTTTGTCATCCATAATCCCATCCGCGGTCCTCTCACCCCGCCCTCGCGTCCTCCACGCCCGCACGACCTGTATTCGGAACGTGTTGACCTCCGCTCTCGCTCGGGGCCGCACACCGTGGCCCGACGCGTGACCTGGGTAGGCAGGCGCTTCGGCAGTCTTGCAAGTCTTTTCCACCGCCTCTTCCGCATGAGCGTCCTCGGGCCTCATGCGGCACCGCTGCCTCCCAGAATATAAACGGCCTGCGGTCTGTTAACGCACACTGCCAACAGTTACGTGGCCGTTGCACACATCTGACCCACGCGCGTTACCCGACTCGCGCCGCTTTGAGTACTTACTATTACTTCCGGGAACCCACCTGCAGAACACCACACTCGACTCACGCGCGCGCGGAGCTGCATGCCCGGCCTGAACGCGTGGTTGCAGCGCGTTCTGCCACGCGCCGGGCCCGGCACAAGTATAAAAGCCTCGAAGGGCCCTCGAGCACCCGCCCAAAGCATATCCGCGCCCTTCAACATCAAGATGACCGCTCCCCAGGACACGAATTTGACGGAGACGCGCGCGGTGACGGTCTTCTGCGCGTCGTCGACGGGGACGGACGTCGCGTTTGCGAACGCAGCCAAGTGTGCGTGCTGCTCTTACCACTCGCTCTCCGTGCGCGACGATCCGCATGCGCGAGAGGGTTTGTGCGTTTTGGTAGATCAGGCTGACGCGATGGATGCCCGGGCGCAGCACTAGGAAGAGCCCTTGCGGCGGCGGGACGGCCGCTCGTCTATGGAGGAGGATCGGCGGGGACTATGGGTGACGTCTCGGGCGCGGTCCTGGACGCGGGAGGGGATGTTACGGGGATCGTGCCGTACGCGATGGTCGCCGCGGGCGGGGAGGTCGACAAGGGCGTTCGGACGTCCCATGTGCAGCTGAAGGAGAAGGGGAGAGAAAAGGTGAGTTTGTAGCGTCTATGGCTGGCGGAGCGTCTGACGAGAGCGTTTGCGGCGCGTCTTTCCAAGGCGGAAGTCGTAAGTACTTAATGTCCTTGCTATAGCGGAAAGAAAAGAGATGCTAAAGCTCGTTATTGCAAGATTGTCGTGAACTCGATGCATGAACGGAAGGCGGAGATGGCGAAGCGCTCTTCCGCCTTCATTGGTCTTCCTGGAGGGTTTGGGACCTTTGAAGAGGTATACTGCTTCGGTTGGGATACATAAATTACTTGCGTTGATCTGGCATGCTGCTCGTAGGTCCTCGAAGTGGTCTGTTGGTCGCAGATCGGGCTTCACCGCAAACGTACGATCCCAATACTGAAACTCGCCCGCAAAATCATGCTAACCGGGACGCCATCCTAATTTTTCAGCCGTCATCATTCTGAATGTTCTCGGCTACTGGAACCCGTTACGCGACCTCGTTCGGAACGGCATCAAGAGCGGCTTCATCCCGGAAAACAACGAGAAGCTCATCCGCTTCGTCGACGGACCGGAGGACCACGCCGAGCACCAGAGCTTCGACTGGGGCAAGGCCGCCATCGACGCACTTGATTCATGGGAAAGCATCGCGGCCAGCCACTTCTACAACTGGCACCTGCGCAAGGACGGCAAGACGGAGGTCGACGTCTTGGGCGCGACGTAATGTAACGATCCATCATTGGCTGAGACGGTATTTACATAGATGCGATAATAGAAGCGTGTACAGGAGGGTAATATCGAGGCATGGACGGTAACAAGCGTACTGGACAATGTATGGAAAACGTGTTGTCCAACCTACTCCCAACCTTCCTCGCCGGTCCTCCGGCCGCGGAAGTTGCACTCGACCAGCAGAGGGACGACGGAATCCTCAGGGTCCGAAAAGAAGTCCATCAATGCCCAGCCGCGGATCCGGACGTCCTCCTCGGAATCGCCCTTCCCCGTCAGCTTGTCGTGCACCTCAGACTGACCGCCGCTGAGCTTGTCGAGCAGCCACTTGCCCACGCGGCCGTTGACACCCTCAACGCCCAACCCCCATTTTGGCCAGCCGAACCCCCGCGCGACGGTCTGCGGGAAGGCGAGCGGGAAGGAGGCCCCGGAGAAGAAGGTGATGTTGAGGATGGGGTTGGGCGACTGCCCAAGGGGAAGGGGGAGGATCTCGGTCGCAAGTTGCGTCTTCTCGGGTATCGACAGGAAAGAAGGTATGTTGTACCTGCGAGGGATAAGGTCAGCAGCCGTTTCCGTCACAGAGGCTTCATTATCCATGCGCAGTACCAATCGTGTGTCCGCACGACCGTCCCCTTCAGCGTCCAAGTGAAGCCGTTCTTCTCGCTATCGGGCCAGGCGGTCGGGTGTATGCCAAGCCCCTCGAGGCCGTTCTCCCATCCGCTCCCGTCGCCGCCGAACCGGCTGAGCATGACGACCTTGCCGCGGACCTCGCCCAGGTTGGGTATCTTGTTCTCTAGGAACCACATGCCGCGCCCGCCAGGCCCGCCCATGATCTCGTCGTGCACGCACTTCGAGAAATACGGCAAAGCGGTCTTTGCGAAGTCCTCCTGCTTGATGGACATGACGACGGTCTCGCGGCAGCTGAGGGGTGACGTGAGGAAGTCGTGGATGGTGCGGAGGATGTCCTGAAATGGGGTGCGTTGAGGGTATATGCCGTGGTAGGCAATGAGGCGGCCGTCGACAACGGCGAGGCGGATATCGATAACGCGGATACCCGAGTGCAGCTGGGAGTCTAAGGGCGTTGAGATGGACTGGCATTGGGAGATAGGCCAGCCGTGAAAAGCCATTCTGTCAGCAGCAACGTCAACGAAGCTGCTCGAAGTTCGGAAGACTGAATGCTTTGGATACGTACGTGTCATGGGTACCTGCGAGCATGAAAAAGTGGGCCGCTTCCGCGTGTCACACGAAGTAATACATACCTGGCAGAAGGAGAGACGACAGAGGCAGGGAATCCGGCATCTCTGCTAGGAAAGTAGCAAGGTTTCTCTTCGGGAGGACGCTGAGCTTATAATGTCCTTCAGAGATCTGCAAGAATAATCATGTCGAGTTATATTCGTCTTATATCACTTAGAGTAAATGGTGACACTCGCCTTGCTAGTATACATGCGCCATGGGACTTCGGAAGGCACTCCGACGGACTTCCACTTCGACCCCAGTTTCAGAGGTAGTCCTTTATTCGAGGCTCTCATGGAAGCCTCGGTCGTCATCTCGGCCTTCTCTGATGCTAGAGACTGCACTCGAAAGCTCCTCGAGGCCTTTGAGACTGGCGTGGTCGCTGACGCACGCGGTGGGATCGCCAGGTCGGCACTATCCGACAGTGAGCCGGAATTAGAGCACAGGAAGAACCCCAAGTGCTCATCAGTTGTGTTAAACACTGTGAGTTTCATACTCTGCTGCTGAAAGTGTTGGGATATGCCAGTCTCGCTGGAAGGGAGGATGTGGGCTGACTCGGAGTGAGGTTCGAGTTCAACATCTACATTTAGCGCTGGCCGCCTTTCTATACGGCAGTGGCAGTGCCCGGTATGGGCATTTCCAAAAATGGACATGCCACCTCATCCTTCTCCGAGGCTAAGCTTATCATGACCTTATCTTGACCTCAGAGAGCCTGGGACGGTGCTTCGTCCTAATATTGAATAGAGATCGTCTTAGAGTGAGTGCTTGTATCGTAACACGTTCTCCAGTTGTGACCTTATCTTTTCGGTTAACGCAGACAAGGCCGACTAGAGTCCTCCAGTCCGTATAGTCACCTCGCGTACTTTCAAGATCTGGTGGGTCTCCTGTGAAAAAAGTCACTAACTCTTACATTGATTGAGCAGAATCTAACTTGTGAACTTCAGTGCAACAATGCCGCTACTCCTGCCTTTCGATATCGACCTCCTCATTCTTGATGAATGTCGGAAGGACAAAGTCACGCTCGCAGCGTGTTCGCTTGTGTGCCACGCATGGCTTGCTCTAACTCGCTCCCATCTTTTCCGCGACATCACGATCGAAGTGTCACACCAAAGCAACGAGCTCTTGGCACGCTTCGTTGAGCTTCTGCTCTCCTCGACAACCCGGCTTGGAGGCTACGTCCGCACGCTGCGTGTAGTCGGCCGTGACCTGTCCAGCCCGTGGATAAGGTTTCGTAACCCCTACAGCGCCCAGCTCAGGACGGAGTTGTTTTACCCCATAGTGGCCGAACTCCAGAGTCTCCGGACGCTGTCTCTTGTCAACGTCAGGCTTAGCACTGACGATGTCAAGATGGTCGACCTCCTTCATGCAGCGGACGCACGCCGCTCCATAGAGCATCTAGAGATCAACTCGTGCCTGGATTACGAAGACAACGCGATCGGCATGATCAACCTTATTTCCCTCTTCTCTTCCATAAGCACGCTCGTCCTCGATTTGGAGTACTACGGAGGACCGTGTCCCCAATTCCAGTCTCTCCCACCACACAACTACCAGCTTACCATTCGCTCCCTTGTCGTCCGCAGCGTGGTTGAACAGTGGTCATCTGTCCTTTACGAGCATTTCAAGTCTTCTGTCAGCCACTCGGATCTCCATCCGTTCGACTGTATCAACATCTGGCCACATTAGGGTCGGGAGTGGACCCAACTGGCGAGAATAGGCGCCTTTGTGAGCCTCAATGGCCCGGCAGTCCGTGCGCTGCGAATCAACCCCATGCAATTGCTTGTCGTCAAACCCGAAGAAGGTGAGGGACGGTCAACATACTCTGGTCAGTCCCCGCAACTGAACTAACACGACATCGCAGATTTGCGTGGCCATTGGAACGAGATACAGTTCACGTCTTGCGTGAACCTTCGGTCCCTCCTTTTCTCCCTAGACACGACCGGCTTCGCACCACACCAGATACCTGACGCGGTCGGACGGGCCTACGAAGGCATCCTGGAGATCCTCATGGACCCTGGGCTCCCTCCCCTCGAGACGGTCACATTCCACCTTACGGTGCCTTCTTCGTCCCATCCGTCGCTCGTGGCGTTCAATTGGGACTTTATGGACGAGGTTCTCAGCCGCATTCGGACGCTTCGGTCGGTGACGATCGATTTATCCGCAGGAAGCGTCGACCCGACACAGCAGCTCTCTCAACGTCTTCGGACGACAGTCGGCAGGGGCTTGTTGGAGTTTTGTGTAGATGAGGTAGGCGTGTCTCTTGTGTATTCGTTCGCGTGTAGGCTAACTCCATCATTAGGCAGATAGACCATGGTGGGAAGTGCCTGTGTAATCGGCATCTCTTCTACCTTAGATGATGTCATCCTATGTGCGCTACCCTCACAATGACTCGATGGAGCAAATTTCACACAGGCCACGTAGAACGAAGCGTGGTATGTAGAGAAACATGTCTGTATGCTTATCCAAGGTCACCCGAAATGTGTTATCCCCAGAGTTGGTCATATCACGTGTTGGTTCTCGGTGGTATTGTTATAACGATTTTTACGAAGAAAAACAACGGGAGGAGGACTGGCGGTAAGGGAGAAGGAGGGGATGCCACTCCGTCGTCGACAGCGAGATGTTCAATTCAACAACGTGACAGCCAGAGACCGAAGTAAACAGCAGACGGATCCACTCGCCCACTAACCCGAGCGCCTGCTGGAGGTTATTATACGGTTAGTGTGCTAGCTATCTAGCGCTAGCCATGTCGGTCATTTGAACGTCAAAGCACACATGAGACTATGTTCCGAGTTGACAATTTTATATTATTGCGTGTTTTTGTGCCGGACTGCGTGTACACAACGAACTCGGTGATCGTGCACATGCGCCGCCCGGGGGTTTTCTCTTTTCTCCCGACTGACATCGACCTCAACAGACCCTCCATAAACAACCGCGCCAAAGCCTCATCAAAAGCCAATCAGGTCCTCCTGGCGCATCCCTCTCGTTCCACCCCACGGCCCCGGCCGAAGGCAGGGGGTAGGAGAGACGCGCGCGCAACCGTGGACGAGACCTGCGCCAGTCCCACGGGGGCTGGCGAACGCCTGTCGTGCTTGTCCGGTCGTCCTCTGTTGATCCGGTATGGGCGTGAGATACAAACTTAAGACGACGTGCGAGAGCTACTTACCGAGTGCACTGTATGCGGCGCATGACGGAAAGGCATCCGTGCTCGAGGGTGCTATGGACACGACCCCGCTTCAACCGCCTGGAGCGGGAACGGTAGTCGTACGCGCCAGCTCGGCCTTCTGCACCGCAATTGACGGGGTTAGCCAAAGTAGGGAGGTGGGAGTTGAGTAGGCGACTCACCAAGTGTTCCTCCGCGATCGCCACCGTGTGGTACACGGCATAAGCCTGACGCTTGGTGATCGAGGAGGGAGGCTCGAGGGCTCGAGGGCGAAGCGACAGTAGGCGTCGTCCGTATGGGTCGAGGGGTGACCAGACATTGGGGGCTCGGCAGCAGGTCGTCATACAAAAGGAAAGCGAGGTCAAATGCGGGGGCCAGGGACGCGGCGTGTGGACAGATGTCCGACACGCCGTCCCCGACCGGGAGACGTCGAGTCAGGAGGCCGAGTATGGTGGAACAAGAACCGAGGCATGAGAAGGGAACGCTGACGAGTCTTCTTGCAAGTAGGCAGGAAAGGTAGCAGATCTGGGTTTGGTTGTTTTCTAGATGCAGGCGAGCGAGAGAAGATGATGAAGAGCATCGCTAGTGAGCGCTGGTAGTGGAGAGTGGCACTGGCAGATGATGGTTGTGGATGAGGAGATGGCGCTCCGGGGGTGGTTCTTTATACCGTTCACGATGGTGGCTAACCACCCAACCTCCGGTTCCAATTTGGTAGGTGGCCTTCCACATATGGCTAGCATCGGTTGACTTGCAAAGAGCGTGGCTTGCGAGTGGCTTGCGAAGCCCATGTTTGAGAGACGATAGATGACGCAATATGCGGCAGACATTGACGTTCGCATGTTGTGTTCGCCGCCCTCAGACCAGAGGAACCGAATTAAGACGCGATCATAGGCTGAGAAACGGAAGGGGCAGCAGTAAGACGTCGAGGGTGAATGCGTCTACCTCGAAGTACTAGTGGTACGAGCAGAGCAGAGTGGGAGTCTCCAGTTCAACTTCCTGTAAACATACGTAAGAGACCGGAGATTGAGACTGGGGCGGACGACGGGAGCACCAATCTGAATCCCAACGATGCGCAGATTGCACTGTACCATTCAAGTGGGATAGGAATATGATCGAAAGTGGAATGTAACTGGCGGCGAGCAGGTAACTGGCGAGCAGACCGAATCTGCCAGATCATGGCGGCCACGCAAGCGCTTCTTTGCAAACGGATGATTGTTGCTTACCTAATAACCTCAAAGTCCAACAGACCATGTAAAGTACCCTTCCGCGAGGCCTCGACGCAGTTACTCCCTGCAACCGTCATCGCGATGTATACGCTGGATCCTGGGTTAGACTACGGCAGCTGACATGCAAACTGCAGGCCCACCGCGTTGTACTATTAATAGGACAGTCATTGGGCTGCACAATCCCCGTCGTGCTCAATTGCTCAGGTTGCTTCAAGTTCCACACCTCCCTCTCCGCATTCATTTGTATTTCATTTTCTATTGGAGTTCGAAATCCTGGACCCAGCGAACAGCGATGGCACCGTCCCAGCACACATGTATTTGCATCTGGTATCGAGTGCTCGCGCAACCGAGTCCTGGTGGTTGAAAGCTCGAACCCCGACCCTCCGCTGGATAACTTCGCGCCTAATGATATTACTAACAAGTTGGGACATTAACGAGAACAAGTTGCAAGCGCTGCCTCACTTGCTGCAGTCCACAAATATTGTTAGTTCTTTCAAAGTCATCGAAGGTCATATTAGGATGTTAACTGCACTAGCATTGTGCAAGGCCACGGGACACAACCTCGTTCCCGGCCTTGACAAAGTAGTAATCGCCTAGGTGGACGAAGCAGTCAGCACATATAACTCTTGACTACGTTCACGTTCAGGACCGAATACGCACCATACACAATACCGGTCAAGTTGTTGTGAGCGGGATTGTTTACCGTGCCGTTCGAAAGCAAACTTTGCCAGGACGGAGCCCACGCCAGCTGCGTGTTGTCGCGGATGATCTTGATAGCTACATTCGTGTAATACTCCGCCCAGGGGAAGTTGGAGACAGACTTCTCCTGGTCGGCGAGAAGGAAGAGCCCGTTCGCCGCGATCATGGCGGCGGACGAGTCGGCGGGCCGTGGTGGGTCAAGCGGCGCGTTGAAGTCCCTGCGAAAATGCGTAATGTTATGTTCTACCCTGTTTCGCGCCTAGGGATTGGAGCATACCAAGGGACGACGCCATCATCCGGGATGTTTGCGATGAAGTAGTTCGCCATACGGCGAGCAGTCTCAAGGTAGTCCTTCTTTCCCGTATGCTTGTACACTGAGGAAACACAGGGTTACCGACGATGCTGCCTAATGAAGGAATGCTTTGACACACTGTTTGCGAAGCCGTAGATACCCCATGATTCACCCCTACTCCATGTGCTGTCGAGAACTTTAGCTCATAGTCTTTTCCGGAAACACATAGCACAGAAATGTCCCACCTATTATCCGCGTAGCCTTGGGCCGTACGGCGGTCGATGACAGCGCCAGTTGTCGAATTGTAGTCGACGACGTGGAAAGAGCCGCCTATATTCATCATGAGGAACCAACAGGACCAATATGGGATAGATGCGAACCATCGGGACGAATGTGGTTTACCATGGTCTTGTCCGCGTGCGAGATGGCGATGTCTCGCAAGGTTTGGTTACCCGTGAGCGCCTCGGACACAAAAAGGACCTGGTACGTAAGAAGACGCGTCAACACGGCTTCTCTCACGCGGACATCATCCGTACCTCGAGGTTCATCATGTTGTCAATGATCACCTGAGGTCATCTCGGTCGCGTTAGATCCTCGTAAGCGTACGTATATGGACTGATCTTAGGACGCACCTCAAAGTCTGTTGGGTCCGCGGAATCCCAACTGCGTGTGCACCCCACGATGGGGTCAAACCGCGCAGCAAGATGATTCGCAAACGCGTTCACCGCCTGAATCGCCGTCGCATTGTTCGGGTTTCTGAAGGTGTTTCTCGTCAGCACCTTTGATGATTCGGAATGCAGGCGGGACGCACATCGCTAGCTCATCCACGAACGGGAAGCTGAGGAAGCCAACATCATGTCCGACGCCAGTGTTGATCTCGAGCGGAATTTCTCCGGTTGCCCATGTCCGTCCGAGATCGAGCCATTGGGCGGCGTCACCAGAACCAGAGCTAGAGCGACAGAGCTGGGAGCGCTCGTACATCGCATAGAGAGTGGAAGGGAAGAAACCTGAGGTCCATTGGTCGGGGGTGAACCATATCCAGTTTCCGATGACACGGTCGGTGTACTGCGGATATTGGGCTGGGTTTGGGAACGACTGGGCAGTCTTGAGGACCTTCTGAGCGACGAGTGGTGAAAACAACTCTGCAGGTGGAGCCAAGAATCCCGTCGCAGCGGCGGAGACCGCGCCGATGGAGAGGGCGAGGGAGAGAACACCGAGCGCGAACATGACCGTGACGTCAAGAGGGTCAACGGCGCGTCAGCGTCAAGGAAGAGACCGAGGAGCCATGTCCGTTTTATACCTGCTTCCGCCGAGGCCGTCAGGCACCGACGTTTTCGAACCGAAGCACGGGGACAGGACGTACTAGGATTTCTTTGGAAGTTTGGATGAATATTCAACCCGTGACGGTAGATTATGTTCGCGACGTTTTCGCGACGTTCGAGGCCAGCACTGACTACGGTTGGCCGATTAGCGGACTTTAACGGTCGCGTTCAACCCAGGAGCACTCGAGGAAGGTCTGGCAGTGGGACGGCATTGTCTCTGGATGCACCCGCCAGTAAGTATTTCGCCGGACAATATTGTGAAACGAAGGGAGCCGAGACAGGCTGACGCCGCAAGGCAGCCCAAATTGGTTGCCGGATGCCGCGCATGACTCAGTCACAAGACATGCATAGAGGACCTGTCCGCGTGCCGCGCGGGGATAACGAGGCCTGCGTTGAGCGCGCCGGGCGAGAGCGTCGATGAATTGAGGCTCAATTTGAGGAGGTGGGCGTACGAGAACAAGAAGACTCGAGCACGCGCAAAGCTGGCCACGCAAAGAAGCGCCGTGTGTTCAATATTATCTTATCAATTTGTCAGTTGGCATCGGCAGCACCGCCACGACTTGCCTCCAACCACCACCACGTCCAGCTCCTGCCAGTGCACACTACACAGTCTCTGTGAGCGGGAAAGATTCGAGAAATGTGATATTCTGGACTGACTCGCTCTTTATTCTAGGTCATATTGCTCACTAGTCCGGCGTTTGATTCAGTGAGTCCGCCAGCGGCGGAGAGTACTTTTGGGATCGCTTTCCTTCCAACTGAAAACGGTTTCTCCACCTCGTCGCAGGCAAAATAATCCTCTCATTCTGACGGAGGATCCCTGAGGTCGTGAAGTAATGGCAGCACCGCCTCCAGAGACCAAGAATACGCTGCCGCCCACCATCCTCTCGGCGCTGCAGCAGTTCGCGTCTCAAGATGCTCTCGCTTCTGAAGGACTGCATCCTTTCAGTTCCTCTCCAGAGGATACAGTATCAACTTTGAGAAGATTAGTGGATACTGCCAATCAGGCAGCCCTCTCATTAAACGCTCATTCCTCGTTACCACTCAATAATCCAAAGCTGCTATCCCTATACAGGCAGCAGACCGCCATAGCTTCCTCGGTTCAACAGGTGAGTCGAACGGGAGAGCAGCCGTTTCCATGTTGTTGCTAAATATGCTATTATATCGAGGCAGTCTGAACAGAATGTACGCCATGTCGTCAACGCACTCCGAAAGCGCATCGGCATCATGTTCGGAGAAGACATCCCGTTGGAACGACCCCTTCTCGTCGGATGGTTCATCAAACGGCTAATAGGATGGGGAACAACTGCTGGAATGGAGGCATTCCATGACCCAGAGCAAAACGGAAGGACGTCGGTAGTCCTTGGAGGCAAGGTTCTCGTTGTCGATATCGACTTCGCTGTCGACCGAGCCGATCCTGTGAAACCAACCATCGATGTGGCGAATCTCAAGACTGCGTATGCCATCCCGAACAGCACGGCAGAATCGTCTTCGGGCAACTCGGTATCCCTGGACGGGTTCTTAGCACACGCCATCCGCGCGTTTCTCACCGAGGTCCAAAAAGAGGACGCGCAGCGTGACAGCGTCGAAGCCGCGCGAATAGGAAACCTCCTATCCGAACATCTCTCGTACTTGATGAAGCTGGATCACTTGGCGCTCAGCGAAGGCGACGGCGGCCTGCGATGGTTTAGCTTCATCGACAAGATGTCGCTCGAAGTCGAGAAGCTCGCGAGCAGAGAGGCCGCAGTCCTCCAAAGGTGCGCCGACCCTTTATCGCTCGAATCAAAGAAACGGCTGACGTTCATCAGGTATGAGAAGGGCGCCCCCGCCGCTCCCCTCGACGTCTTCCTCCTACGCGGGCACGCGCTTCCCCTACCGTACCTCACGTCCCCATCAATATCTTTCCTCACCTACCTCTCACCCCTCGCATATCTCAAGCTTCTCCGTACATCCCAACCGACCGGCCCACAAACCAACCACCTCCCAAACCTCGACGTCCCTTTCCATCACCTCCGCGCCACGCTCACAGCCCATCCGCGCGCCGCGGGCGTGACCATCGCCACGCTCGTGCTCTCCCCGAACCCCCCACCCGCGTACCACGCGGACTCGATGTCGATGTCCGCGCTCGCTGTGAGCGCAGCGCTGGGGGAGGACGCGGAAAAGGTCGAGTTCGTGTTCCCCGCTGCGCGCGAGGCGCAGGGCCAGCAGCAGTTCAGCTGGCTGCTGGACTTCACCGAGGGTGGGAAGTACCCGGGGGTGGTGATGAGCCAGTCGCGGATGCGGGAGATCGAGCTGGTGGTGAACCCGCTGTGTGGGATGGACGCGATCAGCGAAGTGCAGATGTCGTTTGCGACGGGGAGTTGGGTGGACTTGTTGGTGAGTGCAGACGCTGGTGAGGATCGATGGATGCGACGCTGAAAGGGTTTTGGACAGTTCAATTCGCAGGTTCCCATGTCGCCTGAGCGTTATACTGCGATCTATGTACGTGCTGCTCTATTTCAAGCCGCGTTGTCCGATTGAGGCGCTGACACGACTCATCAGACGTCTCCCACCTCAGTGCACCCGCCACTTCAGCTCCGTCTCAACACCCCGGATGAACCTGGCTTTATGCTGGAAACGATCCCCGTCCGGACGCTGAAGGAGGTCTGGAACATCTTAGAGGTGCGACAGGCTTTGCTTGCACCCTTGTTATCTCCTAAAGCGTCGCGATACAGATCGTACGAGAGCAGTGCTGGCTGAACGACATCTTGACTAGCTGCCAATGGATCCCGGAGGGGCTCACCGTCCACCCCAATCGAGTACCGGACGCCCCCGAGGACACGACTGTGACCGACGATGACCTCCGAGCCGTGCTTAAAGGCGCGCTCACATCTTCTTTACTTCCCCCCTTGCTCACTGACAACAACTCGCAGGAACTGTCAAGCCGCGCAACATTCCCGTCAACGTCAATGTCCCCACCCCAGTCCCGCCGTTCGGGGACACGGACATGGACACGTTCTCGCTAGGGCGCGGCTGCGCGCGCATCACGATGACTGCGCCCGAGCGCCCGCCGATCTCGGGGCTTGTCGAGATTGGGGTCACGTTCGACCCGAGCAAGGCGCGCGGTGTCGCAGTGGACATCACGGGCGCCGTCGGCGTGGACTTGAACTCGGAGGTGTTGGAGGAGGCGTGTCGGCGGGGCGGGCTGCTGGGCTTGCCAGGGCGGGTGTGGACGAAGGCCCATCAGATGCTGTGACGTGTACTATGGACAGCTACGTGTGTAAGTGCCAGTGTACTAGGCAGGTACTCCGAGAGTCAATCCGTTGCCATTAGGTCCGTTCCCCCTGCTGCCTCTCCTTCACTGTTCCCACTCCTGGCGCCATCACCTCGGCAGGGCGCACGCTTCGCTACTTCGCTACCCCGCTTCCCTGTTCTTCTTATTGAAAGTAGAGTATAGATAGTTCATCGAACGCAGTAGGTAGTACCGTTTCCGCTAAGCGCCTTTTTGTATTTATTTGTACGCCACCGCACCCTCCCTTCGACACTTTTTACTCCGTGTATCAGGCTGAGTAAGACATACTTTATTCTCCTGTACCTAATGCCTTCTGACATGTACCTTACAGTCTCGTCTGCGCTAGGTAATATATATATATATATAGCTGTTAACACTCCATGTACCAGGCTGAATCTCGTCTGCGCTAGTCGCTGCCCCTCAACTTTCCATACTTCTTTTTCTTAGCATTGACTCTCCGCGCTGCTTTCACTGGACCTACTTCTCCGCTGTCAGAGCTAACTCCCTCCTCTGAAAGTAGCACACCCACCCGCGGATTTTCAGGGAACGTAGGCCGCGGGTGCGATACAGAGGAAGCAGGTATCGGCGACCACAAATCAGCCATTGGGCTACTTTGGCTCCACAATGAGCTCGCGGGTTGTGGCTCAGCTGGCCGTGATGATGGCCAATTTGTAGGCGGGTTTGGAGGGATTGGAGTCGACGGTGCTGAGAATGGTACTGGGGTCTGTTCTGCGATGGCGGCTTGAATCGTGGTGGGGTTCGGAACGGCTCCATCTTCAGCTGCGGGAGGATTCGCCGGGACGTCGGGCGGTGTACACGGGTCGGCTGCAACGCGTACCGAATTCAGAAAAGCTTGGACTGTTTCTCTGTGTTGGGCAACCGTCGCCGGAGGCCCAAGAGCTACACGGAGGCCAAGCAACGATCGCAGCACGCCACTGGCGTGTGGGAAATCGCCCAAGACTGCCCTGTCGATGAAGTCCGGGAGGGCTTCTTGCACTGCGGAATCGTAGTAGTTTTGCGACAGGTACGACACTGCGTGCTCTCGGAGGCGGTCATATCTAGAAATCAAACTGACGTAAGGCATCATCCAAGGCAGAAATCTATGTCCTGGGATGCCAGGTACTAGGCGTACCTTGCGAAGAAACTCGAGAACGCCTCTGATACGATGTTCTGCGGGGTGAGCTGGGAGATGATCTTGTCGTATGCGAGATCCTGCAGCTTGGGGATGCCGTACTGGAGGCGTTGTCAGGACCAGGAGGCGTTAGAAAGAAAACTTAACACACACCGCTTCAGCTAGACGGTACATAGACTTTGGAGAGCACGGAGGAGCAAAGGTATCGAAGGTGGTCAACAACGCGAATCGCCTCGCGGTCAGTCCCTTCGAGGTGAGAGGGAGAAAGTTGATCTTCTCAGTGTAGAGGTAGAAGACGCAAGCTTTCAGACTGTGCGGAGTCCGAGTCAGCAACAGGAGACTCCGACCGGCAACAAGGAGACATACGTTCGGTACGCAATGCTAGGTATGAGAATCCGATGAAGCTTCTCTCCCTTGTCGTTTTCGCCTCCGGGCGGACTCTCCAGCTTGTCAACAGAACTCTCCGCCTTGAGCTTGCCTTTAGCAGAAGAGCCTGCGACGGGACTTCGCGTTTCGTCCAGCTCCTCGAACTCGTCAAGGTCACTGTCTGATTCATAGTCGTATTCCGACTCATGAGCGCACTGGCGAATCGTGTCAGGACCATCCGTTTTAGCTTCGGCAAAGCCTGAGGTCAGAACTACAACCCAGTGATCAGCATCGCAGCGATACTCCGCAACAGCTATTGAGATGCGTATGTATGGCCACTCACGTTTCGAAAAGTGCTCAGTATCCTTGAGAATCGATCCAATGGCCACGACGGGCAAGGGATGATCGATCTGAATGGCGCCATCTGGAAAGATAGTTCGACGGGTGAAGGCGTACAGATGGACATCCCGAAATTCGGGAGGTTGTAATGAGTCCCTGAGAGCTCTCTCGGCGGGACTCAAGGGGGAAGAGGAATTCGCTTGGGAGCCCATGATCTGGGAGGAATGAGAGAGTGGATCGATGTTGGATGCAGCGCCTTATGGCTTTAAGAATACCCTTCTCTCAGGAACATGAGTATTACGAAAGAGCTCACCTCGAGGCATCCGCAATGCTAGCTTCCCAGCTTCTCCGAGTAGTCAAATGCCATCGGTTGAAGTGTTCGGGGCGAGTCTTTTACCGCAGCTGACTGAACCGCCCTGGTGCTGCGGTAGGCGTCCACAAAGGAGATGAAATTTTCCGCAAAGAGTACAACGTCATGAAACATGAGGGACGTGGGGATACAAACTCATTCCGACGCTGCATCTTGTTCGTACGTCTCCATCGCCTCAACAGCTGCCTGAACGAGACTCAGTCAAGTTCGAGTTCACCAGGATAGTACTCACACGAGCCGCCTCGATGACATTCCTCCTCCATTCACCCTGCATTACCTCCTGCAATATTCCCTTCCAATGTTTCCACCGATCAGGATGATATCCATCCACGCCATCCCACGTTCCGCCGCTCCCTCCAGGACACCCACGCAGCCTATCCCAATTGGTGTTCCCTTTGGCACCCATGATCTCTGTGCACGCGTGCATCTTCGCACCAGCGATCCTCAGCCACGATGCGGCGACTTCGATCTGCAGCTCCTGGGGCTCGCCGATACCGTCCCTCCTATTGGGGTCGGCTGATGGCTTGCTCGTAGAACAGAGTGTGAGCGGCTCGAGTTGCATGCGCATGCAGGCGATGCCGAAAAACGCCTCATCCACGACGTCGAGAGCCCAGAGACGGGCGAGAAAAGCGTTCATGTTGAGCCATATCCGGCGAGCCTTGACCAGCTCGTGGGTGTCGGGTTCGTCGTCGGTAGGCGCGTCCCCAGAAAGAAGTGCCTGTGCTTTCGGAGCGGTGAGATCGAGGTTGCCCCGACCTTCGATGAAGGGCTGAGGACCTGACAAGAGGATCCTCGTCGGTCACGATGTTTGTTTCAGAGTCGATATTGGACGTACCGTTCATATCCTCCCGGCAGACAAGACCAAAGACCGGGAGCCGCGACCAGCTCGTCTCGACTCCCCATACCCTCCAACCTTCGCATCCCTCTGTGCCCTTTGCCTTGAGTGCGGCGAGAACGTACGCGATGCGATCGTGTATCAACACGTCTTCCTGGGCGATACTGACGAACTGGCCCCACAACCACCATAAGAAGTCCTCGAGCCACGGAGTGTCGCCTTCCTCACTGGCCTGGTCGGAGACGGTCTGCTCAGACTCCATAGACAGCCTACACTGCTTCACAATCTCGTCGGCCGCTTGCTCCGGAGACAGCGTCAGGTCTCGGGTGGCCCCGATGGCTACGTCGATGTATGGATTAGAGTGGTCGGTCATGGCTTAGGGAGACTTGGAGGTGGGCAGGTGCAGAAGAGACGGAACGTGTGGAATCATGTTGGCTGCGACTGCGCCGGTGCCACAGCTTCGATCTGGCGCTGTGTAACTTGTTCCGTGCTTCTTCGAGCTCGCCGGCGCGTGAGTCCATCTTGAGTCTTCCGTTGTGATGCCTTGTAGATGTGAAGCAGCAGGACCGATAGGTAAGAGCAGCAAGAGGAATATTGGTAACCGTACGCGGCTGGCAGCACCAGGCTAAGGTACGCACCAGGATTCAGGGCTGAGCACGTGATGTCCGGCTCGGAAAACCCCGGGCCGGCTTGCCTTCGGAGTCAACTGAAGTCTAATGACTCTAATCCCAGCGGAGACAAACTTTCTTGTCCTCGTTCCTGCCTTCACGGCAATCGACCTCTTGATGCTGTGGACCTGGAGCCGGAAGAGCTAGCTCGCAACTTGCTATTCTCTTCGGCCCCATGAATTCAAACTTTAATCGACTGTTGGGGGCTTGAATCGACCCTACCGTTAATGGCCGTAAAACTGCGGTCATGGTAAGTCGAGCATATCGGGCCACAGCTCAACAGATAGTCCTAACGGAGCAGACCAAGTGACCATTACCAGTCCAAAAACGAACGCGGATCCGGATCCCCAGAGCCGACAGATCCCAACGGTCCGAGCTGCAACCATTTCTGGCCTCGAGAACGTCGGATTTAGGCTACGTTACTTCCGCGAAATCCGGTATGTAGTCTTATTAGCAACTGCACCATTTTGATCAGATCTGCAGGTTATACTTATGGAGACTTCAATTTCAGTTCCCCCGCATATGCCCGAAACCACGCCTGCCGCGTGGGCTTCGCCTGACAGCGAAACTAGTGAATCTTAGGATCCTAAACTGTGGCTGAGCTAGTTTGACTTTGTCTTTCGATCGCATTAGTAGAAATATACCGGTTGCATGAGTTATAGACCCCTTGGCTATGAACTGGCAGTATTGCTATTTCAATCCAAGCCGAAGGACAACCGGACCCGCTTGCAACGCGGATTCGGCTTTCCGTCCAGCTCTCTACAAGGAGAGTGCTCCGTCTCCGTCTCTGCACTTGTGCCGAGGCATTATTCAGTGATCTGGGGATGGGGAACTCGGTTTTTTTTTTCAAGTCCAGCACCGTATAAAAGGCCCTCGATTTTGGCCTCAAGACCTCAGCAACCAACCAGTCCTCTCTCACACACATACACACCAGCACATCTACCACTCGTCAGACGCACACCCGCCAATATGCAGTTCTTGACGCTCTTCGCTGCTTCCATCGCTGTTTCCGCCGCCGTTGTCGGTGCTGCGCCCGCCGAGCGGGGTCATAACCAGGTTGACCACTCTAGCTGGCAGCCGAAGAGGTCTCCCTGCGGCTGCTCTGATCACGGCCACCACGACCCTGGCCACGACGGGGGCGAGCACAATGGCGACAGTAGTGACCCTGTGGACAGGACCACGCCCATGGCGAACCCCACCACGCCCACGGCGGACCCGACCATGCCCACGACGGACGCCACCACGGCTATGGCGGAGGTAACAACGCCCGCGGCGGAGATGACGACCCCCACGGCAGACCCGACTACGGTCATGACGGGGGCGACCACGACCATGACGAATGCGACCACACCCATGACGAACGCGACCACATCCATGACAGACCCGACCACGTCCATGATGGTAACGACCACGGCCTCGACGGCCAAGGCCCCTGCCACGACGGGAATGGGGGGCGAGAAGGTCCGGGTGGGCTACAGTCTCGACCTCAACCCAAACACCCGCCTGAGCTCGCTGTCGTGCTCGAGCGTCTTCGCTCAGAAATACTCTCGTGAGTCTTCCAGTCGACCTAAGCACGCACCAACCTTATGCGAAGCTCATGTTTTTGCCCCACACAGAGTTTGCGGATAAGACCCTTGGCGAGCTTCCGACTACGCCCTTCTATGGCGAGATCCCCGGTGCCAGTACGTGACTATTTCTTCTCTCCAGAGTTGTGCAGCGAATAGGACTAACCTGTGTATTAATCTAGCCTACGGCTCGCCAAAGTGCGGCTCGTGCTGGAAGCTCCAGTACGACAACAAGGACCCGATCTACATGATCGCGGTCGACAATGCGGCGATCTTCCAGCTCGGGAAGCAAGGATTTGAGCGGTTTGCCGGGCAAGCGGGCTTCAACAAGGGTACCGTTGACGCCCAGGCGACGGAGGTCTCGCCCGAGCATTGTCACCTTCCCTAGGCGAAGTGGTGAGGGAGGAAGACCCCAATAGTGCAGGTTCTCGCTGGAGTCGAGTATCTATCGTTGTGGTTTTCGGATCCGGTTGTTGCTTATGGCCAGCGACCGTGTATACGTCTTCCCTGTGTAACTTGTTTCCAATTTTATTCTTTCTCCGTCCCAACTTCAAGTGGCGGTGTAGGACCCCGTGTGACTAGGACCCCGGATTGATTCCAACCGGGCTGGGTCTGGCACCATTGGCAGCCTTGCACTTGAACGTTGAACGTTCTGAACCCCCAACTCGATCCCACTGTACTCCTCTGAATTCAATCCTTTCGACCACGCATCGAATCAGACTCCACTTGGCTATGACAACGTCCTTCTAGCAGCCATCCGTACATACTTACTTGGCATAGTACGATCATCAAAGTATCGTGCACGTATCGCCTCCGAGTTCCTGCTCTACCCATGTTATCAAACCCGCGTATCCATGAGCCGATGTTCTGTGTACGTCCTAACAACTTTTTCCCAACCAGGCGGTTCACGCGGTGTACCCTACAGGCCCTTATCTCTCGATCTAGGAACATTTCACGACCGCGCCCTCGTTCTTCCGCGTGGAGAGGACGCTAGCGTTTGATAACGGCCCGTTCCTTATGCCTGTTATCATAATCCTGGTCATTTCATGCGCCCTCCGCCCCAGCACATACGTATAAGAGTCCAACCATGCCTGGGAAAGATCTCCGAGTCTCGGAGGGCGAAGCTTCATCGTCTCCGAACGCGGTCCCGTCATGGTCTTTTCACCCCGTCTCAGCTTTGCAGCCATAGTCTTGAGTCAGGCTGCTCAGGCAATCGGCGACATCCAGTATCCCGTGGGGCTCGTGAATTCCGAAATTTACCGCTCGCTCAACTTCACCAAGATCTTCGCACCGTATGGCGCTGACATGTCACACGAGGCGTGGGCTCGCACCGCATGGAACGGCCTAACGACATTTGCGAGGGCACCTCCACTCAGGTGCTTTGGTGCTGATGCCGACACGAGCTACGACGTTGCCATTCTTGGTGCGCCTTTCGACACCGCTACGAGCTTCCGGCCGGGGTGAGCATCGAGCATCTCACTCCGGACTCCGAAACATAGCTGACCTGTTAAGCTGTTCGCTTCTAGCGCACGCTTTGGACCAAACGGCATTCGTCAGGGCGGTCGTCGGTTGGGACTCTCCAGGATAAACGTCCCGGCCAAGATCCGTGTTACCGACCACCTCGACGTTGTCGACTGTGGAGACGTCCGTGAGTGCAACTGTCAAATATATTTAGTAATTTGACTCTTAATCTCCGTCATAGCAATGGTATTGACCGACAACAAAGTTGCGCTCCGGCAGCTCGAGCTTGCGAACGCTGCCTTGCTTTCCCGAACAAGCTTACGCTCGTACGCGGGCAAGAGCATCGCAAAGGATGGATTGTTCCATCCCCGTGTTTTGACTCTTGTATGCGCTTCTCGTGCCAACGCCGGGAAATATGCCACTAAACATGGTATCAGGGTGGGGATCACACAATCACACTTCCTCTACTCCGTGGTGTTGCAAGTGTGTATGGCCCGGTCAGGTAATTCGGAAGTTCCTCTCAAGCTTTTAACGTCATCTGACGAAGACTATGAATGCCATCGCAGCGTCATCCACTTTGATAGCCATCTCGGTAAGTGTCGTGTCGCATTAAAGGACATGAAGCCAGTCTAATTTCATGCTCTCAGATACTTGGAAACCAAAGCCAACGGCTGTAGGTCTCGGTGCCCTAAGTTCCTATCAAGTGGCTGACGACATGATATTATCAGGACGGCCCGTGGCTTCCTGACGAGGTTCGTATGTATGTAATTAGAGCCGTATCCTGCACCGCCTAATATTGTCGGGGCGTCAGGAAATCCCAGTATCGCACGGAAGCTACTTTTGGTACGCATATAAGGAGGGCCTCCTGGCACCCAACAACTCGAACATTGTAAGCTCTGTCCTCCATCTCCCTGCCAAAATTATCCCTCATCCGGGCCAAATCGTCCAGCACGTCGGGATCCGTGGTGCTATCAACGACTGGCAAGACTACGAAGACGATTACGAGGCCGGCTTCGTCATCTCGCACGCCTGGGAGGCCGAGGATATCGGCTGGCAGGGCATCGTCGACAAGATAAAGACCACCGTCGGCGACAATCCCGTGTACAGTGTGTTGTGTGGAATCGCTTCCCGTCAGAGGCAGAGCTAACCAGCCTCCGCCGCAGTCACGTTCGATATCGACGTGATCGACCCTAGCATGGCGCCTGCGTAAGTCCTGCCGCGTTTCCATGCTGTGTGGAGGGCGAGCTAAAGAGAATCTGGATACAGGACGGGAACGTGAGTCGCTTTCCTGAGCGATGTGATCCCAGGTCCTACCCACTCACTTTCGCTTCGCAGTCCCGAGATCGGGGGGTTCACGACTCGAGTACGCAACGCTCCCGTCTCCGCTTATGATAAGATTATTTACCATCCTTGCAGGAGATCAAGAAAATACTTCAAGGTCTCGCTGGCTTGAAGATCGTTGGGGCAGACATCGTTGAAGTTGCACCCGGTACGTCTGCCGTAAATGAATTGCAGACGGAAGATACTGAACTGACGAGTATGGCGATAATATACTAGGCTACGATACCCAAGGTTAGTTGCTCTTAATAAGGTTCTCCAATGAGTTGCAAGTTGACGCCACGGCTTCAAGATGAGATCACTTCGATCGCAGCCGCCAATGTTGGCTGGGAGATCCTTGCTTTGATGGCGAAGACGCCTTTGACGGTGTGACCTTCGTGTTGGTATGGGACCGCAGTCGCCGCTTGCTCTTGACACAGTTGCAGATGACTCGAAGAGTCAGGTTCTCATCGGAGGGTATAGACATTGTATTCATTCCAGGACGTAGAATGACTGACGGTAACCATACCATGCTTCGGAAATCCTCGGGCCTGAAGCTGGGCTTGGATTGCTTCCTCTGTGCTGGTTCGGTTTGTTGACAGGAAGGTGGGCGATCGGCGAGCCTCAAGCCACCTTGCAAGGTCACAAACACGTCACACCGTCAACCACTCGAGATCGCCGCACATGTGAAGGGCCGGCAACCAAGAATATCCTGCCCAGACCCCCGACGTCAGCCTCGGGTCCGACGCGAGGTATAAGGACTCGCCCGAGACGCCCACCTCTCTTTACCACATACCACCACCAGCTCGCATGGGCCTTCACCTCTTCCACCCAACTCGCCCACCATGAAGCGTTACCTCTTCCATTTTACTCGTCCCCCGGACTCGCGCATCTCGGGTTGGACCGTGGCTCGCGCCTCCACGGTCCATACACCCTCCGGCGCATCCGCCGCCGCCCTTCAAGTTGGCGGCACCATCACCAACGACGTCCACCTCCGTGCGTCCGCAAGGTCCTGAAGAGCGCCTGACTCAATGTCTGGGCCGCCTCTCAAGGTGAGCATGTCCGTACTAGTGATTTCAAGCTCTCGCGTCTGACGATCGCGGCTGCAGGACCAGCGTCGACGCTCCGCTTCGTCGCCTCGTTCGCGCGCCTCCGCCTGCGCCGGCCGAGGAAACGGAGCACCCTTCTCTTCTGTTCTCGAGATCGCGCGCATTCGGCTGCAGCGAGCGGGGAAGGGTTGGTAGTCAATGGCGCAGTCGCCATGGGTTGTTGGTGATCGGGGCGGAATCGTTCCTTCTGTATGTCTCTGGTACCTCCTTCCGTCTTCTTCCTATGTATCCTTCTCTCGCCACCCGGGTGTGGCTAACATGACATCGAGTGCTGGACAGTCAGTGTATGCGGAGACGCATGTGCCGAATGAGAATTTGAAGTCTTTCTGTCGTACGGCGTGCCACGGAGTCCCGCCGCCTGTGAACAAGCTGGACTTCAGCGTAACGTTGGATCAGAGAACAGTAACCGGAAAAATACTAGCACTAAACTGTCACCTAATAAACACGAGTCGAAGTCAAAACTGAACATATGGGATACACTATCCTATTGGTGCAATGCTTCCGAACACTCGAGGTTTGGCAATGATTTGGGAGAGGAGGAAATGGGAATCGGTCGTCAGCCCGTGAGGTTCTGTAGCAGCAAATGTCAGCCTTTGTTCTTTCCCTCTAACGGATTTGAATCAAACAGCCTACCCTAAGCTGAAAAGAAGAACCACTGGCGTCGAAGAGTGTCAGCAACTCCAGTGCAGTCAGCTCCGTGGTAGGCTTCGTTTCCCGACTCCGATTGCCTAGTAACCCCCGGTCAATTGGCAGCGGCTGGAACCTTCAAGACCTCATCGCATGCACGTATTGGCCACGCTCGGGAGGCCCCGCCCGCGACCGGCGTGGGGGCTCACCTTGGCCGCATGCGCCTTGGTGTAGAGTTTGAGGGTGCCTTCCAGAGAGGTCAGACGGTCTACACGGCACGTTGTGGCGGATTCGAACCGACCAAGGACCGTATTGCGATATGGCTTCCATCCTGGCTGGGTTTGGATCGCTAGGGGAGGGGTTCCAAGGTTCGGGAAGCGGCGCGGATTGGTAAGGTGATGCTAGGGATTACCTTGCCGTACATTCTCCTTTCACTGACCCACTGTAGTTTCCTTAAGGTTGATGTAGTGGAAAACGAGACTGCGCTCGGTGCGGTACTCAAAGGACTTGATCACTCGAATCGTCAGCGTTGCGTCGGTCTTGGAAAGGGCGAGGTTGGTGGGAGTGTCGGTGATGCCTCAGTGCATAGTTCGCGGGTGCGGTGCTCTCAGAGGGTGAAATTGAGGGCTATTGCTTGGCTATTGCAAGAGTTCATTGGGTTATTGAAGAGCGTTGGCCGAGCCCCTCTTATCTTTATCTTGCAGATAACGACGGTGGGTGCCAGTAAACGCCGCTCTTGACAGTCACACGGCCAGCGTGAGAGAGGGATACAAAACGCTTCGAGCATGTCCGCGAACGCGAAGCGCATATTGTCTTCCATGGCCGACGGACCTATCGATCTTTCCCCTTGACCCAGTGACGAGTCGAGGTGGTCTTCGACTAGGAACTTGCCCGGCCGAGTCTAGCTGCATACCAATCATCCCCGCAGTGAGCGAAGAAATTACGTCTTTCTTGTTCGGTTTGTGTTCAAGGTCAGCTTGGAGATCGAATGCACGCAACTTATTTCGTCATGAACACATGCACACATGACGCTTATCTCGTTCATCGACAGAAAGTTCAAGTACCGCCATCCTCGATACACAGTGGAAGAACGCCACGCAAGCTCGACGGCGACTTGCATACCGAACGTGCACTGGCATCGCCGCTTGCTTGCCGCGGGCTATCCTGTCCCCCTGACCCAGTCACGAGTCGACGTGGCCTTCGACTGGGAACTCGCCCCGCCGAATTTAGCTGCATACGAATCATCCCCGCCGCAATCCAGTGAGTGAAGAAATTACGTCTTTCTTGTTCGGTTTGTGTTCAAGGTTCTTGGAGATCGAATGCACGCAACTTGTTTCGTCATGAACACATGCACACATGACGCTTATCTCGTTCATCGAGAGAACGTTCAAGTACCGTCATGCTCGATACATGAAACACCCCGCGCCTTTCGCCGTTAGGCTTCAGGTCCACTACCAAACAGTCACTCAACAAGGCACACTTCTTAACTTTGTGCTCACAAGGTGCTCTTGTCGCTCGGTCAGCATTCATGCTTCGCAACTCGTTGTAGTAGATGGTCGGATGTTCCTGGCCTCCTGCTCGCTAATTCGTATGACACACTTAGCGCATTCTTCGACCCTGGACTACCACGATGAGTGTAGTTGATGGGATAGATGCCTGGAAGCTATCTCTCTTGCCGTGTATGACCTGCACCCCTTTTTTCACGGGGGAAGGATCATGCTTTGGTACTACGATCATGGGCGCGTATGTCTGGTATGAGGTTAACGCGTGCCGGACTCCTAGTCTTCCGACTGTCCTACCGGCCGAAAACGTCTGATCGTACGATGAGATGGTCTACGAGTTGGACAACATCACTCGTGTCCATGACGTTCTAACTCAAGCCTTCGGCCCGTCGAGACGTATAAAAGCCCTGGCATCCGACACGCTATCCTCAGCGCCCCCTGCGTCCCTTCCAAGTCAGTACGATCCCCGTTCTTCTCCTCAATCTCAGTTTCTTACCCTTCAACGTATCAGGCGTATTCCATTACCATCACAATGAAGCACGGTAAGAGGCTTTCTTACCGTATCCCCTTGGCTCTCCTTCTCACGCTCCGCATCTCAGCCATACCATACACTCCCATCGTCCAGAAGCTAGTCGATTACTTCTCGGAGAACCCCGAGTTTAAGGCGGCTTTTGAGCAGTCTTTCTTGATGGCTCATGCTACTGGTCTTCCCGAGTTCAAAACCTTCAACATCCACTCCGTCGATGACTACGTTAGATACATGGACGAGTACGTTCACTGGGTTCCGACCGAGGACGTCTCCGGCACCAACGTCTACTACCACATCTGCATCTTCTACTTCGTTCTCGATCTCCCTCCTGTCCGCGAACACCAGAGCCCTATCGATCCCTCGGCTCGCAGTCCCTGGAGGTGGTTGTCCGAGTGGCTCATCGAGTACGCTCAGGAGATGGGTAAGTGGATGGATCACCCTGACTCCATCAACGAGGAGGCCATCAAGACGTTTGTGGACTCCCCGGCTTACCGCGACACTCCGGAGACCGACTTCTACGACCAATACCCGCGGCCGGAAGGCGGATGGAAGACGTTCAACAAGTTCTTCGCGCGTCACATCAATCCCACCTTCCGTCCCATTGCTGCCCCCGAGGACCCGACCGTCATCGTCAGTCCCGCCGACTGCTCCTTCGACGGGGCCTGGCTGGTCAACGGCGACCCGGCGGATGTGACCACGTTCGACGTCAAGGGCGTGCCCTGGAGCATCAGCCAGCTCTTGGACGACGCCGCGTCCGGGACGTCCTTCGGCGCCCTCTTCTCCGGGGGTCTCTTCACGCACTCGTTCCTGAACACGACCGACTACCACCGCCAGCACGCGCCCGTTGCGGGACGTGTCATCGAAGCGAAGGTCATCCCCGGCCTGTGCTACCTCGAGGTCGTCCTGAAGCAGGTGGACAACGAGACGCCGCCGCGCCTTGGGATGCACCGTCACATCCTGTCCAAGAAGGACGATCCGACGATCATCTCCCACCACGCCGCCATCCGCCGCCACCAGGCGGCGGCCATACCGACGTCTGAGGTCGTGCCCGACGCGCCCGACTCGCCTGGCTACCAGTTCATCCAGGCGCGTGGGTTGATCCTCATCGAGAGCCAGATCGGGCTGGTCGGGGTGCTCCCGATCGGGATGGCACAGGTGTCGTCGGTGGTGCTGAGCGTGAAGCCGGGGGACTGGGTCGAGAAGGGCCAGGAGATCTCGTGCTTCCAGCTCGGAGGGTCGGACATCGTGACGGTGTTCCAGAAGGACGCGAAGGTCGAGCTGAAGCAGGAGAAGGGCGTCCACTACAAGTTTGGGAGTCAGATTGGCTCCGGCCAGCGTGTCACGAACTAAACGAATTAGTACGTCTCGGGTTCATAGCTCTCCGGACGAGCGGTGGCTGACTTTATGTTTTTGCAGACCGTCGCTGTCGGCAAAGGTACGAACGAGCTGAGAGAATGGAGGCGTTTGAAATGACTTGACGGTAACGAGCGATAGGATCCTTCTTGTACAAGAGCTATGAGTGTTGTGTAGAAGTCTGCAATGACAAGTTGTCTCCCGAAATGTGCTACTCCAAATATCATTGCGGCCAGTGTTAAGCGACGCTTGTGGTTTGGCCTGGTGTGCCTGAGGGTGGGGCGCATGATGGATGGGATGCGCAGCGCCTGGTCGATCTACCAGTGCAGCCTTGGCCCCCTCGACCGATAAGAGGAGGCAGCCGGGTCACCGGCCAAAGCGTACCTCGGGACTGGAACGGCGCTGCTTCCGACTCACCATGCGACCTGCAGGTTACTGGAGGTAGCTCTGCAAGTTTGTAAGGTAGGTATAGTACTCTGAAACGAGAACGCAGCCTAATAATGTACGTACGGCAACTTCCGGACTGGGGCTGGCAGCTTAGGCCTTCCTGCCATTCAACGTTTGCCCTCCCAGACCGCCGTCACCATCTCCTAGTCCGCGCAGCTATGCTTCTCCAGGATATTCCTCTCGCCTGGCAGCTGCATTTCAACTTTCATGCGTCCACGGCACTGAGACGTTGCAACCAATGTGCTCGAGAACGCAAATCGGAATCTGACCCGCCGCTACGAAGATGCTCTCGACGCGCGGTGGCGGTATGCTGCAGCGTGGCCGGAACACAGGTGAGTTCATTGTCCTCGCTGACACTTCCTTTCGACAACTCGTGCCCAGCAGAGAATGCGACTCGCACGTAAGGGGGCTCAACCAACAAGAGTCTGCAACGGCGTTCAAGGAGAAGTTTGGGTCCCTCGGTCTTTCCTCACATCACCATCAGACCCAGCTCTTAAGCGACTTCTTGCGCGCATATCTCTGGGCCATCCATCCCTTCGCGACAGCTGTCATATACTCGAGTCTCGCACCCCGACAGACGTACTGGGAAGAACAGTCGGGGAAGGTGCTCCTCCTCGTCCTCAACCTCAATCCCGCTCTCGCAGGGCATACTCCGGATCGCAACCCCTCGCGCGTGTTCTCGCTCAAGGGCTGGGTGGCCGTGGATCGTTCACAGTTGCTCTCGCGATTCGGCGCCGACGGGAATCAGCTCGCCAACAGCTTGTTGGCGATGAAGGCGTCGGTTCATGCTGCTAGACAGGAGAAGATCTTCAAGGACTTTCCTCTGCCACATCTTGACGTTTTCCCACTCTGCCTCATGGTCGAAGAGATGGGCTACATGGAGTGGAGCTTCTGTTCCATGTACCCCCCTCTACCCCGCCCTATCCCCCGACCAGATGGGCTACCCCATGTCATGCGCGTTGAAGTTCGTGTTCAACCTATCTGTGGCGACCATCGGTTCCGGCATCTCAGCTCTCTGCCCCCTGTCATCATGAAGCCTATGCTGACAGTTGTAGAGTCTACACACTCACTTGCAAGTGGGTGGTATATTATACCGAGCCCACTTGCAAGTGCGCGGAGACACTCAGCCCACTTGCAAGTGGGCAGACACGCCCAGCCCTTCCGCCGCGTGACCCCTCCCTCCCCCGCCCGCGTTCGCCCCCCCCCCCTATTACCTCCCTCCAAACCTCCGTAGATAGGTTCGACAGTTCCTGGCCGGTTCACGCATTCTTGGACGTCCTGGATCTGGAAACCTCCGCTCTCTGACTGGGCGGACTATCGGCCTGGGAAACACCTCGAGTTCGACAAGGCCATGGAGGGCACGATGGAAGGCAACCGTTTCACTCCAGAGCAGCTCATTCTCTTGTGTCAGGATTTATAGGTTTCAACGCGTTCGGATTGGATGGACACCAGTACACACCGGCAGAGTACTGTACATACCATGATTGCACTCGCATATATCCGCATATTTGCTGCACTCCGTTTTTGCCGTGCTTAAAAGCATGCCGGACTTGCTCGACGCGATCGACCTGCCGCGAGACAGCACGCTGTCCGCCGTCTGGGAGCGCATCCTATCAGGGAGCCCGTCCAATGAATTTGGTTTGCTTGGAAACATGGTGCGTCGTCCCCTGCCCGAACCCTGGACCGAAACACTCACCGAGTCGACCGACGCAGCTGGTGCATGTGTCGAATCCAACGGGATTCTCGTAAGTACCGATCCGTCTTCCCACTGGCAAAGTCGAAGACTGACCGCATGCGTGGTTTAGGGCCGACTACCAACCAGCGTATGGCGTCCATCACTTTACGATTCAACCAGCCCCGGAACTCTGGACCGCCGCAAGGGCAATGAACGTGATTTTTGGTTCTGTGGCGGGCCAAAGGTTGCCGGTGCCAGTTAACACGCGCCCCTGCGGACCGCTGTCGCAGGGTTTGGATGTTATAACCACCAGGCTTCTCGAGGGTGCCGCCGGCGGGTATGCAGTCTTTGATGAATCCACCCCAAGCTCAAGCTGGCCCATCGGGCTCACGTTCCTAGGCACATTGAAGCATTAACGGTATCTTCTCTTTGCATGGATTCTGGTTGATTCGCCAAAGCAGTGGTAGTTTTATTTTGCTTGCATTGTCTATGATGTACAACTGCTTACTTAGCACCGCCTGCCCCGTCCCACCTGTTTACTAGGGCATGTACGGATCCAAACGGTAAATACACTGCCTTTCCTGCCTTAACCATCGTAGCGTTAGGAGTAGTCGGTCGGTGTTCGCCGCGGGGTTCGCCAAGCATTCCGAGGAGCTGTAGCCAAACGTAGATGTAGGTGAGTGCTCGATGTTATCATCGGCGATGCAGTGCTAACGATCGTAAACACTCCCTATTTAGCTGGAAGCAGAAGGTGCGTTCTGGATGGGCGACTCAACGCAAAATCCCGCATAGCGCATCCCGATACTTGTCGTCCATCAACCTTTGCTCCAGAAATCCTTTGTGAGAACGTTTATCTGTTTATCAAAAGAGTACATCACGGACTGCTCGAAGGTTGTACAAGGTCTTGATTCCGCCACAGGAGTTGAACGTTGAGCCCCTCAAGACACGGAACGAGGGAAAGGGGGTTTCAATCGAGTCGAAGGCGCCCCTCGTGTTTCAGCTGGCTCGCGTTTATGGCAGTACCAAACAAGTTCCCCTGGCTCTGTACGGGTAGCTGGTGGGTTAAAAGGCTACCGACGGACCGTTGGACCAGCAGAACATCCATTCGCTTTCAACACATTCACCACTTTCACCGGACACTTCGATCTCTTCTCGCTCTAAACCACATACCTTTGTTCGCCATGCACTTCTTTACCCTCGTTGTCTCTGCCCTTTCTCTGGCCGCCGCCGTCGTTGGCGCGCCCGGCGGTTACCCTGACGGCAACCCCCAAGGACCGTCTTTCCAATCTCAAGCGACCTTCGCCTTCGAGTACAACAAGGATTTCCCTCTCAGCAACACCGCTTGCGGCGATCGTCTCAAGAACGCCTTCCACCTTGGTGCGTGACCCCTCGGCTCCCCCTGGAGGACGCTGTTCTCACCGTGCTATTCCTCGTGTAGCTCCAAATGCCCGGATCGGCGACTTGTCGTCCTTCCCCTTCGTCGGCGCCGTGTTCAAAGTTTCTGGTGCGCATCCTCATGCGACTGCCGTTGTCGCCCGGATCCGGTGCTGATAAATACCCCGCGCATTTCAGAGAACATCAACAACTGCGGCACCTGCTGGAAGCTGACCTACAAGGACAAGGAACCGATCTTCATCCTCGCGATCGACAAGACGAACCCAGGTTTCACGCTTTCGAAGCCGGCGTTGGACAAGCTCGCGCCGGGGAACAACAACGTCGCTATTCCCATCACCGCGCAGCAGGTCTCGACCGACTTCTGCTTCCACGCCTGGTAGTAGCACTGGCAGTACCCCTCGATATTTCGTTTATGGATGGCTCGATGTGTGCTCGCGACATTCCGACTGTCACTCAATGTCGACCCCCGTTTGTATGTACATGTGAACAATTCGTTCGTTGATGGACTTGTTTGTGTCATGCGAAGATGAATGTGGCTTCGATCGCCGGTTGCTGAGATCACGATTGACAGAGTCTATCGGCAAGTTGACTTTCGACATGTAGCCACCAGATCGCACAGCCACCGTCGTGCGTTCGATCGACGGGATTTTACCTCATTGCTATGGCGCTTTCGGATTCAGGGGGCGCCGGGCCAAGGCCCACGCTGTTAATGGAGAAGGAACGGTGGAATCTAAACTTAAGTAGGCTTAACACGAGCAGTAGCGACTACACCTTCGCCACATGGTAACGTACAATTATCTGTTATACCATTACGCCCGTCAGGCACCGTTTCCTGCCGGTTTTTAAGACGACTCTGAGCAACATCGGAAACGCCTGTACGCATAGTAGAATGCGGAGGACATCACATCGTCTTTCTAGACCGTCGGCGCTGTGGGACCTCCAAACGCCGGTCAGGCATCGAGCATGACGGCAAGGCTATCGCCAGGGGATGGCGGAGGAGCGTGCCTCGGTGTTGCGGTTGACACCAGCCTCTGCCTTGGCAAGGTCCGGGTCGACGTCCGTCGCGGAGGCGGTCGACGCCAAATGGCGCGTCGCACGGGAGCTGAAGTGGATCGAGGACGCGCGGGTCGTCGAGAAGTTCGCTGTGTTCTCGTTGTACGAGAGGCCGAGCGAGGCGAGGAGAATGATCGTCGTCGGCACGATGCCCTGCAGAGTGCCCGGGGAAAATCTATGGGTGCGGACAATGCGGATAGACGGGGAGAAGACTCACGGTCAGCTGCGCGATGGGGTCGTAGACGATGTAGAACGCGTTGTTGCCCGAGAAGTAGAGAACGATCTCGACGAGGAGGGCGGTGGAATAGATCATGGCGGACTCGATGATGAGCAGGAACGCGCGGAGGAAGCGGAACTGTTTCACGCCGATGTCCCGTGTGAGATACCTGTGTTCGAGAAACATTGCGCGTTTCAAACGGCAACGGGCGACAGAGGCGTTAAGGGGACATGAGGGCGGAGGTTCAATTTGGGTGACTGAGATTGGGACGCACCACAGCCGTGCTGCGATCAAACTGGTGACGACCACGTTTGTCACGAGCGATAGAGAGAAGAGGGAGCCATTCCATCGGGCGAGGGTCTGGCAGACACAAGGCGAGTTACGAGACGGACAGGAGTAAAGTAGTCGGGTAGACGGACCGTCGCGAAAGCGCTGTGTGTGGACTTGGCTGTTGCGAAGATGTAGGCTTGACCGAAGCCACATACTTTGCGAGTTGTTGTGAGCAAAGGAAGATTGGAGCGGGATCAAAGATAGACTCACTGGCGGAAGCAATAATCAGGACGGCAGGAAGGACGCAAACCCTCCAATCCGCACTCCACACATGGTAACAGCGCCAAACCTATGAGACCACGGCGATTAGCAATCCCGAAAGGAAGACACAGGGGAGTGTGTGAGAGGAGGAGGAGAAGGCATACGCACGACGATGCTGTCGCCAAGGATGGAGTTTACGGTGTGGATGGTGACCTTGGCGACGTTGGGGGGTGTAGAGACGTCTGAGAAGTATGCGGCGGGCCCTCCAGAACCGCCTCGATTGTCGATGAAGCCCCAGATGAGGCGGGCAAAGCCGAGGGAGACGTGGATGGTGGAGAAGCAGAACATGAGGGATGCTACCCAGAAGATGATGGGGGAGATCTCGCGGGGGACACGGCGGAAGCGGGTGATGTAGAGGTAGGACGCAAAGAGACAGAGGTTGACTCCTGTTTACAATCGCGGGTGAGTAGAACGGATGGCGACAGGGAAGTGAGGACGCACCGTAGAAGAGAGTCTCGAACCAGATGGCGACGAGGTACGCTCTGTCGAGGGGTATTGCACCCTCGGCCATGGCGAGCTGGAGGAAAGCAGCGTGCGGGTCAAAGGGCCTCTGGTGCCTGTTGGCAGGAAATATGGAATCCGAGCTTGTGCTTACTTACATAAAGTTATTGCGACGTGGAGACCAGGGTATAATATGTTATGCTTTAGTGCGGGTGCTAGGCGATCATCTTCCTGCGACAATCACGAGATCGGAGCTCGACGCTCTGAACGCGCTGCGGTCATTGGAAGGCTGAGATGGGGGACCTTGGAGGACCTTCGATGGAGAACGGGCTCACATTGACCGTGGTCGCATCAGACCTCTTTCGGGATTTGCGCATGGTCGAGTGCACGACGAATCTTCCATCAGTTCGGACTACATCTCCGGCGCTCCGGAGGAGTCCGGCCTTTCCGGGGACTGAGAGTGGACTGAGACGCGTGCAGTCACGGCAGCGCATGCCGCGCATGTCACGCGTCGGGCCCGGTCACAACCCACTGACCTCAGACTCGGAGATCGCGTCGCGCAGGTCAGTCTCCACCGTCTGGCATGCTTTGATCGACGACTTGCGTGTGCTGCATCACCGAGATGGCCTCAATGCTCGACAAGCTGCTCGCACAGGACATTACAGACTCTACCGACTTCCCAGACGACGCCACGACACCAGGTCTCCGCGCGTTCGACGACGCCCTCAGGTGCAGCATATGCAGGGACTTCTACGACGCGCCCGTCTCCCTCAACTGTGGCCATTGTTTCTGCTCTGCGGTGCGTGAGTGCCAATGTTTATGACCCGCAGTGTCCCCGGACTCAACTCGCGCTCCAATAGTGCATACGTTCTGCCCTCCCTGAACATGCCTTATGTCCAACGTGTCGTAAACCAGCATCTGAGGTTCACTTACGCAAGAATGTAGCAGTTGAGAACGCAGTGCACGCATGGAAGGCAGCCAGGTAAGCCAACCCATCCCTCGTCCCAAGGCCCACACCAACCACGCCGGGCCTTTTCAGGCAGCTCGTCCTACGCTTCGCCGGTGAAGAACAGGGTCGGCAGGCGCGATCTGTCCTTCCCCCACGCAACCACTCAAGCTCCAGCCAGTCTGAGCGTGTAGGCCAAAAGCGCAGGAAGCTCAACTCCCCCCTTGCACCCAGCTCCGACGATGAGATCATCCACATACCCTCCAGCCCAGTTCCTTCCCGCTCTGCTACTCCGGACACCAGCTCCCTTCCAGGTAACTATATGTGTCTGCCCACTCCCCCCACTGTCTTTCTAATTCTCGGTTCATATGCAGACTTGGTCTCATGTCCCATATGCCACAAGGATGTCCCGTCGGCCACAATAAACATGCATATAGATAGCGGCTGCAAGCGCCACCTCCCAGAGGCCTCGACGAGCGCCACAACGGTCACACAGACCTCCTCCAAGAGCAACCAGAAGCAACAATGGTCCAAGCTCCTCGCTGGCGGAGGGAGCGCACCTGTGAAGGGCAAGGATAGAGACAAGGGAAAGAGCAAGGGGAACGCGAAGGGCAAGGCACGGTGCGTCTCGTCCACTTCTCATGCCTTTCCCCCTATACCAATGCGGCGCGTCTCCGTTACGTACAGAGCGACACCGGACCTGGCCGACGAGGACACAGATTACCTACCAAAAGTCGCGTACGACATCCATCCCCAGAAGCGCGTCGTCGAGATGCTCGCCGACTGGAGCCTCCCCACCCACGGGGACAAGAACGCGCTCGTGAAGAGGCACTCGCGCTGGGTCGTCCTCTACAACGCCAATGTCGATCGCGACCCCAAGCAGAGGTGGACGCTCGAGCAGCTCAGGCAGGAGCTCAAACGGGTCGAAGAGGCCGAGGGTAAGACGAGAAAGGAGACGGTCGAGGATGTCGTTGCCTACCAGGTGCGTGCTTTTCGATTATGTGTTTGAGAGCATTTTGAGCCCAGCGAGGCTGACGTGGACGGGATGCAGAAAGCGAACAAGGCCGCGTTCGCGAAGCTTACTGAAGCTGCGCGACCCAAAAGGCTTATCGCGGCACCCGATGGCAGCGGTTCCGGAGATACTATGCAAGGACGAGATAGGAGCTCGACGCCGAGACGTGAAGTGATTGATGTGGATGACAGCTAGAGGAGGTACGTCCGTTGACTCCATGCCGCCTCCAAGAGCTCATAATGGTGACCTCGTGCTAGGTTTGGATGGATGTATTTGGATTGTAATCTAGGTCGCAGTGTTTGGATTATATCAGTACAAGCTCAGAGCACAGTTGGACTCACTACGATGGTGGCACAGTCACTCGTCAATAGGATACACCGTACTCCCGAGCCTGCTCAAAGGTCAGCTCAGACCAGCATGTTCTTAATGTCGCCCGCGCACGCTCCGCCTCCATCCCTGCCGCCCCACCAACCCCTGCTCGGTCACTCGTCGGTCATCCTCCCGCGAGACAGCGAGAACGACAGGCTGGCGTCGTTGGACGGCCTCGGCATCATCTTCTTCCCCCGCACCCACGTCGATGACCTCGTACCCCGCTGATGCTCCGCACGTCGTCCCCACCGAGATCCTTGAGGTTGCCCACGAGCCGTGTGAGCTCGCCCATTCCGATGAGGCCTCCATCGCCCTCGCATGACGCACACGTCGACAATCTGGACGGCGAACTCATACTGCTAATCGCCGATCCGAACATCTCCGCACACAGACGGTGGGGCACACCTGCTGGAACACGCGCCGGAACGAGGGCTCGTAAGATTGGCCTTGCGCGCGATGTGGGGCATCACGTGACTGAAAATTGTCACGCTCGGGTACTTTTGGCGGGGAGGAAATAATAAAAAACCATAGGCTTGACGGGGAGCCTCTTAAATAAAACTGTGCCTGCTAAAATTTGTGAAGACATTGCTAATTTACAAAGTTTAGGAAACAGATTTTCGGATTTGTCTCGCGTGCGAGAGGAGATGCTGAAGTTCTGTCGGCCATGGCGCATGGGCGTCTGCGTAAGCCCATATTGACGACGGTGATACCAAAAAGGAAGCCGATAGCTGGCAGTCTGGAAGTCGTTGTGCGGTTAATGCTCTAGCTATCTAGCCCTAGCCATGTTGATCATTTGAATGTCAAAGCACACATGAGACTATGTTCCGAGTTGACAATTTTATATTATTGCGTGTTTTTGTGCCGGACTGCGCGTACACAACGAACTCGGTGATCGTACACATGCGCCGCCCGGGGGTTTTCTCTTTTCTCCCGACTGACATCGACTTCAACAGACCCTCCATAAACAACCGCGCCAAAGCCTCATCAAAAGCCAATCACGTCCTCCTGGCGCATCCCTCTCGTTCCACCCCACGGCCCCGGCCGAAGGCAGGGGGTGGGAGAGACGCGCGCGCAACCGTGGACGAGACCTGCGCCAGTCCCGCGGGGGCTGGCGAACGCCTGTCGTGCTTGTCCGGTCGTCCTCTGTTTATCCGGTGTGGGCGTGAGATACAAACTTAGGACGACGTGTAAGAGCTACTTACCGAGTGCACTGTATGCGGCGCATGACGGAAAGGCATCCGTGCTCGAGGGTGCTGTGGACACGACCCCGCTTCAGCCGCCTGGGGCGGGAACGGTAGTCGTACGCGCCAGCTCGGCCTTCTGCACCGCAATTGACGGGGTTAGTCAAAGTAGGGAGGTGGGAGTTGAGTAGGCGACTCACCAAGTGTTCCTTCACGATCGCCACCGTGTGGTACACGGCATAAGCCTGACGCTTGGTGATCGAGGAGGAAGGCTCGAGGGCTCGAGGGCGAAGCGACAGTAGGCATCGTCCGTATGGGTCAAGGAGGGCTGACCAGACATTGGGGGCTCGGCAGCAGGTCGTTATACGAAAGGAAAGCGAGGTCGAACGCGGGGGCCAGGGACGCGACGTGTGGACGAATGTCCGACACGCCGTCCCCGACCGGGAGACGTCGAGTCAGGAGGCCGAGTATGGTGGAACAAGAACCGAGGCATGAGAAGGGAACGCTGACGAGTCTTCTTGCAAGTAGGCAGGAAAGGAAGCAGATCTGGGTTTGGTTGTTTTCTAGATGCAGGCGAGCGAGAGAAGATGATGAAGAGCATCGCTGATGAGCGCTGGTAGTGGAGAGTGGCACTGGCAGATGATGGTTGTGGATGAGGAGATGGTGCTCCGGGGGTGAAGTTCTTTATGCCCTTCACGATGGTGGCTAACCACCCAACCTCCGGTTCCGATTTGGCAGGTGGCCTTCCACAGATAGCTAGCCTTGGTTGACTTGCAGATTGGAACGAGGCTGGCGAAGCCCAGGCTTGAGCTGCCCGACATGCCTTCACAGTGGCTGGGTTACCGGGGATGTGAAAGACGACGAATGACACATTATGCGGCAGACATTGACGTCCGCATTGCCACCCTGAAATCCGAGGAACCGAAGTAACACGCGATCATCCCACCGCGTGTGATTCTGTCCCCGCGAACTTGAAAGGCCAATCCCATCGCCTGTGCGGCGCACTGTTCGGATTGTCTTCGCCTCTTGATGTCCGGGAACCGAAGTACAGGAGGAGGAATTCTTTCTATGTGGCTCGGCCAAAGCAGTCGCTGCGGCCCCGGTCTTCGATCACAAACCTTGCCCATGGAAACCACGCACGCAAGAAGACAAGGTTAGCAACAGAGCGGGTCTGCGGTGAGGAAGACAAGGAAGACATACCTCCTCCCGCTCCGGATACTTAACATACCGTATTAATCGCTAATCGTGTCAAGCGCCCGATTCACGTGCATGATCACGGTGTGACATAGGGATGCGGTCACGGTCGAAGGCGCCGATGATAATCCCCGCCTCCGAACCTTTTTTATGTGCGAGTCGAGGACGACCCGGGCCTGATAGTGTAAGGAGACACAAAGAAGGAGACACAAGTGGGCGCTGACGGTGCCTCAGTTTCTACTTGAATTGAAAGAAGAACATGGTCTATACAGCCTTACAAGCCCGAGATTCCTACGATTGAGCGAGCTATCCCGAAGTTTCCTGAGAAGACCGCGTGAGAGTGATGCGATGTTGGACAAGCGACCCGCTGAATGATTCAAGTGAGGTGGTCAGCACATGTGCGAGAGTTTCGAAAAGCTGTACGTACTTGAGAGCACCCTCTGCGTCGAGCAAATGGCATATCTACGAGTCATGAAGCCCGGCTCAGTCGTGTTGTACCTCGAGGGCTGAAATCACATACCAATCGGTCAAGAGCTTCGTATCCGTCCGTAGCGTGATCAATCGACTCCCCGCAGGCGCACGTTAGACTCTCCGTCTGCGACGCAATCGCGGCTTCCAAAGTAGACAGCGGCGTGCCCACCGGGAGCTCGAGAGCCTCGAACAGGGAGGGGACGAGCTCGCGCTTCTGTCGCGGCGCGAGCGTGATCCGCTGGCCCTCGTTCCATTCGAAGGGGTGTTGCTTCTGCCAGTGCTCGAGCAGGCCGGACACCGTCGTCGCCCGCGTGCTGTAATCGTTGCACGGGAAGGACGAGCACCTGAACAGCGCGTCCGGCGAGTCGAGCAGGGCGTCGTCCGGCACCGCCTCGAGGTCCTCCGCTCGATCCGCAGCGCCCGCGTCCCTCAGCTCCGTCCCCCTGTCCCGCCTGAAGATCCTCGCTAGGTCACGCCGCGCCCTCGCACGATACGCAGCGCCCGCCTCCCGCACTTGCCCCTCGAGCTGCGCGAACGCCTCCTCCGGGAGGTCGACGTCCGGCGCGGTCGCGGTGACGAGCGCCTGCATGCACGGCAGCCTGGCGGCCTCGACAAAGTTGGGCATGTGGCGCTTCCAAGCGTTGGCGGGGTCCGCGCGGTCGCGCGCGAGGAAGGCGAGGTAGTGGGCTTTGAGCGCGGAGAGGCGCGCCCAGTACTTCTCGCGGAACTCGGCGGCCTCGCGTGTGGCGCGCCGGGGGGCGAGCGCGGGGAGGAGCGTCGGCTGGATTCCGTCCCAAGCTGTTGGGCGATGCGGGGTGCGGTTGGCATGAATTAGTGGCGCCGATTTGGGTCGAGGGAGAGGAGGGAGGGACTTACTGGCTTCTCCGCGGACGAGCATGTGGAACTCGTGGACCATGGCGTAGTCTGCGGGCACGTATCCGAGGTCTTGCAGCCTCTTCTCTATCCTGTTCGCGCGGCGCGAGACTGTCAGAAACGGCACGAGGAGAGCTCAGAGCGATGGGCGCACGCGGCTCGTCGATCGTCGTTTGCCCTGCGCTTGGCCTCTTCTTTCGCTGCGTGGTGGTCCCACTCCCATCTTGTGGTCACCGCTTGGAACTTTTCAAGTTGGCTGTGTCAGAAAGACCGGGCGCGGAGGGGCGGCGTTGACGTACGTTCAGCCTCTCCAACGTGCGCGCCTTGCGGAGCGCGATGAACTCCTCCAGGGCCTTGCTGTCCTCGCCGGACTCCTCGACGACCGCGTAGTATTCCTTCACGGTCGTGGCGAGCTCCGGTTGGTAGAACTTTATGTGGGACGGTTGATCTCGGGCGTCTGAGACGCGGACGCGGACGGCTTCCCAATGCTGCGTCAGCCGTCGACAATTCGACAAAACACGGTATAGTAGCGGGTGCAGGCAGAGGACGTACGCAAGCTGTCGTTGGCCTCTGGCACGAGGTTGAAGATGACGCGCATGAGCGATCTATCCCTGCGGACCTTGAGCTCGCTGGTGATGGTGTAGCCTACTTTGACTCTGGGTAGAGTTGAGAAGGAAGCGGATGCGAGTGCTCGACGTATACGTACTTCGCCTTCCAGCACGGCCCACACAACCTGACGCGAGCCGCGTAGCTGACCCTTGAGTTAAAGGTACACTCTGCCCCACACATCTACGTTGTCCAGAAAGGGGTGAGTCAACATCTTTCTGGATCCGTGGAACTGACGGTAGAGGAAGGCCCACCGTGCAGGATCGCTCGAAGACCAGGAACGCGTATTGCGGCTCGCTCATGTCTTCGGGGCATCCCGGCAAGGGAGGAACGAGGGTGTTGCGCGCGGAGACCCACATGCTCTTGTTCCGCTTCGCGACGATGAAGCTCCTCAGCTCGCTCGAGACTCGCGAGAGGTGCAGGAGGTCGAGCGGGGTGCAGTGCGCTGCAATCTGCTCGTACACGGCGGTGTCAGCGGTCGAGCGAGGGCCCGGATATCTGGAAATTGGCAGGACACACTGACCTCGAAGAAGACGTCCACAGGGAGGTTCATGACTCCCGAGAGCGTCCCTGTGCTTGCTGCGTGCTTCCCTTTCCTGTTTCTTTGAGCCGGGGTGTGCGACTTCTTGCGCGTCTTGGGCGACATCGTGGTCGTGTAACGACGTTCAAGTCCAAGCAGCGGGGGGATAATGTTTTGGGTGATCCAGGAATGTTAAGTATACCTGAGTCAGCGCTGTGATCGCGTGTCCCACAGGCCCTTGACAGCTGTCGTATCCATTCAATTCCGACGAAATCGCAGAGGTCGTAAGTAGGCTGTCTCCGAGGCGCGGCCTTTACCCCTTTTAAATTGATGTGATCCCTGTACAGCCACAGGTTTATTAGGCAGGCTTCTCTGACCAGTACACGTGTCCTCTTCCTTCTTTCTGGACAAGTGACTGGTCCAAAGCCCCCTGGCAAGGTGTTGTCGGCCGGCAACGTCGCAGATACGGTGCGGAGAAAACGGATCTCATTACTTCAAATGCAGACCTAAGTATGTACGAGGCGATTAGCACCGCAGTGTCCGAAATGACGTGCCACAGCCCGAGGCGAGAATATTATAGATACACCTGAAAACCGGGTAAAGAATGCGAAGGGAGATAATGATATGGCTACACAGTCGAGTGCGTGTGGTGGGAGTGCGAGTCCGAATACAGGCGTCGTGCGCGTAGCGATTCGTGACGGTACGTGATCATCAGTCAGAGCGGGGGAGTGTCCTGGACGTCCCAGACGTCCTACTTATTCATGTCCATGTCCGAATCCCTTGTCTGCCGATCCTCTCATAGGAGAGCGAGGACGATCCCGACGACGGTGAGCGCGAGGAGGGCGCTGGTCCCCCGAGTCGACGCCGCGCCATTCGTGGTGGGCTTCGCGGTCGCGGAGCCACTCGAAGTGGCAGAGGCGGATGAGTTGCTCTTGGCGTTCTGGAGGAACGAGGCGAAAGTGTTGCCCGTCGTCGGCGCATTCACGGAGAAGACCATGCCGGCGTGGCAGTGGCTCGCGGGGTTGGTCTGCTTGCAGTAGACCCAGATCGGCGCGGTCTATTTGATGGGAAGTCCTCGGTGATCAGTCTCCTGGGGCATTGCAAAGGGAAAGCATTAAAGTGCTTACGTCGTTGACGGTGATCGTGTAGGTGGGAAACTGAGACGCGTTCGCCGCCACGGGCATGCTGCAAAGCGTCATGAGCACTCGTGCGATATGACAGGACGACAAAGAACACGTACAATCCAGAATCAAATCCGACTTGGCCACTCGTGCTCGTCTGGCTGAGGGGCGCGCACGGGTTCGCGAACGAGCTCTGGGTCGCGGTGTGGTTCTTGGCGGTGAACTGGAATGTGATCTGGTCGCCGACCTGGGCGGTAATGTTGTTCGGCGAGTACGTGAGCGCGCCGTTGAACCCGACCGTCACTGTGTGCGCCGCGGCCGACGAGGTCGAGGTGCCACTCGCGGATGCCGAAGCGGCCGCGGCGTCGGTGGTGTAGGTGGTAGTCTGCGCGGAGCCGTCGACGGTCACGGTCGCAGTGACGGTGACGACGCTGGCGGACGCGGCCGCAGTCGAGGAAGCGTTGGCGGACCCGACGGCGTTGTTCTTGAACTGGTCGAAGTTGTTACCGGGGTTGATGGCGAAAACCATGCCCTGCTCGCAGTGGTTTGCCTGGCGGCAGTAGACCCAGACGGGGTTCGTGTCCTGGACGGTGAACTGGGCGGAGACGAAGTTGTCGGTCTGGGTGTCCGGAACGGGGACGCTGCGAGACGGGTTAGCGTGAATCCGAAAGGAAGCTGGGAGCGGGCTGAAGCACTCACAAGCCAGAGTCAAAGCCGTTGGCGAGTGGGGAGCAGGGAGAGTTGAGGGACGACTGGGTGACGGTGTGGTTCTTCTGCTTGAAGGTGAATGTGACGGTGTCTCCTGCGTTCGCATTCTGGATGCAGTTGTCAATGTTTGGATAACTAGGCATACTTGTGGTGAAATACTCACCACGAACTCGGGATCGTACTTGAGGATCCCGACTCCTCCAACCGTCACTTGGTGGTCTGCACCACGGGTGACCGGGATGGCGAGACCGAAGAGGGCAACGACAGCGACAAGTGGCGTGAGCATGTGCATGTTGAGTGCTTGAGAAATGAGAGATAGCAGATGTCGTGAAAATCTAGAGACCAGCTAGTGGAGCAGGGAGGGACTGTGGCGATCTAGAAGAAAAAAGGTGGGGACCGATCGTCGCAGCCAGCGGGCCTTATGTACTCGTCGGGGCGCCGGAGCGAGAACAAAAGCGAAACCGCGAAAAAGGCGCATTTCTTGACGCGCCCCCATTGTCCAACGCGATCACGTGCCTGTCTTATTGTTCTCGATCCGGTAAGCGCGCACCTTCGAGCAGCACAATAGACGAGAACTAACCGCTTACCGAGAAGTCCAGAAGGCGGTGACACGGCGGTGACTCTATCCAGAGGGATGAATCGCATTCCTGAGACAGGCGGTCATCACAAGAATGGACGACCATAGCCGCAGGATTCGCAGCGTCAACAACACGGAACGTGCGGTTGATTCACTTGAATGTCCATAACGGAACTCTATCCATAGACAATACATCAGTTGCAAACGTACAGGGCACGTACTTGATACATGATCATAGGCGACGACAACATCCCGTGTCGAGAGCAATTTCACAGCTAGGTCCGCGTGCACAGCGCAAGGTCTTATACGTACGTCTGGACAAACAGGCCCCACCTCTCGATGACCGGTTTCACGATCTCCTCCCACTCCTTGCCCTTGTACTCGTCCTTCTTCGCGCGTGGGAGGGAGAAGATCTCCTTGTGCACCGCGCCACCTGTGCGCCCCCCGTGTGAGCGACGCGTGCGGCATCTTCAATGAAACCACTCACAATCAGGACAAGGGGCCCTCGCGACCGTTCGGCCGTTCCCGCTCCCATTGCCGCCCTTCACTTTCGGGAAGTCGGGGTCCAGGTAAGGCGCGTTCAAGGCAAGGTCCGCCAGCTCGAGGTGGACCAGCTTCTCGACGCGGTGGCAGTATGGACCCGCCTCGCCAACCTTGACGCGGCCCCGCGCCAGGTTCCCTGCGTCCGCGTCGGGAGTGGAAGGCCAGAAGCCCCGCAGGTGGGTCTGCTTGGACTGGCATTGCTTGTCCCATTCTGCGAGGCGCTTGGTCAGCTTGACGGCGCGTCCGACCTTGATGTGGATTACGTCAGGGTCGGTCGGGTCTGTGCCACCGTGTCCTCCATCAGCGAGCCTTTCGTCAAACGGAGACATTGCGCAATCCCTCACCGTCTATCTCATACGCGTAGATGTACCCGGGTTCGTCGGCCGGGGAATGTGTCACCCTCATCACCTCTTTCAGAGCCTCTTGCGTATCTTCCTGCAGGTATTCCGGAATCCAATCTGCATCCCCACGCAAGTGGTGGAGTTAGTTTCTGAGAACGGCACCAGACATCTAAGAAAGACTCACGGTCGTAGAACACTTCGATACTTGGATCCTTGTGGGAGCGGAACTTGGTGTCCAGGAACCCCACCTTGAGGTGTTGGTGGCAATAGTGCGGTACGTCCTCGCCATTGAGACGTGTGAGGGGGACAGACACCAGCACCATCCTCGTACACTGTTTATCCGCCTTCCTGGTTATGCCGCTGCACTGCACCCTAATCTTCCCATCGACGGTGCCCCCGGTCGAGGACGCGGCGGACGGCGACGGGGGGCTGGAAGCCGCCCGAGGCCTCGAGGGGGTCTGCAAGGGCGACACGACCGGACGCCTCGTCGGCGCGGAGGTGCCAGGCTTCGCAGGGGCGGTGTTGGGCACGTGCTGCAGGCCGGGGCGCCGCTGCGGCGTCGCCGGCGGGTTGCTCGAGGACGGGAACGCGCCAGAATCCGAGTGCGGGCGACGGCGGTCCGCGCCACTGGAAGCCTTCAGACCATGTCCGCTGTCCTTCCGCGGGGGCACTGACAGAGGCGGCGGGGTGCCGAGCGGCGCGTCGTTCCCAGACACGGCGTACTGCATGGTCCGAGACGTGCCGGTCTGGGGGACGGGCATCGGGATCGCAGGTGTTCCGGGATTCGTGTGGAAGTACCGAGCAGGCTCGGGGAAGGCGGGCGGGGGCTCGTTGCTCCGCGTCCAGCCGGTGGGGCGTCGGGGGTCGGTGGGGTGACCATCAACTTGCATCGCGTGCGGGTCGGGGATGTAGGGGGGCTGGTTGTTGAACCCACCGACGAACGGTCCGCTGGTGCGGCGGTCTTGTCCACGTCCATCTTGCTGCCGCCCCCCGCTCGCTGCCCCCGCCCGAGAGTTGTCTGACCGTCTGTTATCGAGGGAGAGGCGGCCGAACGCGTCCGTGATGCGATTCGGGTCAGACGAGGTCGACGTACGTCCGCTGTTGCCGCTGCTGCCTCCATACATCTTGTTATTGGAGTTGGGGAGAGGGTGCGGGCGGGTGGATGTGTTGAGAGCCATGTCGTCCTTGGCTCGATGGTGTGGTTTCTTGAAGAAGGAGAAGAGGGTGGCGGGCATGGCAACAGCGGCAGAGCCTCAGAGGCACCCGTCTCAGAAGCTCGCGCGCGTCTGGGCTTGTCGTTTGTGCGAGCTGCAGCGTCCGCAATTGGGGGACAAACGACAACGGCATGCGCACTGACTCGCCCGGAGCGTGGGCGTGCACGGCGCACAGTGCTGAGCTGGGTGCAGGCAGGCATCTCTTCCATGAGGCTGCGCGAGCGCCTACCGCGATGATTGGGACACCGAGCAGATCGTCCTTTCTCTCCCCGAGTCACCCTCGCTCGTTTGGGCTTCCTCTCTGACTGCGTTGTCTGTGGCATCATTACTCACCGAAGCGTTCCGTGCGCGCCCTTGGACAGCCTGATTGAGCGCGACTGATTCAGCCTGGGAAGTCTCTGCTTGTCATCTGCATCTGTAAGTTTGTTCGATTTCCTATCGCATCATCCTTTACGACTTGACAAGCGGCGAAGAACATGGAGGATCAGGAGCTGGCGGCAATCCGTGCGGCGAGACAGCAGCAGGGGGGCGCGCAGGGCGGGGAGGACGAGGGCGGAAAGCAGGCAGCAGAGGAACAGATGCGGAGGGATCTGCTTGCGACTGTCCTGGACTCTGCAGCACGAGAACGATGTGAGTGTGCCGATACGTCGTTACCAATCCCGGGTGTCGCTGACGAATGTTTATAGTGGCGCGTATTGCGCTTGTGAGCTCGGATAGGGCGCGGCAGGTGGAGGGCCTGCTATTGCGGATGGCTCAGACTGGACAGTTGAAGGGGAGGGTGTCGGAGGAGCAGCTTATCGAGTTGCTCGATCAGGTGTGTTTTAAGTCGGGCTTTTCGCTGGTCGGTGTACCGATGTGGGCCGCAGCTCGATGGTGCTCAGTCCAAGGCTGCACCTTCGAAGGGGTCGATCGTGGTATGTGTCCGCCAGTGCCCCTATTCCTATTGCCGCGCGCTCAAGCTCCCGCAGTTTCAGCGTAGGAAGGGAGCATTCGATGACGACGACGATTGGTGATGTGAAGAACAAAACGACCTGTAACAGTACCGACACTATCTTGCTGCTGTCTTGCAACTATCTTGCTTGCTGTCCGCCGCAATCCACAGTATCTTCTCTTGCTCTCGGTCATCTTGGCAACGTCCAGCACGACGGCCGGAATGGGTGACCGACCGTCAAGACCGTATGGCGGCGCATCTCATCCAATAATCTCGACGGATACACGATGAAGTCATCATCTGTCGTCAAGACATCCGGGGCGGGACATCTAAGTTGTGGACGACGGGCGTCATGGTGCCCAGTCCACCGCCTTCGTATGCCAGCACGTCCGTTATGTCAGGATTGGTCTATGCCTCACGATGCAGATCATACTCTGTCCTCGGACGGGTTGATCGTCGTCTCATTGCACCAATCTGCGAACGTTCTTCCTGACGATGCAGAAGATGGACGGCGTAGATCGGACTCGTTAGAATGTCCTGTTTATCACAGTCGAACACGTTCTGTGTGATTGCCATAGAAAGTGGAATGTGGTACTTGACCTGTGCGAGGGCGATGGAATTCTGGGCGCCTAGTGTCGGGTATTTGGTCATGTTGTTTGGGTGCCACAGCAAAACTCGGCAAGCGCCTGGTTTGTCGCGTCTACCAAGTCTCCCATCTGCTTCTGCATCTGCATCCTCCCCTGAAGCCTGTCCTCTGTCGCCCACATCCTCCCAATCCCCCTCCAAACGTCGTCCAGCGTGCTCACACAATGGCTACCAGAATCCACACCAACTCTCCCCTCCCAGCCCCGGCTATGCACGCCGCACACGCCCTTCCCCAGTCAAAGTCGCACGTCCTCGCAGGCGTCCAAGACGCGTACTGGAGCGACGACGAGGCGGTGCGTATCCCCAGAGCGCAGTCTGTGTATGCCGCCTTATCTCACTCTTCCCCGCGACCCCGCAGGAGGACGCAGAGTGCCCGCTCTGTCTTGAAGAGATGGACATATCCGATCTCAACTTCAAGCCCTGCCCTTGCGGTTACCAGGTACCGATCCAGACCCTTTGTCGTCGTCCCGCTGCTGAACCCCCAATCCACACCCAGGTCTGTCAGTTCTGCTGGCACCACATCAAGGAGAACCTCAACAGCCGTTGCCCTGCATGCCGGAGGGAGTACACTGACGACGCTGTCCAGTTCAAACCGATCAACCCTGAAGAGTGAGCACCCCTTCCCTTTGCGTCTGCTTCATTCCATCTCTGCTCTGTCCCCATCATCATCTCCACGGCGGGTGAACTCAGGCCGTATCGACTGAGGTTGAGCACGGTCATCTCCACTCGCCGTGCATACCATCCACCTTTGTCCATTTTGGTGGCGTTCATGTTCCTGCTCCACGATTCAAGTCACTTCACCTTCCACAAGGCTTTGGATAGTGTCAATCCACGTTGTCGCCGTAGTCTGCTTGAGACGCCCTCTTTGCGTTGCGCCATGAGCGTGGACGGCTATATGCGGCCTCGTGTGCAGCCCGGGGCTATGGGCTTCGGAAACCCACTCCTTTGTGTGTACCTTATTCCGAATCATTGCCTGCCACGGGATCTAGCTTCTCGTTCTCGATGTGTCTGGCTACTGAATGCTGAAATACTAACACACTATTCCCGTCCTTCAGTCACAAGCGCTTGACCCACCAGAAGAAACAGCGCGAACGCGAACGCAAGGAGCTTGACGCCCTTGGACGCCGCCAACTCGCCAACGTTCGCGTCGTGCAACGCAATGTTGCATACGTCGTCGGGCTGGGCCCGAGGTTCGCCAAGGAAGAGGTACGTTTCTCCGTCTCCACCGCGATCGCAGATCAGACTGACTCGAGAGCAGCTCATACCCACTCTGCGCTCCAACGAGTACTTCGGCCAGTACGGGAAAATCTCCAAGATCGTCATCACTAAGCGTACCCCGCCGGGGGGACGCGCGCCTGTAGTCGGACTGTATATCACATACCACCGGCGGGAGGATGCGGCTCGCGCTATTGCGGCAGTTGATGGCGCCTCATCGCCAGGTGGAGGAGGGGAGATCATGCGGGCCAGTTATGGCACGACCAAGTACTGCATGTCGTTCTTGCGCGGGGTCACCTGTCCAGATCACAGCTGCATGAACTTGCATGAGTGGGGTGACGAGAAGGACTGCTTCACCAAAGAGGACCTCACTACACTGTACGTGATCTTTTTCTGTCTTCACCGAGCTTTTGCCGATGCACCATTAGGAAACACACCATGAAGGACACGGAGACTCGTCGCACGACGACGATCAAGCGGGGAGACGAGGCTGAGGGTATGGTTGCGCGTGTTGTATCACACGCGCGCGTACTGACAACTCGGCCAGGTCTTCCACGTGCAGCGTCCTGGGCCAACAAGAGCAACGCTTCACTCGCTAGCACTGCGTTGCACAATACGAGCGCAGTAAGTCAAGCGGTGCGGAATGCACGTCGAACGGGCTCAACGGCTCGCCAACAACGGTCTGGCTCGACGACATCTCCCGCTCCAGCCATTATGGAGGTGCGGAAGAAGAATGCTGCGAAGGCATCTTCCCAAGCATCTTCGTCACGACCCGCAACTCCATCCTCTCTTCCACACCGTCCTGTCACGCCTGCTACTGCAAAGACTTCGAAGGCGAAGGAGACTGTGAACAGCGCAGTACCTCCTCCAACGCGGTCTCCTACGTCATCAGTCGCCATCGAGTCCGATTCAGGTTCTGGAGTACCTGAGGTTGCGTCTCCACGATCGCCTGTGCCACCACCGTCGAGGGATGTCCCAGCTGCTCCTCCTGGTCTCCCGGCAGTCCCTCCGGGACTTTCACCTGTCGTCCCACCTGGTCTCGCCGCGCCGCCTGGCCTCCCACCCCCTTCATCCCGTACCGCCTCAGAAACGGCATCTCCGCATATTCCTGTGCAACAGTCATCATACCAGATGTCTTCGCAAGCACAAGCGCTCATGGAGGATCTCCGTGCTCGTCGCGAGTCCAACATTGCGGTTGCAGTACAGAGTCCCTTCCCCGATTTTGACCGCATGCTGCAGTCGCTCAACAACGACACCGAGTATGGAGGTTTCAGCTTCAACCTGGACCCCAAGCTTGCCGGAGACGTGCAGGACGATGGGCTCAACTTGCCCGACTTCGATGCAGATGTCAACGTGCCGTTCAGCGGCAGCTTCTTTGATGTGTTCCCGACGCTGCGTCCCAGCGGCCAACCTACACCCAGTCCTCAGGTACCTCCACCTGGGATCCCGTTCGCATCGCCCGGCCATCGCACTGTGTACGATTCCCTTACTGGCAAGGGCGCTTTGGAGCGACAGTCGACAGGCTCAAGCTACACTGGTTCCTTCAACCCGTTTGCTGGAGATGGCGTGGACGAGACTCCATCACGCAAGTATTCTCCCTTGGATGAAGAGCGGAAGGTGTCCAGGTTCGGGTTCGCTCGGGGTCGTCATGGCTCAGCCTCGTCTTCCTTGCATGCGTCCTCGCCTCTTAGCAATGCGGAGAGCTTTTCCCAACTAGCGCACCATAACAATGCTGCGGAGTTCTCTGGGCATGGGTCGCAACCGTGGCCGTTCGCTGCAAGGCATCACGACTTCGCGAACCATTACCAGAGCAATTCCACGATGAGCTCGCCGTTGGCTCAGCACATGCAAGCGGCCCAGCCGCACTTCAGCAACCATAATCACAACCACGTTCAGAACCACAACCAGCAACAACCGCCACCCCCGCCCCCACCATTGAACAACAGATTCCCGTCGTACGACAATGGGGTCAGTGAGCAGCAGCTGAGGGAGCTGATTATGTCGAGCCGCGAGCGAGCGAACGTATCGAGGAACGGACCGATGGGTAGGGCCCCTCTAGTTGTATATGTGTAATCTCTTGTTGACTTAGCCAATGCCTTCTCGTTCTATGGCAACTCTTCCGTGATACAGATCAGGCATCGTATAATCCGGGCCAGCCGTTTAGTGATCCTGCTATCATGTCAGCGAGGATGGCTTCTCCCACTCTTACTCAAGCTATGTCAAACGGTCGGTTTCCCGCCCCGCCCAGTGTAGATGCCTTCGGGTCCCATCCCATGGCCTTCGGACCTCCGCCTGGGTTGACGTTTCCCGAAGAAGCAGTAGGAGGGCCTGTTCTCGCGAACCAGCATGGATATGGAAGCGGGCCATCAACGAACATCGAGGTCTCGCAGAGCGGATCGGCGCATGGTGAGTACGCTTCCATTTGTTTCGCGGGGTGGGAGTCCCAGGTCAGTGTACCGAGCTGCCGTGCTTTCAGTGCGGAAATTGTATCATCGGCCTTGATCTAAACCATCTCAACGGCCCGGCTCTCCTCTAACACATTCCTCCGTCACTGCACTCTCCCCCACATTGCTCGTTGCATCTCTGTCACTCCCGGTAGGAGTCCCGTGAAAGTACGTTGACGCTGACACACGCTTGTTCTCTTGTTGGGTCTTCTCTGTCCCCTCCTCCCCCACTTTGACTTCCGTCCTCGTTCGACCGCGTTCCCGTACCTCCTCACTCCGCCTATCGCTCTTGTATTGCCCCATCTCCCCGTCGTTACGTTCGTTCGTTCGTTCGTTCGTTTCGTGATGTCTTGCTCTGCGACGGCGTGCAGTGTCCACGGCGCCTTCGCCTGCTCCCCCCGACTCTCCTGCCCTGTCTACTTCGGACTTCCCCGCCCTGGGAACCGCCGCTGAGCCAGCCACCCCATCGGTAAAGCCGCAGGCCAGCGAGGTGACTTCGGACGCCGGTGCCGAGATGGTCGACAGCGCCGCTCAAGAGAAGGCGGCGCGCAAGGCGGCGAAGAAAGCGGCGGCCGCGGAGCGTGCGGCCGAACGGGCTCGGATCGCACAAGAGAAGGCGGCGGTGCGCGCTGTGGAGAAGGAGCGGTTAGCGAAGGAAAAGGCGGCGGAGAAGGAGCGGCTTGCCAAGGAGAAGGCAGAGAAGGAGCAGGCAGCGAAGGAGAAGGCTGAGAGAGAGAAGGCCGAGAAGGCGAAGGCTGCGAAGGAGAGGGCCGAGCGCGAGCAGGCTGCCAGGGAGAAGGCCGAGAAGGACGCCGCGGAGAAAGCGGAAAGGGACCGTGCGGCTGAGGCACAGAGGGTCGCGGCCGCTGCTGCTAAGGCTAGCAAGCAGACTCCGTCCAAGGCGGTCAAGACTTCTACATCGACTTCTGGCGCCACTACGCCGGGTCGTAAAGCTCAGGCCTCGGCTGCTCCTACCCCTGCTCCTGAAGCTGTCGTTCAGGCACCCATCCTCGCGAAGATGCCGAAGAAGAACAAGCCGGTCACGAAGCCGATCAAAATTCCGAAAGAGGACCATGCTGCTATGGACGCCGCGTCCACGCTGCCGTCTGCTGCCACCTCGGATGCGCCCCAGCTGCCCGACGGTCGTGGACAGGACAGCAGCTCGAACAACTCGCGCGCTCATTCGGTCGACGGGACGCCGCCCATCCAGCCCATGTCGGTTAGGGAGATGCTCGACGAGCTCCACATCCAGTTCCCCTGGCTCGGGATCTCCAAGCACCCGTTCTTCGACATGACGAAGATCAACCCTGCGTCGAAGGTTCCTCTCGAGTACGGCCCGCTCGTTCACGCGCTTTCCGCTTTGTCGGTGGGCGGTGGCTCCTTCGCGAACAACATGCCGTCCGGCTCGATCGACAACGCAGTGTCTTCGTTCCAACAGCTGCTCGAGACCCTGACGCAAACGATCTCGGACCTCTTGCGTTTGCTCCCCCGCACGACATGGGACGACAGCTCGTCGTTCGACGGCGTGCTTCGCGATATGCTCAAGGGTGACGACTTCCTCGACGATGGGGGAGACGACCAGAACAACCAGGGCAAGGAAGACGAGGTCGCGGCGCTGACCCTCGCGCTCGAGCGTCGGGCGCGTTGGATGGAGGTCCAGCTGTCAAAGCTCGAGGAGCTCCACCGGGACATCAACACAGCCGCGGTGCGCGCCGTGCTGACGTTCAACGACAGCGGTTGGGACCCGCAGGGGTCGCTGCCGCGCCTGGGCAACACGCTGAACCGGTTCGACCAGATCGGGCTCGTGGCGGAGGCGGACAGTGGGGTGCGGGCGATGACGGCGGACGAGCTGGAGAAGAAGCTGGTGGTGGCGAAGGAGGCGGCGCAGTTTGTCGAGGCGGAGCTGAGGGAGGTCATGCGGAGCTTGCAGGTACTGAGGCCGGCGGAGGAGGATGTGGTGATGGACGAGTATTGAGTGTTAGAAAGCTGGATATGATGATGAGCATGGGGCGATGTTGGACCTCGAAGACGATCTTGTGGCGTGTATGAAGATACGGTACATCGTCTCGTCAGAACAAAATAAAGGCTGTTGTCTGTTTCTGTTGTCTTTCGTCTAGCCGGTTTCAGCTTGGTTGGTGTGAATCGTGACGATACATTATTTTAAAACATCAATGTCGCCCGGGAGAGGTATACAATCCTAGTAGTACAATGTTTGTACGGTATCAATGGTGTCGATGTCCGCAATCTCGTGGAGCTGGTTAGAAACTTCGACTGCCTTCGGTGTAGCTTCAAACCATAGGGAATGAGCCTGTGTCCAGTGAGACGTGAACCGGGTGGAAAACAAATATCAGTGCAAAAAGCAGGATCTTACCTGGTCGCTCGGCCACCCCACGAGGAACATCATGGTATGGTCGTTCTCGACGATCCTCCCTGAGATGGCCAGCACGGGGGAGAACGGCGACTTGTCTGCATTGGCCAAGCGGACGAGCTGGTTCAGACCGGACTCGAGCTCCTCGATCGTCTTTCCCGTATGCAGCGTACACGTCGCCACCTCGAGCACGGGTGCTTCGAGCGCTGCATAAGGTGCGGCTGACGTCTTGATATGAACCATGTCGATGCGCGCGAGGTCGAACATGCCTGTCATGGCCTCCAGCATGGTTTGGTACTCGGCCTTGTTGTCCATGAACCTCTGGTGGTGCTCGAGCGTTTCCCACACTAGTTTGGCACGCACGGTGTGTGAATGCGAATGCGAAAGGGAGAGATGGGAGTGTTTGAATGGACGGACCGTAGAAGCCGTACGCAATGGTGCTGTCCTCGCCTTTCAGGCCATAGTACGCCCTGTGGAAGTGGGACGTCGCGGTTAGGATCAGTGCCATGAGCCTGAGCGGAGACTTGCGGCATGCATATGTGTAGGCTGCTCACTTGATTGCACCTTCTTGCTTCAGTATACGATCGTAGGCCGCCTTCACGAGCGCGGGGTCCGCGGGGTTCGCTTGGAACGTCTCTGAAGCGGGTCCGAACACGAGCTCGGTAATTGGCATGCTGCAAAGTCTTGCGGTCTCGGGTCAAAGGGTGAGAGGCCCACCGGGGGGTAAACGGAAGATCCGAGAGGTCGAGTTGGTTCGCTGGCAGGCCGTCATGTCCCTTCTCATTGTAACCTGGTTACTCAAACGTGACGTGAGAATGGTGTGTTGATCTTGGTTGATGTCCCAGAACACTAAACCTTCCGTATCTGATCATTTAGCAGCCGGCTGACCATGAACTCAATCGGGCTTTTGACCGCAGCCCACATCCGTACCTTTTCAAGACGCCTGTTCCAATGTTGTATAAGTGAGAGAAACGACAGGGACAGACGAAGCAGGGGAGTGCTTACTTGGCAAGCTGATGTGCGGCAGGTACTTGGACGGCCGGCTTGCTGGTAGCTGCTCCGGGCAGAAGTTGCGTTGGACTATTTCTGGTTGCTGCATATTTAGACATTTCTGCTGATCGGAGAACGAGTCAGTACAACCAAGCGCATGAAGAACAGGGAATATGTTGGATTGAACCAACCACGGGTAAGGAAATAGGAGGTCGTAGTTGCTGTGCAAAGACGGCCCGGCCCGACTCTGACGTCGATGGCGATCTCAGCAACAGATTGCAACAGGCGATCGAAACCACATCCATCTTCACCACCTTGCTGAAAAAATTCATATGGATATCAACGAACGATTTGCATACAAACGAGGGGCAATGTTGAACGACAGTGAGAATGTCCCGGGCCTGAGCACGCATCGTGCCGTACATAACGGAAACATCGAGGGGTACTGCCACTGCTACTACCAGGCGTGGAAGCAGAAGTCGGTCGAGACCTGCTGCGCCGTGATGGGAATAGCGACGTTGTTATTCCCCGGCGCGAGCTTGTCCAACGCCGGCTTCGAGAGCGTGAAACCCGGGTTCGTCTTGTCGATCGCGAGGATGTAGATCGGTTCCTTGTCCTTGTAGGTCAGCTTCCAGCAGGTGCCGCAGTTATTGATGTTCTCTGAAATGCGCGGGGTATTTATCAGCACCGGGTCCGGGCGACAACGGTAGTCGCATGAGGATGCGTACCAGAAACTTTGAACACGGCGCCGACGAAGGGGAAGGACGACAAGTCGCCAATCCGGGCATTCGGAGCTGCACGAGAAATAGTACAGTGAGAACAATGTCCGGAGGAGCCGAGAGGGTAACGCACCGAGGTGGAAGGCGTTCTTGAGACGATCTCCGCAAGCGGTGTTGCTGAGAGGGAAGTCCTTGTTGTACTCGAAGGCGAAGGTCGCTTGAGACAGGAAGGCCGGTCCTTCTGGGTGGCCGTCATGATCAGGGTAACCGGGAGCGCCAACGACGGTGGCGGCCAGAGAAAGGGCAGAGATGACGAGGGTAAAGAAGTGCATGGTGAACAAAGGTATGTGGTTTAGAGCGAGAAGAGATCTAAGTGTCCGGTGTGGTGAATGCGTTGAAAGCGATGGATGTTCTGTTGGTCCGACGCTCTGTCGGTGGCCTTTTAACCCACCAGCTACCAGTACAGAGCCAGGGGAACCCGTTTGGTACTGCCATAAACGTGAGCCAGCTGAAACACGAGACCCGCCTTCGACTCGATTGAAACCCCCTTTCCCTCGTTCCGTGTCTTGAGGGGTTCAACGTTCAACTCCTGTGGCTGAATCAAGACCTTGTATAACCTTCGAGCAGTCCGTGACGTACTCTTTTGATAAACCGATAAACGTTCTCACAAGGGATTTCTGGAGCAAAGGTTGATGGACGACAAGTATCGGGATGCGCTATGCGGTACGCAGCATTTTGCGTTGAGTCGCCCACCCAGAACGCAGCTTCTGCTTCCAGCTAAATAGGGAGTGTTTACGATCGTTAGCACTGCATCGCCGATGATAACATCGAGCACCCACCTACATCTACGTTTGGCTACAGCTCCTCGGAATGCTTGGCGAACTCCGCGGCGAACACCGACCGACTACTCCTAACGCTGCGATGGTTAAGGCAGAAAAGGCAGTGTATTTACCGTTTGGATCCGCACATGCCCTAGTAAACGGGTGGGACGGGGCGGGCCGTGCTGAGTAAACAGTTGTATATCATAGACAATGCAAGCAAAATCAAACTACCGCTGCTTTGGCGAATAAACCGCAATCCATACAAAGAGAAGATACAGCTAATGCTTCAATGTGCCTAGGAACGTGAGCCCGATGGGCCAGCTTGAGAGCCCGACAGGTCAGCTTGAGAAAACGAGGGGCCAGCTTGAGCCTGGGGTGGAGTCATGAAAGATTGCGTACCCGCCGGCGGCACCCTCGAGAGAAGCCTGGTGGTTATACATCCAAACCCTGCGACAGCGGTCCGCAGGGGCGCGTGTTAACTGGCACTGGCAACCCTTGGCCCGGCATAGAATCAAAAACCGCGTTCATTGCCCTTGCGGCGGTCCAGGGTTCCAGGGCTGGTTGAATCGTGAAGTGATGGACGCCATACACTGGTTGGTAGTCGGCCCTAAACCACGCATGCGGTCAGTCTTCGACTTTGCCAGTGGGAAGACGGATAGGGACTTACGAAAATCCCGTTGGATTCGACACATGTACCAGCTGCGTCGGTCGACTCGGTGAGTGGTTCGGTCCAGGGTTCGGGCAGGGGACGACGCACCCAAATTCATTGGACGGGCTCCCTGATAGGATGCGCTCCCGGGCGGCGGACGGCGTGATGTCTCGCGGCAGGTCGATCGCGTCGAGCAAGTCCGGCATGCTTTTAAGCACGGCAAAAGAGACTTCAGCAAATATGCGGATACGTGCGAGTGGAATCATGGTATGTACAGTACTCTGCCGGTGTGTACTGGTGTCCATCCAATCCGAACGCGTTGAAACCTATAAATCCTGATACAAGAGAATGAGTTGCTCCGGAGTGAAACGGCTGCCGTCCATCGCTCCCTCCATGGCCTTGTCGAACTCGAGGTGTTTCACAGGCCGATAGTCCGCCCAGTCAGAGAGCAGAGGTTTCCAGATTCAGGACGTCCAAGAATGCGTGAACCGGCCAGCATCTACCAGCATAGGCTTCATGACGTCGACAGGGCGCAGAGAGATGCCGGAACCGATGGTCGCCACAGATGGGCCGAACACGAACTTCAATACCACGACATGGGGTAGCCCATCTGGTCGGGGGGTAGGGCGGGTGGGAGGGGGGCACATAGGACGGAAGCTCCACTCCATGTAGTCCATCTCTTCCACCATGAGGCAGAGGGGGAAAACGTTAAGGTGCGGCAGATGAAGATCCTTGAAGATATTCTCCTGTCTAGCAGCATGGACCGACGCCTCCATCGCCAACAAGCTGTTGGCGAGCTGATTCCCGTCGGCGCCGAATCGCGAGAGCAACTTTGAACGATCCACGGCCACCCAGCCCTTGAGCGAGAACGCGCGCGAGGGGTTGCGATCCGGAGTATGCCCTGCGAGAGCGGGATTGAGGTTGAGGACGAGGAGGAGCACCTTCCCCGACTGTTCTTCCCAGTACGTCTGTCCAGGTGGGAGACTCGAGTAGATGACAGCTGTCGCGAAGGGATGGATGGCCCAGAAATGTGCGCGCAAGAAGTCGCTTAAGAGTTGGGTCTGATGGTGATGTGAGGAAAGACCGAGGGACCCGAACTTCTCCTTGAACGCCGCCGCAGACTCTTGTTGGTTGACCCCCCTTACGTGCGAGTCGCATTCTCTCCTGGGCACGAGTTGTCGAAAGGAGGTGTCAGCGAGGACAAGGAACTCACCTGTGTTCCGGCGACGCTGCAGCATATCGCCACCGCGCGTCGAGAGCATCTTCGTAGCGGCGGGTCAGATTCCGATTTGCGTTCTCGAGCACATTGGTTGCAACGTCTCAGTGCCGTGGACGCATGAAAGTTGAAATGCAGCTGCCAGGCGAGAGGAATATCCTAGGGAAGCATAGCTGCGCGGACTCGGAGATGGTGACGGCGGTCTGGGAGGGGAAACGTTGAGTGGCAGGAAGACCTAAGCAGTGCCAGCGCCAGTCCGGACGTTGCCGTACGTACATTTTACTGTTGGGCCGCTGCGCGCTCGTTTCAAGGTATGTACCTACCTTGCAAACTTACAGAGCTACCTCCAACAACCTGCAGATCGCATGGTGAGTCGGAAGCAGCGCCGTTCCAGTCCCGAGGTACGCCGTGCTTTGGCCGGTTACCCGGCGGCCTTCCTTTTAGAGTCGATCGAGGGGGCCAAGGTTGCACTGGTCGATCGATCAGGCGCTGCCCGCAATGGAGTAGCACATTTCGGGAGACAACTCGTCATTGCAGACTTCTACACAACACTTATAGCTCTTGTACAAGAAGGATCCTATCGCTCGTTACCGTCAAGTCATTTCAAACGCCCACATTCTCTCAGCTCGTTCGTACCTTTGCCGACAGCGACGGTCTGCAAAAACATAAAGTCAGCCACCGCTCGTCCGGAGAGCTATGAACCCGAGACGTACTAATTCGTTTAGTTCGTGACACGCTGGCCGGAGCCAATCTTATTCCCAAACTTGTAGTGAACGCCCTTCTCCTGGTCCAGCTTGACTTTCGCGTTCTTCTGGAACACCATCACGATGTCCGACCCTCCGAACTGGAAGCACGAGATCTCCTGGCCCTTCTCGACCACGTCCCCCTGCGTCACGCTCAGCACCACCGACGACACCTGTGCCATCCCGATCGGGAGCACCGCGACCAGCCCGATCGCGCTGTCGATGAGGATCAACCCACGCGCCTGGATGAACTGGTAGCCAGGCGAGTCAGGCGCGTCGGGCGCGACCCCAGGCGTCGGGATGATCGTCGGATCATCCTTCTTCGACAGGATGTGACGGTGCATCCCAAGGCGCCGCTGCGTCCCCTGGGGCGATTTGGGGTCTGGCACCTGCTTCAGGACGACCTCGAGGTAGCACAGGCCGGGGATGACCTTCGCTTCGACGACAGTTCCCGAAACGGGCGCGTGCTGGCGGTGGTAGTCGGTCGGGTTCAGGAACGAGTGCGTGAAGAGACCCCCGGCGAAGAGGCCACCCCAGGTCGTCCCGGACGCGGCGTCGTCCAAGAGCTGGCTGATGCTCCAGGGCACGCCCTTGACGTCGAACGTGGTCACATCCGCCGTGTCGTTGACCTGCCAGGTCCCGTCGAAGGAGCAGTCGGCGGGACTGACGATGACGGTCGGGTCCTCGGGGGCAGCAATGGGACGGAAGGTGGGATTGATGTGACGCGCGAAGAACTCGTTGAACGTCTTCCATCCGTACTCCGGCCGCGGGTATTGGTCGTAGAAGTCGGTCTCCGGAGTGTCGCGGTAAGCCGGGGAGTCCACAAACGTCTTGATGGCCTCCTCGTTGATGGAGTCAGGGTGATCCATCCACTTACCCATCTCCTGAGCGTACTCGATGAGCCACTCGGACAACCACCTCCAGGGACTGCGAGCCGAGGGATCGATAGGGCTCTGGTGCTCGCGGACAGGAGGGAGATCGAGAACGAAGTAGAAGGTGCAGAGGTGGTAGTAGACGTTGGTGGCGGTGACGTCCTCGGTCGGAACCCAGTGAACGTACTCGTCCATGTACCTAAGGTAGTCATCGACGGAGTGGATGTTGAAGGTTTCGAACTCGGGAAGACCAGTCTCATGAGCTATCAAGAAAGACTGCTCGAAAGCCATCTTAAACTCGGGGTTCTCCGAGAAGTAGTCGACTAGCTTCTGGACGATGGGAGTGTACGGCATGGCTGAGATGCGGAGCATGAGAAGGAGAGCCAAGGGGATACGGTAAGAAAGCCTCTTACTGTGCTTTGTTGTGATGTTTATGGAATACGCCTGATACGTTGAAGGGTAAGCAACTGAGATTGAGGAGAAGAACGAGGATCGTACTGACTTTGAAGGGACGCAGAGGGCGCTGAGGATAGCGAGTCGGATGCCAGGGCTTTTATACGTCTCGACGGACCGAAGGCTTGAGTTGGGACGTCATGGACACGAGCGATGTTGCCCAACTCGTAGACCATCTCATCGTACGATCAGACGTTTTCGGCCGGTAGGACAGTCGGAAGACTAGGAGTCCGGCACGCGTTAACCTCATACCAGACATACGCGCCCATGATCGTAGTACCGAAGCATGATCAGGCTTCCCCCGTGATCAAAGAGGTGCAGGTCATATACGGCAAGAGAGATAGCTTCCAGGCATCCATCCCGTTAACTACACTCATCATGGTAGTCCAGTGAATGCTGACCGAGCGACAAGAGCACCTTGTGAGCACAAAGTTAAGAAGTGTGCCTTGTTGAGTGACTGTTTGATAGTGAACCTGAAGCCTAACGGCGAAAGGCGCGCGGTGTTTCATGTATCGAGCATGGCGGTACTTGAACGTTCTCTCGGTGAACGAGATAAGCGTCATGTGTGCATGTGTTCATGACGAAACAAGTTGCGTGCATTCGATCTCCAAGGACCTTGAACACAAACCGAACAAGAAAGACGTAATTTCTTCACTCACTGGATTGCGGCGGGGATGATTCGTATGCAGCTAAATTCGGCGGGGCGAGTTCCCAGTCGAAGGCCACGTCGACTCGTGACTGGGTCAGGGGGACAGGATAGCCCGCGGCAAGCAAGCGGCGATGCCAGTGCACGTTCGGTATGCAAGTCGCCGTCGAGCTTGCGTGGCGTTCTTCCACTGTGTATCGAGGATGGCGGTACTTGAACTTTCTCTCGGTGAACGAGATAAGCGTCATGTGTGCATGTGTTCATGACGAAATAAGTTGCGTGCATTCGATCTCCAAGGACCTTGAACACAAACCGAACAAGAAAGACGTAATTTCTTCACTCACTGGATTGCGGCGGGGATGATTGGTATGCAGCTAGACTCGGCCGGGCGAGTTCCCAGTCGAAGACCACCTCGACTCGTAACTGGGTCAAAGGGGAAGGGTAGGTCCGTCGGCCATAGAAGACAACATGCGCTTCGCGTCCGCGGACATGCTCGAAGCGTTTGTATCCTCTCTGGCAGTGTGATTGTCAAGAGCGGCGTTTACTGGCAACCACCCTCGTTATCTGGCAGATAAAGTTAAGAGGGGCCGATCGATCCTCGGCTCTCTTCAATAAGTAAACTCTCGCAATAGCCAAGCAATAGCTCTCAAATTAACCCTCTGCGAGCGCCGCGGCGAACTATGTACTCGGCAGGCATCACCGACACTCCCACCAATATCGCCCTTCCTAAGACCGACGCAACGCTGACGATTCAAGTGATCAAGTCCTCTGAGTACCGCACCGAGCGCAGTCTCGTTTTCCACCGCATCAACCTTGAGGAAAATACAGTGGGTCAGTTGAAGGAGAATGTACGGCAAGGTAATCCCTAGCATCATCTTGCCAGTCCGTGCCGCTTCCCGAACCGTGGAATCCCTCCCCTAGCGATCCAGACCCAGCCAGGATGGAAGCCATATCGCACTACGGTCCTTGGTCGGTTCGAATCCGCCACAACGTGCCGTGTAGACCGTCTGACCTCCTTGGAAGACACCCTCGAACTCTACACCAAGGCGCATGGGGCCAAGGCGGGCCTGCTTCGCAGTCTATCGCAGTCTACCTTCCTAGAGCCTGGCATCGACTCGGAGTAGACAACGCACTTAATCATTAACTTGGATCACGATGAGTGGATATTCGAGGACGATTCGAAAGTCCTTGCTAACCTAAGTCTCGATACGATCCTCCTACATTCTCGCGGCATCCCTGGGGCTGAAAGCGAGTGTACAGAGAACGAATCGGAGGTCAGCTTCTTCAATCGACAGACGTACGAGGACTTCAAGAAGAACCCTGATGTATGTCCCCAAATTATATCTAGCCATCCTTCCAACTCACCGACTGCTCTCTCGACGGCCAGACGAAGTGGGAAAGTCGATATATAGGTTCCGTTGGGTTGCATCCGTTGGAGTAGTATTGTACCGTTGTGTAATCCCTGCACCCATCTTCTTCTGATCCTCATTTTCGTTTTTTGAAGGCGCAAAGCCCGATCTCCGCCGATGGTTTCTTGATGAAGCAAGATCTTGCCGAGATCGTATTTCGAGTGCATTATCTCTGAAGCGGTGGGTATGGAGGAAGAGCGAATACAGAACGATTCGGCAGCAAGCGTCCATCTGCCGAATTGGCCCTCAGTCGTGCATCTACGCCTACCATCTTGCTCTGCCATGAAACCGTTGCGTTCGTGGATCATCAACCCGGAGGATGGGGTATCGGAAAGACAAGGGCGGCCTTGGCGTTTGACCGAGCGCTCCTCGACAGTTGTATCGTGCTCGAGCAAGAGCAGACAAGATTCGGGCTGCTCCCCGGCTATCGAGGACCCCTCGCCCGAGGCCGATGAGGGTCGTGATGTTTCCTTCCGCATGCGGTCTGTCTGGTTCGGGATGGAGTTGGTAGAGGAAGACATGGTTAGGTGTGGGGCACCGCAGGCGTGAGAGAACAATGAATTAGATGGCTAAGCCGACATAGAGGGGACGAGCGGGCTGAATGGCGACGTTGTACTCGTGCGCCTAGACAGGGAATGTATGATGTGAGGAGTGTAGCAGTGTCCCGCGTCGCCAACGGGCCAGGGACACGTCGGGGTAGCAAGTATCAGACATGTGGCAAGCCCATAAGGCGGGCACTGGTCATTGTAATGAGAATTGGCGAAAAAAGCGTCGAATGTGTGAACATCTTTGACCTTTCGTGGCCTACTAGGTTGGCAATTGCCATGGCCTGAGCGAACACCGTGTCGGAGAGACGACGGGCCCGGCCCGCTCCGAGTGTTGTGACTCTCTGAACGGACGCGTGACAGGACGCGCCGCCAGCTGGCAGTACTAGTGGGGACGGTGACGCGGGGCGCGAGTTGGACTCGGACATCATGCATCATGCATCACTGGTAGAAAACTACTAAGTGAAACTAGTACTGACCGGGACCACCGAACTCGCGCTTTGCTTCATCGACCACGGTCATCATGGCACTCGACTCCCAGCGCGAAGATATCCGAGTCCCCCGCATATCCGTCGTCACCCTAGACGACTAGCGGCGCATAGAGAGAAACTACACCAAAGCAGCTCTCGCCGCAGGTAACGATTCTACCGATCACCGCCGCATTCTTCTTGCCCATCTCTAGCGCGTATGTCACTACATCTTTGCTCTGGTCTGAAAGCCTGTTCAACTAGACCTCGCATCCGCAGTTCATCGCCAGAACCTTCGACATGGCACGGTCGAACGTGCGGGTGAACGGCCAGAGCTTGGAGGACTTGAACGAGGACGAACTCGGTGCGCTCTACTTCGTCGACTTAACCTCGGCCATTTCGAACGCAGATTTGGTAGATGCCGAATAATTTGACGAGGGCTTTGACCGACATATCTGGTCATTGTCCGACCAGAGCCTCCGATGGGGCTTGCATTTAGCCAACGAGCGTGGCACAAAGCCCGAAGAGATCCAGAAACAAATCCGCGAACTCTTGGCCAGCCAGAACAACCTCGATGCCGAAGAAGCCGCTGCATTGGAGGACGTCGGAGATGAACCAATAACAGCCCATCGAGACAGTGCGTCCTGGATGACTTTTGTCTTACCTTACTATCATCCTCACCTCGTCTTGGTTCTACTCGATGTTTACGAGCGCATTGATGGGGTCGCTTCTCAAACATGCGCACTCGTCGAGGAGTTGAAGTAGGTGCGTCTTCGTATGTGCTTTAGACATATGGTCCTTGAGCGTCTTTCTGGGTAGGCTGTCCCGGTTCAACTGGACCGTTCCCAATCGGTCAAGTCCCGTTCGGAAGAGATCAACTCGTTGAAGTCGTAGCATTACCTTTGGATATCAACGTTCATCATTGAGCCTAGCGTCGAACGCACGGCGAAGATACGTTGACAAAAGAATTAATTCAATTGGTCGTTTGGTCATTTATACAAGAAAGAGGTATATAGTACGACCGCTGGTCATACAGCGACAACTCGATTTGAGAACTTATAAAAGCTCCAGGCCTGACTATAGTCCGAGACTCTTGCGAGAACGTCCTGTACCCTAACTCAGGCCACGCGCAGCTCACCGCTTCGCCTGGGAAAGGTGACAATGCTCGGGCGAGACCTCCGTCGCTTGGGCGTCGACGCTACCCTTGTTGAAGCCCTCTTGCCCGGCAAACTGCTCAAATCCTTGCTTCCCGAGCTGGAAGATCGCCGCATTGTCAACCGCGATCATGTAGATTGGGTCCTTGTTGTCGTACTGGAGCTTCCAGCACGATCCGCACTTTGGCGAGCCGGAGGCTACATTAATACATAGGTTAGTCCTATTCGCTGCACAACTCTGGAGAGAAGAAATAGTCACGTACTGGCACCGGGGATCTCGCCGTAGAAGGGCGCAGTGGGAAGCTCGCCGAGGGTCTTATCCGCAAACTCTGTGTGGGGCAAAAACATGAGCTTCGCGTAAGGTTGGTGCGTGCTTAGGTCAACCGGAAGACTCACGAGGGTATTTCTGAGCAAAGACGCTCGAGCACGACAGCGAGCTCAGGCGGGTGTTTGGGTTGAGGTCGAGACTGTAGCCCACCCGGACCTTCTCACCCCCCATTCCCGTCGTGGCGGGGGCCTTGGCCGTCGAGGCCGTGGTCGTTGCCATCATGGACGTGGTCGGGTCTGTCATGGATGTGGTCGCGTTCGTCATGGGTGTGGTCGCGTTCGTCATGGTGGTGGTCGCCCCCGTCATGACCGTAGTCGGGTCTGCGGTGGGGGTGGTGGCGTCCGCGGTGGGCGTTGTTACCTCCGCCGTAGGCGTGGTGGCGTCCGTCGTGGGCGTGGCCGGGTCCGCCGTGGGCGTGGTCGTGTCCGCAGGGTCACTACTGTTGCCATTGTGCTCGCCCCCGTCGTGGCCAGGGTCGTGGTGGCCGTGATCAGAGCAGCCGCAGGGGGACCTCTTCGGCTGCCAGCTAGAGTGGTCAACCTGGTCCTGACCCCGCTCGGCGGGCGCAGCACCGACAACGGCGGCGGAAACAGCGATGGAAGCAGCGAAGAGCGTCAATAACTGCATATTGGCGGGTGTGCGTCTGACGAGTGGTAGATGTGCTGGTGTGTATGCGTGAGAGAGAGGACTGGTTGGTTGCTGAGCTCTTGCGGCCAAAATCGAGGGCCTTTTATACGGTGCTGGACTTAGAAAAAATTCGAGTTCCCTAACCTTGGATGGGCAGAGCACAGTGGGGGCAGAAACCGAGGAAGAAAGACGAGCGGGATGTACGATCCGCATTGCAAAAGAGCTCAGCGCCCCCCGGCCCATATTAAAATAGTACTGCCAGTTGGAGGCCGGCACGGTTAATAGTGTATCTCGTAAGTTAATCGGTATGAAGACTTACCAGTTTGGAGATCCGAGTGCGGGTACCCCGGAGAGTAACTTCCGGCTGCAGGCCTGGTCTGAACGGTAAGCGGACAAGGCGTTGTAGTTTGGCCCCGAACCTCGGGTACGGCAGCATGATTCGAACCAAGACGGGATGGCTGTCCATGTAATTCTGGCTATACAAATCCTGGCTGGAACAATGGTTTCTGCCCCGCCAATTGTTGACTGACACCGTTGCAAATATGCTGTTGCATTCGGCGGAACTCTTCGGTCGGCACTCCTGGATATCTTATCTGAAGCACCCCGCTGTTTCGGCCTGATCAAGAACCGCGCGGATGGGGACTTGTATACGGTTTGATGTATGTCATGATACTCACCTCACGTTCATGAGTGTAAGCTCTAACCGTGTCTACTTATCTCTAAGGAGAGTTGCAATAGGTATAAGTAAGAAAAGCGAAGAACGCTATGACGAATGTCATCGTGCAAGTATCAGTACTCACCAGCAACTCTCGAATGTCTGTTACATTCAGCAGAGCCTGTCAGTCCTCTGCGCCGCGCGAGTGTTGGCCTGGTTGCGTATGTCCGAGTCCTGCCTGCGCGATCGTGACTGCAAGGTCTTGCCAACTTCCAAGTCGAGACTCGTCTCGTGCTCGTGCGAAACATAGCAGGTGACTGTAAAAGCCACGTCTGGAACGTCGCCGAGTGCCTTGAAGATGCCCCCATCCTTCGACCACCTACAGTCCTGGAGGGATCGCTGAACCGGTGAGTCGGCCGTCCTGTACGATGGCAGTCGAAGGATGAAACGCACTGGGCTCTGATAACTATGAGTGTCATGCATTACGCTCGATAACATTACGAGCGGCGGCTTAGAAACCCGTTAACTGATCCAAATCCCTTTTTCCGATGCCCCGTCGGCAAAAATTGCTAACAAATCTTCCTCCCTGCTGTTGCACCAGATCCCTCTTCACTTCCATACACTCCGTCGACCGTAATGACGACTCCAGAGGTCCAAGATACGACTTCGATGCCACGCGACGAAGACGTCCAGGCGTTCTGCGACTTGCTCGACCAGATGAGGATCAGCATGTCGTCTGCTCGGGACATTGTAAAGTCTCTGCAAGAAAAGTGCGTTCATAGTCTATCGCTTTTCTATGGTGCCCTGACTGCATAGCCCGTGCCCCTACAGGCAAAGCACCACTTCCGAACTTGACACGCGGGAGGGCATCTCCCTGCTCTCTGTCAAGCACCACATGATGCTCTCTTACCTCCAGTCACTCAGTCTCATCACTGCCCGCCGCGCCATCGGCCACTCGCTCGCAGAACGCTCAGCCCCTCAAGCCCCCTTCAGCGCGAAGGACCGCCCAGCCCGCGGCGACGGCGCTGGAGACCGTGTCGACGCCACCATCGAAGCGCGCGTCGTGCTCGAGAAGGTGAAGGTGCTCGAGGGACGGATGAAGTACCAGATCGACAAGCTCGTCCGCACCGCGGAGGAGGGGGCGTCAGAGGGCAAGGACATCGCCAACGGTGCGTTCTCTTCCGTCGTTTTCCCCTCTCCTCCTTCTAGCCCTCATACCAACGTCCATCCAGACCCTCTCGCGTTCCGCCCGAACCCCCAAGCCTTCATGGATGCCGAAGGCTCTGGCTCCGAGGGCGGGGACGAAGACGCACCTGCCGACGCGCGCGACGGAATCTACCGCCCGCCCAAGCTCGCGCCGATGCCCTACACCGAGCCGCGCAAGTCCAAAGACAAGGCAGCGCGACGCGCACCCGTCCCCTCGGCGCTCGCGAACCTCGCCCACCTCGACCCGTCCAAGCCGTACATGGAGTCGACGTCCGGCCTCGGCTCGACGCCCGCACTGAGCTCCGGGCGCGCGAGGGAGTTGAAGCGCATGACGGAGTTCGAGGAGGAGAACTTCACGCGGCTGGTGATGAAGAAGAAGGATGCGCGGCGGCGGACGTTGGATGAGGCGGACATCGCTTTAGGAGGCACGGGCATGGCGTCGGGCCATCGCAGGCGTGTGCCGGGTGTCGGGCTGGACGATGAGTTTGGAGACATCCTCAAGTCGGTCGGGAGGAGCAGGCAGGGTGTAGTTGGGGATGGTTACGAGGAGCTGCGGCAGCGGGGCAAGAAGGAGAGCGTGCTCGCGCGGTCGAGGGGGAGGTCGCGCGACGACTCGTTCGATAATCTGGGCGACGATGGACCGAGGCAGAGGAAGCGTACACGGTTCGATAAAGAGGTCAAGGCGGCGAAGAAGAGAGCGTTATCGAAAACTAGTCGTAAATGATTGACTAATGCAAACTCTCCATCACACTCGTAGCGCACCTCACATTTTTGCCCAATTCCTAGTCCGAACAACGGATTCGTGAGCTTGCATTCCGAAAACAATACGAGTAGCGACTATACAACCAATGCTACTAAATACAAAAATGTGCTGAGAAATTCATTGCTACAATCCTGTTCGTATCTTCACGACTCCTCCATCCAGTAAGTGGCCTCTACCTGTTCCGCCAGTTCTGATTGATGTTGAAGTTGTGATTCGAGCTATGCGTCGAGAAGAACGGGGGCGTAGCGACGGCGTTGAGCGGGTAGTGGCTCCCGCCACCCATCCCGCCGAATTGTTGCTGAGGCAGGAACACACCACGACCCACTCCGATGTGAGGGACCGGGGTTCCGGTCCCCGAGGGTGGCGGGGGCGAGGACGTCTGCTGGGTGCCTGGGAGTGCGGGCGGCTTGAAGTTCTGCAAAGCAGATGGAAGTTAGATGGCATATACGAGCTAGATGTTCCACAAGAAAAGCTGAGCAAGAAACTCACATATTGGCGACCTTCGCGGTACAGCTCCTCGAGCTTCTTGTCAAATGTGCCCTCCTCTTCAAGCTGCAGGTGGACCTTGTACAGCTTGAGCGCCGAAAGCGCGTCCTCGATCGAGTCGTGCGTGTCTGTCTGGATGTTCTCATTGAGGACGAACCAGGTCAGGAAGCGCAGCGACAGGCGCCGTGAGCGGTTCTCAAGGTAGTACAAGTCGACGGTGTCGATGACCTGCTCCGGTGGCACGAAGATGTCTAGAATGGAACGTGCAGAATGTAAGCCCCAGTGTCCGAAACCTGTTCGTGTCCACGACACGCACTGATGATCCGGAAGTCCTTCGACAACCCGTGTCCGATGAAGATGCATCCACTGTCGACCAGCAGGCGCAGTTTCTTGTACACCACCTTTAGCGGCGTCAGCGTGTACCTAGATAGGCTGGGGTCCAAATCCCCGACTGTAGTCGCGCCGTTAGCGCACGCCACCCAAGTCGAACGCCGACGTGGAAACTCACATTTGATGCCAGAGAACTCTGTCAAGTAGTCCACGATGATTTCGCTCGTGTGGATGTGATCGTCGATGAACGGCACCCCCTCCTCGCCCCGGAGGACGGAGACACGCGCGAGCGAGAGTCTCGCGGGACGGATAACCTTCTTGGTGCCATCGGAACGGTACTCGGTCTCCTCTTGTTGCATGGACACGAACTCTGCATCGATGGCGATGAGCGTGCCCGGCTTGGGGAGCTCCTCGAATCGCAAGGGCTCGTGCTTGATCACGCGAGGGTCGCGATTCCTGCCAGAAATTATCAGAATGAGAACAATGACATGAATGGTCGGAGGAAGCACTCACATCGCGATATTGGTGTCTCGGCACAGGATCGAGGGGTCCATCTTGTCCGGCAGTCCGCTGAAGTCGAGGCGTTGACATACGTCGACACGCTCTAGGTAGATAATGGCAGGGACCTAGACCATGCCCAATGTTAGCCTCTCACTATGTCCGGAATCGTCGTGACCTGCCTTCCAGTTTGACGGGATGCTCAACGCCTCTTCCTCGGTGATGTTCTGCACCGCAAAGTCATTGAAAATGAACCACGGCTCCGGGTCTGACGCCTCAGCCTCAGGCACTGCGACCGCCTTCAGGATCACGATCTGTATGCCAACGGGATCTGTCGAGCTTACCTTTAACGATGGCCACCAAATGAGACTTGGCATCCTTTGCGACGACCTGAACGACCATCGCCCTCAGCTCATAAACGGCCGCCTCCGGGTCGTCCATGCCCTCGATCTGGCCCCTCAGCTCGATCCGCGACCTCAGGAACGTCTGCTGCCTCCGCTGGTCCCTCCAAAACTTGTGCGTCTCCTCGCCGTGCACCGCCGCGTTCACCGCCAGGAGCGGCGGCAGGTCGCGCGAGCGGATCGAGCGCCGCGACTCGAACGTCGCAAACTGCTTGCACGTTTGACACGTGGCCTTGTGCGTCGTCTGCCGGAGGAGCGAGTTGCGCACGATCGACGCAAAGTCCGTCTCGTGCGCAGGGTCGTTGCTCGGCGCTTTCCGGACGGGGTAGGTGAGGTCGACGAGGTGCGTCATGTTCTCCTTCTCGCGCACGGCGTGGCAGGACGCGCAGACGATGATGTTCTTGGCGTCGATGCCGAGCAGCTGTGTTATCGGCGCAGGGGCGGGCGAGAGGAGGTCGGCGGGGACTGCGTTAGGGAGTAGGCTGGGGTTGTGCGGGAAGGAGTTGCCTTCCGAGCTGAGGTGGTCGATGAGGAAGCGGTGGAAGAGCTGGATCATGTGGGCGTAGTTCAGCTCCGCGCTCTCTTTGCCGTAGTCCATGAGCTCGAGGGCGTTGTTCACTGCGACAAAGTCAATCAAGTGCTGAGTTGTCGGTAGCAGCACGAACTCACTTTGCGCCAGCACGCCGACGGTCTTGCAGAAGTTGCTAGACTGGCAATTCGTGCCCCGCGCATCTTCGAGCATGCGCGTCACGAACCCAAGCTCACAGAGAAGGCAGTGCTCGCGAGGACAATCGGTCGTGATGTGCGACTTGGCCAGCCGTCGGATGGGCAGCGTGTAATGCATCACCTGGACCAATGGATTCGTGTACGAGTTGAGGATGTGCGTCTCCAATCCGCTGAACGGTGTCCTATTGTAGAAACCGAAGTCGAAGTCCTCGACACCGAACTTCGAATATTCGATCTCGACCTTGCGATACACCTTCGGGATGATGTCCGGGGTGTTCTCGTACGTCGGTGTGACTGGCTCGGGCTACAAGTGCGCGATTAAGTGCTTTGTCTACAGCCAACTTTGAACCGACTCACGTCGTCGTAGCGCGACTTGCCGCTCCTGAACCTTCCACCAGGTTTTCGGGGCGCAGTGGCGACAACGTTCCGCCTGCCTCTCAGTTCCTTCGGCAGGGATGCGTAGGCTATTGAATCGTTGACCTTGATGGAGCCCAATACCTGCGTTGGCACCTTTGCCGGAGGCGGGAAGTACGTGTTTGATGGTATGAAATCGCTGGTCCAAGATGAAAGGAGCGGGTTCATGTAGTATGGCAACCCAATCGTGTTCAATGGCCTAAATGGAACTTCTCAGCCAAACTATATCGTCGGCGCAAACCACACGTACGTTTCGTCCGTCCAACTAATCTCCGGGAGGGGCTCGGCACTATCAGGCCAATCGATAGGCTTCCCTTCGAACCCGTTGAATGGCAGCATCGCACCCTCTTCCGCTGCAGACAGCAAATGAATGGCACCATCGGAGTCTCCAAACGCCATGTATGCGGCCGTCGGGGAAACGGCAACGGAGCTGATGTAAGACGGCGTATCCAGCTGGTAGAATTCGTTCGCGTTCGGGTTGGTCGTATCCACGATCTGAACGAGGCCTTGGCTAGAGGTGATCGCAAGTGTTGATGGACGATTTGAAAACCGGTTGATGAATGATGGGCTGGTGGAGAAAGGGATAGGTGGCAGGGCCTTGAGGTTTCGCAAGTCATAAACCTTGACGAACGGGTCAGGGAATGGTCGCCCTTGGCTGTCGGACGGAAGGATGAGGTGGGACGGGGAAAGGGTAGGAATACAGTCTCACCGAACGCCAAGACCGATGGTATACAAGAGCGTCGAAGTCGCTTCGATCCCCTGTATGCCACTGAGATGTGCTTTGACGGCTTGCCAGCCGTTAGAGCGATTAGTCGCATCTCGCGGGTCATACAGTCGGATCCAACCATCTGCGGCGCCAGTGACCAAGTACGTTTGGGAGGCGTCGAAGTGCAAGTGGGTGAGGATGGAATGGACCGAAGACCTGCGTATCACGGATCCGGTCTGGGAGCTGAGTAGGATCAACTCCGAGGTAGCTGTGGAGACAGCGATGGTGGACCCATTCGACGATTTATTCGAGAAGGTCGTAATATGACCACCCGCCCTGACATGCTAGCTCTAGCCTCGCAACAGGCACGTAACAAAACGGACGCCTCACTTGAAGTACCAGCTGTTAACCCCTCCCTTGCCCCACGCTCCGATGCCCTCGCTGGTGACTCCAGACGCGACGATGTTCGAGTCCGTGGCAAGGATCTTCTTGACCGCAAGGTGCCCGCCTACTGGAAAGTGGATCCCCCGCAATCCACGAGGTGTGTAGTTTGCGCAGACATGTCCAGAGTTTGTGCCAGACCAGAGGATGTCCGAAACAGGATCAAAGGAAAGGGCAGTGATGGGTTGTGGCAAGATGTCCCTCTGGTAGACAAGCGAGGGTATCTGGTGGTAGGTCGTAGACATTCAACCAAGCATGCGCCACTAGCAGTACCGAAGCGCGAGAAAGGGCCGTCCGCAGGTTGCTCGTCGTCGACGTCGAGGACAAGTCCGAAGCGGCACTGGGCCTACATAAGTTGTTTGTCAAATGCATATGTATCTGGGCGTCAATTGTGCCGATTGTCTCTTTTTGCTGCCTCTCCTTTGTCTTCCAGGCAGACCTTAAATGACCTTGCTGAGGGGGCAGGAGGGCGGCCGCCTCTCCTGCCGTTCTACTAGTCGTAACTAGTACTAGGCAAAACAACCACCTTCGTCCACGCTGGTAGCAGGAAACCACCGGGCCGCTCGCTTCCTGCACACCAGCGGAAGGCCGACATGGGACAGGTTCCGCGCACAGCTGACGCACAGACGGAAATACCACAGGAGGACAGAATCCGAGTAGTTGCGACGATATATATAAACTTCATGGTGAGTGGCTCCTCGCCTCTCTCACCGATATCGTCTGCCTTTGCGACTCCAAGGATAAACAGAATGGCTCTTCCTAGTACCGTCGAATTCGCCATCGCGCCCGCCGCTGACGGCTTCCGCGCCAACCCACACGATCTCGCCGTGGTGAAGCCCCCGGTTGATATCCTCAAGTCTTCCGAGGGCATGATCAAGTTCGTTTCCAACTGACCTTGTTATATCACTTCAACCTTCTCCCCTCCAGGACCCTTTATGGCCTTCAGGACGAAGATAAGGCCACCGCTTATGTCGTCGTCGGTGAGTCCTTCAAATTCAAATTGCTTCCTTCATGCGATCGAAGGCTTTCGAAGCTAACGACGCTCTTCCTTAGTATGGCAGACGCTGGCGCACCATCACAAGTCAATGAACAACACCGAGAGGTATCCAAAGCTCTTGAAAGCCATCGAGTCCGTTTTCGACACCTCCAAGATATCCATGTTCCACGCTACATTCATCAGTGAGCCGCACTCCGCTCTGGACGCCCCGGTCACCGAGATCGTTACTTTCACGTTGCACGACGACCAGTCCAAGGAGACGCTTGAGCGGCTCGTGGACCAGCTGGCCAAGTCCGTCAACGCTGCACCCAAGTCCGCTGGGGCGATCCATGCAACGTGGGGTCCAACTGTAGAGAAGGACAATGTTGTCGCGCTCATCATCGGCTGGACTAGCGTTGACGTGAGTGCATCTACTCCCCTGCCTCATCGTAACGATGAAAGAACTCATTTCTTGTGACCCTGCAGGCGCATTGGTCGTTGGTTAAGTCCGACCAGGGGATAAGCAAACTCATCGACCAGATTAGGGCTGTCGCAACGATTGACGTGAAGCACGTATCGCTCGGGACCCACTGAGATGTTCTTGGGACGGTGCGAAGGATGGGAGAGGGTTAATGTGGAAACTTTTCTCAATAGCGTGTGCGTCCTCTGTTATTATTCTCGAGCTATGTTCCGCATTGCGACTGAAGACCGGCCCTCCAGAGTGGAATAAACTCTATCTTACCGCTTGCGTATGCGTGCGACTGACTAGTGGTGAGTCCGCAAAGTAGTGGGTGGGTTAGACATCCGTGGAACGGACATGCTCGTTTGGTTGAACGGATGAGAGTCAGAGCCCGTGCTGAACGACTTTCGGAGTCATAAGTCAGCCCCTTCCGAGCGCGTTGGGTACTCGGTCCATATAAATCCATTCTCTTGTCCTTCAAGACTGACGTTCTGCTTTGCTACCCCCCAACGACCCAGGCTGCTTAATAGCCAGATACCATAATGGTAAGAGTACACTCCATCGTTCAAGCCCTGAAGCTCATCATTTTATAGACTATAGCCGATTTTGAACTCGTCGCTCTCGCCAGTGATATCAGAGGTGGAGGTGACTAATTCAGGCGTAATCTGGAAAAGCCGGACACCGACTGGAAATTAAGGATCAACAGCAGTCAGAGGTGTTGTGGCCTCTGTAGCCAAATGGGAGCACTCCTCGCCACGCATCATCGCACGATTGGGGTGAACGTGTGTACGTGACAGTATGCAAACCTGAGTGTTTTGTGCTAAACATTGGATCTGTAGGCGTTGAGCTGCTGGCTACCCAGTGCACTGGGATCCGCCTCCGTTCGGCATCCAGAAGTTTGTCCTGGAAATCCTGCGCGACGAGCTCCGACAGAGGCTCTTTGGTCTCGCTATAGCGAGTGATTGGGAACGCTTCAATGCCCCGCCTAAAGGGGCGATCTGGCGCCATTGACGCACATGGCACTGTGCCAATGGTGTGGCCGGCGTTAGTTACAGCGCAGAGAGGTACTGCGACTCGGACGGAATCCAATGATGGCTAGTAGGATTATCTATATTTGGAAAACTCGAGTCGATTTGAACCCCTGCGCTCGTGGCAGGCTGCTATGACCTGCTATGACGTCGCCTCTCAGGCTCTTCTTCCAAGATGTCCCCTAACCAGCGTTTTAATTCAACCACTTTGTCCACCGTACCTCTCCATCTAGCAAAATGGCCCTTCCCACTGTTGAATTCGTCATCGCGCCGGCCACCGACGCTTTCCGCGCTAACCCAAGCGATCTCGCGCTTGTGAAACCCACAGTCGAGATCATGAAGTCTGTCGACGGCATGAAAAAGTCAGTCTCCCAGCCAATACTTCCAAATGTTTCATGCTGATTTTGTCATCTACCATCAACCCTCCGGCGGCGCACTCCGTCCGCGTTATGTAGAGTCTACTATGGGCTTCAGAAAGAAGACCAGGCATCGGCACTTGTCGTCGTCGGTGGGTCCTTTCTTGTTTCATGTGGCAGGCGGCTTTAGGGGCCATGCTCAAGAGGCTCATGCACGCAGCTTGGCGGACATTGGCGGACCACGATAATCTTAGGAAGGACACCGAAACGTACTCGAAGCTCATGAAAGCGAACCAGTCCATCTTCGACGTCTCAAAGCCGACCATATTTCATGCCATGTTCGCGTTCTCGGGCGAGCCTTACCCGGCCTTCGAAGCCCCGGTCACCGAGGTGGCAATCTCGACGCTGAAAGAGGGGCAGTCTAAGGAAACCCTTGCGAAACTCGTGGACACCATGGTACGGGCGTTCAACGCTGCCGGCAAGGCCTCCGGGGTCATCCACGCGACGTGGGGCCCGATGCAGGAGAATGAGAATGCCATCGTTGTTGTCATTGGGTGGGCTAGCATGGAGGTAAGTGCTCCCGTTTTCCCGCTCACGCATTACAGAGCAGAGACTTACTACTTTCGGCGCTGCAGGCACATCCGGCGTTGGTGAAATCCAACCTGGCAATAATGAGTCTTATCGACCAAATTGGGGCTATCGCGACGGTCGAGATGAAGCACGTATCCCTCGCGCACTCCTAAGACACCGTATGGATGTTGTACTAGGCATAAGCCTTGTATTAAATGTAGTTCATCGCGAGGTTTTGAATCGAGTCGTATGAACGTGTCAGGGGCCGGGATCGCGCGAAACGAGTACAGTACTATGTAGCTTCAATCAGGAATGTTCTGTCATCGACTCAAACGTGCGTAACGCGTTCTGGCATGGGGACGGACTCGGTTGCAAGGTGGCTGTCCGACGCCGCTGCCAGGCCCGCTGGGAGCGTGTCGAGCTTTTCCGAGGTTGACCGTATGAGGTCATCAAGCTAGTTTGCTTTGCTCGCTGACCGCCATGATACACGTTGGTTGACCGGACTGATTCACTGAATGCTCTCATCCTGTCTCACAGTGTCGCGCACATGGCTTTGCTTCGGCGCCTGTTCCGGGTCGGGCGCAGTGCCAGCATCCCATGGCCAGTCGCACGGTATTCAGTACGGGATCAATCGCCCCGGAGACGCCTCTTCCACGTTCTGCTCCTCTTGAGAACGCCCTCTCCCAACAATTGGGATCGTCTCTCTCTCTCGTCGCAGAAGAGTCAACAAATAGCCTCAGCCGACCTCTCGCTCCGGTACTGCGGTAAGTGCCTTCCCAAGGGCGTGATGTCCGGCGTCCGCTTCTCCTCGGCTCTGACGCATCTGACCGCATTCTGACTGAGTTTTGCGGTGGGGGCTTCGCAATTGGGTTCAGGGATATTCGAGTACGTCTGTGAGATTTGGAACCCGAACCTCCTGGGAGACCGCCCCAGCGCCCCGTTCCCTGCACGGCCTTGATGTTAGTAAAGGAGCCGGAATCCCACCAGAGGCTCCGAGTCCTGGTTGTCGGTGTGGACGACGTGCGTCCCGAACGATATATCACGATATTGGCTCCTCGCCCTGCGGTATGATTCCCTTCCACACCTCACCGACTACCGCACGCTCGGCCTTGTCGTAAGTGCTCCTTCTCCAATTCACTGCAGCCCCCATCACTGAGATCTCGGAACTGTAGCTAGTCCAAGTGAATATGCGGATAACAGCATCGGCTTTCGCCCTTGTAGTCCTCTTCACCACGGTGCCTCACGCGCTTGCGAAGCATGGAGAAAGTGAAAGCGGGGATTCCGATGACGACAGCCTCGGAGGGGCGTCGTCTACAACACCAACCCAGACGTCCTCTTCCGTCTCTCCATCGTCCACTTCATCTCCCATCCAGTTCCTTCCTCCCTCGAATGCCACCATCTGTCAGAACATCCTGCTCAAGTGGCAATCCTCCAACGTCATCGTCCCGATCACCCTCGCAATCACCAACCAACGCGGAACGGGTGCTCCGTCCTCGTCCAGCGCAAATACCGACCTGGTTTCCCAGACGCTAACTACCAACGTCTCCGCGTCCGCAGACCAGTTCATGTGGGATCCCGTCGACGTTCCGCCGGGTTCCTACGTAGCGGTCGCGTTCGACACCTCCCAAACCGCAGGCATCTTCGCGCAGTCCTCGCCCTTCTTCGTCCAGTCTGGACAGAACTCGAGCTGTCTTGCTGCCACTTCTTCCTCAACATCAACCACTTCCATTCCCAATTCACCAGCACCTACGTCGGGTTCAGCGACCGCATCCGGAGGGGCGGGCGCACAGCCGAAGAAACTCAGCGCCGGCGTCCTCGGAGGCGTCGTAGCCGGCGTGGTCGTGGGCGTGCTGCTGCTCATCCTGGCGGCGACGTTCCCGCACTACTGGAAGGACGCGCTCATGCGGCGGCGCGTGAACAGGCACCCGGGAGGGCCGTACCACCTCTTCTAGACGCGAGTGGTGGAGAGACAGTTCGCGGACTTTGCTTCTCTTTTGCTCTGTCCTTTGCTTTCTGCTCGTGGTCGCGTGATGGATGATGAATGCTACCATGATACCACCAGCTTCCTTCTGGCTTTCGGAATTGGACGATATGACGTCAAGCGTGCATATGGTTAATACACTCTACAGTATACCGATCCGATGAATCTGTGCCCGGCCGTGCCACCGTAACGGACGCCATGCAGTCCGCTTGGCTACGGCTCAAGGCGGAAGAAATCATTCTTGACAGGGTGCCCCTCGAACATCGGTTGCGGGCCTGAATACCGTCTAGCTCTTCGTGCTTTGAACGCGCTGCTCCGCAGGCGTTAGCGGAGGATGGACGGCGCGATGTTGCGTGGACGAAGATGGACGGGAGTCAGACGTCGACCGTGCCCAAGCCGCGGTTTGCAAGTCTTGCCCGAGCCTCAAACCCAGTGAGAACGTGCGCGATTCGAAACGGTTTGGGCGGGGTTGTGTCGGGTCGGGCCATATATAGGAGGAGTCGCTCGTTTAATGTCGGAAGACTGTTGGAAAGCAGGCGTTAGCGCCCAGTCCCATTTGGCGGTCGGCGCCTACCTTACCTGTTTCGGGTCCTGTACGATTTGGTCTGTAACCGCGTCCGATATACCTGTAGCCCTTACCATACAGTTCACTCGGACTTTCTTACACCCAGGAAATCGTCCCAGCCAGTTATCTCACTCCTGTCTGCCCTACACATTCAATAATGATCTGACTTCTGTCCCTCTGCCTACCAGCCTCAGTGCCGCCGCCCACCACCACCATCGTATCTGTTCGCGCCGTCGTACTTGACTTACAATCTGCCGAGACTCGACTCAGCCTGCGCAACCTTGCCACCACTTTACAGAGAGTAAGAGTATAGACTCTACTCTTCATCAGTCGAGAGAGGAGCAGCATACACTTTCCTCCTTGACATGGAACCCACGACAAGCTCTCAGCGGACAGAATACTTTTGCGACTGCCTCAAGTACTGCAGGGGACAGCAGCACCAGGTTGCAGAGCACACCTATTACTGCCACACCCAGTACTGCGATCAGCCATTGCTCGACGCCCTTCGACAAGCGAACCCGGCACTTTCAGGCTCCTCGCATAGGCCGGAAGACTTGCAGCCCACCCACAGTGCCAAGCGGAGGCGCATTCAAACAGACATTTGTCAGATTCCATAGCATATATTGAGCTTCATTAACACTTTATTGCACAGGCTGGCACTCTGACATCCAAGGAGGCCATGCACCATATGCCCCTGACCCCAGATGGCACGCAGCAAGGTTTGGATCCAGGCAGCTCCACACACCCATCTGCCGCAAGCAATGCAGCTGGCTCTCACACTGAACAGGTTCGAGGTTCGTATATGCGCATACACGAACATTTTCTAATGCCGAGCACACAGCCTGTGGACCCTTCAATGTCTGGGGAGGCTGCATGCAGTACACCGCTGCCTGATCCAGATGCGGATTTACCACAAGATATGGAGCAAGGCCAAGAACCGTTTCCCTTCCCAGACGATGACTTCGAGGACCCTCTGTGCGATCTCCAGGATCCTTTGGATGTTCAGGAGCAGGAGGAGGATCCCAAGTTCGGTCGGCACGATGAGACAGGTGTCCTGCCTAAACCCTCCATGGAAGAATTGAAGCACACCATTGCATTTATCGACGCGCTCAAGGCGGCTTCTTTGGAGGGTTCCAGGCTTCATCCCGATGTCATCCAGTGCATGCAACACCCTGAGCAGGACGGCGAGCTCCCGGACCTCTCAGCACTGGAGAACTGCGCACTCTGCCTAGCCCTCAAGAATTACATTGCCCTTCCTCACTCAGAGCAGGCATATCGAGACATCTGAATGAACATCATGAAGGCATCGCCCGACCTCGATCTCCCAATGTATGAGTCGACGCAGAAGCTCGTTCAAGAACTGAGCAGCATCGTGCCGATCCTCACAGACATGTGCCCAAACCTTACCTGTTGCACATTCACCGGGCCCTTTGCCCACCTCGACCGCTGTCCTTTCTGTCTGGCAGAGCGCTACGAGACATGCGGGAAGAAACAGGTTGCGCGTTGCACCTTTCAGACACATCCACTTGGTCCACAGGTTCAGGCTCTCTACTGGTCGTAGTGTTGCGCAGAACAGATGTGCCACTGTGAGTCGGTCATGGAGTATCTACTGGAGCTGATGAATGCTGGCAAGACAGTCGAGGTTGCAGAGGACATCTTCTATGCAGAGGAGTACCTGAAGCTTGTCTGGGATGGGGTGATCTGGGAGGACGACTTAGTCCTCATGCTCTCGCTTGATGGCACCCAACTCTACAAATCCAAGCAGTCTGACTGCTGGATTTACATCTGGATCCTCTTCAATGTCTCCCCTGACATGCGGTACAAGAAGCGCTACGTTTTCCCTGGGGCAATCATTCCTGGTCCCAACAAGCCAAAAAACGTCGACTCCTTCCTCTTCCCTGGGCTCTATCACGTTGCAGCGCTTCAGAACACGCCACTGAAGATCTGGGATGCATCTCGGCAGATGATCATCCACTCACGCCCGATCATTCTCTTTGCAACAGGTGACACGCCTGCCATGGCCTACATGAACGGTCTCGTTGGGCATTCTGGTGCGCATGGCTGCCATCTCTTCTGTCCTCTCAAAGGGTGACGGAGACCAGGCAGTGGAGGACACTACTACCCGGCAATGCTCCTGCCCGCCGACCCTGGCTACAAGAGAGTGAGGGGGAGCAATCACCCTGATATCTCAGTTTGACAGCCATCAGATGCAGAATTGAGTGCCAGGCAATACTGGCGGGAACTGAAGGAAGTCCTTGCATCCCAGACCGAGGCCAGCTACTATGCAAACCGCCTTAGGACCGGGATCACGAAGCCATCCATCTTCATGGGACTCCCCATCAACTGCGGCTTCCCGGCGAGCTTTCCGGCGGACATCATGCATCTGCTTGCACTCAACGTGACTGATCTTGTCATCAACCTGCTGCGCAGTACCTTCTGCCACTCGAAAACGATGGACCCTCTTTCAAACTGGGACTGGGCATGCTATGTTGACCAGGAGGTATGGGAGGAGCACGGCAAACTTGTTGCTGCCGCGTCTCTCTATCTGCCAGGCTCCTTTGATCGACCGCCTCGGAACCCTGCAGAGAAGATCTTGAGTGGCTACAAGGCTTGGGAGTTCATGTACTATGTCTATAGCATGCTCCCCAGCTTCCTCTGGTCAGTTCAAAAGCCGAAGTACTACTTCCACTTCTGCAAGCTCATGGCTGGTGCTTGGTTTTCGTTGCTGGTCAAGACTCCCATCAAACTGCGCGACCGGGCTAACAGACTACTCGTCGAGTATGTCGAGGAGTTCGAGGAGTACTACTACACATGCTGCCTCGACTGTCTCCACTTCTGTCGGCAGTCCTTGCATGCACTTACTCATCTCATCCCCGAGAACATTCGCATTGGACCAGGTTGGTTGCATTCACAATGGCCCCTTGAGAACGCTATTGGCAACCTCACAGCGGAGATCGGCTCACATTCAAAGCCCTATGAGAATCTGGCGAACTGTGCGCTGTGGTGTGCTCAGGTCAGCGCACTGACCGCCATGTTTCCTGACGAGTTGGAGACTTCAGAGACACTTCCACCAGGTGCGGTCGATCTTGGGAACAGTTACGTGCTTCTCCACCCTACAATGCGGTATCCATGCACCATCTCTGCATCTGAAAGCATTGTGCTCCATGCGTATCTTGCCGACCATTCAGTTCAGGCACCGCGCGACTGGAGACCTCGTATTGTCAAGTGGGGCTGGTTACGCCTCCCTAATGGTCAGATCGCACGGACAGCTTGGAAAGAGTGCGCTGGAGAAAAGCGAGGCCGCCCCATGCATCGGTCACGTATGGTCAAGGTGCAGAGCTCTACAACACATTCCTGGTTTGCACACACTCTAATAGCTCTGCCCAGCTCAAGGATGATCACTTCGCTGAAGTACTGTACTTTTTTGCGCTGAAGAAAATGGTCGACAACAGAGGGACTGACAGGATGGACTTTGTGCTCACAATGATCTCAGTGTTCACGCTGCCTGACCCCGCGATTGTCCAAGACACTTATGGCGTGCTGATGGCCTGTCAATATCAAGGAGACCATTCGCGAGAGGTCATCGATGCCAAGGACATTGTCTCCATCATTGGAATGGTGCCACTGCCTCCAAGACATGAGGAGAGGGAAGACCCGCACTTCGCTGCATTGTACTCTGACAGGTTTTTCGTCATAGAGAAGCTGGGCTTCAATATGACCTGGATTGGGCGACAGGAAGCCGTCATGCCGGAGGAGGATTCAGACAGTGAGGAGTAGATTGTACGTTGGATGCCTCCATTTTACATGACTTACCACAGCAGTCATACAAAGCTCGTGCTTGTCCCTTCGTTTGCACATCCCCATCGACAGTGTGATGAAGATGGTTCCAGGTTAGTTAAGCAAGTGCAGACGTGCTGAGGCCCACGAGAGCTGCTGTGTGATGCTAAACTGGTCAAGCGATTCTAGGTGCAGTAGGGCTTTGTAGCTGAACCCGGTGATGTCCTCAACGAGGTCGTGAAGGGCATGCTTCGATCTGATGCGCATCCAGTCCTTGGAGAAAAACACGACTTCGAGAGGGGTGATGAGCTCCTGGCGCATCCACCCACATGTGAACCACTTGCTTCGGTGGATGCTGGAACCCTCTGCCTGATCAGTGCGAGCGAGATAACTTGACTGATATTCCTCCACTCACCGAGCGAGATACCTTGACTGATATTCTTCCACTCACCTGTTTCCTCGGCTCGCGCGTGGGTGGCATGCTTCCAGATGTGCAGCCAATGGGTGCGCCTGGTTTGAAGAATCACACCCAGATGCATTTCCATTCGTACAACAAAAGATACACGATACTAACTACGGCTACGATGATGCGCACCCGACGCTTCCGTTCGCAGAAGTCGGTGCAACTACCCCTTTCAGACAGCGACCGCGACTTCGCGCCACGCGACATCGCGGAAGTTCCCGAGTCACCGATGGCATCGGCGGTCGCGCGACGCACCGACCCTTTGGCACGAGGCAAAGGCCTAGAACGTCGGCAATCTCCGTCGCCAGTGCGAAGCTCCCGATCGGCCCGAACTGGCGACTACAGCGACCCGGCCCGCCCGTCTGCACCTCGCACGTGGCAGCGTAGCGGCGGGCCACAAGTTAAGTCGTTCAGCATCTTTACAGTCGCGTCGCGCGACGGTCTGCGAGTCGTCTCTCACTAGTTGGTCTTGGTGACAGGTATCGGTCACGACCCCCGACTGCGATCGCCGACGACCAGCGACATCGTACGACCATGCGACGACAAGGTGAGCTGACCCCAAATCGCACGACCGGTTGCGGCCTTGTGACGGTCGCTGATGTTCCGATGGGTTTCCGACATGGGTTGTCATGGGCGCTCATCGCTGCGAGGCAGGCTAGACTATAGTTGTCGCGCGTAGTTACGGGCTCGATGTACTTAACCCAGTTGACGGCTGTTTGGGCACACAATCTTGGATCCCCCCCCACCTTTCACCTCTCATTTCTCCGGTGAGCGACCGCGGCTCGACATCGTCCTCCTCTGGGTATAGCTAGTGACTGCGATTGCGACTTGCGACAGCGACAGCAACCCCCGACTGCGACCCTGTGACAGCGACTCGTCGCGCGACTTATACCGCGACTTTCGTCCTCTAGCTTCATTCGACGTTTCTCCCCTCTCCCCGGCACTTGTTGCAATCGCGACCAAAGGGAACTCGGGACCGTACTCGCCCTCCACACCGGCGACGTCGCTCCGACCTCGCCTCCCTCAGCCCTCGGTCGTCCCGACTGTCCACAGGCCCTGGGATAGTGTATCATTTTGGAGCCCACCGCGAGGGGGAGTATAGATCTCGCCTCCGCCTTTGGTGCGACCCCGTAACTTTCATACAGTGCCACGCTGACACCTCCCACTCCTTCGCGTTCGTCGCTCGCACACGAGCTACTTGTCGCTCGTGCGCATAGGATCACCGACCTTGGACTTCAGCTCGGTGACGAGGCCCGATACAGTCGCATCCTCAATTTCCTCTCTCGTGCCCTCAATCGCGGCATTGACGCACTCGACAACCGCCCCTCTTCTTCCGACTCGTCGGCCGCGACATCTTCCACGACGGTTAGGTCTAGAGCGAGACATGCGACACCGAGCGTGATTCCTGGCGAATTTCCCCTCCCACCGTCGCCAGAACCCTGGGAAGACGTTCCACTTCCTCCTTCGCCCGATTACTGGACAGACGTTCCCCTCCCGCCGTCGCCGGATATCGCTGCGACACCCTCGACAGCGTCACTACAAGTTTCCCCGTTCACTCCACTCAGCGAGCTCTCATCGCTCGCGATGGATCCCCCTGATCTTCAAGCGCTGCAGCCAGCAGCGCACCCGCCGCCCGCGATGCCGGCGCGCAATCACACGACTGCGCCGGTATTCGACCCCGAGGGACCAAGAACCTTGCGCGGCTTTTGGCAAGACCTCGACGCACTCTTCGACCGGTGCCAGGTCGCCGCCGGCCGACCGCACAAACGATGGGTGATTCGCTACCTCGAGGTCGAGGTCGCCGACTTGTGGGAGTCGCTTCCCTCGTATGAGGACACGTACACGTTCGAACAGTGGAAGACGAGCGTGGCAGAGCTATACCCGGGTGCGGATGAGGCCCGCAAGTACTCGGTCGCGGACGTGGATAACCTGGTCGCGGGTCGCGCAGCAACGCTGATCACGACGCTCGGTGAACTCTCCAGTTTTCATCGGGACTTCCTCGTGATGACTACCTATTTGATCCAGCACCAGCGACTGTCGGTACTGGAACAGTTGCGACTTTTCGCGCGCGGCATCCGACCGCCCTTATGGGACCAGGTAGCCCAGCGACTCCAGATCAAGTTTGTAGACCACCATCCTGACGACCCCTACGCCCTCCGAGACGTTCTCGAGGCTGCACAGTTCGTGCTTCATGGAACGCTGACAACAGCGGTCGCGACGCTGACCGCGCCGGCGGCGGCGACGGCGACGGCGGCGGCGACGGCGACTGGCATCAAGCTGGAAGATATCGAGCCCTTCTTCCGAATGATGGCGCAGGCGATACGCGACAACGGCGCCGGGGCGGGTGCCGCGGGGCCACCACAGCGCGCCGACTACGGGTGACCGCCACCGATGGGTTTCTGCCACTACTGCGGCGACGCGGGCTGTCAGGTTCGCACCTGTCGGTTCGTCGACGAGGACATCAATGCGGGTCGTATCGCGCGGAACAACGACGGGAAGGTCGTTTTGCCCAATGGGCAATTCGTACCACGCAATCTACCCGGCCTGACCATGCGCGACCGTGCCTACGAGTGGCATCAGCGCAATGCAACTGCGCCGGTAGGCCAGCTCCTCTTCCAGGTTGCACCAACGGCCCCAGCCACTGACGCAACCAGCGATCGCATCGCCCAGCTCGAGCACGAGATCTTCGCCCTCCGACAAGCAAGGGAGAAGTTCGATGCAGTCGAGATCATGACCGTTCCCCGGCGACCGCGACCTGCAGCAAGAGTTGAGGAAGTTCCAGATGGGGGCCCCACGATAGCGACCGCCAGCGGTTCCGGAACGAAGGCATCGGCCCCAGCCGCGACCAAGGCAACCGTGGCAGCCGCGCCAGCGCGGCCTGTCACCATCCTGCGACCACCGACCCCGGCCACGCGACAAGGAGCAGCGCCCGAGCACCCGTTCGCGGGAGCCCGTGACACGACTTACGCCCCGCCACGGACGACCAATGTCGGCGCAACACCGCGACCGGCGAGCGGTAAAGAGTGCGATCCAGCCTACCGCAACACGGTCCCGGTCTACCAGCCCAAGTTGATCGACGAGGTCTACTCACGTGCAATGAAGACACCGGCGATCACGCTCTCGGTCAAGGAGCTCCTCTGCATCGCGCCCGACATGCGCGCTAAGTTCCGCGAGGCGATCACCCCAAAGCGCGTACCGACCGAGCCGCGCACAGTCACCTTCGCCGATGCGGCCAGCGACGACGAACTTGCGACCGCGTGGTCCTGTCGTGGTGAACCCCTGGAGCTGGGCGTGCTAGTAGTCCCCGACCCGTACGACGTCTACCTCTCGCGACTCGGCCCCGGCCAAGAGCCGCAGCCGCTCGTGGTCGCAAAGGAGTCGTATGCGCTGCGCTCGATCGTCGGCTGTCTCGATGGTAAGATCGACGTCGAGGGAACCTTGGACGGTGGTGCGCAAATCGTCTCGATCTCTGAGGGTCTCTGCCACCACGCGGCGCTCTCCTACAACCCGACGGTGCAGCTGTACATGCAGTCAGTGAACGGGGCGGTCGACCCATCGCTAGGTATCGTTCGCAATGTGCCCTTCCTTGTCGGTGGTATTACGCTCTACCTACAGGTTCACGTCATTCGCAACGCGCCTTATGACTTGCTCCTCGGTCGCCCCTTCGACGTCCTGACGCGGAGCATCATCAAGAACTTCAACAACGAAGACCAGACGATCACGCTCGAGTGTCCGAACACGCGACAAGTCGTGACCATCCCGACGCGACCGCGAGGCCAGCTGACCTTTCGGTTTCGCATCGACAACAAGCGCGCCGAACCCGTTTGAGGACGGGTCGCCCGACGGCGACTACGCCCTCGTCATCGACGACACTCCAGGGGGCCCCATTATCTCTGCCTATACCCGCATCGCTGACGACTCTATTCCTATTCCAGCTCTCTATTTATCGGCCTGCGACCAACTACACGATCGCGCGACCGTCTATTTCTCAACTAATCTCACAACTACTAGCGAAAAATGTCGTGCGACAAGCGCAACGACCTCGGTGACATCGCCGACCACTGTGACCTCGGACTCTTTCTCTCTCCTCGCGTCTCCAGTTTCTCCTGCGTCTCCCTCTCTCGACATCGCTCTCTCTCTCTCCTTTATGCGCCCCTGTTCTTCTTCACCTTCTTTTGTATTCTCCTTTCCGACCAAAAACGGTCGTGGCTACTTCGCGCCGCGATCGCAAGATACCCCCGCAAATGTTTTCCTCACCACACGCGATCCCATTACGAAAGGCCTCGTCACCAAGAAGAAGTACAAGCCAGTCGCGCGCAAGGTGCGACCGGTCCTAGGCTCGTGCCCCGAACAGTTTCGCGTTGTGCGCAACATCACCGGCGACCCGCTCGCGAACATGCCGATCCTCCCCGACCATCCACCTGACTTCGTCCCGACCGGTCGCTACACCCACGAACGCATGGAGGCCCTCGACAAGAAGCTGCGACCCGATTTCCTCTGGCCCGAAGAGCGCAAGCTCCTCCACTACTTCATGTGCGTCCACAACACGGCGTTCGCGTGGACCGACGAGGAGCGCGGCTGCTTCAAGCCCGAGTTCTTTCCGCCGGTCGATTTTCCGGTCGTGCCGCACATGCCTTGGGTCCAGAAGAACATCCCGATCCCGCCAGGTCTCTACAAGGAGGTCTGCGACATCATCAAGTGCAAAATCGCCGCCGGCGTGTACGAGCCGTCGAATTCGTCGTATCGCGGTCGCTGGTTCTGCGTCGCGAAAAAGGACGGGAAGCCGCGCATCGTCCACAGTCTCGAGCCGCTCAACAAGGTCACGATCGCGCACTCGGGGGTGACCCCGACCCCCGACTACCTCGCCGAGCAGTTCGGCGGGCGACCGTGCGGCTCGATGTACGACCTCTACATCGGCTACGACGAGCGACTGATCGCAAAATCGTCGCGCGACCTCACGACCTTCCAGACTCCGTTTGGTGCATTGCGACACTGTACCCTCCCGATGGGGTGGTGCAACTCGGTACCTATCTTTCACGACGACGTCACTTACATCTTGCAGCCCGAGATCCCGGAGTGGACGGTACCGTATATCGACGACGTCCCCGGCAAGGGCCCGAAGTCCGACTATCGCGACCGCGACGGCAAGTACGAGACCATCCCGCGCAACCCTGGTATTCGTCGCTTCGTCAAGGAGCACTTCGACAACCAGAATCGCATCGTCACACGCATGAGCCACGCCGGCGGCACCTACTCCGGGCCGAAGTTGATGCCCATCGACATCGAGAACATCGTCATCGGCCAGCGATGCACCCTGATCGGGCGACAACCTGAACAGTCGCGCGTCGCCCTCATTGTCAACTGGGGACCGTGCGGGAACATATCGGAGATCTGCGTGTTCATAGGCACGGTCGGCGTCCTGCGACTTTTCATTCGAAACTTCGCGAAGCGCACCTGGCCACTCGTGAAGCTCACGCGGAAGGACGTCCCCTTCGAGTTCGGCGACGAGCAACTCCATGCGCAGGAGGACCTCAAAAAGGTGGTCATCGAGTCGCCGGCGCTCCGCGCGATCGACTACGAGTCGGGCGCGGCCGTCATCCTCGCCGTCGACACTTCCTACATCGCGGTCGGCTTCCACCTCTGCCAGTGCGACATCGACGATCCGCGCAAGCGGTACTACAGTCGCTTCGGATCAATAACGCTCAACAACAGGGAGGCGCGATTCTTGCAACCGAAGCTCGAGATCTACGGCCTCTATCGTGCCCTGCGGAACCTCAAGGTCTACTTGATCGGTGTTCGAAACCTCGTCATCGAAGTCGACGCGCGATACATTCAGGGCATGCTCCAGAACCCTGACATTTCTCCGAGCGCTAGCATTAACCGTTGGATCGTCGCGATACTGACGTTTCACTTCACTCTAGTGCACGTCCCAGGAACGTCGCACGGACCCGACAGGTTGTCGCGGCAACCACCACAACCAGGCGACGAGCCACGCGACGACAACGACGGCTTCGAGGACTGGATCGACAAAGTCCATGGCTTCCTGCACCAGATGCTGCCGACGCGACCGCGGCAACGCGCCTCTCCCCTGCAACTTTTCACGATCGCGTCTCCGACCGGGGACGGTCGGGATTTCAGTGAGGGGGAGGGACCGACCGACCAGGAGCCGATAAGCAACACTGCGACCACGACGAGCGACATCCCGACCTCTGACTTCACTAGGCGAGCGAACGAGCGACTCGACAAGGTCAAGAGGTGGCTCCGCGACCTCCGACAGCCGGGCGACATCTCCGACAAGGCGTATCCGCAGTTCATCAAGTACTGCCAGCAGCACTTCATCGACGGCGACCAGCTATGGCGGAAGGACTCCCATGGCGCACACAAGCTCGTAGTTGGCCTTGGCCAGCGGCTCGCGATCCTCCGACAAGCGCATGACGACATAGGGCATCGCGGCAATTATGCGACGTTGCAGTTCATCGCGGAGCGATTCTGGTGGCCGTCCCTTCGTGAGGACGTCACTTGGTACGTTCGCACTTGCCATCTCTGTCAGACGAGACAGACGCGACAGGTCCTTATCCCGCCGACGGTCGCGACACCCGCACCGTTGTTCGCGCGAGTCCACATCGACACCATGCACATGCCCGCCTCCGGCGGCTTCAAGTACATCGTCCAGGCGCGCTGCGCGATCTCGCACTACCCAGAGTGGTGCATGCTCCGCGTCGAAACCGAGAAGACCCTCGGCGACTGGCTGTTCCAAGACGTCATCTGTCGCTGGGGCGGCCTCGCGGAGATCGTCACCGACAACGGCGCGGCTTTCATCAAAGCGGCTGGCTACCTCGCACGCAAGTATCACCTCTGACATATCCGAATCAGCGGCTACAACTCGCGGGCGAACGGCATCGTCGAGCGACCCCACTTCGACGTGCGACAGGTTCTGTTCAAGGCCGCCGACGGCGATGAGACCAAGTGGTCGCAAGTCGCTCATTTCGCCTTCTGGGCAGAAAGGGTAACTACGCGACGTCGCATGGGCTGCTCACCATACTTCGCGGCTACAGGTTGTCATCCGATCCTGCCATTCGACATTGGTGAAGCGACCTATCTGCTCCCACCGCCCGACTCAATCCTGTCGATGACCAATCTCATCACGCAGCACGCGACAGCGCTCCAGAAGCGGCAAGACCAGATCGCCGACCTCCAGTCCGACGTCTACTGAGCGCGACTTCGAGCAGCGTACAAGTTCGAGTGCAACCACGCGATGACCATCCGCGACTTCGACTTCAAACACGGCGACCTTGTTCTCCTCCGACACACGCAGATCGAGAAGGCCCTCAACCGCAAGATGCGACCGCGATACCTCGGGCCGCTTGTTGTCCTCGCCCGCAACTGCGGAGGAGCGTACGTTGTCTGTGAACTCGACGGGACGGTCTTTCACCGACCGGTCGCGGCCTTCCGACTCCTCCCCTACCTCGCGCGACAATCGATCGACATCGCCGACGAGCTCCTCGACATCTCGCAAAAGCGGTTCGAGGACATGAAGAACACCGACGACGTGGGTGTCGAGGACGATCGTCCGACTGGCGATGCGATATCGCCGAGCAACAGCGACGGGGTGGGCGACACGGACTAGTCGAGCTGAGTATCTGTTTTCATTTGTGACCCGCTTCCATATCTCCCATATTACGCTCTTTCTATCTTTTGCATACTCCCAATCGCCACTTCATAGTCTCTCGTTTATATTCTTTGCGACCTCGGACGCACCTTTGCGACCGATTTTTCCATCGCGACTTTGTCGTGATGGCGAGGGTTTTTGGCGATGAAGGACTTCACGCTGAGCCTTTCCCTCGGGAAACCTATCTTAGAACACACAGGCGTTCAAACCGAGATCAGATAGTATTATTGACTGGTGTATAATATAGGACTACTACGACCGAGGCGACACTGCGACACTGCGACACTGCGACACTGCGACTGCGACCAAGACTGCGACTGCGACAAGAAATAGACCGCGACTGCGACTGCGACAAGAAGACAACACGACGGCGACTGCGACTGGAATCATACAAGCCCCGAGGCGACACTATCTACACTACAATCCGGGACAAGACCAGAACAGGATGAGACGACAAGAAAACCATAAGAAGAAAAGGGCAAGAAGAAGTCGCGACCGCGACGCGACAAGATGCGACTTACTCCTCCATAGCTGCAGGCAAAGTCGCGGGGCCCCCCTCGCGGTCATCCTCGCGGTCGTCCTCACCCTCCGCGTCCTCCGAGCCAGAGTCGGCCGACGACTCCCGGTACTCTGTGTCGTTGTCATCGGTGGGCTCGGGGGTCCAAGGCGACGGCTCCTGACCGAGCGCGACCAACTCGCGCACTTGAGTGTCCTCGATGAGCTCGAGGAGGACCTCGGCCTGGGCGACGAGGGCCGAGCGGGTCGTGCGGAGACCGCGGACGTAAGCGTGCCGCTCTGGCGACAAGTCGAGGAGGTCGAGGTCGTCGCCGCCATCGCCAGTGGTGGCGTTCCCTTGACCGGCGATGCGGGTGTTGAGGGCGATGGCAATGGTGGGGAGGCCTTCCGCACGAAGAGCGCAGCGGAAGTCACCGACCGGCGATGGGAGCCGGAGGGTGGTGGTGCGGGTGAAGGTGAGGTCGGCGAGTGGGTCGGGAGCAGAGGAGGGGCCAGCGACCGGAGGCGCGACACCGCGCGGGCCGCTGCGGCCAGGGACAGCGCGTGCCGGGCAGGACTCCGTGGGCGGGGGCGTCGCGCGACACGTCCGACGAGCTCGGGTGCGGGGCGGCGTCGCCTGCACGACCGAGCCCCGCTCATTCACCTTCCAGCGCGGGGCTTGGCCGTCCTCGACGACGTGGTGGGGAGGCCGGGTCGCGATCCCACCTGCGACAAAAAGGGTCAGCGACAGCGACGAGGGAAAGGGGGAGGCGCGACTTACTGCGCTCAAAGCCGTGCCGATCGAACCAGGTCGCGTATTGCTCCGAGCCGACCAAGCAGCCCTTCCGCGCCCCCGTGCACTTCACGCACTTGGCGCGACCAGGCAGCAGGACGCAAGCGGTCTCATGCAGCTTGCCACAGTAGTCGCACTGCGCGAAAGGGTTAGTCGCGACGCGAGACAGGAAGAGCGATGCGACTTACCGAGTACAGACTGAGGTCGATGGTGGGCTCGTCCACCGACTCCTCAGCCTCCTCCCCCTCCTCGTCCCCCACGACCGCCAGCGGGGGTTGCGCGACGGTCGCCAACTTGGCCTGGACCCGCTCGTGGCGCGTCGGCGAAGGAACGGTGGCGGCCGGTCGCACCTTCTTGGCTGGCGTGGGCTTGTCGCGGGCACCCTCGCCAACGACCTCCACCGACCCCGACGAGGAGTGGGGGGTCCGACGACGCTTCTTGCGCTGGCCAGGGGCGGCGGGCGGTGGCATAGACGGTGGCGACGATCGAACGGCGGGAGCAGCGACCACGGCGGGGGCGACGGCGACGACGGTGGTGACAGCCGCGGTGGTGGTGACCGCGCCAGCGATGGACGCACCAGAAACGTTCCACGACGTCGGGCGCGACGTTGTGGGATCGACGGTGGGAGGCGGCGGGGAGATGGCGAGGCCTGCGATGGCGGCGGCGACGTCGGGTACGGAAGTCGGCGCGGGAGGAGCAGGCGCGACGGCGGCAGGCGTGGCCGAGGGCTTGGCGCACGACCTGGCAAGGAGTCGCGCAACCCAGGCGGCGCGCGAGGCCTCCGCGGCCTGGGCCTGCGCCAGGCGGTTGTAAGCACCGAGAAGGTGCAGACCGGCCCACGCGGGCCACGTGGCGGCCACCGCGCTCCAGTACGCGGGGTACTCGAGGATAACGCGGTCGGCGACCCGACGCACGTCCTCGGCAGCAGCGCCGGCGTCCGCCCAGACCCCCTGTGAACAAAGGAAGTCAGTGGCGACCCGAGTCGACAGCGCGCGACTTACAATTAGGTCGGCGATCGTCTCTCGCCAGTCTTGTTGCACCTCCTCCGACTGGCCAGGGCTGTTGAAGGGGTCGGCGAGGATGGCCTCGACGTCGTCGCGTGCCTTGTCGAGGGCGGCCTGGCGGAGGTCGTCGGTGGTCGCGCGAGTCTTCCCCTTGGAGGCGGAGTTGGCGGACATGGTGAGGAGCGGGCGATGAAGGAAGCGAGCAAGCGAGGGTGAGGGAAGGAGGAGCGACGGTGGCCCCCTCGGCGACTGGGCTTTTATGCGGCGCGGCGACTTGGGCGACTTCTCGCACCGGGCCCTTGTCATGGAGCTGGAAGCACGGGGTCACCTGTTTAAGGCTGCCCTTTGTCGCGTGACAGGCCGAAGAACTCCCATATCTATGAAGAAGCACGAGAAGACGTCCGACTTAGGTCGCCGCCTATCGAGCTGTCAAGAAGAGAAGGCGGCGCGGCAACGGCACCGCTGCCTCAAGGCGTTTCACCCGGCGACTGAGGACGGTCGAGATCACAGTGAGAGGGAGGTGATGCGCACCCGACGCTTCCGTTCACAGAAGTCGGCGCGACTACCCCTTTCAGACAGCGACCGCGACTTCGCGCCATGTGACATCGCAGAAGTTCCCGAGTCGCCAACGGCATCGGCGGTCGCGCGACGCACCGACCCTTTGGCACGAGGCAAAGGCCTAGAACGTCGGCGATCTCCGTCGCCAGTGTGAAGCTCCCGATCGGCCCGAACTGGCGACTACAGCGACCTGGCCCGCCCGTCTGCGCCTCGCACGTGGCAGCATAGCGGCGGGCCACAAGTTAAGTCGTTCAGCATCTTTACAGTCGCGTCGCGTGACGGTCTGCGAGTCGTCTCTCACTAGTTGGTCTTGGTGACAGGTATCGGTCACGACCCCCGACTGCGATCGCCAATGACCAGCGACATCGCGCGACCATGCGATGACAAGGCGAGCCGACCCCAAGTCGCACGACCAGTTGCGGCCTTGTGACGGTCGCTGATGTTCCGATGGGTTTCCGACATGGGTTGTCATGGGCGCTCATCGCTGCGAGGCAGGCTAGACTATAGTTGTCGCGCGTAGTTATGGGCTCGATGTACTTAACCCAGTCGACGGCTGTTTGGGCACACAATCTTGGATCCCCCCCCACCTTTCACCTCTCATTTCTCCGGTGAGCGACCGTGGCTCGACATCGTCCTCCTCTGGGTATAGCTAGTGACTGCGATTGCGACTTGCGACAGCGACAGCGACCCCCGACTGCGACCCTGCGACAGCGACTCGTCGCGCGACTTATACCACGACTTTCGTCCTCTAGCTTCGTTCGACGTTTCTCCCCTCTCCCTGGCACTTGTTGCGATCGCGACCAAAGGGAACTCGGGACCGTACTCGCCCTCCACACCAGCGACATCGCTCCAACCTCGCCTCCCTCAGCCCTCGGTCGTCCCGACTGTCCACAGGCCCTGGGATAGTGTATCAACGAGGTGATTGCAACAAAACGTAAAACTATGTACCATGAGAATAGAAGAACAACGTGAAATACAGCCTGTGCGTGTGTCAATGGCGATGAATACGAATGAATGGGCATCAAGGCTTACCTCGACGTTGCTCAATGCGTTTGCTTCTTCCCCCAGCGGCAGCCCCTCTTGCGCTGGTGGGCAAGGTGTTCTTGTTCTTGCTGTTCCTGCTCACGTTCAGCTCGGATCCATTCTTCATTGTCACGTTGCGTGCGCTGCTGGTCCGGCATTTTAGGGACAAATGTGTTCGTGGTCCAGCCATAGGCCGCACGCAGGTTGTCCCACATGCTAGGCAAACGTAAGTGGTCGTCAATGGGAAGAACATGGCATGGATCGTACCTCCTGTGGTTCTTGAACTCCATGACGCTCCCATGAGGCTGAAAGAGTCAGATAGAGGGACGGAAAGGAATAGAGGGGACCTACTTTGATAGCTGTGAACGGCTGATTCCTAAACTCGTATCCGGGTGGTGGCATAAAGGTGTGGTACGACCCCCCAGACTGGGTCATCACCGTGAACCTCAGCTCTTCAACAAAAACCTACAAATGGTGAGTGAATAAAGCTGGAAAGCAAGTCAGAAGGCCGACACTTATGCACTTGAATGCGATCCAGTTGACGTCTGAAGACTGGTTCATCCTGAGGGCCAGGATCGGCTCCAGGATCTACCAGAATGCGTTAGTAGCCTATACTATGCGTCAGGGACCTTCTCACCTTGAAATGCTTGCTCAGGATGGGGATATGCACTGGGGGGGCTGCCATAGTGGACAAGTAGCTGCAAGACCTGGGACGCCGGCACCAATTCCAGTGCCAGTTCGATGCCACAATGAACACAGCCACATAGTGCCTTATACGGCTCTGTGGATGGGTGCAGAGGCCGTGTTATGTCTCTACATCATGCTCTTTGCTTTCATCTTTCGCTGCCTGGTCCACATATCCCTCTAGCTCGTCGAGAGCACCGACCTGCCCATCGACCCACTCCGGAATCAGGTGCACGGGGAGGAGCTCACCTTCACCATCAGAACAGGACAAGTGAGATCTTGCAGGTGCGGTCGCTTGTTCATACCAGCAGCAAGTGTCTCATCTCTTCATTTTTCAATTGTTTGGTTTGCACAGACACTGACTGTGTCGCACATAGTTGACCCACAGATTTGGTGCACCTTGAACATGCAGCTCTGCGACGCTTTACGCTTCACGGCAGTCGGAGTCGGGTGCGCGCGCCGTAACCGCAACATTGTGGTGCTGAAAGGGCCCGAGAATGCAGTGACCTCGCTCACCCAGGGTTGCTTCTTCCTGCAGTACTGAGGTCAGCAGGAGGGGAAATGGGAAGTCCAGGCTGCTCACAAACCTTCCAAACATGTCGAAACCCCCGACAAGGAAATTGATGCCTTACTTGATCGGGAGGATGAGGGAGCAGCTATCCGGCCAGCAGACAGACATGTGCGCCAGGCGGACAAGGAGAAGAGGATGAGGGAGAGCACGGACGACAGCAGTCCATCGGTTTCGCGTCCTTCCTTCTCACCATGCAGTTCCTCGTGCAGCTTCTCCTGGGACGTGGCGGATGAGGAGGCCATGGCCTCCTCGCTGATCGGTGATGCTGGTACCCTGTGTGAGTTTGCGTATCCGTTGCAAGCATGTATGTCAGCTCACCGAGGACTGAGGATCTGTTTGTAAAGGGCCTCATAACTCTTCTTGTCGGATGCAGATTGCGCCTGCTTCAGCAGCTCCTGCTTTGTCAGCATAATGTAACTCGGTACCTTGTGCTCCTCACCCTCCATCTTGTCTTCATGGCAGACAATATGACGATATGAAGGGAGAGGGACCTGGGGCCAGTAAATGAGAGGGGAAGGGACCGTTGGTGGGAAAGGGGGTTTTCGTACTGTGATAAACGTAAGTGCCTAACCGGCGTTTGCATGCTGGTGACCTGCTCGTGCACCCAACCGCCACAGAGTCGAGCTTACTCTCATGAAGTCAGATCTTGCCTGAGTTGCACGAAACTCTCGAATATTAGTCACATTACGTACTATTCACGTGCAGTACCAATTGCGACTTTTTGCAAGTAATGCCCTGGGTGGTATACCAGACCCTCCCACGTGCTTGTCGTGCACTTATTCAAGTCCACCGCACAAACTCCAATGATCTGACCGAGTCTTTGCATAACCAGTGAGGAGCATCAGCACGCATACACACAAAAGTCAGAGTGACTTCATGCACTTGTCAACAAGAAGCGGAGAAGCCAGATGATGAGCCGGCATAGTCATTCCACCAAGGTAAAGCAGGAGGTACAGCGAGAGGATGCTGTGCAGGAGAACAGGCATGATTGGCTGCAACCTGACTCAAGGCTGGAGACGCTGCCTCACCCCATCCAGGGGAGCAAAAGGTCGAAAGAGGGCTGCGCGATAGATATGATTTCACCTTCTTGTGCCACAATGGGCGGGTGTTCGCAAGACGTTCCTGGTGCTTGGTGTGGCCATACTCCAAGGTTGCACTGTCCTCGATGAGAGCACAGGTCTGCTTGCAGCATGCCTGGGAGCTGTCGCCATTGAGAAGGACGGTATCATCTTCGGTGATGGTGATTGCCCCAGTTGAGTCCAAGGATGATGTCATCAAGGAGACGCGATTAGAGTCTGACTGAGACGCAGGCTGAGGTGGCAGTGGCATAGATGCAACAGATGGAGAGGGAGGTGGAGCGAGAAGCGAGGTCCTAGGAACACAAGCATTGATATAGCACAAGACTCAGGGACACAATCCACACACCTTTTGCTGCTGTTGAGCACCATGGCCTTTCGCAACCTCCAGTCAATCTTCCGCAAGGCTGCATCAACCTCATCATGCACAGCACTCGCCCACTGATCCCAGAAGATGTCACCTGCCCTGTCAAGGAAGCATGCCTCTCTAGCTGAAACAAGTGCAAGGTGAAGGAGGCCATAGACAATACGAGTCTTCGCTAAAGCAGTTGCAGAAGGTGACATAAGCAAGAATAGTTTGAAGGCATCTAAGAAGAATTGTGGGTTTGTGTTGCCTGGGTATGCACTAGTAGAAGCCATGTGTGGAAGGGACGATGAGTGGAGAGGAAGGATGTCTGACTGCTGGTAAGGAAAGTATGCCCTCACTGGTTTTGATGGTCCCAAAGATGGTGTGCACTCCAGCTAGAGGCGGCGTGTCTGTCTAGGACTTGTGGTAGACTCCTGCGAGAGAAGAAGAGTGTGTCATGGGGAGAAATAGTCGATGAGTCTGGGATATGATGTAGACAAATGAGCACAAACATGTCGAAAGAGTGCATGCCTAAATCAGCATGGGCGTCAATGCATCCGGTCAACCAACCCATCGCTGCCAAACCAACTTACTTTCATCCCACATCCTTGCCAACACTTGCGATACCCACCTGCATCTGTGATTCTTATCAGCACCTGCGATACCCGCTGCATACATTGCTCATACTAGATCAGCATGCACTCCAGTTCCGAAGATGGCTCTACCTCCCGGTCTCTCTCTCCCCAGCCTCCACACTATCAAACTGTCGAACGCCATTCTTACTGGTGAGTCTCACTCTCCCGTTCTCATTCTTGTTTGCAGTCTTGGTCCCAGTCACATATCCTTCCACCTGCCCATTCCAGTATCCAAGTACCATCGTACCATCTTTCCTCTCGCTCGCAGTCCCACTTTGCCTCTCGACAACACACATCCTCTTGCTCAAGTACATCATGCCATGAAGTATCATTGATGGAGCTCCAAGTGCGTGTGGAGGTCCTGGAGAAGGAGAATATGCAATTTCAGTGAGTATATGTACATCAATGTCGTGCCGTCCACACTCTTCCCTATCCATACAGCCAAACCCTCGCAGAGATCAATGCAGAGGTTCTGAACCTCAGGTACATCGTCAAAACATATTTTCTGCTGTCAGGATAACTCGTTAATGTACTCAAAGGGCCACCGGTACCACCGGTACCCAATCGGATGTGGAGCGGGCACGGGATACATCCTCCTCCATGTATGCATACATTAAGAGTAAATCACTTACAAACTTGTATAGCTGAGCTCAAGCAGGCAGTTCTGGAGTGTGTAAAACCCGTGCACTCGCTGTTGCCACAGGAGCCAGTTGGCCACGACTGTAATAGATCTCGGGCGGACTTTCCAAATGTAAGTAGCCTCATTGTTTCTCCATGATCATCGTCACTTTCTAATGTTTTATCTGGCCCTGCAGCTCAAATTCTGGACGGAACGCGAATGGAACGAGTGGAAGAGGAAGAACAAACAAGCTACACACATCGCTGATGAGGTCATCCAGGGCAAGAAGAAGTCTTCAAAAGGCGAGAATCACACCGGGCAATTCCTCGAACAGCCTGATGGTTCAACTGCTCATGGCGACTATCTGAATGATGCGCGTGCGTGGGCCCGGAAGTTTATCAGCCTAGCACGCAGAGCAGATTACCTGCTGCCCGAGCGATGGGGTGACGCTGATCTCTGGCTACAGGATATCTTTTACACCACATTGCGCCACATGTATCCTCTATTCCAGCTCTGTCACAACAACTCGAAAGGCTACGCACTCATGTGCAACATGTACTTCGAAAAAGTCGGTCGCCACGCCTCAAAATCAAAGAAATCGGCTGCAAATGCTGCAACCCTCGAGAACGCTCCATATACCATCGACAACAGGGGTGATGAAGAACCATTGACACCGCTTATACCATCCAAGCGAGATGCCGAAGATAGCCCTTCTGACAGCCTACCGGCCAAGCGTGCACTTGGTATGTGCACCACTATCTGTCACTGTTTAGCAACATTGTGTCATACTTGGGGGGTTGTGTTCACCCTGATTGATCACAGTAATGTCGACATCCAAGGGTAAGGAACACGCAGGCCTGGCCCCATCCAGGTTGGACTTACTCTCGCTGGTAGGCTCGTCTCTTCGGTGCCCGGACTACGGATCTACTTCATGCCTATCACATAGGTCGCACGAGGCTCCTCATCCCTGCAACTGGCACCTCCACCTCCGCCTACACTCATTGTACCTGTGTCGACACCTTCCATGCCCACACCTGCATCTCTCAACCAGCCCAAGGCTGTTCACTCTGGAAAAACCTCCCCAGGCTAATTTGGTAGAAATACATCTAAAAAGTAGGAATTAGTTCTAAATTAGAGGATTAGTGACATTAGCTCTAGTTTAGACAGGTTACCCCATCTCATAGCAGGTATTATAGCACTATAGTAGTGCTACTTTATATCTAATTCCTCCTAATGGTTGCTAATGCAAGACTAAAGGTTCAGTATCTCAGAGATTTGCTGGCTGTCCAGAACTTGCACACATGTAGAAGATAGACATGAAAAGTGTATATTGAACATCACTAATACATTGCTGTAGCTACAGAGAAGCCAGGTGAAGCGTTGACACTCCAAGGTGATAGTCACGCCCGGGAGAAGTCAAATGGTAGTGTGCCAGATGCTGTACAGAGTGGATGGCACAATGGCCGTGGGGGTGGGTAGCATTATCGTCGCCGGTGGTCATCGCCTCAAAGAGCATGTCTTCGAGGCTGCTGGCGGAGGCGCGGGAGCAGGAGGACCGCCCATGCAAGGTTGAGTGGCCCCAGTGGCGCAAACGATGCTGATCAGGGTAAGTAGCGAGGATCATCAGTGTGGGAGTGATTATGCTAGATCATGAGCAGACATACCAATGGCCATAAAGAGGAGCTTGCGTGGACGAATCATGTTGACGACGTGCTTCGTGCAGTTAAAGATTTCCACCACCATGTCCTCTTCAGTCTCCAAGGGAAGCTGGGGGAAACCAATGGTCAGTTGCATTGTAAGTCATGAAGCATGTTGCGTGAACATACCTTGCCCTCGGGGCATGCGCAAGGATAGCAACGCTATTACTCCTGGCACCCCATTCATGGACTTGCTCGCAAATTCTCTGTGATACTGCCAGCCATGAGGGGATCAACGACCCGCTTGACAATGGAAGCGAGGCCCTTGCGGATGCTCTTGAGAGACTCACCTCTGGTGTTCACCTCGACGCCAAGATCTATCTCATCGAACAACTCCAGCAGCTCTCCTGCAAAGGTAGCAAGAGCGACAAGAAGGGTTCACGTCATGCCGCACACCATTGCTCTCTGCATGTGGGGATGTGCAGCTTGCTCGGGTGATATTCGGGAGTGCGACTGCCGCAATTGAGCAGGCGAGAAGACAGACACTCATACGCGGAACGCGTCGACGTGTCGAAATGAAGAGGCATGGCAGGGAGAGGGAAAAGAGGGAACGAGAATGGCGCAGATCGCAAGGTCCGAGGTGCATAAATGGACACTCACGATGGTGCGTCCACCATGGGACGAGTATCTTGAGATAGGCCATCTGGACGGCATCGTGGTAGGTGGTGAATGCAAAGCGCTGCGGCCAGAGTTCTCGGGGCTCCCATGTTTTTGGAATGCAGCCGTTTGTGGAGAGGTCGAGGAGATAATAGGTGATGATCAGCCTGGACGTGGACGAGACATTAGGCCCGACAGCGGCGCAGACCAATAAGCGAGATGAGAGACATGCCTGACGATCTCTGCGGGGAGATCCTGCCACGAGCGGGTGGCCTTGCCCTTGAAAGCGTGCATGGGTGCGAGAGCGTCGATTCCGATGACGCTGGGGTTGTTGAGGCTGACGTCGAGGATGGTGAGGGTCGTGGACGCCATTGCGCAGGCGTCACAGCAATATGGGAGGTGACAGATCGCGACCACGTGAATTTGCGTAGCATTAAGCTCAGGGTTCTGTGCATTCAGCGCAGCAGGGATGGTGAAGGCGGGGGAGGAAATGGGTGAGGAGCACGAGGAGAGAGGTGCGACGTGGCGAGTGGGAGGAGAGTGGCAAGTCTTAGACGCTCGATTCAGTGGCGCCACAGGTGACGTGCCACAGAATCGAGCGTCTAAGACTTTCCACTTTCCTCCCACTCGCCACGTCGCCTCTCTCATCGAGCGGATCCCTCGTCACCACCTAGCTCACCCCCCAGGCGTCCTCCACCTCGTCCAACAAGTACCCTCGCCACAAACTCGACCAGGTCGTCCCCAATGATGACAGCTTCATCCACAACCCCGATGCCAGTGAGAGCGGCCAGGATGACAATGATGACTAGGACAAGCCAAAGACGGACAAGAAGGCCGGCCGCAGGAAGATCAAGATCGAGTTCATCCAGGACAAGTCCAGACGTCATATCACCTTCTCAAAACGAAAGGCGGGCATCATGACGACGGTTTGTCCCTCTCTCCTCTTTCATCGTCGCCCATCCCGTCCTCATCCCTTGCTCTTTCACCCTCGGGAACCTGGCGGGCTTCGCGATTTCTTGCGATGCTGGAGTGTACTTGTGCTGAAACTAGCATAGGGGAATTACTCGATGTGAGTCTCCCTCGTTGATGCATTGGCTGTATCCCTATGTCTACAGCGCCCGCCCTAGCATCCTCCTCCTTCTTGTCGGCTCCATTCTATCTTCCGCCCCGTCCTCGTGGTCCCTCTCGCACTCCCACCACCACGACCTCTCAATAGACTCGCCGTCTCCCTCCCCTCGTCCCCCACCCACAGCTGAACTCGGCCCTGCGTATTACGAAGCAGCGGGAGGTGTTGACCGCGCCCCCAAGCATGTTGGCGATGGTTAGTGGTTCCCTTCCTCGCCACCCTTAGGGTGGTGGTGTTTCAGCGTCGCATGCTCACATACATCAACTCCATGCCCATCCTCACACAGATATCTGCAATGTTGCCATCGACCCCCGCCTCCTCCAGGTGTATGATTTCCCCACCCTCACTGGCACTGAAGTCCTCGTCGTCGTGTCCGAGACCGGTCTCGTCTACACCTTCACCACCACAAAGCGCCAGCCCCTCGTCACCCAACCAGAGGGCAAGAACCTCATCTGGGCCTGTCTCAATGCCCCCCACAGCCAGCGCCCCTCCTTCATGCCAGTTGGCACCCCCATCAATCATACCTTGGTCCCTGTGCAGCACCTGTCTCACGTCCCCGGCGGGCTTGCTATTGGTTCTGGCTCGCCACAAAGGATGAGGGTGAGAATGTCTCCCATCAGGCGTAGGATGGTCGCACCCTCTCAGATTACAACATCTTGAAGAGTCAATGCTTCACCTGGCTTGTCTGTAGCTACCGCAATGTATTAGTTATACTCAATATACACTTTTCATATTTATCTTCTTTGTGTGATGTCTGCAAGTTCTGGACAGCCCAATAAATCTCTGAGATACTGAGCCTGTAGTCCTGCATTAGCAACTATTAGGAGGATTAGGGATAAAGTAGCAATACTGTAGCACTACTATAGTGCTACTTTATCCCTAATGCTGCTAACAGATGGGGTAATCTGTGTACATTATAGCTAATGTCACTAATCCTACTAATTTAGAACTAATTCCTACTTTTTAGTTGTATTCCCACCAGATTAGGTGGGGAGGGTTTTCCTGATGCATGCTGTCATGTCCGAGGCTTCCGTCGACCTGCCCACATCTGTTGATGCACCCATTACTGCTCCCATGCTGCCCACAGAGGCACCCACATCCATCAACACTCTTACGTCTGAGACCCCTGTTCCTGACGTGCCTCCAGCCTCACTCGCACTCGCATCCGCACCTGTTCCAGCACCAGCATCCTCAAGCACGACTGCATCCACGTCCATGCAACAAGTCACGGCGAACAAGAAGCCCCGTCCTATACTCAACTGGCCACCTACAGAGCCGGGACCCAAGTATGTCCATCTGTCATTATACTCACGTATCCTCACCTTCCTATTTTTGCAGAATGGACTATGCGCAGAAGTGGTATGCGAACACTCACGGAACGCAAGACGCCTTTGTAGCACACTGGGAGGGCCTTGACGCAACAGGCAGAAGGGTATGTTTTTCTGGCAGATTCATATCGCTGCTTGGCTGATCAATCACATCCACAGAGGGAATCACGGATCGCAATGGCGGAAGCAAAGGCCAAGGTATGTCCTCTTCGCTGTCCGCAGTGTACTGTTGCTGATATGGACTATGGCTATTGCAGGGCCCAAGTCAAGATGCACAAGGTGCTGCTCAAGCCAAGGTAAGCACTCACGCAATTCTGTCATGTGGTATACAGCATTCACGCCCATCTCTAGCCGGGCAGGGTACTGCGAAGAAAGGGTGATCAAGCATGCTGAGTTCATGTTTCGACCGCACATAAGTAAGTATTCAATCCAATTACGAATGCTTATATTCACTTTCATACCCATATATAGGTTTCTAGGCAGATTCGAAGGACCCCGACATCCTACGCTTTGTACCGTACCAAGCCGCCAGGTTACGACCGTAATTGTATTGTACTGTACAGCCCCGCAATCGTATACAACTGAATACGCGTATACGAGTACCAGAGAGAGCTTCCCGGACCCGACTGAAGCCATATTAAACCGAATGAAACTGACCATAACGGAACGCAGATGTATTGTGCCGTACCCGCCTTACAGCCGTATACGACCGAGTACGCGAAAAGAGAGCCTGCCGGACCCGACTGAAGCCATATTAGACCGAATGAAACCGACCATAACAGAATGCTGACGTATTGTGCCGTACCCGCCCAACAGCCGTATACGACCGAGTACGCGAGATATAGGGGTTTTCGGCCACATTTCGTATTCAGATGGGAACCCCGTTTGAAACCGGCCGGATACGATCTAAACCGCTTTTAATCTGGTCTGTTCTCACTGGGCCTCAAATCCGACGGTCACGCCCTAGTCTCAACCTTAATTATTCACTGGTTGTGCGACGTTCAGTGCGGCATTCCGCATGCCGCACTGAACCGTGTCGCACGGCCAGGGAATAGGGGAAGCATTGGAACCATTGAGGTGGGTTATTGGGGTACGTACCGACCTATGCCAACCTGGTACAACGTGTGCAAGTACTGTATTGGTGTTCCTGCAATAAATTGCCGACTTCGGTTGGCTGGTCTGTTTTTTTGAAGCTTTTGTCGACACCGTGCCCAAGTTGCCGAGGCAGTGCGCGAGCCTGGCTGACAGAGGGGCAGATAAGATAAGATAAGATCCCGGTTGCTGTGGCTGCACGTCCCAAGTTCTTGTTTCTTGTCACGATCTCAGTCTGAGACTAGTGCTGTTGTGCACGGTATATATTCCCTCGTCAGTGCTCTGCGTTCCGACCTTCGAGAAGCCCGATCGCTATGGTCCGGACTGAACACCAACAGTCGAGATGGTAGCTCGCAACGCCATCTCGAGGCCCCAAGGCCTCAGCTATACAGCCTCAGGACTGCCCGAAGGTTCCTCATAACCTGCGCCTCGGGTGGGGCGTCGCTTGTACTCAGAGAACATGGGTGAGTATGTTTTCCGAACACCTATGAATATTGTATTGTTAGATCTCATACACGTTCCGTTAATGTAGTATAATTTTGGGTGGACCATTTCCGACGGTATCTACTCTGAACATTCATCCATGTAGAGGCTTACTTACCGTTCCTCTGTTGAACTACGTAGGTGGTTCTCGTCGGCCATCGAATTTCGTTCACGCTCAAACGCCCTCGCAACGCTTTTCAACTCTGATCGACAGCCTTCCCCTTGGCCTGGGCCCCCTATCCTTGCTGTCGACTGGTGACTGCCGCGACGCTTCTCTATAGAAAACTATCGTCCAGATAGACACTATGAGTTCATTTTGGAAGGGACCCCTCGCGGCTGTTCCTGCACAAGGAGCGTCAACCAGTGTGGGCGGAGAACGAGAGGAGAGGCCGCGGGCCGTGACTGTGAGTTCTCTATTCGCCTCCCCGATATGTCGTCTTGCATGGCGTGCATGCCTCAAGATAGCCAACCCGGGGGTTGGTGGAAGCGGCCCAAGCGCGCCCCGTGGGTTTTGTTCGGTGCTCGTAGTCAAGAAGCGGGCGACACGATTACGATCGAGTTAGTGCCCACTTCGATCGTCCGCGACGCCGATCGGCTTTGACATGGTGGGCACTGCCGGGTACAAACCGGTTATGTCCTGAGCACCGGGTGACCCGCCCCTTCAGTCCAGCGCGCTGTCCGTTGCCTGTGTTTACGTTCATTAACCTCCGACTCCACTGCAGATCGACATATGCACGACTAGAATGCCACAATAGTGGGGCTGATCAAACGAGCAGCAAGCTACTTGAATTCCGGTCGATACTTGTCCCCACACTTTTTAGCTCAGTCTGAGCTCTCGTTACTCGCCTTCGGCCTTGGTCCTTCCTGGCCACCATGATCCCATCTATGTCTACGCCTGCACTTGTCGTCCGTTATTTCCATTCCGCAGGGCATTTCCCTAGCCGAGGCTGGGAGGTCTTCACCGTGGTCTTCCATCTTATCGGCAAGTCTCTTTGAGTTCCTGACCGTGTTGGAGATATTGACAGAAAATTTGCAAAGGTATCGTCCTCGCCTCTGGAATGCTATCCAGGAAGTTCCTATGGATTATTCAGTGCCCTACCTGGCCCCGCATCCTCGTCCTCATCAACCACTTAGCCGCGTGAGTCGCTTCTCCCCGTCTCATCCCCCTTACATTGAGATCGTGCATGCAGGTGGGGTTTCTTCTTTGCGAGTGCGTATCCCCATAGCCTCAATTATGCGTTTCATTCCGCGTAACTACCAACATCCGGCTTAATCTACTCCACTCACAGTTTACATCCTTGCTGACGGCGTAGGCTTGGAGATCAGCCACCGCATATGCCTCGCGTCCATCTTCGTCTGCGTTGCCTTCTATGGAACAACGAAGCTCACCATCTATCTCTTTCTCGGTGCGTCCAGTCCTCGCGACGTTGCCGTGGCCCAAACTCATGTTGAGCATATCAGCCGAGAAGGTATACGTCGTCTGGTCCATCGGCTTCAGGAAGCGCCGGTTACAATGCTGGCCGTATGTCGTGTCCATGTGTTTCATTTTTCTTACTCCGGGGTAGCCGTCCTTTTTGTCCTCGGTACGTGCATAGACATGCCAGAGCCGAGCCTAGCAATATGTTAATCCATGCCCTTGTTCCTGCACACGACTCAGAACGGATCGCCTTCATTCGGCGGGACGGCGTGTGCATCATAGGCGAGACGAACGTCTCTACCCTCATCCATCTCGGTTATGATACGTACGTGCCTCCCCAAGCTACTTTAATACTTGTCGCTGACTCGTGCAAAATGCGCGATGTAGTTTTGTCAACGCCTTTCTCACCATGCTTTTCGTGAGGCCATTGTTTGGCAGCAAGTTGACACAGGAATTGAGAGCAATAGCGGTGCGGAGTATCTGGTGGCCCCCCTCATTTTCGATGTTCAATCTGCTAGTGAACCGACCCCCCTTTGACACTTCCACAGGGTCTGTCTTTGCGTTATGCGGCTCGTCCGTCAACATCATTATCCTCTCCGTAATGCAAGGCAGAGAGTTGGCGTGGGTCTGCCTTGCTTCCTGCGGTGCCGACGTGAGTGTTCCCGTCGATCGGATCCCCCAAATCTCCCGCCAGCCCCGCCGGACATGCTGTGAATACCCCTCCCCCCGGTCCTGGTTCTCCATCTGATCCGTTGGTGCACAGGTCTTGGTGAACGCGGCGACCATGTACTGGGCCACCTCTAACTACGCCGAGAGAGGTCATCGGGTGTAACACTGCTAGCACTACAGAAATATACGCGCTCAATTATCCGTCCCATCAGGATCCTACTACTCGTGGTTAACATTGTCGTCGCTGTCACCGTCCTCATCGTAGTTTTCATTATAGCGCTTAGTAGGGACTGATTACGAGTCTAGAAGCCACCCTAGGTACTTATTACATCCGTGCGGACGTTGCTCAGGGTTGTTCTATACATAGTGAACGATGGCGTCCATTTGATTATACTGTATCATACAACTATTCGGGTGTACAGCTACAGAAATACAGTGTTTCTACCGGTTGGTCTATGAATCCTAGCGTGTAGATGTGCGAATGAGAACAAGGATGAGGATCAGCGGCGCTGGCTGATGGAGAACGACAATGGTGAGGAAGACAACGACGTGTCCGAGAATCGGGACTGCAAACAAGACGAATAAGATATGGCAACACACAAAGCGGCCCGGCTGCGCCAAGCGGCCTAGGACGAGGGAGGCCTCCCACCCGTCCACGCGGGACGACAGAGGCACTAGGACCTCCCAAACGAACGAATACCAAACACCAAACACTGGGCTCACGGACGGTGCTACTATTGCCTGCCGATCGAGCCCATGAAGCTCTTGAGGTCCAAGTCTTGATACTCGTCTTCGGGCGGGAGGTCCTCGAGCCCGCGCAGGACGTTTCTCTGCCCGGGCGGCGCGCCGCTCACGTCCTTGTCCTTCTTCGCCGCGGCGGCGGCGTCCTCCTCCTCCGTCGTCCGCTTGAAGAGGTCGAGGACGAGATCGGTGTCCATCGATGACAGCCCCGCGTTCTGCTGCGTGACGACCGAGTTGGCGATGTTCAGCTTGAAGCGCTGCAAACTGTGTGCGGTGTGTCAGGAAACGTTTCTCCGGGAGACGACGGAGCAAAGCGACGGAGACGTACCCCATGATTTTCTCCTCCAGAGTGCCCTTCGTGATCAGCCGGTACACATTCACCACTTTCTTCTGCCCGATCCGGTGCGCGCGGTCCATCGCCTGCAGATCCTTCATCGGGTTCCAGTCGTGCTCGACGAAGATGACCGTGTCCGCGCCCGTAAGCGTCAAGCCCAGCCCGCCGACGTGCGTCGTGAGCAGGAGGCAGTCGATGCTCGGGTCCGAGTTGAACGTCTGGACGACAGCATGGCGCTTGTTCGCGTCCGTGGAGCCGTCGAGGCGCATGTACGTGACCGCGGGCATGTGCTGCTTGAAAAGGTCGGTCTCGATGATGTCGAGCATCTGCTTCATCTGGCAGAAGATGAGCACGCGATGCTGCGAGAACGCGCCCGTGCCCGTTTCCTCGGCGTCGACCAGCTCGGACTTGGTCGCGTCACCAGTGGCGCCGGGTGCGAGGCCGATCCCGCAGTCGAGAAGGAGTTGGCTGTGGGAAAGGGAGCCGTCAGCGTGGACAACAGTATGCAGTCCAGGGAAAACACTAACCGAAGCGCCTGCAGCTTGGGAGCATGCTGGATATCGCTGAGGTCGCCGGACGGTGCATTGACACCGGACTTTGTGAGAGCGTCCTTGATCGCCTCCTTGTCCTTCTTGAGCACAAGCGCTGGGTGGTTGCACAGCTTGCGGAGGTACTGTAATGATTGAAAGACGTGGGTCTGCTCGCCGTCCTTCTCCTTGTTCGACCGGACGACGTCCTCCGCCTCCATCTTGGCGCGTGACTTGGAGAAGTTGTCGTACAGGAACTTCTGTAGCTCAGACAGTTCGCAGTAATAGTCTTGGATGATCTTGGGCGGCAGATCGTGGAGCACGTCCTCCTTGAGTCTCCGGAGCAGGAACGGCAGGACCTGTTTGTGCAGTGCCTCAAGGGCCAAGGCAGCTAAAAAAAAAAGGGGGGGGGGGTTCAGCGTTGACATTACCTAACCTGACAAAGGTACAAAAACTTACCAGCCTCGCTAGTCTTCGCCTTGCCATCGCGGTTGGACAAGATGGGCTTGGAGAATCGCTCGTTGAAGGACGACTCGGTGCCAAGGAATCCAGGCATCAAGAAGTCGAAGAGACTCCACAACTCAAGAACATTGTTCTGTATGGGAGTACCCGAGAGGATCAGTCGGTGGACGGCCTTGACCTGCTTCACGGCCTTCGTCAACTTCGTCTTCGCGTTCTTGATGATGTGGCCTTCATCAAGGATGCAATAGTGCCAGTTGACGTCTTGTAGGCTGCTGATGTCGTTCCGGACCACCTCGTACGACGTGACGACGACGTCGTACGTCTTGAGCTTCGACAGGAGCTTGTAGCGCTCTCGCGAGTTGCCGGTGTAGAGCACGGGCTTGAGGTTCTCGGTGTACTTGAGAATCTCGTAGTACCAGTGCCCGGTGAGAGTTGGCGGACAAATAATGAGCGAAGGCAGGTGCTTGGAGTCGGGCGACTTGGTCTGCTTGTATTTCTGGGCACGCTCGTGGTGCTTGCTCGCAAGTATGCAGATCGACTGGAGCGTCTTGCCGAGACCCATATCTGTCGAGACAAGTCAGGAAACATGCTACCCACAGGAAGGGAGACGCAGCTTACCGTCGCAAAGAATGCCATGAAGCTGGTACTTGGCGAGGAACGCGAGCCAGTTGACACCCTCCTGCTGGTACTTCCGGAGTTCGGCCTTGATCGTTACGGGGATCTTGTATTGTTCGACCTTGCTGCCGTCAAGGAGCTGCATGAGGAACTGACGCTCCTCGTCTCGGCGCTTGAGTAGGTCCTCCGGGAAGTTCGGTGGGTCCGGAAGTCCTGCTTCGAGGGGCACCATCTTGACCAGCGAGGCGAACGTGTTGGTGGCCGTTGCGCGCACGTCGTCGTCCGGATCACTCATCCGCCCGAGCACAGGCACGACCATGAAAATGACGTAGGGGAGAGCCTTGATATCCAGCTTCTGGACGATATCTGAAAAGCAGCGTGAGACACGAAGCGAGCACAGACGACCACAAACGACTCACGGTAGATCAGTTCGATGGCGCCCTGACGGTTCGCCAGACCCGAGGCATCGCCGAGGAATGGCACGACCTTCTCGATGACATAGCGCATCCCGTCCACCGTCAGCACGTCGCAGAGGGTAGAGAAGCACCGGGACGCGGACTGCCGCACGATGGCGAAACGGCTGCGGAGGGCAAGGATGACGTGCGGAAAGAGCTCGACGAAGTGGTGTGAGAGGTCCTCGTGGAACGTCGGCACGACGGCCTCGAGAACGCTCAGCGAGTCAATGACGTCCTGGCCTTCTCGCTTCTCAATCCGCTCGTCCATCTTGCTGATGGAGTCTGTGAAAATCGTGAGTACGTCAGCCTGTACAATGTAGTAAGAACCCACCTGTAGAACACGCGCTGAGCAGACCACCCGCCATCGCCGGCCACATCTTCGGGATGGCGTCCAGGAGTTTAGGCCCGAACTTCGCAGACAGCTTCTCAAACGCGAGTCGCGCGCCGCGACGAGACAGTCTCGCCTTGGCAGGGTCTTCTGGCCCGTTCGGGTTGTCCTTCCCGTTGTGCGCCGTCGAGGCGTGCTTGTTGAACGACAAGACACCGTTGAACGTCTTCCGATTGTGGAGGAAGGTGGGTGTCTGTTCCACGTCCTGGCAGAGGAACGTACACAGGTTCTTCACGATCTTCTCGGGCGGCTGGGTCAGGTCACGATTGACACAGAACTCGACAAAGGCCGCGACGGCCGCCGCGGAGTGCGTCTGCAGGTCCAGGTTCTCCTCATTCTATGCATGAACATGACCGTTAGAAAATGTGCATATTTGAAGCAGCTCAGGAACCGTACCTTGATGCTGTTCATGATGCCCTTCACGATCGGGCTGACCTTGTCCGGCGTGCTCCTGAACGCGACGAACGCGGCAGAGAACGCCGCGGCGACCCGCACATCGTACTGCGCCTTGACCTCGGTGTACCGCTCGATGCTCGACACGACCTTCAACCGCTTGTCCTTGATGATCGCCAGCTCGCGCTTCTTCGTCCGCCCCAGGCTATCCTTCAGCTTGTCGAACATGTGCCCGACAGCCGCCTGCGCGGTATCGATGGTGAAGCTCCCGGGCTTGGTACCCGTCACGTCGATATCCGTGCCGAGCGACGGGATCGCGGCCGCGGGGAGCTTGCAGTCGAAAGTGAACGACTGCAAGAGGTTGTAGCATTCGCCGTGGATGCGCGCGAGCGTGAACGCCATCTCGTGGTACGCTGCCGGGGGGTCCGCCTGGAGGAATGCGAGCGTCTTCTGGCTGAGGTCGGCGGCGAGAGGCGAAGTCTCGGTGAGGAGCGGGCTGCCAGGCTGCCCGCGGGCGTCGTACTCGCGCGCCCAGCATTCGGAGATGATCGCAGCGAGGAACTTTTGAAGCATGCTCGTGGAGTCGATGTAATGCACCAGGATGGGTCGGAAGGTGTCGTCGACGGAGGTAAGACCGGGTGCTCCCTGCGAAACACAGTCATTAGGAAAAGTGCGGTATGAGGAAATAGCCAATGGACATACCGTGGTTGGCCAGAATGCAATCATATGCGCTAGCGCCTCTGAGGCCGCCAATCTTGCCTGGATGACCACCTCAATAGGAACAAGCGACAGGTCCTGCGCGAGCATGTTCTTGTCGACGTTATGCCTCTCCGCCGGCGCGCTATTGTCCGAGCTGACAGTGGGATCGTAGAAGCTTGCTGCGTCCAGGGCAAGACCCAGCGGCGTCATGAGAACCGCATACCATTCCAACAGGAGCGGCTGCTCGACAGATGATGCAAGCCAGCCGTCTGTCTTGCTCATGATTGAGAGGACCTCGCACCACGTCGCCAAGGTGGCGTCGCGGATATCAGAGCGCTCCTCTACGATGAGATTCTGGAAGAGCAGCCGCAGGAACGTCACAGATATCCACCCTCGCGGCAGCGACTCGACCGTCATGAACGTGTGAAGTGTCTTGACGACCGCTAAACGTACGTTCGCGATCGTATGTCGGAAGAAGGGAAATAGCGTGGGAGCGAGGACCGTGATAGGATGTCTGAAAACCATACACAATGTTCAATATTTGTTGTAGATCATAAGGGCAAAGTACATACGATCGGGACTCATCGGCGATGATTTCGATGACTCGGTTTTTTGTCACTAGCTGACCCAGCAAGTCCATGACTGCACCAACACTGGAGCTAAGATCGTCCTTCATATCGCTAAGACAACTCCACAGAACGGCAAGCACTCGACTGAGCTCCTCGGGTAGGCGCTCGACGAGGTAGGCAGCCACTGGAAGTAGACATGACGCTGCGACTGATCGCACGTCGTCGTCGCGATCGCCAAGGCTGCAAGGAAATATCAGTGAGAGTCTTTGGAGGCTGCATATATGTCTACGTACCCTAGCACTGCAGCGTCGACGACGCCTCTCAGTACCTCCTTCCCGTCGTCGACTTCCATACCGTCGTCCTCGGGGACATCCAAGCTCACCAAGTCGCTCCGCACAGCGACTTCGTACTTGATTCCCAGGAGACCTGCATGTCGTACCTCCCACACATGGCTCTTGTCATTGTGCTTGCTGGAGGACTTGCCGTTCGTCGGCTTGACGGGGATGGGGAAATCTTGGCGGATCATCTGCAGAAGGACGTTGTGCACATGGAGGACGGACCTTCGCGGCATGTGCAGCAGAAGGGATGCGAGCGTCTGGGAGACGGTTTCGCGGACAGGAGCGACGACTTGATCCGAGACAAAGTCTCCGAATCGGTCGAGGACAAATATGCATAGGAACTTGACGGCGAGATCGTTACACCACCTCTCGTGAGCGATTATGTTCTCGTCCCAGGAGAAATCAGCTGCAACTTTGATGAGCATCACAGGAGGACGAAGGAATTCGGATGTTCGCGAGCTCACCTTTCATCCCACCGTACTTCCCCTGAAGTTTCAGTACTTCTCGCAGTGCCATGGCAGCGCCATGTCGTACCTCCCAAGCAACGCTGAAGAGGTCTACCTCGAGAAGTTTGACGAGGCCATCCCAGACCCACGTCCCGGGGTGGACCTCGAGCGCCTTGGACTTGCTCTGCGTCTTCGGGGCGACGGCACCACCCTTGGTGGGGTCAACGATAACACGATCTTGTGCAGGGCCCTCGGTAGGAGACGTCGGGCTGTCCACTCGGCCATGCTTGGACGCCGATTGATCATCAGAAGCGACAAGGCGCGCCTTGCTTCCGGCGGCGGCGGCGGCCTGAAACTTGGCAGCGGAGCTTTGTATGGGCGGGGGCGCACCGACGACGGCAGCGTTCCCCGGTTTCCGCTTCCGCTTGAGCCGATTACGCTCCCGCGCAGAGAGCGCCGCTGTATCCTCGGCGCCGGACGGTGCGGTGGCAGGAGAAGGGGCAGCCTGAGGTGTCGACGACTTGGACCGTCCGGCTTCCTTCTTAATCTTGATGTCGACGAACTCGTCGGTGGGGGAGCTTGGGGGGCCTTCTTCGTCGGTCTTAACTGGAGGGGCCATGTCGACGTCGCCGTCGGTCTCGTCGGCGGCGAGCTCCTTGTCGATGTCCATGTCGTCTGCGCCGCCAACGCTTTCGAGGAAGTCGAGGCCGAGGCGTCCCATGGCTTCTTTCCGCGCCTTCTTGACCTCGTTCGAGTTGGCGAGGATGCCGGTCGGCTTCTGGAACTCCTTGCCGGAGGACGCAAGGAGGAGGGTGCCCTTCTCCATGAGCTCGCGGACGGAAAAGGAGGGGAATTCTGGTGGGGAAAGGGACGTTGATGCGCTGTATGGCTTGGTGTCTGCATCGGGGCAGGGCTGCCAGAGAGGCACGAGTGTGAAGATGTGGGAGAGGGCAGTGGACGCTGCTGATCGCGTCTCGTGTGACCTTGAATGTAGATATGGCAGTATCTAGACTGAATAAGTAGATGTTGGTGGGAAGGCTAGGTAGAATGACTTACTCTTGCGACTACGGCCATGAGCTCTGGCCAGCCAGAAGAGTCGCCGATGGACACATGATGTCGTGCGGCCTTGACATCGTCTTTGACGAGTGCGACATCGCTGATGACGCTCTTAGCTGCGAGCTGGGCTAGTTGTTTGGCTGCTGTTGTCCTGACGGACGGTGAGGACCCGGTGTCAAGTAGTAACAGGAGCCGGTCCAATCTGTGTTTCAAGCCGTGAACACAACAAACACAGCGACTGCCAAATCGGGACGGAACACACCTCGACGTCATTACGTAACGACCGGACCGCCGCTCCGCGCTCGAAGATCACAGACAGGATAACGGGGAAGTTCTCACGGTCGCCCGCCACGACGACTGTTCCTTTTATCATCCTGCCCTTGTGACGGAAATTTGACGACGTAACGTGTGACGTGTCATCTGTGTCCTGTCGGCGCTTCCCTAGATATCCCCAACAAAAATTCCCTTTTCTCCCAGCATCGTCTGGCATGCACACCCGTGTCCTGTCGCGCTTGCGCATTTTCCGGGCTCTGCACATGGGACCACAGGGCAAGAGGGCCGTTCTTTATGGAGAAAGACCCACGCTTCGCGGGGAGGGAGGTCACAGAGTCACAGGGGAGATCGCTGATTTGGATGATCGCCCAATTGGGACCCCGCCGCGCATCAGCATTCCGTCCAGATCATCTACAGGCGACTGCCAGTGTCTACAGCTCCTCTCCAACCTTGCTAATTCTTCCGTCAACTATCCACTTGCAAGCTGTGGCACATTCAAAGGACGCGCAGACCTGTTGTGCAATTGCCGCAGCTCTCCTAACGCCAGCACGCCCGCCGGCGGCACTCCGAACGCTGGCTCGAGGGTCACGGGAAGTGGCGTTAATGAACCAGCTTCTCCCGCTTGAACTTTGCCTCAACCTAAGCTGATCCGAGTGCGTGAGTAGCCCAGGTATGTGTGATTCGTGAAGCTTATCTCGAGGGGCTCCCCACCCAGCTGCGGACCCGCTATCTGCAAAGAGCCATATTGATCACCCTCTCGTCCTCTTCTAGATGCCTGCTCGTCTTCATGAGGCCTTTCGGACGCTGGCTCAAGGCCTGTGCGATGTGGCGCAACCGAACACCCAAGGTATGACATTCGCATTGCGGTCTTGTGTTGTCTCTGTGGGAAGACACACCGAGAACTTGGCGAGGTCTCTTTGGGTAGGCTGAACCTCGGTCGGTTGCACAAGACAGCTGCGGCTGCCGTTCTTCTCGCTGACTCGTTCCGAGACGGAGGAGCCCAGTATGCTAACGTGTGTCTATTATAGATTTGCTGACCTGCGATCGATACAGCGCCGAAGGGCTTGTGCGAACAGCTGCGATCCTCCTCGATGGGCGTCCCTCCCAAGGAACGGAAGACCCCCAGGCGTTCCTCGACGACCTCCTCAAGCATGCTCACACGGAGATGGCGTCTACCGCAGGCTTGCGTGCACGCGGGTGGAGAAGGATCTACACCGACGCCTCCCTGCTTCGGGCTTATGCCGACATCCTCGACTTCTCTGCTTCCCGAAATAGTGCACTCGCGTTCTCTGCCATCTCGCACCTCGACCGTTCTATCGTCATAGCTGGCGCGCCAGGGAAGGGCAGGTTGGACGCCGTCCTGAATCTGATCGACGGGATCCAGGCAGATTGCCTTGGCCACTCCTCCCCAAATCATCGGAGGGACGTCTCGTTCATCCCCACAGTGCCTCAGGCCTCGAACATTGTCACCCCGCCTGTACTGAGCGCTCAGAAGCCGGTGCTGCGCCTCGATGCCCCACCGTCCTTGGGTTCGTTTATTGCATCCTCGTCCCATCAACCATTCGTGCTTCCCGGGTTTCTGCTCGACTGGCCAGCACTCAACGAGCATCCCTGGAGATCTCTGGACTACCTGCGCGCTGTGGCAGGCCCAGGACGAGTTGTACCTGTAGAGGTGGGGAGCGACTACAGGAGCGACGACTGGACGCAGAAGATGATGCCGTGGGATGAGTTCCTTTCCAACCTCGAAGAGACAGAGCGAACGCAGTCCGCTGGGACGTCACCCGCACCTGTCTTGTACCTAGCACAGCACAGTCTGTTCAATCAGTTCCCCGCGCTCAGGGAGGACGTCATTGTGCCTGACTACGTGTACTCTGACCTCGATCCGCCGGACAACTACCGGCAGTATGTGCCTCCAGCTAACGACGAGCGCATTGTGCTGAATGCGTGGCTCGGTCCTGCTGGCACCGTGTCCCCTGCGCATACGGTGAGCGACTCCAATTCTATCTCATTGCTGGTTGGCATGTTATTGACTAGGTTTCAGGACCCATTCTTCAATCTCTACGGTACGTTCCGCATGAAGCGCCTTGCGGGCGACGGGCACTGATCACCTCCTCAGGGCAAGTTGTCGGTCGCAAGACGATATGGTTAGCGCCTCCTGAAGCTTCGCCACATATGTACCCCTATCCATCCAACACAAACACTTATCCAGGAGATCTTGACAGCTCGGAACAGCCGCGCAATCCTGCAGCTAACAGCGAGAACCCGTCGTTGACCAACACCTCTCGTGTCGATGTCCTTGTGTCCTCTTCTCAGCACGCGTCGAAGAGCAAGTCGGAGTTCCCGGACTTTTGGAAGAACGCTGTACCCGCTGCGATGTGCGTGGCACTGGAACCCGGGGATTTGCTGTTCCTTCCGCCGGGGTGGTGGCATGCCATGAGAAGCGAGGAGAGAAGCTTCTCCGTTTCCATGTGGTTCTGAACTCGGTCAATGGATGATCGAGTTCTGTCACTGGGCAGCACTAAAATTTTACGCATTGGCGTGCTGCTAGTACATGTACAGTACTGGTGCACTTTGTAGTTGCTCTTGAATGGTATCATGTTTCGGACAAAAAATGCAAAAATGCCCATGTCCATGTCAGGGACCATGTTCGGGCGCCTGGGGCAATATGCTTCCGGCGGTTGGCGTCTATGGCCATTGTACCTTGCACCCGAGCCAACATGTCGAGCAGGGCAGGCGGCCTCTACGGAGGCATCCAATTCTCGTCCTCCAAACCCTTCCTGTCTTCCTTGGACCCCTCTTCGTCCCACCCCACGCAATCTTCAGAAAACCCACCCTCGGCCCCAGCACCAGCAGCCGACCCCTCCTCGATCGCGCCGCAATACGCTCCCACATCCTCCGCCGTCGCGACTGGCAATGCAGGAGGTGAATCGGGCCCCGCAGCCAAGGCCACAGCCGGTATTCCTCCCTTTGCTACAGCATTGGCGTCTTAGAGCTCGTTTATTCACGAAATCATCCGTTCATGTCCCTCCCCGCGTCTAATTTTCCGGCCGGTCGGTCGCGCCTCGTCACCCATCCATGCGTGCGCAGGGTGGTCCGCGGCCCTTGCGTTCGCGCCGACGCGCCGCCAGGCCCCCAAGGCTAAGGCTGCCGCCTCGAGGCTGCCGGCAGGGGCGGCGGTCGCGTTTTCGCAGTCGGATACGGCCTCGACTTCGACTGTGACTGCGGCGATATCCAACACCGCCGTCATCTTCGCCCCGCCTTCACTTGTGGAGGCGAAGCCTGCAAAGGCTGAAGATAAGCCGACTACGCAATCGCAAGCGCAAGGCCAGGGATGGGGCCGCAAGGTCAAGCCTCCGTCCATGGTGCTCGACGAGGACGTAAATGGTTTCAAGTCGGGGAAAGGCGGCAAAGGCAACAAACGAGACGGCGGTGGAGGAGGAGGCAAGAAGAAGGGGAAGAAGGTGCGTGGACGTCCTCTTTTCCTGCGGGTCTGTGTCAACGGTGTGTCCTGCAGAACAAGAACGCACAAGCCGTTGCGGTCTGGAACCCGGACGAGGCCTATGACCCCATGCGTCCGAACGACTATAACGAGTTCAAGCTCTGGCAGCGCCACGAACGTGAGGAGCGGCGAGATCGTCTTCTTGAACAACGTCGGCGTGGCGACGACCGCAAGCGGTACAGGCACGGCAGTAGCTATTCTGACAGCTACCATAGCGGCTCCGAGGACGAGCGTCCACGGAAGGCTGGTGAGCTCGCCTTCCTGTTCAGTCAGCCTTGCAGGGAGGCCTTATGTTACGTATGTAGGGCGGTATGAGGAACGCGACGATATGGACGAAGACTATGACCGCCCTCGCGGCGGTATCGGGGCACCATCCAACCCACCACCGGCCGCGCTAGCGAACGTGAGCATGACAGGAGACGAGGCTTACCAGCGTCGCCTTGCTATGTCTCAAGGCTTCCAAGCCCCGGAGGCCCCCGCACCAACTTTTGCCTCGGAACCCGCATTCTCGCCCATCTCGGGCTTCACGCCGTTTACAGCCCCCCCGCCTTCATCGTTTAGTCAAGCTGGTTATGGCGACGAGGTGATTCCAGGACTCGGAGGACAGCTGTCTCCTTCCCCTCCGCCCCCGCCTCCTCCTGCACCTCCCATAGCGGAGAGCGGTGAAGAAGCCTACCTACGCCGGCTCGCGATGTCTCAACAAGTAGAGCGGCCACCCCGTCCTCCGAGCCCCCTGCCCTTCGACGACTACTCGCCTCCTCAGACGCCGTTCGTGCCTCCTCCAGCGGTGCCTGCTTCCGCGGCGCCTCCGGTAACTGCAGATAAAATACAGAGCAGCAAGCAGGCGGCGGCGGCGATTGCAGCACGCCTAAGCGCACTTGCTCCCAAGGGTGCGGAGGGGTCCACAAGTACTCCGACTCCCGCAGGGGGCGCGATTGCTAGTGCACCTCATCAGGAAGAAAGTTTAGAAGCGCAAAAGGAGTATGTTGCGGATGCTGCTTTCACTATGATAATTCAAACTTACTGTGCTCTTCCTAGACCCGATCCTCATGGATTTGCTGCGCGCCTGATGGCGAAGTGGGGACACAAGGACGGCCAGGGCCTAGGCGTCTCCGGGAGCGGCATCGTACACGCTCTCACGGTCGAGCAGGTCGCGCAAGGGAAACACGGCAAAAGCAAGGGGAAGGGGAAGGGTGTCAAAGACTCGCCTGCCATCGGTGGCCCCTCGTCCAAGATGGGCAAGATCGTGAACATGAACGAGGACGCGAAAGCGCGGGAGGACAGGGAGCGCTTTGGGGAGCCGAGTCGGGTGGTGGTACTTACGAACATGGTCGGGCTGGAAGATGTCGAAGATGAGGATCTCCGCGGGGAGATCGGTGCGTCTCCAGCCGAGCGTCCTTTGTTGTTGCTTCCGCTGATAAGTTACGTGTGGTGGCAGGTGATGAGTGCTCAAAGAACGGGACTGTCGAGCGTGTGATCGTCCACCCGGTGTATCCACCGCCGGAGAACGACGAGGACGCGGTGCGCATCTTCGTGCTCTTCGCGGGGCCTGTGGGGGCGTGGAAGACGGTGCGGGAGATGGACGGACGGTACTTTGGCGGACGCACCGTGCGCGCGCGGTACTTCCCCGAGGCGCGCTTCGGGGCTGCTGAGCTGGATTTGCCGTTATGATCACGATGTTCGATGCATGTTTGCTTTCTTTGGTTGGACTGTGGTTTCAAAAAGTGTGTGAATCGTTTATAGTTGTCATGATCGTATCGCTCTATTCTTGACTCCGCTGTGTGTTTGAGTCCGGCGTTGGGACTTTCCCTGATGTGTTCGCACCATGTGGTACAAACGTAAGTGCACTTACCTAAAGGAGTGTCCGCGTGCTCGCTCAGGTTGGTTAGCGTACGTCGTCTTGTATTCTTTTTTCATCCAAGTTGAACCTGACCGTGAATGGCATATGTCGCAATTTAACGCAACCGCACTAGGTCACAACCTTCGACCCCAAGAGAACAGCAGCATGTACAGAAGGTGTCCGGAAGTGAGTCTTCCCATGACGGGAAGGAATTTGCGAAGGTCAATCCGGAGCACGCCCCCTCCCCCCACGGCATGCATACATATAAACTGTGGCCTTAGCTGTGGCTAAGGTCGGCCGTGTTGGCGGGTCATGCACAGCGAAGAATGGCGTTAAGTTGGCGTACTTCTTTCCGTATTCGCACCCCCATGAATCCAACATGGTTTGGCGTCCCGGCTTTCCACAGGGAAACTTACTTCCCGTTTGCGCCAGGGTATAAGGAGGTGGGAGGCCCGTGCACCTTAAACACGCTTCCATTATGCCAGTCACCGGGACCGGTACCGCAGCGCCCACCCGCGTCGCCATCGTCACCGGAGCAGCTCAAGGCATCGGGGAGGCCATCGCGTTGCGGCTCGCCGACGATGGCTTTGACGTCGCCGTCGCCGGAAGCCCGCGCAACCCGGAGAGACTCCACGCCGTGGTCAAGGCTGTCGAAGAGAAGGGGAGGCGGGCGATCGCGGTCACGGGCGACGTGAGCGTTGAAGCGGACGTTGTTGCCCTCGTCGAGAAGACGCGGCAGGAACTTGGCGGGGTCGATGTAGTGAGTCGTTTCCGAGTTCGTTCGTGTCGGCGGGGAGAAATAACCGAGTAGTTGACTCGACTCGTTGGCCTCGCTCGATCAGATGGTCGCAAATGCAGCCATCCATCGTCTGGCCTCCATCGTGGACTTGACGGTGGAGGAATGGGACGCACATCTTGCAGTGAACGCACGGGGCGTTATGTTGTGCTTCAAGCATGCTGCCCAGCAGATGATACAACAAGGTCGTGGTGGCCGCATCATAGGTACGGTCGGGCCTCCGGAGTCCCTCGCACCGTGTGGGGAATGCTCATTGGATTTATATTCATAGCGATAGGCTCCACCGCTTCCAAGCAAGGTAATCAGCCGTCACCCGTGTCCATGATGACCTGATGCTGATTTGCATATCAGGGTTCGTCAATTCCTCTGCGTACGTCGCCTCGAAGTTTGCGATACGCGGACTGACCCAGTGTGCAGGTAAGTATGACATTACGCATGCGACGGTGGCTAACATACTTACTATTTACTGGTATAACACAGCGATCGAGCTGCGGAAGCACAACATTACCGTCAATACAGTGGCTTCCGGAGCTATTGCCACTCCTATGAGTGCGTCGTCGCCGAGGTTGCGGGAATACCTTCTAAGAACGTCTGTTTAGTGCTTCACCCCGACGATGACCTCAACGGAGGCCCTTGCACGACCATGTTCAAGGCAAGAACGCGATTGTGAAGCTACCAGTGCCAGCTTCTGACACATCATTGCATTGGTTCAACCAAAAACAGAACCTGGAGCTGCCGCTTGACACGCCGGTCGGGCAGCCAGCAGACGTCGCCGGACTGGTATCGTACATAGTCAAGCCGGAGGCCAGCTTCCTCACGGGTTAGTTCGCTGTTTGTACGTTCGTCCCATGCTTACACAAGGTTATGTTTCACAAGCGCAATGCATCGGCTTCAATGGAGGCACTGTCATGGATTGATGTGCATTAGAATAACTGGTTATGGGAAGTACCACACCCTGCTGCAGTATCCGGTGGAACTTCGCCACTTACTACGATGGCGTTTTGCGCTTTCCTTGCCTTCGTGTCTTGCTTCCCTGTACTAGCAACCATGTATCGATTATATGAAGGACGCCCTTGAAACCCATATACCTCAGGCTGCACACGGGTCATCCAGACGTGCATATAGTAGGTTTGCGGAGGTTTGCGGTCCCATGACGATCAAGTCCACGTCATGTATTAGCGAGCGAAGACACCACTTAAGATTGGCCTTGCCCACAATGTGGGGCATCACGTGACTGAAAATTATCACGCTCGGGCACTTTTGGCGGGAAGGAAATAATAAAAAACCATAGGCTTGACGGGGAGGCTCTTAAATAAAAATGTTCCTCCTAAACTTTGTGAAGAAATTGCTAATCTACAAAGTTTAGGCAACAGATTTTGGGTTTTGTCTCACGTGCGAGAGGAGATGCTGAAGTTCTGTCGGCCATGGCGCATGGGCGTCTGCGTAAGTCCATATTGAGTGATACCAAAAAGGAAGCCGATAGCTGGCAGCTGGAGGTCGTTGTACGGTTAATGTTCTAGCTATCGAACCCTAGCCATGTCGATCATTTGAACATCAAAGCACACATGAGGCTATGTTCCGAGTTGACAATTTTATATTATTGCGTGTTTTTGTGCCGGACTGCGTGTACACAACGAACTCGGTGATCGTGCACATGCGCCGCCCGGGGGTTTTCTCTTTTCTCCCGACTGACATCGACCTCAACAGACCCTCCATAAACAACCGCGCCAAAGCCTCATCAAAAGCCAATCAGGTCCTCCTGGCGCGTCCCTCTCGTTCCACCCCACGGCCCCGGCCGAAGGCAGGGGGTGGGAGAGACGCGCGCGCAACCGTGGACGAGACCTGCGCCAGTCCCGCGGGGGCTGGCGAACGCCTGTCGCGCTTGTCCGGTGGTCCTCTGTTGATCCAGTGTGAGCGTGAGATACAAACTTAGGACGACGTGCGGGAGCTACTTACCGAGTGCACCGTATACGGGGCATGACGGAAAGGCATCCGTGCTCGAGGGTGGTGTGGACACGACCCCGCTTCAACCGCCCACTGGGGCGGGAGCGGTAGTCGTATGCGCCCGCTCGACCTTCTGCACCGCAATTGACGGGGTTAGCCAAAGTAGGGAGGTGGGAGTTGAGTAGGCGACTCACCAAGTGTTCCTTCATGATCGCCACCGTGTGGTACACGGCATAAGCCTGACGCTTGGTGATCGAGGAGGGAGGCTCGAGGGTTCGAGGGCGAAGCAACAGTAGGCGTCGTCCGTATGGGTCAAGGAGGGCTGACCAGACATTGGGGGCTCTGCAGCAGGTCGTTATACGAAAGGAAAGCGAGGTCGAACGCGGGGGCCAGGGACGCGGCGTGTGGACGGATGTCCGACACGCCGTCCCCGACCGGGAGACGTCGAGTCAGGAGGCCGGGTAGGGTGGAACAAGAACCGAGGCATGAGAAGGGAAAGCTGATGAGTCTTCTTGCAAGTAGACAGGAAAGGAAGCAGATCTGAGTTTTCTTGTTTTCTAGTTGCAGGCGAGCGAGAGAAGATGATGAAGAGCATCGCTGATGAGCGCTGGTAGTGGAGAGTGGCACTGGCAGATGATGGTTGTGGATGAGGAGATGGCGCTCCGGGGTGGTTCTTTATACCCTTCACGATGGTGGCTAACCACCCAACCTCCGGTTCCGATTTGGCAGGTCGCCTTCCACAGATAGCTAGCCTTGGTTGACTTGCAGATCGGAACGAGGCTGGCGAAGCCCAGGCTTGAGCTGCCCGACATGCCTTCACAGTGGCTGGGTTGCTGGGGATGTGAAAGACGACGAATGACGTATTATGCGGCAGACATTGACGTCCGCATTGCCACCCTGAAATCCGAGGAACCGAAGTAACACACGATCATCCCACCGTGTGTGATTCTGTCCCCGCGAACTTGAAAGGCCAATCCCATCGCTTGTGCGGCGCACTGTTCGGATTGTCTTCGCCTCTTGATGTCCGGGAACCGAAGTCGAGTCAAGGTCAATCTTACCTCGAACCAACTTGACTGAAATGTCACGACAACGACATGGGTTTAGAAGATTATGATATTGCGTGGAAAAAAACGCTGCGGTCGAAAACAAGCGACAATCAGATAAGGACCAAAGAGCGAGGCTAGTGGTTCTAGCGTTGCGACAAAATGGCTGTAATGGATCCTCCGACACGTTACCCCCACGACGCGCTTAGTATACACGCTTGAACGGCGGCACCGACTTGCACTCGTTCTCGTCAAGCGTGTTGTCGATCACGCCGCGGTACTTGATCTCCACCTCGGGCGAGTTCACGTCGTGCTGCCAGGTGAGCGTGTGCTTCATCCAGTTATCGTCATCACGCTGCAAGATGGGTCAGAACACGAGTCGGTGCGCGACTGTATGCGCGAATGACGCACATCGGGGTAGTCCTCACGGGCGTGCGCACCACGGGACTCCTTGCGTGCAGCGGCAGCGGTAATCGTCTGGACGGCGCACTGGAGGATGTTGCGGAGCTCGAGGGTCTCAACGAGATCACTGCGACAGTCACGTAAGCAACTCTACCAAGAGATGTGAAAAGGATGGTACGCACGAGTTCCAGATCATGCTCCTGTCCTTGATGCCGACCTGGTCGAAGCTCTTGTAGATCTTCTTAAGCTTGCCGACACCCTCGTCGAGCGACGCCTGGGTACTATACGGAAACGTCAGCACAATATGCCATCACCTTCGACTGTCAATGAAAACAAAAAGTACCGGAAGACAGCCGCATCGGCCTGCATGGCCTTCTGCATGTCCAACCGGATCTTCGCGGTGGGCAGCGGACCGTCGGATTTGCGGATTTTGTCAAGGAACTCGACGCTCTGTAAGCCGGCCTCGGCCGGGATCTGCTTGTGGGGCTTGCCGGGCGTCAGCGTCTCCTTGATGTGGTGCGCGCACGCACGACCAAAGACGACAATGTCCAGAAGCGAGTTCGCGCCAAGACGGTTCGCGCCGTGGACGGACACACACGCGGCCTCACCGGCAGCGTAGAGGCCGGGCACGACCTTGTCCTTGCCGTTCGCGTCAGTGGTGAGGACCTCACCCGTGTAGCGCGTCGGGATACCGCCCATGTTGTAGTGAACCGTCGGTAGCACGGGAATCGGCTCCTTCGTGACGTCGACACCCGAGAAGATGGCGGCCGTCTCTGAGATACCGGGGAGACGCTCGTGGAGGATCTCCGGCGGTAGGTGGCTGAGCTGCAGGTAGATGTGGTCCTTCTCCGGACCAACCCCACGACCCTCGCGGATCTCAACAGTCATAGAACGCGAGACGACGTCGCGTGACGCGAGATCCTTCGCCGTTGGCGCATAACGCTCCATGAACCGCTCACCCTCCGAGTTGAGCAAGTATCCACCCTCACCACGCGAACCTGGGAACGAAAACGTAAACACAAGTGATCTAGGCTTGGTCCAGAAGACGGATGAACACGCACCCTCGGTGATGAGACAGCCAGCGCCGTAGATACCGGTAGGGTGGAACTGCACGAACTCAGAGTCCTGCAGGGGAAGACCAGCACGGGAAACCATTGCGTTACCGTCGCCCGAGCAGGTGTGTGCACTCGTGCAGGAGAAGTACGCGCGACCATATCCACCGGTCGCGAGCACAGTCTTGTGAGCACGGAACCTGTGAAGGGTGCCGTCCTCCATGTTGAGTGCCATGACACCGACACACTCGCCGCCCTCCATGATGAGGTCGAGCGCGAAGTACTCGATGAAGAAGTTGGTATTGTGTCGGAGGGACTGGCCGTAAAGAGTGTGAAGGAGGGCGTGGCCGGTACGATCGGCGGCGGCGGCGCAACGGTAGGCCTGACCGCCCTTGCCAAACTTGAGAGACTGACCACCGAACGCGCGTTGGTAGATCTTGCCCTCCTTGGTTCTTGAGAAGGGCACACCGAAGTGCTCGAGCTGTGATCAGAGGGCGTTAGAACGGACGTTGGGACGAGGCGTCTCCGCGGAGTAACGCACCTCAATAACGGTGTGAGGGGCCTCGCGACACATGTAGTGGATGGCGTCTTGGTCACCAAGCCAGTCAGAGCCCTTTACCTGGAGGGGAATGAGCGAGCGGAAGGGTGCTTAGATGCGACGGGACTTACGGTATCGTACATGTGCCATCGCCAGTCGTCCTCCGTCATGTTCTACAGTTCCGTCGTCAATCCAGTGTGCACTTCCAGGCCAACCAGACTCGTACTTACACCGAGCGCGGCGTTGATACCACCCTGCAAGAACTACATTGAGAACTGACATCATCCACTGTCGCGATCAAAAACGTACCTGAGCAGCGACGGTGTGGCTGCGGGTGGGGAAAAGCTTGGTGATGCATGCCGTGTTGAATCCAGCCTCCGCGAGGCCGAATGCTGCTCGCAGGCCGGCGCCGCCAGCACCCCTGGACAACAGCAATTGCGAAGTGAGCGAGAACAGAACACAACGCATAACGACGGGTGGGGGACTCACACGACGATCGCATCGTACTCGTGCTCAATGAGAGGATATTTGCCAAACGACTGCCAGACACGCCGTTCTTCAACACATTGGACGCGAACCCAAACAGAGCGAGGGAAACACAAGGGACGAGACGCACCTGGACCTCCTGTGCCCTGAGAGGGTTCGTTGCGACGATCCTGTGCGCGGGGGCGGAGGAGTGGAAGGCCCTCTGGGCAGACGGGCGAAGACCCCTTGCGAGAGTTTTTCTGAGCATGGCGGCGGGTGGGGGAGGATGTCGCGGACGACGATGGGGATGCGGAGGAGGAGGAGGAACTTCAGCAGCCAACGGTCCAAAGTCAAGCGCCAGGAGTCGACGGGTCGCTCGGGCCACGCTCCCCGAAATCCCGTTCACGGCCGAAACCAATCACAGCCGTGTGATTTCTCCCCCACCCCCTTCCCTTTTTCACGAGGCAAATAGTCACCGAGGCCTGGTCTTTGGAGACAAGATGCACACTGTATGTATATTCGATATGGGCATTCTACTTACACTCTACGGTATAGCACCCAACGGGTCGTACGGAGCCTGCTTCTGCTTTTGATCGCGCGAAACAGCTCCCTCGAGCAGCGACGCAGGCGGTGGCGGGTGATTCCTGAACGCCTGCCCGAGAACGTTCGTCCGCGGCAGCGTCGTCGACATCCGCGGCGGCACACGTGGCAAGTTGGCAATCGGCGAGTCCGAGCTCGAGAAGTCCGTCTTGGTATAGTTCCACGGCGCGCTCAGCGTCGACACACCCGACGACGGGTTCTTGGTGATTGATGGCGAGGTCGGGAGCGGGAACGACTGGGAAGTAGAAATGGGAGCGACGGAGAGCGACGGAGGCAGACGGTTAGGCTGGCCAGCAGGGTGGGCGACGACGGGGGCGGGTGCGGGGTTCGTGGGTGGATGGGAACCCGTGCCATGGGGTACGAAGTAATCTTGGGATCGACGCGCGCCAGCCCCTTGAGGCCGCACTTCTATCGGGATGGAAGCAGCGGGCATCGGAGGGTGTGGTGCGGATGCCTTCCTGCTCAGCGCCTCTGCCGCTTCTCTCTCCCTCCGTTCTTTATCCCTTCGCCGCTTTCCTTCCTCTTCCCCAAGCAGCCGTTCCTCTTCGATCTCGTTGACAGTCCCTTTCAAGATGTCCCGGACGTATGCCAGGCTCTCGAGAGCTTCTCGTTTCCGCTTCTGGACCGTCTTCTTGCCATTCTCGCCCTTGGCGTCGGCTTCATCCAACAGCAGCGTGTCGACGATCCAACCAACCGTGTCCCCGAGCTTCCTCTGCAACACGCGTGTTTGCGAGACCTCCCGCTCCATCTCATTCCGAGTCCGGGGTTCCCAAGGCGGACGTTCGCCAGCGGGACGTTCTGGGGACATCGGGTACATCGCATTCGCAGATTGTGGCGTCAGAGGCAACCGTCCCAGCGCAGTAGCAAGATCTGGCAAGTTTTTCTACAGAAACAATCAGCTCTTTCCAAGCCAAACAGACACATCTCAATTCACCTTCAACTCAGAAACAGCGTTCATAACCGTCTTGTTGATACCCAAACTTTCCCCTCGCTCCAACAATCCACGCGCAAGCGATTCTGGAAGGCCCATCGTGTTCGACATCTGCCGGTTATGCCCACCCCTGCTGTTCCCAGCCTCCGCAATGGGTGAGACACTCCCATTCGTGAATGCTCGATTCCTCTCCCCCTGTCGTGGACGCCGGTGGACAGGCGGCGATATTGGTGGCGGGACCTCCGTCGGGATGCCCAAGAGGTGTTTGTTCTCGTGTATGATAGAAACCCCGACGGTCGGGGTGGGCGACATCTGCAACGTGAGGGCTTGGCGGATGAGCAGGGTTGCGTGGTGGACGGGGGTAGGTTCGGCGTAGCCGCCGGCAGCCAGTGGGTTAGCTGGGTATCGGAGGAGACATGTTAGCTGAGTGCTGTAATCCGCAGGGATCACTGAGCAACGATATCAGCTCCGCCAAATGAAAAATAGTTACGAGAAGACCGCACGTTTGTTTCGAATGCGCACTAGCATTGCCACGCATATCCACAACGCCAGATCAAATGAAGGGTCGACAGCGAACAGGCCATCCCACAGAACCATGGCATCATCCAAGACAAGTTCTCGCGTGAAGAGCAGACGTAGCCAGCGACTATCATTACAGTCAGCCCTTGCGCACAAGAATAGAGAGAAATGCGCGCATACATTCCATATATCTGTGGCTCGATCCCGGCGGTCTGCATGGCTTTCCATAGTTCCGGATCGACGCCCTTGAGCAACACCGACTGTACGCGGTTCGCAGCCTCAACGATCGGCGCAATATACGGCTTCATCTGGCTGTTCGCAGCGATGTTCAACTGGACGTGAGAAGGAAGGGGACTCAACTCCGCCATCGCGGGAGTTTTCTTCTCCTGCCATTCGTACCACCTCCCAGCACCCTTCATCACCGCCGTGAACAGCGACCAGGCGTCTGCGGCGACCCATGCGCGGGAACAGAACTCCTTGGGTGCGGGGTCCACGCTGCTGTCGTCTGGTATTGAGTCGTAGTCCACCGCGTAGTATAAAGGCGCGAGGAGTTCGTGCATTCCTTGGCGATAGCCGATGTCTGGATGCATGTCGGAGTAGAGGAAGAGGATATGGGCTAGTTCGGCTTGTACCTCTGCGTCGCGGAAGTAAGCGACATCGGGGAAACTGCATCATAAAAAGTAAGCAACGATCCCGTCTTCATGACCGGGCGAACGATTGAAATCGGGGAGGTGTAATGTTTCGCGAATTTCCTCGAGCAGGCGAGACGCAGATAGACAAAGGACGACGTACGTTCGTTCGACATCTTGCAGAATAGTCTTCCGCAATTCAGCTGCCGCGAACCATTCTCTCCATGGATTCTGAGGGACGACTGTGTGGGTCGAAGCACGCATGTAACCGACAGATAAGGCGCACCTCGTCATGCAGACTCAACGGGTTGTTCATCTCGAGGTTTCCAGCTGTCCTCTCCGTCCTTGGAGGCGATATACCTGAGCCTGGAATAGTGAACCCCTCTTCGTATCCACCGTCGGGTGCGCGCATCTTCTCCATGAGCAATCTCTTGTAGTCCTCTCGGGCGGCGCGCAAAGTCCTCCACGGCGGGGTCGCCTCGACGTCCGGGACATCCTGCAGTGGCTCACCTGGGACGATGAACAGCTTGATCGCGATTGGAATTGCATCAGCGTGGAGAGGGCGGGAAACATCTCCGGGACAGCAAGCACACCTTCCAAGCCATGCTCCGTCCGACGACCCCCACTGCAGTGCCCTCGACGTTCTGGCCTTGGAAGAGCCGGCCGGTGAGCGCGGCGTCCTTCAGCTTGGCTACCTTGTGCCCGACATTGAACAAGTGGTCGTAAGCGTCCCTGGAGGGAAGGGGGTCATAGGTTACAGAGATGAGTCTGTGGACCGGAGCCCCAATCAGAGGACAGACTTGATTTCTTTGACGTCCGGTCTATTTCGCAGCTCGCCCATAGCGATAGCGGCGCCACAGAGCGATTGTGCAATGAAAGAGCGAACGGCGAAAGCGAGAGATGGCAGCGGGGTGGGAGAAAGTCAAGGAGAGTGCATAGAGTGGCTGAACTTGGCGGGCTTGGTCGACGACGCGATGCTCGCTTGCACAGCCAAATCCGTTTGATGCTACTCAACGCCGACGTCATACAAGCGCCGGTACTTCTGCACGCCATATTTATAGGAAACACATGAGTAGGCCAGTTAGCGAGGTATGCCTTTGTAGCTCAGGCATGCCCAGGGGTGTTTTCTATCCATACATGCGTGGGCAACTCTGAAGCAGGGTAATAGTGCGATGTTACCATGATGTTCCCACTCCGACTCTTCCTGCATGTTGAAATGGCGCATCGAAAATTCCTAGGACGTCTATCACCCGCTTGCGAGACCTGCATAGCCTGCATCACGAAAAACGTGAGCTGCGTCTGGAAACGAAAAGTGAAATTTACCAACACCAAGGGAGGTGACGTCCATGTGCCCACCACGGATCATGTTGAACGACTCCGCAGAATCTGCATCAACGGTAAGCTCCAAGAAGACATGCATCCGAACACGCGTACGGACCGAAACATGAGGCGCCAGGAAGCAACGTCGTGGTCTCTTTGCCGGCGTTGATGATGTCACTAAACGCAATGAGGCCCACTCAGCACGTTGCCCGGGCCCCAAGACAGATAAGTGAGCTCACGCGTCAACTTCGTTGGCAGTCGGGTAAGGACCCATCCCCAAGATCCCGTTCTCGCTCTCCACCCACACCTTGACATTGGGATCCAGGTGCTAATACGAAAGCATCAGTTCAGACCGTCGATGTAGTACCAACCAATTCAAGCGACTTACTTCCGGGATGAGTGTAGTGACGCCGACGCCAAGGTTAACGTAGAAGCCGTCGCCAATTTCGCGAGCAGCACGCTTCGCGATGCGATGACGCCAGTCCTTTGCCGCCTTGTCTGAGGCTCCTGCAGAGTTCGCGCTTGGCTGTGCGGCGGGATTGGGCGCTAGCTTCTCCACCTCGATCGACTTGGGCCCGCTAGCCTGTACGATACGATCGACATGTACACCCGGGACATGGATCGCATAGGCTGCCAACAGGACTGCAGAACGGTTGTCAGCTTAATCGTGAACACGGGCCCAGCGTCAGCTGTCACGTACACAATCTCCTCGGCCTCGACGATGGTCAGCTTGGCGTTCCGAGCCATGACGCCGTTGTGGTTGTTGGCCGTATACCTGACGACTTATCAGCATTCGTTTCGCGAGCATCGACATGGAAGACCGTTCCACGAAATGCTGATCAACATGCTCGGCGGCGTCTTTAACGACCTCTCGCTCGCGTTCAAGGGAGATTTCGACGTCATCGCTGGTGTGACGTACTCGGTCGTGGTGGTACGGTTAATCACGCTGGTACGCATCGCAGCCCCTTACGCTAAATATCTCAATGGTTGCAGGTCCTTGACGCTATCGTCCTTCTCCTGGCGCTCATCCTGAATCCGCTCGCGAGGCGCCGTCGTAAACGTCTCGCTGCCGAAGTCGGGGCGGCTGTCCCGGACGTGGAGGCACCTGCGAATGCGGGCGATGGGTCCGACAACATTCAAGTACTAGAAACGGCGACGCAATTAGAACAGGATAAGAGCGAGAGCGGTGGAAATGTAGATGAAGATAAGAAAGGAGAGGTAATGTGATACCGCCCACGACCACGATATAGACTTAGACAAATTCAATGACCCGGACGAAACCGATACGAGGTGTCTGACTCAGTCACTGTAAAAAACGGCGGCCGTCGATGATTGAAGGCGCGTACATGGGAACTTGACTGACACACTATGTGGTTGCCTTCTGACGTCCACAAAGAAGACGACGTGCTACTCGCCAGCGAGACAAGAGTGTGTGGTTCCACAATGAGGTTCAAAGAGAGTTTGACGTACCAACCTTCTGTACACGAGGTGGACCATCGACACGTTTTTGCGAGCCACTTCCCCTGTATCCTGCAGCACCTGACCCCAATTAGGGACATATATAGCAATGGACGAGCGACTTATAAGACCCGTCCTCGTCGTCTTCTCGGATCTCATTGCCTGCGCAACTCTCGTGCACAGGTAAGAGCACTCACTCGAGCTCTCCGCATCTCTATATGAGAGCTGACCGTAGCACGGTCCTCTTTCATCGCGCTTCGTGAACTCTGCCCTGACGTTTTTGCTCTGCTTCCCACCTATCGATGGCTAGCGGGCGTCTGGACGTGCCACCATGGCCGAGACACCAGCGACGATCCGCAATGCGTTGGATAGCATCCAACCGATCGGCCGCGCCGTCTTCCTCGCCGGTTCGATAGCTGACGACTGGCATGCGAAGATCATCCGTCAGCTGCAGCATCTTCCTATCACAATCTTCAACCCCCTACGGGAAGATTGGGACGGCACCTGGACGGAACGTAAGACCGACGCGCGGTTCTATGCCCAGGTGCAGTGGGAGCTAGACGCACAGGAGAGCGCAGACGTTATCGCGGTGTATTTGCATCCAGGAAAGCCATCTCCGGTCTCCCTTCTGGAGATGGGGCTGTCCGCTCGCTCAGGGAAACTGGTGGTGTGCTGTCCAGATGGGTTTGGACAGAAAGGCAACGTAGAGATCGTCTGCGAGCGGTTCAACATTCCGTTGGTGGACACGTTCGAAGAGCTGGTCGAGGCAGTTATCCGGAAGATAGCCAACTAGTTGTTGCGATGCGTCATCTGAGTTCAAATGTCAAATAAAATAAGACACCAGCTATTGTACAATCGGACAGCCAGTTCGGAACATACAGAGCTGGCTCGACAGCGGAGGTGGGCTTTCTTTCCTAAACAAAGAGGGCTATCCGCGACGTATGCATATGCCAGATGCACATTCCCGGATTTCTAGAATTCCCGCATAGCCCACGCATAGCCCACACGTCTCATTACTTAGAGTTCCGCATAGACCAGATGGATTGCATGTACCAAAATGATCCGTGCATAAAGCGGTGAGAACTTTAAAGTTGTAGGCGGTGCACCGCCAGCGCCGATACAATATACCTTGTGCATTAATGCCGCTCTGACCTGACTCGGACCCGCCAGTGCCACGAGGGTTACTTGTCTTGCTTTTATGCTTGCTAGATTGCAAACAAAACCGACTGTCTGGTCACTGCGACAAATGGCCGTGCACAATGGCAGGGACGATCCTGGTGCACAATGGAGTCCGGATCGGAACTGACAGCAAGGACCCGCCCTGTCTCCGGACGTCCCACGCCGGGGATGCGTATATATAGCCTGCCTCTCGGACTCCCAGTGTCCATTCCTAGTCCAGCTACCACACCGCCCACCAGCTTCTGAATTCGCATCTCCTAGCTCCTCCTCTCCATCGTCACCCTCACCTCCATACATCCCCAAAGCACACTCACCGGTACTCACCACTAATGGCGGACCTCAAACCCCTTTCCCAAACCTCCCAGTCGCAGTCCGGCGAGACCACGAACGGACCGCTCGTCTACATCGCCCCCGACCAAATCGGGGAGGTCCGGGGCCGCTCCGTCTTCCTCGCCGGTTCCATCGAGATGGGTGCAGCCGAGGAATGGCAGCGCCGCTTGACGGACAAGCTCTCCGACATCAGCTGTACTATCTTCAACCCGCGGCGCAGAAATTGGGACTCGTCTTGGGAGCAGCGGAAGACGAACCCCCACTTCTACGAGCAGGTCAGCTGGGAGCTCGACCGTCTCGATGAGGCGGACGTGATCGCGATGTACTTCGACGAGAAGACGAAGAGCCCGATCACACTCCTCGAGCTCGGGTTGCACGTCAAGGACAAGTCGAAGCTCATCGTATGCTGCCCGGAGAAGTTCTACCGGAAGGGAAACGTGGAGATGGTCTGCGATCGGTACGGGATCGAGGAACTCACTACCTTCGACGCGCTCGTGGAGAGGGTCAGGGAGAAGTTGACGAAGGCTTGAAGGACGAGATCGTCATCATTCCAGCGAAGACCTCTCACTGAAGAATGGACTATGTATGCTGCATTTGTCTTCCAGGTTGCCGTGTTTGATTTCGAGCTCATCGTGCACTTAGGATGATATGTACATCTACCGATTTCTTGCCTAGTCAGATGTTAGTGTTGCAACGCAAGCATCCATCGCTCGCGATCCTAGCGAAGAGGATTGTAATCATTTGAGATACCTGCATCCCGCACCCGCCCAATCAATGTTAATATCATCGATGATAGATCTCTCGACAAGACAGACAGACTCAAGTGCAGAGCTTTTCCACCCCGAAACGAGAGCGTCACCGTGCGTGGCGTCTACCGGGATCGGACGCCTAGACCCGTTCAAACTCCTCGTTCTGTCTAGGGAACTTGCGATGGCGCTTCGCGCAATCGCCTGCACTCTCTTCCTCTTCACTTCCACGTCTTCAGAGGCAAGTGTTCATTCACCTTCTTCCATTCTGTCTCCACAGATTCTCCTGCCATGCTGACGGTTCTACCACGGGAAAGTGGCCCCACGGCTTGCCAACGGCGCCGACGAACTGACTCAAGATGGCTTTTAGCCTCCCGGTCAACTGCGATGGTGATGAGAGGGGAAGTCATAGTGCCGAGGGTGCCCTGTGGTCCGCTCTGTACGCCGTGACAGAGGGCTGATTTTGGGCGGCGGCACATGTCGCACATCAGTGCACCAAATGTGAGTAACATGATTTCGTTTTCCTGATTTTGCGATTGTTGTTGTCTCGTAATACCCATCTGTTCTATACTCGCACTAATAGGCGGTTAGTGCGAGTATAGAATGCAACAAGTTTGTAGCATATCTGCTAGGATGAGCCAAACGTGCGCTGTTGATGGCCGTGTGGCATTTCTAAGAGGGGTACGTAGCGCATATCCGATAAGGATAGTCTGCCCTGGGGTCTGCACTACAGGAACTTACCATTTACCATGGCCATCGTAACTCTTTGAAACGTCAAGATCAGTCTTGACTTTAAAGGGATGTGTCGAGCTTACAGTCATCGTGGCGGAGGATGGTAAAGATTGGGCGTATGCCATCATGTCTGGGGACCAAAACGTTTCTACAGCCCTGAGCCAACTAGAAGCCAGACGCTTCGAATCAGCGCCTCTGGGTTATATCTAGATCATTTTATGGTGGCGAGAGTCTTCCTCGTGAGTATTCCTTGCCTTGTTTTCTTGGGCGGAACGTACCATCTTTCGGGCGCAGATGGACAGATGCCAAACGAGGCTACGTAGCCGTCAACAGTTGAGCGCATGTTGTGATCTTCAAGGATGCGCCGTTTCAACGTCAGGGGTGTCATAATTCTCCGAGGTACGCCTCCAACTGCCACAACCACCCGCCCAATCTAGAAGTTGTGTTGTTGTCTTTTGTGGCGTGTGGAGGGGCAACCAACACTAGGATGACTTGCCGCTGGGCATGTACATGTGGCCCACGCCACCTTGCGGAAGGTATATAACGGTGTCGGTGAACTGCCTGCCATCACCTCACCCAGTTTCCCCGCTTTCTTTGTGTCCCTCCATTTCCGTGAATTCAATGGCATGGCTTTGCCGGCGTAAATGTCCTGCAACCGACGCTGGAACCATTGCTCCTGCCAAGAAATCCAAATTCCTGTGTACGCGCCTCCTCTGAATGCTTTGGCCACCATGACACGTCTTCCATTTCCTACATTACTCCGGTTCAGCGCCAAGTCTTAATTAATCTCCAGAACACTTACCGGTGTCAACTTTAGCCACGCCCGAGATAATGTCGAGTTCCTCGATGGACAACGTTTCATCGACGTACGTGCTCCCATCCGGACCCATGGTAACGGGTGCGTGATGGTGCGCATCACGGCTCCATCAGCTCGTCCTGCAGTGTCGTGCGCATCGACTCTGTGTTCCACCCGGCCACCTCAACCATGATGCGCCATTCGATACCCGCCTTTCGGCCATGTGGCCCGGGAGCGGGACCAGAGGGCTATCTCCAGGACACGTTGGCAGTATGCGTCATAGTCCTTGATTGTAGGGCGCTCGCCCTTCTCCCTGAAGGGGGCAAACATGCGGCGGGGCGACGGTGTGTACGCCGCAGTCGACGCCGCGGACCCGGGAGGTAGGCGCTCCATTCAAATTCCCGTACGGCACGCGATGCCGACGTCGAGCAGGAAGAGAAAGGCATCCCGGCTGGTGTCCGCTTCCCCGAGGCGTCGAACCAAGAAAAGCGCGCCCATCGGGCTGGTCAATGGCGACCACTCCTGTGTGCAAGGATCCTTGTGGAACTTGACGAGGACCCAACGAGAGATGGCATCTACATTGCCTTGTCCAACGGGGACTTGATGATACTCCAGCGAGATCAAATGACCGGGACCTGGCTCGCGCATGCTTGCTGAAAGAACGCCACCCAATCCGGGACTGTGTCGTGCGTTGCAGTCACGACAGGGACGAACCCCGCACAGGCCCGGGGTAGAGCCACAGTGCCACCGTCAAAAAGCAACGCACAACGAGCATTTGGAACGCATCGTGCGATTGACAGATCCACATCGTTGCTCCACGGGAGGAGCCGTGCAGATTTCGGTAACCATAGTCCTCCGGGTGTGGCCAGTTCTTGAGTTCGAATCACGTAGTACCGCGCACTGGTGCCACAAGGGCTCCGTTCCGTCGACGTTAGAAGCAATTCCGAGACGACGAGAAGCCCCTTCTCGAGTCGAATCCAAGCATTGCGAAGTTCTTACGGCAATCCCCACCCGCCTTCGAATCGCTGTGGCTCCAGGGATGCAGGATCGACGCAGAGGCGGGAGAGCAGGAGATCACCGACTGGCAAACGGGAAAATAAAAATGGGAGCTCGGGGTATTTACTGGTGCTGATTCGGGGACGCAATAGAGAACGGATAGACCTGTTGTCGTCAATGTCTTTGTCTGCAGTGGTGGCGAGGGAGATCATTGGGGGCATGTTGAAGACTATATTTGCCTGCCTTCGTCTGAGAACGTGTGGAGCGTGTTACGCCTAACGGATGGTGTTGGAATGTCATTTCTGCACAGCACTGCAGCAACGTTCGTCTTACCGGTTACTATCAGACATCCTTCATTGGGCTTCATAGGGTGTGTCCGGATCTTCCGAAAAGCTGGCGTGATATTGCCTGCCAGCACAACGCGTGAGTAGAGCTGAACCATCCTTCTCTTTGCTGAGACTGTACCTTGAGTGTTTGCTGACAATCTCCCGGAGTCCCCACTATGCGCGCTACGGTGTTTTGCCAAACCGACGGGACAGGTGATTGGACGTGCCGCAGCGAGGGTGTGTGCTCGAATGGTTAGGACGAAAATGAGTTGGCGCTAACCTCGGGTGTCTCGGCCGGCATCCACTTCCCTTCGCCTCGCGCCACAGCAAAATATAACATGCATATCGCACAGCTGGCTACCTTACAAGAACAGAGAGGGGACAAAAGACTTGGTCAGGTTTCGGTTTATTACCATCAGCACTGGCGGCGGCACCGGAGCTGCCAGAGTTGGTACAAGGTCACCGCCGCTACATACGCTCCGGATCGCCAACTCAACAGCTTGCAGTTTATGGCCGAAAGTCCGTACTGATGAAGAGCAGCATGCATGCTGGATAGAGTCTGTGCATCCACGGAAGGCCAAGACAACGGCGTCAAGGCTGAACCGAAGCCGATGGCTTCTCAGATACCCTAAGCGGCCCCAGTCACGATGTTGAAACGAGCCGTCATACCATGCGATTCCATCGGACCGGCGGAGGATGTATATCGGAATCTTGTAGCGACAGCACAGATGCTCGAGAGACAGCTCAGAGAAAGCACGATGAAGCTTCATTACTATGCCAGGTGCAGGTAAGCCATTGTAAGTCACGACCCCGGAAGGCCATGGAACGCGCAGAATCCGCCAAGATGGGCCACCCATTTGCCCCTCTGGGATGGTAGTCGAAGTGCACGTTATTCGGCCGCTGTGAGGGAGTGCGAGGGCTTCCAAGGCACCCACATAATTAATCCATGACGACGCCACCGTCGATACAAAGACATTGACCTGCAAATGGTCAGTCGAGTTGCCGAAAGCAGCAAACGTGTGAGCCTCGCGCGCACCGGTGAGAAAATACGCTTCCGGCTTCACAATGTACGCCACGAGCTCCGCGACGACGGATGGCTGCCCGATCGGGGTGCTGAGGCTGAGACCCTATACAAAGCGCCATCAGCCGTGATGCTACCTTTCACCTGTGCCTAATGTCTCTTACGTTTGCGCGAAGGAAAGTGGAGCAAGTCCCCCCGTTCTCGACGTCATTAGGATGCAGAGCTGCAGAGCGTAACTTACGTTAGTCACGCCTGCCTCACCATGCTAAACGACAGGCAGCACTCACTCATACCCGTCGGGGTAATACCAGGAGCATACGCGTTGACCGTGATCTTGTGCTCTGCGAGCTCGAGCGCTGGTGAAGGACGGGGTAGTTAAAATTTAAGACGTTCATTGAAACGTGACACAATCTGAACGAGACAACATACCCGCACTCTGCGTCAGGCCACGCACCGCAAACTTTGAAGCGCAATACGCCGAGGTGTTCGCAAACCCTGACGCGGCGAACGCCGTAACCATTAGCCAAGCCAAACAGGGGCCCATCACCATAACATCTCTTCGGCTTACCTCTCTTCGCCACCATGGATGCCGCGCCTACCGGAACAACGAGGGTACAAGGTGAGCAAAGCAAACACGCTGGGCGGAATGGACGACACAGGAAGCGAAACACACCGACGATGCGACCCCCTCGGCCCTGCTTGATCATTCGGCGCGCAGCGTGCTTGTACGCAAGCATGATGCTCCGCGCGTTCACGGTCATGCTCCTGTCCCAATCTTCGACGGACATGTCGACGAGCGGCAGGCGGTGGAATATGCCCGCATTAGCGATCATCTGAAACGCTCACGAATTTCGTCAGTCAAGTCTTCTTGAATCTTCTTTCTCGAGAAGCATGAGAAGCTCGAATAGACGCACAATGTCCAGTCCCCCCAACTCTTCCACAGCTTTATCTATGAGGACGATGACGTTTGTCTCGACCGAGACATCGCCGAGGACGGCGACAGAACGTCTGCCCTTGGCACGCACAGCCTCTACTACACCGTCGAGCTTGTCGCTCTGGGCGGGGAGGTCGTTGAGCACGAGGTCAATCGCTTCGTCTGCAAGCCGGAGGGCGATGGCCTCGCCGATACCCTGTGCTGCCCCAGTGACGATCGCGACGCGAGGAGATAATTGGTCGGTCATCCTGGGAGGGAAAATGGGATGTTGGTGCCATACCAGCGCAGTTCTGCGCTTTTATGCACCCACCATCGTGAGCCCGCAACTTTGAAAGCCCCTATGCCGCACATCCTCCCACGCACGGGAGGTCCGGTGGCCGGTTGTGCCCTTGTCCGAAATCATTTGCTGTCCATCATTTAGCCACCGCGGACGACTGGGACTAGTATGCACTGTGAATCGGCTCCTTCATGCAAGGCGCGTGAACGCAATGCATGTGCGATCATGGCGCAGACCATGAGAAGAAGCATTGTTTGACACAACCTCCTGCCATTGCGTTGTATGGCATGTCGACTCCTGCCGGATGCTCCGAGGGCAGCGGGGGCTAGCAGAACCTCATGTTTCTCAATCGCGAACCAGAGAAAAGCCTACAAACGATTGGTCCGAGCCGAGACATGCTGGGAATGGTAGCGTGCAGTGCGTCATTCTGCAGTGACCAGTTAAACTTGTGAACAGGAATGGAGTTTGGTCAATCACTCACCTTACCCTCCACATTTCGTTCTTGCAACAACCGCAGAGGGCGAGTACGATACATCCACGTCGACCTACATGGACTACATGATCGAGATAGTTCATATCGCCGAATAGTGTAAGCGTCGAAGGCCCGCTACTCATCCGCAATTAAGATGCGTAATGTCCGTGTAACTCGGAAGTGATGAATAACTTAGGTACGATGAAGCAGCCGCAAATGCGGGATCGGTGCAAGACAGGGTCCAATGGGAGATGCGTTCTCTAATCATCGTCTTGCGAGTCGACGGCGTCACCATTGAGTTTTGCCTTCTTCCAGGCAACGAAATCATCGAGCATCGTAGGCCAAGCCTATTTACCATGAGAAGCGCGTGATCAGTCAGCAGATATGTCTTAATGGATACGTAGAAGGAAACTCGTACTCCATCAGCTTCGTAGTTTGACAGGTCGGGCTGCATACTTCGACAGAACTCGAGTACCTAAACAGTAACGTAGGAAGGGAAAAATGGTCAGTGCTGCCCGACTAGAAGTACCAAAAAGGGAACAAGAAAAGGAGCTCCGCGCGCGACCGTCGTCCCGTGGACTGTGAGATCCGGGCAGAGGAAGTGCTTACCATATTCCACAGATCCTTGTTGACACCTTTGTACGTGCCTTTCTCCTGAATGATATGTCATCAGCGACAGTGGGAACGCGAAGACTGTCATGGACGAACATTGATGAACTCTAGGACGTCCTTCATGATGGAATACTTTGGGGCCACCAAAACAGACCAGAAGGCACTTGCGGTCTATCGAAGAGAGATAAGCATCAACGATGCGATCCGGCGACCGAAGAGCCGCAATTACTCACGTCCATATCGATGTTCCTGGCTGTCCTGTACTCGTGCGCACGTCAGTACGTATCTAGGAAGCGTGTGCTTCGAATTACGTACGGCGGCTTGGCCAGGGCAAAGCAGAACGCGTACAGCTGTGCGTATGCCTTCTTCGAGTCCGCAGCATATTGAAAATATTGCTGACGATTGTATGGCTCAGATACGTCGGACACTGACATTGAAGAGCCGCGCTTGTTCTTCGCGGCGGACGATGTTATAGGAGGCTTGTCTAGGAGCAGAAGGTCTTCGATGTTTTGGAGCACAAGCGACAGTGTCGGGAGATCCGAGACACTGCGCACGGGTTGTAATGAGTTCCGGACCCAACCTAAACGAGGATGTACATTCTTCCGTATTCAGGGAGAAGACATACCGCAGCTCTCCTGTGCCCTTCATCCACTCGCTCTCCTTGAACTTGGCCATCTCCGTTGCATGCATCTGCCACGCCAAAACGAGGGGCAACGCGCCTTCCAGAGAGATGCCCAGGTCGGCACAAAGCTTCTCGAACCCTTCTGGGCCTATCTCTCCCGGGGAGTCCGGGTCCTCGTATGTCTTGAAGAGCTCCCGTGCGCGCCCCTCTGAGTACGGCTCTGGCTTGCCTGTGTTCTTGGGGGGCGGTGGCTTGGAATCTGCTGGTGGTGCTCCATTGCTGATAGGGTCATGTGTATGCGCGTTGTTCCGCAAGCAGTAGAAGAAGGAGAATATGCACATAAGAGCGATGCAGAACAGAGGAACGCTGCCGATGCGCACCTGAGGGCGGAGGCCGTGCCTGTCGCCTTGTAATATTGCTTAGTCAGCGGTGGAATCGTCTTAAATGGCAACTCATATACCTGATGTGTGCTAGCCGGAAATGAGGTTAGGGTCTCATAGAGGGGCGAGGAAAACCACCCAAAACACACCTGGAATGCGTCTGACCTCGAGACCCCTTCGCCCCCTTCGTCGCTGCAGTCTTGGCTGTTGCTCGCTTGGCCTTCTTAGCTGCTGGCTCGACCTACCTGGCGTGTTAGTGACTGGTCCTGGTCCACTTCCGGGCCGCAGTACCACATACGTCAACGGCACCATCCTTCGCGCTCACAGATTGCTTCGCATTTCCGGGGGCGGCGGCAGCATCATTTGACGCAGCCTTGAGACGCGTAGACGCACGGGTAGCACGCGGTGTAGCGGGTGCCGTGGTGTCATCGGCGCGTTTTCTCTACAGCGAAATCCGCTCAGTCGGGGCCAGGTGGAGTCTAGAGGCATGAGAGGCACCTTAGGGGGCATGACGACGGTGATGGGATGTGCGGGAGCGTGTGAGGGAGACGAAAGCGAGCAAAGGTGAGCAGCAGAAAGGAAGGTGGTTGACCAAACGAACGCGAGCCGCGGAGGAGAATCGCTTTCGCGACTCTGCGGCAAGTCCCGGTGGCCTCTGCGCGCGTCTGCCGATCATGTCATAGAACCCAGCCGGCGCCTTCGGACCGAGACCGACTTGCTCTCTCGCTGCCATCATGTCTGCCGAGGTCTTCAATCCCAACCCGACCATCTTTGCCCCAGTCAAGGCCAAAAAGACCGTCAATGCGTATGCAAGGCCAAACTCGATATGGCTCGACGACGGCGAGCGGACGGACGAGGACGATTTCGATCAGTCAGACGAGTCAGAAGCGATTGACCAGGACGAGATATTCGGTGCGTTTACGGGCATTCCTCACGTACGTCCTGGATACTCATCGCTCTTGCCACAGAACTCATTCGATCGATATCCGACCCCGAGCACCGTAGCATGACTCTCGAACAGCTCGCAGTAGTCTCGGCACCTCAAATCACCTTCGACCCCAAGTACTCAGATCGCATCACAGTCGAGTTCACTCCGACCGTGCCGCATTGCGGTATGAGCACATTTATTGGTGAGTTTTATCTCCACGAATCATATCAAACGTGCTTTTGTCGAATCCTCTCCGGGATTGCAACTCGGCGAAGAAGATGAATCCAGGTCCCAAATGCTCTTCGATAAATGCCACCCCCCACCGCCGCATGTTCTGGTCCAATTCAACCCCTCCCCAACCGTAAAATCGATAGTTGGATTGACAAGGGCCCATCTTCTCTCCATGAGCGTTCCGGAATGTATTATCTTCATCCCTGAAATCCATTGATGCAATCTCATGTCGGGGACTCTCATCCCCCTATATTATGGATCATCCCCTCAGAACTCAGAAGGCCAAACTGTCGACCGGGAATCTAAAACGCTAATGCCGCCGAACCTGCAGGGTTGTCCATCCGTGTCCGCCTCCTCCGGAGTCTCCCACAGCGGTTCAAGGTCGACATCCGAGTCAAGCCCGGTTCCCACCAGAGCGAGCACGCACGTAAGTCCCATCATCATCCTTGACTTCCCGCGATGCATGGGCGCAGGCGGAGTGGTGCTGAGCTAACCGCCCGATCTTACTTCACAGTGAACAAGCAGCTCAACGACAAGGAACGTGTCGCGGCCGCGCTCGAAAACCCGGCGCTGCTCGAAGTGCTCGAGCAGTGCCTCTCCACCGCGGGTAGGACGGTAGATGAGGAGCCCTAAGGCCCCTGCATGCTACCGGTCTCATCGCATCCAGCGCTCAGTTGGACCTTGGTATCATATCGTAATTGTCGCAAGCTGCCGCTGGTGCCCGCGTATGTAGCTTTGGTGTTTTTCCTGTATCCTGACACGCACTGCTTGTAACTGTAGACATCTTGCTTAGAACTTATCCATGCGCGACCTTTGGCTGCCACGCGTCTTGACAAGCCAACTCTCATGCACGTCATCCCCCTCGTGACGCGTACACGTCCGGGATGCCGGACACCCTCCATTCTCTCCCACTGCCATCCCACGCCGACAGGGACCGTAGTTCTCCGTGCATCTGGGATACGTCATGGCCGTCGCTAGAAGACGATGGGCCACCGTTACATTGGTTCAATCCTTCCACGAACCGCCTTTCCGTATCCTAAAGTACACATCGGTCCCAGAAGGACGTCAAGGAGGCGTCAGCACGGCAAGGAATCCGACCGCTCGATGAGCCTCGCAACATCCAGAACCGTCCGCAAACCGCTCCAATTACTGCGCCACGCGTGCTTTAGCTCCAGCTGGCCGCCCCGGCGTTCAACCTTGTTCGAGCTGAGCGCTGTGGGCGTCGTGCCATAAACCCGACACTTCGACTTCCGCTCTGTCCAAGAGATACCGCGGAGTTCGATGATGAATGATCACTCTGGCACGATGTCGACGATTGGAAATGGAAGTTGCAAAATCAGCCATGGTCTGAAGACAATTTGAGCGGAGGCGGCTTCTGGCCGAAGCTTGTTAGCCACGCGGAACTTCTCTCGGAAGGAAATTCTCGGTGGTGCGGCGAGGCTACGACACGCCTAAATCGGAAGCGGCGCTGCGAGTAATAGACATAGTCTGGGTCTCGAGGAATTGTTGAGATCGATTCCGGCGTCCGTGGCGCTGAGGGAGCAGGCTCTGCGGTCTTCACGGCATGCACATCTCCGTCCTCTTCGAAACGGGTACGCAGGGAAAAGTGTGTTAAGGCGGCCGCGTTACTATTAGCCACCCGCATCCGCCCGCATTCCAATCTAATCGAGTCAGAAGGGTGGCGTGAGGCTTCGGTGAAACGAGCGAGGCGTCTTCACGGGAAGCTTCAAGTTCCGCATGAAACCTTGCTTCCTCGTTCACAATTACCGTAATGGAACGGCGGCCTGTCTCTGGTATACCGGTGGCAGAATAGCACCCGGTCCAGCGCGGTTAGCGACGCCGGTTGGGACCATAAGACAGCTGTGCCACAACGCATACGGATATCCATCGGTGGCCATGAGGCGTACCCGCTGCTGGGTGCCACCCGGGCGTGGTCAGAAGAGATGTAGCGAGTTGATGACAATTCACTAACCCTCGGTCGTCATCCCGAATTCGAGTATACGTCCGCTGGCGACCGTAAGGCTGGTTCCTGAAGGCCTGAACCCTTCCATATTGGGTGCGATGACCGACGGGTTAATGCAAATGTCCATCAGTGCCGTCTCCATCCCGCTTACTGAAACCCGATACAACGATCCGAAACGAGCTGGGCCGGATCCATGTGCGGGCTACTGTCGGCGCGATCAACCGTTGTCTTCACGGTTCAGAATCCAGATGGCACGTTTCGAAGGGTATACGCTGTCCCTTGATGTAGCATCTATCGGCCTCGCGAAGGGGCAAAAGCACAAAGTGTAAACTTAACCGCATTGTAGTCGGGAGAACAACACGTCAGCGCATCCCGCCTGCAGCAGAATACAAGTGCATGATGTCTCACCTCCGAAGGCTGCGCATTTATTTGAATTCTGGCGCCGTGACATTTGCAGCACAAGACACCTCACACTGCTCTGGCACCGTGCCCAATGCGGATCCGCAGCGGTCGCCAGCTGAGACGCCTCCGCGTTGGACACTGGCCGACGCGAGCGCGGCGGTGGGCGGGTGACAGGTTATGTAGGTGGCCGGCGCTATGTGTCAGATTCAGAACCGGGTTTCGCACACGGCACAAGGTGGTGTGTTATGGGCACGCACCTGGTTCGTTGCCAGCGAAGGGTTCGCTGAGACGATGATAGAATGTTTTGAAGGCGCTCAGCAACGCAGCAGCATCGTGGCTTGCATGTGGGCGTCATGTGGGTGCGTTGTGGGTGCACGCCGTGTACGAGAACATAGGCAGAGCCGTTGTAGGTTAAGTCAGTAGGATATGCAATATGCATTGTTGGGCTGCCTGGCCTTCCATGCGTGGGAAGCCTTTTGTTCCCCGCTTCTGCGGTTGCCGGCCGGGTTATTGAGGACCGAGTGCGGGAGTTTGGAAGCTGAAGAACCGAGAACATGCCGTGCGAGTCCGTGGCTCGTGGCGCGCACGCGCGTTACCGGTCGCTAAGTTATTGTTCTTGACCCTGTTGGGACAACGCCGCTCCGAGCCTGCGACCATACGGTTGTATCTGAGTCCAAAATATTGTGACAACTTGTGGACTTGGCGGTGGCGAGTGAATGGAGCTCGGGCGTCCACCGGCCATGATTCTGAACCCGCGCGGACATCAGTGGGCGGCAGCGGGTTGCGCTACGCAACGCGAGCCATCGGAGGGGAGCTCAGGCGGCACGCAGGGCGGATGCGAGGGGAGGGGCCAGGCAGTACAGCGGGCGGAGGACGGGGGAGGAAGAGCCCTTTGTTTTCCAAACATGGGCGGCGCAGGCGGCAGTGGCCAGCGCTCCCGCGCGCCCTTCTCCTGGTCGGTCCGCACGCCAGTACAACAATTGCCATATATGGCACAAGGATGCGCTACGCCTTCGCGTTCTTATATCCACCGGCTCTCTCCACCGTGGTCCCCAGAATACCCCCTCCTCCACGCCTCGTCGCTGCTGTGCCATCCTGATCATCACGCCCTGACATGCCCTCCTCCATCTGCTCCCATGTAAGCAGCCTTCGCTTAAACCACTCCCGAGTGATCTAGTGCTCATCAGCTCGCTCGCTACTTACAGGCATCATACCCTATGAGCACAGATAGCCTCCTGCTCGAGCAGCCTTGCGGCTCGCATCGTGTAAAATACCAAGGTGCCGGCGAGCGTTCCGTGTACGACTTCGCCCTCGAGACCGAAGAGGAAGCCGTCGACGTCTCGCTCGTCCTCCCGCACTACCGTGCGCACAACCAGCCGTACGACCACCGGTTGAGCATGTTCATCAGCACGGACTCGAACGCGCCCGTCAAAGTCAAAGCGGTACGTGTACCACCTTCGCTTCTCGATCGGCTATACTGATCCTATTGTCCGCGTTCGCAGTGCCGGAAATTCACCCCGACGCGGACGACAAAGTTCAAGCTCGAGGTGCACTCCGCCTCCAACTCGGACGTCACCATCTGGCTCCCGTCCGATTTCAAGGGCCACATCCACCGCTCGTCCGCGTGCAAGAAGGTCTCCTTCTCCGCCGGCTTCACGAACCGCATCATGCGCAACGTCTGCCTCACCCAGTCCCGCCGCCCGTCCGTCGTCTCCATGTCCGACCACACCGCGTACCGCTTCTCCGAGATCTACGTCTCGGACGGCCGGAGCCCTGCCGACAGAGAGAAGGAGAAGTTCCTCGGCGCATACGGCACCTTTGGCGCCGCCCCCGCGGACGAGGACGAGGTCGTGGTCGAGACTGCGGGCTCGGTCACGTTCCGCATGTGGGACATCCACCGCGGCGAGCCCGAGGCCCGATGCCGCGAGGTCTGCAAGCGTGCGTTCGGCCTCGGTTGGTGCACGAAGCGCAGCCCCGAGGTCGCCATCGACTGGGACTTCCTCCTCGAGGACTGAGTCCTGAGCCCCGCAACTGGGCTCCTTCCCCGACACGCTCTGACGTTCTTCCATTTCGCGTCTCGCCACCTTCTCCACTTCATCTCCGCTCCGTTCCGCCCTTGCCCCTTCTTTCCTTCTTTCCTTGCTTCCGCAGACGTCTCATCCCTGCATACGCCCGTCACTAGTACGCTTCATTGCCACATATCCAAGTTCTTCATGCCCCTCTGCATCCCACGATATCCGTCATCTGCTCTATATCCTCAGGTTTTCACACACACTGTAGCATCAGCATACGTTTCCCGCCCTTATAGACCTCCTCACGAATGTAGCATCAGCTCTCTCCTCTCCTTGCACTCGTCGCACATAGTTTCTCGCCCCCGCGGATCACGGATTATACACTTTGCACACTTAATTCTATCTTTATGCTGCCGCCAGTTGTGCTGGCGGCATTTGTTGACACCCGTTTTGTTTGTTCAGGGTACATCTCATGCCATGCCACGCCTTGTATGCACTTACCTATGCCTTTTATGTCATCCAAGGCGCGGGCCATGCGAATGCTCGTCTAGAGCGAAAAAGCTCAGCTCTTATCTTGATTGGAATCACAGTTCGCCAGCCTGTCAGATATCCTGCGATAGCCACATTGCAAAAGTGACGCCGTCCGATCGCTATCCAACGCTAGAAAACAACATCTAGAAATAGGCCGAAAGAATGTATACAGGAGGGTATTGTAAAGTACGCATATGCAACCGGAAAGCACAAAGACCGGTGATCCCCCGGCCAGCCGTCGCCGCATCCCTTACACGCTCGAAACGATCCTAGTAGTGGTGGAAGAAAGCGGCTGTGGTTAGCGTCCGCTGCTGCGATCACGACACACAAGTGGAACAGGGACACATACTCCTCAGCCTTGTTGAGCGCCTGGATCATCGACACGACCTCCTTGCGGCGGTTGACGACAAACTCGGACTCCTTGAGGAGGTCGTCGAGCACCTCGGGCTTGTAAAGCTCCTGGAGGAGCTCTCGCTGCAGGGTCTCCTTCGAGTGATTGACGAGCGTGAGCGTGATCGCCTTAGGCACCATATCGATCATCTCGCGCTTAACGATGTTGAAGTACGAGTGAATGAGGAGCTCTGTCGTGAGCGCGCGGGGTTAAGGCGGTTAGGCTGAGATCCAAGGTCAAGTGGAAAGATGCAACGCACTGATGACTTCCGTCTCCATCGTCTCGCGCTCGCTGAGCGCGGCCTGGGGCTTGATGACTGGAGGAGGCTGTTAAGGAACGAATTAGCATGTCCCTGGGCGCACAACACTGGGTAACAGAGCTCACCGCTTCCATGACGGCAGCGCCCTTCTTCCTCGGCTGGTTCTTCGCAAAGAACGAACCAAAGAAGCTGGGTTCCTCTTTCATATCGACCTCGAGATCACGGTTGTTGAGCTGCGCAGGAGTGACCCTGCCTCCCTTGCCCTCGACCTGTTGGGGCTTGTTCTGGTTCATCTTATCGTTCACGATCGACATCGCTTTGTGACCGTTGAGGAAGTCAGGATGAGTTGTGTTGACATAGCATGCTTGCATGCTGAGATTTGTTCATCAAATCGGACTCGATGACATCTTAAAGCTATGAGCACTTACGAGACCATGTCAGAAACGAGCTTCGTTGTGGGGTTCATAGAGTTCTTGAAGAAGTTCACAACGACGGAGTTGAAGCGTTCCCGCAGAGCAGGGAATCGCCTAAAAGCTTGCTAGAGGGATATCAGTACGGTTCCAAGTGGAAGCATTGACGGCCTGCTTACGATCTTCTGCAGAAGCTGACCGAGAATGCGAATCAGCTCGTCATACACAAGCTGACAGCACTTCAGCGAAGGTTCTTCCAATCGCCGGATTTGCTGCTTGACAATGATCTCGAACGCCTGTGTTCCAACGAACAATGAGGGCGTTGAACCAGATGAGTTGTACAGGATCGTCCGGATATCGCCGTCCTTAACCTGGTCGAACGGGTCGATCGTCTTGATGCCATTGTTAAACAGCTCGTGGAACACGAAACTGATACGAGCACCACCAGAGAGCTCATTGAGCGACAGGTCGTTCGTATTACCATCAATGGTGGTCCGGAACTCGGAACAGAACTCGGTGATAACAGAGAGGACGATGCTTGACGAGCTGGTGTCTCCAAGAGCACCACCGAGGGTTTGGAGTTCCGCGTTGTACTTCTGCAGCTGTTGTGAGATGCGTGCCTTGATATCTGGGAGCGTCGCACGAATGTGGGCCATGAGGATCTAGGGGGACAACAGTTTGTATCAATAAAGAAATGCAAAATTCATGAAATATACGTACGACGTTGAGCTTGCGGGCGAGGAAGGGAGTTCCACAGTACTGCGCCTTATTTGAATATGAAGGGTGTGTCTCGAAGAACTTGCGCTCAGCCTCAAGAGCGGCACTGATGGCCTTGCTGTTCTCAATGTCACGTTGTCCGCGGTTAACTACGGGAACATAGCCCAGGCGAAGGGGAATGACACGGCCAGCAAGAATGTCAACGACGTCGGTACCCGTGTCCCTGTTTTGGCGTTGTCAGAAGTAATTTCAGACACAAGCGAAAGATCGACGTACATCAGATCGACCTTAGTCAGGACACCGATTGTCCTCTGGCCTTCGGGATCCACTTCGCGAGCAAGTTTCAGACCGTCCGAGTTTGCCAAATCCGTGTTCGCCGCTGTGACAGCGAGGATGATACATGCAGGTCTCGAGATGTACTTGAGCAACATGTCGCGAATCTGCTTCTCGATATCGCGCGGTTGGTCGCCGACAGGGACCTTGGTCAACCCGGGGAGATCGACGAGGGTAAGAGTGAGCACGTTGGGGGAGAAGATGCGGAGGTTGATGGGAAGAGGGGATATGCCTGCATTCTTTCCCGTCTTCGCCTCAGTGTCGCGGACGATCTCTTCCCGAATCTTGTTGAAGTCGTGGAACTTCTGGCCAGGGAGGTGCAAGAACTCGCCCCATTCGTCGGGGTTGGCGTTTGCATCACCTCCAGACTTCAGGTCTTCACCATCGGCCTTGGCTATTTGGATTGACGTTAGCGAGCGAAACAATGGAAACGCGTACACGACTTTACGAAGCGCTTGGTCCTTCAACTTTGTCAGGTAGTGATCATGATGTAGCTCTCTTCACCGAGCATGCAAAATGTGAGGAGTGGCGCAAATGAAGCCTTGTCGCCAGGTAGCAGAACTGATAGCAGTGCTTCAGGGGACAACTACCTGGCCGGATGCTCGGTGTGAGCACAGAAATCTGACAACGGTGTGTATTCACACTACTAATCGTGCGAGATGACAACACGCGGGTGTGCGTAGTAGGAATGCATTGACATACCGGACGACCCGGTACCCATGCATGACTGCCTAAACCCTCCACCAGATGCGCCACAAATGGACGAAGGCCGATGTGAGATGTGGGGCGCCTGACGCAGGTAGCCAAACCATTCCAAGCTGCGATCGAATCTGGGCTCGGCCGTATACGACTATTCGAGCATGGGGGCGTTTCGACAAAGTTCGGTACGCCGATAGGACCAAACGCATTCGAATTGTGAGACATATGCATCGAGTACTCACCTGTGCCATTGGGTTGCGGGTGCGTGGGTTTCCGGTTAATCAATTGGAGAACCAGCGGTCGCCGGGTCACGATACCCGTTCCTCGGGGCAAGAAGTCTCTGCCGACAATGTTCTATACCGCACCAAATGTCAGAACGGCGCGAAAAAGACAGTGTAAATGTGCGCACCTCGAGAACACTACTCTTTCCACTGCTCTGGCTTCCGAGCACACAGATCTGAGGAAGGTCTATTTGGGACGCAGAGGTGCCGACGGCGGAGAAGACATCTTGGAGCTTGTTGACGACGCTGACGATCTCTGTTCCGAGGCCTGAAGTTGCCATGGTTGAGAGAGAGAAAGGCAGGAAGGTGAGGGAGATGAAGACGGAGAAAGGAGAACGACGAGCACGCCGGCCACAGACGTCTCTGGCCCAAGACGCGCGTCAGGCGCCAAACACAGCAAGCACAGCACCGCTGCGGGCGCTTCCTTTGGCTTCGCGCTTTGACCTGGACTCATATGTGCTCCTTGGCCCTGCCTTGGCCTCAATGCGATCCTCAATACTCCGTCGGCTTGACCTCGGTGACTTGTTACCGCTCTTTGGAACGCGGCCATAGCCCTCGCTCGGGGATGTGTAGACCCGACCGCTTCATCCAGTGCTGAAGACCAATGACACGAAAGGCTGCGCCAATATATATACAGCTACGAGTCTCGTTGTTTGGGCCCGCTGCGCGCAAGGGGATGAACGGTGCGCAGAACCTTACTGCGTCGCCTGATATGCTGAACTGCCCTATACCCAGGACCTCAGCTTCGCCTCGTACATTAGGGTTGCCCCTGCCGCTAACCCCCTTTTGACGGTCAAGCCCTTGCTGTGAATGTGTCTGCAGAGGGCGGTCCCAAGACTCAGCCGGAAATGTCCATCCCAGCGGCGATAGCTAGTTCAACCTTGACCCGTTCAATCTCGCGCGGCTGCGAGTGTTGAACACGGTACCATGTACGAGCATGGATATCCAGCTGCTCACGGGTGAATCTACGATTAGGATATTTGGACGGCGTAAGTGATCCTTCGTATTTAGACCCCTTCGGCCATGCTGGGATGCGAAGATGTGCCCGTGCACAGAAATATTCATCCGGAAGTCTCAGTCCTCCGGAGAGGTACTGAGTTTGCCCAAAGTATTGACGAGCTCCATCCAGATTGCTCCGCAGAAGCGAAGGGGAACTCGTCGGAATTGTATGTGCAGGGTAGATGGCGAAGGAATGTACCTGTTATTGTTAATTACAAGGTATGGACCATTATGATCACGGATGCGAATTGGACTAACAATTATTGCGTAGTCTAAGGCCTGGACAAGTTTGAACGGTAATGATGCATCCGCATAAGACGCACGGCGGCATGGAACATCGTGAATTGCAGGCATGTATTGTCGTCGCAGAATGCAGTTGTAATTCAATATTCGAAAACTCAGTTCCGAGTCCCAGGCGTTTTTGCTGCTACAAGGCGTGCCAGAGCATGCTCCGATGGATGGTGCCCTCAAGGTCTAGACCCCATCTCAAGGGCATCGACGCTTTGGCCTCGTTCCTGGATGAATGGCCACCACTTGACGTATGTGAGCGCTTTGATCCCCTTTTGTGTCAACGCCACTGAATCATAAGCCTTTCAACGCGCGGCTCGCACAGGTCCCGCTTCAGGTGCTTTATAAGTACTTCGGATCGACACTGTTGCCTCAGATCACACTCTACATACGCCACTCCTTTCCACAAGGCTGCGAGAGCCACAGAACTCGCTATACATCATGCAGCGCATTCGCAAGTTATCGAACGACCTCAAGTAAGCCGCTCCTTCTTTGCGATCATCTCAAAGGACTCATTGTTGCATGCAATAGGGAGGCACTTATCCCCAAATCAGACAAGCCTCAACCACGCCGCAGACCGTCACTTCGCAGTGGGCAGCCTGTCCAAGCGAGCGATATCAAGAAGATAGCCAACTGCTCTCTGGGAGAGCTCGACCCGGATGCGATGGAGTCTGGCTCAACGCACGAAGTTAGGGCTGCCGTCGAGAGGTGGAGGCAGGATAGCTATCACAGAGCTATGACGCTCGCACGGGAGCAAGATGCCCGAACGAACTCGATCGCCTTCCCCTCTTCTTCATCGCACCCGAAAACGCGTACCAAAGCGCAAGAGAGGCCCGTTCCAGTGCCGTCGTTTGATGGCAAGGCCAATCGCCGCCAAGACTCAAGTTGGGACTGGGATGCTCGCGGTAACGTGCAGGGTACATCGACGTATCGTAATGTGCTCGATCCACAGACCAAGGCTGCATCCGCCTCAACCACCGTTCCCCCCAAGAAGCTCAAGCGCCGCTGCCCTTACAGTCCAAGCAAGTTCCTCGCGATATCGTTGTCCATCCCCGCAGCGCCATCTCGTGCGACGACAGGCCCTCCGGTTACCAGTGACAGGAACCCGGCGTCGCAGGTCGATGCTGGTATGTCCACGTCGCTCAGCACGCAGAGCCAACCGAGCACTCCCGCGTGGCCTCCGGAAGGACCCGCCACTGTCAAACGCCAGCAACGCACCCCAAAGAGCTCTATCGACTCCCTGTACCGGTCGCGATCGGACGTCCATATACCTGCGCTGGCGACCACGAGGGACACAGGTCACTCTCGAGCGGCATCTGAACCGCACTCTCGTGACGTTCAGAGTCATCCCATCGACCGCGGCTACCCGTCGCTTGACGACGCTCGTGATGATTCGCCCGACCTGACGGGAGCTTTTGGCAAGGTGGACTCGTCGACTCTATCGAGGTCGTCGCACAGAGCTGCCTCCCAGGCGAAGAGAGATGCAAAGACTTCCCTTCAAGTGCGGGAGCTCTCGACGTCGCACTCCGTGCAGGTGGAACCCGCTAGCCTGGGAAGGGCGAAGTCGCACAAAGCCACCGTCGTCCACCCTTCGTTCGCGTCGACACCACCGCCAACGCAGAGCCGGGAGGGAACAGGCAGTGCATCACGGGCTGACAAGGCTCACAGCCGTGGCCGTGGTTCGAAGAAGATGGAGGTCGAGGTGTCCTACATGACATTCCGTCAGCTCGCCGAGAAGGAGAACAAGAGGACGCAAAAGGACCTGAGCAGGGAGCTCGCCAGATGGGACCTGGTTCCCGATACCGTCCCAGATCCTACCCCCTCGTCTGCGGGGACTCGGCCGCTTGCTGTCCGGAAACGGTCTGCCATGCCGAAGGATAGGGATCCGCGATTGACAAAGTACTAGCGTGCTGGATCCTGACCAACGTTCCGTGCAGACGCGAAGCGTGTTCCCTCTGTAATATTGCATCAGTTATCGTCCATTTATCACTGGACCCATCTTCCCTCCTTACACATGCTTCCGTAGTTCTGTAACATTTTTCGTCGCTCAGTTGCATGCGCGAACTGTAAAGTATAATGAATAACGCGTGTACTCAAAACCTTCAACACTACGTTTGAGGTTCAGCGCTTGCGATAGTAGGTCGTCGGACCGATCGACCAGAGGCTCTTTGTCCACTCCCTTTGCGACACCTCTCTCCCTCTTGCTTTTTATCCAGATATTCAGACGGAATGTCGAATGCTCACGATTCGGTTCTGGGCTCGGCCTGTCGCACCGTGCAATCGGGCTTAGACGCCTCACCGACGGATCCTCCGACCACGTCCAGGGCGGGGGCGGCTCAGCGTCCCATCGACGTCGTCCGTGAACTCATCTCTGGAGAGATGGAGAGGCACCGACAAGCCATCGCTGATACCTGGGTCGAACTGGCCAAAAACCAGTTTCTTCACAACTCCCTTGCACCCGTCAACGCTCTGCCTCCGGAGCTGCTTGGAACCGTTTTCGCCAATCTAGTTTCCCCAGGAGACCTCCGATCACGGAGCACTTCTGACATTCGGAAGGATTGCCGCGTCGATATCCCCAGAGGGAGTAAAGATATCCTTCGAGTCGCACAGGTGTGTAAACAGTGGCGTGCTGTTGCTCTCGAGAATCCCGCCCTGTGGACCTCCCTCGCGATTCACCAGCGGGGCTTCGGAGAGTGCCTCGCACGATCGGAATCCATGCCCGTTTCCCTTACCCTCACGGACGACCTCCCACCCAATCTCATTCGGACGCTCGCTCAGGCCTCCCACCGTGTTCGCTCGCTCTATATCGCGACCGCCGATGCGGAAGATCTCGAGCAAGTCTGGCGTCATCTCAAACGACTGCCCGTCCTAGAAGAACTACACCTCGAGCACAGGCTTCGTACCAAGCGCGGTCGTCTGAACCGCGACCGAAACGTCGGAAGCGATCCCTTTCCGAAGCTTTCTACAATGGCGAATGGCATCGTGCCGTCTTTGCGCGTCCTCAACCTCCGCGGGATCCCTCTCCCGTTTCCTGCACCAGCCACGCTCGTTCATCTCGAGATCGCCAGCAATGGGACAACCAGACCGTTCCCGAGCTTCTCGGAACTTCTGTCGGCTGTGGAGAGCTGTCCTCTCCTCGAAACGCTGCGTCTCTTCGGAGGATGGAACTGGGAAGAGTTCCAACGCCATAGGCATGTTCTTCGCAATGTTATTCCACTCCCCAGGCTGGCGTCTCTATCGCTGTTGCTGCATCCTGCGGCGGCAAACGGGGATCTTTTAGCATCCCTGGCGGTCCCCGAGCACACCAGCGTCCAGATCTTCACACACATTCCTGCAGGCAATGTGTTCGGAGAGGTGTTGGAAAATTTGCGCCCGCCTGGGAGCAAATCCCTCAAATGCTTCCAAGGCCTCCGTCGCCTCGTCCTTTGCTGGAAGGGGTTAGAGTGCCGCATGCAAGCGTTTCAAGACCCCGATGCATACCTCGATCCTCCGAGCCTAGACCTGCTGGTCCAACGTCGTTCTGCGATCATCCAACCCGAGTGGTGGCAGGGATTCTTGGGCAGTTGGCCTTTCGACGTCTCTCTCGTCGAGACGCTGGTCCTGGTGCACGAGCCCAGCTCCTACCAACCTATTGGCGGCGGAGGGCTCGTCCCGATCCCATTCGTCTTTGGGCAATGGGGGAACGTGTTCAGCGAGCTTCCCGCGCTGAAGACTGTTCGCGTCATTGGGCTGCTGGGGAAGGAGGTCAATGTGATTGTGGAAAAGCTGGGCGGAGTGGTGTTCTGCCCGAACTTGACTTCGTTGGAGTTGTTGGGCATCCGGCTATCTAAGCGTGTGTCGGACGCGTTGGTCAAGTTCGCGAATAGGCGCGCGGGCGAGCACCCGAGGCGGGTGTTCCGGCGAATAGAGCTGTTCAGCTGTAAACTGGACGAGGAGGAAGGATTGGCGGAGAAACTGGGGGAGTGCGGTGTAGAGGTGAGTATTGACGAGTAATGAATGGTCGGTTTTGGGGCGTGCTTTAGGTACCCTGATCCAACTTTAAACGATCACAATTTTGACAGTCTACCCACTCATTCTCATTCCATGTCTATATTTTTACTCTACGTGGACTTTGATGTAATAGCGAGCCTTTGTGTAACTGACTTGAAAAGCTCTGAGTAGCATTATCTGCTTTATTATAGTACAGCGAGTACTTGAATTCCCGACGCGGCCTAACAAAGTAAGCACCAGCACAATGTTTTGACCTGCGTGAAGCGGTGATAAACTGCCAATCCATGTACTTGCAAACATTCAGTAGGGTACTTGCCTGATTTGGTAAGGTCTTCCATAAATAGTAGGTAGCTCGGGCCGCGCACGCATGGCCGTGTGCCACTCGCGAGTCGCCCCCTGCAGAGTCACCACCTTGCCCAGAGACCTCTGAGACAACTTGCCACTAGCCACGCATCAGGCTTCAATGGCGACAGGCTCAGACATCCCAGATGACCTTTCTTACCTCACTGGCACAGCCCTCCGAGTCGGTCCCTTATACCCCAATGCTCCTCCTGACAGCGTACGGAGGTTTGTGGCGCAGGAAACCGAGAAGCGTCGCCAGACCATTCAGAACATCCTGACCGACATCTCGAGGCTCCAGTCGCTACACAACTCCCTGGCTCCTGTCAACAACCTCCCACCCGAACTGCTTCGATTGATTTTCTCAAACCTGCTCCCCGATAACACCCCCTTGCTCTCTCGCGCCCAGCGGTCGCTCGACAACCCATTTCCGGACACAATCAATTACGAAGGAGAAGAAGACATCGTTGCGATCACACATGTCTGCAGACACTGGCGTTCTGTTGCCATCCTCGACCCGTTCCTTTGGACATCAATCTCCTTCGTCTACGACCCCGCATGGGTCAGAGAATCCTTGGCGCGCTCCAAGACGATGCCGATCTCTGTCCTGATAACCGAACAAGTTTCTGACACCACTATCGACGCCCTTGTCCAAACTTCCCACCGTCTATGCTCATTGCTCATCAGTACATCTGATGCACGGGTCATAGAGCGGTTGTGGAAACGACTCCGCGCGGCGCCTCTACTAGAGGAGCTCTGCGTCGAGCACCTCAGCACCGGGGTAGTCGAGTTTCACGGGCCACGTTCAAACCTTCCGCTCATGTTCAACGGCATCGTACCCACCCTCCGCTTTCTGTCCATCCGGGGCGCCCCAATATCGTGTTTCCGACTCCCCGCCTCGTTGGTCTACCTTGAAGTTGTCGCTGGCACAATGTCATTGCTTCCTCGCTTCCCAGATTTCCTCCAACTGGTGGCGAGTTGTCCACTCCTTGAAATCCTGAAAATTCACGGGAGGTGGGACTTGGACGCCTGGGATGGTCACATCGATGTTGGTGCTGTTGCGCTCCCAAGGTTGGCATCAATAGACCTAAAGCTGTACCCGTCAGAGGCACCAGGGAAGTTCCTGTTGTCCCTTTCTCTCCCGGAGCGCACCAACATCAAGATTTCCCAGTTGCTAGATGACCGTCAGCCCTTCGGAGATGCCTTACGCGCATTACCAGATGCCACTCCCCCATCGCTCCCATGCCTCCAAGGCTTCCGCCGCTTGCTGGTCGATCGTGGACACATGTGGCTGCTGCAAGCCCACCGCGACGCCGATGGCTTCCTCGAACCCGCTGCGCTCGATCTCCGTAGCTTGGGCCGTTTGAGTTGGACACAAAACTTCAACGAGGTGGAACCGAATTGGGATGGGTTCCTCGGACGTTGGCCCTTCGACGTCTCGCGCGTCGAAACACTCGTCCTGGTGCACGGTGGCAGACACCTTCGGTACAACCCCGTATTCCTACGGTGGTCTTCCGTTCTGCGGGAGCTGCCGGCCCTGCGGACTCTGCGCTGCATTGGGCTGCCCAGGCCCGAGGTCGATCGCCTCGTCACAAGCCTAGCGGGGCTCGGGGCGTACACGCTCTGTCCGGAGTTGACGGGGTTGGAGCTACTCGATTCAGAGATTCCGGCGTTGATATCGGAGGGGTTGCCGGTCGTGGTCAGGACTCGAATTTCGGACCTGCAGGAATCCAAGTTCAAACGCGTGGAGTTGTTCAACTGCCGGCTCGAGAGTGGAATTGGGTCATGGCGCACGAGATTGGAGGCGATGGGCGTGGAGGTGATCATTGACGAGGATTAGGTCTTTCTACAGAGTGGTTGGGCATTTGCAGTCCATAATGAAACGATCTGTACGTCATATGAAAGCTCACTGTAAATTTGTATTCGGAGCAGCTTCCGACCGCGGATTTGCGACGGGCCCAACCAAAACCCGCACTCGAGTCATCGAGTCGTGTAGTAGGAAATGCGCGCGGGTTTCAATAGAGGTGGCAGTGTTCTTACTTTTCTTCGAATTCCTTTCCTTCACCACCGAAATTGCGTTAACCTCTGGCTTCAAATAGAGACTCAGAACTGCGAATTCGACACAGTGTCTCTTTGGTTGTCCTGTTGGTTGCAAACTCGGAGCTCCCCTCCAAAAACGACATGGAGAATCCGCACGATGCAAACACCATCGAAGCTCTGCTCTGTGCATTCGGTGCAGTCCCCCTCCTGGAGACGCTCCACGTTAGTCACATTCCTTTGACGGTTCGAGTTGAGACTCGTTCTGGCTTCGTTCCGGAACTCCCCATGCCTCCCGAAGTTGAGGGGGAGGCTGTTCAACGGGCAGGTCCCGCGCCTTGTCTCACTCGTTTTCCTTCGTGTTCCTATATTCAAGTCGGTACAAATCCCCGCCACCCTCGGCATCCTCGATCTGAACACATTCAATCATCCTCACCGCGGCATTGCCGGGCTACTCGATTTCCTCGCGTGCTGTCCGGAGCTTGAGCAGCTACACATCAAGCTCCACGGCCGCAGAATTTTGGACCCGGTCCGTTATCCGAGCAGCGACAGACTCGTGGAGCTTTCAAAGCTGGCATCGTTGTCTCTTCACGTCAACTGCTCAGCCCGCGACTGCCGAATGCTCCTCTCTCACCTCGCGCTCCCAGAGCGCACACGCATGCACATCCGGGCGCACAGGCTCAAGAGTCCGGAGACTAACAACGACCTCATGGAACCATACGATGCCGACTCCCCCCATTCACTGCGATGCATCGAGGGAATGCGCCATGTTCGTCTTTTGCGTTACAGCAGCATGAGCGGCAGATCCGCCCTCGAAGCTCGTCGGTATGCGGCCAATGAGACTGATTCGGACGTTGACACCTGCCCTCCGGCGTTGGAGATCGACGGTTCTTGGTTGGATTCGGAAGACCCATGGCAGCGACTCAACCTCGCGCCGTGCTTCCTTCAGGGAAAATGGCCATTCGACCCGTCCCACATCGAGACCCTGTATCTCGAATACGACATGCCGGCGGTCTGGAAAACGACCCTCCGGGCTCTGCCCGCTCTGCGAGAGCTGACAGTCGTAGGGGATCTTTGTATGGATCAGCTGATCATCGCGCTGGGAACACTCAACACAGTTCTTGGGGTGGTCTGCCCAAAGTTGGTAGGGTGTCAGTTCCCCCTATGCATCCGTGCACGTTACAGATGCATCCGTACATGTCACGGATGGATCTGTGCAAGCGCCCAGTCAACAGCCAATATTTCGACTAAAAGCACACACTGGGGTTTGAACCGCTGACCTCCAACAATCCAGTAAGTGCATCAGTCAATATAGCCACTGAACTAACAGGCCTTTGCACATACATTTAGCAATCAATCTATATAGTAAAAGTCAGTGCCTAAGCCTGCACTTGCACTTCGGCCGTGTTCCTTCCCAATAGGGAAGGTCACTATAAAGCATATGTTCTTGGAGCTGTTCTGAAGTCAATACTAATCCGATTTCGTTCTTTTTAGGCTTGTTTTGTTTGTGTTTTTAACGCGTTTCCAACGCGTCCAACATCGTATTATTATATGAGCTATTGACTGCGCTATCAGGTATACAATGGTCGCCTCAAGCAGGTAAAGAATGGTATGTATCTCGATCATTTCTTCATGTATCCATTCGTGCAAGGGCCCGTTAGAACCGCGTTCATAGTGCGGTTCCAACGAGTCCTTGACCGTACGAATCCGTCCATTCGTTCTCAAGATATGCCAACCCTCTCCTCTTGCCAGGAGGACAGGTAGGCATATCTCGGGATTGAGACCTCCTATTTGCATCGTTTTTGTTTATAACAATATATACATGTCTCCAGAACATGGGAACCTCTGTCTGCAGCCGCTGTATGTCCTGTATACATTTCAGAAAGGTGAGTCCTATACCCCGGCGCTTAATCCATTCTTGCCATGATATCTCTGTCCCACATTGCGTCCCCTCAGATTTCTATATCTCATCTGAAAGCTATGATTCAGGGCTTTCCAACGAGTCCAATATCGCCTATGTACAGTTGCTAGAACAGCCATAATTCATGTTTCTTTCTCCTCTCCCCCTGTGTGCCTAATGTTTCGCATACAGCTCTCCCAAATGGCTGCCATTCGTCATGTATTATATCTCGTTAGGTTCAGACAATATACTGCTTTAAAACGAGCCCAAAACGACCAAAATTGAGCAGGAACTCGTCAAGATACAGATTGTAGCACCCGGATGGCTAGTGTCCGAGTAACATTGCACTGGGTTATGGCTGCCTTAGACTAGCTCCCGGGTGCTACAATCTGTATCTTGACGAGTTCCTGCTCAATTTTGGTCGTTTTGGGCTCGTTTTAAAGCAGTATATTGTCTGAACCTAACGAGATATAATACATGACGAATGGCAGCCATTTGGGAGAGCTGTATGCGAAACATTAGGCACACAGGGGGAGAGGAGAAAGAAACATGAATTATGGCTGTTCTAGCAACTGTACATAGGCGATATTGGACTCGTTGGAAAGCCCTGAATCATAGCTTTCAGATGAGATATAGAAATCTGAGGGGACGCAATGTGGGACAGAGATATCATGGCAAGAATGGATTAAGCGCCGGGGTATAGGACTCACCTTTCTGAAATGTATACAGGACATACAGCGGCTGCAGACAGAGGTTCCCATGTTCTGGAGACATGTATATATTGTTATAAACAAAAACGATGCAAATAGGAGGTCTCAATCCCGAGATATGCCTACCTGTCCTCCTGGCAAGAGGAGAGGGTTGGCATATCTTGAGAACGAATGGACGGATTCGTACGGTCAAGGACTCGTTGGAACCGCACTATGAACGCGGTTCTAACGGGCCCTTGCACGAATGGATACATGAAGAAATGATCGAGATACATACCATTCTTTACCTGCTTGAGGCGACCATTGTATACCTGATAGCGCAGTCAATAGCTCATATAATAATACGATGTTGGACGCGTTGGAAACGCGTTAAAAACACAAACAAAACAAGCCTAAAAAGAACGAAATCGGATTAGTATTGACTTCAGAACAGCTCCAAGAACATATGCTTTATAGTGACCTTCCCTATTGGGAAGGAACACGGCCGAAGTGCAAGTGCAGGCTTAGGCACTGACTTTTACTATATAGATTGATTGCTAAATGTATGTGCAAAGGCCTGTTAGTTCAGTGGCTATATTGACTGATGCACTTACTGGATTGTTGGAGGTCAGCGGTTCAAACCCCAGTGTGTGCTTTTAGTCGAAATATTGGCTGTTGACTGGGCGCTTGCACAGATCCATCCGTGACATGTACGGATGCATCTGTAACGTGCACGGATGCATAGGGGGAACTGACTCTGCTCAAAGTTGGAAATGCTGGATGTGGGGCGGATGTCTCACAGAGAGCAATTGAGGGTGATGGTGAGAGCAATTCATTGTGCAGCTGTGGCGCGGTCGCACAGACAACCAGAGAGTGCGTTGAAGAAGGTGGACTTGGGGGAATGCGATGGCGAGATATCTGGGGTGGAGAAGTGATTAAAGTGATTGGCTAAGATGGGGCACTATGTGCCCCATAGGTCAGAATAAGTGAAAGGAAAAGCCAGAAGAATCACGTTTCACGATCATAAGTTGGGGCTAATTCGGACTAGTAGAAACTTCGGAGGTTTTGCGATGTAGGGGAAATACACATGTTTTCGCTACTATGCTTGCCGCCCGAGAGACCCAACAAATACTCGTAATTATAACGAATAGAAAACAGGTGAAATAAAAACTTGAATTGAGCGTCTAACACTTCCATCTCTCCTCCCACTCGCCACATCGCCTCCTCGTCACCACGCCCGAGGCATCCCCTCCCTCCCCCTCAGTATCAACACTACTGTCCAGCCCCAGCTTGCATCCGACATCACTCCCACCTTGGACCCCACCTCCCTGAACATCACTGGTCCCGGCTCCCTGCTCAAGGCGAAGCATGTGTACGACTGCGACTGCCAGCGCGCTGACCATGAGCGGGAGTGCAATGCCTCCCTCAACCCCGTCCAGGCCGTCCACAGCCACAAGGGGTTCGGGAAGTACACAGGCGGTGGTGGTGGCGGAAAGGGTGCTGCGAATCTGAGGCTGCTCACGTCCGAGGACAGACGTGGTGAGCCCGATTGAGGAGATCATCATGGATGTCGTCAAGCAGACAATGCGCACATGTGGCGATGGCCTGGTGTCCGTGATGAACCTGCCACTTGAAGTGCACATTGAGCAGCTCGTGAAGCCCAGCAAGGTGTGAAAGAGCAAAGGTGAGCTTCATCCTCCCTCTCCCTTTCAAGCTCCCCACTTCCTTCCCCTTCACTTTGTCCAACAAATGCTCTCACCACGAACTCGACCATGCTGCCCTCGAACTCCATGCTTCCGACACTAGATCCCAATGCTCGCGTCTCATTGTGGAGGGCCCCTTGTCCAGGTAAGTACCATCCCCTCCTCGCAGAGCACCTTCTACATCCCCAATGCTGTCCATTCTGCCATCCAGCTCCTCCAGATCCCATCTGCATGTGCCCATGTCTCCTGCACCTCCTCGCATAGGCTCAGCTCCTCTCAGCACTTCCTGTCCATCCCCCTGCCCCTGCTGCCAAGCGCAACATCCAGTCACGTGCGTCCCTGCACCAGAAGCATGGATGCAGGCTACAATGGGCCTCTTTCTGGTCCTGGCACACCCCATCCCGCCAAGCAGCCCTGTAGCTTTTTTTTTTTTTTTTTTTTTTTTTTTTGGAACAGGTTATGAGATTCAAGGGGAATGCGCTACACACATATCCATGTAACTAAAACCACATCAAATCAAACTGATATCCAGCGTTCAGTTGACAACACACGTGCCCCGTAGGCCGCATGGCTGGTCCGCACCCGAAGGCAGTGAGCGGAACCACCCTCTATACAAACAACAACCCCCTAAGACGGTCACGAGCCCCCTCCGTGCTCCGACCGCACAACTCCAATCGAAAGCAGACCGATGGCGGGAGGCGTCACATCCCGTGGCTGGAGAATATGTAAAATATGGATGCCACCAAGTTGTCGTATCTCATCAGAGAACGCGGACACGGTGGGCAGGTATAGATGTCCTTGGTCCTTGAGATGTTTGCAGAAGGTCTTGAACCGGGGGTGAAGAACCGCCTCCCATCCAACGCTCCAAAGGCGGAGGACATCAGGGTGGAGTGGCCGGTGGTGAGTGTGGTGAATGAAGTGTGTCGCGATATCCTGTGGGGACAGTTCGCCTGCTGCACGGTATAAGGCTGGTGGGAGCAGGAGGTGGGTGCGCAATGTGGGGTTGTGCACCGAGGCATTTGCGATGGCATGAATGATGGCACTAACAGGGCCGGAGAGGAAGTCCTCATCAGCTGAGGGTTCAAGTGGGCAGTCGGTGAAGGTGAAAGCCGAATGGTTGGCCACCAGGAAGGCGAGGAGCTCTGGAAAAGGATTGAGTTCATTCAGGAAGCCTGGTCGGAAGAGCTCTCCACGGAAGTAGCATGGGCAGTCAAAGAGGATGTGGTGGCATGACTGGATGGGGGAGCCCAAGGTGCCGCAGTCACAGGTGGAAGGTTGTCGTGCAAAAGTGCGAAAGGTGCAGCGGTACTCGCCGGTAGGGGCATGACCAGTGGCCGCGTGCGCCAGGCAGGAGAATGTGATGATGGAGAGGTGGCCATACCGTCGTATGATCGACTTCCCTGAGTTGGGAAGGAAGGTGACTGGATATGCAGTGGGAATCCAGTGCGTGCCCCAGTAGGAGTGGTGAATATGTGGTCATTGGGGGTTGAAGTGGTCAACGGCCATGTGTGTCCAATCCTGCCAGGTTCGAGTGGTGAGGCTGCGTCGCACATATGCGAAGCAAGTGACCAGGGAGGATAGTGGAAAGGAGGAGTTGTCGAGCAACTTGTGGAGACCTGGCGCCAGGCCGTCCACTTTCTCGTTGCCTTCGATGCCCATGTGAGAGGGGCACCACGAGAAGGAGATGTGATGCTTGGGGCAACAGTCGAGCCACCAAGCGATCAAGGAGTTGATGGAGATGTGAAGGGGGTCGCCAGACCCAGTCTGAAACTAAGAGCATATAGTAGAGATAGAGTCCATGAAAAATATAACGTGAGGTAAAGACTGATGCAAGATGAAGTCCATGGTGATGTCGAGTGCTTTAAGTTCTGCATCGTAGGCGAAACCAAGGCCAGTGGGGGTTGCGAGCTGGGAAGAAATGGAGAAGAGGTGAGAGTAAGAAATGTATGTGGCAGTGGAGGGGCTACCAGTAGGGAGTGAAGAACTGTCCGTGTAAATAACGAGAGTATCTGGGTTGAAGTGAGCGGTGTTGATGTGTGGTTGTAAAGTATGTTGGATCCAAGAACGTAAGGTGTCACTGTCCGACTTGATGGGGGGATTATCAGAATGGAAATGTAGGCGACTGGAGAAGTGATCAATGGGGCAGCATCCAGAGCAGCAGAGGGGGTGGACAGGGTTGTACGTGGGGAGTGGAGGGAGGGACTGTTTCGAGGGGAGCAAGTCAATGGACAATGTTGTGCTATGATAGAGGGGGTTTTTAGGGGGCATAGGAGGGGGGAAAAAGGCAGTGTGCAAGCGTTTGTGGGATAACGTAAAGAGGGAAGGAAATAGGTTACAAATTGGGTGTGTAGTGTAAAGGGTGTGGATGCGGAGGCGGTAAGACTCCTGTAGCTTAGCCACAAAGAGGTGTATGGGGAGCACCCTGGTGAGAATGTGGAGCACACCGATGGGGGTGGTGGAAAAGCACCTGGATATCCACCGAAGGGCGACATGTTGGGCGGTGTGGAGTGGCTTTATGAGATGTTTGACACCTTTCTTGCAGAACCAGACCTGTATGCCATAGGTCAGGATGGTTTGTAGGCATGCAACGTAGAGTAGTCGATGTTCCGTGGGGGTGAGGCTGCGCTGTGATGAACCAAACATTCGAAGAGCAAGTGCCGAGGATGTGGTGCATTTGGCAGAGTGGGTGGCCTGTGCCTTCCAGGAGAGGCATGAGTCCATGATGAAGCTGAGGTGTGTGATCGTGGGCGCAGCCGTGATAGAGACCGGGGGGAGGCCCTGGGGGTGTATGGTGATGGGGAGATTAGTGTAAGGGGACTGAGCATGATTGTGGGAGGGAATGAAATGGATGAGAGATGTTTTGTCATGCTCGATGACGAGACCGAGGTCAGTAAGGATGCGAATTGTAAGTAGGTAAAGTTCCGATAAAAGGGTGATGTTTTCGTGAATGGAAGGGGACAACACCATAAGGTTGCCATCATCTACATAGAGGTGCACATATGAGAATCAATGGCATTTGGAGTTGTAACGAAAGAAGGAATAGAGCAAGTATAAGAGAATGGAAGCCGGTATGGCAGAGAATGTGGGGGAGAGTGCCGAACCTTGGCCAACACCAATGCTTGGGATGATGAAAGGGGGGGAGGAGGCAGCTCCGAAACAGAAGGAAGAGGAGCATGGTTGTAAGTAAGCAGTGAGCCAAGAAATAAAAGAGGGTGGAAACCCACAACGGGTGCATGTAGCAAGGAGGAGGGAGTGGTTTATTGAAGGGAAGAATTGTGCAATGTCAAAGCCAATCATCAAGGTGACAAGGCCCCTGCGCCAAGAGCCATGGATGTGTTGGACCATGTAGGCGACTGCGTCCACAGTGCTGTGCTTCCAAGTCGAGCCGAACTGGCATGGGTGGATGACCCCATGTTGCTGTGCATCGAAGGCGACACATTGGTTGACTACCTTCTCCATCCACTTGGCGATGGTGGAAAGGAGGACAATTGGTCAATAAGCCTTGATGTGAGAGTAGTCCAGTTTGTTGGGCTTGGAGATGACAATGGTGATGGCACAGCAGAACTCCATGGGCCAAATGACTAGGAAGAAGAGGGAGTTAAACAGGGTCGTGAATGCGTAAAGAAAGGCGGCAGCGACGGGGGCAGGGGAGGAATGGGAGGAGGTGAGGTGGATGAGGAATGACCACGGGATGTGGTCCCAGCCTGGGGTGGAGCGAGTATGATAGGCCCGAAGGGCATCGAGAAGCTCCTGGCTGGAGAACAACAGCCAGTTGTGAGGGGGGAGGTGGGGGAGGGAATCGATGATGGCAAGAGAGACAGGTCATTGGGTGGCACTGTGGAAGTGCCAGTCCAGGGTGTCGAAGAACTCAGCATCGGTGGTGAGAGGCGACCCATCTGAGTCACAGATTCTAACATAGTCATGAATCTTGCGGGGTCGAGCCCACGGCATGACAGCGAAGGTGTTCTTGTCTTCGCATGCATTGTGAAGCTTGCGTTCGAAGAAGGCGGACTTGGTGTGGCGAATGGACTGCTGGTATTCACGGCGTGCCTCAGTGCGTCGGCACAGGTCGGCCATGGAAGTGCAGTGCTCGCTGGTGTGATGTTTGCATGCCGTCAAAGCATGGGACGCGTTGTGAATTTGGTGAGGGGTGGTCTCATGCAGTGTGGCGAACAGCTTGTTGTGGGCGGTCTTGATGTCATGGTTGTACCACAGCTTGTAGTACACTGAGGGGCGTCTGGGCTTGGTGAATGATTCCCACATAGTCGTGACAATCTTGAAGAGGGTTGCAATTGTGTCTTCGAGGCGTGGCTTGGAGTCAAGGGGGATGAGGGTGGGGGTGTTATGTACAGTAAGGGGTAACATAGTGTCCGGGTAGAAAAAATGAAGTAGAGCGTCAGAGAGAGCATTATAGTAATCTAGGAGATCGTCAGGGGGAACGCCTGGGGGGCCAAAGAGGGAGTGAGGCTCGATAGAGAGGGACATGTGAATGATAGCGTGATTGGAGAGGCCGCGGCCATGGCAGTCAATGTTGATAGTGTCAAGGAAGGAGGGGGAGTCAGGAACCCAGATGAGGTTGATGACGGACCCGTGTAGGTTGGTATTGTGAGGTATATGGGTGACAATGTCAGGGGGGGAGAGGAGACGTAGGTCCCAAGTGTCAAGGAAATTGGTGAGGGAAGATAGGACAGAACGGAGAGATTTGTGAGGGTAGGAGGGGTCCCAGTCCTTGCTATGTAAATTAAAATCGCCGCCTATGCAGCGAACAGAGGGTGGGAGGCGTGGGCCTAAGGAGGAAAGGTGGTCAAAAAGAGCGGCTGGAGAAAGGCAGTCATTGTATAAGTTAAGGATGTAGATGGGGGACTCCCACTCCAACAGTTGAATGCCGAGGAGCAGGGCGTCCTGAGAGGTGATAGAGGAATGAAGGAGAACACGGTGTCATGGCAGTCTGTTGTTGACATAGCAGACTACGTGGGGGTGAGGCTTGTGTTCGCCCTTGACCAGAGGCTCAATGAGCTTCCAGTTGGGGTTAGCCTGTGTGCCAAAATAGTAGTCATCGTCAGTATGGTCACCAGGAAAGCAGCCCCATAGTGACTGTGAAGATGACCTTAGCCGCACCAGGCAGTATAGTCTTTCAGTACATTTCCATTCACCTGTAATCCCAGTATCACTTGCCGTTGCCTCTCCAGCTGTCAAACTCTCCTCATCCAGCATACCTTTCAAATGGCCACACCCCGACCACTCACCTCAGCTTGCAGTCCACACTACTGCTGCCGCCGCTCTCCACCCCCATTACCAGCAGTGCCTGCACCCATTCTACTCCTGCGCCGTTGATCCTTGCTACACCTACCCCAACCAGCATCATTTGCGCTGCCGGGGCCACTCAACCTTGCATGGATGGTCCTCCCGCAGCTGCTCACACTCCTGCACCTCCACCAGCAGTCTTGAAGACATGCTCTTCGATGCAACGACCACCAGCGACAACAATGCTACCCACCCCCACAGCCACATCAGGAAAAACATCCCAAGCTAATTCAATGCATTTAGTACAAATATGATCTAATGGAGCTACTATCAATCTAATTGGGTCTAATTTGATCTAATTAGTGCTAATATTGTCCTAACATGCAGGGACATCTTTACAATTATAATAATATGCACTATCAGAAACAGTAGTTGTAGTACTCAGCACTACTTTTGCACTACTTGAGGAAGTTTGATCACCCCTCAGCCTCAGCTCATCCATTTGGATGCAAACATTATATATTTCATGTACATACTACAGCCTGACAATACAGATTGTAAAGACACAAGAAGAAGAACAAGAGGAAATGGGGATGTCGCAGAGGAAAGGAGAGGGGTGGTGTGAGGGTGGCATAGCATGCAATGAGCGAAGACATGGAAGGTGGGGGAAGAGGGGGGAGTTGGGTGAGTGTGTGATGCAATAAAATTTTATACAGTGTCCTGAAGAGTCTGAGCAGTCGCATCGACCCACGCCCATGTGAGCCAACAGCGTCGTTACCAGTTCATAGGATCATGCGCATACATCCCCTGGAACCCGTCCTGGCCCGAGGTGGATGGTGTCATTGCAGACGCGTCGTCATAGTTGTACTCTTCAGGCGGGACGTAACCTTCCTGCCACGCGGCATTGTATTCCTCGGCGCAAGTGGGCTCCTCGTCGGCAAACGGCACGAGCCCCCACTCGCTGTACGCTGCAGTGTCGACGGCGTTTGGCTGCAGCATCGCTTCGAACTGCGCTTGGCCTAGCTCGACGGGCAGGATCGACCCGAGGTTGAAGTCTTCCGGCATGAGGCCCTCCATGTTTGCCCAGAGGGTCTCCGCAGGCCAGAACACGAACGGCATCTCACTCACCTCGTTGTCAGCTTCGTGGCCCTCCGAGATGTCCTCCTACAGAACGGAGAGCTGCATCATCCGGAGCACGTCGGCAGGTGTGAAAGGACCACTATGCGAGGACGCGGTGATACACTATCCCAGGGCCTGTGTACAGTCAGGACGACCGAGGGCTGAGGGAGGCGAGGTCGGAGCGACGTCGCCGGTGCGGAGGGCGAGTACGGTCTCGAGTTCCCTTTGGTCGCGATCGTAACCAGTGCCGAGGAGAAGAGAGGGGAAAGAGCGTGTGGTGTCGAAGGTCGAAAGTCGCGGTAAAAGTCGCGCGACGAGTCGCTGTCGCTGTCGCAAATCGGTCGATCGGTGGTCGCTGTCGCAAGTCGCAATCGCAGTCGCTAGCTACACCCGACAGAGGACGATGTCGAGTCGCACTTGCTCGTCGGAGAAATGAGAGGTAAAGGGTGGGGGTCCAAGATTGTCTGCCCAAACGGCAACGAGTGGGGTTAAGTACATCGGTAACCGGTAGCTACACGCGACGCCCATAGCCTAGCCTGCCTCGCGGTGGCGAGCGATCACAAAACCAGCGTCGGAAACCCTCCGGAACTCCAGCGATCGGCGCGCGACCGCGACCGGATTGGGCGACCACCGTCGGCTTGTCTTGGCGGATCGCGATCGCTGTCGCGCAGTCACGCGACTCGTCGGTTTCCGGTTGTCGCGACCCGTACCTGCTGCATAAGTAACCTTTCGTGAGGGACGATCTGCGACCAGTCGCGCGACGCGACGGAGAGAGCAACTGTGTGACTTAACTTGTGGCCCGCCGCCGTGCGACCGTAGGGACGGTCGGGGACAGGCCGAGTCGCGACACCGATCGTGGCCGAATACTTTTGGTACCCTTCGACGGCCTAGTCTTGGTGCGGCGGCATCGCACGTGCCCGGCTTCTTCGGCTCTCGTCGGTACCGGACCCAGTTAACAGGCCGGGCCGCCACCACGTGTGTCCGAATCGCGCAGCCCAGAAACGCCAACGAGCCGGCAGCCGCCGAGACGTCGGTCGAGTCACCTCGGTCGTCCGAATGGAGCAATTGCGTCGGGCTCCGCGGTCGGAAGCGTCGGGTGCACATCAGCGGGTGAGCAGAGCATTGGTGGGTACGAATCCGCTGGGGACACGAGGCTGGAAACGATGGCGGTGGACGGCGACATGAGTCCTTGCGGGGACATCACGCTCGCGTCGTGCGACGGAATGCTGAGCGCATGAAGGAGAGGACCACCCACCATCCCGGTGCCCTCGGGAACCTGGTACAAGCCTGGGTAAACATTGTTGGGCTGATACAAGACCGATCGCGATCAGTAGTCCGTCCTCACTGCAGCACATTGACAACGCGCGAACTCACCTGGAGAGTGCTGTCGAAAGCGGAAGGTAGTTGACACGATGTGAGAGGGGAGCAGCTGCAGCAGGGAGATGACACAGGACAGGCTGCGGGAGCTTTTGAAGACGGTCGGACGAGGATGGCGACGGGGCGAGTGGGAAGAGAGATGAGGAGAGGCCGAAGTCTTAGACGCTCGATTCGGTGGTGCCACAGGTGGCGTGCCACCGAATTGAGCATCTAAGACTTCGGCCTCTCCTCCCACTCGCCACGTCGTCTCTCTCCTCTTGAGCGCATCCCTCCTCACCATGCCCGAGGCATCGCAGGTCGCCCCCCAGGTGTCCCTCACTGCGCGCCTTTATATGCTCCAGGAATCTTGGCTGAAGCTCGACCACTACTTCGCCGCCCTCGAACTCTGCACATCTGACACCAGATCCCAATTCTCGCGTCTCATTGCAGAGGGCGGAGGGCCCCTTGTCTGATGAGTACCATCCCCTCCTTGCAAAACACCTTCTACGTCCCCAATGCTGTCCACTTCGCCATCCAGCTCCCCCAGATCCCATCTGCCTGGGCCCATGTCTCCCGTACCTCCTCGCATAGGCTCAGCACCTCTCAGCACTTCCCCTCCATCCCCCTGCCCCCGCTGCCGAGCGCAACGTCTGATAGTGTGCGTCCCTGTGCCGGACGCATGGATGCGGGCTACAACGGGGCTCTTTCCGGTCCAGGCGCACCCCCTTCTGCCAAGCGGCCCCGCAGCGACCATGAGGATGACCGTAGCCGCGCCAGGCGGTACAGTCTTTCGGTACGTAGTCGTCTAGTCGGAAAATCGTACATTCCCCTTTGGGAATGGTCGAGGTGAGCGTTCCTCCGCAAAGCTTGGAGGTGGTTGTGGGCCAACGACCACGGTCGTCTTTGACATGCTATCATTTTGCTGACTTCTGCCGTCACACTCTCCTCATGCAGCGTACCTTTCAAATGGCCATACCCCCTACCAGTCACCTCAGCTCACAGTCCACGCTACCGCTGCCGCCGCTCTCCATCCCCATTACCAGCAGTACCTGCACCCCTCCCACTCCCATGCTGATGATCCTCGTTATGCATACCCTGATAATCATCGTTCGCGCCGCCGGGGCCGCTCAACCTCTCGCGGATGATCCTCCCGCAGTCATTCACATTCCCGTGCCTCCGCCAGCAGCCTCAAGGACATGCTCATCGAGGTGAAGACCACCGGCGATGACAATGGTGCCCACCCCCACGGCCATCGTCGTCCACCCAGGGCAGCATCTGGTACGCCACCATTCGACTTCTCCCGGGCGCGACTATCACCTCGGGGTACTGTAGCAGCATGCCCGGACACGCGCATCCTCCACGCTTGTTGGCCGCGGTGTCGTGGTTCACTCTTGTTCTCGGACTCTCACTCTCGGGTGGTCGCACTCTCTCGGATTATAACATCTAGAGGAGTCAATGCTTCACCTGGCTTCTCTGTAGCTACAGCAATGTATTAGTTACATTTAATATACATTTTTCATGTCTATCTTCTACGTGGTGTGCGCAAGTTTTGGACAGCCAGCAACTGAACCTGTAGTCCTGCATTAGCAACCATTAGGAAGGATTAGGGATAAAGTAGTGCTACTTTATCCCTAATCCTTCTAAGGCAAAAATAAAAAAAAAGGGGACCTCCCTAATCTTAGGGAGCAGTTAGGCTAATGTTCCCTAACTCACTATTGCTTCTTATTTAGAACTAATTCCTACTTTTTAGTTGTATTTCCACCAAATTAGCCTGGGAAGGTTTTTCCAGAGCATCGCTTCATACCGTGGGAGGCATGCGTCTCATTGAATTGTTCCCCAGCTTCTATTGTACTCATGTATTGTATCCTCGCTACCATATGCACACACATTGTCCTATTCTCCTTGAATGCATGACCTAGGCCTGACAACAATTGAACAGAATGGCAACAATTGCATTTTGACTACCTCGCCTAGCGTAAACACCGTGTACGTACTAGTCAAAAACCCGCCTAATCTCAGTTATAAGCACATTAACAGAACATCGGAATACAACACCTAAGCCCGGATATTCCGCTCGGAGCCCATTTTGAGAAACTGGTGAATCGGAAAGTTATCCGTCGAATTTCGCCAAGTAGAACCCCCAGCTAACTTCGTCAATTCCCACAGGCCGAAAGTCGACTATTCCCTGACCTATTGGTCGGGTTTTGGACGTCTCCATTTTCACTACCTACGGGGCGCGCAGTGGGGGTGGACATTGTGTTGTCCACATCCTGCAGCAGTTCAAGTTAACACGCCATTTCAGTTCAGTATACTAGGAACAGTGTTTCTAGAAAACTCGGAGTACTTATACGTACAAGATGCCCTTTAATTATCGGACCAGCATTGAGTAAGACTGTGATATTCGGGGTAGTGTAAGCTGTGAAGTCGAGGGTGAGTGGCAACGGTGCCGGCGCCGGCGGCCCGACGTTGTCTAACAGATGTCTACATACAAAGCACTGTAACCCCCCAAGTCGAGCGAACCCTACTCTGGGGTTCCATAAATGGATATCACCGGGAATGCAGGGCGACAGATGGACTGTGTTCAACAACCTTTCCTCTTTCCACACTCACTCCTTCACTATCTCCCGTTCCTTTATCGACTGATACCATGGTGTGTGTTTCTCGTTTGTATAATAAAACGCGCAGTGCTGACCAAGGTGTGGTAGAGCGATAACGCAGGTATGCCATCTTGGTCCCACACCCGATCTCTGCGCTCAGATTGACGGGGGGCTGAACAGAGTACAAGGAGGCATTCGCGCTGTTTGACAAGAAGGGCACTGGTGCGGTTCCCCGTGAAGTATTGGGGGATCTCCTCCGGGCATTGGGACAGAACCCCACGCAGGCCGAGGTCGCGGATATTGTCGCGGGTGCTCCTCGTGAAGGTGCGTGGAATGTTCGTCTTTCTCGAAGCGTATTCTCATGACTGTCTTCTCGTCATCTTTTCCCCGGCGTTGGTTTTTTTGAATGGTGGGTATCGTTGGATGGGATCGATGCGTAACGCGTGTTGGTGTGTGGCTCGCGGAATATGCACGGACGGATGCAGTCGACTACAAGGCCTTCTTGACAATCCTCAACCGTCCGGACGGCTTCAAGCCTGCGGGTACGCCCGGTACGTAAATATCACTATATTCCGCCACCCTCCAAACGTGCACTGCTCTCTGTACACTGTCCCACCTCATTTCTACTCTCTTTCATGCGGACATGGCCGAAGTTGATGTTCATTGTTTGACTACGATTGACAGAGGAGTTCATTCGCGGCTTCCAAGTGTTTGACAAGGAGGGCAATGGTTTCATTGGCGCTGGCGAGCTGCGGTATGTCCTCACCCAGCTCGGAGAGAAGATGTCGGACGAAGAGGTGGACGAACTCCTCAAGGGCGCGCAGATTGGGCCGTACGTCCCTCATTCGTCTCTCATGATCAATTCACGTGGATCTCAACTTTGGTCTAGAGACGGCAATGTGAACTACGAGTCCTTCGTCCGCACAATCCTCAGCCAGTGACGCAATTGGACATGAGAAGGTGTTGTCATAGCATGTACCGATACCATTAATCACTTTGTCTTGTCTGTTGTCTTTCGTAGTCAGGAAAACTCACGAACTTCATGAAACCATGTACTCAATTCCCCTCCAGTATGCTGGAGCCGCGGGCGCAAATTTCATCATGCTCAGTGTAGGTCAAGGCATCATTGGAAGCATAATACCACTCCTGTCGCCTGCAGGTGTAGGAATTTGCCGCTGGGAAAGTGCTTTTCTAGCCTTACTGCAGCAACGGATAGATGGCCAAAGCCCTTCCGATAGCACAGATTTCGGGCACTTTCCTCGTCACCTCGCCGGCAATCCTTCAATAACGACTGTGAGCATCCTTCCCATTTTCCCGGAAAGCCTTAGAACAGCCTGATAACATATTCTAGGTTACTTCCTACGTGGTTCGAGGATGTTCCGCTCATGTCCGACGGTCTCCTTCAACTTGATGCGATCGGATGTGCGCCGGAACAATTGAACACCACCGTCGACTCAGTTACTGGGCCATCCTTGGTCAGGCGGTGTTGATTAGATGTACGTATTCCGCATCCACTGTATAGTGTTATGATATGGCTTTCCCTGCTCGGGAGTCTCACTCTTTGCCACCGCGTCTGTGATTCATCAATGCATCAGCCCCCCTAGGCTGAGTATCAGGCGGTACGAACCCTTCTTTTTGCGAACGCTTCTCGTCGCAATAATACATGATGCATATGCCATGCCCATGTATCGCGATGCATATGGGGGGCGCAGGGAAGTTAACTCGCGATACATGGGCATAGCTGCAAGATGCTTGATGGTCTACCCACATAACTACACTCTATGTACTTTCCTTCTGTATGCTATGTGCGCTCCTCTCGCCATAAATCATAAAACCTGGCTATCATCCAGCACTCGTAACACTGTCGTCTGACTCACGGATTGCATAATAGAAGAATCGGAATGAGGCCCTCTCCGCCGCGGAGACGCAGTCTTGTGCACATCATACAGGTACAGGATGGCATTTGGCTTGCAGATGTCGGTTCAAGTTGAGTGAACCCTCGCGACGTGTGACAGCTGCCTGGGTGGGGTTGCCGGGTAGGGTGCAGCACGCGGCGCCGGATGCGGCGAGGATGACATCAACACCGCATACTTGGTGTACTTACAAGCACGTTGTAGCTGTAAAATTAGTAGGATGCGGCGATACAGATGCGCAATATAAGGACACGACTCCTGAAGTTCGATGTTTTATCGATGTGACTCTATGGGCCAGCGCGGTGTGAGTCTGATTCCTTGTAGTCCTCCAAACGAAACATTATGGGAGTGCTAGATGACAGCAGTGTTTTATGATTTACGGCGAGAGGAGTATACATGGCATCCAGAAGGAAGGTTTCCGCCCCGATCACCAACAACCCATGGCGACTACGCCATTGACGACCAGCCCTTCCCCGCTCGCGGCAGCCGCAGGCGCGCGAACTGGAGAGAAGAAGGAAAGGGAGCTTCGTTTCCTCGCCCGCTGTAGCTAGAGGCGCGCGAATCGGAGGCGACGAAGCGGAGGCGTCGACGCAGGTTCTGTAGTAGCCGTCGTGAGAGGTGAGAGCTTTGATATTGTTCACACAAGCACGCTCACCTCGAGAAGCGGCCCAGGCATTCAGTCAGGCGCTCTTGAAGATCTTGCGGACGCGCGGAGGTGGACGTCGTTGGTGATGGTGCCGCCAAAGGCGGCGGCGGATGCGCCGGGAGAGCATATGGACCGTGGAGGCGCGAGCCACGGCCCAACGTGAGACGAGGGAGTCGGAGGACGAGTAGGATGGAAGAGGTAGCGCTGCATGGCGGGCGGGAGGTAAATGCGCACGCGAGCTGCCGGTGGTGTGCGGTGAGGAGAGGTGGGCGTCCGGCCGCGGGACGGGTCCTTATACTTCGTCAGACCCGAGGCTGACGTCGTGAGGCTGGACGAGATATCCTTGGTTGCCGGCTCTTCACATGTGCGGCGATCTCGAGTGGTTGACGGCGTGCCGTTTATGTAAGGTGGTTTGAGGTGCGCCGATTGCTGACCTTCGCGCCAACAAACCGAACAAGCACACCGGAAGCGAACAGAGACGAGCTTCAAGCCCAGCACTCCGCTTTCTGGGCGCTGAGGCATAGAACAGCAATAATTGGAGACATACCAACCATCTCCCACCGGCTCAACCTGGACAAGACGTCGTTGGACTACGGGATGGCTTCAGGCGGCTGGAAGGGGCGAATTAGTCGTCGCGATCTCGACGTCAAAAGTCGATCTTGCCCAGTCAAGGATAGGCTCCCAGACCACCTCTTGATGCTTTACAAAAGTAGTGGGTGTATCTGCGTAGTAGCTGTCGGAATCAGTTTATTCCGAGGTCACTAGGGTAGAGAAAGATATGCGCACCAAATGGTATCAGTGTGGAAATACTCGAACAATAGCGCCTGTACCTGACATCGAGTAGGCTGAGGCATCCAATGCTCTTAATGCAAGCAGCGTCTGTGACCCTCGAATCAAATGTGTGACATTCATGAATGAGGCAAGAGACGTACCATTGGGAGTGCACGCAGTTTGAAGAGGGTCTTCTGATTCTCGCTTTCCGATGCAAAAAGAGTGACGGGGTTTTGAAGGGAAGCTTATCCGGAGGAACCGCATAACCGCCATACCATTTTTCAACTGTCGTATGCTTCAAGTTCCAGAGCACCTCGAGGGTAGCCTCAACTCCTGCATGTATGCATGTCAGTATGCGTTCGGTCGCTGGGAGACGGTCCCACGCATCCTGGAGAGACATATAGCCGCACGCGCATGCCATACACGCGTTTATTACCAGCGTTGTTTTAGAGGAGGGGACAAAAGCGCGACGAGCCAGGACCAGCCAGGACCAGCCTGGCGGTCGAGACGCGATGGACGACGGCGACCGTGATAGCGCAAGTCCCACGGTTGGCAAACCCCGAGCGATGCAATGGCACGCCCGGGTAAGGATCGCATCCTCACTCAGTACCGGACCTGATTACGTACACACACACATATATATATACCTTCCGCGACCTGATATCGCTTCCCCCAGTCCTTACTTACGCGATATCAGATCTTGTTCCAGTTCTCTCGTTTGAGTGTTGGAGGCCGACCCTCCTTCCAGCCCGACCAAAAAAAAACTTGGTGTTATACTCCCTCCTACACAAGAGCCTGCATCCCGAATACTTCAAAGTTCGGAGAGTTTATCCGTTAAATTCGAACGCGTAGCGGCTCACCAGGGTTCCCGCTTCGACAGCAGCGTTTTCGTCCTATAGTAAAACCAAACGTCCAGCCTTCCTCCCATCTTTCACAGCGACGTCTACTCATTGAGGGCATTGTCGGACTGCAGATGGTCCACGATACTCCTGACGACGCCCGTACGCCGGCGAACACGGCGCTCCCTGCTGAACTGCTTGGGACGATCTTCGAAGACCTGGTTTCCCATGGTGACCTCCTACCTAAAATGCCCTCTGGACGACGCCCTTTCCGATCCGAAACTTCGGTCGACCCCCCCGGAAGGAATGCGGATGTTCTTCGAGTGACGCACGTCTGCAAAAGGTGGCGTGCCGTTGCCATCGGGATTCCATCCCTCTGGACCTCATTTCGTTTCTCATCCACGACGCCGCCGGAGTGAACGAGTGCTTAGCGCGCTCCAAGAACATGCCCATATCGCTTTCCCTCACCCATCGTTTATCGTCCGACATTGCGCCTGCCCTTTCCAATTCCATCCATCGCATCCGCTCGCTGTATATCTTCACAAAGTCTGGCGACGACATAAAGGTGCTTTGGCGGGAGCTCTTCCGCCCAGCTCCCCTGCTGGAAGAGCTGTTCATCGGACACGACGCACGGCCCGGGCCTCTTTGGCTCAGTGGACACACTGTCGGAATAGATGCGATGCTTCCATTGCTCTTCAGCGGCGACGTCCCGTCTCTGCGCATTCTTACTATTCGTGCCATACCGAGTCCGTTCCCGTTCTTTCCCGCTACCTTGGTCCATTTGGACTTTGGGTCAATGCAGGGGCCCCTTCCTCTATTCCCCAAGCTCCTCGAAATGCTGTCCAACTGCCCTCTCCTCGAAACCTTGAACATCCGTGGCGCCTGGAATTGGGACACGTTCACGAATCATCTCGTCATCCCCAACACCGTTGCGCTACCGAAGCTCGCGCGAACGCATCTTGAGCTGGAGCCTTCGGAAGGCGCTGGTGTTTTCCTCGCGTCACTATCTCTGCCTGCGCACACCAACGTAGCCGCTGTCGACCTGGTAGAGGATGGTGGTCGCTTCGAAAACACGTTAGGTGCCATCGATCCCCTGCAAGCGCCCCAGTGCTTCAATGACTTCCGCTCCCTCCACCTTTCATGGAGTGGTGGTAACTGGCACCTAAAAGCCTATCGTGCGGCGGATCTTGACGGAGACATCGGCGTTGCGGCACTCGACCTCGATAGCATGAATCCCTGGGACACCGACCTGGTGTGGTCAGGGTTTCTACACGACTGGCCGTTCGATGCCTCCCAGATCGAGACCCTAGTCCTGGACCACGCGCCGGGCACGTATCAAGATATAGGCAGCGGGGAAGTTGTCGACTTCATCCCCGTTTTCGAAGAGTGGGAGCTCGTTTTTACGCAGCTGCCGGCGCTCCGGATCCTGAAGGTGACGGGTCTGCCTACTAGGGAGATGGAGTTGCTCCTCGACGCTCTCTGGCTCGAAGACGAAGGATCCGGCTTGGACGTGGTCTGCCCGGGTCTGACGTCGCTAGAGGTGCGGAAGGTGGAGATGTCGGATTCAGCGGTGAAGGGCTTGGTCGAACTTGCGGAGTCGCGCGTTCCGAAGGACGGGGTAGCGAGGGTCTTCACGCGGATAGCCGTGCTTGAATGCAACGTCGCCAATCTGGGGTTTGAGGACTTGACGAAGCGGCTCGAGGAGTTTGGCGTCGAAGTGATTGTAACCCAGTAGTCACATCAGAAAAAGTCATTTCTCTGTCCGACCAGAATAGACGGCGTGCAAGTCCATCCAAGTCAGGACGGCCAGGCCCGGCAGCATCCCGGATCCTCGTCGTTGCCTCATCGCTCAACACCCTCGAGCTGACGCTCGACAGCGAGAGTGCACGGTGGTCATAGCGACGACTTGGCGGAAAGACGCGCCTCATCCAGTGAGTCGTCGGTGTGCCCAGATGCAGCGAATGTGGCACCGTCCGCTCACCAACGGCTTCTGTAGGACCCATATCGTCTTCTTGGCATCACCTTCTGGCCGTTGTTCGGCCCGCCACCGCGAAGGTTGGCAGCCCCAAACCACACCGACTGCCTTAAATGGCCACAAACTCGTCACATCGTCAGCCACTTGAGATCGCCGCACAGTGAAGGGCCGGCAACCAGACCCACGACGTCAGCCTCGGGCCCGACCGAGGGTATAAGGACCCGCCGAGGACGTCCACCTCTCCTCGACGCACACTACCACCAAGTCGCATATCACACTTGGCTCTTCCACCATGAAGCGCTACCTCTTCCATCCTACTCGTCCTCCTGACTCCCTCGGGTTGGGCCGTGGCTCGCGCCTCCACGGTCCATTGCCCTCCCGGCGCATCCGCCGCCGCCTTTGGCGGCACCGTCACCAACGACGTCCACCTCCGTGCGTCCGCAAGATCTTCAAGAGCGCATGACTGAATGTCTGGGCCGCTTCTCGAGGTGAGCGTGCTCGTGCGAACAATATCCAAGCTCTCGCCTCTCACGACGGCTACTACAGAACCTGCGTCGACGCCTTCGCTTCGTCGCCTTCTTCGCGCGCCTCTGGCTGCAGCGAGCGAGTATACGAAGCACCCTTCTCTTCCGTTCTCGCGTTCGCGCGCCTTCGGCTGCTGCGAGCGGGGAAGGGTTGGTGGTCAACGGCGAGTCGCCGTGGGTTGTTGGTGATCGGGGCGGAATCCTTCTTGTATCTCTTTCTCTGGTATCTCTTTCCATCTTCTCTTTCTGTTGTATCCATTTCTCCCCATAAACCATAAAACCCTTGCTCCTATCCAGCGCTCTTATAACGTGTTGTTTGGAGGGACTACAAGGAATCAGATCTTCAGATTGACTCGGTAGGTGTGTTGACCCACCGATTCTTTGTATGTCTTCGTCACTGGTAGTGGTAGCACGAACATCACACCCAGCCCTGCGCATAGGCAACTGGAAGACTTTAAATACCCATTACGCATACGTACCACTGGCACGGATGCACTACTATGCCACTAGTTACAAGCGTGCATTGTTCACGACCTTCTGTAGTGTTCGACACCACGTTCGCCGCCGCACCGGCCAGGGTCTCGTGTGTCCCCTGCATGACCCAGCCGACGGCGGTACTGATCCGCGCCAGTGCCAGTGGACATGAGTGCATGAGCGGTGTCGCTTTGTTGGACATGGTTTGCGATGGATCGGCGAGTCATCGTCCCCGCGAAATCATTCTGATCGCTTCAAGCTACGATGGGAGTACTGGATGACAGTGAGGGTTTTATGATTTATGGCGAGAAGGATACATCGGAAAGAGAAGATGGAAAGAGATACCAGAGAAAGAGATACAAGAAAGATTCCGCCCCGATCACCAACAACCCACGGCGACTCGCCGTTGACCACCAACCCTTCCCCGCTCGCAGCAGCCGAAGGCGCGCGAAAAAGGCGACAAAGCGAAGGCGTCGACGCAGGTTCTGTAGTAGCCGTCGTGAGAGGTGAGAGCTTTGATATTGTTCACACGAGCACGCTCACCTCGAGAAGCGGCCCAGACATTCAGTCATGCGCTCTTGAAGATCTTGCGGACGCACGGAGGTGGACGTCGTTGGTGACGGTGCCGCCAAAGGCGGCGGCGGATGCGCCGGAGGGTATATGGACCGTGAAGGCGCAAGCCACGGCCCAACCCGAGGGAGTCAGGAGGACGAGTAGGATGGAAGAGGTAGCGCTTCATGGTGGAAGAACCAAGTGTGATACACGACTTGGTGGTAGTGTGCGTAGTAGAGGAGAGGTGGACGTCCTCGGCCGGTCCTTATACCCTCGGTCGGGCCCGCGGCTGACGCCGTGGGTCTGGGCTGAATATTTTCGGTTGCCGGCCCTTCACTGTGCGGCGATCTTGAGTGGCTGACTATGTGACGAGGTTGTCGCAGTCACTGCTTCGAAGCCGGTCGATCGCCGACCGAACCGAACAGCGGCCAGTTTCAATCCCAAGTTTCTAAGCACGGCGTGGATAAGACTGGTCCTAACAGAGGGCCTGGTTCGTGCCTTAACCAGATGACCTGCTCGAAGTGTAGCCTGAGAGGTCAAAGAACGAAGTTGATCCTAGTTGATTTACAGAGACCATGATTCTTGGAGGATGCAACATAAGAAATGTAAAGCGTGCTGAACTGCAGTGCTTCTTCCGATGGCTATGGAGATGGGTTGTTGTGAATTATGCTGTGCGCCGTGCGCGATCTGCGTACAATATTTCTAAATTATAAACTACGGAACAAATGTCAGTCGTAACACTTATTCAACGGGGGATGATCATACCTGCTACCATAGACCTTCACCAAAAGTCTCTGCGGTCAGGGAAATACTTTTCTCTAGCTTCCTTGCTCAGGATGTGGACCGCGAAGTCGCCAGCGTCGATCATAGCCCAGCCGCCGTTGACTCGCCGCTTGTTATTCGGCGGCAGAGGGAGAGGTGGGTCGCAGGTTAGGAGCTAGAGAGCGGCAGAGGGAGTGAACAAACGACTAGTGTTAATTCCTGAGATACGTACCGTTTTCCTGACGATCCGGATGACCGACTGGATGGCGCCGCGGTTCTCCGTGCCTTCTTTGACCTGAAATGAAGCGGACATGCTGTGAGCACGCGGTAAGCTTGCGAGAGCTAGGAGAGCGGACCTCAGCAACGACAAGCCACTCCCATATGCCACCCAAGCTGCCGGACACACCCTCTCCGACATACGACCTCCCCCTTCTCCGCCTGCCTCTCGGCATGGAGTCTGGTATTGGAGGACCGACTGCGGTTGGTATGGGACTCCGGACCAGCAAAGTACCCGGCTCGAGATGAGGCGAACCAGTCAGCTCCGCATGGAGACGCGCAATGGGATGGTCGGGTGGCAGGTCTGATGGGAGAGGAGGGAGTGGCCGTGTAGGTGCGTGAGGGACGGCGACACGACGGCTATATGGAGACGGAGCGGGGGACTCCATGTCCGAAGGATCCATGAACCATGGCATACGAGGGGGGGAAACCAGAGACGAGCTGATCGACGGCGCACTTGAGGAGGAAGAGGGCGTCGACGAGGTAAGAGTGCGCCGGGCGACATCTTGGCAAAAGCGTACACGACAGCGAAGCGTGGACGCAACCAGGCTCTGCGTCTCCTTCCTGAGGGATACAGAGAGCATTTTTGGCCCTAGTCCGACCTGGCGGGAGTAAAGGCCAGCCAGAGGGAGAGCTAAGAACAGACGGCCGACGACGGACGACGGGGGACAGAGTCGGAGGATGGAGACGGACAGAGGGCGAGAACGCAGCGTTTGGCGGGCGGGCCGGGGCAGCCGCGCGCCAGGGGTCACAGCCAGGTCAAGCCAGGTGGGTAAGTTTGTTGGAATCACAGGCTGTCCTCTGCTTCCCTGCTTTGGGCTCTCTGCGCCCAACGTCCTCCACGACCACCTCCCGCCCTCTGGCATCCTGCTCGCAATGGCGGGCCTCCGAATGAGCGTCGTGGTCAGTGCAACCGCCTTCCTCCTTGGTGCGTACTCTCTTCCGCGCGCCAGCGCTTCCCCGTCGTGCACAGGGTCACTGACCTGTTCCTGGTTCGACGTTCCCACCCTCGCACGACCAAACATACCCCCCTTCCTGCTCTCGCAATCGTCGCTTTCGACCGCCAGGCCTGCTCTTCACCCACTGGATAGCGGACTCGCTCACGCTCTGGAAGTCTCCAGAGACACAGACCGACAGCAGGCTCTGGACGGCTGCAACATACTATGCCATCCTCATGCACGGTCCGCCGCAGCTGGCGTATATTTACGGCACCGTTGCCGTCCTCGGCGCTGCGACCATCCTCTGGAGTCTGCGCGACGGCCGCGCGGGGAACCTCATGTTCGATGGCGGTAGCATATGTGAGTCTGCCTTCCCCGCTTATGGGGCCGTTTGCTCAGCCCGTCCGCCCCGCAGTCCTGTACCTGACGGCTATTGCTGTGTACATCTACTCGGTTATCCCCAGTGAGTATTTTCCTTTTTATTCTGTGCATAACAGCATCTAAGTCAGCCCGGAACATGTCCACCAGACCTCTTCGCCAACTTCTCCGCCCTTCCGCTCCCGTTCTCCCAACCAATATCCCTCTCCGACCTCCCACAGTTCCCAAAGAGCCTACGACAGCCCACATTAGAGCTCGCGTCGTCCCACCTCGTCTGCAGCGTCGTCCTAACCGGCGTCCTTGCTCTGCAAGCAGGCCGCTGGTGGGCGGAGCAAGCAGACATCGACGAGGATGACGAGGACGAGATAACCGACACCGGTGCCGAGACCGGCGCAGAGACCGGTGCAGAAACCGACAGGACAGAATCCGAGAGGACCATCCTCCGCCGAGACGTCAAGGCAAAGGCAAAGGCATGATCAGCCTGGGTTCCCGCCGACCGGGCGTTCGTCCCGCCCTGTCGACCTCTATCTCCCAGAACGCAAAAGTAGATAGTTACCACGCACGACGCGACGACGACGACGATAACGACGATTGGCCCGTTGGATATATAAGCCGCACGGATTGGGCCGTGCCTCTTGACTGTGCTCTCTGAATCCCGCTGCCCACCCGTCCGGCCTGTCCGTGCGGCTTGTGGCTCGTTAGATCTAGGACTGTGCTCTGCGCTTCGCTCCGGGGTCGCCATTGTATACTCGCACATGCTATTTGCTATCCATTGTCTCATTTGCAGGTTCAACCCTCCGTCTAAAAACCGCTTGCCGGGGTTGAACTTTCGGGCGAGGTGCCCGTGCGATACGGTGCGCTGACCCGGCTCAGAAGACTTCCCGTCTGCGTACCCGACATTGCTTCAGCTAACGTTGACGTCCGGCGCAGGTTTCGAGTGCGGCCGGTGTCCGAGGAACGATCCCCGGGACGCCCTCCTCCAGGCGGCTAGCCCTTTGCCGTGGTTATTTCGCTTCCGTCGAAGCGCGCAATCAAATTGGCGCCGTAGGTGGCAGCCCGACCTGTCCATGGTGGTAATAGTATGGTAGGCAATGTATCCGACAATCGTCGGTAAATCGGTCTGAGTGAGGCCCACGGTCGGATGTCATACCACCCGCTTTCGACGCACAGGAAATCTAGGGTGGGTGCGTTTTTTGTATTGGTTCCCGTCTTCCGGGTTTGGGGTCATTCCCATGCATGTCCGTCCCGGTTGCCATCGGAGGTAAAAAGCCACCTGTGATCTACTGAACGCCCGGCGCGTAACTGTGGCCGTGTCACACGAGGTGCGGCAGGAGGTGAGTCAAGGGACCGCGACCGTGGAAGATGAGTCTCGTACAGCGAGCTGTCCATTTCGACTCCGTATATATACAGTACAACAAAGATCAACGGAACAGAGCGACAAGGAAAATCTATGCGGGGCGGTCCATACGGTGCGCGTGTATACGAATGGACGTCCTTCCCCGCGAGGAGGGGATAATAGCATAGTACATACGGTGCGTAGGGCCGGGGAGAAGGATAGGGAAGATAGCGTGCACCTGTGCCCTGTGCACACATTCTCAGGCATACATACATAATCATACGAGGCTGCGAGACTCGGGACAGGAAGCGAGAACGACAGGACAGGACTACGAGCAGGAGACATGGAAACGGTTTATAAAATAACGATGTCAGGGCTTCTTAGTCAAGCCCATTTACTTCCTGGCCGCCTACAAGACGAGGCAGATCAGTACACAGTAGACAACATAGCAATGTATGTACAAACCTTGGTGCCGCGTGATTTCGTGCCCGACGCGCGAGCTGCAGGCTTCTTAGCCGCAGATGCCCTGCCCGTCACGGCCTACGAAAATCACTTCAGTCAGTAGTTCATTTCGTCGTATCATTGTCCTTACCTTCTTGGCAGTATCACGCTTGCTAGCAGTAGTCGTCTTCTTGGGAGCGGCAGCCTTCTTTGCAGGTGCCTTCTTGGGGGCAGCCGCGGCCTTCTTCACGGGAGCAGCTTTCGCTGCGGACTTGGTCGCGGTAGACTTCGCCGGAGCGGCCTTCTTCGCAGCAGCAGTCTTTGCACCGGGCTTCTTCACAGCAGCTGTCTTCTTCGCAGCCGTCGACCTGCTGGTCGTGGCCTTTGCGGCCGGCTTGGCCTTCGCAGGAGCCTTAGCAGACTTAGAGTCAGGTTTGTTCTGCTAACCCGGTCACTACCGAGAGACACAGCCACGAAACGTCCGTGCGCAATCTTACCTCCTTTGCAGCAACTCCCTCGGCAGCGCGCGAGGTCTTGGGCGGAAGCTTGACACGCCCCGAGGGCCCTAAGGGGATGGTGTTATTTGACGGGCGTCGTCAAGTAAGGGGGCGCGGGAAACCCACCCTTCGGCAGAACGAAGACACCCTTCTCAGCGCCATTTGTGATGGCCTTGCTGAGCTGGGTGATCTGAGCGTTGCCGATTTCAAGCCCGTACGTGTCCTCGACATACCTATGAAAGAGAGCGAGTGAGAAAGAGAGGAACGAGGATGAGCCCGGAGACATACTTCTTGATCTGAGGCCGTGAGACGCCAATGCGGGCATCTTCCGTGTGGTGGGCGATACACTCCTACATTACACCAAGAACTTTTGTCAGAACTTTTGTGCCTTTCGCTGAAAAGTGGTCCAGAGCGTTGCAGAACACGGCCGAGGAACAGAAAGCCCAAGAGTGGAACGGATGGCGGATGACGAGCAAAGGTGGCGCGCCGCGGCGGGCGATGCCCTACACCCTACCCCTTTTGGTCGCGAAGGCCGACCGCACTCGCCCCGCGGCGTCGGGGAGGCAAACGATAGGGGGCGCTGCTGCAATGTGCCCTGGAGAGCCGTTGTAACCAACCTTGATCATATCAACCCAAGATGGGTGGGTGGGGGCGGCCCGAGGGGCAGACTTCCTAGTGCCAGCCGACTTGGCGGCGGAGGCCTTCTTTGCAGCAGACATTGTGCGGAATGGGGCTAGAAAGTAAACAACTGTCGCCTGGAGACTTGTGGGAGGCACGAGGAGGCGGGGGACGAGGACGGATTTGGTCGTGCGGAAGCGGGGCGGGGGATGGTGGTGGTACGGGATGAAGAGAGGTCGTTCAGACTCCGAGGCGCGTCCAACCATTCAACAAACTGTAATCGTGGTGTCACGTGAGACTCTATCTCAGGAACACCGCAATCCGCGTTTGCCACGAGCATCTGTGCACTCCAGACTGTGTAGAGCAAGAGATGATGACCTAGGCGGGGTGTTTATGCGAAAACTAGGACGATTGGAAGGGAGGAACGTCGAGGAGGGCCCGTTTGCCGGTTGCTGCGGTTGTCGGAGAGGTTGTGACTTGACTCGTGGTCGAAATTTTGCGAACTCTGCTGGAATACGTGTAATGCGGAGTGATTGAAAGGTGTGTATAATTTAATCTAGGGTCTGTTGCGTGGTTGTATTGTGGTGAGGATTAAAGTGCGGCCTCCCCCTAGGCTCTCGTTCCACAGGAATGACCATATATGGACGCGTCTCGCGCCGAATCTCGCGCTGGATCTCACCCCATCAACACGTGCCTGTGACGCAGACGTGACCCATGCACCCACCGCGTCGGCGCCCAAAAGTCCCCGCTTGCTCGCCGCCGTCCCCAGCGTCCTTACCCTCAGGTCTCCCCGGCTCGCTCGGTCGTCATCTGCTCGTCATGAGCAGCCCACAGGCACTATTGGCATCAGCTCGCTCCGCATACCGTTCTGCCCTTCGTGCGTCAGCATCCACATTCTCCGGAGACCCCGTCGTGTGCAACGGTGAGTGTGCGTGTACTGTGCGTGCGTGGCAGCCCGCTCACCACGTTGTTTCAGCATTCCGGCTCAAGATCCGCAACGAGGTTCTGCCGTACAGCTCCAATATCGATGCGACGCAATTCGAGGAGAAGGTCACGCTCGTGCGGGAGATAGCTGACGTTCTTCGGAAGAACATCGTTCAGGCCCGGAAGGTCGAGCAGTCGGTGAGCCCGGAAGAGAAGGATACCTGGGGTGCGTGCGTCTGAGAGGTTGTTTTTCTGGGATGCTGATTATATGCAGAGCTGAACATCACTGAGTATACGGAGCTCGGCTCGAATGAGACCATCAAGCAGGCCAAGGCCGTTGACATGAGCGGGGGTGGAAGGAGACCAGTAAAGTCAGTCTGCAAGGTCACCGTTTGCTCATGTGTTTGACGATCCTGAAATAGGTGCTGCTCCTCATGACTAGCTCTGAGTCGTCCTCTTCTGCCAGTCCGAGTGAGGCCAGACCAAGTGTACCGCGATACTACTCTCAGCTCAAGAAGGCAAGCAAGGGTCGTGTGGTGCCCGAGTTGAAGGAGGAGGACTTGGAAGAGTCATTCGTGCGAGGTTCTGGGTCGTCCATGTTGGTACCGTATTCCCTGTTAATGCGAATGATCACTGGTCACAGGCAGCGGCCCCGGCGGGCAATCGGTGAACAAGACAGAGAACAACGTCCAGCTCCTGCACAAGCCAACTGGGTTCCGTGTCTCATGCCAAGAGACCCGCTCTCTCAAGCAGAACAGAAAGCTCGCACGGAAGATCCTGCTGGATAAGGTCTGAGAAATCGTCAACGGTCCGAATGTTGGTACTGAGGTCGCCGTAGCTGGATGCGCTGTACAACCCAGGTCTGTCCAAGCAAGAGATGCAGAAAGCCAAGCAGATCGAGCGAGAACGGCGCCGGAGGAAGAAGGCCAAGAAGAAGCAGCGGGGGGAGGAGAAGGAGACGGAAGACAATAGCGATGAGGAACTCAGTCTACCTCAGTAGTCGTCGTCGTCATTGCATCCTGCCATGCTTTGCACTGTACTCCGTTCACGGACGTAACCATGAGAACTCTACGGCCGCTTGTTATGCATGGGTTCCTAGTTTGCCCATTTCGCAAGTGCGAATACCTGCAACCGTTGCATGCACAAAGAGCTAGAGTTGGAGGTTTGTATAGGGTGGACCGGGAGGAAGCAACGAAGGGAAGCAGCCCAAGGGAATCGACGGTGATCATGGCATGCATCGCTTCGGTCTGTTCCGGTCTCGAGCATATCCGCCACATGCGTTGCACAGCGAGCACGACGTCCTCCGCCTCCCATCCGCCTTGCATCTCCTCAGATAGCAGTCCGCCCCGCTCACGACCAGATACTCCTCACGACCCCATAATCCACCACGAAGTCCACGCAGCCGTACGTACAATCATCTCCAATGGCGTCCGGCGGGCTGCACTCGCTTGCGACCATCATCAAGAGGTGCGTGTGCGCCACGCGTCCCCCTCGCTCGCCCGCATAACAATCGCTTTCGTTGTGCAGGCTCGAGGCGACGACCTCCCGCCTGGAGGACCTTGCGTCTCTCGCGACGTCCTACCTCCCGCCCTCGGCGCAGGGCGCAGTTGCTGCATCTACGGCCACTTCTCCCTCTACGAATGCTGAGCCGACCCCAGTCCCGCCGCCTCTGCCTCCGCCGCACGCGGCGATCGCGAGCTCTGCCGGTCCCACTGACACCCCGAGAAGCGTCGCTGCGTTCGATGAGATGGTTATGGAGGGCAAGCTGAGGCCGTTCGTCGTGCTCACAAAGAGCTTCGCGAGTCCGTCCGTTGTCGAACAGGTACGTCCCATACCCGCTATCGATCTGAATACGCGCATTCATGTGGGGTGTTTGCGTGTGGAGTAGATCGGACTCGTCGAGCAGGAGTTCAAGGACCTCCGCGAGATGCTGCTCCTCGCTGCGGCGTGCAAGCAGCCCGACCAGAGCGAGTTCGAGAAGTTGCTTTTGCCGCTCCACAAGGACATCGAGGCGATCACGCGCGCGAAGGAGGCGAACCGCAAGGACAGGGAATGGTTCAACCATCTTTCGACCGTTGCCGAGGGTGCGCCGTGTGTCGGATGGGTCGCTGCTGTGAGTCTATCCTCGGTTTCTTGGTTCCAAATCTTTAACACTTTGCCCGGTAGCCTGAAAAACCCGGCCCGTACGTCGCTGAGATCAAGGACTCAACACAATTCTATGGGAACCGGGTCATTAAGGAGTTCAAGGAGAAGTAAGATCGCTCGTAATTGTGTTGACCGTCGAGGATGGCTCATGCTGCTCATCAGGGATCCCAAGCACGCAGAATGGGTGAAAGGATACATCTCGCTGCTGGAGGACATGAGGAAATACATCATGGACTTTCACACCACCGGCCTGAAGTGGAACTCTAATGTAATGCAGTTCAACATCCTTCTCCGTGTCCTGCTCACGCTCCTCTGCAGGGTATTGATATTGAGCAGTACAAGGCTTCCTCGAAGCCGCCGGTCGCCGTGGGCGGATCACCTCCACCCCCGCCTCCACCGCCTCCACCTGTTCCCGCAGGCGCTGCTGCACCCGTTGCGGGCGGAGGCATCGCTGCTGTTTTCGAGCAACTCAACCGCGGAGAAGACGTCACGAAAGGCCTGCGGAAAGTGGACAAGAGCGAAATGACACACAAGAACCCAGCGCTGAGAGCAAGCGGTACCGTTCCTGCGAGCAATTCCTCGCGTACGTTTCAACTTTTCCCTTTACAAGTCAAGAGTGCTGAGATGCGCGTAGCTGCTGGGAAACGGCCATTGAAGCCGAGCAAACCTCAGGCTCTGATGGGCAAGAAGCCGGCAAAGTTCGCGCTGGAGGGCAACAAGTGGATCATTGTAAGTAACCCACATGGCATGAAGCGAAACGCCGATGTTGATACTGATGGTCGTCGTTCAACCTGTGCAGGAATACCAAGAGAACCAATCTCCGTTGACGGTTGATAACGTGGAGCTCAGCCAGACGGTGAACCTGTTCGGGTGCAAGAGCTCGACGATCGTCATCAAGGGCAAGGTGAACGCTATCACCCTCGGTTCGCACCATTCAGTCGAGTTTGTCGCTGCCGCATACTGATTGGGACTTACTGCATGCTGGAACAGTGAATTGCACGAAGACGAGTGTGCTGGTCGAATCGGTCATCTCGTGTGTGTCGGTGACGAACTCGCCATCGTTCGCACTGCAGATCACGGGAAAGGCGCCGACGATCCAGCTCGATTCGACAGATTCGGGCCAGATCTACCTCTCGAAGGACTGCCTGGACGTGGAGATCACGACGGCCAAGTGCAGCAGCATCAACATCAGTGTGCCGGTGGAGGGCGAGGAGGAAGGTGTTTTCAACGAACATCCTGTGCCGGAGATGTTCAGGACGACGATTGTGAACGGCAAGCTTGTGACCGCCGCCGTGGAGCACGCTGGATGAGCTGTAGTCAGTGACTAGCCATGACGACATTGCATAAAGTCCGGAGTGGAGGGGCCAAGGAGATCCTAGACTTGGCGAGGTCAGGACTCGGCCAGTGTTTGATGGCTTGATATCTGGACATGTTGGATGAAACTCTACAATACTACTACTTGCGAATCATTTTGTTGCCACTCCTGCTGTTGTAGGTCGCACGAGGCGTTGTGGCCAGGCGATGCGGACATGGGGATGAACGGGGGTGTTGAGGTGCAACCCCTAGAGATGGGTTACGTCTGTGGCGCGTTCCGGCCAAGTCCTTCGATCAGCTGTGCCGGCTGCCACTGGGGCCCGGCTGCGTGCTGCTGTGTGGCGAATATTAGTCTCATCATATCCCTCTCCACTCCGCTCCCGCTCAGCCTCCCCTCCTCCTTCTCCTCCGACCACTCCCACAGAACCCTCGCCACTTCACTCACGCTCTCGCTTATCGCATCCCCACGCGCGGTGCATTTCAAACTTCATGGACAATCCCGGATGGCACGCTTGGCAGCGAGCGAACAAGGTAGGTCCCGCCGCGCGCCGCGCCGCGTTCAGGTCCACGTCTGTTGACGTTGCTCGCGCTCGACGTGCAGGATGAAGCCCGATGGAGCATGCCTCAGAGAGGGCCAGACGGCAAGTTCCAACCCGTCGAGGAAGTCGGGCCCATGACTGAACCCTTCGTCGGGGGTTTCAACCTCCCGCCCCCGTCCCCCGCCCCCTCTATTGGTCCTCCGCCTCCGCTCCCGCCGAAGGACGCCGCGTGGAACAGTCACATCGGGCGTATCCCGAGCAACGCCAGTGGGTCTGACGCGACCTCGCGCACCGAGTCCACGCTTTCCGGCGCGAACTCCACCTACTCGATGTTCGCGAACATGAACGCCGTCGAGCGGTCCAAGCACCTCCGCGTCGCGCGCATGACGCCCTACCTCCAGTTCATGGTTGGTCCTTTACTGCGCTATGACACCGTGGGCGAGGACGGGGTGTGGCGTGGAGCGGCGATGATTGTCAGTGAGTACCGCCCGCCTTCTGGCACCGAGCGCGCAAGAAGCGGAGGCTGAGCACCATTCCTCGTGTAGCTGCAGACGCAGGTTCTGTTTACGAGCCGCTTCCCTGTCTGACGTATAATTGGGATCCCCATTTCACGCCGTCGAACGGTAACCTCAAGCGGCAGCCCTCGACCCGAACGCACGGACAGTCTTTCGACCTTGCACCCCACCCTGCGGACCCCCTCTCTCTTGCTGCCCCCGCTTCTCCGATTCTGGAAAATGGGTCATTTAATGGCTTCCACGCTAATGTTGAGCAGCGACGTGTTGACGGGAAGGAGCTTTACGTGTATTACGGTAATGGAGGGTATGTTTCCGTTCTCCTCCCATCCTATGCGTCAGGCCACACAGCTGACTTGGAATGGAATCCAGAACGTTTACTTTCTGGCGCTTCATGATTGAGGTTCCCCTCACGGACCATGAGATGAAGATTAATTACACCATTAATAATGGCATCGAGCTCAACTTCCATGTCCCCGGCCGCAATCAGAACATGCGCTGGGCTGCTTATTCAGTGAGTCATCCGTCTTGCCTCCGGTGGAGCGACCGCCGATGTTAAATGTCGATAGTGTAATGGGTTCAGTTCCGGCGTGAATCCCGACGACTTCCGGGGCCCCGGGTTCAAGAGCGGCTACGATCCAGTTTGGATGGACCTCTTGGCTCACCATGCCGAGGAGCCGTACCACGCACTGGTGGGAGGCGGCGACCAGCTGTACTGCGACAGCATCATTCGGGAACCGGAATTGCAAGACTGGGTCAACCAAACAAAGCCGGAGAACAAGCAGAACTACCGACTGACCGAGGAGATGGCTGTGGCGATAGATCGGTTCTTCTTTAACCACTATTGCCAATCGTTCCGAAGCGGCGCGTTCGCTCGGGCGAACAGCACAATGTGGGTGTTTGCTTCTTCGTCGCCTTTCTCGTATATATGAAGAAATGGAGTTGACGCTGACGTTGACGTCCGTCGCGACAGACCAATGCTCAACATGCTTGGTACGTATCTGTCTCTTGTATCGTGCAGTTGGCGCCATTGCTGACTGAGCCAATGCTCCAGATGACCACGGTGAGCGCCTGAGCAAAACCTTTGTACCTTGTGCACGCTAACATGTCCACTCACGCAGACTTGGTAAGGGTCAACAGACAAATTGGCCTGACGAATATCAGAACTGATGCTCCACCTCAAAGATCGACGGCTTTGGCAGTTGTCAGTTCTCTCGATCTTAATCGTCCCCACGCTTCCAAGTTTTTGACGCGCATTCTTAGATCCCGACGACCTGATGAGGTCCTCGGTGTTCAACACGTAAGATCGACCAATTTTAGCTACCGAGTTTGTGTTGACGTTGTGCCTTGCGTTCTGCTCCACATCCCTCGGTCTTCGACCGTGCGACGGTTCTTTGTAGAATCGGGTCGCGTGGCTATTTCTTTTTCCTTTTGTTCCAGTGCTTCATCAACGGTAAGGCACGAATGTGCGCGTCGCCATTTTATAAGCTTATCATCCGATGCAGTGGACGTCGACGGAAAAGATGACAGGCGTCATCCCTTCAAGTCCCTAGTCATCGGCGGCGACGGTCCCTACGTCCCATTCCCGTCGCATTCGTTCTTGACATGGATGGGTCCGCACGTCTACATGCTGCTTCTTGACTGCCGGTATGCGCATCATCAGAGATGGCTATTTCATCCGCTGACATGCCGCTCAGAGCGGAGCGCAAGAAGGATCAAGTGTGCAGCCCGACGGAGTACAAGGCTGTGTTTTCCCGCATGTATACGCTTCCACGAACCGTGGAGCATATGGTCATTCAATTAGGTATGTTGCGTGACGTTTAGAAAGCTTTCGAGCGCAAACGTATGTGATCACAGGTATCCCAATCGCCTACCCCCGCATGGTGTTCCTCGAGAGTGCGCTGGACTCGAAGCTGAATCCATTGGTCGCCCTCGGTCGGAGCGGTTCTCTCGGTATGTCCGGTTTCGTGAACAAGTTCAACGCAGACGCGGAGCTGCTCGACGACCTTGTGAGCAACCTCTTTGCCCGATCTCCGAGAACGTGCACGCTCATTCTTTTTTTGCAGAACGACCACTGGACGGCCAAATCACACAAGAAGGAGAGGAATTGGTTCGTCGTCGAGCTCCAAAAGTACGCGAAGGCGACCCACGCGCGCGTGAGCTTCATCTCGGGCGATGTCCATTGCGCGGCAGTTGGGGTGTTCAAGACGCTCGTGAGGGAGAAGAAAAAGAATGATGTCCCTCCGGCTTCGGATCATCGATACATGGTCAACGTCGTGTCAAGTAAGCTTCTCTCGACCATTCCGCGGGTCTTTGCTGACCAGAGTTTGCCTAGGTGCTATCGTTAACACTCCGTAAGTAGCGGAGGTGGTTCCGCAGACACGATGGTCGGTCGAGTCTGAATGGCTCATTCTGCAGACCACCGAACGGCGTCATCACCATGGTGTCCGCGCTCTCCACGAAAACTCACAAGACGCTTCATCACGAAGAGACGGATGAGACCATGGTGAGTAACTGTTCCTCAATGAGCCAACTGCATCCTTGCTAATTGCCCTTAAGATTCCCATCTTCGACAAGGACACTGACGGCGTGTCCGCACCGAAAAGCAAGTACATTATGGGCAAGCGCAACTGGTGCAGTGTGAGATGGGATCCCTCGTCCGGTGGTCTCATATGGGACATCCGGGTCGAGATTTCGAAGGGCAACGGTATCACGAAGGGGTAAGTGTTATCCACTTCGACGTGGACGACGTCCTGACTCCGGGGTGCAGCTATACCGTGCAGTCTCCTCCGCCGCGATGGTGAAAATTTAGTGTTCCTTTCTTGCTTGGAGTCCTCCTCATGCTGTCCGCATCCACGCACGCTATCTTTTACGTTCGTCACTGCTCGCCTTTCCCTGCTGAGGTGCCCACCCCCGACGTCGAGCTGTCATAATCGCTTCCGCTTCCTGTATACCCCTCTGTATCCACTACCATTATCGCACGCAATGTAATATTCGTTCTACACCGTGTGTTGCACAACAACAGTTCCTGTTCAAAGTCCGCCGTCCGTCGGGTACACTACAGGATAATGATACCGGCACTGGTGCTAGCGGCGCACGCCGTAAGAATAGTTGACAGCGTCTTCTATGGGGTCCACTTCGATCTCCACGTCTCCGTCGGTCTCGGCACCGCCGTCGTGCGGGACGGGCTCGCCCTCGTCATAGTCCGTGTTATACGCGCTGTTGTCGTTGTACCCCGCCAGCCCAGCGATCTGCGCGTCGATGCTGGACGTCGCGGTCGGCGCGGGCGACGGTATCCGCTCGCTGCCCGGAGTCGCGGCGTCGTGCACACCAGCGGTGTCGAAGCTCGGGATGATCATCGGCGGGGCGTAGCACTCGCCCGAGGCCAGCGCAGGGTCGTTCCGGGAGAACCTGCCCAGCGCCGGCGCGGGCGACTGCTCCGCGGTCCTCGCCCGCTTGTTCGCGTTCGAGTGCTGGGCCGAGGTCGCTTCGGCGTCGTGCGCCTTTTGCGCGCTCTTGCGTTCGCGCCGCGCGGTGGCCTGGGCCTTGCGCTTCGCCTTCTGCTGCTCCGCCTTGTCGTGCCGCGCCTGCTCCCCCTCGGCGTCGGCCTGGGCTTGGGCGCCGCCGTCCGCGGCGGCTGAGGAGCGCGCGCGGCCGAGCTGGTGTTTCGGCGCCTCGTTCTCTTCTTGCTCGTCCATGACCCATTGCTCCTTCATGAACTCGCCGTACCGCTCGCACATGGGACGCCAAGTGCGCTTGCTGTCCGGCTGGGGTTTGATGTCCACCTCGGCCGGGTTCGCGACCACGGCGTCGATGTCGGGCGGCGGGGGAAAGGAAAAATCAGGGCCGGGGTTGATGTGGACCTGCGCGCCGTTGAAGAGGGAGATGAACGGGTAGTAGCCGAGCGTGCCGTCGTCGAACGGGTTCTCCTTGTGCTCGCGGATGCCCTCCTTGTTCGCGCGCTGCTTCTTCTGCTCAGCCTTGTTTGGGGGCGTGCGGAGCGGGAGGTAGTCGTACAGGTCCTGGAACGCGATCCCCTGGCACTCGCCGTTGATGAAGAACGCGACGTACGACTCGCTGCCCAGCGTCGGCACGGGTCGCATCGGCGTCGTCTCGGGCGCGCCGGCCTTGCCGCGCCCGGTCGAGGGCAGGTTCTTGACCGTCGCGCTCTTCTTGGTCGACGACGACGGGAGGGACTTGGCGTCCGTGGCCTTGGAGCGGTCGCTCGCGTCCATGAGCGCGATCATCTCCTTGGTCTGGGGGTACTCGAGGGACTCGAAGTACTCCTGGCCCTTGAACTCAATGGCGATCCGTTCCCGCTTGATGTGCGCAGGGTCGTACGGGTCGCGCTTTTCCGGTTTGCGCCGCGGGGGCAGGCAGATGTACATCCCGACGACGTCCCCCGTCTGGAACGGACGGCCGTATGGGCGCGTGCGTGAGAGGTGCACCTTCTCGCCGGACCTGTCGCGCACGGCGTAGCTGTAGCCGTCGTACCCCGCGGGCGCGTTAAGTGGGGCCTCGCGGCGTGCCCAGCCGAGACGGACGTGACTGCCCTCCTTGCGCTTCATGCCCACCGGCTTGTCGCCCAGCCCTAGGTCGATCTTGACCTCCATGTACCACCGGCCCTCGCGCATGGGCGCGTTGCAGCGCGCGCTCCGGAAGCCTTTATCACCCTGCAGGTACAGACCATCCTGGGTGACTTTGATGAACGGGCTCCGGTCTTCCCAGGACACGCGGAAGTGCGTTGGATGGGATTCAATGGTGCGGAAGGGGATGGCGTTCTCGGGAGACGTAACGCCGGCGGGGGTGTAGCGAAAGCCCAAGCGGTTAGTGCATAGCGGCTCCGTGGTGTAGAACCGGGACCCGGGGCCCACGGGGACAAAGCCCGGGTGCCGTGAGATGCTCAGACGTGGGCGGGAGGCGAGGTCGGCGTGGCGGAAGCTAAGGACGAGGTTTTCTGGCGCCGGGGTGCCCGCGCCTGGGTCAGAGGGGGCTGGGGACGAGGCGGCAGCGTGCGCGAGGGCGGCATGTTTGCGCTTTTTGCTGGGCTGTGGCTGGGTGTGGGTGAGGGCGATAGGCACGGGGGGAGGAGTAGCAGCTGCTGACGGTGAGGCTTCGCGGGTGGTGGCAGGAACCTCCATACCGAGCCTTGTCAAATCGCCTGTTGGCGAGACACTCGTCTGGAGTTGGAGAACACTCACGACGAGCCTTCAGAGCGGCGGAAACCGAAACTACGAAGGAGCCCCTCTCCAAATGTTTTGCCTGCCTTCCAATGTGACCTGGGGTGTAGCACAAGCCGTGCTAGACTACTGAGTTCGAAGCGCTACTTCGTAGGGTACTTCTGAGGCGAGCGCACGGTTTGTGTGGGGTGAGAGGAGAGCAAGGGAGAGGATGGATGAGAACCAAGTCCAAGTGGCGGAAGTGTTGCAAGAGACATCCAGTCGGAAGCGCCCACTATCCTTGGTCGCCAAAATGGCCGAATACGGCCCGGCAGCCCAGGGCAGCCCTTGCACCGCGACCGCCACTTTCCCCAGAACCATCACTTTGCCAACCCAGACTTCCAATCGAACAGTTCAGCGCAACCATGACTGCATTGAGGTGAGATAAAAACTCATATCCAGGGAATCTGCACAACTGATTGTCCTTCAGGCGGATTCAGAAGGTACCACTTATGATGACCTCATGAAGCGATACATACGCTGTACTCAGCCGATTTTAGGAACTGAAAGACATCAACAACAACCCGCTCGATGTAAGTAGCCCCGCCAATTGACGCCTTCTATGCTACATGAGTTTCCGTAGGGCTTGAAAGTCGAACCGCTGGAAGACAACATGTTCGAGTGGAAGTGCGCAATCAAGGCTGCGGTAAGCTGAACCACCATGGGAGGTTCCTTGAAGCTCATCGGGACGGGTATAGTCACACAGTCCATACAAGGGTGGGACGTTCCACTTCACCCTCACCCTGCCGGAGAACTTCCCATTCAAGGCGCCTTCTGTAAGTAAAGGGTCGCATTGCTAGCAGGAACGGGCTTCCTGATAGCTCCCTTTCCTACAATTCTCCTCCTAGGTGACGTTTACGACTAAGATATACCACCCGGGTATCAACGAAGAAGGCCAGATCTGCGTGCCAGTACTACGTGATCAGGTGAGTGTCAGGGTTTGGTTGGATGTGCACCCATGTCGTGGCTTGTATTGGTGAGTGACTGAACGTTTCTGCGTTTGAAGTGGAAGCCTACGGTGACCCTTTCATCTGGTAAGCGGCCGAGAGTTTGTAAAAGGTCAGGGCCCTGTTGGCTAACCGAGCACACGCAGTTCTGTCAACGATCCTGGACAAGGTAAACAACCCTAGCCCTGATGACCCTTTCGAGCCCGAGATTGCTGCGGTGAGTGTTAACGGAAGAGATTGCGCTATGGGGCGGGCTAAGGACCGATTCATAGATGATGAAGAATGATGAGGCCAAGTTCCTTGCGACGGCGAAGGAATGGACGAAGAAGTATGCTATCGCACGACAATGACAGCGTGAGCCTGCACTGACCTTGGCGGATGTCAGACATGCATCCTAGAAAGAAGCTATCCAGTTGCGCAAGATCAACTCTGTACATTAACTCTCTTATCGTCGCTTTCAATTTGTAATGTATGTGTTGTAAGCACGCGGTTATGCCTTGGATCCTCACTGTCCTCGATGGACATCCTTGAGGCTTGCAGATATGTTGGAGGATGTATGTACTGAAAAGCCTCCGCAGATGACGTAGAACGTTAAGTGGCTTCCATTCCATGTCCCGACATGGACAGATATGTTATCGGAAGCGAGATGAGTTCTTGAAGCTCGAAGCTTTGAGTCTCACGCTTGGAAGATGTCACTTGCCCGCTCTATCCTTGACGTCCCTTCCCATCAAAAGAAGCCATGTGAGCCATGGTGCGTCATGGATCATATTGATACACCAGATGTCCTATATGGTTTTCATTATCGTTACAGTATTGAGAAATCGATACTGCAAGGTCATGGCGTTCCCCACTTCAAATTAAACATACCCTGGTTTACGTCAACGGCACGCATCAGCCTTGTGATGCATTCGAGTTTCACGTATGTCTATCCGACGGCTGCCTGGTATTGTTTATAGGTAACACAACGTCTTCTGACCATGTGGAGTGGATAGAAGTGCTGTAAAACGTCTCGTGGAAGTATACAGCTCTGGGTGACCATGCCAGTCGCCACACAAGCCCCAGACGCAGCCAAGACGCACCTGGTAGCTTTCAATTGCAACTTGCGGAACAAACAACGTACGACAGTTGCCGTATTTGGACGAGTGTTTCGATCAAACCTGGTGCCTGGCAGATCTTCCTAAAGTCGATTTGTCTTGTAGCCACAAAACGTCTTCTCAAGCAGCCTGAATATGCAGCTAGGAGTTGTAGATGGGGTGGCCCATTGAGACTGACCAGCGTGCCTAGGGATCAGACGGCTGGGGGGTGGTTGAAACGGCTGAGAGGATGTAGCGGCAAGGGACCCCAGGAACAGCTTCCGGTCGACGCATCGAAGTTGGATGGAGAGTCAGAGACTGCCAGTGCATCAGGCTGCATCAGCCACTGGCGACCGTTGCGGGTCTCATCTCTTCCCCCATCTCGCTCCCGGCTCAGTGCTTTCTTTCCTTGCACTGTTGCTCTGCCAGACCGTAGTATCCTATCCCACCTATTACGGCAGGTACAGGCAACAAGGGCATCCTGATTACATAGGCTTCGCATCTCCAACTCGTGGCAAACACGTTGCTCGCTCTTTCCCCCAGATTCCTCCTCCAGTGGCCTCCTCCTCCCCGGCCCTTCAGTCTATCCTTCAGCCTGCAGAATTCATTCATTCGGTCCTTTCTTTCGCTCTTATTCTCCGTATCTCCTTCTCCCATCGCTGCACTCGAGACCCGAACCTCAAGTCACGTCTTCTCAACCGTCACGCTTGTTCAACGTGTTTTCCGCGAGGCTATCGAAACGAGGGCCCCCTCCCATTTGACAATTGGACATGCATCGCTTCCGGTAAGCATGCTCTCCGAACGACTTCCCCCGCACACAGCTATCACCTTCGCTATCCTATCTTCATCCCGTTCACTCCTCTTTCCTCGCCCTTTCCAGCAAGAGATCCGACGCCAGGCACCCCCAAGCCTTTGGCACCACCACCCAATTCGCCCTTGCCGTGCACACAGAAACCCAGGACGACGCCCTCCCATCCTTGCCTCCTGCCAGCGATTTCCGTACATCTTTGATCTTGCCAGAGTGCGTCCGTGCTTCTTTTCTTTCCCGCGTTCACATACCCTCCCTGCTTACCAGCCCTTGCCCTCGCGTTCGCCCACCGCCGCGGTCCGCCAATCGTATAGCCTCACTCGTCGTTTCAGCGTGCTTCGAAATTCGTCCGGCGAGCCTATCCGGCTCGATGAGCTCAAGAGCAAGTTTGCCCAACAGCGCGCCCGGGGGTCTCAGCACCAAGTATCAGAGGAGGAAGAAGATATGATTTTGGAGGCCCTTGGCCGCTTCCACGCCAGGAGTCGATCAAAGACTAACCAGGACCCGTTCACCGACGGTGATGGTCAGGCGAACCCAGCCGATGCCGAGGACGACGATCCGGACCCCGTACGACTGTCGGTACGTCCCTCCGAGTCCACCACATCCCCCTCACTACACGGCGCATCCTCCATGGCGTCCATATCGTCCACAAAGGGTTCGCTCTCCAGCAGGCGCATGAGCAACAACCTCTTCGGCTCGGGCAAGTTCCGCGATCAGGCCTACTTCCTCCGGACAACCAATCCTCGACGTGGTGGACGCGCTGCGGGCCCGATTGCACAATCCGAGTCCAATACAAGCATGAGCACCGTCGAGAGCTCCCGAGGGGAGAACAGCACCTCCATCTACTCCGACAACCACAGTCTCCGTCCCACTACACCGGAGGGCAGCATGTACACCTTCTCTGGATCCGCCCCGTCTAGTCCAGGCAATGCCAGCACGTTGTCCAAGGACCGCAGCTCCCGGTCTATTCTTGGGGACCAGTCCGACTACTCCAGCACGCTCAGCAGGCGGCTGTCAAAGGCGTTGTCGCCGGACGGGTTGAAGAGGGCGTCGTTGGCGCTGGACCAGGCAATCAGGGAGTTGGAGGAAGAGGGTGATGATGAGATTGTCATGGAGCGGTCGCCCATTGCCCACGTTCCATCGAGCATTCTCAACGGCTCCTTGTCAGCGCTGAATACTGCGGTGAGTACGCGTTCTCGACGTGTCCCCATGCCGCCGCTGAACCATGATTCTGACCTGGAGGTGGAGTCCGACTCTTCACCTGCTGTCTCCCCCGCCGAATTCGAGACTGGTACCGCCCTCTCCTCCGACGACCATGTGACACCCGACGATGCGAAACGGACTTCACCTTATCCCGGCTCGCGCACTACGTCTCCCACCCCTCGCCTGCCTGGCTACATCCCAGGAATGCCTCGGCCCATGACTCCCCGGGAAACCACCTTTGACACCGAGGATCTCACGCCGTCTGCGACACCCCGTGCGACGTCGCCTCGTCTGCCCGGTTTGAATACCCAAGGTCCCTCGTTGATGTCCCAGAGCCTCACCTCCAGCATGTATCGCAGTAACTCGAGTGCGTCCTCACATGCAACAAACCGTCCCAACTCCCCCGCGACTGGCACAACGCCTCCCCTTTTCTTCAATCGTTCTATGAATGGCCGCTACACACCCGAGGAGCGTCAAAGGAACGGCAGCAAGTCATCTTCGCCTACCTCCGATACCGCGGAGTCGCCGATCCTTGGGCGGCGGCGGCCCATCTCCCCCCTCTCTGGTCCAGCGTACCAACCCCTGACATCGTCGCCATCCCGCCCTACGACACCATCGAACGTGACCTGGAACATGCCGACGTCAAACGGTACTTCGCAGAAGACGCACGGTCGGAACGGCAGTGTCGCCAGCCGTAATGGCAGTACGGCGAGCATCAACGACCAAAATATCGAGCAGCTCGAGAGGTCAAAGTCTGTGACACGTTCCCTTCGTTCCCCTGCACTTCCCGATTCCCCGTGGGTCGACGGTAGCAACTCGACTGTTGGCATAGAGTACCGGCCACCCTCCGCGATGTCGGGTATGGATCTCGGCGCGCCCGCGCAGACCGCACACACACCGAACGGTTCGCGCTCGCCCACCTTCACCGACGTCGGTGGCGTCGACGAGGGACGCATCACCAGCAGGCGTTCCTCGAAAACTCCCCACACGAGCTTGAACACGTTCTCGTTCAGCCAGCCCAACGCGCTGCTGTTCTCGCCGCTTGCCAACTCGTCACGGTCTTCGCTCGAGTCCGCGGGGTCTAGCTACCACACGTGGGACGAGGATCACAAGAACGACCGCCTTTTCGGTCTGTTTAGCAGCCTCGACCCGGACAGCTCGCCGTGGCATGACATCTCCCCTGACAAGTCAGCCCCGTCAACCGCGGGAACGTCACCCTACGAAGCGACGGAGACCGAGGATGTGGTTCGGAGGGAGGTTGGGCTCTCGAAGGGCGACTTCGTCGCGATCCAGGATAAGCTTGTCGGCGCTGCACTGACGAAGGCTGCTACGCCAGAGAATCGGCGCCCTGGCTCGATCAGGAGAAGGAGGCCTTCCACGTCGCAGTCAAACTATTCGTTCAACGGCGAGAGTCGGGTATGTTGCGGCTTTCCTCTCGCGTTTCCATGACATTACTTACGTGCGTGGAATAGGCTGTGAACTCCACCCCTCAGCCGCAATCCCAACCTCAGTCTCAGCCTCAGCCGGTTGCGACTTCGTCACGCGCGGCGACAAGCGAGCAGGTGGCAAGGGCCAATGCCTTGCTGAACGCTGTCGTAGACAGTATCGAGTCCCCACGAGCTCGTCCTCCGGCGGCGTTGCCAGCTGAAGAGTCCACCTTGGTTGTGCCATCTGCCAGCGACATCGAGCAGTCCAGTCCGATGCGGCGGAATAGAGCACTCGCCGAAGCTCTTTTCGGGTCTGAGGATTGGGACACGAGCTCAGCCGTTCCACCGCAGATCTCTATCATGCCAGAGATGTCATCCTCTGGAGACGATGAGACCTCCGCTTGCCCCGTTCTGACGCCCATCAAGCCGTTGAGCACCAAGCGGTCAGACTCGATGCATCGTGTTGCCCAGCCCAGTGCTCCTACTTCCCCTTCCGTCCGCACAATGCCAACTAGCCCCACTATGCCCCTCAGTCCCACATCCATGCCACTACCGATGAGCCCTATTGGGATGCCGACGAGTCCTTTGATGATGCCGACGAGTCCAGGATTACTATCTCCGCTCTCTCCATCGTCTAACATCGATCCTATTTCGCTAGCGCTTGAAGTTCAACGGAGGGCGGAGGCGGCCACTGCGGCCTTGCACAAGTCACCTTCTATACCGAAGATCAGCGAAGGCAACGGCGGCACACTTCCGCGGAAACGAATCAGCCCCAACAAGATCTCTGCTCCAACACTCGTTTCGGCATCTACGAGCGTTGATGCTATTCCTCTGCGGTCACCCACTGCGACGCCCACCCCGACTCCCAATCAGCAGCAGCAGACGAACAAGATCGGTTCACGGTTCAAGAAGCTCCGGGGCACTATTCGGACCAAGCATTCTGCGCCGAGTGGAGAGGAGATCACGCCTTACCCGCTGGACCTCAGGAGTGTTGGTTCGGAGGCAACAGGCAGTAGCTCGCCTAGCCTTGCGCTGCGTTCGGAGCCCATTGCAATACACTCCGCTGGCACTGCAGAGCCGTCGAGGTTCAAGCCCCCTGCACCTCTTCCCAGCCCTCCCGCTTCGGCAGCTCCTGGTTTGAAAGGCTTCATGGCCCGCTTCCGCAAACAGCGCGCTGCGCCAGAGGCTCCGGCGACACCCCAATCCCATGTTTCTCACCAACCGAGCAGCCAATCTGCGTCGGCTACCTCTGCAAGGTCGACGACCTCATCCGGTTCTTCAGCCGAACCAGCCTATAGCCAGATGCCCCATTCGGCTCCCGCGCTCCAGATGTTCTTCCGGAGTCCAAGTCCCACGGGCCCACCAGCTCCTGCACAATCGCCTACTCCCAAGCCTCAGGACTACCTTGGTTTGCATATGCGGCCACAGTCGCAACCCTCCTCGGACGAGGATGCAATTAAGCAGCTGTTCCACGCTGCTGAAAACCTGGGACTCGACCAGGCTGCGCTGAACGAACTCCTGGCCCGTTCGCCTTCGACGTCCTCACGGTCCACAGCTTGGACGCAGCTTACGAGAGCGACGTCTCCCAACAACAGTCGAAAGAGCCAGGTTCCCGTAATTCGAGGGCGGGCCACCCCTGATAGCGTTCGTTCCCCAATTTCGGAGGGTCGCCCCAGTGTCGACGGCTACTCCCCGAGGCCGTCTGCCGATATCAAGCCATCTGGTCGTAAGAGCCAGGATGCTGCGCCTGCTCTTCACCTCCGGCAACAGCAGCAATCCCAGCAGGACGCCACACCGAATGCGATCGTGCGAAGGACCATCATCTTCCCGTCGGATTCGAGGATGTCCACGCTCGATCTTCAGGCGATGATGCGGAAGCAATCCGTCTCTCGCCGCCGCACATCTGTGTCGTCGAAGAATTCTGTGCACGATCGCGTTCCCACTCCTCCGCCGCCGCATCATCGTGCAGCTGGTCGTCGGTTCTCGACAGACGCCTCACCCCCCGTGCCGCAGCTTCCACCGGCCCTGTCTGCGCAGAACGACAGCTTCCTTGCCGTTCCTAGCCCCGTGGAGAAGGTCGGCTCTGCGTACGACTCTCTGTGAGTGATCTGATATCGATTGATATGCCGACGTGCTGACCAGCGGGCTCTTTGCAGGTATGAGATGTACTCAGGCGATGGCAGAGGGCTGTCCACTACTGAGTCACCTGGGGGTGGGAGCTCCCAGATACAGGATGGTATCCCTGAATCGGGTCCGGCGCTTGAGGTGATCGAGTTGGCCAATGGAGAGACGATTTGGTGAGTATTGCGAGTGCTGTGATTGAAGCATCGCTCTAACTCCGTTCCTCCCAGGTCCATCGTGAACGGGTTACGTGATGATGACGGCGAGTCCTTTTACAACGACCGGGCGAGCTTCTACTCCGAGTACTCGGTGAAGGACGACAACGTCAAGGTGTTTTTCAAAGAGCACGAAAGAAAGAATTCCAAGGGGAGCGTGAATTCCTTCTTGTCTCGGAAAAAGTCTGTGCAGCAGCCAGTGCAGCCAAAAGGTACCGCCCGACCGGAGACGAAGGTGTGTGCGATCGTTTGTACCACGTTTTATCTTAACGTTCAATGCAGACTGATCGTCCTGTCAATAGGTCTTCTTCAGTTCCAGCGCGCAAATAGGCCGCCTCATAGAGAACCTCTCACGTGGCACGGATGCCGGCTCATTCAACATCATGCCCGGTCACGGCCAGGGGCAGCCCCGGCAGCCTCATCTCGGGCACTCGACAACGTCTTCTCTCGGGTCGGAAACCGACATGCGATGGACAGTCGAAGAGAGGCTAGAGCACATGCTCGGGTCCATGGGAGCCAGCTGAATGCTCACCTTCGCTCGCTTTGCTTTCCGGACTATCAGTTGCTGTGATTTATCATTTCTATCGGGTAGTAGTACTATTCTCCAGCTCGTGTCTTATCGTGAAACCGATCGTTGTCATGCTCGCAGGAACCCCGCTCCATACTATTATGTTAATACGTATTTGGTCCGTCCGTCATCCGTTCAAACTCGCGCTTCTGTCCGTTCGCGCTCACATGCCCTGCCAGTCAATCCATCTGTTCAAACAAAGTGCGAGAAGGGCGTCGCGGAGGAGGGTACCCTCGTGGAATGTGAATTGCAGGTGCGCATACGCCCTTCCCATCTTAGGAACCTCCCTCGGGGTTGGGTCGTATGTCGCGATTCTCGCGGTTCCGCCGTCAGGTGTGATAGACAGAAGCTGCGAGAACAAGATGAGCGAATCCTCGTGTAACAACCGGAAGACCTACCTCGTACGCGTAAGGCTGCCTAGTGCCAAGCCTGTGCCACTCGAATGTCTCCACGGTGTTCGCGGCAGTCGTGAACCGCCTGGCGCTAGCAAGAGAATGTCACGGTGAATACTACACTACTCTGCACTTCGGAGGAGCAACTGACGTGTCGACAGAGCCGGGCGAAACGAACTCGGCCATGGGGATTCTCTCTTGACCCCGGATGATTGAGCCGAGATGGCAGCCCATAGTCCAGTCGAAGTAGGCGACGATGGCTTGTTCGTTGAAGGTCACCTACGGGGCGTCACATAAACATCAACGGAAGTTGTCAGCCATGATGTCACCGGCGGACCTCACCGTTGTCCTCGTGCCTTGCGGGAGGTCGACGGTTTCGAACTTGTAGACGATGGGCTCTTTGTTGTGGTAGCCGATGGCGACGCACTTGTGACGCGGGTCGCCGGGACCGGTGAAGAAGAGCTCGTTGGGGCGGTCGTCGGAGGAGGGGTCGCCGTTCGGCTTTAACATTCGTCGGAAGGTACGTTGAGAGATGCGACTTGTTGAACTCGATGCTGTTGGCTTCTGTGTTTACACAACGCCTCTTTATAGGTCATGAACGGCGAGAGCGCGCAGCCGGATGGTGCGTCATAGGATAGCGTCGTGGCAGCACCGCCGATTTCACTTGACCTCGCCAAGGGCGTGCCATCGATGTGCGACGCATACGGTCTGCGCGCGGGGTCTCCGAAGCAAATTGTATTGGTACCCGCGATTTGGCGCAGTGGAGTCGAGGGCTATTGGACATACCAAAGGCGTTGGTGAATGTGACGGGCACGGCGTTCGCGGAGATCCGCAGAAGAGGTCAGTGCGGCGTCGCGGTGAGAGCTGGTTTCGCGCAGCTCATAGCTGACTGGTCCCGTAGGCATCGCTCCTGTTCCGGGACGACCAAGAAACCCCGCGAGCGACCGACGTGTCGTCCGTTATCCTACCCTGAAGACGTCTGCGCACGTGAGTTTCCACTTCCACTTCCTCGGGCCACCAATCTGATAGTCCCACTATCAGTCTCACAACCCCGGGACTGGATTCTGGGTGTCCTCCCCTGAGAGTTTGGATGTTATGCACAGGTCCTGGGATCCGTACCCTCATGTGGTCGGTGTCGGCATCACTTATGGTGGGCTGTCGGCCATGATGAGCAGACCAGCTTAAGCTTGGCATGAATGCTGGCGAGCTGGCTAGCAGGCCGTCTGGGCGTGTTGGGTGTCAATGACGCGGACATGATATCAGCGGTAAGTTGCCGGTGCCAGGGCAAAGCACGATATGAGGATGCTGTTCATGTGTCTCTATCACAGGCCATCTCATCCACCTGCAGCGCACCGTAGTCTCATTCCCGCAGAGAGATTCTTCCGATCGCTTCTGGTGCCACAGAGCCGACCAACGCATTGCTGGTTATTGGCCGACCGAGGAAAGTGGGAAGGGCATCTGGGCCCCCAGACATAAAGTTCGGACTGCACGCTCATCCCGCGCCGTCCGAGCTTCATGATTGGATGTTCTGGTGTGAGCTCAATCATTGGACGTCCAATCCTGTCGTGAGGTGGTTCCGTGCCTCTTTGCGATCATCACTGATGGTGCTGACATGCCGCTGATCATCCCGGTGTCTGTGTTCAGCGAAAGGGCTACTCTTGGCCCGCGCCGGCGAGTCAGCCGTCGCCGCGGAGGGTCTTGCATCCGCGAGCATTCTGAGTGCAGCCGGGGTCATCGAAGGGGTCTTACTTGCAGAAGTGGAGAAAGTGGTCGTAGACCAAAGGAAGGGGGCAAGGGCTGCGAACTATGGAAGCCACGAACACGTTGTATAGATAGGTACGTACTGGGAAGCTTTACGAGACTTTTCTGGATATTGAGCTCGCACAGTATTAGGCCTTCGCTTGAGCGGATGCAAACGATTGGCCAGCGGGCGCGGTCTAGATCTCCATATGGTCAGCTACGGAGGTTTGATTGATTGCCCTGCGGTGGACCAGCATGAGAATAACATTGTGAGGTCATGTTGCGTCGGACATAAAGGTACGTACGTGATCCGATCCGAGTCGCGTACCTCGGTCGGTGACACGAGGCAACGTTGTGGCAGACCATCAATTAGGACTTCTCGTCCACCTCGCTTCGTTCTAAACGTGGAGAAATGAGGCCTGTGTAATACCGGAAACGTAGTAAACATGGATAAAGCTTCTTAAGGACAGCTGACGCCGCCATGCGTACGAATCAAATCCTTGAGTTTGTGGAGTTCACAATTACTAGCACTTTTGAGCAACGACGACATTGAATTCTCCGTGCCAGTTCTAAGCTGTCTAGGGCCCAGCAGGGCTGTTAATGTTCCGAGAAACTGAGAGCTTGGTCGTCGGCATTACTTACTCAGCCCAGCCTAGAACAGGTCTTCTCTGGTCATTTGAACTTTGACCGACGAGCATTCCGCAGAGGGTCGAATCCAGCACAGTTGTGATGTCAAAGTGTGAAAGTGAGACACATACTTACCCTATCAATTCAAGTTGTCAAGAACTTGACACGTTGCAGAGGAATCACCGTCTGGTTGGTAACTTGCTGACTTGAGCTCCAGAGTCCGCACGAGCGATTCACGCTACGGCCTCAACAAATGAAAGCCTCTAGAGCATCATGATTCATGTCGACACTGCATTTCCAATTTGAACAAACCACGCCCGTTGCGCCCCCATTGTAGAGATGTCACGATGTACGCTGACGATCAAGTTGAACCGCGCGTCACAAACGTGACAAAGACCCTGAGGATGTGTAACGTGGGGTGTACTCCCTTTTCAATGGTGGCTATTGGATCCGTACCACTCTGGTCAATGCCCCTCCCATATGCGCAAAGTCAACCACTTCCCTTAAGGCCTAGCTCCTCCTCTCGGTGAGAAGTCGGCCGATGTGTCTTAGTTCAACAGGGACTGACCGGAGGTCGATCTGTAGCGTCGGCGTGCTGTCATCATCTTCGTGGAGCTTAAGTTTCGCGAGCAATCTTGCCTACGGGCCGATGCCCACGAACCTCGCGGAGCATGTGCGGGGCGCAAGCAGTATTTGAACAGTATCTCTCGCTTGGCGGCCCGGTCAAAGTTTTAACAGACCGCCCAGCTGCGCAGCATATCGTTTCATCCTGATCTCATCTCTCCAGGCTCCTTGAGGTGGACTTTCCTCCTTGGTGCCTCCACAGCAGCGAGGACTTTTCTCTGAATCTACTTGCCTCTGTTCATCTGATCGGTCTTCTAGCATTGCAACGTCACCCTTGGGAGACCAGCTTGGGAGACAGCCGTGTGAGGGATTCGGATGAGCGCTTAGGTCTTGTCTATTCAGCGCTGCAGCTTTTGACTCACGCCCGCGCATCGGTCTCACCCGGACCATGTACGTGTAATTTCCATTATGCCCCAGTCCATCGACGCAGAGCCGCCTTCAGAGCTCCCGTGGGTGGAGTGGGGTCATCATCGTCTTCATCTCGTCTCTCCATGTCCGTTCTTCCTTCGAACCTCAAGGACGCCAACGGGCACCCAGGGAAGGCCAACAATGCTGTGCTTTGCCTACGCTTCATCGCGCGACGCTACCTGGTGTTCGGCGTAACTGGATTCGTCCTGTTCACACTTCTTCTGCGTATGCAGTACACCCACGAGCCTGAGCTTGTCATTGTGGAAACTCAGACTGCTACTCCAGAGCAACAACCTGACGACCCAAGATGGTCCGGAATGCGTCTTCCGCCTCTCTATTCTCAGTATCATGAGTATGAGCTCAGGCTTCCCCAACACCATTGGCATGCAACGTCACACGAGAATGAGCCGGGGTTTTTGTTCGTTGCCGGTCACAGCAGAGGTGCGATCTGCAGAATGCCATCCTTCATACTAGCGTGGCATGCCTCATCCCCTCTTCTACAGGTTCCGGATGGGGTAACATCATGCAGGAGATCTTGCTGAATGCGTACCTAGCATACAAGTCAAATCGAGCGTGCGTATCTGTCCCCCCTTCCTTAAAGCCATGCTCAAGGCGGCTGTGTTCCAGGTTCGTCTTCTATAACTATACCTGGAATGATACTCCCGGAGAGGACTATGCGGACTATTCTGGGAAGCCCATCCCCTCCCGCGTTCCTCTGACTGCTCTCATTGCAGGTGAGCTCCCACACGCGGCCGCTGCCACCCCTCAGACGACAATTTATATCCGTCACAGGTCCCATGGCTGGTGGTGCATTCCCTCCAGGGCAACACGCACCGCTTGCAATAGCGGAGCAATACTACCACACCGTCTGCAAGGGCCGTATAGTTGCGGTCGATCGCGAAGCGGTGGACAAAGAGATAGGGACCTGGATGGCCGACGCGGTGACCAAGGGCTGGGTGGCGAAGCTGAGCACGATCGACGAGCAGTGTGTGGAGGTGAAGCAGGAGCAAGGGCCAATCTACAACTGGATGTGCGTACATGCCTTTCCCCCGCGTCCCCGATCTTGACGCGCTCCCCTCAGCGCATTCGGAGACCGACACGCGATGGAGGACGTCTGGGCCGACTTCGCCGCGTCCCCAATCATGACGCACTTCCGGTGGTCGTCGCTCGTCGAGCTCGCATTCGACAACAACCGCGAGGTGATCGCGCCGACGGCCGTGCACGAGCCCCCGCTGTCGACGATCCCCTACACGTCCAACGCCGAGCGCTACACCGAGATCAAGGGCCTCCTCGTCCTCCACCTCCGCCGCGGCGACTACGAGGGCCACTGCGACCACCTCGCGAAGTGGTCCTCGTCCTTCCTTGCCTTCAACGCGCTCCCCGGCCTCGAGCCCTTTGACCCGCCGGCGGGTGGCACCTGGGGCGAGAACACGCCCGAGAACGTCGCCATCTACCACCGTCACTGCCTGCCAACCGTCGCGCAGATCGTCGCGCGCGTGCGCGAGGTGCAGCGCTCCGCGTCCGCGCACGGGCTCGAGAACGTGTACATCATGACGAACGGCGCCGTGGGCTGGGTCGAGGAGCTCAAGCGCGCGCTGGTCGACATGGGCGGCTTCAAGCACGTGGCGAGCAGCCGCGACACGGTCCTGAGCTGGGAGCAGAAGTACGTCGCGCAGGCGATGGACATGCTCGTCGGCCAGCGGGCGCAGGTGTTCATTGGCAACGGGGTACGTTGGTTTTTGCTCCCTCGCGCGTAGGGACGTGCGCTGACCGATTTTTGTTTTCAGTGGTCGAGTTTGACTGGCGGCATCGTCGTCATGCGCCAGGCGAACAGGTTCCATCCGGATACCACGCGTTTCTTCTAGGGCTTTCAGTCGTGTTGATTGGAATCGCCCTTCGTGACTTCAAGGGTTGACGGACGCCAAAAACCTGGCCACAGGGCCGGCGTAGCATGTCGGGGACGCTGTTTGGCCATCTATCATCATCTAATGTAATGAACACACCTGTGCATCTTAAGTTACTTATTTATGAACTCACACGTAGACCCATCAGGCCGAAGGCGTTGCGCGGTTGACCAGATGCGTGCGCGTGGGCATCCCCAATATTCCTGAACACTAACTGCTATTTTTCAGAACGATAGGCCCTCTCCAAAAATACGTCTAGGTCGGCTAGATGGCTGACGTCGATGGGAACCCCAGACGCTCCGGTGCCCTGGCTCCAGTTCACTGCGGGGCGCCGCGGTGACTGCGCTGAGCGATCCATTGGTGTCCGACTGCGGGTTCACGTCGACGTCGGCGCTGCGCCCCGCAGCGAACTTGGGCCAAGGCACCGGAGCGTCTGGGGCTCCCATCGACGTCAGCTATCTAGCCGACCTGAGCCAGTTTTCATCCAGAAGGCCTATTGTTCTCTATTATTCTAAAAACAGCTGAAAGTGGCCGGGTCTGTAGGGCAGTATACTTACAAAAGTCCATGACAGCGGTAACATCAAACGTGGTTTCGTTTGAACTTTGAAGTGGGTAAATAGGTCTCAGGGAGGCTACCCTTGGCACCGCCGGCTTAGGAAGATGAGGAGGGTTACCGGTACCGGCGCACTCTTGCTGGACCCACTTCGATTCAAAACTTGCAAATTCGTATCATACCAGCGCGATGAAGGAGGGCAAAGCCTGACTGCAGCGCGCCGTCTCTCCTTCATCGCGCTGGCTGATTATTCATGGTCGTGTCCAGGGCTGCCCGGAGGGCTATGTCTTTAGTAGATGTAACACATTAATAACTGCTAGTACAGGTCTCGGCGAGAGAGGCAATTGTCGGGAATTATTGGAGAAGAGAAATCGTCATGGATACAACGCGGGACAGACCCCGGGTGTGTATGTTGGATACTGGTTACAGCGTGTGCGGTGGGTAACATGAGTTGCAGTGGTCAGTGACAGTGACAGTGACAATGCGGATGCCAATGCGAGTGGTGCGGTGTTGTGGGCGTTAGTATCGCGGGGTAGGGCGTTTAGGAAAGAGAAGCAGGAGGCGCAGCGCTGTGGAGGGAGATAAGTGAGGGTAACCGTAAGATGATGAGTGGATATGCATAAGGATGGGCTTCGATCGGTCTAGTACGTCGTTCCATTAGATCACACTGTCAAAATCAAAGTTCAGAATCACTGCATGGAACACACCGCGGTGACGAAAAACTGACCAAGGTCAGATTTCCGTCTATACAAGTTCTACTTCGTCGCCATCGTTGCAGGCGTTGCCGGGGCCGTGGGGTCTTTCCAGTCCTCGACCGCGACGGCCATATACGTCGGGAGGTGCTTCCACACGTCCTTACGGACGTCCAAGTCGCGCGCGTGCAGCATTCCGCGGCACGGCTCGCACAGTGGCCAGAGCTCCAGGACGTCCTCGATCCAGTGCTCCCACGAGTCGAGGGCGGCGAAGCCGGCGATGTCCCCGATCGGGTCCTTCTGGAGCCCGTCGAGCATCATGTTGAGGATCTCGCGGAGGGCGCGCTCGCACCCCTTGCTGACGCACTGGGCGCTCGCAACGGGCTTGCAGATCGTGCACGCGCCGCGGGTGCTCGCGCGCACGAGCTCTGTGCGGCCGCGGAGGACGAGCTCGAGGTCGCCCTGCTCGAGGCGTTCGACGGAGCCGTCGGGGCGCTCGACGCCGAGCTGGAGCTCCTGGTCGAGCTGGCAGCAGAGGTAGAGCGCGGTGGGGAGCACGGAGGTGGCATGGGTGAGACGGGCGAGGTTGACGGCGGCGATGGCGTCGGGGGGCGTGATGTGGAGGAAGAGGTTGCCGTCGGCGCCGGCCGAGTCCCAGGTGGAGAGGTCGTTGGTGAAGTAGAGCTTGAGGTGGTGCATGGACCGGGTGTGGACGTCCTCGACGTGGTATTTGTGGGACATGCGGACGAGCGCGGCGAGCTCCGCGAACTCCATGCGCTCTCCGGGAATGATGGGGAATCTAGCAGGACACGGGTGCGGTTGAGTTCACGGATCGGGAATAGAGGGGGCGAAAATTGGCGACCAAGAGACCAAATGGAGGACAAGGAAGAGGCGGAGGGTGAAAGAGAGGAGGGAAAGGGACATACTTGCGAAGGCCGCTGAGTGCACGGAGAAGATGGCGAAGGTCGTCCGGAGGGTCGGATATGTGCACGACCGGGCAGGTTTCGATCGTCTCGGAATTCGAGGGCTGAGCCATGGCAAACAAATCGCGGAAGATGACGGAGTGCCTGGTGAGAAGGCCGCGATAGACTCTGAAGGCGGTGTCGTGGCAGAGGAGGATAATGTTGCCGTCCTCGTACCAGAGCTCGGGGTCGCGCTTGACGGTGCTGGCGAGGTTCGTGACGGCTGTAAGCTCGGTGGGGGTGGAAGGATGGTCGGTGATGTTAACGCGCCATCGCTTCACGACGCCATTGGCGGTCATCAACTCTCTGCGGGCACGGGTGGCACGAAAGAGACGCATGAGTCCTTGCAACGGTTGGCAAAATTGTTTGAAGTGGAAAGAAGGGAAGACACGTACGGGGTCTTTGCTCTGCTTACTAGATGTTGATGTTGATGTTCTTCGATAGCTGATGCGAGCGGGTGTGGGTGCGGATCGGATTCCTCGAGGGGGGACTGGGGCCAATCGTGCGGGATGTTTGGCGAGGGCGTCCTGGAGGGGAGCGGGGTGATGCGTTGGAGGACGGCCCTGCGGAGGCTCATTCGGCGTTCGTAGTCGTGGTCGTGGTGGTCGTGGTGGTGGCTGTCAGGAGAGAAGAGGTCGCGTTGTGGGCTGGAGCTGGGTCGGTCTTGAACCTGCATCCGCACAGCGTCTGCCAAGCTCTGGCTTTCTGTACATGCTGCAACTCGAACCGCGTCTTCATTTCATTGCCATCATGTGACCGAGTTTTGCCCATATCAGGACACGCGTCCGCTCAGCCGACCCGCACACGAGGCTCCATCGAGACAGGCAACACCCGCTTTCCACGCGCCCGGTCCAACAAGCTCGCTGCTCTAAGTCTATGTAGGGTTGCAATTGTGTACCCGGCGCACCCGTAATATATAGCTTGTACGATATCGGTAAGTAGAGTGGGGCTGTCAAGGTTCCGATTACTCCTGTACGATATCCTCCTTCCTCGGCTTCGAGTTCTTGATCTCCCGTCCCTGTCCGATCAAGCTTTCCGCTTCGTCGTCCAAAAGAGTACCTGTCAACGTCGTTCCCCGTCAGTTGTCACTGTCAGCTACCCGTCCCTGTGGTTTGCTCCCGCTGATCGAAATCGTCGGCTCACGTACCAAGTCCTTCCTCGCGAACCAGCCCGAGAACGTGCTCCAGCTCCACGAACCCGTCCTTGTCCGCATCCAGCTTCTCGATCACCCTGTGCCCCACCTCCTCGTCCGGCTTGTGCTTGATCACCGCCAGCGCCTTCTCCAGGTCCTCGACCGAGATCTTGTCGTCCGGCGTCCGCGAGATCATCTGCAGTGACGACCCCACGCGCGAGTCGTACGCGTCCAGCTGCTTGTCGATCTTTTCCAGCATAGTCCGGATCCGCTTCGTCAGCGCGCCAGAAGGCGACTTCGGGTCCTCCTCCGCCTGCAGGTTCTCCTCCATCAACACCCGGAGCTCATCGCGCTCCTTGAGCACAGACGACTTGGTGGACAGAACCGAAAGCGCCTCTGCCAGCTCCTTCAGCTGCTCCGACGTCATCCGCGCGTCCTCGACTTCCACCGCCTCCGCCGCCTTCTCCGGCTCCAGCTCAGACTCGGGCAGAAGAGACTCGGCCAGGCGCGCCTCCTCTTCCTTCTTCGCACGCCGCGCGTCCCCCTCCCGCTGTTCCTGCTCCTGTTCGTCCTGGATGAGCTCTTCCTGTTGCTTCAGCACCTCAAGCTTCTGCTTGTAGCTCGCTTGGTCGTCCACCTCCAGCTCCGCCTCGTTCAGCTGTGCGCTCACATGAGTACCGTTTCAATTCCATCAACCCCAGCGCTCAGCTCACCAGGTTGTCAGGCAAACCGCACAGGACAGCCTCCAGACTCCGGATAATAGCCGTCTTGCCGTCCTCGTCTTCGCCAGGCTTCTTGTCGAACTGGAATGCACGGGCCAAGACCAAAAGAACACCAGAGACCCGGTTGTGCAAATGGAGATCAATCCACGTCGCCAGCTCCTCGCGCAGACGCGCAGGGGAGACACCGAACGTCCGAATCCCGCGGCTCTGGCACGCCGCCTGGAGCTCCGCCGTGCTCAGCTCGTCGATGCCCTCCCTCGCGATGATCTCGTCGTCCCGCCGGAGCGCCAGCAGCCGCGCGCGGATGTTCCCGCGGAGGAAGTTGTCCGTGCCAAACGCGTTGATGGCCATGTACCGACACGTCGAAACCAGCTGCGGCCGGGACAGGTTGTCGAGTGTGAGGTCGTCGTCAAAGAGGCGCGCGACGCTGATCAAGTCCTGGGCCGAGGGGGATTCGCCCGTGGAGCGGACCTTGCGGAAGAACTCCTTGAACGCCTCGCTACCGACGATGTGCGCGTTGGCCTTCAGACCGGACTCGCGGAGCGTCTCCTGGAGGAACTTGGCCATCTCAAGGCGGACACGGAGCAGCTTGCGCTGCTTCTCTTCCTAGAATCAGAGTCAACATATGAAGCGCATGACAGGTAGAGGCGTGGAGAGACGAAATATTATTTCTTGCCCTTTGCGGCTTCATGATTGGGTTGGCCGCCTTTTCGGGCCATCTGCGCAAAGCGCATGAACGCCGCTCGACTGCGCTGAGAACGACATGGGGGGACAAAACGGGTACTGTGCTCGCACAAACACCGTATGAAGCCCAACACTTCACAGTGGATCCCGACAGCAAAGGCAAAACCTCAATGGATGCTTGGAAGTACTTACAGCAGCGAACTTGTCCTCAAACGTCGACGGAAGCGCATTAGGAAACATCTTGAGCACGACGGGTATGAGCAACTCCATGAACGGGACGATGACGAAGACGGCGAAGGGGATGAGCCGCAGCAGATCCTGCGTTGTCCGCCTCAGCTGCACGCGCGTAGAACATTGCCCATCAGTAAACTTTCGCAACCAGCGACTGTGCGCGCAAGCGACGGGGGGTAGCGTACCTGCCTCCGTTCTCGCCGCGTGAGGCTCTCGCCGTGGAGGAGTTTCCACTGGAGGCGCGACGAGATGCGGACCTCCGCGGCGAGGAGCTTGGTGCCGTGCCAGTAGTGCTGCGCCTCGTGCTTGACCTTCTTCCACACGCGCGTCGCGAGCGGCGCATCGTCCTTGGGTGCTGGCGGGAGCGCCTTTGGGTCCCCGGTCGTCGTCGTGGTAGTCGGTTCCTGCAGGCCCGGGGAGGAGTGCACCTCCCTCCTCGACTCGTGCTGTCCATTTTTCACATATCCAGATGCAGGTGCGTAAAGGGGGTGTAAAGGGAGGCGCGAGTGCTGTGACGCCGCGGCGGCGTACGTGCGCACGCTGACCAGTAGGTGGGGATGCCGGCTAAAGGTGCGCAGGAGAAGCGAGGGCGGCGCGCGCGGGAGCCATACTGACATGAAAGAGAAGCCGGGGTCCGGGTGGGGGAAGGGGTGCCAGTGCTGTCGTCTGCGTCGTCCTCAGCAAGTCGAGCGTACCGGGCGTGGTCTTGAGTAAAAAGCGGAGGCAAGTGCGGACGATGACGCGGGGCAACGGCACCCCACTCGGAAATGTATGGAACGCCCAATGAGCGCTGTTTGCCTGTATTTGGCCTCAGACGGGCGTGGCCAATCGCCATCGACGCTTGACTCGCGATCCATGCGACTCGCGACTCGCGCTCATCAAGCTTGAACTCGAACGAACGATGATGGTCGCCGCTGGGACGACGCCCTCTTCTGAGAATATACACGACCCGAACAGCGCCGCGTACAAGAAGGCGCGTCGCAAACACTGGAAGTCGACTCGGAACCGACCAGAGCACGTCGATGCCGACTGGACGCCATTCCGTGCGGCCGAGAAGAAGTACAAGGCGCGCTTTCCCCCTCCAGATCTCTCCGACGTTCTCGATCTTGCATCGAGCGATCCCTTTCGCGCGGCGGAAACCTCGCGAGGAGGGTGGAAAGGGCGCGCGGATGCGGTAGAATGCAGAGAGATCCAGCTGACCGACGGAGAAGGCTGTAGGAAGGCGTACATCTTCCCGGGCACACCTGGTGGGCGGTTCGCAGCGGTTTTTCAGGAGGTGTGCGTGTTCACTTCACACTCCCTTTTTTATGTGGAATATACCAGGCCTGGTCTTGCTGCCATCCTTCGTGCCTCACGACGAGCAGAGACGGCTTGTGCGATGGGCGCTGCGAGAGCATGCGCGCGACCCAAACGAGACGAATCTCGACACACACTACGTCCTCCCGCAAGATGGTCTGTGGAACCAGTATCTTCGCGTGCGGAATGGAGAATGCGAGGACGTAGAGATCGTGCCCCGCGCGTCCTTTCAACCGCCATCTGAAGAAAGCCAAGATGCGTCCGATGCATCTACACCTACTCAGCCCATCAAAGCAGAACCCCCGGGACCGCGGAAGCTCATCGCGAACGAAGCTGCCAGTCTAGAAAACTACCAGTTCCTCGCAAACACACCCAAACTCCCCGCCCCACCTTCGCAGTCTCTTCGCGCTGTCCCAACGTCGAATCTTGTCTCGAAGCTCCGCTGGGCGAATATCGGGTGGTACTACCACTGGGGCACAAAGCAGTACGACTTCTCCAGAGGCCCTGGAGAGATTGCAGGACTTGTCACGGACATGTGCAGGCGAGCGGTACAGAGCGTTCCCTGGGAGAGGGTGTTCGGTGACAGTGCCGACGGACAGATGGACTGGGGAGAGGCAGGCCCGGATTGGACGGACTGGCAGGACACATACGGTAAGGGTTCAGGTAATGACGACACCGTACGATTGTGCCTCAACCGTCATTGTAGAGCCGGACGCGGGAATAGTGAACTTCTATCAAACGAAGGTAGGTCCTCGGTGAGCACACCGACGACCAGGACAACCTGACCGTCTCTCTAGGATACACTCATGGCACACGTCGACCGCTCGGAGATATGCGCAACATCACCGTTGGTCTCCATCTCGTGAGTGTCTCTCGCGCTCGATATGTCGGATGTCAGTATTCACCATTGCTGCATGATTATTTTCTTTCATTCTCTAGGCTCGGTTGTGCAGCAGTCTTCCTCATCGGAGGCCTCACGCGCGACGATTCGCCCACGCCCATCCTCCTCCGTTCCGGAGACATTGTCATGATGTCAGGACCGGCGTGTCGTCGCGCCTACCACGGTCGGTATTGCATTGTCACGTAGCCCACCGTATTTCTCACCGGACGTGCCATGGATAGGCGTGCCAAGAATACTCGAAGGGACGCTACCGCCCCATCTGGAGAGGCCGGATGCTTCGAGCGCCGATGAGCACGACTGGGAGATCTACGAGGAGTACCTTCGCGGGACGAGGATCAATGTGAACGTCAGACAGGTCTTCCCGAAGGACTTCGATCCGATGCTGGATGTGGACGAGACGAAATAGGGTCTCGCCAAGGTGTCAGTTGGTGAGTCGATGCTTCATCATCGGTAGCGGAACGCTCGCTGAGTGCTGGGTGCAGGTTATGTGTCATGCTAGACCATTGCTCTGCCCCTTGTAGCTCTATCGTAGATAGTGTCCCGGATGGTCCCTCACACAATAAAATCACCTCGACTCCTTTCAAATCATCACGCAACAGAACCAACGGCCTTGAGGTGGTTCATCTTAGCGAGAGTGTGTCACAGGGAGACACAGAACAGACAAGAATTCCCTACCAACGGTCATGTCAACTACTGTACTATCGACCACAAGCTGTTCTCCCGCCAACATGAGGGTTACCTACTCTCCTCATGGAGTCCAGCGGAGCCGACGATTGGAGACGGAGGTTCGTGTATGGCCGAGGAATCGAGGCAAGCCGCAGACGCGAGGAGGAGCCGGACGGAAGCCGGACGGAAGCCGGACGGCATATGGCTGAGGTCTTGGACAGACCCGGGGTCTGGCGAATTTTCGTTCCCGCCCGCGATGCTGCGTAGTAGCTTTTCCGTCTCTGTCCCATATACGCAGGTCATTGACAATGCATCGATTTTACCAGTTGGAGTGCGGTGGTTCGGAAACTCTCTGGCTTGAAGCTAGCCGTCGTGTTGCTCGGTTCGGTCTGCGATCGGCAAGCCTCAAACCACACCGACTGCCTTAATCGGCCACAGATTCGTCACATCGTCAGCCACTTGAGATCGCCGCACAGTGAAGGGCCGGCAACCAGCCCAACGACGTCAGCCTCGGGCCCGACGAGAGGTATAAGGACCCGTCCAGGACGTCCACCCCTCCTTAGCACACACCATCATCAGCTCGCATGCGCCTTCACCTCTTCCATCCAACTCGCCCACCATGAAGCGCTACCTGTTCCATCCTACTCATCCTCCGGACTCCTTCATCTCGGGTGGACCGTGGCCCGCGCCTCCACGGTCCGTATGTCCTTCGGCGCGTCCGCCGCCGCCTTTGGCGGAACCATCACCAACGACGTCCACCTCTGCGCGTCCGCAAGGTCCTCAAGAGCGCCTGGCTCAATGTCTGGGCCGCCTCTCGAGGTGAGCGTGTTCATGCGAACAATTTCAAAGCTCGCGCATCTGACGACGGCCGTTGCAGAACCTGCGTCGACGCCTCCGTCCGCTTCGTCGCCTTGGTCGCGCGCCTCTGGCTGCAGCGGGCGAGGAGATGAAGCTCCCTTCTATGCTCTTCTCGTGTTCGCGTGCCTTCGGCTGCAGCGAGCGGGGAAATGAAGCGCCCTCGTGTTGGGCAGGAGAAGGGTTGGTGGTCCGAAATGGCGTAGTCATCATGGGTTGCTGGTGATCGGGGCGGAGTATCTCTTTTCTATGTTTCCTTGTCTCGCAATAAATCATAAAAACATAGCTGTCATTCAGCACTTTCAACAATGTTATTTGGACGACGACAATGAATGAGAAAGAGAAAGACTCCCTCTCCGGGGGGGGGGACGTTCCACACCCAGCGTGCGGTGCCACCAGGATGATAGGAAGACTTTGTATTCTCCTTGCGCATAGACAGCTAACTTTGCATAGTTTGCGAACCACTAATCAACGTACCTGTTTTTTGTCGACTGTGTAGCGTTTGAAGGATGTCTGCAGCATCCGGCGCTTGCCATGGACACGCCGCGCCATGCCCTGCGCAGCCGCGGGCGGAGCGGCGTCTAGCCGCGTTTGAGTCTGACGGGATTGTCAACGCGTCGCGTAACATCAGCGACGCGGCTCGGAGTATAGGTTGCCAGATCTTGCCCCATTCCCCATGTATGTAACTCCTGCTGAATCCATCAAGTGAGAAGACGCGCAGAAACCCTCGAGCTCAGCGATTCATGACCAAGGGTAAACAACGAGAACCCATGGACCCGCGAGTGAGTACTGTTACCCATCCCACGCGCTCACTTACGGTGCCATGCGTAGTACTTGCAGACGTACCCGGTGATGACGCGAGGGTTCGCTTATATCTTCTGTAGCCCCATAATCAACCCATAATTGGCCAGAAGTCGTGTGGAAGGAGGAAGAATCCCTCGACGGACACCCGGATGCGCCAGCGCGGGCAACGACCCAAGCTTCTTCACCCACAAATGCCCCGGCAGAGGCGGGGTGTGCAGCGGAAATCTCGAAAGCGTGCGGTTGATGCGGAGGGGGACGGGGAGCAACCCCTTCGCCCTGATAGAAAGAGATCTTAAGGGCTGATTTTTGGTTGTCCATGATACTCCCCGGTCTCCCCAGTCGAATTGGTCAGGATTGTACACACCCTATTCTTGTCCTGCCACGGTTGGTCGTATGCTCATCTTTTCAGTGTCAGGCTGTGCAAGTGTACCATACGAGATCATGGGAGCCATGTAGGGAAGGTCGTCCGGCGTTCCCTAGTAATGGTCCACTCCTTCGTACTTCAAGTACAAGGAACCGATACGCGAGTGAACGCGTAGATCGAGTACATGGACCAGTACGTTCAGGGCAATGAATTAGACAGGTGCGTCTGTCGCCTTCTCGTGTTCCTCGACACAATACCCACGTCTCAATGCGTCCCGCCTGGAGAACGCGATTTGCTGGTATCACTCACACCACGGCTACGAGGAGTGTTTCTAGAATCGACGTGAACACGCAGATGCAGAATCAGACTTTCCAAGGCCTGTTAGTCGTCTTCGTCACAGACCCCAGGGCCCAACGGCACGATCGCCGCCCGCAAGATCGACATTGGTGCGTTTCAGACGTACGCCGAGGACTACACGCCTGCGGTACTACCCCCTCGACGTGCAGATCTTCTAAGTCGTTGGATTCTGAGCCCTTGGGCTGTTGTGGAACAAGTACTGGATGAATACGCCGAGCCAGTAACCCTATCTCGGTATGCATCCCCCTCCGGAGAAAGGTTGACTGGCCCTCATGAATTTCATCAGAAGCCCAGCTGGCGTCTCCTCCCTCCTCTCCGGTTGCTCTGGGGACGTATCCTCCGCCTTCAATGCTGCGGCCATTGTCGACACTTCCGGCCTATATCGATTGCCTTTTCAGCACCATCCGATGTGACCAGTACTGCAGCGCTGCCGGCTATGTCGGCTCTGACGGGAGACATTGACTTCCGTCGCCAACTAATCGTTACAGTGGTGCGTCGCCCAATATGGTGAGCAAATTGCAAATAGCGTTTGTGCAGACAAATGGGCTGTGTGCTGCCCGACGCCTGGGTATATTCTTCGCTGATAAACCAACCATATGCCTGCGGCATTTTTTTCAGGTCATACGATCTACATAGCGTGCTACCTGCGCCAGATTCGCTGAGGTTGGTAGCCTTGTTACCAGTATGGTATCTTAATTTGAATTCAGCGGACGGAACTAGCGTCGTAGCTAGCTACACTGGCTGAAGTGAGCACAGCATGCAACCTTAATGAATCTTTTCAAATGTTTCCAACAGGGTTTGGGTACGTATAAAGCGTGAGCGGACAAGGGGGTGCTTCAAGCCTCACCTACGTTTATTACTCCCATTCAGATCCCAACACTTGTAGCTTTGCCATCCCTATGTCCTCTCCAACAAGTTCGGAAGTGGCGGTCCTTAAATTTGTCTCCGAAGCTTACAATTTGTGAGTTCTCTGACATGATTTACCCGAATGATGACCGCTAAAGATAGCCTCCACCACAAGATTCGTTGGGGATTGTTGCGACTTAGTCGCTATAGGTACGATGCTCTCCGGGATGCGTAAATTGTATACGTTTAACGTCCGAGCAGCCCTCATATTTTACGACTACTTCCTCACGCTTCCCAAGGAGGTGCAGATGTTCTGGGGCCCCAGGCATCGACGAACCACGGCGACTTGGCTCTATTTCGCCAACCGGTATCTCTCCCTGTTGGAGTTCGTTTATCCTATATTCGTAGACGTCATGCCTGCCCGACTGGTTGGTGATTTCCAACCGGTTATAGGATAGTGAACTTCTCTACTGACCAAATTGTAGTGGTATGCTTTATCTCCCTGTGACGATTTTACAGACTGTCCGTTAAACGGAGTCATTCATTACCAGCCAAGCGGCGATCGCAAGGGTAGATCTTGCGCTTGATTTGATTGCAATCCTTCCAGGGGCAGGTGGGGAACGCTGTAGTACTCTGGGCAACGGTCTGATAATAACCATATCCTGGCAGTTTTCTCCGCATTGCGTGCATATGCGCTCAGTCAACATCGGGGGGTTGCATTGCTCGTGTTTATCCTTATTGGAGGTTCACTGATAGTTGTCAATTTGGTGAGACACACAACCATCTTAATCACTCAAGGACCCAAAGTCGATGACGTTTACAATTAGGTTCAGTATTCGTTCAGGATGGGGACTGTATACATTCCTGGATTTGGATGCGCCGGTAGTGATGCCAGGAGCCCATTGAACCTGGTCATTAGGTGCGTGTCATTACTATGCGCACCCTGGCAGAAATACGTCAGCTCAACGTCGCGACCATTACTAGCGGTAAGTGTGATAGTGTCATTTTCCAACAGAAACATACGATCATGCTTTGAAGTCACCGTCATGCACCAGATATGTACCATTGCTGGAGAAACAATTCTCATCCTGGTAACTTGGAGAGCTGTGTCCAAAACAGACATAAATGACGCCTTGAGGTTTCCTGGGAGACCCATATCTTTTAGAACTGTTATTCTTTATGATGGTTAGTAAGTGTCTTGTGTACATATGTAATTCCCGCTCATTATCACGAACAGGGATGGTTTACTTCATGTGAGCAAGGACCTCGGAAGCAAGAACCTTGTTAACCACTAGTCTTGAATGGACAGCGTGTTGGTGATACTGAATATATTGGTCTTACTTTCCAGAGTCCTTCCGGTAAGGCTGGCTGTTGAAGGTATCCAGAGTCCTGCCCTCATTCTCCATCGATAGATCTCCGGAACTTTCACCATAGGAAGTAACTTCGTTGTACTAGTTGACGCGTACGCTGTCCCTGTTACCCCAAAATTCCTCTGCGACGTCAACTCAGCTGACCTGCTCTTACAGTTTCACCGTGATCCTAGTATCGCACTTCCTTCTTGACCTCCAGGAAGCCAACCGGAGCACGCAGGGGCTGCAGTCGGGCGACAACTCCTTGCCATCTCTTCGGGAGCATGGCAATGGCACCCGGAGGTTCGCAGGGGGCATAGAATCGCTTGCTACGCCTATCGAGTTTCGGCTTGTAGGCGACGATCCCGCGGAGGAGGAAGAATTGCTGGATGTCGGTCAGAGACAGGGAGATGCTTCGAATGTAGAGGCCTGAGGAGTCAGGACCACTGATTCTGATCATTCGTGGCCCAATTACAGGGTACCGTACCTTCCACCCGAACTTATTGGTCCTCAATTGAACAAAATCGGTCCCGTCCTGCCTCACCATCACGACGCAAGTATTCAATAGTGAGGACGCATGCCCATGAACAAGCAACAACAGAATAGTCCCCCTGCATGTGCACGGGTCGCGCGTGCTGGACAAGGAAGAGCCCGAAAACAGTATAACACAAGGTTAGAACTTAGAGCGACAGCCAGCGACGATACAGCGCCTGAGCGAGAGGTGCAGCTCCAGTCGTAACATAAATGAGGGATAGGTTATAAGCCGCCTCTCTTGCCAGGCCAACGTCCTGGATAGGAGGACAATCAGCCACGTTTAGTCAGCAAATTGCGAGTCGCGCGTACTGGATTGTTAGCCTTGACCCTGGCCTCCGCGGCTTCCAAGACACGTTCATAATGTCGAGTGGCGAGAGAGTGCAGTCCTGCTCGATGGGTTACATACGGTGTTGACGAGGAAGAGAAGAACCCATACCTAGTTGCTGGAACACACGTCCAAAATTGTACTCTACCTCATCGACCGTCTCCCCACGCAACTCGCGATACTTTGTGAGGAATGCCATGCCCTGAAATACCCACTACCATCAGCAGTGTGCGGACAATTTCGTCGAGGAACTGACTTGAGTAATGAGGTGATGTCTGTTGTCCGACTGTCGCTGCATCGCGCGACCCACTGACGCGATCGCCAGAGACAAACACACCAGCGGATCCTCCGGGGCGTAGTCGTAAGCCTGTAGGAGGTAGACTGAAAGTCCATCAGAAAAAGGCCATGTGAGATACCGTGCAGGGAACGGGACTTACAGAGCGCACTCTGGTAGCTCCTTGCGGAAAGCAAGATCTGCCCATACACCGCGACGTTCAGCGGGTTCGGCTTCGTAGGCATTTTCGACCTCTCCAGCTCCACAACAACCGACGACTCGACCTCTTCATCGTCATCCGGAACATCATCCGGGTCGACCTTCCCAACCGATCCGGGAAGGCCGTACCTCCGCTGAGCGGTGTTGTAACGAAGTGCGTCTGGATTGTTCACAGCTGCGTCCGCCAGGCGCGTTTCTCGGAGGAGGTGCTTTGAGAGCGTGGAGACGAGAAACGCGTCGGTCGCGCGGAGGCCACTGCCAAGGGATGACATAAGGACTCGGATTGGCTCATTATTGAACTGGTGTCCGTTGATCAGCTTGCGCGCTTGTTCTACCACCGCGTGGAACTGATCTACATGGATCGCGCACGCTGCGTAGATGTCAGGATTGAGCACACCACAGATCGCATGGTAACATGACCCACTAACAATCCCGAGACGGATGGAGTCTTGTGATGAGCGGGACTGGAACGCATTGGAGAACAGCAAGTGGCGCAGGACTTCGTTGCCCAGATCGTACTGTCCACGACGAGTGAGCAAGAAGGCGTACTACAATGCCCATGCGATTAACAAAGGTAGTCTGTGAAGAGAAAAGGAGGGAACTCAACGTGCATGAACAACCGCAACCAATCCTCAAACAAGATTGTCCGGAAATTGTTCACGTTTTCCGACTTCGCAGCCTTCCTCGCGAGCGTATCCCGGCCTTCAAACCATGCCAGCCATCATGGGCACCCCGCAAGCGCCAATAGACTTGAATTGAACGCACCCAGTTCGACCTGCAACCTCGACGCCATGCTATCCTCGTTCGCCTCCGCCGTCTGCTTCCTGGAGCTCCTCGGGAACATGCCCCTGAACCCGCGATGCCAACTCGTCAAGAACAGCGCCCTCGTCTCCCTGAAGCTCTCCACGAGCTTCTCCGCCTCGACGAGCCACTCCCTTGTCGACTCCTCCTCGCCCACGAGCATCCGCGGCCAGAGCTCTTGCACGCGGTGCCAGCTCTGCTGCGCCTCGCGTTCCTTCTGTCCCTCGAGCTCGCGGACCTGCGTCCCCGTGAGCTTGTTCCCGGACTTCGAGGAGGTGCCTTTGCCTTTTGCTGACCCGCCGCGGACCTTGCCTTCTTCGAAGAGGGAGGCAGAGGAGGGGTCTGACGGATCTAAGGTGCCCTCGCGTTGACCCGTGCGGCGTTTCCGGGAGTCGATGACTGTAGCGTGAAACGAGACTCAGAAAACATAGCACGGATGAAAAGTCTAGTGAGTTACCTTGCATGACGAGCTCCAGCGCGTTTCGGGGGTCGTTGAGGATTTCGAGGATCTCTGCCAGTTTCATCTTCGCATCGTTGTTCGTAGGATCTGCTTTAATCACTACACGCAGCACTTGAGCATGTTATCCGGACTGTGTCGTGCGAGCGACAGTACTCACCATGCTGGTATACTTCCGCAGCCTCCTGAAGGTCTCCGACCATGCGTCGGCACGCTGCGGCCTGGAGGAGCACATACATACTACTCGTCTGAGCGTAGCTTCCGTCTCAGCTGCGTTTCCTTCGCATGCTGGAAGAAGCACTCACCCCAGCATCGCCTCCAAGCATCTCATAAATATGCCCAGCTTCAGAGTACATCTCCCTCTCAAAATACGCATCCGCAATCTCCGAGAAGAGAGGAGCATACTCCGCCACATCCTGCGCCAGGATGACCTTCGCATGCATCTAATGCGCCGTACATCAGTACGCCAACATTGCAAATAATGTATGCGCCACAAACCTTGCCCTCCTCGACATCTCCGCCTCTAATACGTGCAATCGCCAGCCGATGCCGCGCATTAACGTCCAGCGGATAACATCCTGGCTGCATCTCGCCTTCCCCTCCTCTGACCACGCCCGTCCCGGCCCCCCCACTCTCCGGAGATACGTCCCACTCCCGATCGTCCTCACACGCGTCCCAAAACTTCTGCTGCGCCCGGCCCTGGAGCCACCTGCACCCCCTCCTGATCGTCTCCGCCGCTTTGCCGTGCTCGCCCAAGGTATTGTAGAGGTCGGCGAGGACGAGGAGATGCATGAGCCCGAACCCGCCCCCAGGGACGTCCGCGCCGCTCTCGGGGTCGATGCCGCGCCCGGACGGGAAGGTGGCAATGTGGTGCGCAAAAGCGGACTGGAAGAGCGAGGCGCAGAGCGCGAGGTCGGAGAGCTCAATAAGAATCGGCCGGAGCTCGTCTAGGATGGGGAGGGAGTGCGGGAGGCGCTTGAGCATTGCGAGCATCGTCGAACGGGCCTGCGCGGCGCATACGGTTAGGTGGACTGGGTTGGAATGGCGGTGGTAAAGATTGGATAGCACGGACAATTTTTAGATCTCCAATTTCCTTCGCCAGCGACGCGCGGTCCCAGAGCGCACTGACGTTCGTCGGGTCAAGGTTATATATCTTCCCGTAGCAGTACAGCGCCTGCTGGTTGTACGCAAGGGATCTAGCATCGCATTCAATACCGCGTATATCCAGAGAATATGCACACTTCATTACCTACCTAGACTGCATGGCCAAGTCCGCCCACTCGTCCGCATCGTGGTTCAGGTGCGCGGCCATGATCCTGAGCTGAAGCGCTTTTCCGCTCTCGCCCATGTCGTCGTAACACTGGGCGAGGACGCTCCAGGCGGGGGCGGCGCGTGGCTCGATGCGGATGACCTCTTGCATGATACGGATAGTCTCGGGGATATTCGCGTCGACGTAGGCTTGGTTGCCCTCGCCGATGAGCGCGCGTACTTGCTGCGAGAGAACGGGACCCCGTCTTCGCCCACGCTACATGGATCCCGAGGTAAGCATTACCAACGAAGGTTGAATGCAACGGAAAACAATTGCCACGACCTCGGGAATCCAGGTAACATGGTGCATGCTGCCAACCCCTAGGGATTGCATAAGATGACTCACCGCTACCCACATACACGCGATCCCGAAGACAATGCACAAAATGGACGAGAACATACCCTCTTCTTCGTCCTGCCCACTCCAGACGCCATACGGAGGTCATCTCTGAACTCCGCCTCGCGCTCCTCGAGATTAATGCCCCACATCCTATTCAGCATCCCTGAACTCTCGCCGTCGTCCGCTCCACGGATGTTCCGGATCAACCGGTCGAAGTCGCCTTCGATCGCTGCTTCGACGCGCGCATCCTCCGCCTCGGCGTCCGCTTGAAGTTGTAGCGTACTCAGGCCCTCGCCATGGTCAGGAAAGCTGCGGCTGGGTCCAACGTGGTAACGTTCCTCGTAGTTGTCCCGCTCACTCTCCGACTCGGAGGTCATCTCACAATCATTTGAGTCCTCGTCTGTGATGATGACATCAAAGATATGGAGTGAGAATACGGATAGGTGCACAAACCAGAACTAGACGATGTCCAAGCTTGGTCCAAATCCATCTCTGGCGTTGATAAACCTCTAAGTGTTCCGAGCCTAGTCCGAAGGTGCGGCGGTGCGGTGAACGTGCAAAAGGGGACAAGTAGAGAGACTCAGATATGGATTGCGAACCAGGCGTATAATACATGTCGCACTAGACCATCGTAGAAACGGGAAAGAGTGTCTGGCGGTGATCCCCGAGATGCGATCGGGGGGATGTCACCGTTGTGTCGTGAGCGGAGTCGTCGGACACCGACAGGACACCGGTACCCATCCCTAGCTCCGTTCTTCCGACCGTCATTTGCAAGCCATTGTCATAGCCCAAGTGGACGAATGATTAGTGCTGATACTCCATGGCTTGCACAAAAAACGCATATTGATGAAATCCTTCCGAGCCTTGTGGTCCCTCAAATCAACAGTGTTGCGAGTGCTGGACGATAGCAAAGGTTTTGTGATATATGGCGAATCTTGAGCGAAGGATACATAGGAAGAAGATGAAACGAGATACCAGAAAGATACAGAAAATAAAGTTTCCACCCCAATCACCAACAACCCATGACGGCTACGCTATTGACCACCCATCCTTCCCCGCTCGCTGCAGCCGAAAGCGCGCGAACACGAGAAAAGAAGAGAAGGGTGCTTCGTCCCCTCGCCCGCTGCAACCAAAGGCGCGCGAACAACGCGACGAAGCGGAGGCGTCGACGCAGGTTCTGCATTGGCCGTCGTCAGATGCGAGAGCTTTGACGTGGTTCGCACGAACACCCTCACCTCGAAAGGCGGCCCGGAACTTGAGACAGGGCGCTCTTCAGGACCTTGCGGACGCGCGGAGGTGGACGTCGTTGGTGATGGTGCCGCCAAGGGCGGCCGCGGATGCGCCGGAGGGCATATGGACCGTGGAGGCGCGAGCCACGGTCCCCACCCGAGATGAAGGAGTCCGGAGGACGAGTAGGATGGAACAGGTAGCGCTTCATGGTGGGCGAGTTGGGTGGAAGAGGTGAAGGCGCATGCAAGCTGGTGGTGGTGAGTGGTAAGGAGAGGTGGACGTCCTGGACGGGTCCTTATACCTCGGTCGGGCCCGAGGCTGACGTCGGGGGTCTGGGCGGGAGGCGATTCCGACGCACGGCATGTATGACATTAGTTACCCCGTCTATCTAGAACCAATAAAATATGTCAATGCCCAGCGTACTTATGTCGGATGGAGACGAAGGACCTACGAAGCAGAGAATGACTGACACTTCCATTTGACCTGGGATTCCGCGCCTTGTCGAGGTGCTGTTGTTTCCTGCGCCGGATATTGGACGGTCCCCGGAACGTATCCCGACAGGTCAGGATCGAGCCCAAGTATCGCCAGTAAAAATCACCCCTTGTCTTTGCGGCTGACCGCCCCTCACCTCTTGCATTCGCACTACGACGACCTGCTAGACGCACGTCCACAATTCTATACTCTCTTTGCTGCTGTGCAGTTACATTTGAAGCCCTTCTCCTTACCAACTCACAATTACCATGTCCTACAAGAAGTCCAACGTCACCGGCGGGTCCTGGTCGACGCCCTTTGGCACCCCTTTCTTCACCCGTTACGGCGAGTCGAGCATCAAGGTCCCCATGGCCAGTCTCCGAGCCGAATACATTGCCTGGGAGATGCAGAGGCTTCACCGCCCGAGTAAGCCTTTCGCTCGCGGACAAAGTCGAGAAGTATCCTCACTCCTCCGGTTTTCTTCGTACAGGCAACCCAGAACCCCCACTCCTCATCGACAACCCCTTCACCTCCTCGGGCCCTTTCGACTGTGCGGAAGACGTTGAAGAAGAGCTCTTTCCCGGCAGCGCCGGTTCCGACGTCAAGCCCGACACCGACCGAGTCGACTGTCCGATCGCGGACCAGGAAGACGTCAAAGAAGATCCCTTCGCCTCCTCGGGTCCTTTCGACTGGGCGGAAGATGTCGAGCGGGAACTCTTCTCCGGCAGCGCCGGTTCCGACGACAGCATCGCCAACAAACCCGACGCCGACTGCGTCGACTCTCAGATCGTCGAACAAGATCTCTTCGCCTCCTCGGGCCCTTTCGACTGGGCAGAAGATGTTGAACAAGGGCTCTTCTCCGGCAGCGCCCGTCTCGACGCCGATCGAGTCGACTCTCTGATCGTCGAGCAAGATCTCTTCGCCTCCTCGGGTCCCATCGACTGGGCCGAAGAGGTAGAACGAGAGCTCTTCTCCGGTAGCGCTGTTTCCGACGACAGCCTCGCCAGCGAGCCCGACACCGAGCGAGCGAATTCTCCGATCGTCGACCAGGAAGACGTCGAACGAGATCTCTTCGCCTCATCGCTTCCTTTCGACTGGGCCGAGGACGTCGAACAAGAGCTCTTCTCCGGCAGGGTCAGCAAGATCGACATCGACCCAGTCGACTCTCCGATCGTCGACCAACTCGTCGCCGAAGGCATCGCCGTAGACTGTGCTGGCTACACGCTCTATGCGATTCCGGAGGCCTACGAGGAGGAAGACGACGACGAAGACACCTCGACGGACGACGAGGACTCCGAAGATACGGCGACCGAAGACGGCGAAGCAGAAGACGCGACAATCGAAGACAACGTTCCCCGGCCCACCGCGACCGATCTCGCTTGCTCGACGCCTCCGACCCCGGCCACCTCTGGCACCTTGTCCGCCTCAACCACCTACCGCATCGTCAACGTCACCGCCGGCGACAACGTCTCCTTCCACATGGTCGAGGACGGCACCGAGACCGATACCGACCCCCACACCGACATCGGCATCGACGAATCAACGACGCCCGCCAACGAGCTCTTCCAGGCGATGGAGTTCCTCGGGACGATCGGCTTCCTCAACCTCAACACGTACGCGACCGTCTTCGACACCGCCGCTGGGGCCTGCGCACTGGGGCCTCCGTTCTGGCTGCACAACCCGAACGACGACTCCACCATCATCGTTTGAGCTGAGCTCCGCGGTCAGGACTTGGAGCTTGGGGCTTGGGGGATCGGTGACGCAGGCAGTGGGATGGCAACCTACTGCCTGTCTGGATCCCACTCGACAAGGGCTTCGGAGTGGTTCGGGCACACGGGCGGTGGGATAGCGACTTGCCGCTCGTCATTCAGGGTTTTGGCTTGACAGGGACTTTGGAGATTGGTTTGGGTTCGAGGACTCGGGTGATATGGACTGTACTGGACTTTGGCGTTTGCGGTCTCGTTCGGACCGGGGTGCTGCCTGTATCTGTAGTTTCATGCCCATGTAGCGGGGCCCTATGTAGGGAGGTCTGGCTACTCTCCCTACATAGCGCCCCGCTCCGCGGGTATCGTGGACATCGTTTTTAGGACTCGGTGAGGCTCTGGACAGCGGGCGGTGGGAGGTGGGAGGTGGGATGGCGACGCACCGCTCGTTGTTCAGGGTTTTCGCTCGACTGGGACTTTGGAGATTGGTATGGCTCGCGGACTCGGAGAATCTGTGCGTTGTACTGGACTTTGGGGTTTGTGGTCTCGTTCCGACTGGAGTGCTGCACGTACCTGTAGTTAGTTGGACCTTGTTGTCAGTGCCCGTGGTCAGTTGTAGTTCCTGCTGTTGTAACCATGCCCGTGCAGCGGGGCGCCACGTAGGGAGGACTGGCTACCCTCCCTACATAGCGCCCCGCTCCGCGGGGATCGTGGACATCGTTTTTGGGACTCAGTGGGGCTCTGGAACGGGAGCGGTGGGAGGTGGGATGGCGACGCACCGTTCGTCGATTTTCCTTCGCTCGGTTGGGACTTTGGAGATGATTATGGGGGCGACTTCCTTGACACTGACTGTAGTGGTTCCCTGGTTAGTGTGCCCGGGTGTCCTGGGTTTGAGGTCTGTAGACGCACCTAAGGTTTCTCCTCCCTGTGGATAGTCAGTTGAAGTAGATAGGTACGAAATCCTAGTCCCGACCTCGCATGTAGGTCGGGACTGGGATTTTGTAAGTTGCAGCTATGTCTAAATCAAGGGCGGTGCCTAAGGGGGTCGGCTACCTCTTCATATGTTGCATTGTATGGAGATGCTCGAGACGACACGAAATATGTCTAAGAGAAGGAGAGGTCATGTCGCTATCAGTTCTGAGCCAGGCCACGCCGGTGCGCACAACAGAAGGCAGTCATGTAATGATGTCAATCAACGACAAAATCTGTGTGCCCATCATCCGACCTGAAACCAGTGAATGAGCGTATTTGTAGCACCAACAATCACAGACACCCACCCTACAACACTAATCAAACTTCCGCCCCGTCCTGCCACTAGAAGCGGACGGTCCAGCTATTCGTACCCTCGCCTTCCCCATATCACTCAATGCGCTCCTCGCGCTCATGGTATCCATTTCCACCAGCTCGCCCTCCTCAATACTCTCCACGTTGTCACTGGGTATCCGCTGGTGTCTAGCTCCGCCACGGCCGGCGCCGCCATACGCTGCGCTTGCGCTTGCGCTACCACCGGTCCCGAGGCTGAGAATGCGAACGATCCAATCGTTCAGAAATATAACTGGAGCGAAGGCGGGTATGCGGATCGGTATAAGAGGCGAGGGATATCGGATCATGTCGTCGTTCGCGGATGCGGCCTTGATTGATGATGTGGGATTATAGGGATCGAGGGGCACTGGCCTGGCGTAGATGGCCATGATGATATACTGAGCGACGGGGGACATGTCAGGACTATCCAGTCATACAAGGGGAAAGACGTACTGAAGGGAATAAAAGAGCGAATAGTGCAGCGTTCGCAAGGCTGCTGCCCCACATGCATAGCGCCGCGGAAGGCAAACCTTATGAATTAACGTGGTGAGAACGTGTAGATGAAAACAAACAAGACGTCTGTATGCTCACCAAAGGCGAAGTAGTACGCCCATCTCTCTTCTAGATGTCGCACGCGCCGGGATAATGAAAGCCCACGCGCAATCCAAATGAACCTACATGCATATAAGCAGATGAGCGCACAGTCGATCATCAAGCCACTCACTCAAAGCAGTAGTATCTGCAGCACCCTCGATAAATCAGCATCACACGTGATCATCTCGTTCAATCGTACTCACGCGTCAACCCAGCATAGAAATGCGAAGCCGAGGGCAGGTCCAACGTACGGGATGTACGAAAGCGTGAAGGACACGACGACGGACGTGAAGACCATCACAGCACGGTATGCGGAGGTAGCGAGCGCGTTGAGCATGCCACTGTAGGTAGTTGGGGGCTGGGCAGCAGCGCGGGTGCCGTGTTGAAGCGCAAAGGTGCGTTTTGCTAGGAGCGAGCACCATGAGCTCTACGGTAATCATAAACGCATAAGCAAATGGACGGAGGGAAGGAGGGATCTACGGCCATATGTGCCGAGCTTCTTTATGGTGGTTCAGAAAGATGAAAATTACATATCTTTTGGGTACCAGCAGTAGTACCCTTCAATGATGTGGATTATGTGTATTTGCATCATGTTGCCAATGGGAGGCATTGGATGTGGGGGCGCGTAGGTGAGGACTCACATTGAGGTAGAAGGATATGCCCACGACGGGCAGGAGCCAAAGGACTTGATAGAACCAACCCAAATTTCGATGGAACCACTGCTGCTGGGACTGTGCCAGTGGGAGGAGGAGCCAGTCAAAGAAGTAGATGGACACCAAAGAGACTGTATTTAGCATCAGAGACTTGAAGACATTCGACCGGACCTCCGAATCACTGCGCAAAAATGCGGTCAGATCAAACACGGCATCCGCATTGTATCACTGAAACGCACCTTGCGACCAGCCTCAGGACGGTGTCCCATCTGAACGCATCCACCAGTCCGCGACCGGCACACGACAGCTGCAGCCAGGCGGTCTCTTGCAGAGATAGGAACGAGGGATATGACGAGCGAGATGATGCATACTGGGGAGCCTGGATGAACTCTGACGAAGACGACGGCGTGTATGGCGGCCGCGGCTGTCTATTGGAAGGAAGGGACATGGTGTGCAATGCACAAGATGCGCGGGCGCGCGGTAGCGAGCTGAGCCTGACTTGACAGTCAAGCCGGGCCTGCGACGTGTCGCCACTCGGAGTGCCTGTCCGCCTTTGTTCGCAACCAGTCGCAGTCGTCACCCGCAGCGAGCCCGGCCAGTCGCCAATCGCGATCGACGGTCCGTGACCGCGTGGCGCGACTGCGGTCTATTCAAGTTCAAGATGCGAGACAAGCGACACACGGAAAGGAGGATTCGAGCTCGGAACTAATGGTGTAACAGACAGCCATGCTATTCGAGGCCAATCGTCATTCCAGGGAACCTACTCCTACTACGACAATCTGTCAACGACAACGCCCACCCCGAACACGCAGGATCTCTAACGCACATGTTTGTCTCTTGTAAGCAATAGCTCTGATAATCGACAGTCCGCATACACAACGCTATGTATAGGGTACGGCCCCCAGCCTAAATCACGACCTATGAACACAACAACAACCGAGCAGATGGCAGCGGGAACAGGCACAAGAGTACGACTACGACGACAATGCAAGACGATTGACACACGACGAGCACACAGATCGAGATGATAGCAGCAGCAGAACGGGCGCGGATCACCCCACGCGCGCGGGCGAAATAACAACCAACAGCAGGACGGCCCTCCTACGGGCCCCTGTCATTGCAACCCAACTCCTACGGGTTGTTGACTTTCCAGAGCTGCCTCCGGCGCAGCTTGCGAGTGACGAGCACCCCCGTCGACTGCGTCGAGCTCCCGCCAAACGCCAGCACGACCGTCTCCTCGGCGCCTTGGCCCCGCCCGATGCCCTGCTTGCGGAGCTCAATCGCATCCTTGGCGAATTTGAAGCGTGAGTGAGTCGACCCTGAGGACAACGACGTCGTGACGTAAGTTCCAGTCCTTGGCATGTCAAGGTATGAGGTAACTAACCGAGCTGGAACGTGGGCGACTCTACCGCAGCTTTGAACAGCTCAAACGGTACACGAGCAAACACCTGGAGCAGTGTCTCCCGCCCGGCGTCCGGCTGCGAGCTTGTACCTTCTGGCTGTGGTGTCGTAGGCGTCGCCTGTCCGCCAAAGTTTACCAGGTTCGGCAGCGTAACGACCAGGAAATTGAAGACATCGTCGCGCAGGCGCTGCGCATAGGGGCCGAACACCGCCGTCCGTTGGTGTTGGTGCTGCTCAACGATAGGTGTCGAAGACCCGTCATTAGGGCTAGGTAGAGCTTCTACGAACTCCAACCAAGACGGAAGCGTGTCAAGGCTGATCGATTGTCGGCAGACCTCGTAAGCGTAGTTGCAGAGGTCATCCATACGACCCAGGAGGCTCCCCGCCGCAAGAACAGCACGCGCGTTTTCAGGGCGGACATTAGCGACGGCGGCGGCGGAATAAAGGTACGCCAATGCTTTAGAACAAGGATGAGACCAGTTTCCTTGCATAACGTCTCTGCACGAATACTGATGACACTCACCATGGTGGAATCCCTGGATGCATCATGAGATGAATAAATAGATTTTCCTGCGGCTAGAGAAAAAACGACGCACCTCTTCGGTGATCTCTGGTTCATGATCCAAATTAACGTAGATTACATGGTGACTATTCGACTGTGGTGATGTTGACATCAAGTGTGCGAGGTACGGCGATCGCGACAGGATGAGGGCGTGTAGTCGGTATACGGTTCCACGGACGTGCTGATTACAACAGCTCAACTTCTTCGTCGAAGGGGGAGAATTGATGATGCTTACCAGTAGTGTATCGTGATAGTTCTGGACGCCAACGTCAGCTTTGGACCAATGCAGCAGTTGGAAGGAAAGCGTACGCCAGTTTGGAAGCCTGACTGGAAGAGGTGGCTGATTATATCTTCATTGTGCATTTGATATAGAGATGGGGGTCTGTTGTCCGAATAGTCAGCCAAAGGCTCTGCTCCCAGATAGGTCGCAGAAAACACCGGCAAGTCGACGCGAATAGACGCCAAATATTTGTGCACGGCATATAGGACGAACAATATTTAAGGAGTCGCGACAGAGATCGTCAACCTCTACCTTTCCGTCAACACGACGCGCAAGTCGCCATTGATGGACGTGTTGGACCGGGGTGTCGCGCGACACGAAGCACGTCACCAGCGACGAATGCACCAAGTCTCCAGATCTCACGCGCCACTAACACCCTAGGGCAAAACAGCATCCACCGATCCCACCCTCTTCCCCTCCGTCATAAAGCTACTGCATCTTCGCATCGATGTGAAGAATTGACACTTACTGAGCGTATCCATTGACAGGCCCACCTGCGCTGGTAGAGGGCCCATTCACGTAGGCGTCTCCGGAGCCAGGAGTAGTCGTGCCATTGCTTGGTCCACCGTGTCCGTTCATGATCATGGGGTGCGAAGAAGGAAGAAACAGAGTCGTAGGTACTTTTCTAGTGCGGTGTGGAGGACAAAGGGGCAGAGAGCGGCGAGTACGTCGAGACCTGCGGCGCTGCAGGAAAGAACTGAAGGCTATCAGTCTTTGCCCGCGTGCCACAATGCCATCGTCACAAGGTCACAGAGATCGTGATTTTGAACCAGCACGTGACACAAACGGTGACAGCGTGGCTTTGGCGCTCTGGTTTGGCACCTCGGTCCGACGCATGGCCACGAAGAAGTGTGGCTGAATTGAACGCGCTCGAGAAGGCACAAGCTTAAGAGTCGCCTGAGGGAGGTCGGTCACCAGTTCAAGCACGGTTACCCGTACAATTTATAGAAGGGCGTGTAGTGGAGTGCGACCAGACCAGACCATCGGAGCGCACACGATTCGTCGACTTCTCGTCCGTATTCTACTACGTATGCGTAGTACGTACATGCTGAGGCCTGAGATCTGTCAAGGGACCGACGCTCCGACCTTGCTCCTCACTTCTCTCGGAACGGAGGTCTCAGCCGACCACGTCGCACTTGGCACACCCGACTAGGTTCTAGTTTTGCGAACCCCGCTGGCACCTCGGAGCGGAGGCGTCGTCGGCTTCTGAGAGCCATCGGACGAAGCCCTTGACGTCCATCACCTGCCCATACTGCACCGCGACTTGAGCGCCCCGAGCAGACCTAATCGCCACCCCCCGTCCAGCATCATTTGGGGAACCCATCCTCGTTGGTCCTTCCTCGCGCAGGTCTTCTTTTGCCACATTGTTCGGCGCGATGTCCATCGCGACGAAGGACACCATGAGGTTGTGTACGATGCCTAGTTCCTTCGCCTTCGCGCCACATAGCGGCGGATATGGCGGCGGCGGAGAGGAGTACTTTGGGCCAGTCGTGTTTGCTTCTACAACGCCCGCGACCAAGGCATGTCGAAGACATAATGCAAAACATCAGACACGAGATCAGATAAACATAGTCCCTGGTTCTTGGTTTCATCCTGCCACAGCTCTAGATCCCACTCCCGCACGCGACCACTGGCGCTTTATCCATACAAACCGTATACTTTTGAGCCTCGAGGCGACGTTCAAGGATAAATGGGCAGCGACGTGAAATAATGAAACGCAGAACCAAAGGACAGGAGCCTAACCACAGTATCAACGACGCACCGTAGGCAGTCGCCTCCAAATCAGCACTCTGCGCATTCCCCTCGCCCGCCTTCAAGTTCAAGTTCGGGACCTGACCTGACTCAAGCACGGCATCCGTGATGGTCGCGAGACCCGCCATTGGTGCAGGTATAATCTGCCACAAAAATAGGCGCATGAGCACATTCACGAGAGCACACGAACACGATAGGAAATAAGCGTGCCCCACAGTTCCGTCGGGAAGAACGATGGGGTAGCACAGCTCGAATAAATGAAATAGCTGAGTGCGCCACAGCCCCCTATTGCCCCAGCTTACAGCGCGGAAATCTGAAGGAACGCCTGCTGACCATATGAGACCGATCTGACGCGAACCAGTCAAGGTAGACATCCGCGGGGACGACTCTGAAGAGACTGCAATGTTTCAAGGTCGTCAGCAATTTCGATAGGTCACACGAAGCTGGTCAAAAAAAACTGGGGCAGAGGGGACGTAGCCCCTCGTACCAGTAGCACGTACCTGAGAAATCGGTCGTCGATCTGCTCTTTTAGCCCATCGTCGAACGCGTACGGTAATGTTCCAGTAATATAACCTATGACGTCCAAGTTCGCGAGCGTGCGGAAAAACATTTGAGGCGGTTGAATCAGTGCGAGCGTGTTTGGCATCCAATCGACGGGGCGGCGGTCCGGGGGGACAGTAGGGATCAGTATCACAAACGGAAGGGTGGTCGCGTGCACCATGACATGGTCAACAGAAAGTGTCAGCGAGGGGAGCGACCAAGGATGGGAGGCTCAGCCGTGCGTGCCTTTCCATGAGCTCGGGACGGGTAGGGTTGTATCGAAGTCGTATACCCAAGCCGAAGTGACAGCTGCTTGATTCACGTTCAAATCGTCGCCCTCCGGAGCTCGATTGACGTTCACAGCGTGCCTCTGCGAGCAAGGAACGCCGTGCGGAAGCGGAGCGGGGTCCCGATCGCGAGGCAACTGGGTAGTGTGTGGTTGGCTGGCGGCGGCAGCTGGCCGCAGCACCAGGATGACATGGTAATCCCAAACGACAACGTCTGGGGCACGCAACTTCTGAGACCAGAGTGCAACCTGTCGGAAGAAAGAAGAACACCGACGTCAGCGCAGTCCGGTGACCCCGAGCGAACGCGTTGGACATAATACCCGGACGAAGAGAGAGAGACGGACCGTTTTACCGCGGTTTGAGATGAACACGATGTAGATCTGCCAGGGCCATAGAACCCCGCGGGCGGCCCGCGCGCTGGCTTCTGCGCGGAAGGTGTGCGCGAGGAGATAGATGTTCTCTTCGCAGTAACACGACGTGTAGACGCTGTCAGGTGGCAGCGGAAGTGGGGGCGAGAGAACGGTCGAGCTGGAGCCAAAGTTGGCGGCAGGCACGCCAGAAGCAGGCAGCGGGGTGAGAGTAGACATGAAGCATGATGGTGATTGCAAATGTGGATAGCGCGTATTAGTAGTACGTAGGCGAACGAGAGATGCAGCAGAACGTGCGTAGATAGCAGATGCAACGATGTAAGATGCAAGCGATACGGAACGAGATCCGTCGTAGAGAGCGCATTACCCTTCGCGACTATAAACACCATCTCCTATAGTACAACGCCGCCAAGCAGCACTTTGGTCTCCAAGCCGGGTCGGGCGAAAGAAAGTAGTCCTTGAAATACAGTGGAGAAAGACGCGCGCAGTGCTTGCTTCTCCGGAACGCCGCCACGCTGGGTCGCGAGCGGTTCGATGAACAAGCCAGTGATCTGCGGAGGCCAAATTGAGCATGGGGGTCCGATGACGGAGGCGAGGGAAAGGAAGGTAGGAGAAGGTTCAGAGACCCACAGGCCAGAACGCGGAGCGAATGGATGGAGGAGACGAGGGTTGGGTGAACGAAGGCGAAGAGGTACTCACCATGGGTATAGAACATCACATGGGTATTCGGGGCAATTACATCATTGTGCCTTGCGCTGCCTGGCCGAGGAGAGGGCGGGGGCGAGCGCAACCTGGTCAATGCCCCATTGCGCCTTGCCCTGGAAGGCGTCCGAGAACTTCTTCTTTAGGAGGATGTCCTCGAGGTCGGGCGAAGAGCGCTCCGGACGGAACGGGACGAAGATCGGCTTTGGAGCAGACGAGTGCGAGGTCGTCTTTGCTGGTGGTGGACGCTTCGGCTGGGGCGCCTGCACGGGGGTGGTGGTGAGGATGATGGGCCCGTGAGCATGGCTCGCAGGGTGCGCTTTGGAAGAGGGGATGGGATGAGGGAACTGGGATGGTGCGACGGGCTTGGGGAGGAGGCCCGAGTTGTTTGTGAAGGGGTGGGTCGCGAGCGGGTCGAAGGAGGAGAGGACCGAGTTGGACATGGCGGTAGTTATGATGCGAGATGCGCAGAGGAGTGGAGGAGAGTGTTAGCAGGCGATGAGCAGGTGCAGAAGTGGGATGCGGGGTGAGCGGAGCCGGGAGAGGAGGGGGCGTATTTATGATGGTCGGGCGGAACAGGGGCATAAAAGAGAAAGGTCGCGAGGCAGAAATGAGAAAGAGGAATAGGCGAGATGGAGTGCGGCAGATGTGGCTGGTCTGCCCGACCGAGCGGACGCATCGAGCAGCGGGAAAACCGCGGCATTCACGAGGTGGATCGGATATCGGCCAGTCACATGTGTTTGCACCCTCCCCATTCGTCCATCCCTGCCCGAGACTCCGTCCGCCCGTCTTCCGTCTTCCTGCCGCCCCCCGGCTCTTGCCATATGATAACTCCCCATCCTCATCGCAATCTCCCTGCCATGCGCACAAGCTCCACAACGCCCATCCATCTCAGACTCCACTTACCTCTCGACCACCTGCGCGTTATTCTCCCCAGGTTTCGCCGACCGTTCTCTCTCCATCTTTGCAACACAGGGTAACGAGCCGCAAATAATCCAATGCAGGACTGTACTTACTGGAAGCGGCTGTTCCTGCCCCGGATTGTCGCCCTCTGTCGCCTTGCGTCCGAAGCTCAAACTATGAGATTCGTGCTCCTTGTGCGTCCGCGCCTTACGGAAGTTGTACGCCGTTAGAATGCGCAGCTGTCGTGCTGACAGCGTGGACCGGTTTCCTGGCCTCGTGAGGACTCGTGTTCCTCCAGCGGTTGTTCATCCCCGACGCTGTTTACAAGCGTTGAGTGCCACATTGGGACGGACATGCAGGAAAAGATGACAGACTCACCCCAAACGTACCCTCCTTTACATATGCCTATGCTGTCACTGATCCTGATCCCAGTTGAGAACCACCGTTATGCGACGTGTCTGTCGCAGGATCCGGGCTACGGATTGAGTAATTGCTACTCAAGGCGCCGCGCGGGGTCGTGGAAGACGCGACGGTGAATAGCAACCCTCCATGGCGCCGTACGTCTCAGGCCTTCTCGCTCGCAGCCGCCCCGGGATTCTGGCCAGACGTCCCGGTTGAAAGAAGCTTGTAGGCAAACCGGAAGTGACAGAGCAGTTGACATCCAAGACACGCCTGCGTCAGCTGCCCAATGGTCGGTTCCCTATCGTAACCGGACGGACCAAGGGGCCGCATGTATGAGAGAAACCACCTTGCGTTTTCCTATCACCACCCGGGGACGCTCCCGATGGGCTCTTGCTTGCTTGTTTCCCCACGTCTTCCCCCTCGACTATCGTCCGATATTCTGGGGAAACGCCCTAAACCCCGCTTTGTCCGACAGCTATCACGGCAGGAAGACGTCAGACTACCACAAGCGACCAGTGCGAGGGAACGTTGAGGGTTTCGTGAGTCAGAACCCGAACCGATGTTCCGAACGCCCGACAGCACGGCGGTTGTTTGTCTGGGGTGTTGGAGCATCAGTCCCACCCTCGGACGACTCTCCCGCCGCTCCCCGCTACCCTCGACGTCGAGGACAGGATTCTCGATGATGGATTCCCCGCTAGCGTTGACAGCTTATTTCCTACGTCAGCTCAAGGTTGCTCATCATCGGCCACTCAACAACGTTGGCGGGACGCATGATCGAGGGCCGTAGCGGAGGTGAGGTGGTTAAAGTATGAGGTGCTTGAGCTGGATATCTATGAATGTGGTGTTGCTACAACTGACGCTTCACTCTCATAGGACCTCACGAACTCGAGGGTACGTCGTGGCCGATACCATCCTGTATGGTGCTCGCAGGATGGCAAGTCGTCCCACTATCACCGAGCGCGCTGCGCCGTCTGCTCGACTTCCCATCAACGGTACCGACCTCTGCCCAGTAAACAAGACCATATACCACGACAGCGAAGCACTCCGGGTCGCCGAGCGCATCTCGGCGCTCGACATCTTCCCCGACGACGCACAGTTCACAAACCCAGGCCGACCGCGCCCACGGTGTGGCCCTCGACGTCATTACCTTGATTCAGAGCCCTCGGATCGTCGATGCCTACGCCTGCGCGGCACCCAGGAAGAATTGCAGCGCCGCGTCACCGTGGTTCCAGGCCCGCGCGACCTTCCCCCGGCTCCGCGCAACGCATTTAGAGGTGCCGATCTTCCCTCTTTCCTTTCTTATCCTTCAGCTTTCCGACTGGCAACGGGTTCAGGAACGCCGCAGGCTCGCGAGGCTCAGGTTGGCCGTGATCTTCGCCGGTCGCGTGGGGCGGAGCGAAGGATCGCGATGGGTTCGAATGATGTGCGCTGCCGCCTTTGGTGCTCCCTATTTTCTCCCCTTCTTTGGCGACCCGAGCTCGCCCTCTTGTCATATTCATTTTGGCATTGTGTACCTGAGCCCTTAACAAGGACTTCCTGCGAGGTGCGCATGCAGAAGGTGATATGTACGACTCGTACAAGTGCCAGTGACGATCAGAGCGTACTTGTCTATTTGTGGGAGATCATTCTGTATTTATCTGTAGTCTATACACTTCAAGAGCACGTTTGCTTTTTATGTTGGAGACCAGTATTGAGGCACTTCGGAAGGACGAGCGCAGCGGTCGCGTTGGTGAGTAGAGATTAGATAAGAGAAACAGATGCGCGTCTATCCAATCTCTCGATCATGGACAGGCGCTTCCATAATTTTTGAGAACTTGGCTGAGCTGCTCTGGGCTTGGAGCCACCGCCATGTCTACCACTCTTCCTCTCTTCTGGCATCTCTCCTCGGCTAGCAAGAAAGAACGTCTAGATACGTCTGTCAAGTTGATTTCCGCGCTAGAGCACTTCCAGTCCACCTTTGTGCCAAAGGAGTCTCCGGAGACATCTGAGGATGAGGACGAGGAAAGGGACAACAAGAAGTCAGACGGGCTTGATGCGCTGAACGCCCAAGACGTGTCTTATTCCTTGCGGAGGTTGATTCGAGGATTGGCGAGCCCAAGGGAGAGCAGCAGGCTGGGCTTTGCAGTTGCCTTGACGGAGGTATGTTCAATGTCCTCTTGCTTAGTGCCGTCGGGTGAACCCATCCCTTGCTCGTGTAGTTGCTGTCGCGGATAAGCTCTGTGACATGCTCCCAGGTTGTCCAGCTGGTCTTGGATTCGTCAAAAACACAGGGATCTATGACTGGTCAGGAAGAACGCGACGTTCTCTTCGCTCGCTTGTTCGGTCTCACCTCAGTCATCCAGTCTGGCCTTCTCCTGCGCGACACCACTCTCCCATCCTCGTCAACTGTCGCCTCTGATCTAGAAAGCTTCAAGGAAGTTCTCTCCCAACTGATCGCTCTCGGAGAGAAGAAGTCGTGGCTGCGCGAAAGCGCATGGTGGTCCATTACTCTGGCGTTCGATGCCCTCTCCGTATCGGAGGTCTCGTGGAGAGACGAAGCCCTGGACGCGACGATTGCCGCCGTATACTCGGAAGCCAAGACTTGGTCGCCCGAGAAACTGGCCCTCACGCTGAAGTTCCAAGCGGCCTATCCCTCTCGGGACTGGAAGAAACTGTTATCGCCGACGTTCAAAAGTCCCGATATTCTCAGCACGGGGAATCTCAGCACGATCGCGCGGATATTAAAGGTAGAGCATGTTTCCACTCTCTTGGAATATCTCCGCATTGCCCCCTGCAAACGGTCTAACTCATGTTCGCGTGACAGGAATCTGACGCGGACGAGGACGAGGACGAGGAGACAGATCTCCCCAAATCTGGGTCGTGGAAGCCACAAGTCCACTTCGTCTGGGACATGCTACTCGATCAGGTCTTGCTCCAGCTCCCGGATGCTCTAGGACCTGACCAGCGCCAGCCCAGAGGGTCTTTCCCAGAGTTTTTCCGGATCGTCGTCGATGGTTTGTGCCTCTGCTTTCTCTACCCCACACCTTCCATACTTCGTTCATGCGAGAATGCTTCGGCAAGGCTAATGCTAGACCCGGCATCTCACAGAATCGCTATTCGCGTCGACTTCTTCGCCCGAGCGGAAGTATTGGGGCTTCCAGGTGTTCCAAAAAGCGCTGCCGCGCGTGAGCGCAGACGACATGCCCATGCTCTTCACAAAAAACTTTATGCGCTCGTGGATCAATCACCTGTCCAACAGCGACCGGTATCTGCACAAGGCAGCCAGGCAAGTGGTACGTCTCATCCTGAGTCTATTTTCAGGTGCACGATTCATCTCCGATGTGCACGATTTATCTTACGGGCGCGTTTGTCGTGGCACGTTGCAGACGACAGACATCCAGAATCTCGTGAAGAGCAACCCCACCATTGGCTTTTCGCTGATCCTTCAGCTCACGGGTGTCCATGGGAGCCGCCAGTTTGACAGACTCACAAAGACGAAGACGGTTGAGTCCATTCTGACGTCAATGGACGACGCTGGTATCCAGAGTTACATTGATTACTTGCTCAAGCAAGTCGACGGAGAGCCATCGGCTTCTGCAGAGTACGTACAACGATTTTCCATGTGCTCGCCTGCCCCGAAACGGATTGCGCTGATCCCTCCTATCTTCGCTTCTGGTCGTGATCGTGACCACAGCGAGACAGATTTCCAGGCGGTGAACACGCGTCGCGCATGGATCATTGAACAGCTTGCTGCGCTCGTCCGAAATGGGGCGATCCCCAAGAGCGATGCGTGGATACAGACGATCCTCGATTGGCTCGCCGTCCACGGCCTGTTCATCCTCGTGCGGAAATCGGAGAAGAGTGCTATTTCCGCGGTAAGTACTGTCCAGTATAGCGACGCTTCCCAACGCTTTCCCCTTTCTTTCCCCTTGCTGCCGTGCCCTGCCGCGACCGTCGTGCACGGGCGCGATGATTCTTCCTCGTCATCTTTGTCCCTGCACGTTCGTGTAAGATTGCGATTACTGACCCCGATGTGGTCTGCGTTCGTCCCCCCCTTAGCTGCGCTCTGTTCCCACCCCCGCGTTTTCGGAAGAATTGCGGAGGGATTGTCGCGAACGGCTGCTTGCGTGCTTGGCCGACCTGACGGTGCAGACGACTGTTATCAAAGGTGTGTGTTTCTTTTTTGGTCTCAGACGGCATTCATTGCCGCGAGGATACTGATCTGCGAGTCCAGAGGACGCCAAGTCATCCAAGGTTGCCGCCGTTGCGTCCGATGGGCGACTCTGGGTATCTAGAGTGCTGTCGACCATCGATGAGCTCCAGAAGGACAGCAAGCATGTCAAACCGCTGTCAGAGATGGACGAGGAGGAACTTGAGCAGCGCCAGATGGCCCGTGAGGTGCTTGCACGTCTAGCGGACGTGAGTTAACCCAATCCCAGTCGCAGCCAAACTCAGACTGATCCAAGTCTGCTACAGGCACCCGAAGACCATCGGGAAGCTGCACGGGGGGTCGAAATCCTGCTTTCAGCGACGCTTCTGCACGATTACTGTGCGGAAGACGACGACAGTGATCCAGAACCTCTGGAGGTGAGCATACGCCTCCGGTCACTCCCCTTCTTGACCCCGTTTATCGCTCACACCGATCCCATCGCTGCCGTCCCCGTTCTTTTCTATAGAACTGTCTTGACGGTGCCTCGCGGATGTTCCCTGCGGGGGATAAGAAGGGCAAGAAGGGCCGCAAGTCCGCGGCGATGGCTGGCCCGGAAGACAAGGGAAAGGAGAAAGAGGTTCCCGAGCCGGTCGACGTGCTCGTCGACACCGTCATCGGCTTCCTCGAGAAGGGCACGGCGTACATGCGGGCCGTGGCGAATCAGGCTTTCGCCCTTTTGTCGGGATCGGTGCAGGCGAGCACGATTGATCTCATTCTCACCGTGAGTGCCGTCCCCCCACGCCCTTTTCGCCGTGGATGTGTGCATATGACTTATCTCCGTTCGTTCGATGAATCTCATTCATAGCAATTGGAACGCCGCGATCCTGAGGAGCTCATGGCCGACGAGGACGAGGATGTCGAGATGGACGACGAAGAGGAGGATGAGGATGAAGAGAGCGAATCAGGCTCCTCCTCCTCCTCGTCTTCGGCCGAAGAGGACGAAGAAGAGGAAGGGGACGTCGACCAGGAGGCGGATCTCGAGCTTCGGCGCAAGATCGAGGAAGCGCTGCAGGTGAACGGGATCTCAGCGGCGACGGGGGACTCGGACTCCGAATCGGAGGAAGAGTTGATGGACGATGAGCAGATGCTCGCCATCGACGAGCAGCTCGCCGCGGTGTTCAAGGCGCGTGCTGCCGAGAAGAGGCACGGAAAAGGCAAGTGAATTGGCGTTGACTCGCACTCAGCCTCGGTCGACGGTCCCCCGCTGACACATGACCGCCCTCGTTGAGCAGACGTCGACGCGCAGCGGGAGGCGACGCACTTCAAGAACCGTGTGCTCGACCTGATTGACATCTTCGTCAAGAAGCATCCCGCCAACCCCCTGATCCTCCGGCTTGTCTTCCCGCTCGTGGAGCTGATTGTCAGCACCGGCCCCGACGAGAAGCAGCTGTCGGACAAGGCAACAGGCATCCTTCGCAACCGGATCAGCAAGTCCAAGGAGTTCCCCAGCGCCGTATCCGAGGAGGACGCGATCCACACCCTCGGGGAGCTGCACAACCTCGCCAGGAAGGCGTCGACGCCTGACGTGCTTGAAACTTTGAACCAGTGCAGCCTATACCTGTCAAAGGTCTTGCTGCACGCCGATGAGGTCAAGCCCGTCTTGGATGTCTATCGGGAATCTTTGCATGACTTCGTCGCGCGCAAGGCCTCCAAGCTCAACAAGGCGTTCTTTGACGACTTTGTCAGGAGACATCCGCAGGCCGCGTGGAATATGCGCGATGACCTGCTCAAGGTGTCTGGTGAGGCCCTGAATGGTTACAGACAAGCCCAGGTGTTCCATCTGCTCCAGACATTAGCCAACCAGCTGCAAGCCCTCGTAAGTTCACCCATAATCGGCCTGTCGAACCAGCACTGACGTGCAAAGCAGGGCGACAAGAGATCAGAGGTACTCGCTTTTATGCCGTCATTACGCAAGGGCATCCTCGACGCGATCTCGACGGCGTGCCGAGATGGATCAACAACGCTCCAGCCCGCACACGTCAAGGACATCCTCAAGCTCGCCTTGGTCGCCGTCCGTCAAACAAAACGCTTTACCGAGAGCACCGACGAGCTCTCCACCGCTTGGCAACCGTCAAAGTGGACCGAGCTCTCGAATGCACTTGCATCCAACGATCGCTTCAAGGCGTCTGTCGGTCTCCAAGCGATGTGCAAGCAAGTCGTTCAGCATATACAGGAAAGCAATACAGCAGATTCGAAAGCAAGAGCAGCTGACAAGACAAAGAGCGAGGAGAAGGGTGCGAGCGCAACGAAGCGGAAAGCGGGAGATAGAGAAGACGGGGATGGGGATGGGGAGATCGCCGACGGGGGAAAGAAGGCGAAACACAAAAAAGCCCGGAGGGGCAAGTCTGGCTAGATATGTGCACGTCCACGTCAAGTAGGTGGTTCGCTAGTAGATAGGGATCCTAGGAGGTCGCGCAACTCCGCCAGGACGGTGTGATGAACGAGGACGTTCGCGCCAGGCTCGCTGAGGCACCGCTGGACGAGCTGTCCGCACTTGCGTAACCTGTGTGCACGGTGAGAAATCTCGATGGTGCTATCAATGGCAGTAAGGACTCACTTCGTCCGCTTCACGCGCTCCTCGATCATCTCCCTCAAGTGCACGGCCTTCCCGGCCGCGATCTGGAGCACGGACTCTGGCAACTTCGCAAGTCGAGCGCACTCGATGCCAAACGATTCCGTGACGAGACCGGGCTCGAGCCGATATAGGAACGTGACCTCTCTCGTACCATCGATCCGTGTGTCCTCCGTAAAACCCATGTGCACATTGCCAACGTCAGCAGGGAACAGCCGTTCCAAATCTGCTGCGACTTGCGGGTAGTGCGTGATGAACAGCGTCTTGCACTTCACGTTCTGCACGAGATGGTGGAGCACGGCACTGGCGATGGCCATCTGCAGCAGAACGTGAGCATTCTCATACCGGGTTTAAACCTGTTGGCACTGACCCCGTCGAAAGTAGAGGTTCCGCGGCCGAGCTCGTCCAGGACCACGAGCGTCCTGGGGGTCGCCATCTGGAGGATGTCGCTCGTCTCCTGCATCTCGACCATAAACGTCGAGCGGCCGCGTGCAAGCTCATCTGACGCTCCCATCCGGGTCAACACCCCATCGAGGAGACTAAGCCTCATAGACTCTGCAGGCACATACGACCCCACCTGCGCCATCTACGCCCAGCAATTAGAATAACCATGTTCGACAGCTCGCAAAAGGACACTTACGATCGCGCACAGCGCAGTCATCCTCACCGCCGAACTCTTCCCGCCCATGTTCGGGCCCGTGATGACCTTGTGCCTCGTCTCGCCCCCGCCCATCTTCACGTCGTTCGGCACGAACGGGTCCGTCCGCAGCGCCTCGATCATCGGATGCCTCCCCCGCACGATCTCCAGCACATCCCCAGGTTCCTCGTCCTTGCGCTCGACGAACTCGGGGCGGCAGTACCCCTCCTGCGCGGCGACCTGCGCGAGGCTGAACAGGCAGTCTGCCACCGCAAGCTTGTTCACCGCGTCCCGGAGGAGCGCGTAGTCCTTCTCGACGATCTCGGCGAGGAACGAGAGGTACGCCTTGTGCGCCTCGAGCACGAGGGCCTCCTTGTACTGCGCGCGCTCCTGCAGCTTGGCGCGCACTTGGGGTGTGTGGTACCGCCGGAGGTACTTGGTGCTCGATAGCAACGTCCAGTTCGCGGGGATCTCGCGGCGCTCGTCTTTGCGGATCTCCACGACATACTGGGGAGTCAACGTTACCTTGTTGTATCGCCATTAACGAGTGGATGGGACGTCAACGTACCTCCTCTCCGTTCCAGTCCGTGTACTGCAGCGCGGGTTTCTGGATTGCCTTGCGGATGACCTTCAGCTCGTCCATCAGCTCCGACTCGAGCACCTGGATAGACTATCGCCACATCCACCAAACTCAGCACGAGCCCCGCGTCAGATCGATCCCCGCTAAAGAAGACACTCACAATGTTCAGCCCGTCCAACGTCGGGAACCGCTCCTTGTCGGTCCAAATCGTGTGCTCGTTCCCCTCCGCGGCCGCCTCGAACCTCACTGCCTCGCACAGCTCGTTCACGGGCTCCCGCAGCCTCGGCAGCGTCTCCAGCACGTCCTTCAGCAACCGCGACTTGAGCTGGCTCTGGGTCTGACTCTGGCTCTGGCCGGGGTGCTGCAGGAAGAACGCCGTCCCGACCTTCTTGAACGCCTTGAGGAGCGTGACGAGCTCCTGCGGTGTGCATTTGCCATACTGGATCCGGCAGAGGCCGCGAGCGAGGTCAGGCAGCCGGCGGAGGAGCTCGCGAAGGAGCATGAGTTTGGGCGACCTGTTGGCGAGGATCTCCTCGACCGCTTCCGTGCGCTCGCGGAGCGCGCTGATGAAATTAAGATCAAAGCTGTGTAGGCGACGGATGGGGCATGAAAGAACGAGACGTACTGTGGGTCGACAAGGGGCCGCCCGACCCAGCTTCGCAGCATGCGCGCGCCGAATTTGGTCGACGTGCGGTCCAGTATCCACATTAGTGATCCTTTGGTAGCATAGTCGGTTTCATTACGATATATTTCTCTGGAGAGAGGATCGTCAGGTGTAAGGGCAGAGAATGGTGTGGGCGGTCGGGCACATACAGATTAGTGAGCGTGTTGGCGTTGAGGAGCATGTGCGTTCGTTCTGTGAACTTGGAGAAGAACCGTGTTTCCCGGAGTGCATCAGCGACGTTGAATGCAGAGAGGTACTTGAGTGAATGAGCGAGGGTTATCACTACTAGCTTTGAGAAATCCGTGACTGCCGCCATCAAGTCTCCTGGAAGCGAGATGAACGGGCTTGTTTGAAAGGAGCTACTGCTAGTCAACCTACCCTTTTCGAAGCTTTCAGAAGCATTCGCGTGTTTCTCGGTATAGAAATTGGACAACACCGCGAACGCGTCTGTGTACGCCATCTGCTTGCTAGATCGCTCTATACGCATGCGGTGCTCCGTATGCGAGTGTCTGGTATTGGCTGTCAGCCGTGCTGCTGCGAGGGACGAAACCGACGGCGTACTCTGCGAAGTACTTGATCATCTTCTCTGTTGCGGAGCTCAAATTCTTGGCAGGCAATAAAAGTTCGTACGGCTTCGTGTGGACCAATCTTGTCTGCGAAAAAGGATAAGGCATTTGTGAGCAACAAAGTCGAATGCCATGCTCACCTCGAGCTCGATGCGCATGTGGTTGTCTATTCCCTGCTTTAGCGGATCGAAACACACTGGTGGCAACGAAGACTCACCTTCGAACTCATCCCACACGACGTCTCCTGTACTGGGAGAAATCGCGATCATAGCGACGTTCACTCGCTCGTCAGTGCCCATCCCTCCTCGAGGCTCTTCCAATATGCACATGAGTGGTGGAGCGGAGTTGGGATCCAGCTCGTCAACCGTGTTAAGATCATCTACGTATCTGAAGCGAAGACACACATCAAAACGCCGCTCACGAGGGGGGGAGGGAGGACGTACGTGGCAGCGGTGTAGAGATGTGTAACTTCACGGGCGAAGAGCTCATTGCGGTTGTCGCCGATCTTTTTGAGGGCGGCGGTCTCTGTCTGTTCCACGATCCCGACTTTATAACCTTGAGATAGCAACCTTTAGATGGGCCGATAAGTGATCAAAAATATATACGAATAGCACGATGCATACTTTTTGAGGTGGACGTCTCTCCTGTGTAAGGGTATCATGGACGTCAAAAGATTGCGTTTTGGGAAGCAGACCATGCCCAGCTCTTTGGAAGCAATCTAGCAAGATGATGTTTATTCGGAAGGCGTTACGGAGACGAGGGTGGGGGCGAACCTTTGCGTCCTCCTCGAAGAACAGGACTTTGTAACCAGACTGGATCATGAGTACGGTGCCGAGATGCTTTGCTTTCAGCTCCCGTACCTGCGTTGGGAATGAGGAATGGATGAACAGATAGTGACATGTCCTACGTACTTGCAATTCAAAAGGAGTGTACGGCTGGCCGCTGGGACCAATCTCTTCCACCCGGTGAACTCTGGACCGACTGGGGCCTGCTACAGGCACGGCGGCAGCCCTCTTGACGGGGGCAGTCGGCTTCTTGGGCTTGAAGTTGGAGCTCGAGAACATTTCCATTAGCTCACCGAATTTCTTCTCCGCTTCGTCTCCCTCGTCCGCAGACTGTTGGTCGCCATCCTCAGCATGACCATCTCCGTCCGAGGCTGGTGCGACTGTGGCTGAGGGAGAGTGGGGGAGTACGGCGTTATTGCCTAGGAGGATTTTCTTTGCCCTTTCATGTGCTTTTCGCCGTCCCTCGTCGTCCATAACTTGTGTAGCCTTGGGAGCGGTGGGGTCGAAGCGCCATTGGTGAGCGCGTCCGCCACTTGGCGACAGCTGCGTGGCCGACTTGGGAGAAGGAGGAACATGCTTCTTTGGAGTGAAGAAGGTGCTCGTGGATTTGTGCCGTTTGGGGGGAGGCGGCCTGTCTCCGTCGTCAGAGTCGATGGTGAGGTCGATAGGAGTGCTTCCCCTCTTGCCGAGAGCTTTCGAGCGGGCAGCTTGGGAGAAGAAAGAGGAGATGGTAGATTGGGTTGCCTGTGTAGAAGAAGGGCGTTTCTTGGACATGTAACCAAAATGCAACCAAGAGTACGTTCAACGTTAACCAACCCTGCCGTGAACCTCAAGTTGCCACTGGCCCCCTCACGCGATCGGCAGTAACGCGTCTGTAACGCGACTGTCACACGTGCTCACAGTCAGAGTCACGCCGTGACAGTCGCAGCCCCAGACACCCGAAAATTCCTTCATATCACTATTTACAGTGAAATAGTCGGTGTATTTGTCCTGCTTCTCTTTCTGAGTGGAGTCAGCTGAACCAGCATTCATGCTTTGCCAGGTTTCCCGTCCCACGAACCAGCCAGGATGGGCGTTGCAGAGGATGGACGCATTCAATTGGCGGCCATTTTTCGACGGCGCGAAAGAATGATATGGAGAGTTTAAATCGGAATAGAAGTGAGTGTCGATGAGATGTAACTTCGAGACAAATTCAACAACTTCTCAAGCCCGACGGCACGCGGCTCCCTTGCGCGGACAGTCTGCGCAGTACGCTCCAAGTCCAGCATTCGCGTGCCATATACGTGCAACGCGACACTATGCAGGGAGGGTAGCCAGCCCTCCCTACATACCGTCTCGTTACATGTGTATGATCATAACGTCCACTTCACTGCAACCCACGATCCCAGGGTGATGAACTGCATGTATGACCGAGTAACTACGCAGAAAGGAGGCACCGGGTGAACACGAGACAACCCCCGTACGGTCTGTGAGTAAAACGAGTCTTCCAGCCCTCCCGCGGCAGTCCATGCTCATCTCCAAAGTCACAGCCCGGCGAGGAGACTCGGTTCAAGGGGTGGTGGGTCGCCGTACCCCCGCACGGGTTCCCGAGTCTCTCCAGATACGAAATACTCCATCCACCATGCCCCGGGCAGCGGGGCGCTATGTAGGGAGGGTAGCCAGTTCTCCCTATGTGGCGCCCCGTTGCACGGGCATGGCTACAACAGCAGATCAACTACAACCGGCCACGGGCACTGACAACAAGGTCCAACTAACTATAAATACGCGCAGCATTCCAGTCGGAACGAGACCGCAAACTCCAAAGTCCAATACAACGCACAGATCCCCCGAGTCCGCGAGTCATACCAATCTCCAAAGTCCCAGTCGAGCGAAAACCCTGAACGACGGGCGGTGCGTCGCCATCCCACCTCCCACCGCCCGCGTTCCAGAGCTTCACTGAGTTCCACAAACGATATTCACGATGGCCGCGGAATGGGGCGCCACGTAGGGAGGGTAGCCAGTCCTCCCTACATAGCGCCTCGTTGCACGGGCATGGCTACAACAACAGATCCAACTACGGCCGAGGCACTGGCAACAAAATCCAACTAACTACAGGTACGTGCAGCACTCCAGTCGGAACGAGACCACAAACCCCAAAGTCCCGTACAACGCACAGATCCCCCGAGTCCGCGATCTCCAAAGTCCCCGTCGAGCGAAAACCCTGAACAACGAGCGGCAAGTCGCCATCCCACCTCCCACCTCCCACCTCCCACCGCCCGCTTTCCAGAGCCTCACCGAGTCATAAACACGATGTCCACGATGCACGCGGAGCGGGGCGCTATATAGGGAGAGTAGCCAGCCCTCCCTACATAGCGCCCCGCTACATGGGCATGAAACTACAGATACAGGCAGTACCCCAATCGGAACGAGACCGCAAACGCCAAAGTCCAGTACAGTCCATATCACCCGAGTCCTCGGACCCAAACCAATCTCCAAAGTCCCAGTCAAGCGAGAACCCTGAATGACGAGCGGCAGGTTGCCATCCCACCGCCCGTGTCCCCGAACCACTCCGAAACCCTTGTCGAGTAAGATCGAGACAGGCAGTAGGTTGCCATCCCACTGCCTGCATCACCGATCCCCCAAGCCCCAAGTCCTGACCGCGGAGCTCAGCTCAAACGATGATGGTAGAGTCGTTGTTCGGGTCGTTGAGCCAGAACGGAGGCCCCAGTGCGCAGGCCCCAGCGGCGGTGTCGAAGACAGTCGCGTACGTGTCGAGGTTGAGGAAGCCAATCGTCCCGAGGAACTCCATCGCCTGGAAGAGCTCGTTGGCGGGCGTCGTCGATTCGTCGATGCCGATGTCAGTGCCGTCCTCGACCACGTGGAAGGAGACGTTGTCGCCGGCGGTGACATTGACGATGCGGTAGGTGGCCAAGGCGAACAAGGTGCCAGAGGTGTTCAGGGTCGGGGGAGTCGAGCAAGCGAGATCGGTCGCGGTGGGCCGGGGAACGTCGATTGTCGCGTCTTCTGCTTCGCCGTCTTCGGTCGCCGTATCTTCCGAGTCCTCGTCGTCTGTCGAGGCGTCTTCGTCGCCGTCGTCGCGTCTTCCTCCTCGTAGGCCTCCGGAATCGCATAGAGGGTGTAGCCAGCACAGTCTACGGCGATGCCTTCGGCGACGAGTTGGTCGACGATCGGAGAGTCGACTAGGTCGGTGTCGGGCTTGCTGACACTGCCGGAGAAGAGCTCTCGTTCGACGTCCTCGGCCCAGTCAAAAGGAAGCGAGGGGGCGAAGAGATCTCGTTCGACGTCTTCCTGGTGGACGATCGGAGAATTCGCTCGGTCGGTGTCGGGCTTGCTGGCGAGGTTGTCGTCGGAAACAGCGCTACCGGAGAAGAGCTCTCGTTCTACCTCTTCGGCCCAGTCGATGGGACCCGAGGAGGCGAAGATGTCCTGTTCGACGATCGGAGAGTCGACGCGGTCGGTGTCGGGCTTGCGGGCGAGGCTGTCGTCGGAAACGGCGCTGCCAGAGAAGAGTTCCCGTTCGACATCTTCCGCCCAGTCGAAAGGGCCCGAGGAGGCGAAGAGATCTTGTTCGACGATCAGAGAGTCGACTCGGTCGGCGTCGGGACGGGCGCTGCCGGAGAAGAGCTCTTGTTCAACGTCTTCTGCCCAGTCGAAAGGGCCCGAGGAGGCGAAGAGATCTTGTTCGACGATCTGAGAGTCGACGCAGTCGGTGTCGGGCTTGCGGGCGAAGCTGTCGTCGGAACCGGCGCTGCCGGAGAAGAGTTCCCGTTCGACATCTTCCGCCCAGTCGAAAGGGCCCGAGGAGGCGAAGGGATCTTGTTCGACGTCTTCCTGGTCCACGATCGGAGGGTCGACTCGGTCGGTGTCGGGCTTAGCGTCGGAACCGGCGCTGCCGGTAAAGAGCTCTTGTTCAACGTCTTCCGCCCAGTCGAAAGGGCCCGAGGAGGTGAAGGGGTCGTCGGAGAGAAGTGGGGGTTCTGGGTTGCCTGTACGAAGAAAACAGGAGAAGTGAGGATATTTCTCGACTCTGTCACTGAGAGAAAGACTTACTCGGGCGGTGAAGCCTCTGCATCTCCCAGGCAATGTATTCGGCGCGGAGACTGGCCATGGGGACCTTGATGCTCGACTCGCCGTAACGGGTGAAGAAAGGGGTGCCGAAGGGCGTCGACCAGGACCCGCCGGTGACGTTGGACTTCTTGTAGGACATGGTAATTGTGAGTGGGTAAGGAGAAGAGCTTGAAATGTAACTGCACAGCAGCAAAGAGAGTATAGAATTGTGGACGTGCGTCTAGCAGGTCGTCGCAGTACGAATGCAAGAGGTGAGGGGCGGTCAGCCACAAAGGCAAGGGGTGATTTTTACTGGCGATACTTGGGCTGGATCCTAACCCGTCGGGATACGTTCCGGGAACCGTCCAATATGAGGTGCAGGAAACAACAGTACCTCGACAAGGCGCGCAATACCAGGTAAAATGGCAGTGTCAGTCATTCTCTGCTTCGTAGGTCCTTCGTCTCCATCCGAAATAAGTACGCTGGGCATTGACATATTTTATTGGTTCGAGATAGGCGGGGTAACTGATGTTATACATGCCGTGCGCCGGAACCTTTCGAGGTTCTTATGCTGTGTTTGTTCGGTTGGTCTGCGATTCAAACCACAGCAACTGCCTTATAAGGTCACAAAGTGGTCACATCGTCAGCCACTTGAGATCGCCTCCCGCCCAGACCCCCGACGTCAGCCTCGGGCCCGACCGAGGTATAAGGACCCGTCCAGGATGTCCACCTCTCCTTACCACTCACCACCACCAGCTCGCATGCGCCTTCACCTCTTCCACCCAACTCGCCCACCATGAAGCGCTACCTGTTCCATCCTACTCGTCCTCCGGACTCCTTCATCTCGGATGGGGACCGTGGCTCGCGCCTCCACAGTCCATATACCCTCCGGCGCATCCGCCGCCGCCCTTCAAATTGGCGGCACCATCACCAACGACGTCCACCTCCGCGCGTCCGCAAGGGTCCTGAAGAGCGCCCTGTCTCAAGGTCCGGGCGCCCTTTCGAGGTGAGGGTGTTCGTGCGAACCACGTCAAAGCTCTCGCATCTGACGACGACTACTACAGACTCTGTGTCGACGCCTGCGCTTCGTCGGCTTGTTCGCGCGCCTTTGGTTGCAGCGAGCGAGGGGACGGAGCACCCTTCTCTTCTGTTCTCATGTTCGCGCGCTTTCGGCTGCAGCGAGCGGGGAAGGATGGGTGGTCAATGGCGTAGCCGTCATGGGTTGTTGGTGATTGGGGCGGAGACTTTCTTTTCTGTATTTTTCCGGTATCTCATCCCACCGTCTTTTCTGTATCCTTCCCTCGCATAAATCATAAAACCCTTGCTATCATCTGGCACTCTCATAACATATGGGCTACGAGGAATTGGGGCGACTGCGCAGGGACGTTGACCCACCGGCCCTTTGAATGTCTTCGTCACGAGGGGCATGCACATCATACCGAGCCCTGCGTTCTGTTGCAAGGTCCGATCTGTGGCACGTATGGTCAGCTGCACACGTTCCAGCTTTGCGACGGTATATGGATGTTTATGGCGAAGAACCTGGCCTTCAAGGAGTCGAACGATATCGTGTCTGCGCCGAAAATCAAGATTGACTCGTGCAAGAACGTAAACGCCATCGAAGCCGGGAAGCCGTAGACGTTGCAAGGAGTGCTTCCGACCCGAGCGACAAACCCCCATGACTGCCTCCCATACGGCTTGCAAACGTTCGAGAAGTTCGCCGACTATGTTTATCAACGGACGATACTGAATTCACGCAGGCGTATTCAGCAATCCCACCGGAGATCGTCGAATGCAGCATGCGGATATGCTATCCCTGCCCAATAGGCGACAGTCAGGACCGACCGAGAAATTGATAACAACAGAACAACCCACCGGCGTATGATTAAGAACACTCAATAAGAAAGCAACTACGATATGCGTATGATCAACTAAACATGGATATATGATGTGTATGGTGTACTATGATGCAGCGAGTCAGCGCGATGCCGGAGACGTCTACTGTAGAGCGCTAGATGATGCAGATACACAAATATGGATGACACGACATGACCTGACCGGACCTGACTTGACTTGATTTGACTGAAGAGACAACAAAACGAGGATAGCGAGTCCGGCATTAAAACCTAGCGTTCATTCGAAGTGCATATAGTGGCCCGGGACCCGCATTCGGCACTGTTCGCAATCGGCGCGAGGGCCCATGGTGAATCGCTGCTTCCTGGGCGGTCCTGTCAGTTGTGCCGAGTTGGAAGGCTCCTCGGGTAGTGGGACGAGCAGGGAAGGAGGGTCGAGAGGTACACTGGCGTCGTGGACTGGGGCGAAGGCGAGATCCGAAGGAGGCATGGGAGACTCGGCGTCGATGGACTCTGGCGGAAAGCGCTGCACGGGAGACGGTGTGGCGGCCTGGACATGTATGGCAGGTATCTGGAGCTGGTTCGGGTTCTGGAACTCCTGGCCGCCGTTCTGCGGGTATAGGACGGCATCGGGCGGACGGAGGAACTGGGCCTGGGGCATTTGGGGCGGCATGAGGGGAGACCTTGCTGGGGATACGAACATGAGGGCGTCGTTTTCAGACTGGGAGGGTCCAAAATATGAAGTAGTGGGCGAACGGATCGTTGGAGGAGGGCGTACCATAGGCTCGTCCACCATGAGCTCGTCGATGCGCACCCCCTCTCCTGGGGTCTCCACGGGGGTGCCAAAGCGACTTTGCTCCAACGATGGGCTTTCGAGGCGCAGACCCTGGGTTTGCGAAACCCAGTCTTCGGGGCTCCCTCGGAGGCGCGTGGGCAGAGGGTGGATTGGGAGGATGGGGATGGGCACACTCGTGTCATGCTGGCTCGAAAAACGTTTCTGCAGCAGCAAAAGCAAGAATTAGAGGATATTGTTAAGTTATACGCAACCTTATAGACAGAGGAAGGGGTCGACTCACCGATGGACGATCGTATTGGGTCGGAGAGGACGGCGACCGGGCGCGTTTTGTCGACGATCGGGTGCGGTACGGCATGACTGTTGGCGGCATATCCACTTCCATGGTGAGCGTGTGCTCCTGCGTTGTCGGCTGGATCTCCTCGTGGGAGCGTTCAAGATGTCGAAGTACGGCAGTAGGCGTAGACGGAGGCGGCGGTGAGATAGTAGGGAGACACAGAGACGTGTACAAGGTGTAGTCGGACTGAAAAAAGTACGTCCCAGCAGCTAGGGAAATTAGAGAGCAATCAAAGCATGAAGACAATCGGAGCAATGGCCCTCAGCCACAGGACGCGTCCTGGTCGACTAATGGACTAATGGTGGTTACAGCACAAGCATCCTCCGCTCTCAGCCGCCCTCGGCCCCCCTCGGCCCGTCCAGGTCACGATCACGCGGCGCCTCCGAATTTCCTCCCCTTTTTCGTCTCGTCTTTCTCAGATGGTTTCTTCATACCCTCAAGACAAGCCTCTGACCAAGCCGGATCCACAATATTACGCCAAGAAATCTGGCTTCATGTTGTGTTCCGTACGCAACGAGCAATCCTATATTTTGCCATCTAACTCTACAATTTCATATCTAGTTACACGAGCGAACGACAACTTGTACCAGAACCGAGATGTCACGCGGGACCCTATCGCGACCTGGGCACATTGGAAGGGAATATAGCACAACATCAATCCAGAGCGAGGAGAAAACTTCGAGCATGACACCACGTCTCCATCTTACAGCTAGAGCGTCCACATTGGTATGCTTTTTCAGTAATCACGTTGGGAGTGGGGAGTTGGGGAATCTAGGGGAGACATCGCGACGCCGACGCTCAACCCTGGACGTTCAGGCCACCGCGCGGGAGCCTTGGTTCCTCCGGCTGGTACGGCTCGCCGCACTCGGTCCGCATCAGGTCGTTCAGCCACGCGCCCTTGGGCTGCAGCTTCACGCCGCGCGCGACGTACATGACCGCAAGGTACATCCACGCCGCCGCGTTCCCGACCGTGCCGACCTCGTCCGAGACGTGCGTGCGCGCGTACTCGGACATGCTGTCGTACAGCTCGTCGTCCGTGTACAGGTTGTACATGTGCTGCGCGACCGCCTCGTTGTCGCCCGGCGTGCACAGGTACCCGCTCTTGCCGTCGACGATCTGGAGCGGGATACCGCCCGTGCGCGACGCGATCACCGGCTTTCCGGTGTGGAGAGCCTCAGAGACCTTGACCTCGAAGCCCTCGCGGGTGGAGAGCTGGAGAGCGAACTTGGCGTTGTCCATGAGAGCGTTGAGGACTGTACTCGCACATGTTAGTCAGCCGTTCACAGACAGGATGAGTAAGTTACACACGTTGGTCACTCGGAGGGCAGCGCATGACAACAAAGTCCTTCGCGTACTCGGGGTACTTGCTATGGATGAGCTGGAGGGTCTGGTCGTAGATGATGCTCGCGTCGGGATCATCGACGGCACCATGACCGCAAATGAGCATCTGCGGCGGTTCGACGTCCGGCTGCTTCTCGGCCATAAGCTTGCGGAAGCGCGAGTACGAGTCGATAACGTGCGGGATACCCTTCGAAGGGTCGAAACGAGCGATCTGGACGATGTAGTCGCGCAGCGGCCAGCCGAGCTCAGTCATCTTGTCCTTGACGCAAAGTGAGCGGAACTCTCCCATGTAGTACTGCGAATCCCAGTCGTCGAGGTGCTTGTTGAGACCGTCGTCCCAATCCGTGGCTGCGCCAAGGAGCGCGAGCTTGTCTGCCGGAACGTCCGAGGGCACGAACTTGTTCACAGGGTGGGAGATGAACATGTCCGCGTGCTGGATGTTGTTCCAGAGATACTTCCAGACCTCCTCCTGAGGTGAGCCGGCGGCGTGCACCAGGTCACTCCGGATCTCAATGTGCGAGCGATAGATGATCGGCAGCTCAGGGCGAACACGCTTGATGAGGGGAATGAGACCGGGCATTTGCGGGTCATCTGCGAAGATAAAGGAACGATCAGCACATTGACGATAGACAAGTTGTCGAGGAGGGACTGACCGATGAAAGCAATGTCGACACCACCCGGAGCCAAGGGTCCACCTTCGGCGGTCCATCGAAGTCCGTTCTTGAGAATCCAGGAATCGAAGTTGTCCTTTGCTTCCTTGGTCAAGCGGAGGTTGGGGTCCGCAACACCTTGAAGGATGTTGTGGTTGTTCTTCGTCGTCCTGAAGACGCTCGGGGACGGGTTGGGGACGTACCTGAAGGATAGTCAGTTACCACTCCCACGGACTAAGAAGCGAACCAAATTGGAGATAATTTACGTCGGTTGAGAGTGGAAGCAAATCGGTGGCCGGGACCTGAATCGGGGCCAAGACTCACCATGCGCAGTCAACGTCGAGCAGAGTTAAGAACCGGATGAGCGCGTGACGCATCTGCAGGTCGACATTCCCATGATTAAAGACGGCTTATTGCCAACAGAGGGAAGGACGCACCAAAGCAACTCCTCCTGTGGGTAGATAAAGCAATATCCATATCAGATTAGGCATTTCATAATGAAGATGAAGACAATTGAAACAGATTAGATTGAGAAGCACGCTAGAAGCAAGCCATCCCCACAGTGCGGGGTAATCACATGGACCAGAAGGTCAGTCCTGGGAAGCCCAGAGACCCCAGGCCACAGTATGGCACTCGAAGAAGACACGGTCGTAGAGTGCGCCGTGCGCAGAGCGAAAACAGACGCGTCGGAAAGAACGCTCACCTCCCTGTGGGGTAGAAGAGAAGAAGCCCATCTTGATCTTCTTCTCGCGGAGCTCGTCGGCGAGCTTGATGACCGAGTTCCAGGTACCCTTGCTCACACCGCGGCGGTAGACGTCGATGTCGTCGATCAGGTGAATCTTGCCTGCAGCGTCGACAGTGACCTGGTTGCGGGGACCAATGGACAGACGGGGGTTGTTGCCAGGGCCATAGTACATGATACACTTGCGTGCCGCAGAGTCGGCCTGCTCATCAACCGTGCGGGGAATCGGAAGTTTGTTCTGTGCACCAACAGAAAGGTTGGTCTGACCAGCCGGGAGCTGTCTCGGGTCGTAGTAGACTGTAGGGGTTTCGGCACCGGAAGGAACATAGGAACCGGTGGTGGAGGAGATGCGGTGCTTGACGTTGGGACGAGTCAAGGAGTCGGTGTGGAACGGCTTGATATTGAAGACAACAGGCACGATGTCCATGTCAATCCAAAGGCGCGTGCAAAGGTTGGGTGCCTGGTGAATAGAGTTAGAAACGCCTTGCGCCAATGGATGAAAAAATGGGATTGGGTGCGAGAAAAATAGCGCAACTTCGGAAACGGTCGTTCAATGTGCTGCCATCAGTGAGAGCTCACCGACGTGAGCTTCGTGTGACATAGGAGGTTTACGACGATCTTTTGCGCGCTTCTCATATCTTACGGATGACCGGGAGGGCTAACGTTGGCTTCGAGGAAGCGTGGATATGGGATCTAGCTAGGGCCTTTCCGGTTTGCGCGCCGCAGAAGCCGCAGAAGCGCATGGTGCTAATGCATGCCGCCGACGATCGGTTCGGGATGGAATGATCGTCCCGGACATGCGACGAGGACGGCAATTTGCTCGAAGGAGGGGAACGCAAGAGAGTGAACGTACCTCTCTGAGCAAGCTGACGGTGACACCGGCGCCAAGGAACTTGCACATGTGCTCGGTGGAAAACTTGCGGAGGACATCGAGAACGTGCTTCTCGATGGCAACTGCCTGCTCATCGGGGTCGTTGGGGTTGTAAGGGATGGTGGAGGAGCCGAAGTCGGTGTTGTAGACGGAGTCGTGGATAGAGATCGCGATTTCGAAACTGGTGTTGTTGTTGACGACGGCGCCGGCTATACCCGCCCACATCGGCTAAGGGATCGGGATGGGTGATGGGATGCGCATCAGCGGGGAGGGTGGATGGGAGATTGGATCGGTGCGCACCGTGAGGCTCGAGTACGCCTGGACATTTGGCCTCTTGGCGGAGACGGCGCTGGAGAGCCTGCGCCGGATGACGTCGGAGGGCTTGGACTGGAACTGGTGGGGAGGTGCCATGGCTGGGTAGAGTGGGGGGAGATGTACGGACGAAAGGAAGGAGAGATGGGCAGATAGTGGGGATTATATAGTGTTCAGAGAAGGCGGGCGTGGGCGTGGGCGTGCAAGGGACATGTGCAGCCAGAGAATGCTCGCCCGTTGGAATTTCCTGGCCAAAGACTCAGACGACTCAGCCAGACTCCTCTCGATCTCCCGATCCCATCGTGCCAGCATGAAACACCGCCAGTCGTCCACTTAACGTTCACACCAAGTTTACTCCCCGGCGACACAAGGGCCTCACAAGGCTAAGCCTCCCGACGCTCCACCGCTCCACTCGTCCTTCCACCAGCGATCCATCGTCTTCTTCGCCGCTCACCGACGCAGCGTCCTCACCTTGGCGGCCGCACTATGCGCTTGAATTGCGTCCCGGAATAGCATGACGTTTGCCCCCGTCTCACCAGCACCCACCTTCTTGACCGCTTGAGAATCCGTCGCACGAGAGACCATCCTTCTCGTCTCCTTCTCGAGGTCATGCGTCCACCATGCACGCACCCAGCTTGCAATGTATCGCGGACCCTGCTACTGACCTCGCCCCATAACCCTGCTGATCCGTCCGTGCCAATCCCAGGGTCTCTTTCGTCGAGCCAGCTCTCGCTCCTCCGGTGACCATCTCATGGGAACCGTAGTATGTTCGCAGCGCGTTCTAACGCCTCCGCTCGGTGCCTTGCAGTGCGCATCTCTTGGAGCCCGGGAGCCAAACCAGCTTTCTTTGGCCACTTATCTCCAGCGCACCTTCGCCCCGCATTCACTAGTCGACTTTCGGACAGGTTCGCACTATGGCCGACAATGCCGCTCCCCCACTCCAAACGACAATACCGAATGCCCCTCCTGGCCGCAGTTCTCAGCAGGCCTTATGTCCGCACATCCCTGCTCCTGCTGCGAAATCATCAGACCACTGGCCAACCTTTTCAAGGTCCGTCTGGGGCAATGTGGCTAGACATTGAAACGAGGCTGAGCAGTCCCCCTCGTGGCGTCCGACGGTGCGCGAGAGAAGAGTCGCATTCTGGCCATGAGTTGCGCGGCCAACTGAATCATGGGCCTTCCTGGGCGGATCCACCCTGTCTGTTGCCCGGTCCAGGCGACCCGTGACGCCATAAATAACGCGTGACATTACGCGTTACGTGACAACGCGTCTCGGGAATGAGCGCGTCGCGACGCGTTTGCCTGCTGCTGCGCTCATCGCCGCCATCGATCCTTGTCGCTCCCTCCTCTCCCGCCGATCCAGACCAGGCCAGGCTCGAGAGGCCGGCAAACGTGTGTGCGGATCAAGGCCGCAATGCCTTGTCTGTGCCTTTTACCTCGTCCATGACGTCTGGTCGCCATGCAGACATCGAATACCAGGGCAATCTGGGATGACAGCACGCACTGGAACTCCACGAGGCGCTAAGATGTACAATACGTATTAGGGTATGCAAGTGGGCACGATTACGAGTAGAAACCACCGTCCTTGAGATCGACATCATGTCGTATCAAAAATCAAACCAGTCCTCCGATTTCCCTCCCCCTCCAGGTGACAAAGGTCGCCACTCTTCGACGACTTCTTCGTCAGCTGCCTCGTACCCAAGGTTTGAAACCTCGTGGTAGCCGTCGCCGTAAGCTTCCTCTTCCTCATCGTCGTCTTCCTCTTCCTTATCGTCGCCTTCCTCTTCCTCTCCATCTCCTTCGTGAATGCCCACCTGAGAGTAACCGTCCACCACGTCTTCGCCCAGGTCCAGGTCCGCAGCAGGGTTTAGCAGCCGAGCCAACGCCTCCATGTTGATCTTCTTCGAGCCTCGTGGCTGAGACCCACCGCCTGCGTCCAGACCATCGTCCTCTAGCGACTTTCTCTTCCGCTTCTTCCCCTGACCCGCCAGCTTCTCCAAAACAGAGTTCCTGTCCGCGTCCCTCTCGTCCCTATCACCCTCCATGTTCCATCCCATGGCGATCCGAACAGCTTCGGCCTCCTCTGCAGTTCGCATCAGCCCCTCGAGCTCGTTCTCCCCAAACAGCTCCTCGTCGGCGATATCCTCGTCCGTCCCTCCCCGCGCGGACGCAAGCAGCTGCAGACGGCTCGGCGCATGGACGAACGCTTGGGGGAGCGAAGACACGTCTGCCGTAAGAAGGTGGGTGAGCAGATCTGGCGGGCCTGTCGCCGAGGCCGGACATGGAGAGGAGGGGGAAGCCGCATTTGCCGCTGTCCCAAGCGGATTGAGCAGGAAGTGCGAAGCATCAACAACGCTCTTCGCCTGTCGCGTCTTGGCCTTCTTTCGAGGAGGGTCGTGGGCCTCGCCGACAACAGAGACCGACGTCGCGCGGGAAGACCTGCTATCGGCTTCGCTGCTATCCCACTCGCCTCCGCACATGGCCCCGTCCTTCTCGTCTACCTCGAGCTGGACGAGGGGTCGGCCATTGTGCTCGACTCGTTTCCGCCATATCTCCTCCTGGAACCGCACGACGTCCTTGAGCCCTTGGGAGACGACGACCCGCTTGGCAACCTTCGAACGGCCTCCACCTTCCCTGCCCTTGGCCTTTTTGCGCTCGTGGGCGTCCAGCCAGGGAACTTCCCGGATCCATTTCTCGACTAGATCATATATCTGTTTGTATCGCTGCATTACTGCGCTCTTACCCGCGCCCAGTCGCGCACCGAGAACCGCTGCAAAATCCCCGGCGTTCCGCAGAGAAGATGAGAGTTCGGCTTCCAGGGCAAGCATGAATAGCGCACAGGCTGTAGGAGGCGTCGGGAGATGGACAAACGCATGAGTGCGCGCGAGGAGTCCTCCGAGTTCTGTTGCGGTATGCGTGATACTGGGAAGGCGCGAGATGAGAGGGAAAAGCACCTTTACATGCTGGGCCGATAATGCAACACCACCGCCGTTCTTCGAGCCATCGAGCAAGGACACCAAGTGCGCTTGGAGTGTGGGCAGGTGGACAGCCGGGTCCGTGGTCGACAGGCTGAGTTGGAGCAACGCTACGACCTTGCTAAACGTGCGTGAGATGGCGACAGGCGGTTCGTCGAGAAGGTACTGGGAGGCACAGCAGCACGTCAACACATGCTCAAGCATCCTGAAACAGCTGAGACACCCAGTGATAGCGGCAATTGTAATCAAGAGACTTACTGCAATGTCACGGATGGAATCGCTCTTGTGCGACTCGCGTAGGGCAATGGCAAGTGCAGCTCCTGCGGTTAGCTTCGCTTTGCGGCCCCAGCGGTGTTGTCCGAGGCGCATGGCCTGGTCGAATATGCCTTGTGCGCGTAGGGTTAATCCGGGATTCGACAGACGCGAGGAGAGCGTCCGTATAAACTCGTGCATAGCGACCTGACAAGCAAGAAAGTAAGACCCCGCGTCCAACCCGGCAGAATGAAGGACCACGTACTGTGTTCTTGCGATCCCGCGCCTCCTTCCCTTGGCCAGACAGTGCCCAACCATTCCTCCCTCGCAACGTGCTCCCCCCTGGAACGTTGGCCCATGGCGCAAATTCCCGACCGGAGACGTCAGTATTCTCGAGATGCGAGGCGAGGACGCTCTGGGTCGGGTCTGCGAGGGTACCACACTGGAGGCATATGGCAGAGCCGACGTCTGGGTCCCATACTGTAGATGCGCCGCACTCCTCACATCTCCCGCTCATCCCCTCAGGCTACAGATAGCCTTTCTTGTGACAGAGAAGTTGTACAACAGAGATGGTGAGCTGGTGGTGGTGGTCGAGAGTCAAACAGCTTGTGGGCGCTGACTGTGACGGATCCTGACGCGCCTAATCTGGAACGGCGACGGGCGCTTGAATGCAATCATGGCCTCTGACTCCAACCTCGAGGGCAAGGTCCTATTGAGGGTCTCTAACCAAAAGGCATACGTGTGGGATGTAGAAGGTACGTTTTCCCCATCGCATGCACTGTCAAAATAGCTAATCTAGAGAGAGAAGGATAGATATCGCCACCTTGCGCGCCCAACACCATGTTTGTGGCGTCTTGGCCGGAACGCTACCGCATCTTTCGCAACAAAATGTCTTCCTCGGAGTCCCGCTGGTGCTGCTGCCTGAAGAGGTTGTCCTACTGATGGAGAAGCGTATGTGTTCTTTCATACATAACTTTCATTCGTATTTCCTTATGTTCGCACCAGAGCGTGCAGTTCTGGTCGACGACCTCAACGCCCACATATCCCTTTCTGCCGATGCTCTAGCGAAGTGGAACACTGAAAGAGAGGTCTCTGCCCAGCAACAACTCGCCGCAGCAGAGGCAGAGAAGTCCTCAGAGAAAGCGGCGAAGCTGTCTACCTCCGAGGAGGCAGTTCGCAAACGCAAGGAACGGGAGGCGAAGAGGGCAGCGGCTGCTCGCGCCAAGGCTCTCGCTGAGGGGCTTCCTGCCGACGAGGTCGCCCCACCCTCGCCTACCGTTGTGCTGACTGAGGAGAGGCCGGCGACTCCGAGCAAGGCTCCCGCGCAAACATTCAACGTGACGATCCCCGCACGCTCTTCGGAGCTAGGGTGGTACGCTCCTGACGCATCTTCGTACTCGACTTTGGGGGCGGCTCGTGAGGCGGGAGTTTGGACGTATCCGACCACGCCGTATGAGCGCGCAAAATGCCGCGTTTTCCAAGACCTTTGGGAGAAGGGGAACTTTATGGGCGGTGGCATCAAGTTCGGCGGTGACTTCTTGGTCTATCCCGGTACGCCCCAACTTGCTGGGTTGCCGATCCGAGACTGATAACCTCTTCTCAGGTGATCCATTGCGATACCACTCGCATTTTGTTGCGACGGTCATCGAGTCACCGAAGGCGCCGGTGATGCCGATGGAAATCGTCGCTCACGGACGGCTTGGGACCGCCACCAAGAAGTCGCATCTGTTCTGCGAGTGGGACGAGGACGAGCAACGGGTTACGTATTTCTCGGTCGAGTGGGCTGGCTTTGGTTGATTTCGATATCTATCATCTTATCTATTCCGCCCAAGACGAAACACGATCAAGTCCCATGTCGCGTACGTTGTACAGCTTGTTGTGCGCGAAGAGGTCTGCGACAGCAATATTTGTAGCGAAAGGCATTCGCCAAGCTGCTTAGGGCTGACTTCACACCGCATAGAAGGGAGTCAGAACTGCTCGGTTGTCATTAATACGGGCTTTCGGTGCCAAGGGCAAAGGTAATCACGAAACGTCGGCCATCCGAAACATATGGTTTCCAAGTCGCCCAATGAACCGAATCACAAGAGAAGACTTAACGAGACCAGCGTGGACGGCTGGTCTCGTTGCATTTCCTCGATTTTGGAGCATCTGGTGTGTCATTTGTCTCTTGTTTCAGCGATTCGACCGATGACATATGAAGACATAGGGCTTACGCACCATTCTGAACGAGCCCATCATTCGTCAGCCGAGGGTTTGCGCTAGATCCCTCTTCACTTCTCACTAGCTTACTACGACTTGCAATCGCTTCACATCTGCTAGACATTGCTGCTGCTGTGCAGCAGCTTGTCCGTCCTTCAGCACACTTGTTACATCTGCCAAAAGGCCAACGTCCCGGTCGACGTCCTTCAACACTCCTTTCTTCATCCGCGTCAGCCAGTTCGGCAGCAAGCTTCCAATGGCCATGCCCCTCGCCGAAGAGAACGCTCGGGAGGACCTGCAACATATTCGTGAGTGGTTTCTCTCAAGGCGTTATTCTAGGCTGCGTAGGTACCGAACAACATCCGTAGGTGACAGCGTCGGTGACGTCCCGTCACCCTATCTGGTGTCCGGTCGCCTCGACTGGGCTGAAGAGGTCGAGCGGGAACTCTTCTCCTCCGCGAATCACGCTCCTCCGTCCGTCGCTTCTCCTGTCGTTCGTCAACCCGCTTCTCATGGTGTCGTTGTCTCTGTGGGTGCCGGAAGAGCCCTCTACGCGATCCCGGAGGACGACGAGGTCGATACGATGACGTTCGAAGAGCTCTACGATGCGGACACGGACGAAGAGCATCCCGATGCAGACACCACTCTCCCCGTTGACCCCGGCTTCGTACTCGGTGATGACAGGGCTTACTACCTCGTCGACGAGCTCTCGGCAACGGGCGAGGTCGACGATGAAGCTAGCGTGCAGCCGCAGGACGCTATACAGCTCCTCGCAGCCATTGGCTTCTTGAGCATCGAGACGTACATGGTCGCCTTCTCCGTCGCAGCTGAGGTTGCGGCCGACGGGCGACCTTTTTGGTACAAGGTTGCCGAAGTCGCTGACGAGCCTAACGTCGTCTAGCTTGTTGATGAGGAGTATGTAGAATGGTGATATGCTATCTGTAGTGGTTAGGCTTGGTGTATCAGGAACCACTTGGTAGGGGATTCGTCAGGGACACGTACTCAGGCCAGTTACTGTACTTGTTCTGAGCCGATGTTGGGCTGCATGACCGTTGTGGCTACCACCTGTGTCTCTTGTACTAGTCAACATGAACATCTTCCCTAGTCGTTGTACAGTCGAGGAAGAACGTTTTGCGATGAAGTGAGTAAGAGCGTATAAGACTGTGTTCCCGAATTGGTAACATAGGCGCTGTGTCCCACGTGCGGTGTGGGGTGGAGTCAAGGGAGAGTCAAGGACGTTGAGCTCAACCAGGACGACGACGATGAAGTACTTCTCCACTCGCAGCACAGGCCAACTCCTGTCTTTTGAAGAGGTCGATTGTTTCTTGACGAAATATTTTCTGCTTCTCAACGACGTATCCCCAGACCGTCCTCACTGGTCTTGCCCCGGACGGCGGCCTCTACATCCCCGAAACCATCCCATCTCTACCTGCGGATTGGCAAACAGCGTGGAAGGACTACTCCTTCATCCAGCTTTCCGTTGAAGTCTTGTCACTCTATATCACTCCTGACGAGATCTCCAGGACTGAGTTGCGGCAGCTTGTCGAAAAATCTTACAGCACCTTCCGCCATCCGGAGATCACCCCGCTGAAGAAGCTCACCGACACAACCTACGTCCTCGAGCTTTTCCATGGCCCTACCTTTGCGTTCAAGGATGTCGCGCTTCAACTGCTTGGAAACCTATTCGAGTTTTTCCTGAAGAGGAGGAACCAGCGCAGGTCTCCGGATGAGAAGCCAGAGAAGTTGACGGTCGTGGGCGCGACGAGCGGAGACACTGGAAGGTGAGGTCGTCTTTTGATCCATTGCTTTCGCATTCACTCAAGCTTCCCACCGAAAGTGCCGCGATATACGGTCTCCGGAATAAGGCGAACGTCTCCATATTCATCCTGCATCCGAAAGGCCGCGTCTCTCCCATCCAAGAAGCACAAATGACGACCGTCACCGACTCGAACGTGCACAACCTTGCTGTCAAAGGTACATTCGATGACTGTCAGGTGCGTCTCCCCTCTATGCAATTTACCTCCGCTCAACCGTTCGTCCATGGCTTGCATATGTGCAGGACATCGTCAAGGCGCTCTTCGGCGATCGGGAATTCAACGCTGCTCACAGACTCGGTGCAGTCAATTCGATTAACTGGGCGCGCATCCTCGCGCAGACCGTCTACTACTTCCTCTCCTACTTCCACATCAAGCGGCAAGTTTCGGACCCCGCGCTCGAGATCCAGTACGTTGTCCCCACTGGAAACTTCGGCGACATCCTCGCGGGCTACTACGCGAAGCGCATGGGCTTACCCATAGGGCGCCTGGGCGTCGCCACTAACGCGAACGACATCCTTGCTCGATTCTGGACGAACGGTGCGTACGAGAAAGTCGACTCGTCTCGCGCAACGACGCCCGCCGGCGAAACGGCACCGGCGGCTGGCGCATCGGATGGGAAGCAGGCGGAGGACGCGAGCGGGGTGAAAGAGACGCTTAGTCCCGCCATGGACATCCTCGTGTCGAGCAACTTTGAGCGGCTGCTCTGGTACCTCGCATACGACACCGCGGAGGGCGCGGATGACGTAGAGAGGAGGAGGAATGCGAGCACAGCGGTCGCGGAGTGGATGGGGAAGGTGAAGAGCGACGGGCGGGTGCAGGTACCGACGGAGGTCGTCGAACGCGCGAGGGCCGGCTTCTTCGCGGAGAGGGTATCTGATGAGCAGACGCTCGCGACGATCGGGTACTACTTCGAATCGGTGAAGTACATCGCGGACCCACACACTGCTGTCGGGCTCCACGTTGCGCGTGCGGTCGCGCCCGGCAAGTAAGTGGATTTTGGTGATATGTCCTGTCGTGAATGTCGCTGACTGCAGTGTCAGCTCCCGCCATGTCCACCAGATTGTGCTGTCGACTGCGCACCCCGCCAAGTTCTCTGAAGCAGTAACGCGCGCCCTGAACAAGTCGCCGTCGTTCAATTTCGAGCGCGACGTGCTCCCGAAGGAGTTCAAAGGTCTGCTTGAGCGCGAGCGCAGGGTGATCGACGTTGAGGGCGCGGATGTGGAGCTCGTCAAAAAGGTTATCGAGACCTACGCCGTTCCAGAGGTGTCCCCGGTAGGCGCAGATGTATGAGAGAAGAAGAACCTGTAAAATACGCTGCTTCATTCTGCAGGCCAACGTGATGTAACAACGCTCATACTTTTGCCGCAGCTCCGAGTGCTCGACTTGGCGCGTTGGGGGCGGAATTCCATATCCTGCTTTAACTGCATCCCTACGTCACCGTCTCTCGCGCGTATACAAATATAATGTGCATGGTTGTCTGCCTGTCCGACACTTTGCCACCATGTCTGCATCACCATCATCATCTACATCCCCCTCTAGTTCGACTTCCACTGAGCCAAATGTAGATGCCGGTTCCTCCGAGTCCGACTCGATTGTCATCCCTCCACCCTCCCCAGAGTCCTCCTACGCCTCCTTGTAGTTGCCCAACGACATTTCTGCGAGATACAACAAACCAAAACTACCATACGCGACTTTGTCTGGGGTGTAACTTGTAGTATCATCCAGAGAGCCAATGGATCATGTTATAGACACAACGCGTGGAAACGGGAACGATGGTAGCATCGGCCATTCTAGCTTGCGTATGACGAGAAAAGGCAAGGAGGTTGGAGAGGATGAAGAGAAAAAGCGGTACTGGCGGTGATGACTTGGAAGCCCCGCCGAAAGGGAGCACGAACGATTAAGCGCCTCTCCTCCTCGGACCGGGACATCGGGCCGGCGGATGTTGTGCCCCAGATCGTGGCACTTATCGCGTCTTGAGCTTGACCCCCACCTGCCATCCACTCGCACCTGACCAGCAGTCTCAGAAAGCCATGGCTGCCTACGTTCAGGACGCGATTATGCTCCTCGGAGACTCGATCACCCAGGGAGGGTACGAGTTCGATGGGTTCGCTGCACGACTAGCTCGTACGTCCCCGGCCAGGTCGCATATATGCTGCTGGTCAGAACGAGAGATCAGTTTTGACCTGCTGCGCGGCCTGTAGATGTGTACAATAGGAAGATGGATGTTCTCAACCGCGGGTACAGCGGCTACAACACGGACTGGATCATCCCCGTTTTCGAACAGGTGCGTGCTCCATCTCAACGTTGGAAGTTGGAACTGTGACGACTGGTCGACCGTCGCCGTGCCGATTGATAGTCGTTGACATGTCCGCCCGTTCGCCCTTGCAGCTCTTCGCGACCCAGCACGAGCAGCAGCACGTCTCCAAGATCCGCCTGCTCGTGATCTGGTTCGGGGCCAACGACGCCGCGATCCCGCCCAAGGCGCAACACGTCCCGCTCGAGCGCTACAAGGCGAACCTGTCCACGCTCATCCGCATGGTCTCGTCGCCCGAGTCGGCCCGGTACTCGGCCGAGACAAGGGTGGTGTTGTTGACGCCCCCGCCGGTGAACACGCTCCAGTGGGCTGTGCGGCAGGCGAGCAAGGACCCACCGCAGGAGCTCGATCGGGACTTTGAGGTGACGAGGACGTATGCGCAAGCGGCAAAGGAGGTTGGTAAGCGGGAGGGGGTTGCGGTTGTGGATGTGTGGACCAAGTTTTGGGAGGGGGCGGGGAAGGTGGAGGGGGAGCTGAAGAAGTATTTGACGGATGGGCTGCATTTGAACGGGGAGGGATACGCGGTAAGTTTCGCTTTTTGAACTTCGCACCTGGAAGTAGGTATGAGGATAGTGCTGATGCGAGAGCAGATTGTTTTCGAGGAACTCACGAAGACGATCGCGGAGAAGTACCCGGAGTATCATCACGACAGCCTACGCTTTGTGTTTGCTCCGTGAGTGCCGTGTTCTGACCGCGACATGTAGTAGCGGGGGATCGCTGACCGAATTTGTAGTTTCGACGAGATTTGTGCCGATCTGCCGCACTACAGGGAGATAACGAAGAAGCGCAACGCGTTCGAGTCGTAGTTCTGCGTGGAACAGGCTGGGATGCATGAATGGCAAGGAAGCTGTAGGAATACCACCGCAAATCCGGAAGAAGAAGGCATAGAAGCCAATTTGTAGCTAGCATACCACCAACACCGATAGATGCCAATTAAGACGATGGTTGAACAGCCAGCGACGTCTTTGCTGCAAGCTGGTGCAAGTAAGCGTAGAGCGACGTGCATGGGTTATTGCTACGGATTATGTGGCATCTGAAGAAACGGCTTAGTGTCAAGTGAGCATCTGGGTGTCGGGCGCGTTGGCAGACTTGGTGTGCGCCACTTGGCGGTCGACGGTCAAGCCTTCCATTTTTTGTCAATGCTCGTGATCACTTCGGCGCCCTTCTGCCCAAGAGAATAATCAACGTTTTTGGAAACGGTACCCGCTTTCATAACCTCGACGAGCTTCTATTCGGCACGAGGTAAGCTATGCGTACGGCTTGCATGCCAAACTAGGCGAACCGGGTGCGAAGTTTGTTGAGAGAGCGTGTGGGCGATGGCAAATGATGGCTGCGTACGTGGGACGAATGGCGTTTGAGTTTTCATTTGAGCGTTTGGATTCGGGAGAATGACGAACCGGTTGCTTTGGGCGCATGGTGAAAGTGACAGAGAATCCGACGCAACTCCGGATTGTCGCCAAGGTCGGAGATGGAGGGGTCTCCGCCAGGAATGAAGACGCCACGGATGAGTCAGTAATGGAGCTGGAGAGGCGGGTGACTTGGGGTCGTCATTGAGGCACGCGCGGCGGAAGAGTTGGTGGTCGTTAGGCTTGGACCATGAGTTGCTGAAGCACTATAGCTATAGACGAGGAGGGACTCTGAGAGAGGATCGACGTTGAGGGCGCGAAGGACGGTGTCGTATTAGAGTACGGGTAAATTACGTGAAGGAGACAAGGGTGGGAGGAAATCGATTTAGGAAGGACTACCACTACCTCGTGGCCAGGGTCCAAGACATGTCCGAGTGGGCTTGGTCTCGGGGGAAGACTGCGGTCGGGGAGTCGGATTTTGGCCGGGGAAGGTCGCGAGAAAGGACGATGAAGACTCTGTGGAAGTTCATGCGGACTGTATGATTGCTATCCGTGTGTAAGTGGGCTGTTCAGACGCGATGATGCAAGCGCTCCCACTAGGACCCTGCAGTTCATCTTTTACGGTGTCATGTTCGGAGAGGGGATGCGCATGGCTTGTACATTTTGCGTTCTGTCATATGCTCGACGTCGCCAACATTTCTCGGCAGGAACAGGCGTAGGGCGGTGGAGGGAGCGCGGACAGGGAGCATGTTGCAGCCCCAGTTGGACCCGTGCGAGCGCCGAGGAGACGCGGATTGGCCTGCCCTGAACCTGGACGCGGTCACGGACGCGGGGACAATAAGGGGGCTTACGTCAGGATACGAACATGGGCCAAATAACGCGCAAACAAAGGCGGGGGACAAGACGTGCACACGGGCAGCGCACCCAGCAGAGCAGAGCCCTCACTGCGACATATCTCGCCCACTCCTCCGTGCGACGCCTCCTCCCAGCACTCTTTGCCTTCTTCCCCCCTTTTCTCGGCCGCCAACACACCCGGAAGACCCCCAGCGCCCGGGAGGTGTGGTCCCACAAACGTCTACAGATCTGTTTGGCCCGACATCCCTGTTCAGTTCTCGTGAGAATCCTGCAGGCTTCAGCCCTTCGCTTTGTCGTCCGGACCTCAGGCTCCTCTGCTGACCATTCTCGCCCTCTTTTAAGGCGCGGCCTCCTCCGTCTCACACTCCTTCCTTTCAAGGTCTGTCCACCCGCCTCGCTTACCTTCCTTTGTCCCCTTCTTCATTCCTCCCACCCGACAGCGGGCAGCGCTTTGGGACGCCAGACAGCACATCAGTCCCTCCCCGGACTGCCTGTCGCTTTCGACGCTTGTGACCTAGCCTTGTTAGCTCTCAAGCACGGGCAGTCACCGTACGTACTTCCTGTTAAGATCGTACCCCCGTTAGCAATGCGTCCGTCACCGCGCTTCGCACCGGAACCTTTTGCTCTTGGGCTGCGCCTCGCGTTGCGAGGGAAACGTAACGAGGTCCATGCCATCTGCTAAAGCGTTAAAATCATGGCTGGACAATCTGTTTTCGCCATCTTTTGCTCCGCATGTCCCCGTCATGCCACTCTCGCCCCGTCCCCATACCATTGCCTTTTTCGGCGGACAATCCCCTATGACTCCCCGCCTCCCCCTTCGCTCTTTCTAGCCCACAATAGGATTGATCGATTCTTCCCCTTCCGTGTTATCCATCAATCCCTCCGCTCCGTCCCTGATCGCTTTCCTTTCCAGTTGCCGAGGCCTGCGCACAAAGCCGCCCCCGGCCACGATCAAACTCCTTGGCCAGATCCGTCCTTGGTTCGTTTTCGCTTCCTATAAACTCCTCCTTTCTCTACTCACCGTTTCCTCTTGCCTTGTCCCCTTCGCCTCTCGCGTCCTCGCGTCTTGCGGTCCGGATTTCCACTCGGTCCACGTTCACTCACGACCCCACGACCTTGTTCCAACCACCGCCAACTGTATCGTTACACCTCTCTGTTGTATCATACTTTCCACGTCCCCCGCCATGCCCGCGAAAATCGGCCGCCCACTTTTTCTAGACCAAGACCCAGACGAAGAAACTCCACGACCGGCGAAAAGGCACAAGAGAAACCCACAGGACCTCAAGACACGAGTACTCGACAAGGCGTTCAAGAAACGAATTGTCTCCATGTCTCTCTTCGGTAACGCAAAACTCAACACTCATCTCTCCGTTCCATCCATTTTCGGTGGCAAGACCAGCACGAAGCGTGATGCCCCAGCACGATATGACAACCACTTCCGCAGGTCCGACGTCGACATGGACCTTGAGCTCTCCTTCGCCTCCACCATGTCCCTCAACTCGCCTGCACGAGATTCCCAACCACTTGCGCCTGAGGAAGAGAATCCCCACCACGTCCCTATGGACATCTCTCCCGCGCCCCCTCACGTCTTCCAGCCACCTCAACCACCAGCTCAGGCTTCCAACCCTAAGCCCATTTTCGGTCGGCCTCGCGCCGCCACTAGCGCCGCCCGCTTGTTCGGTCGCGATATGAGCAATGGCCACGGAACCGGTTCTCAGTACTCCGCCTCTTCCGTTTCGAATAAGGGGACCGGTGCCAGCAGTGGCAAGCGTCTCCAACGTGCTGCTCTGCCTACTGACTGGTTTCCGTCCTCGCGTGCCCAACCAGATGAGAACGCGTTCAAGCCGGTTAGTCTTCGTAACCACCATACCTCGATCACATATCATGCTGCCATTTGACTAAAATCTCGATTGCCAGCCCGTTCATATCCCATCGTCGCCAGCGGATCGTATGGAAGTCGACACTTCGTTCACTTTGGCCGCTTCGGCCCCCGATGCTCAAGCCCCCCTGTCAGCCGCGCCGACCATCACAGCGTTCAACTTTGGTGCGCCTGCCTCTTTCGGCGCCCCGGAGCCTATCTCTGCGGCACCGACGGTGACGAATTGCAACAATTTGTTCTACGATGTTGCGTCTCGTGCTCAGGGCCAGAACGTGCTTGCGGACCCCGCCGACATCTCCGGCGTGTCCAGCATCGCTGAGAGCCCATGCCAGCCGTTCCCCAAGAAGCGTCGCTCATCGTCTCCTGACCGCTTGAGCCTCCGTCGAAGCCACCAGCACTTGTTCGAGGACGAGGACCATGGTTACACATCGTCCCCTGCGCCCTCTTCGCCTTCCCAGCACAAGCTCCAGCGCATGGCGAGCAATTCTCTGCTCGCCAACCAGAAGAAGCCCGCAAGCCTCGGGCTCGGCATGCCCTCCACGCTCGCGCTTAACGCGAACAAGAAGCGGCCCCGCCGCCCAGCGCTCAGCGCTATGATCGCCCCAGGCGATGCTCCATCGTCGAGCTCGCCGCACCCGCAGACGGCGTACCCAGTCATGTCTGGCCAGGACGACGGGGACGAGAACAGCCCAGTGGTCCACCGCCTGCCGCCGGTCCGCCGTGCATTCTCGGCGATGCTGCCGCCGAACTTGCTCGACCAAAGCATGTCGAGCGACACGAGCTTCGAACATGAACCGGACGTGAGTTCGCCGGCGCAGGCGTACGCGGAGCGACAGCATGCGAAGGCAATTCGGAGGTGCGATGGGACGGACGACTTCCGGCCGCTGACGGGCGTGACGGCGCTCATGAAGCGCGACACAGAGGTCCGCGGGCTGAGGCGGAGCGAGGAGAGGGAGAACAGGGCGAAGACGGTCGCGGAGCGCGACACGCCGAGGAGCAAGTACTTGAACGTCTCGCCGGGTTTGGGAAGGTTTGGAGATAACGAGGCGTATGGGAAGATCCTGCCGTGCCACCGCGTGCCCGAGGATGGGCTGATGAGGATTAACCCGAAGACGGTATGGGCTTCCATCCCACTTGTCTGTCGGGATTGGGACTAAATCTGGTTCCTGGAACAGCTCAACGAGCTGTTGGACGGCAAGTATGATTCGAAGCTCGAAAGGTACATTATCATCGATTGCAGGTTCGACTACGAGTACCTCGGCGGTCATATTCCCGGCGCGAAGAACATCAACACGACTGCGGGTGTCGAGGAGTTCCTCCTCGGCATGGCCGCGAACAAGCCCCAGGCGTCGACGAGCGGCGACCCGAGCAGGAAGACGATCCTGGTGTTCCACTGTGAGTTTAGTGTTAAGAGGGCTCCTACATTGTAAGTCGTTCGTTCTGTGGCTGTACGTTGTATGCCTGGCGCTGACATCAGTTTCTCAGTGCTAAGCACCTTCGTTCCAAGGACAGGGCTATGAACAACCACGTCTACCCCCGCGTGCATTACCCCGAGCTGTACATCCTCGAGGGCGGATATTCGCAGTACTTCTCCGAGGCCAGCGCGCGCTGCCAACCGCCCAACTACGTTCGCATGGACGACCCCCACTACGCGGCATCGCGCCGGGAGGACCTCGACCAGTTCCGCAAGGGCAAGTTTGGCCGGACCAAGTCGTACGCGTACGGTGAAGCGAAGATGCTCTCAATGACGTCCGCCGCCCAGCAGGTCCAGGCCGCCCAACCGAAGCGCTCGTCTGCGCCGTGCGGCGCCCCGAGTGGCCTCTTCGCCGCTGCTAATGCGGCACGCTCGAGGCGCGGCGGGCTGCAGACCCTCGCGGAGGACGGGAGTGCCGACAACGAGAGCGACGGCGGCGACACCGACATTGGCGACAGCCCGTGCCCGCCGCCGACGAAGGCCGCCGTGTTCAAGGGCAAGAAGATGGGCCGCGTGTCTATTGGGCGGGCGGAGACTTATGGGCCTTCGCGGTTGGCCATGGGCTACTAAGCATTTTCCCCTCTCATTCGCCTTCATCACTACTGCCTTCCACCCGTATCGCCATCACAACCACATCATAAGAATGCTGAAGTCGTTTGAGAAGATCGTCGCAATACTCCACCACCACACATACCGATATGTCGCACACTTCATGGAAGCATCCTTCGTATCCTACACGAAGATCACGATCGCTCGCAAGCCTGCTATGCCTATGGAACGCCTCTCGTTGATGACGCTCGTTATGCCCCTCGCGCAAACGCGACAAGCTCTCGCTCTTTCCGTCGTGTCGGATTCCCCTCCCCGCTTCTTACCGCCCTGTCCCGCGCTTTTGCTCTCGTTCGCCTTGGAGGGAAGGATCCGAGGCGCGTGTTTTGTCAGCAAAAAGCCGAAAACCCAGATTCGAGACCCACACCTCTTTCCCGATTGCATCGTCCCCTCACAAATGCCGCTAGTGTTTACAGCGCTTTCGCTTCGTTCATCTGTTTGCTGTTCGCTATGTGTGCTGTGTGTGGGGTCATTTACAACATCCTTGATTCCTTCCTCGTCATCGCCACATGCCTCTCCCCTCCTCTCTCCATCATCCACCTCACCACATTCGTCCGTGTGTTCCCTCTTGGTCCGATCTTCGCGCCATTTGTCAGCCATATATGTATGTCTACATGGACGGTCACCCTCCGGCCGGTACCAAGATCTGTCAGTTCTAGCCCCTGCTTTATTCTGTCTCTTCTTGTATCTCCCTACGTTCTCCCTTCCCTGTGTCATCTTCCGTCTATGCATCCTACTCTCCCAGAACGCACTGTGTCCTATCTATCGCCGCCGTGTTCTTCTCCTTCGTCCGCGGTCCCGGCATTCCCCTGTTTGTCCCGTCCCGCGCCTTTTGACTCTGTTCATCATATCGCATGCTCGCTTCTCGCCTGTCACTTCTCGTCGCTCCACCCTCAGGCTTTGCAAGTCTGGAGGTGGGTGGGAGAGAGAGGCGTGCTTCCTGGACTCGTGTTGTTTGATCATTCTCATGGACATAGTAATCATCCATTCCATCCCATCCCCCCCCCACACCGAGGTTATCATCGCTATCTGCCCCGCTCGCGCGACTACGACGCACTTTGGTGGCCGCGCGGTCTGCTTCCGTTCTTCCCGCATACCGCAGGGCAGCTCCGTACATCATCATCTACATCCAACATGTACAGACTCTTTTTCCACAAAGTCTAGTAGCATTTGTCGCATGCATGGTAGATCCGCCGCACTCTATACACATCCGGCCCGCACATATATATTATTCGCGCCTGCCAACCTGTCACTGGATGTGGACGGGAGGAGAGCGCGACCCTGCAAAAGATCTTGTCCAACTTGGGTCTCAAATTGTTCTCTAAAATCTGTGGTGCGGATATTGGACAAGCCCATTGTTCAACTGGAAAGAAATCACTCTTTGATCGCTACGTTCGAGCTCGGCGTATTCCCTGGCAGCGCAACTGGAGAAAAAGATGCGAGGTTACACGTCCTGACGGGCGCCTTGGATGTAGTAGTGGGTGGTTAACGTTTAACGTTCACCTTCATAAAAGCCTTGTGGTTTATTTTGGAGAGCGAACAAGTGTTCGGGCCCCATCAAGAACTTCGCCAGTAAAGCATGCACATTTGACAGCCGCTGCGTGGCTCACAGCAAGAGGTTGAAGCGAACCAGAAGTACACATTCATAGATGTCCGGGAATTATTGGGGTGGTGCGTGTACCTATAGTCAGCATAGGGTAGGGACGACGGAGGAACACATACTGTACTTGATACATGGCATATACAGGGCGGTATGAAACATGGGAAGTAGTACGCGAGCGCTAGTGAGAAATTAAGAGGATCGGGATTCAGGTCCAATGAAGAACGAGACACGACGAGGATGATGACGAGGAGCAGCACCCGACAAAGCAAGAAAAGCAGAGAGCTGGCAAGACGAGCGAGTCCCAGGGTGGACTTAGGATATTAGGTTACAGTAGCACGAGAGAGACAGGAGGGGCGCGGACAACAGAGGATATGGAGGTACTCAAGGCATGGCGAGTGCAGCATCCTGACGTGCACTTTTATTGCTTTTGGAAAGCAAAGCCGACATAGATATCTAGAATGCAGTCAGCCTCCGGTCGGCAGGGCAGTGGTTCATAAAACAGACGTACTTGCAGCCTCCCACTGGTCCTCGTCCATCTGGCTTTCGCCGTTCGCGTCCACGACGTGCATGCGCTGAAGCAGCGGTGCGAATTCCGGCTGTTCATGATGCTCCTCAAATACCTGGTGAAATTCCTTCTTGTAGATGGGGTGAAGCCCGTATTCGGCGGCAAGCCTATCCAACGGAGCAATGCTCAGTCAATTAACCCGTGCTGCGCAAGGAGGGCTATGACGTACTGCACGAGATTGTCCCACTGGACTATGTACTCAGGCACATCGTCGACGGCGTCTTGCAGGTAGAACCAATACCGGTGACCGAACATCGGTCGGCTCTCTCGGTTGTCGAAGCGGATCCTGTACACGCTGTTGCCGAAGGACAAATCCTTGCTGTCCGCAGGAAGCGCGTCGAGCTGATCCCTGTAAAAACACGCAAATCAGCATCCACTTTCGGATTTGAACTGCTGCGCAGTCGCCAAGTAGGTCAGGGTGCCCACATTAGAAATTTCGCATCGGGGATCGTCCCGATGAAAATGCCTGATGGCCGGAGCCAGGTCGAGACGTTGCGCAGCATCGTGCGTGCTTTCGTCTCGTTCTCGAACGCATAGTGCATACAGAACTGCATGGACACGACATCAAAAGGGGTCGCAAGGAGGTTCGGAGGCAGCGCGTCAGAGAGGACGTGAGTGTAACAGTCGAGTGCGAAAAACGACGCGGTGAAGCGTGCCCCTTTGGACGAGGCATGTCGCGCTTGGGCCTGCTCGATAGAGACAGCGGCGATGTCTGTGAGATCTCATCGTCAATTCGACACCCAAAGGTCGAACAGGACGTTTTCGGACGCACCCAGACCGACCAGTTCAGCCACATTGGCTTTCGCCCACTTGGTCAAGTCACCGCCCTTCCCACACCCCATATCGAGCACGCGGCCACGCATTCGTGTTCCTCTCCGCGCACTGGGCGACGCCGCAAAGGCCGGATGCCCAAACCGAGTGATGAGAACGCTCTTAACCCAGTTGTTGAAGCTCTTCAGTCCAATGATCGGCGAGTCCTGCCTCTGCGCCACGCCCACGTCCGGCCGCGCATTGTCTGTCAAGAAAGGATACCCAAGGGGTGAGTGTGAGAACACGTCCAATACAACACAGCACAAATGCGAGACATGACGTCAGCCGGAACAGGAACAGGGACGGGACGTACAGTGCTCGACGACGACGGCGACGTCGCCCGACCGCCGCTTTTTCCGCGGGCCCTCCTCGGAGTCCGGCGAGCGTTCGCGCTTGCCGAGTCCATCGCCGAGCAGGTTCTCGACGCGCTTCTGCTTGCGGAGAATGCTCGTGCCCGCCCCGCCGGTGTAGTTCCTGTACCGCTCCATTTCTGCCGGCGAGAGGGGGACAAGGACGGAGCCCGCGGGCGTTATTCGACGGGGTGCGTACGGGATTGCGCTGCGCCTGAGCTGGGACGGCGGCGGGGAAGGCGGCGGCATGGGTTTCGGCGGAAGGCTGGAAGAGGGTGGTGGGAGAGAAGACGGAGGCTGCTTCGGGGCCACGCCGTTGCCTACGGTTTTCCTCTGCTCTGGAGGCGATGACTTCTGCGCGGTTTGCGGCGCAGATGAGGTGTTTTGCGCAGGAGGCGGGACGGCCGGATGGGGTGAGGGTGATGCAGAGACGGGTGGAGGAGGCGGCGGGTTAGCGGTGGGAGTTGAGCGCAGGGGCTTGCTCGGAGAAGCGGGGCGAGGAGCATGTTGGGGTGGTGGCGCCATGGAAGAGGAAGAGGGAGAGGAAGAGGAAGGAGGTGGAAGCGAAGACGTAGAGACCACAGGGGACCGTTGTGGCGCTTGTGGAGGGGGAAGCATGGACACCACGCTCGCGGTTGCACCTGCACTGAAACTTGTACTGGGTGGCTGACCTGCGGTAGAAGGCCTCGAGGTAGGACCGGCTCCTGAGCTGATCGACACGGCTGTTGACGGCCGGGACCCTGAACTTGATGGAAAGGCGAACGTCAAGGTGTTATTTGCCACGATGGGTGCCGGGGCATTTGTTGCACCGGGCAATGCGATAGTGAACGGTTCGCGTTCCCGTGTGGGTGGGCCGCTGCGAGGTGAAGAAAAGGAGGATGATGGCGGCCGCGGGTTTATACTGCCTGGGTGGGTGAAATAGGAAGAAGACTCACGCTCGCGTGGTCCGCCGAGTGAGGACTCGGACATTGTGGCGGACGACCTCCTGCGCATTGGGGTGGTATGTGAAAGCTGTTCGCTGTCTGTGCTGTCGTCCGAGTCGGGGAGGAGAAGGTGGGAGAGGGTTGCGGGAGCACGAGGAGTGGTGGGGGTGAACAAAGGCGTGTCCATTGCCGGCGGATCCGAGTTGAGGAGCATGGAGAGATCGGTAGCACGGCGTGTGAGGGGACTGACGAGGGCAGTCCCGGGACTGGAGTCTGACGGGGAGGTCGTTGCGGATCTTGAGGAGGTGGAAGTGACAATTGACATACCAGCTCTGCCCGAGACCGGAGTCGGCTGCGGGTGGTGGAACGAGGCGGAGGGGTGGGGGGACTTGGACTCGACGTGCATGCGCGCGGACGAGGGGAGGGCGAGGGAGGAGGTTATGGGAGAGTTGAGGACGGCATCGCGGACAGGGTCGAAGGCCGGCATGGCATTCCAGCTCGCACTCGCGACGATTTAAATCTTTGTGGCCTTCAGGCGGTTTCTCGGCTCGCTCGCGGGCTGCGATGGACGATCGGTAATGGTTTGTGGCCGGATTCTCGCCTGAGGAGCGCACGGTTCTGCGTTCCTCGACCGCGCGGGGTGACAGCACGGCTGTTTTAGTCGTCAATAGAGCGCACAAAAGGACTGGATATGGGCCTCAAGATGCGTTATGGTGCGCTGTGTCGCGGTGGTGGGGCTGTCTGAGCGCAGCAGTGAGGTCGGGAGGCGCGAGGGAGGTGGGGAGAGGAGGGTGGATCGTGGGGGGCAGTGAGGATGGCGCGAGAGGCGTGGATGGATGGCGTAGGCTTCGCGGCGCGCAGGCGCAGGCGCGACTCCCGCTGCAGCGAGCTCCCCGTTTCCAGCAATCCCCCCGTCAGCTTCCGCATCCTCCCCCTCGTACCCCAGCCATAGTTCATCGCCCCTCTCCTCCTCCACGACGCCCGCCTCCCGTCGGTGCACGCTTGGAGGATGAACCATCTCGGCCACTTCCGTCTCGCCAGCTTTATGCCTCACGCTTCAGGCACGGCATTGATCACGATCATCTCTCCCTTTCCCCGGCTTGTCATTTCTCTCCCTCACCACTCCAGTTCTCTACTCGTTCTCTCTAGTTCTTCGCTCACAGATCTGCACAATACCAACTGCTTCCCGGATCGCTTCTCTGTCCACCTTCGAGTTCTCGACGCTTCCTCCTGCTTGCAATTTCCAAGGAACAAGCCACCGCATGCAATCCTTGTCTTCGGACGACAGGGCTATCAATCCAGGGCGAGGTGTCGGCCACGTCCCACAACCAGACGAAGCCGGCACACTACTGTATACCATTAAGCCTGAACAGACACATATCGTACACTCGCATGTCCGACCAGCAGCACAGCAGCAGTCCGTGACACAACTATGCACAGATGCATGGTCCACTGCGGGCCCCGCTCCTCCTGATCATCGCAGTCTGCGCAGGCCTGCTCCCAGCGTCGGCTACACTTTACGGCGCGAGTGCGGTCACAGTGCATGTCCGACGGACGATCCTGGTCTTTCTACCTCCTCCCATCCGTCCTCTATCGCCGGCTGTTCCTCGCTGTTCCTCGAGGGTGCGCACGGCGTCCGTTTCGAGAGCCGGATGCGTAGCCAAGTGAGCGCACGGGCGAGCAGGAAGGCGATGCATTCTGCCGCGCCGATGCCGACGATGTATGCAGCCAGCTTCCCCCCTTGCTTCTCGGGATCCAGGAACGAGTACGCTATGCAAGCAAAGGGTGATCACTAAGACCGTCGACCTTCACACCAATTTGACGATGCCGTGTGCCTTGCCGGCATCACACAGCAACGCGAGAAAGGCGCGAGGATGAGAGGGGGAGAGGGGACGACGTACAGTAGAAGCCTTGTGTCGCATGGGTGATGTATGCGATTCCGAGGTAGCATGCGAGCACAAAGACGCAAATCGGGAGGTGCCACCACGAGCTGGGACCGACGTTGGTGAGCGTGATTTCAAAGAGGGCGTATGCGGTGTTCATGGCGTGTTCGGAGATGTTGAACCATGCTGGAAACACGTCCTTCAGGCTGTGTGCGAGGACAGCGGGGGGAGAAGGACACGGACCTGAGAGTCTTGTCGCAAAAGTGCTCGAATCTGCCAGCAGAGCCCAGAATATGACGGTGACCACGATTGCTGTTGCCAATCGATGTCAGGCCAGGCTTATGGGTTGGATGGGACTGCAGGGACTTACGATATGTAGTGACCGTTGAGTACAGTAGTTTATGGAGATGCTGGGCGGGGCGGGGCCATCGTTGGAGAGGGTAGCCTTTTCCGCGGTTCAGAGCATAGCAGAGCGTCTGGACACCGGCGGCGTACATATACGCAATCAAGCCAATATATGAAAGATGAGTGAAGTAGGAGAAGAAGCTGGGAGAACCATCAGCGTCTCGAGCTCGCTTCTCGTGGCTGGCAGACAGGGAAGACGTCGGGTGGTGGTGGGGGTGGCAGTGGGTGCAGCTGTGTACTCGGGTACTTACGTTTGTGCTACGCCTTCGCTGACGCCTTCCTCGATCAGCTGGTAGAGGCCGACGAAGAGGGCGTAGGTGGCGAGAGTGAGGCGGATGGCGGCGAGCACGATCGGGCGGAAGACAGGCGAGGTGACGAGGTCATGATTCGCGTCGAAGATGATGGACCGTTCGTAAGGCCGGGGGACTCCTTGGGTTCTCTTGTTATCCATTAATTGGGCCTGAGGGACGTGTGGGGCGGACGCCTGTGGGTGCGGCTGCGTGCCTGGAGGGGGCTTCAGCCGGGTCGGTGGACGGCGAGGAGGGAGCAAGGAAGGAAGAAAAGGAGGGTGAGGACAAGGACAGACAAGATGGCCAACGCGGACGTGGACCTGGCGAGTATCTGGCCCAAGATCTGGCGTGATAGTCAACGACAGCCAACGATAGTCAACGACAGTCAACGACAGCCAGTGGCACTCGCAGTCGGCTGTCAGCAGTGGCAGGAGCGCAAAGGTGCGTGCAAACGGCAAGGGCCTCTCCGACTCCCTGGCCCTCCCAATGCAGCCGATCACCAGACCGACAACCAACAGACGCTCCCTCTCCTTCCCTCCACGGCTCTTCCCCCGGCCTCTATTCCTCATGGCGGCCGTCCAGAAAGCCCGCGCTGTAAACCGATGCTACGGTCCATCTGCGCCCGTGGGTTCTCCGGGTCTAGTACGTCTTTTATCCTCTTCATGAGTTGCCCTAGAGCTAAAGACTAAAGTGCGTTGCTCTGTATGACAGGCGATGTGAATTCCGACGCCTCTTTCCGCCTGAATTCGCGGTGAATACCCAGACAAAAGCTACTTACAGATGTCCTTGTGGAATGGAGAACTGCAAAGTCGGACCAATCGCTGGCCGACGGTCCGTCTATCTCCACTCCGTTTGAGATTAAGTAATGTTGTTCCTGCTTACTTACGATTGACAGCAAGCGGTGACCACGGTCACTTTCCCGGCGAGGTATGGACGACTCACCTTTATTAAACTCACCATGATCAATCAGGCGATAATAGTTTTGTCCCCAATCGAGCAGGAATCCCGATCAACGTGCTTATTAAATACGCCCCGGAGGTCGAACCTGATCGAACACGCTTCAGGGCAAGGTGGTTACAGAGCAGGTCTCAGACCAATCTCAGATGAATATAAAACTCGATCTCTCCCGCCCGATCACCTGTCTCGCTTTCCTTCCTCGAGCAACGCCTTTGCTCACCGGCACCCGAAAGCCTCTTCCTAAGTCTCCTACCATTGCCGAGTAGGAGCTCAAGTCAAAATCCACATATGTCCAATACTAGCCTACAACTATATCCAGTAATCACCCTCATCAACCCTGGCCCGGCCACTGTTTTCTTCCAGGGCGACATGGAGTTGAACTCGAAGGAAAGATTCCAAGGATTGAAGAAATGTGTGCAAGACGCACGCACCGAACTCAACTTCTCTGGAGACTTTTCAACTCCCCAGTGCCGGTGGACAACATCCCTCCAGTACATTTTCCTATATGTCTCTCCCTTGGGCAAGGATGCATGCCTGGCAGACCTTATCCACCCCACCCATGTTTGCAAACGTTGGCGCACGGCCGCGCTCGCACATCCTGTCCTGTGCACTTCTTTCCATATTCACGACCGCGCAGGCCTAACGGAATTTCTGCGTCGCTCCAGATCCCTCCCTCTTTCCCTTGACCTCACCAGAGGTCCCCTCCCTCCCGGAGTCCCTAGGCTTATCGCGGAGGTCGCCGGTCGCATCCGTCTGCTCCACGTTGTTGCCACCGCAGCCGACGATGAGGGGGCTCTGCTTAGAGGACTTGCCTGGTAAGCAGCACCACAACCTCTCTAGTCCTCCAGGTGTCACACTTAGAGCATCACACCAACTTGCAGCGTCGCAGGCTAGGCGGCCGCGTTGAGCAGGCCGTTGCATCTCCGTTCAATCGCCAGGTTCCCGCTTTGCGTTCCCTTGCTCTTCGTGCCCTACCGCTCCCTTCCTTCCCCATGAAAACTCTTCGGCTCTTCCAACTTGGCAGGGATGTACAAGATCGTTTGCCCACCATCCACGCGCTGCTTGGCATGTTACGAGCCTGCCCCCACCTTGAAATTGTCAGCGTCTGCGGCAGCCAAATCGAGGATGACGAGGACGAAGAGGATGAGGACGGGGACGAGCAGAACGAGCAGGTCGTGTCAGTCCCCTTATGGGGTTCACTCGCGCTCCCGAACCTGACATCGCTGAGTCTGGAGCTACAACCCTCAACTATCGTGGACGACATCCTAGATGTTCTCGTGCTCCCCGTGACGGATGCGCAACTCCGGTTAGCCACCAAGTCGATGAATACGGGTGCTACGCACACATTGCTGTGTCACCTCCGCGACTTTCAAATTGACCTAGAGCCCAACGCGATGGCGTCTGCGAGCTTTCCGCGACCCGCGACGGCGGTGGGACACCTGATCTGGAAATTGACACTCTGAAGCCTTGGACTATCCGGAGCCGGATTGGGAAGAGTTCCTCTGCGGGTGGTGTTCGAGACTGGATACTTCCAAGGTCGACATTCTTATCCTCGAGTATCAGTCGGAGAACGTCCCTTCTCGGGGAGTTCACCGAGTGGTCCTCCACCTTTGGCGAGCTACCTGAGCTGAAGACATCATGCGTGGCCGGCCTTGGAAGGTTCGAGATGGAGCTGATGATGGAAGCGTTGGGCGAGAAGGCATGAGTAAGGTGACTTGCGGGCCGAAATTGACGATGCTGGAGTCCAGGGACATCGTCGGGATGGACCCGGACATGATGTCCGCTGTGGGGCACGCTCTGAACACTTTTAAGATTACGCAGACGACGAGGAGCGGTGGATAATGGTGTTGAAGTTGGAGTCAATTGTAAGGGATATGAGTCGGAGCGGTGGATACAGGAGCATAAAGTTTACATATCAGTCCACTTTGTCAGGATTCATTGTGAAATGTTTCGACTGCAGTCAATTTGCTGGACCGCAGATCATTGGTATGGCATCTATCACGGTTGGTATGGCTTATAATACTGTAATGTGTGTTGCGGAGATGCAATCCGGAGAAGTCCGGAATGCCTCGATTGTTTAATGGTTGCATAGAGTCACAGCCACTTGAGCCACATGCCTCGCTCTGCTCGCTGCTACTCTATTGCTTCAAAGTCGACTTGCAATAGGCTCTGGTCTCGTACCTAGCCGTCGTAACTTACCATCACACCATCACACCACCACACCACCGCACCTTCCTGCCCGCCCGCCCACTGCCTTCCCCCACAACCCAGTGGACGAACACTCACCATGGATGCTGGAGATGTCTCGACAGTTGCCACATTCCTCCCAGACCCTAACAGTCTTCTCTCCATCAGCGATGTTTGCAAGTTTGTGGCTCAGGCAATCAAGAAACAACGCCTGGCCATTATCAACACTCAATCAAAGATCGGTCAACTGCACGCATTCCAGAACGTGTTCGTCCCCACGAATCCTCTGCCCCCCGAGCTGCTCGGTCAGATCCTTTCCTACTTCCTCGGTCCTTCGGGGGGGAACATCGACCTCATCCGCGACACTCATGTCTCGACGTTTGGTGAGCTGTGACTCTCAAGAATCCTGCGCTGTGGTCCTCTTTCGCTCTTCACAGTTCGGAAATTAATTAATTATGAAGGAGTGCCTGCACCGCTCGAAGGATATGCCTCTCCCTTTCCCGCTTCGATGCCCCGTCACATAAGGCTGCCATGTATGTTGAACAAGCGCTCCTGGACAAGCCGAAGATGCCTCTCGGAGGTTTCATCGGAGGCTGAGCATTCAACACGGCGAACGTCGAGGTCTTGGTCCTGTCATTTTCCTTGCCACAAGAGGAGGGGGTTGTATACGAGCATTCAATGCACTCACAGTAGACGGCAGTGTTTGAGGTGCTTCCAACACTGAAGACGCTGTTGGTGTCATGGACGACGATGTGTGGATGCTCCTGGAGGTGTTGGGGAGGGAGGAACGGGTGCTGTGTCCTAGGCTGGCGTCGCTGGAGTTCGTGGATGTGCGGATGAGAGCGTGGAATGTTGGATGGGGCGATGCTGCGTGCTCATCACGATGGCGTCGAAGGGGGTCTAGAGAGGATAGAGTTTTTCAATCGCAGCAGCGTGAAGTCGAAGGAGGAAGAGTAGAGTGGGAGAAGCGATTCAATGAGCTGGTGTAGAGCTTGTAGTTGACGAAGAGTAGATACTAAAAATGCTTATCAAGAGGCAATAGCTAGGTCAAATCTCACTGAGTCATTGCTCGATTGAGGTGGCTGCACATGGTCTGGTGCTTGGCAGAGGTATATATTATACAGCACTGTCATATGCGGTGTATGACTGATCTGTTGGACAGGTACAGGCTGGTAGGAGAGCCGGTTCAGCACCGGAACTGCCTTGGCTCTGAAGAGCCTATCTTTAGGTTCAGAGAGCTGCCGGGGCGAAGGGAGGACAGGGAGTCAGTCCAGGAAGGACCTGGCGAGGAAGGCGAGAGCTCAAGGCACAGGATGCGTGCCAGGCGCAACACAATCTAGCATGGACTCTACATGTACTCTCTATTCGTTTGCTAGGGTGCACAGATGATTTGGTTCTTGGCACATGACCTGAAAAGGGCTGACTAAGGTTCAAGCATGATGACTGATACATATTACTGTGCACATGCTCAGTCAGCGCAGGTTTTTCTTTTTGTATGATGGGACTTTATTGTTATTTGGGAATGACTATTATACTCTATCCTTTTATCCTTTGAACATTCCCACACTACAAACTTTGACCTATTATTCCTCATACTTAATTGTTTGAGGATAATTTTTATCCTAGCCTATTGTACTTGAGAATATTCTCAGGTATATAGCACTATGATTGTGCATATTTCATGGTATGGATATGTTATTCCCATGCTGATTGGTGGACTATTGTTTATTCCTTTATTGTCCATAGGATTATTTCTCACAGCCTGTATATACTCATTGTCCAAGGACAATGAGTACTTTAACAGTATTGTGCTATTTTTAGATACAGTATTGTGTCTATAGCCTATTGTCCAGACTTAGCACAATAGCACAATAGCCTGTTTATTTGTATTTGGTTCTAGGTAGCTACTAGTATATAAGGACCTCAGCTGGGTCCCCCAAGAATGACAATTTCAGTTCCCCTCAGACTGAAGTCCCACCTCTGACAGGTGTTCCTGGTGCAACTGTGCACAATAGCCTTCCCTCCTGAGAGTTAGAAAGCTTCTGACAGGCTTGCTCTCTATTATCCCCTTCCATACCTCACCCTTACTTATCATCCCCCATACCTCTGATCACTATCACGAACACCTGGAGGAATATCTGACCTAAAGCCTGGTCCGATTACTTCAGACACACTTTACCTAGTAGTACTTTCTATTAGGTAGTTTGTGCATATCTCAAATTGGAGCCCACCGCGAGGGTTTGTGATCAAGACATCTCACTTGTCTACTCCAATCCCTTTCATATTCCACCATACCATCAAGACCATTAGGTGACTTACTCAGCAATTTACCTTTTGCTGAGTCAGACCTAGACTCAACCTCCTCTACACCCTCTATATCTCATATATCCTCCGACCAATTATCCCTGCCCAGTTCTCTGGCTATATCAAGGCAGTCAAGCATTAGTCAACAGCAGGCTAGTGCAAGCACTAACCCATCACTTATACCAGTGACAGTGCTGCCATCCTCAATACCCAGTATATCCATCTCACAGATACCACCTCCATCACAGACTGCTGTTATGGCTACTCGCTCTGCAGCAGATATGCCACAGTGTGGTTCTAACAAGGCCCCCAAAACTTTTAAAGGAAAACCTTGCAAGGTCAAGGATTTTATTCAGGATTATGAAGACCTTTTAGACCATAACAATGTCACGGACAAAGCCAAACAGTGCACATATATTCACCGGTATTGCAGCCGGGATGTGCGTGAAATACTGGAGACTTTGGATAATACTGACTGGACAATTATGAAGGAGCAGATTTTGAAGTTGTTTGATGCTGACCGATATGAAAAGCGTTACAGAAAGAAAGACCTTTCAAGCTTTATAAAGAAGGCAAGAGCTAGGCCAATGAGTTCACTCAGCAAATTCAGAAATTATTATAGGGATTTTCAAAAGATTGCAGGATGGCTCAAGTCAAAAGGTCAAATCTCAGCTGAAGAATATCAGAAATGCTTTTGGAAAGGCATTCCCAAGACACTTCAGGTCCGGCTTGAGGCAGCCTATCACCAGGAAGTCAGCAAACATGACTACAAGCAACCATTTGAGGTGAGCAAGTTAGTCAAGATAATAGAAAGAATGTATGGTCGAGACCGGTTTGATGCAGACTTATCAGACTGGGATGATGAAGATGGAGACATTGGTTTGGACAGCTCAGAATCTGATTCTGATTCAGACACAGAAGATAGCGATGAATCAGATAATGAGTCTGATTATGAGCCTAAACACAAGGACAAGCTGCGGAAAACTCTCAAGTTAGTGCGAAAGCAGAGAAAGGCACGCCAAGTAAAGTTTGACACTTTACCCAAGACTATCTCTAAGACCACACGGTGCACATATGAGCCTGGTACCCAGGATGATGTTGAGGATCTCATTATTAGGCTTCAAAGCATGTCTATTGATGATCCAAAATATGCATCACTTTTCTACCGAGCATTCAAGCTGGACAAAGATATTGCACTTATTCTCAAGTCACCCAAAGGTGCCTCACCTCGCTCATCACCTAAGTCCTCTATGCCTTCAGCAAGGCCCAATAGCATAAACAGCCGAGAGGAGATGAGATGCTATGGCTGTGGTGCACAAGGGCATGGGCTAAATGACTGTGTTGCACTGAAGGATCTCACAACCAGCGGAATTGTCAAGCGAGATGGAAATGGGAGGTATGTGATGGGAGATGGTGCAAGGATTATGCGCAATGGTGATGAACCACTCACCCGTGCAGTTCGCCGCCTTCAGGGAGCTCATGGCAGCTCAAACTTTGTGGCTTTAGCAGCTCAAGCACCCATAGATCATTGGGAAGAGTCAGATGCAGAGGACGATTACCAATATGTATTCCCTGTAGAACATGCTCCCAAAATGGCAAGGGAAGCGCGCAAAGAGCGCTTCGAGGGAGTATTTCCACCACCACGTCCAAATTGGGCAAAGCGCACTGCCCCGGAGAAATCCAAACCTCCAGGGATCCGTCCGGCTGATATGACACCTCAAGTGTCCCAGCCCAAGCCAGTTGAGACTCACAAACCCACATTTGACCCACTAAATGATGAAGACATAGTCATGAAGGATGCCACATACAGAGCCCCCAGAAGACAGAAGGCTGATGAACCTAAGGTGGAGGGAAATGCCCGGAAACCCTTAGTTCAGTCACAGATTGCAAAGCAAGCAAATCCGAGCAAAATCCTTGACAGGATTCTCAAGACTCCAGTTACTATGTCAGTAGGAGAGGTTATAGGGACCTCCCGGGATGTATCTCAGCAGCTGCAGGATTTAATGAAGGTTAAAAGACCTATCCCAAGTCAAGGGGTAAAGGAAAACCCTCCAATTCCCACCTTATTGGCTTATCAAAGTCCATTAATCAGGATTAAGGTATATTTCAATGGGCAGCCAATATCAGCTATAGTGGACACAGGCTCCGAAATGAACATTGTCAGCAGTGAATTGTGGAAAAGGGTAATCCAATTACCCTTGAACACAACAATAAAGCCAAGAATGTTATCTGCGAACAATTCCGTGACCACCCTCATGGGAATTATCAGAGGAGTTGTATTGTCCTGTGGAGAGGCCCAGACTGAGGCTACCCTGTGTGTTTCCGAAAATGCACCTTTCGGATTATTGTTGGGCAGGTCTTGGCAGAGGGACAATTATATTTCTATTGATGAAAGGGAGGAAGGGACATTTTTATTGTTCAAAAACCCTATAAATATAGAACTCGGAGTGCTGGAACTCCTTGCCCAACCAGCACACCAGTCCCGCACCTCCTATCACATTGCCGCTGACAGCCCCGACCCCTCTGACACCTCCGACACCCTCGAAACCCCCGATATGACCTCCTACTTTATCCGCGATGATGATTCGATGGCCCTGGCGGCCCCCGAACAGCACTACGTAGGCGGCGTCCTCGAGCAGACCATGTACCCCGGCTATTTCGGCCACTATCAGGGGTGCTACTTCGAAGACTGGTATATTCCCGCCACTACCTTCTCCGGCACGGTCTCCGACGGCTTCGATAACTCCCCCAAGCACTCCATAACGCGTCACGGCCAAGTATACGTACGTTTTTACCCCACCGAACACCTCAATTCACGTCCGGCACGTGACCTCGAGATATGAGACCCGCGGCGCCTCCAGGTCGAAGCGCCCACTTCCCTGGCTCCCAACCGCCACCTCTCCCTGGACTCTCTCCCTTCCCTCGTCTCTCTCTCTCCCGATACGACTCCCGCCTCATCTCCTATCCACTCTCCTCGTCCCACTCAACCCATTCCTTCCTTCCTGGCCATGACTGGGGCCAAGGGCGAAGACGACGACGATGACAACGACGGCGCCGAGCCGAAGACGCGCAAGATAGGCCGAAACACGATGGAGGAGCTGGAGGAGGGGGAGGTAAGGATGGAAATGGACGAGGAGGACGAGGAGAACGCGAGGGAGGAGGAGATACGAAGAGACGACCGTAAAAACGTGAGCCCCCTTTTTTTTCGACCCTCCGCGCATTCCCCAGGGCGAGGATGTGCTCAACACGGCCTCGACCCCGTCCTTTTTCCTCTCCCCTTTCCCCACTCGAGACCCAAGGCTCACGCAGCCTCAGACGGACGGCCAGGAGCCCATCACCACGACGATCAAAGCCCCAACGGCTTCACCTACGACTGCGATTCTCACCGGTGCCCAGGGGGACAACTACCCCCTGGAGCACCCAAACAACGGTGCTGCAACGGCCCCCGTGTCGCTGGGACCCCCCATTCCCCTCCACTTCGCTGCGCCCACGGATGCACCGTGGCGTATGCCCCCTTCTTGCCCCCAACGCGTCGACCAGGTCCAGGAAAACCACAAGGTGGCCACCAGTGGGCAGGACCCCCGCTTTGGTGCGCCCACCCTCCTATTCCTCGATCGTCTGCTTACCCCCTCCACGACGTTCCAGCCTTCGACAGCCCCACCGATGACGATGACTCTCACCACTGCTGGCAGTGCCCAGGGGGACGACTACCCCCTGGAGCACCCAAACACCAGTGCTGCGACAACCCCCGCATTGCCCGAGCCTCCCATTCCCCTTCCTCTCGCTGCGCTCACCAATGCGCCGTGGCGAACGCCCCCGATCAGCTCCCAACATGTCAAGCGCCGCCCGTCGTCCACGAGCGGACAGACCTCCAGCCTCGCCCCAGAAATCAACGAGGAGGCCGCCAGCGGGCAGGATCCCCGCTTTGGCGTGCCCTTCCTCCTCCTCGACGGCCCCGGGACTGGCCTCGACCTCGCCAGCGACGACGAGGACGACTCCCCCATCACGCCACCATTCACGCCCGAGCCCGCTCTCCTTCTCAACCGGCTCCTTGCTCCTTCCCCTCCTCCGCGCCCCCTCGATCGCCTCGAGATCGCCCTCGCGCACCTCCGCGAATCGCTCGGCATTTCGGGAGACGACCACGTCAAGACAGTCGACCCCGCCCTCCTGCAGGACGGCAGGGGCGACTTCCGCGACCCCATCCCCAACGACGACGCTCGCGCGCAGGCCGCGCAGGCTCTCCAGTCCCGCCCGGTCGGCTTCGGTCGCTCTGCACATCCTGCGCAAACACAGCAGGACCAGCAGGGCCAGCCGCAACCGTACCAACAACAGGCCGGTCTCGCGCTCCCGTTCCCCAACGACCACGACCACGACCACGCAATCATGGACAAGCCAATGCTCCCGGAGCTCCCGCCGCTGGATCTTCGCAGCAGCCTCGGCCTCACGTTGGAGGCCGCTGTCCCCCATCTGCCAACCACTCTCGACGATGATCACGGGCTCAGCCCCGTCCCGCGTATCCTCATCCATCCGCCGCCCATCAAGAAGCCCCGGATCCCCGAGTGTCCTCCAGGCGAGGACACTCGGCTCGCACGCCGCACGACACCGCGTCCGCCGACGACACCCTTCCCCAGTGCGCCCACCAGTAACGATGACGATGACGATTACGATGCCGACGCCGAGGACGACCCCATGCTCGATGCGGACGACCCCGACGCCGCTCGTGACCAGCAAAGCTTGGTTCACAAGCGGCGTCAGCACAAGACGGACGTCGTCCACGATACGCTCCCAACAACCACGTTGGAGCTTTCCCGTCGTCCCCCTCATCTTCGTACGTCCAATCCGCTTTGTGCTTCAAGCTCGTGTGCCGCGCAGGCCGCATCCACTCCCGCCACATCTTCCCTTTCCGTCTCCTTGCTCCCGCCTCCGGTACCCGTATTCTTCGCCGCCGCTGGACCCACGGTTGGATCTTCCGACCCCGATTCCCCTTCCCACGATGCTCCACGACCCCCGGAAGAGCACGACGCTCGCAGCTCGTCTCCCGTGTCACGCGCGCAAGCGGACGCGTATACGGAGTTGTTCGTCAACGGGGAGGTACGTGTTTTCGTCGAGCAGGTGTTGTCCGAGGCACTCCAGAGCTGCGCAGATGACCTCTGCGAGTTCTTCAAGGACGAGTTCGAGGTTTTTGCCGAGTGAGGTACGTTTACGATTTATCTTTTTTTTCCATGCCCAATCCGAGACCTCCATCCGCAGGAAAGAGATCCCCGCGTGCAACAGTGGCGCCACGTCCATGATATGTTGTCCCCGTACGTTACGATTGTTTGGTGATCCCATTCCGCTGCCATCCCCTCGCACACCCACACATCCGTCTTCTCGAGTTTCTGCCTTGAGCTCCTTGCCTGTTATATCCTTCCACCACATGTTTCCTGTCTGTTTCGGTTGCAGGTCAGTTTCGAGTGCTACGGTTGGCTGTGCCACGTGTCCCCTCATTATTTCCGGTGGCTGTACCCTTGCACATGTATTCTCATATATGGTGTCCAGTAGCTTCCTCAATGCAGGTCCTGGTGCTTTGATAGCCCACCCATACCCACCCTTTTCCGTGTGCCCTCTAGCACCCCCACAAACTGTTTTCGGCGGCAACCAAGGTAATAAAGACTTATTTTTTCACACTCTGTACCCTTTCCGCACTGAGGGCAGTGCAATGCCAAGTGTGGGGCGGGCAGATGAGCATCTGCAGGAGGAAGGACTTAGCAGTAATTTCGGGCATAACCCTAGCCTAGGGTTACCGATTTTTCGGTCAAACTTCTGCATCTTTGAAGGATCTAAGGACCTATATTCAGCTACAAGCAGTGTAAACACAGCTTTCAAGCGTGTAGACCAGAAGGTAAAGCCAGTAGCTGGTACAGTGCCTGAAGAATGCAAGGTTACTAGGCGCTTTCCAGAAAATCCATTAAAGTCCCTACTGCCATTGAGTGCAAATATACCAGATTTTATTCCAACAGCAAAGCTGACTCAGGAGCGCATTGACAAAATCAATATCAACCCAGATGGATATCTATGGCCTGAAGAAGAGAAGCTGTTCCTCCATATTCTCAGACTTAATGAAAAGTGCATTGCATTTGAGGATAATGACCGTGGTACACTCCGGGAGGATTACTTTTCACCATACATTATGCCAGTAGTCCCTCATGAAGCCTGGAAGCTGCCCAACATTCCAGTACCTCCAGGAATTAAGGAGAAGGTCATTAAGATTATTCGGGAGAAAATTGCTGCAGGAGTTTATGAGCCGAGTCAAGCATCCTATTGCTCGCGGTGGTTTTGTGTGCTGAAGAAGAATGGAGACTTGCGATTGGTCCATGACCTTCAGCCGCTTAACAAAGTCAGTATAAGAGATGCAGGAGTACCACCTATCCTGGATGACTTTGTGGAGCCATTTGCAGGATATCAATGCTACACAGTGTTTGACCTATTTTCTGGATATGATGCGCGCATTGTTGATCCACATAGCAGAGACATGACCTCTTTCATGACACCTTTGGGACTTCTGCGAATCACCTGCATGCCTCAGGGATATACCAATTCCCCCGCAGAATTCCAGAATTGTATGACTTTTATCCTACAAGATGAAATCCCTCACACTGCAAACATATTCATTGATGACCTCCCAATCAAAGGACCCAAAAGCCAGTACCTTGATCAGGCGGGAAATCCAGAGACTATTCCTGCGAACCCTGGCATCAGACGGTTTATATGGGAACATGCGTTGGATGTGCATAGGATTTTTCACAGATTATCACATGCAGGTGCGACAGTTTCAGCAAAGAAAATGCAGATCTGCAAGCCTGAAGTGATCATTGTTGGCCAAAAGTGTAGTTCTAAAGGGCGACTCCCAGAAGATGTCAAGATTGAGAAAGTTCAGAAGTGGCCAGCACTACAGACAGTCAAGGATGTGCGAGGCTTTTTAGGGTTATGCGGTACAGTGCGGATCTGGATCAAGGGATATTCAGAAATCTGTCGGCCTTTGACAGAACTCATCAGAAAGGATGCGGAGTTTATATGGGACCAGAGGCGTGAAGGAGCTTTTCAGCGACTCAAGCAGTTAATCTCCTCTGCACCAGCACTACACCCTATAGACTATAACTGTAACAGGCCAGTCTACATATCAATTGACTCCAGCAATATTGCAGTTGGGTTTATTCTTTCTCAAGAGGATGAGAGTGGTCAGCGAAGGCCAGCGCGATATGGATCCCTTCCCTTCAATGAGCGAGAGTCCAGGTATAGCCAACCCAAGCTAGAGCTGTATGGATGCTTTCGTGCACTGCGACATTGGAGGCTGTACCTTATTGGCATTAAAAAGTTGATACTTGAGGTCGATGCGAAGTACATCAAGGATATGCTCAATAATCCTGACCTTCAACCAAATGCCACTATCAATCGCTGGATTCAGGGAATACTTCTCTTTGATTTTCAGCTACAGCATGTCCCTGCAGACAAACACAGAGGACCTGATGCCCTCTCAAGGAGGAGACCAACAGATGAGGAAAGGCAAGAGGCTAAAGAGCTGGATCAGTGGATGGATGAGACATCACTATTCCTTATGTGGAAGGATTCCATAACCCCCACACATTCTGAAGTGCCAGCTCTACATGCGACCGACAGTAAACAAGAGCAGGCACTCCACAACATTCAGCATTTTCTTGAGACCTTAGAGACTCCATCATTTCCATCTATCCAAGCAAAGAGGCGATTTCTACAGCGAGCAACTCAGTTCTTCATGACTGCAGGAAAGATGTATAAGCGGCGCAATCAGAAATCACCTTTAGCAGTGGTCCTTGACAGCGATCAGCGGTATAGCATCCTCACAGAAGCTCATGAGAAGCTGGGTCACAGAGGAGTCTATGGCGTATTCCATCATGTGCGCGAGCGATTCTACTGGCCTAATCTATTTCAGGATGTCAAGCATCATGTAAGCACCTGCCATCAATGTCAACTGTGGAACACCAAGCGCATAGAGGTCTCTCCCACCATTCGCACACCTGTCACTCTTTTTTCTCAGATTTATGTGGACATCATGTTTATGCCAAGTGTCAATGGATATAGGTATATCATTGCAGCGCGCGATGACCTCTCACATGCAGCTGAAGGTCGTGCACTGCGAAGGATCACTGCGAAGACCATTGCCAAGTTTCTATGGGAGGAAATCATCTGTCGGTATGGACATATTGCAGAAATTATCACGGATAATGGTACGGAGTTTAAGGGAGCAACTGAGCGACTGCTGAAGCGGTATGGCATTCCTCAAATCAAGATATCTCCCTATAATAAACACAGCAATGGCATTGTCGAACAAGGCCATTTTACCATCCGTGAAGCAATCCTGAAAGATTGTCAAGGAGATATTCAGCAATGGCCAAAGAAAGTCCATCTGGCATTTTTTGCAGACCGCGTTACCACACGGCGGTCCACAGGATTTAGCCCTTTTTATTTGCTTCATGGTGTCCATCCCATTCTCCCCTTTGACCTTACAGAGGCTACATTCATGATCAGCACGTACCAGGCAGGATTATCTTCAGCAGAACTGCTAGCCTTGAGGATGCGGCAGCTAGACAAGCGTCCTCAAGACCTTAAGCGTGCAAGCGATACTATACTTCGCTCTAGAATCAGGTCAAAGGAACAGTTTGAAAAGCGCTTTAGGCACAGGCTGAAGAAGCTACCCATCCAGCCAGGTACACTTGTCCTCGTGCGAAACTCAGCCAGGGATGCAGGCCTTGTGGACAAGTATACACCAAGGTACTCTGGACCATACATAGTACACCGGAAGACAGTGCATAATGTCTACATCCTGACAGAACTGGATGGCACATTCCTTCGGCAGGGGTATGCTGCATTCAGAGTGATTCCCTACAAGCCGAGGTTGCCCCGAGATCTATCAAAAGATTCAGCCTCTGATTCAGATGAAGATGAAGATCTAGAATCTGAGATCGACAGCGAAGCGAGCAGATCCTCAGAAGACTCTAATGAATGGTTCGCATAAGCGCTGCCCTGGCCAGTCAAGCGGCGCAGTGCCTACCTCTCATATAATCCTTGCCTCCATCGATACCTTTCTCACCCAATCCCCCCGTCGTTCTCAGCTGTGCTGACACTCGTCCTGCTTTACTATGCGTTACTCCATCACGTTTGCCCCTCAAACCTGCATCATGGTCCATGCCTTCGGCCCAAACACAGACCTTAGGCCCTTCATTGCGCGACGAATCCCTCTCTATCCCTCCAGCCGCTTCGCCATGCCGGCGAACATGGTCTGCACCACTCACAGTGAGTCCACCAGCCTGTGGACCCTCTTCCCCTTCGGCCCAGACGCCGACACCACCCTCCACTTCAACTCCATCTTTTACCTATCCGACTATCGCCACTTTCATGTCGACATCCCCGCCCTCTGCGTCTTCAATGACCCCGCCGACATCATCTTTCAACATGGCGAGCGGTACTTCATCGTCCCTGGATGGATCTTTGAGGACGGGCAGACCATTGGAGATGGTGACTCCTCGGATGGCAGCGATGAAGGCGCCTCCATGACCTCGTCTGGTCCCATCCTCTCCTCCGCCGACTTCTGCCTGCCAGTGCGCAGCTTCAATGCGGACGACCTCCCACTCGAGCTCAGGCTCCTTCGCTTCCTCCCTCTCCAACTGGCTCAGTGGCTGGTTAGGAAGCGCTATGAGTACGTGGTCCTGTTCTTCTCAGCCTTCGCAACGGGGACGTTGCACTTCAAGTGTGGGGCGGTTGTCATACGCGGTGTATGACTGATCTGTTGGACAGGTACAGGCTGGTAGGAGAGCCGGTTCAGCACCGGAACTGCCTTGGCTCTGAAGAGCCTATCTTTAGGTTCAGAGAGCTGCCGGGGCGAAGGGAGGACAGGGAGTCAGTCCAGGAAGGACCTGGCGAGGAAGGCGAGAGCTCAAGACGCAGGATGCATGCCAGGCACAACACAATCTAGCATGGACTCTACATGTACTCTCTATTCGTTTGCTAGGGTGCACAGATGATTTGGTTCTTGGCACATGACCTGAAAAGGGCTGACTAAGGTTCAAGCATGATGACTGATACATATTACTGTGCACATGCTCAGTCAGCGCAGGTTTTTCTTTTTGTATGATGGGACTTTATTGTTATTTGGGAATGACTATTATACTCTATCCTTTTATCCTTTGAACATTCCCACACTACAAACTTTGACCTATTATTCCTCATACTTAATTGTTTGAGGATAATTTTTATCCTAGCCTATTGTACTTGAGAATATTCTCAGGTATATAGCACTATGATTGTGCATATTTCATGGTATGGATATGTTATTCCCATGCTGATTGGTGGACTATTGTTTATTCCTTTATTGTCCATAGGATTATTTCTCACAGCCTGTATATACTCATTGTCCAAGGACAATGAGTACTTTAACAGTATTGTGCTATTTTTAGATACAGTATTGTGTCTATAGCCTATTGTCCAGACTTAGCACAATAGCACAATAGCCTGTTTATTTGTATTTGGTTCTAGGTAGCTACTAGTATATAAGGACCTCAGCTGGGTCCCCCAAGAATGACAATTTCAGTTCCCCTCAGACTGAAGTCCCACCTCTGACAGGTGTTCCTGGTGCAACTGTGCACAATAGCCTTCCCTCCTGAGAGTTAGAAAGCTTCTGACAGGCTTGCTCTCTATTATCCCCTTCCATACCTCACCCTTACTTATCATCCCCCATACCTCTGATCACTATCACGAACACCTGGAGGAATATCTGACCTAAAGCCTGGTCCGATTACTTCAGACACACTTTACCTAGTAGTACTTTCTATTAGGTAGTTTGTGCATATCTCAGCACATACCATTATTATTATTGGAACTCGCTCGATGTGGGCAATCTGTGCCAATTGAGCCGGACCTCATCTAAGTAACCCAGCAGAATACGTCCATTGGTGTAAAGACACAAGAGTGGGCCTTCCGATGCCCCTAGCGTGACTTGTCAACGTTCTATATTGTAGGGCGACGGGGTACGCAGGTGGGGCGGTGGTGGTAAGGCTGAGGAAGCCTTACCGCACGTACAGGCAGGTATCTATGATATTACATAATCGGGCACTATACCATACATCTGTAACATCCTCCCCCTCTGGACCAGCAATGCGGGGACAGGTAAGTAGTGGGGGAACTGTATATAGCAGTGGGGGCATATCAGTGATAAAATGAATGATCAGTTGCCTGACATTGTTACGTCGGGAGTGGAAGGAGTGGGATTGGGATTAATGGGGGAAGCAGTAGTGTCCGAAATGTAAGAGACAGGGGGCGAGCGGAATATGGCACCATAGTCAGGGATGAGGGATACAAAAGCATCCTGGACAAGGTCATCCACAGAGGTGGGTTTGTAAATGAAAGGATGATCGCAGTCAGAACCGACGTGTCCCTCGAACCAGCTGCGCAGGCGCAGGGCATACTTGCTGAGGTAGCTGCGCAATTGTTTTGTCTGGGGGTTTCCGGGGCCATCGGGTTCGAGGCCATGGCTGCAAAGCCAGGCGGCGACGTGATGGAGGCCAAGGTTGCGGTAGTCGTAAGGGTATGACTGCGGCTCCTCAGCGAGCAGGAGACAATATTGGCTGTGTTCGATGAGCCAATCGTAAACCTTTGGGAGAGAGAAAAGCTCAATGATTCCCCAGAAGAATGCAGATTCACTGAACTGCATGCTCTGTCCTGTGGGAATGGCGGGGAGCCAGGTGGTGATAAATGCCTCAGCGATGGCATAGCCGAGGAGCGGAACACGGAAGGTGGAGTCACTGTGTGGTGGGGAAAAGCCCTTGTCATTGCGCATGGTGACAGACCACTTGGACGTGGGTATCATGGTGAAAGCGCAGACAATATCTTCCAGCTCCATCATCCTGGAGAGGTGAGATTGGATCCCGAAGGACGTGCGGATGCTTCAAGTGTCGTGGGGCATGTTCGCAGGGATAACATGATGTATGGAGGTGTAGTCTTCGGCAGGAGCAGAGCTGGTGGTAGGGGTAGGAGAGGAGGGGGGCTCAGGAGTGGCCGATGCAGTCAGAATAGGATCAACTGCAGGGTCGACTTGCATGGAGGTTTTGCTCGGCTTTGGTGTGTGACGGGCGGCACACAACGAGTTGTAGAAGTCATCGGCAGGGAAATGGTGGCAGTCAGTGGTGTACGTTTGGACGAGGATGCGCTCGCCTTCAGTGCACCATAAATGGGTGTGCTGGAGCCGCTGCAGTGTCTCATGGTAGAATCGAGCCACGGGGATGTCATGCTCAGTGAGCGCGAGGTGGCGCAGGTTGTGGGCCTGGTTGGCCATTGTGATGGTGAGGCCTGCCCATACGCCAAGCTCAGGCTGTGGTCTGTCCTGCTGCTTGGTCAAGCGGATGTCCTTCTCTGCAGCCCTCCTTTTTTCTGCTGATTTGATGCAGGTGTCCTCCCTGTCCTCCACTTTCAGACCAATGTACTTGACTGCGAAGTCCGGCAGCACCGCGCCTGGGAGGCATGAGTCCTCCTCATCATGGTACTTGGGTGCTTGCTCGGGCACTGCACATGGTGAGCAGCGCCAGTGCCAGTACCACTTTGAGTGTGGGTGCAGCTCGACCGATGGGTCGCGCTGCCCCAGTTTGGCATGCTCTGATGACCCCAGTAGTGGGGAGTCATCGGCAGCATTGTGGCCCTCATGGTGGCTGACTGGATCTGGGGCGTCAGTAGCGGTGCACACGCGAGTGCTGGGAGCACTCGGTTTGGGTGCATGCCATGGCACTGACACACCTACGGGGGCCATCTCAGTCTGCGCGGGGCTTCTCCCTGCAGACTGGATGGTGGGGGTTCCCATCCGAGTGGGCAGGACCAAGGGAGTCAAGCCACAACTCCTCTGATCGCTGCATGATCAGCAGGAGTCATGGCTGGGGCTGCCATAGGCTGTGGTCATCCGCTGGTATGGGTGGAACTCTGGACCACGCGGGGAAGGTGTCCTCTCGGCCTCCTGCACATGGTGGAGCTCCAGATTTTCTGTGTGGAGCCGCTGCATCTCAAGTTCAGTGGCCGCATTGCGGCTAATAAGCTCAGCAACGCGGTCCTGAAGATGCTGCTGTGAGTGCCATGTCTCCACCGGGTACGGCAAAGACATGGGCACTTGCATGGGTGCTGCCATCGTGGGATATGTGTATTGCGTGGCCGGCCTGGTACCGTACATGACAGCATACCTGGTCAGTGGTGCATGCACATAATGCGGCGGCGCGTACTCGTGCGAGTATGATGGTGCCGCATAGTACTGTGGGAAGGCGGGAGTGGGACTCACCAGGTGCAGAGACCCATATCCTGGTGGTGGGGCTGTTCCTCCCCCTCTCAATGCACCCGGTGGGTCGAGTTCCATGGGCATTGGCCCAGTGCCTCAGTTTTGCGGTGGGACCAGCCCTCCAGACGTGGGCGTGGCGCTGGGGTGAGGCACATTTTGCATGCCGACTTGATGTCCTGGTAGCAGTGGCTGTTGAGGCAGCTGGCCAGAACTTACAGCAGCAGTAGCGGACATGGGATAGAGAAGCGAGAGGGTGGGGAGTGAGCAGTGATGAAGTCTACTGATGCACAGATGCGACAGTCGGTAGACTTCTTCATCGAGGGGTTCACGGCCATTGCCGGGTGGCTGCCAGTTCAGGCACACCACCTGTGCTTGGCGATCGGCTGCTGATCAATAAGATCTGCATGATGTCACGAGGCTTGCAGGGCAACTTCGTGACATCCTCGATTCTGAGTAGCCGTAAATACTCGTCCAGAGCCTCCAGCTCTTCGCATTCGCTGTGCACTTCCCATGTGTGCTCACTGGTGGTCCAGTGGACGAGGAATTGGAGTGCCTTGCTGGTCCACTGGTGCCCGGTGATCTCATTGACTTGCCATTCAAGATTTACAGGCATTCCAAAGTCATAGAAATGTTTGACTCCGTGTGCAGGGAATAGTAAATCATCATTTGGTTCATGTGGCTTCAGTAGGCTCACATTGAATGTAGGGTGCACCCGATGACACCACAAATCTGGTGGTATGCTGAGTGTATATGTGGCCGTATCTGAGTGTGCTTCAAGCACTGCAAATGGGCCAATATACTTAGGTGCAAGCTTCCTTGCACGTCCCTTCAGAAGCGATAAGTTTTTTGTTGATAAAAAAACTAAATCGCCCTTCTGAAACATGGGGATGCTATCAGAGCAATGTTTGTTAGCTTGGTGAGTGCTAACAACCCTCGCTGCGATCAAGGCATCGTGTGTCTGCTCCAAATTGTGGTGAGCACGTTCAGCGAATGCAGTCGCACCAGGAAACGTGCTCGATACATTTGGAAATGAGCTCATTTTTGGCATGTAGCCATAATTGAGCTCAAAAGGAGCGAAACCAGTTGAGGTGCTGACACTTGTATTGATTGCGAACTCAACAAGAGGCAGTTTCTCCACCCAATTCCGCTGGTCAGAGTCCACAACTGAGCGCAAGATCTGCCCAACATTGCGGATTGCACGCTCAGTTGCACCATCAGTCTGTGGGTGAAATGCTGTGGACATCAACAGACTCGTGCCAAGTAGCCTGTGCACCTCACGCCAGAACCGCGAGGTGAATTTTGAGTCGTGGTCTGAGACAATAGTCTCAGGCACACCATGCAGATGAATGACCTCACAGATGTAAATCACTGTGAGGTCGGAGGCTGTATCAGTTACTCGACAGGGTATCAGGTGAATCATGTTGGTGAGGTGGCATATAACTATCCAAATGTAGTTAAAACCACCGACATCAGGGAATGGGTCAAGGAAGTCCATTCCTGACGATTGCCAGGGGAATAGGGGAATTGGCAGGGGGTGCAACCAGGCAGCAGTTGACCGGTTGCTGGCTTTGGACATCTGGTATTCATTGGTTTTGCGCGGACCCAAGTGGCCAAGTGTGCGATGTCCCATGTCAAGTACCAACTCAGTAAGCTTCCATTTGTTTTTGTACTTAACTCGAGGCACGCACAGGCACTCAAACCCCAGCCGTGTGCAGACATACAAGAGTCCCTCACACAGGCTGAAGTTGGGGTATGCAGTGGGACTCACTAATACCTTTTTAAATAGTGAGTCCTCTGCATATCCTGCCTTGATTGCAGGGATGAATCCAGGGTCCGACTTGATGATAGTGTCGAGTTTAGGGCCATCTTGGAATGCATCTTTGAGTGTGGGATTCTCCACTTCCCTAGTATTAGGGGTAGGAGTGACTGCCTCAGTGGTAGGTGTCTGTGATAAGCTCTCCTGGACAACTGACTGGCTAGAGTTGCCCTCAGTTGACCCAGGTACTTCTGCAGCCACGTGCATCTCAGCTGCTTCAAGTTCACAGCTCTCGATGTGGTCGTATGGCCTAACATGTTGTGGCTTGCTCACTTTTGGCTTGCGCTGAAAGTAAGTGTTTGCCACATTGTTTGGATCACTTGCCTTGGCAGATGTCTTGCAGTTCCTTCTGAGTTCCATAACTCTGAGGGCAATCTCATGCTCAACTTCCTCCCAGCGTAGCTCAGGGAGTTCGTCAAGCTCAGGATTGAGCCAAATGTCCGCATTCACATACATGGCATGAGGGTGAACATCGGCAGGCATGTCATTCTCATAATAGCAAGATAGACAGTCTGCCACTTTGTTCTCCTCTCCATCGACATGCATGATAGTGGCATCAAAGCGATTGATGTATTCTGCCCAGCAGATGAACCTGCTGTTGCGTGAATCGTGGATGACTTTGTGCTTCTAAGTAAGAGCCTGGTGGTCAGTCACAATGAAAAAATTGCGACCAATCAGCCAGTCCTCCCACTTTATCAATGCTTCGATCACACCGAGAGCCTCTTGCTCATATGTGTGATAGGAGCATTGAGTAGATGAGAACTTCTTGGACATGAAACCTGCTGGCCAACATGTGCGCCAGTCAGGTCCTTGCCCATACATTGCACCAACTCCATAGATGGACGCATCTATTATTACCCAGATAGGCTCATTGGAATTGGGGTCAATCAGCTTCAGGATTGGAGTGCGACTCGCCAGGCCCTTGATGCGGTCAAGGCAGGCCTGGTGAATTGGTCGCCAATGGAATGGTTGACCATTCTTGCAGATCGACTCAAGCAGTGAGGTGTAGGCTGAGACATCTGGTAAGAAATGGGCCAAATATTGTACCAGTCCCAGGAACTGCTGTACTTCCTCTAGTGAGCACATTGGTCTCCAGTCTCGGATGCATGACAGCTTGTCTGAGTCAGCGTGGAGCCCTTTGCTGTCTATGAGGTGTTCCAGGCAGTCCATGCTGGTGGAGTACAAGTCGAGCTTTAACTTGCTGAGAAACAGCTTGTGTTCACGCAACTGATCGAACATGAGCTTGAGGTGTTGCTCATGCTCCTCAATCGAGTTGGAAAACACAAATATATCATCCAGGTATATGTGCACAAATACACCTATGTACTCACGAAATATCCAAGTCATGAGTCGCTGAAAGGTGCTAGGTGCATTGCAGTCTCCTTGTTGCATAACAAATGAGACTGCCATCCCATAGATGGTGGCAAACGCAGTCTTCCATATGTCAGCAGCCTCGATGTGGATCTGCTCGTAGGCATCTGACATATCAATCTTAGACTGGTATGGTGACTGCGCAACATCATTGCGGATGTTCTCCTGGTCAGGGAATGGAGTTACATCCTTAATGGTGTTCTCATTGCACTGTCGGGCATCGACTACTGTGCGCAGCTTATCATTCTTTTTGTAGACACAAAGAAGTGGTGCAGCTTGTGGTGCAGGTCGCATCTCCCACCACCCTGCTTTCAGATACTTGTCCATCTTCTCTCGAAGTTCACTTTTGAGAGCATCTGGGTATTGTGGATGGTGGTAATTGTACTGCTTACTCTCATCTATCAGCGGTATGCAGTGGTTTATCTCCCGGAATGGTGGTAGCTCAGGAGGTATTTCACCAGTGAGATCAGCAACCTCCTCAGTCCATTTGGCTCAAAGCACAGGGATGTCCGCTTCTGATTGCGACTGGTGGGGGCTGTCCTTTGCAGTGCCTTCCGGTGACTTCCAGAAGTACTGCTTGATCTCTAGTTCCATCTGTTCATTCACTCCGAGTGGATCCTCATGACCATACTTATCATGCCTCACTCCTTTGGATGAGTGCATGGGTACATAGTCATGTGGAGCGATCCCTGGCATGGGGCTAACCTTTTCATGTGGTCGCTTCTTCACTCTAGAGTAAGCGAAGTACTCACGGTCAGGGTAGTTGATGTGTACCCTCCATGGTGAGTATTTCACTTCCTCAGGCTTTGGTTTGGGCCGCCGCACATTGCGGGGCTTGTCCTCTATATCAGTGTCTTCATCATCTGAAGACAGCAACAGTGAGGGGTGATCTGCAGCTAATTTGGAGTTTTCTTTTGCGGTACGCCACTCTACATCCTCAACTTCCTCCACAGTGGTCTGCTTGTGCTTGTGAGATGCGCTGTGAATCTTTGGGAGTCAATTGGGATTCTTGGACCTTTCTGTGCTCTGCTCGTGACAACGCTTAGTGTGGAATGCAGTGTCCTCCTCATGACTGAATGCTGGAATGTGGTGGCCTTGGATGATGATCTCTCAGTTCTTGAAGTCAAGCACGACTCCGTGTTCATTCATGAATGGTGTTCCAAACACACAGTCATACTGATCCAAGTTTACCATGTCAAAGTAGGTGATTTCCTTCTGCAGTGGCCCAATTGTGACTGGGGCTCGTGTTCCATAGTTAATTTTGGAGCAAGAGCCTGCACAACCGAGCTGCAGAATGACCTGATCCTCAAGTACAACCTTGAGAGTTTTCATGATATGGCTGTACTCTGGAGTAACACCACTGGTTGTGCTGCCTGAGTCGAACATCGAGTATGCCAGGTTGCCAGCAATTTCGACCATTGCACTCAGTACAGCCTGACCATCAGGGTCACGGTTGGGCTGTGCAGTTGCAGACTCATCTTTCCGCTGCACAGTCGACCGAAACTCCATTGGTGTCTGGGCTTTTGAGGCACGCATTGCATTGAATTGGACTCCAGAGTCCTTGCTCTGTGGGTCCTCTCGACACCTGCACTGCTGAATGTAATATTCATCCTCAATTTCCTCAACTGTGACTGCACGCATCGCGCGCATTGCAGTCACTGGTTGGAATTCCACCAAGTCTTGATGTGCATCTTCCTGTTCGAGGATGCGCATTGCATGAGCATGGAGGATTTCTGAGCTGTCAGAGCCCGAATCATCCTCCCCCTCTGGTTCACGCTGTGAATCGGGAGAGTGTTGATCAGACTCTAGCTGAGATCCTCCCCAGCCATCTCGCATGTCATCCTCTTCCTTGTCAACTAAACACTAAGCATGGAAGTGGGCTTTATGCTGAAATGTGGCTGATGCAGATTGGCCAGCATCCTTGTACTTTGGGCACTGAGGATCGCCTTTGAAGTGGCCAACCTTTCCACATGCATAGCACGCATTGTCCTTGAGTGCATCCTTCATTGCAGATGGCCCTGGCATGGGCGGGCAGTGAGGGAATTGTGTCTTGGAATCACACCATCCACGGTCATCTCTATCATGCCACTCATGCCTGTCTGTGCGCTCCGACCATCTCTCAAATGGTCTGCCTCGTGACCATAAGCGAGAGTGGTCACAGTTATGGCGCTGAGTCTCAGTTGCAGACTCACGAGCTTGACTGGTTGCACGATTGTACACTGACAACTAGTGGGTGGATGCTAGTTTCATCCACCGGTATGCCTCCTTGAGCTGCCATGCATTCTTGAGGATGGTTGCCCAGTTGCAGTACTCAGGTGACATGCCACGGTGAACCAAGTCCTTCTGCATGTGGGCGGGGAGTCCATCGAACAACCGCATGTGCATCTCATAGATGTTGGGATGCTCAATCATCTCAGCAACTCGCTGCTTGAGATCCTCAGCAAATCACTCAACACCATGGGAGGTATATGAGCACCTCACAAAGTTTTCAGTCACCTTGGTGGCCATGTTAGAGTGGGTGAATCTGGCATGCATCACACAGATTACCTCCTCAAACATTGGAACACCAGCAATATTGGGGTGGTCCACTTTACAAGTGTACCACTCCTCAGCATCCCTTTCTAGGTGCTGGCACAGGTACCTCAACCGGTGGAAATCCACTTGAGGACCACACAGATTGTGAGCTCACATCCAGTTCAACACACCATCGAGCCAGCAGTAAAAAGCCTAATGATCACTAGATCTGCTGTACTTAGGCGGCATCTCAATCTTAGGCTGTTTTGCACCTTCAGGTAGAGGTGGGAGTGGTTGTCCCACCTTGTACTGGATGTTGTGCATCACCTGCTGTAACAACCCATCAAGGTGTGGGTTGCTCAAGTGGGGTAGTCCAGCTGCGGCAGATGCACTTGTCTGACCTGCAGCTGACTGCAGTACGCTCACTGGCTGGCCAGCCATATACACAGGCATTGGCTGGTGCTGGTTCGCATATGTGGCTCTAGCATCTGAAATCGACTGCAGTGGTACATTGAACTGCACAGACATGGGGACAGTCTGTGGGGCCACTGTCAACTGCAGGGTGTAATCCATAGGCAGTGGAGCGCTGACTCCAGGATATGAGCTGTGGAAGGCACGCGCTGCATGGCGAGAGTCAGCCTCAGCTCGCCGCTCGTGCTCTTCATTTGCTCAACAACATCAGGAAAAGCCTCCCAAGCTAATTCAATGTATTAACTGCAACTATGATCTAATGGAGGTACTGTCAATCTAAAATGATCTAATTTGAACTAATTGCATCTAATTTGCACTAACATACAGAGGGATCTTTAAGATAGCAATAACATGCACTATTGCATGGACAGGATTAGCAGTTATACTACTTTTGCACTACTTCACACTACTATATACATTGCAGCAATTTGATTTGTAGCAATGTTCGCGAACAGGACACAAGCACGGCAATGACACTCAGACACACTGCTCGGGACACTGATACTCGGACATACAGCCGCAGCATGATATTGATCACATACTGGGCACAAGAAGGGGCAAGAATGATAGCATACATCATATCATATGTTGGGACTCAGGAAAAAGAACAGGGAAGCATGGGGTGCGAATAACATTGAAGGGGGTTAAGGATATCAGAACACGTCATTGGGGGAAGAAGTGGGTGGAAGAAGTGGGCGGAATGTTAACACTTGTACAAGAAGTCAAAGAGCGAGAAAACGAGAAGCAAAAGCAGCACATCAGATACATGCCCTTAGTTAGCGGGCTACATGAAACCAGTCATGAGCAAAACAGCACACACGAGCAAGCCTTGGTCCATATGGCAGGGTCCATGTGTCATCCTGCCTAGCAACCCATTCGCAAACACGTCTAGGTCATCTTCTCGCATACTGCCCTCCGTGCTGTACTCCCAGTGCAGCCCAAGAGTTCTGGTTGACAGCCGCTTGGGGCGAACTGTCGTGCGCAAAGCTGGCATATGGTTGAGGGGGAGGGGCACCAGGGTAGCCGCTGTGGTGAGTATACATGTTGGGGTCCCCGCTCGCTCGTGGAGGTGGATAGCCTCCGGAAGCTGCGCGTGCATATTGGGTCACCATGCAGGCCACCATCGCCGGTCCACCAAATCTGTCAAACATGCACAAAGGAGTCGATTGGGATGTATTACATGCATAGGGAGCAAAATATGCTCACCCAGTATCTGCGTCGGCAATGACTGGCGTGGTGGGGTCGAGACTGCAGACCATTTGGGCGCTCTGAGGGTGATTGTATGTGGTGAGCTTCGAACAACGTAAGTGGGTGAATGGCCGAAGCGTACCTGGATGAAGTCGTTCAGGGTTGCAATCGCCAAGTCAGGTTGACCGAGCTGAGAAGCAGTCGTCGCAGCACCACTATGAGTAGGTCAGCCGGAGGAGATCGACCACTAATGGACGGGGACCCAACCTCTGATACAGGCAGTCAAAACCGGCTTCAAGGGTGCAGCATGCGCTGATACCATTGCAAATACCGGATGCGACCTGAAGAGAAGCATATCATGATCAGGAACGCGCATACAATTAGTCATGGTGACTGGCTATGTACCATGATGCCGGAGCGAGCAAGCATTTGGCAGAGGTGAGTGGCAGGATTCCATGACAGTGGACCTTCAAGGAAGTTCTTGGGATCGAGCCGAGGGTTGAGTGTAACCGGGACTTGTCGGAGGCGGAATGGCCTGAGTGCCTTGCCGAGGAGAGCTTTCGAGGGGCATGGGGGGTGGGACGCCAGGTATAGAGATTGGGGGAGCACCGGGGGGAATTTGACCTGGATGAGCATATGGCGACTGGCCAGGTGTGCCAGCCTGAGGCACGCCAGACGAACTGGACACGGCCGCAGACGTGTTACCGTGGGGTTGGTTTACGGACAAGGATGCGCGATGGCACTTACGAGGGTTGCCACGACCTGATGCATCGCCTGATGGGGGACCATCCTCACTCTCCCCCTGTGCCTCCTACTCCTTTGAGGTGGAGCCAGAACCGATAGCGAGCCCACCAGGGATGTTGAGTGGGTGCTGCATGAGGAGGCGACGTGGCGAGTGGGAGGAGAGGTTGAAGTCTTTGATGCTCGACGTGGTGGTGCCACGTTGAATGTGCGACCGAATCGAGCGTCTAAGACTTCTGACTCTCCTCCCACTCGCCACGTCGCCTCTCTCCCCTCGAACATATCCCTCTCTCTCCTCTTTCGTAGTCGCCTATTCTGTCATCATCCCCTGTCCCACCCTCCAGGCGTAAGAGCTCTCCACCCTCAACAGCACTCAAGTCCTCCTCCTCGTCATGTCCGAGACCAGTCTCGTCTACACCTTCACTGCAAAGCACCAGCCCCTCATCACCCAACCAGAGGGCCAGAACCTCATCTGGGCCTGTCTCAATGCCCCCCACGGCCAGCTCCCCTCCTCCATGCTGGTTGGCACCCCCACCAACCATAGCTCACTTGTCCCCTCTCGCTACGACTTTCTCACATCCTACGCCCCCATGTCCAGCCCCGAGTCCTTAGTTTCTGGCTCTGGCTCCGGCTCTGCCTCAGCGGACTCTCCCAGCATCGATCCCCAGCTCATGTACACCCCCGCAGCCTCCAAGGTGGCGAGTGACTTTGACGAAGAGGAAGAAGGTAACGACGATGACCTCGTCATTGATGACAACCTCCAAATGATCCCCAAGGACCACGTCCTCCCCGCCATCAAGGTCGGCGGCAAGGGCAAGGCCAACTGCAAGGGCACTGTCTGCGATGGCGGCATTGTCAAGCGCACTGCCAGCATCGAAAAGGAGTCACCTGCCAACATGCTCGCCACGATCCCGAGCGACCCCGACAACTGGCGGCCATTGCCCAAGGAGTACAAGAAGGTGTCCTCTAAGGAGAAATGGCAGCTCCGCAACAAGATTAGCATGCACAACTTGTGTGTCCATCGCTAGGGTGCGTTTCTCTCTCCATTGCCCTGTCTCACTTGTGTGCTCTCGAGCTGGTGTTGCGTGATGTATGTGTATGTTGAAACCGGGACTGGGGTTTGATCATATGTGCCACAAACGGTTTCTGTCCAGAGGCGCTGTCGGCAAAAATGCTCTTGTCCCAGTACACTGCAAATCTAGAGTTCAGTGGCTGACCTCATGTTCTAGAGTACATCTCCACGCTTGAGGGCGATATCGCAGAATGCGACCGGCTCATCGATGCGATCCACACCGAACTCGGCAGCATGAAGAGCAAAAATGTGGCCCTGCACCAGGAGATCGACGCCCTCAAGAAGGCGCTTCTCGACGGTCGTGGCCGTCCTGACACCCCTGGTCCTCCCACCGCCTTCTCCACTGCCTGCCATCTCTGCCGCCACCCGTGCTTCTGCTTCTTCGCCGTCTCCTCAGCCTCCATGCAGCCCGCTTCTTGCCCCCAACACTCACAAGGATCTCCCCACATCTCCTCACCTCAGCTCTTGTGCCTTCTGGGGTTGGTTCTCAAGGTTTTCGTCACACAGGTTTGTCAACGTGATTCTCACCCTGCTCTTTGTGTGGCACCTCTTTCTGTGCACGCTGACTCTGTGCAAACACGCTCACAGTGCATCTGCTGTCGCGCTGGTCAGGTTGTCCATCAACATGATTTACCTCACCATGGTTGGTGGGGGGGTGGCTCTGCCTTGCCTCATGTGGTTCTGATGTGAGTTTGCCGTGTCCGCCAGCCTGTACATATTCTGATACTTCTACAGGTAATCCTCAATGCGGCTGTTATGTACTTCATCACCAGTGGCGTCTCTTCACCTTAGTGAATTCAAAATTGTGGATCTGGGAGGTGGATGGTTGGCTTGTCTGTAGCTACAGTGTGTGTGTATTAGTTATGCTCAATATACACTGTCATGTCTATCTTCTATGGTGTGCACAAGTTCTGGACAGCCAAGCAAATCCCTGAGATACTGAACCTGTAGCCCTGGATTAGCAACCATTAGGAAGGATTAGGAAAAAATTAGCACTACTGTAGGGAAGGATTAGGGAAGGATTAGGGAAGGATTAGGGCCAGTAGTGCTACTTTATCCCTAATCCTTCTAAGATAGAACGAAGGAAAAGGGGGACCTACTGAATCTTAGGCTAATTTTCCCTAACTCACTAATGCTTTTCTAATAGCACTAATTTCTACTTTTTAGTTGTACTTTCACCAAAGTAGCTTGGGAAGGTTTTTCCAGAGAAGCACATTCATGTTGCTCGTTGAGGATGTCATTGTAGAGCAGCTGATATGCTGCATAGCAATCAGCTTTTTGAGGCACACCACGCAGAACCTCAGGCAGGTAGCCAGAGTTCACACCCAAAGGAGCAGATTGACTGTTGGTGGACAGTTGCCTCACACTCTGGGCAAGGCTATCCATGCTGGAGTGGATAGCTGTGGTGATGCAACTTTGCTGTCGTGCCAGCTGACCCACCCATTCATTGAACTCTTCGAGCAATTCGGACGGATGTTGGTGCAGCAGATGTTCACTGTATTCAGTCGGCGCATGCTCGGGCTCATGACTGGGTACAGATGGGGGTGAGGTGTTTGCTCTGATTGCACTCGGGTACTGCTCTAATCTACTAGTATTTAGAGGCGGTGCTGAGCGGGACTGAGGCGGCAGCACAGTCAATTGTGGCGGGGACACAATCGAAGTCAGCGGCGGGAGGTTGAGAGCCCGCCGTGAATCTGCAATCGTCTGCTCAATATCCAGCATCATTCGCTGGTTATCGTCCGCAGCACGGTTGGTGCAGGCCTGAGCCGCATGCACCTCATTGGCATATTCACGCAGGACAGCGTCTGATTTAGCGTGGAGCGTGGCAAGCTCGCGCGAGTGTTCAGACAGCTGCTGCGAGCGCAGGGACACTTGCGTCATGAGCGAGCTCTGATACGCCGTCAGAGCCGTCTCATACGCAGCAACAACATCGCGCGGCTGGCTCCTCGCACTCGATGGTCTCTGCTCAGAATGCAGAGACCCATACGACAGCAATTGCGTCAGTCGCGGGGATGCTGCACGCCCCAGGGGCGAGCCATGCGGTAGCTGTTGAGCTAGCCGCGAGGGACTCGCCTGAACCGGGGGCGGCACGTTGGGCGTGGAATGGGGGCGAGAACCGTAAAAGCGGGACTCACCTAGGACCCCTGTCTGGTCCATGCTCATGGTTCCGAAGCCGGACATGTCCCGTCGAGGTGACGGCGACGGGGGTGAGGGGAAGAGCGCGCTGGGGTCGCGCACTCGGGTCGGCAGCCGGATGGTGTTCAGGCCATCCGAGTACCCCTGGCTGCCGCCATAGCGGCTCGTTTCGTAAGAACGAGCCGTGGCGAAGCTGGCGGGGTCGAATGCGGTCGTGTCGACCGCGTTTTGATGCCTGGAGGGAGCCCGGATGGGCTCCGGCTGGTGGAAGTGCGGGGGCGTGTCCCGGCGGTGAGAGCCCCGGAAGGAATCCATTGGGAGTCGTCCGGGTCGGAATCGAGGGCCGCGGCGAGTCGAATCGAGTGTCGCCGAAGAGCTGTCCGAAGAATCGAAGTCAGGGCGAGTCCGAAGGAGTGTCGCCGAGAAGTCGAAGGTAGCCTAAAATTTTCCGAAAGCGAGTCCAAAGGAGTGTCGCCAAGAATAGAAGACTAGTGGGAGTCAAAAAAAATGTAAAGACACAAGAGTGGGCCTTCCGATGCCCCTAGCGTGACTCGTCAACGTCCTATATTGCAGGGCGACGGGGTACGCAGGTGGGGCGGTGGTGGTAAGGCTGAGGAAGCCTTACCGCACGTACAGGCAGGTATCTACGATATTACATAATCGGGCGCTATACCATACGTCCGTAACAATTGGGCATGTCGAGATGATGTTTTGTATGGCACCATTACTAAGGCCTCCGAAGCGAAGGGCTGTACTTGACAATTATGTGAGCGACGACGCATATTGTAAGCCATGGTAAGTGACGCCGAGATGACCGAGAAGGTCGCGGGAGTTGTCAGACTGATGTACTGGTGGTACATATATTTGGTTTATGTTAAACGTCAAACGTATGCGCAGCTGATAGACATTGCACAACTATCGTGCGCTTGGGAAAGCGGAGAGTACGGTCCTGAGAAGTAGTGAGAACGACGAATCCTAGCAGCGGCATATTTCGGAGGACCATGCGCTTCAGATACATCCCCCAGTGCTTGCGAGGGTATGCATATTAGAGATCAAAGACCTGGGTCATGTACAGGACGGAGTCCGTGGAGGAGGTCAAACATGCTGAAGTCCTAACACCCTTGTACGTATACAGGTTCTTGTCGGTAGAGCACGATAATAAACCGTGGGCGTGCACAAGTGCTTCATTGGAAGTTGAGACGGCCGGGAGAGCTCGCCGAGGGAAGGCCATGGCTGAGTTTGGGCTGAGCCAATCAGGACGGGAAGGGGGTTAGACGCCGAGGCTGTGGGGCTCGGGAGCGCGCGACAGCCTCTGGCCTCTGTCGCCAGTCTTACAGCGACCATCACTTCCCTCCCCGCCGTCATCTCTCCCCTTCCCTCCCTTCCGTTTCCCCATATACTCTTCTCAGGGCATATCCCAGCTCTATTTCTCCTGCCATGTCGGCAACTCAGGGTGGCCCGTACGTTTCTTCCTCTTCCTCTTGACCGACCGTGCTTAACCTCCGTCCAGGAAGCGCATCAGGATTACCGGTATGTTTCGCTCCTATCTCAACCTAGCCTCTCCCTCATTAGTGCCCAGTCGTCGCCGCCGATGGCCTGTCCAAGCGCGAGGTCTTTCGTCTCCCAGACCCCTTTGCCGTCATTACCGTCGATGCGGAGCAGACCCACACGACTAGCGTCATGAAGAAGACGCTCAACCCATACTGGAACGAGAGCTTCGATATGTAAGTTCATCCATCTCACGCCCATGAAACCTCTCTAAACCATCTGCAGCACCGTAAAGGACAGTTCCGTCATCGCTGTCCAGATCTTCGACCAGCGCAAGTTCAAGAAGCGGGACCAGGGTTTCCTCGGTGTCGTCAACGTAAAAGTCAGCGATGTCATCGACCTCGAGCTGGGTGGCCACGGTGAGTTTGTCTGCACCATTGGAGGTTCTCCACACAATGGCATCATCCTGTCCACGCTGCGCTGTATCCCTTGTCGGCCTCCAATCAAGCATGGCCATCCGCAGCCCCTTATGCTTGTCGTATCAGGAGAGATATGCCCGATGTTCATTTCCGCGACCGCTACACAGCAGTTGCTTAATCCGCCCCAGACCGCTCGCTATCTGCACATTATGCTGACGATCTTCCGCGACAGAAATGCTCACCCTCGACTTGAAAAAGTCCAACGACAACCTCGTCGTTCATGGGAAGCTCATCATCTATCTCTCTACTAACGTTAGCCAGCCCATCAGCAACCCAGGCCCTTCTCAGGTTAGCGGAGTAACCGAGGCCCTCGGTAACCTTTCACTTGCTGCGCCATCCGCCAGTGCCAGCAACACCAACCTCGCTACCGGAAGCTCTCTCTCTCGTACCCCAAGCGCCAGCGCGCCACCCCCCGGTCACGACGCGCATATGACCATGCCTGTTCCGCATGTTGCTCCCAACGCTGCCGAGTCCGAGTCGCCCCAGACGACATCTCGTCCTGTCAGTTCCGCCGGACCTGCTTCGACGCCCGCCCCTGTCACGCCTGCCACCACTAACGCCAGTGCAACTGCGCAGACGGCGTCCAACAACAATGCCGTCACCCGTAACTTCAACCCGCACGAGGATCAATACGGACCTCTTCCTCAGGGTTGGGAGCGCCGAATCGATCCCCTCGGCCGAACATACTACGTCGATCACAACACACGCACCACCACTTGGACCCGCCCCTCAGCCAACCAGACCGTCAACACTCACACTCAAGATGGCGAGACCAACGCCGCCCGCAATCAACACAACCGTCGTATCCTCGCAGATGACATGCTGGAGGCGAACAACACTGGTGTTGGCCGCACTGGCTCTGTCACTGCCCAGGAGCAGACCAACGCTACAGCCAACGTTGCCGCGTCTGCATCCGGCGGCCTTGGTCCTCTTCCCTCTGGATGGGAGGAGCGTCATACCCTCCAGGGTAGGCCTTACTATGTCGACCACAACACGAGGACAACAACATGGGTTGATCCTCGTCGGCAGACCGTCATTCGAGTCATGGGCCCCAACGGCCAAAACTCGTCCTTGCAGCCCCAGACCATATCTCAGCTTGGACCGCTGCCGTCTGGTTGGGAGATGCGTCTTACTTCCACCGCGAGGGTGTACTTCGTGGATCACAACACGAAGACCACCACGTGGGACGATCCTCGTTTGCCGTCGACGCTCGATGCAAACGTGCCGCAGTACAAGCGCGACTTCCGTAGGAAGCTCATCTACTTCCGTTCGCAGCCGGCGATGCGCAACCAGCCGGGCAACTGCCAGATCAAGGTCCGGCGTAACCATATCTTCGAGGACTCTTACGCGGAGATCATGCGCCAGACGCCGAACGATCTCAAGAAGAGATTGATGATCAAGTTCGAGGGCGAGGACGGTTTGGATTACGGAGGTCTTTCTAGGTGCGTGGTTTGGCTTGAATGAGCGCCTGGATCACATTTGTTGACGTGCAAACAGGGAATTCTTCTTCCTGCTTTCGCACGAGATGTTCAACCCGTTCTACTGCCTGTTCGAGTACTCTGCGCACGACAACTACACGCTTCAGATCAATCCGGCGTCAGGCGTCAACCCTGAGCACTTGAACTACTTCAAGTTCATCGGTCGCTGCTTGGGCCTGGGTATCTTCCATCGTCGCTTCCTGGATGCGTACTTCGTCACTGCGTTCTACAAGATGATCCTTCGCAAGAAGGTCACCATCGCTGATCTCGAGAGTGTGGATGCGGAGCTTCACCGTGGTCTCACATGGATGCTGTACGTGCACAGGGTTACTTTTTCATTCATCGGTTGAACTGACTTACTCTGCAGTGAGAACGACATCACAGACGTCATCGACGAGACGTTCACGACGACCGAGGAGCGTTTCGGCGAGATGGTCACCGTCGAACTCAAGCCGGGAGGTGCGGACATTCCTGTGACCGAGGAGAACAAGAAGGACTACGTCAGTGCGATCGTGGAGTACCGTATCTCGAAGCGTGTGAAGGAGCAGTTCGACGCTTTCATGTCCGGCTTCTCCGAACTCATTCCCCAGGAACTGATCAACGTGTTCGACGAGCGCGAGCTGGAGCTGCTCATTGGTGGCATGTCGGAGATTGATGTGTAAGCAGCTTTTTTCGTTCTTTCTAGCACGGCCCCTTTGCTGACACTGGGCCGGGCGTCAGCGACGACTGGATTAAGTTCACGGACTACCGTGGGTACGAAGTTAACGACGAGGTGGTGCAGTGGTTCTGGAAGTGTGTACGCAGCTGGCCACCGGAACGGAAGTCGCGCTTGCTCCAGTTCGCAACTGGTACGTCACGTATACCGGTCAATGGCTTCAAGGACTTGCAAGGCTCGGACGGGCCGCGGCGGTTCACGATCGAGAAGTCGGGCGACCCGAACCAGCTGCCGAAGAGTCATACGTGCTTCAACCGTATCGATCTTCCGCCGTACAAAGACTACGAGACGCTGGAACAGAAGCTGACATGGGCCGTAGAGTGAGTGTTGCTTCGCTCCTTCCTTGTCAACTATTACTGACGGCATGAACCCAGGGAAACGGTTGGGTTCGGTCAAGAATAGAGAGTTTTTGTTTGCTCTACGTGCATCTGCTTTTCTCCCCCTCCCACCCATGCCGTGTTCTCCTTTAAGACGCTCCCCTGTTCTACGCTCATGCTCTTCATCTCCTTGCCCTTCCGGAATCCCAGAGTCAGATTGAAATGCACTGTTTTGTCTCTTTATTCCATGCACGTCATCTGTTTAGTCCTTCGTTGTACGTCTTTTGCTGTTGCTTTTGTTGTGAGATAGCGTCTCTTTATCCGCTTCCCTTTCCTTGCCCGGTTAAATACCGAGTGTGGTATATGGGCTTTGCTCTGGGCTCTGGACGTCGACCGTCGTGGAAGGAGGAGTCGGAAGAGTTCGGTTGCATTGCAACGTATATGTGTATCTAGGTACCTTGCTACTATACATTTAACGGCTCGTAGTGAAGCCCTGGCTATGCGTAGAGTCTGGTGTGGATTCGTGGTGGTTACCAACTTGATCTCGTTCGTGAGATCACTTTGAGATCTCTTTGCCATCGTATCTAAGCGAATTGGACTGAACGGGGGCGACATGGCGAGGAATGCGCTGACACGTCGGCTGGCGGCGATAGCCGAAGCGATCTGTACAGCGACACCTCGGTCCGCGATTGGAGAGCATGAAGAAGTGCACGACAAACCTCGCCCTCCTCACTCGTCCTCGTCCTCTGCTCTCTGCACAGGCATCTCTCTCAGCTGTCTCCCGAAATACGCCTAGCACTGTCGTCGATTCCCGCCTCCTGTCCACCCGTTCGAGCGAGCAGCGCAACCACACCCCAAAGAACCTGCCTCGGGCCGTACCGCTCCTGCACGTCAGGAATTGCTATACGACTCCTTTCTCTTTCAGCATGCCTTCCTCGGATGCAACGCCTCGGGATGTGGGCGATCTGCGCCTGCCGACGGACTTGAAGCCGAGTCACTATGACATCACCGTCTGGACCGACCTCGAGAACGACAAGTTCGAGGGCATCGTCCACGTAGAGTAAGGGCTCGAAGCGCATAGCATATTTGCACGAATTGATGTCTACTGCAGCTTGCAGGTCATCAAGGAGACCTCCAAGATCGTCCTGAACACCGCGAACCTCGAGCTGGGCGACGCCTCGCTCCACTCCGAAGCCCTGCGCGGCGTCCAGAACGACCACACTCGCGACTTTGACGACAGGAACGAGCGGGGGACGTTCTTCTTCTCCAAGGCTCTTCCGCCTGGCTCCCAAGCTCGGCTGTCGATCCCCTTCAAGGGCGATCTTACCGGCGACATGATGGGCTACTACCAGTCCACCGGCGGCAAGGACGGCGAGCTCAAGTATACCTTGACGCAGTTCGAGGTATCCTCGTGCATGTACTCATTTTTCTGCAAGTCTTGACCAGATCATTTGTAGCCGACCGCAGCCCGGAGGGCGTTCCCCTGCTGGGACGAGCCGCTGCTCAAGGCGACGGCCGCCGTCACGCTCGTCTCTCGGGTCAACTCCGTCAACTTGAGCAACATGCCCGCCGTATCTGAAGAGGTGTACAGGCCAGAGACCGTCGATAAGGATTCTTGGCTTGCCAAGAAGATGGCGACGTTGTCTGACCCGGGCCAGTGGAAGGTCACCCGTTTCGAGACCACACCTCCTGTAGGTTTTGCTTCTGTGGAAACTCTCGTTGTTCTGCAGCTTACATTGTTCCTATGGCAGGTTTCAACGTACCTCATTGCCTACGCGAATGGTCCGTTCGTCTATTTGGAGGACTCGTACAAGAGCCCGCTGAGTGGCAAAGTCCGACCGCTCCGCATTTACAGTGAGCACGGTTCACAAAGTATGACACATGCCGGTGCTGACGTGGGGATATAGCAACGCCGGACGTCATCTCCCAGGCGCAATTCGCCCTTGACATCAAGCGCAAGGTTCTTCCCTTGTATGAGCAAGTATTCGATATCGAGTACCCTTTGCCAAAGCTCGACACTCTGGTGGTAAGCACCTTCGAATGGGGCGGACTGGTTTGGCTACTCACACCGTCTATTAGGCGAACGACTTTGACTCTGGTATGCCGAATGACCGTATGGCCGCTGTCCTGACGATGCTAATTTATTTCGATCAGGGGCGATGGAGAACTGGGTACGCAGACTGTGTTTACTGACCAGTAGGTGGGTTGACACATTTTTTCCAGGGCTTGATTACAGGTAGAACGAGTGCTTTCCTTCTGGACCCAGCATCTGCGGATATCCACTCAAAGCAAAATATCGCCACAACACAGAGCCACGAAGTGGCCCACATGTGGTAAACTTTTATTTCGAACCTCGAGCCTTGTGACCGAAATAATTGGGCCGTTAGGTTCGGCAATATCACAACGATGGAGTGGTGGGATAACCTCTACCTGAACGAAGGTGGGTTTGTTCTTAACCTTGCATAGTATTGGAAGCTGAGCGTTATATTGTAGGTTTTGCGACCCTTGTAAGTTTATCTCGAGACGGAAATAAGGACAATACTGACATGTCAATTGGATTGTGTAGATGGGGGAGAAGATCATTCTCGGTAAGTTGCGCTACACTTCAAACTAAACTGAGCCCATTTACAAGCCCATTTGCAGACAAGTTGGGTTGCACACATTTATGAGGCGCTGATGATATTGAGCACTCGCGGCAGGGTATTCCCGGAGTGGAAGCTCGACTCGGAGTTCCTGACCTCGAACTTCTATCAAGCTCGCTCGCTGGACGCCAAGCTTTCTTCGCATCCTGTCGAGGTCGAATGCCCTGATGCCAATATGATCAACCAGGTGACTGGCAGCGAAATGTTCACCGCAACGCTCCTAATATCTCTCTTAGATATTCGACTCCCTTTCCTACGCAAAAGCGGCTTCAGGTGCGCTTCTTTGAGCTCCTGTAGTAGCCACCCCTCATATCTGACTATATTCAGTGCTGCGTATGCTGGCTAGCTACGTGGGGGAGGAACGATTCCTCAAGGGCGTCTCTATCTATCTCAAGAAGCACATGTACAAGAACAGCGTGACGAAAGACCTTTGGCAGGGCATCCAAGCCGCAACAGGTATGATTCCTTTTTCCACGCATTTCCCCGCTGTCGTAACGAAAAGAACTTCAGATTTGGACATTCCCAATATGATGGATAACTGGGTGAAGAAGGTGAGATGAATTGCTCTTTGTGCGACGTTTAATAATAACGCTCGAAAAGATCGGTTACCCCATCGTTACGGTCACCGAGAGAGAAGGCGGTATTCATCTTAGGCAGGACCGGTTCTTGGAGACCGGCCCCGCAGACGCCAAGGATAACGAGACAATCTGGTAAGTGCAAACAATCGCAGATGCAATTCATCTGACCACCATGAAGGACCATACCTATCAACGTGTTGACTGTTGGCGAGGATGGCAAGGCGGCGCTGAACAAGGACATCCTTCTGGATGAGCGCGAGAAGTTCATTCCGCTGGACACGAGTAAACCTTACAAGATCAACGCAGACACGACAGGCTTCTGTGGGTAGCCGTGTCGCATGTTATTTGTACCAGAAGTCTGATGTGGTCCCAGACGCGACAAGTTATCCCGCCGAGCGCCTCGTCAAGATTGGGCAGCAAGCAGCAGGCGAGAACTCGCCGTTCTCCCTTTCGGACCGGATCGGGCTCGTCTACGACGCAATGGCCGCCGCTAAAGCCGGATACGCACCTGTGAGCAGTGCGCTCGGCCTCATCGAGACGTTGAAGAATGAGAAAGAGCGTGCGTGGTCGTTCCTGCCTCTCGGACGGCCAACTTCCGTCTGACCATACCTATTGCCGCAGACTTGGTCTGGACTGCGATTGGCAGCAATCTGTCTCTAATTGCTTCGACGTGGTTTGAGGACAGCCAAGTTGTCGAGAAGCTGAACGCTTTCAGGAGGGTAGGGAATTTGGAGCGTATAAAGGATAGGTTCTCGCTGACCATCCAGCGCAGGAGCTCTTCGTTCCTCTGGTCAAGCGATATGGGTTCGAGTACTCTGACTCCGACTCGTATGACATCCAGCAGCTGCGGACGACGGCTATTGAGCAATCTGCCGATGCAGGCGATCCGTGGTATGTCGCACGGCGTGTATTAATAGTTATATCCTCTAACGATGGGTGGGTGTCAGGGTCGTGAACGAACTGAAGAGTCGCTTCGACCACTTGCTGAAGACTGGTGACGGTTCCAAGATCCCCAGCGATCTAACCGGTGTAATCTTCCGGATCGTATGTGCAATTCGCCAACTTCCTTCCGTTCGACATTTACTTAGAGTTGTGTTCAGGCCGTACGGGAAGGCGGTAGGCCGGAGTGGGAGGCCATCCGGCGCATCGCTTCCAAGCCCAAGAACCCCTTCCAGGGTCTGTCCGCGATGCGGGCCATGGGTGCCAGCAAAGACCTCGGGCTTGCAGAAGAGACGTTTCAATTTATCTTGAACGAAGCCCGCGACCAGGACACGTTCTACTATGCCGGTGGCTTGCAGCGAAACTACCTGACAAGGAAATTCGTTGCGCAGAAGTTCAAGGAGCACTTTGCTACTGTAAGTCGTGGTCCTTCCGGTAGGTGACGGTTGCATTGAACGCCATCGTCCTCGTAGTTCGAGAAGCGCTACGCTGGCAACTTCGGGCTGATCCGGTGGATCGAGGTACGGATTTTCGCAGTCTGGTTAACGACATCCTTTGACCTCTCATCCTGTAGATATGTTTCATGAGCTTGTCGTCTGAAAAGGATTACGAGGAAACTTCTGCTTTCTTCAAGGTGACGCACTTCTTCAAACATATTCATATGATTCGCCTTAGCTGACGCTCACTTCTGCAGAACAAGGACACGTCAAAGTTCGAGATGGCTCTCAAGCAAACCCTTGATTCAATTCATGCTCGTGCGGCATGGGTGAAGGTATGTTACTCGCTCGTTTAATCGGATTGTAGTATCGCGTCTCATTTGTGGGACATCAGAGTGCAACTGGAGAGCTGCTGCAATGGTTGGAGCGACGCGACTCGAAACTTTGATCCATTCGTCCTGCTAGACTTTCCCCGTGTACATATAGCGTAAATTTCCAACGACTAGAGTCCTTGCTCGGCCCAGCGTCGCAATAAGAGAAGGCCAGACATATAAATTGTAATACAAAGTGTAGACTACGGAGAAAAACTAGGCAGCAATGTCGAGAGCGATACGCTATATAATGTCACGGGTATACAACCATGTATGTGATGGATACGAGGCAATGACTGACGATACAGTTAACCAGTAGTAGGATGCTCTTCTATCGAGTCTAATGAGATCGAGGGCGCCGGGGATTTAGAGTCTTCTCGCGAGATCCCGTCAGGCTGTATGCTCTCACCCAGCGCCGCCAATGCTGCCACCCCCTCGGAATCCCTCTTGCGTCTTGACCGCCGCATGCTTGGAGCAGTCGGTGTTGTCGGCGTGAGGGCGTCGAAGCCGTCCGACTTGAGACGCATAAGCATGTCGCGGGCGATGTCGACCGTCTCGTCGCCAGACTTGGCAGCAAGGAGAAGGTCAGTGTTGAGCGTGAGCGGTGCGGCTGTTTGGCGAGCTGAAACGCTCTTTCGCGCCCGCCGGGCCTTGCGGCCAACACTGTCTCCATTCCGCAGCTTCTCGAGCAGGTTATCCAGCGCAGCGTTGTCTTCCTCGACCTGCTCTGGGTTGGCCTCCTGCTGCTTGAGCTTGTTCAATCGCGCATCCTCCGCCGCCTGCCGACGCTTCTCTGTCGCTTCACGCTCCTCTACAATTGCCAAGTTGTCCGATCGACATTTCTGAAAGACAGTGTCAAGGAAGTTCGCTCGACATGCCGCGAAGAGACAAACCTTGTACGAGGTGACAAAGGTCTTAAAGATACCATAGAACTCGGCCGAGTTCATGTTCTTATCATCTTCTCCGTAGTATTTAACGACTTCGGTGAAGGTGTTCTCGGCATGGTTGACATCGTCGACGAGATCTTCCAGCTGGCTGGTGGCTTTGCCGACGAAGGACCACATCTGCTTGCCGTACTTGTCGTTGATATCCATCTCGGAGAAGTTATCCGTGAGCTCCTTGCGGATGTTCTTCAGCCCTTCTCGGAGCTCGCCTAAGCTCTTCCGGACGTCTTGCAGGTTGACTGCAGCAGCATTAGCATCAGAGCGCGGAATGACGACAATCGCCAAACAACTCACCTCGATACGCTTCAGCAGGGGCGGCAAGTTCGTCAAGGAAGGCCTCCATGTCAGGGAAATGCCCCGCGACCGTTCTCTCAAGGAAGTGAAGCAGCGTGGTGTTATGCAGAGACTTCGTGTCGACAAGCTTGTTGATGCTGCTGACACGGAAACCAAACGCGCCACCCTTGACGCCAGTGCCGTTCATGTAGTTTCCAATGAGCAAGATCAGCTGGATATCTAGATCAGCCGTTGCCCTTGTTCCTCGACGAAAACACGGTATAACCCTACACTGAGCAACTCCTTCAGATGCTTGGCGTCCAGAAGTGACTTCCCAGCTTGTGACAGCTTGCGCGCGCTCTGCAACGACGTTAGAAACGAAAGTTGGATCACGGCCATACAAAGAAGCGCTGACATCGTCAAGAAGGCTCCACGTCTCGTCGAAGACGCACTTGTATAGCATGCCTTCGATGCGAGGCCCGAGTCGGTTAATCTTGATCAGTTGCACCATCAGTCGATCTGAGGGATGCAATCCTGCAAGCTCTTCCGGATCGGCGTTGCGGTACACGTTGAGCTTTCCGACCTAAACAACCGTCGGTCAAACCTTGTCCCGGAGACACATGAAGTAGCGGAGCGTGCCGACCTGCTCTGGATTGGGCAGCACGGGCTTCAATTCGCTCAGGAACACCTGGCTGCAGACCTCCTGATCGAAGTCGCGGATGCGGATCGCCAATTCCTCGGGCTGGAACTTCTTGACGGTTTGGATGAGGATCTCTGCGCGGGGTTGTTAGTGGGTCTTTTTACTGCCCGATATCCTGTCAAATCTACACACCGACTCGCTTCTTGGTCTGCGGATCGAGCACAGACTTCAGTTCCGCGCGCTTCTGCTTCGCTATACAAAGCGCTCAGTGCATCTGCACACCCGCAAACACGCTAAACAGAACGACATGAAAACTGAACGCACCCATCAAGTTGATAACGAGCTGCTTCGCCTTGAAGTCCTCTTCCATCGCCTGCCAGACACCGTCGTCCAAGAGCTTCTGGACCCACTCGTCCTCCTTGGTCGGCCCCTTGAACACCGTCTTCTCCGCCTGCTGCGGCGGCAATTTGTCCCACTGGAGCTGCTTCATCTTCGTGCTTGCCGCGATCGAGATACCTTTGCGCGCCGCCAGCAGGTTCTGGATATTCGCACCCAGCATGGACGTTCGCGACGAGCCAGGTCCCGACGATGGTGCCGAGTTCTTGCCACCGGGGGGAGGAGGAGGAGGAGGCGGGGCACCGGGGGGAGGAGGAGGGGGAGGGGGAGGTATGCCAAACCCTTTGGCGCCTGGTGGTGGTGGTGGTGGCGGCGGCGGCGGAGGGGGTGGAGGTGGAGGTGGGGGAGGTGGAGGCGGAGGAGCATCTGCACCAGGTGGCGGAGGGGGAGTCGATGGGAGGGGAGGTGCGGATTCGTCAGGGAGAGGCGAGTTGAGCGGGCTGGGCACGGATGGCGGGCGACCTCTCTTTGTGAGATGCCTTCGTAATTGTTCGGCCAGGGACTGAGGTTGGTCGGGTGAGAGCTTTCCGGTGGTATCGAGCGAAAGATCGGAGTTGATGGACGTTGCCTCGGTTGTGTGATTTGAGGAGACACTGCGTGTTGAACCTGATCTCCGCAAGTAACTATCGCCATCGAAATCGTCGGTCGTCTGGGCCAGCGAGACACTACGACTATCCGGGTCTGCGACAAAGTGCGCTAAGAGGCGAAGTTTAAGCACACACCCTGGAAATACAGGAAAGAACACGCACTACCAAGCGGTGTTCTTGGGAGGTTCTTATTCCTGCGTGATGGAGTTCGGACGCTCCTGGGACTTGAAGACGCGCCATCACGGACGTTGTGCTATCGAAACCCGTTAACTGAAGAACAAATCGCAGGAGCAACATACGAACCATAGCACCCTCAGCAATCTGCTGCTGGATCTGCTCTTGTTCAATCTCATCGTCGGCGTCCATGAATTGGGACGAGCGTCCGTTCTGGCCCTCAGATATTCTCTCCATGCGCGGTTGTTTCCGCCCTCTCGTGGAGCTCTGATTCCTCCGCAGACTGCCATTCTTCCTGGGAGTTTCTTCGTCCTCGGTCCCGTCTCCCACTTCGCTGCTGCCCCCGCTACCATCGCGGTGTTTGTGTGCAGATCGTCCTTCGAGGATGCTAATCGTCTTGTCGCGCTGGAAGTGTTTCTCGAGCGTGTCGATGAGGGTCTTGCGATCCATGCCGCCAGCGTTGGCGTGGTCGATGATCCTGCCAACGCCCTTCGACACCTCCTTAAGCATCCGGAAGAGCTCCATGATCTGCGCCTCGAGCTGCGCGATTTGCTCCTCGTACCCCGCTTTCTGCACCTCCATCTGCCCCTGGACCTTCTGCGTGTTCTCACGCGAGATCGCGAGCTTCTCCTCCAGCCGCGCGACCTTGGCTTTGAGCGAGCCGACAAGCCCGCCCTCGCCTTGCGCGAGCTCATCTTCGAGCGCCTCCTTCTCAAGGCGGAAGCGGAGCGCGGCGGCGTTGGCCTTGACGAGCTCGTCTTCAAGGTATTGGTGTCTGTCTGCCTCGTTGAACTGCGCAATGATGCGCTCGACCGAATGTCCGAGGCGCTGCTCTGCACCGACGAGTTTCTTGTCGAGCACGACGTCCGCGACGAGTGAGTCGATGAGCTGATAGTAGTGCGCGAGCGCAGGACCCTCCTCGCGGATGAGCAGCATGTGCTGCATGATCGACAGGAAGTGGTCCTTGGCCTTGGAGTCGGACGTCTTGGCGCGGAGGGCGTTGTAGACGTCCTCGGGGTTCGCGAGGTCACGGAGAATCTCTTGGTCGACGCGCTCCTTGAGCTTGGCCTCGTCCTCATCGAGGATGTTCTGGAGTTTCTGGAGCTGCATGTCGATGAGCGGGAGACCGAAAGAGCGGCAATGCTCAAGGATGCTCTGCAGCCCCGAGGCTTCCATCTGAGCACGGTGGTGAACGCGGATGTCGAGGTCCTCGCTGTGCTCCATGATGCTATTGATTAAAATCAAGTTGCCAACCTGCCCACCGAGGATGTGTTAGATGAAAGACAGGAAGGTAGGAGAGCAGCGGGCGACGCACCGTGTACTCATTGAGTGAGGGGTCGATGCCGCCATGTCGCTTGACCTCGTCGCTCGCACCGACGAGTGTGCCCATCTTGCCTCTCCCAGCGAGGGCAGTCTCGAGGGACTTGAACCAGTAGGCATAAGGGCTACCGGCCTCGTTATTGGCCGCGCTAAGGGCCTCGAGAGCGCTGAGGACAAGGTTGTGTACTTTGCCGTCATCGTAGTAATCCAAGAAAATGAGGATGTCTAGAAGAAGCTTTCGAGTAGGGAGATGAGGGGTGTTGAGGGCGGAGGCTATTTGGGACAGGATCGTAGGATGGCTAAGGGCGTCGTCTGCAGCGAACTACAATGGGATGAAAGTTAGGGACGGATGGGAACAAGCTGGATGAACGCACATGGTGATTGAGAATCTGCTTCAAACATTTCGTTACTTCGTTCTCTAGCTCGATATCCTCTTTCCGCCTAGTTTAATGTTAGCACGGGCATTTTGTTGGCAAACGGATGGGCTGACCTCTGTACGCCCTTACGACTGATGTTCTGCAGGGCTTGGCCGAGAACTGATGTTCCTTGGAGGCCAACAAAGTGCCGGAACCAACTGTGGATCGGGGATGAGCTGTGGGTAGCAGAGATGGGGGAGGTGATGGATAAATACCTCATCTCCTTACTCCGGATGGAGACGTGCAAGCTGGAGGCTTGCTTTGGGGTTATTGTGCGGTCCATGAATCTCTTGATGTACCACTCGGGGGTGCCCTCGATGAATGCGGGGGGTTGGCCGGAGTCGTTCTGCTTGCGAGCCTGCTCCTCGCGTTTGCGTTCCTCGCCCCAACGCATCTGCTCATCATTGTAGACGATGTGCCATTTCTGGTCGATAGGGAGATGTTGGAGGTCGTCGAGACCTCGCATGCGCATAATATTCTCAAAGAGGATCTCGATTTCGCCGTCATTTTCTGGACGGGGAAAGTTGAACTCGTCTGTGGGCGACGTATGCTTGTACAAGTTTGAGAGGTGGTGGTGAGGCTCGAAAGGGGAGACGGAGGAGGCATAGCGGGAGCCGCGAGTGGACTCTGAGCGGGTAGTGGCGACAGAGGCACCGGAGAGAGGGCGTAAGCGTTCATTCCCGTCTTGACCGACGATGGAGGACTGGCGAGGTCTATTCCGGCGTTTTCCAAAGAGGGTCTCCATGATGGAGGGTGTGTTGTAGCGAGCGTCGGGACGGCGGCCAGGAGACTAGTATGTCAATTGGGAGATTAATCAACAGGGCCGTAGAGCTCGGAGGCGATTAAGGATGGCAGTATCGGCCGGAGAGGGAGTTGGGAACATGCAGAGACCGTTAGAGACACATAAGAGATCGTGAACGCGGAGGGAGAAGGCGACGAGGATGAGAGTCTGAACGACGTTGGAGAGCCGGTCTCGGTCGCCTTAGGCGGTTGTAAGCCTGATCGACCCCGTCCGAACAGCCAGGCTCAGCCCCCGGCCCGCCCATCCGCATCCCAGCGCCGGCTACAGGCTCCCAACCCCCGTCGACATCTCCCGCTCCCCTCCACTACACACACGACCCGGACACGACCAGCACGAGCCCGCCATGTCGGCCTCCTTGGCCACCGCAAGCTCCGCCGTTTCTACCCTCTACCGTATTGGAGTCTATCTCTTCCTCCAAGTTGTCCGTCATCTCCCCCTCGCGCACACTGCCCTTTCTCATACCTCCTATCCTTCCCCTCTAGGTTCCAAAAGGCGAAGCAAAGTACATACTCCCTCTCCTCTATGTTCTCTACGTCGCAACGTCGTACTCTTCAACACCCCTCTTCAACCAACTCGCCCTGGTCAAGCAGGAGGCGGTTACCATTCAAGAGAAGAAGCCAGAAAAGAACGGACAAGTCGTCACCGACGTTACTGCTATTCAACAAACTGCCCTTCTTCCTGTCCCGGTGCCCCTCGACGTGAGTAACACGCGCCTTCATGCACACTTCCTCTCCCTAATCACATTGACCTGCTAGTGGAGGTCTGCGCTTTCCACCATCGTCTTCTCCGTCCCATCTCCCATCCGCGCACTTCGCCTCGCAAACCTCGCCATCAATACCATTCTACTCCTCGCCGTCGTTGAGTTCATCGCTGTTCCCTACTTTGACGACGCGTCCGGCGTCGTATATACCCGTGTTGGCGCCCTTTACCCCGACGCTGCCAAAATCGTCGTCCGTTACCCCCCAATCAGCAACCTTACTCACAATCTCGTTCGTCTTTCCTACCGCCAGCTCAAGTCCACTGCACCGCCAGCCTGGCGTGAGGGTCCTACTGTCAATCTTACCGCAGTCACTGATTGGGTTCAAACCGCCCGTCTCACTGGCCTATGGCCCGCCACAACCTACGAATGTATGTTCTCATCCCTCCCCCCATCTTCTTCAACCTTACTTATCCTCTTCCAATTAGACCGTTTTGAGGATGTCAACGATCCCAACGCCACCACCATCCTCCCCTACCCGGCCGAACCCATCCCCTTCCGCACCTTCCCCGACTCCCGCCTCCACAGCGGTTCACACTTCCGTTTCATCGCTTCCTCATGCATGACCCCAAACTTCCCCTATGCCCCTCTCCAAGCTCGCAGGTTCAAGGGTTTGGACCTACTCGCCCATTATATTTGGCCTCCCAAACAGCACTCCGTCCCCGAGTCTGATAACCTTGCCTCTAGCTTGTCCGACCATGTCTCATCCACTGCCGAGGCACCCACTTCTACCGATAGCAGCTCAGCTGAAAACGCTACCTCCTCTCCTATCGCCCAGATCATTCCTCCAGTACCGGCCACGGCCGCGGCAGTCGAGAAGCCTGTCCCGCCTACTGAATTCTTGATCTTCATGGGCGACTTCATCTATGCTGATGTGCCTGTCTACTTCGGCGACGATAAGGAGGCCTATCGCCGTCTCTACCGCCGCAATTACAACAGTCCAAGCTTCCGGAAGGTCTACGAGCGGTTGCGTGAGTTCCCTGCATTCTTCGCAACACTGATTCGTGGACTGATCTGATTTCGTAGCCATTTTCCACACGTACGACGATCATGAGGTGACAATCATTGGCTTCCCTTCGTTTCCACTGTCCCTCACGTCGCTCCCTGCAGATCATCAACAACTACGTCGGTCAAGGGAACAGTTCCCAGGAGCCCTTCCCTAACGCTTCGGATGCCTTCAGCTTGTATAATGCCGACGCCAACTACGATCCTTTGGTCGAGGGCGAGTACTACTATGACTTCCGTTATGGGGATGCTGCCTTCTTCGTCATGGACACAAGACGGCACCGCTCTGACATCACTATTGAGGATCCTATGACCCACACTATGCTCGGTGACAAGCAGCTAGGCGCACTCTACAACTGGCTTGGCAAGGTGCGTGTCCGCTTCTCTCGTCTTCTCTCCCTGTATTGTTTGTTTCATACCTTACCCGCCCCGCTTCCCGTTGGCAGGTCAATAGCACTGCGGTGTTCAAGTTCATCGTGACGTCCGTTCCATTCACCTCGCTCTGGACCCACGATGCCCTCACGGACTCGTGGGCCGGCTTCCCTGTTGAAAAGGCTGCGCTGCTCAGCGCGCTCCAGTCGGTGCCAAACGTCATCCTCCTCTCGGGCGACCGCCACGAGTTCGCGGCAATCGAATACGCGAGCGGCGATCACGGACATAACGTGCTCGAAGTCTCGACGAGCCCGATGAGCATGTTTTACGTGCCGCTCATACGCACGTTAAGGCCCAGGAGCGAGGAGGTCGTGAACAAGACAGTCCAAGAGGTTCTTGTGGCCGAGGACGGGACGCAGGAGGTAATGCAGTATGTTGTGGAGGTCCCGAAGGAGAAGGTCATTAAGTATATTGGTGAGGGCAACTACAAATGGTTCGTTGCTTGATGCATACACTCTGGTCAGGATGCTGATGCCTGGTAGGTCTTCGCTCGAGGTTGACACGAGAGATTCTCAACACCCTGTTGTGAGGCTGGAAGTCATGATCGACGGGAAGCTTGCGTACAAGTGCGTGTGTCCAACAACTATCTATGTTCATTGACTCACGTCAGTATTCCCGCCTCCCCAGCCTTGAGGTGGCCGGCAAACCCGTGAAGCTGCAGCTCTCTACCGCACTCGGCGCCCTCGTCCCTCAATCGTTCAAGGGCATGCTCGATCGAATCGGGTTCAAGCCGAGCAAGTGGTTCTAGACTCGAGCGTGTTATTTGACTTGTGTGTTTTGTCCGCGAGAGCGTAGACGTACGCGTGTTGGTGTAAGGTGTACTGGTACTGTCATGGTTAGATATCTGATGCTGGCGATCCAGTCTGTGGAACGACATCTCTTGTACTTGTTTCTGTGCAGTACGACAAACTTTGTATGTTACGTTACGTTTACCCCTCTTAACGAAGCTAACTCCTGCCTCTCTGTCCGCGGTGCAAGTTGAAGGGTGTCTAATCCTTCTTAGACTTTGCCGCATGCCACATAACATTAACTATCACTTGCTGTCCGCCTCTCTCGCACCTTGCTCTTTCTCTTGGTTTCCACTGGGATTTTGATGATGGCCTCTCTGTTGAAGAAGCAAAAGAAGGCGAAAGGGAAGCCGACGAAATGGCGGTAGACGAGGACCATGCGCCGGTCACCAAGAAACCAAGGAACAAGCAGAGGGTGCTCATGTTCTCTTTGCGTGGCATCAACCATCGCATGCGGCATTTCATGAACGACCTTGAGGCTCTTTTACCACCCGTGAAGAAAGGTACGCCCTGCAAAAAGCCGCCCGCTGGGTTGCGGACTAAGATTGCGTAGATTCGAAGTTCGACTCCAAAAATCACCTGCACTTGCTCCCCGAGCTCGCAGACCTCCACAATTGTAATAACACCCTGTACTTCGAGGCACGTCGTCACGAAGATCTGTACCTATAGGCAACCAAGGCGCCGAACGGCACGAGCATCAAGATGCACGTAGAGAACGTCCACCCATGATGGACGAGCTCAAAATGACGGGCGGCTGTTTGGAGGGGAGCAGGGGCGTCCTGAGCTTCGACAAGGCGTTCGACGAGAACGAGTGGGGGCTCACAAAGGACGTCTTTACGCATGTAAGTTCGTCCACCGTCTGCTCAGCCATGCGATCGTCCGTGGGCTACCCTGCGCGCACATATTGCAGATATTTGGCGTACCGCCACGAGCGCGGAAAGCAAAGCCGTTGGTCGACCGCGTCCTGAGGCTCTCCATCCTCAACAATAAGATCTGGTTCCGTAACTTCCAGGTGCGTACATGTTAGCTGTGCTGCGCGTCTGGGCTTAGGCAACCGACTTCATGTGTCTCGGCAGATCGTCGAGAAGGTCCCATTGCAGCCCAACGGGCCTCCCCAAACGTCTCTGACTGAAATCGGCATGCGTTTCGTCCTTACACCCCATCCGTATCTTCGAAGGCGCGTTCAGCGGCGCGACGGTGTACTCTAACCCAGGTGCGTATTCTGTACACTACCTTGAGTGTGTTCTTTGGCCCTTAACATCTCATGGCAGAGTTTGTCAACCCCGCGGCAATCCGGTCTGCGATGAAGCGCGAGAAGGGCGACAACTTGAAGTACGGGAGCAGGAAGCATGCGCAGGCGAAACGCGGGGTACGGAAGGACCTCAGGAGGCAGGAGGAGGATGAGCTCGCGGTGTCGAAGGTATTCGCGTGATGTTTTTACAGTACATATGCCAAAGCCAAGTCGAAAGACTTTTATTACTCATCGTACTGTTAACTCTAGCTACTCTGCTTGCCACCGAGAGCCTCATTCGAAAACCGCTGCTGGATCCGTGCGTAGTGCTCCATTTCCGCTTGGCTTACACTTGGTACCAGTTCACGCAGCGCCGCATTGAAATCATCTTCGGAGACCAGTACCTCTGTTTCTGCAGACGTAGCCAGCTCCCCAAGGTAGTACTGGGGTGTGAGTGGAAATAGATGGGGCGAGTCCGGCGGTGGAGAGGCATTCAACTTGGCTGAATTCGAGTGTCAGCTAACATTCGGTGACCCGGCACTATGGTTCAGAATCTTACTAATCGTAGCCTCAAGCTCCTCCGCCTTCCGGGACATTGCCTTGAGAAGAGCGTCAGCGCAAAGCGCGTAGAAGTCGGCTCCAGTGTAGTGGAACGGGCATTGCTCCGCTATCCGCTCCAGCTTCAAGTCGGGATTGAGCTTGAACTTGCGCGTCAATGCCTGGAGGATGTTGAGCTGTGCCTGGTGGGTGCTGCTGACTCCAAGGTACAGCATCCGATCGAAGCTGGTTTGACATCAGTGATGAGGACACGACAACCCTTCCAGACGATGCTCACCGTCCTGGTCGGAGGAGAGCAGGATCGAGCAAGTCGGGTCGGTTTGTGGCACCGATGACAAAGACGTCTGTGCCAGCTTTGCCACCGGACAATCCGTCCAGCTCCGCTAAGAGCTGACTGACGATACGATCCATGACACCGCCCGAGTCGCCATGATTGCCTCGCTTTGGGGCCACGGAATCCAGCTCATCGAAGAAGATCACGCAGGGACGCGCGTCACGAGCTCGTTGGAAGACTCGACGGACATTGGCCTCTGACTCGCCAATGTACATGTTCAGCAACTCTGGGCCCTTGACGGAGAAAAAGTTGAGGGCGCATGAGGTTGCGACAGCTTTGGCTATGAGTGTCTTTCCCGTTCCGGGAGGGCCGTAAAGCAGGACACCTGGTATCACACGTTAGCCGCCTTCACACCGAGGAAGACAGAGGCACGAGACATACCCGATCGTTGCTTCAGCCCATCAGTGAAAAGCTCCGGGTGCTCAAGAGGAAGTTGGATGGTGTCCAGGATGTCAGCTTTGACGTGCGCAAGACCACCGACGTCGTCCCACGAAACAGAGGGGATCTTGGGGGCACCGATACTCTCCGAGTACGAGGCTCGGGCCTTGCCGAGCGCAGACTCGAAATCGGCTGCCGCCAGAGGGATCCCAGCCGAGAAAACGTCGTAGGCGGTGCTGTCGTCGCTATTCGATCGCAAGATGGCTGCAGACTTGGCACGGGCCACGAGATCGACAAGGTCGGCCGCGACGAGCGCCGCGGTTTGCACGGCGAGGTCCTTGACCGAGACGTCAGGCGCAAGCGTGCTGTGGGCCAGTGTTGACATAAGAATGTCGTAGCGTTCCACTTCCCCTGGTGCCTCGAACACCACCTCGTGTTTGAAGCAGGACAGGATCTTGGGTGGCACCCGCTCATGGCTGTCGGTCGTTCCGAAGAGTAATACAGGGAAGCCGGTAAGATTCCAAGAAGGCTGGAGGCCCGCAATGCAGTCACGGAGCGCCTCTGCGACGGCGGGTTCTGTGATTCTTCACTCAGTTCTTGGTGATAATGCTCGTTCGGTGAAGGAACGTACCCTTCCCGGGCTCTTGCCCCTGAGTGCTCTGCGCGAACGCGTTAACGTGTCTCAGCAGCAGAATGCACGGTGAGCAGTCCGCCGCTCTCTCAAAGCGGGTCTGAAGCATCCCTTCCGTCTTCGCATCTGTGTCTCCTATGACATCGTAGCAGTCAACCTAGTTGATGTAATTAACCAAGAAGGCCAATACTGCGTGAACGAAGAAGCGTACTTCGAAGAGGTGGATGCCCAGTCGCCGCGCAACCCAGCCCGCGACTGTTGCCTTTCCAATACCCCGCGAGCCTTGCAGTAGAATAGATAATTGCAAGTGGTAATCCACAGCACGCCGGTTCAAAGCGGCAGAAGACAGCGCCAAGAGTTTGCCAAAAGGAGTGTCCTGGTTCGGGATTAAGTCCGCTGGAGGAGCCACCTCCTGCACTGCACGATATGAGCCAATGTTCCTGATTACATTGACTATTGTCGTACCTGTGGAAAGATATCCATCCATATTGGGCACCCTTGAGTGCTCTATTCCAGTCTGTACCATCCGTGTGACGGCGGTATCTACCCAGCACCCCAGTTCGCCTACGGTTGCCCCGACGTACATGTCTGGAGACGATAGTTCGTCCAGATGTGGTGGAACGCTATGCTCCACATTGGTCACAAGGAAATAGACGAGTTCGTTAGGGCTCTCGTCGTTCGCAGTAACGCTGTAGACATCAAATTTAATTCAGCCCATAGTGCGGAGACAAATCCGACTCACTCGTCGACTTCTTCCACAACCTCCTCTCCGCCATCTTCGACCAGTGCACTGGCCTGCCTAAAGAGGTTGTCGGTGTCGATACCGACCGCGATGATATCGCCTTGCTTCACGAGACGTGTCGACTGCTTGAAGTAGTCTTGCAATGCTTGCAGGAAGAGCGGCTGGTAAGCGCGGTCCGTGGAGAAAGCGGACGCAACGCGGGCGATGGTAACTGTCTTGGCGACGGGGATGGTGGGTCGACGTGAGCCGAAGGGGCTTGGGCGCAGGCAGACTTCTGCTTTGCGGCCAAATGCGCTTGAAGGGTTGACATTATAGAGGAGCTGTGGGGAAAGGTAGACACCCCTGTGAAAAAGTATATGGTGAGCAGTTCCGTACAATTAAGCTGCCGATTGCGCTCACGAGCTGGTTGCGATGTCGTCCCGAGCGTACACCCGTACTAAACGGTGGTTATTGCTGTTATGACTGGATCTGATGACAGCCTGTTCGAAGTAAGCATGAGATTTTTGATATGCGACAAGGCAACTTACCCAGTCACCGTTCAAAACGCCCAAGCGACTTAGCTCCGATGTGCGGACATAGACGACGGACCCGTCCTCCGCAAGTGGGAACGGCCGTTGCAGAGGATATGTCCTGCATGTCCACTCCACAGACGACAAATGAAGACTGTTGCCAGATGCCGCTCCATTCAAGCCGGTAAAGTCACCGTTGGTGTGATGTCCGTTCGTCGAGGGACTGGGAGTGGAGAGGGATAGTGAGCGGAGAACGGAGCCCGCAAGGAAGTCCTCTCCGATCTCGAAGTCTCCCTTGTCTGAGTCTGTCGGTTCAGAATCCTCTCCATCGACGACCATATCGGGGATAGAATCCTCCGCTGGAACTTGGCCATCTTGCGTAGGGCACGCGGAGACATACAGCCTGGTTTTGCCATGCTGAGCAATGCCTTGTTGGACTGGGGTAGCCATGACAAGCTTGTACGACAGCAGGCCAGAGGGGGACGCGGAGGAGGACGAGGAGCCCGGAGCGTTGTCGAGGGAGTATGTCGCGCCTTCGCGTAGGATCATTTCTCCGTCTAGCAACCAGTCCTCGAGCATTGTAGGATCGGAAGACGCAGCAGAGTAAGCATCGTCTGAAAGCGCGGAGAATATGATCTCCGAGAGTGTTATGGGACGGACGACAGTCAGTGAGTGGGTCGTGTCGTTGCTCGCTGAGCTGGTTTGACCAGTAGGGAATATGTGGGGATATTCGAGTTGCCAGATCTTCGGAATCGAGAGATGCGTGGTCTAGAGAGGTGAGAACATGCAACTGAGCCCATAACTCCACAAGAGAGACCGAGCAGCACGCACCGTCCGGTCCAGCACACCTCGGCAAGTTATGGAGGGCAGGCCGGTACTTCCAGAGCCCTTACTTGCTGCATATCGCGCCATCGACAGCGTAGCTTTCTCCTCCTCATGGAGCAGCAGTACATCCCACAGCTTCTCTGGCACAAGTGCGACATCTGTGCTCGCGTCGTGGAACGAGGGGAACGGGACGTGCGCGACTCGAGGACGCTGGAACAGGAAGGCCATACCAGACCAGCGCCCGTCCTCCTCACTTTTTCTCGCTCGTCCATCATCATCTGCGTCACCCAGGGTCACCCTCTTCGCACTCCACGCTCGCGTTTTCTCGCTCACAGCTTAGCCGTTCAGCCGGTGCATCTCCTATCAGCGGCTTCTCCTGGTTTTTCTTTGGGGCATCTTTGGGACACTTACCCAAAGGTATTCTGTTCTGAGATATGAGCAGAGGAGGCCGAGGTGGTGGATTTGGTGGTCGTGGTGGAGGTGCGTCTGCCAAGTCAGAATTTGCGCGTGCTTTCCTGAGAAACGGCATGAATGTCCGCAGGTCGCGGTGGTGGTCGGGGCGGATTTCAGCAGAGGGATGCTGGTCCTCCAGATACTGTTCTGGGTAAGTGTGCTTTTCTCTTCGTCTCTCTCACGAACATTCATCACACAACTTCGTTCTACGCTGGTAGAAATGGGGACGTTCCTGCACGCAGTCGAAGACGAGATGCTTTGCCAGTCGGCCATGCCCGACAAGGTCCCTTACTTCAACGCCCCGATCTACCTTCAAAACAAGTCCGTCATCGGACGCGTCGACGAAATTCTTGGCCCCATCAACGAGGTATACTTCTCAGTCAAGATGGGCGAGGGCATGGTTGCGAGCAGTTTCAAGAAGGGCGATAAGGTATATATTGGTGGAGACAAGCTGTTGCCGATTGAGAGGTTTTTGCCCAAACCCAAGGCTGTCGGTACGTATCTCGTCTACTTTTCGGACTGTCTAGAGCTGAACAATGTGATTTATAGGCGTCAAAAAGCCTCGCGGTACAGGCGGACGAGGAGGTGCTGGGGGACGAGGTCGTGGCGGTCCTGGTGGGCGTGGTGGTGTTCGAGGAGGAGGTCGTGGCTTTGGTGGTTTTGGTGGTGGACGCGGTGCACCGAGAGGACGGGGTGGTCCAGGTGGTGGTGGAAGGGGTGCACCAAGAGGGCGGGGTGGAGGTCGTGGCTTCGGTGGCTTCGGTCGCGGCCGCGGATCATAACGTGTAGACGTTGTACGTGTTTGTTTGTTGTATCAGTTGATGCTCGTTTTTGTTCTCTCATCGATTGCGAAATATCAAAGTATGGGATCGTGGGCGTGGTAGTCGAAAAGGTTTGAATATAGGACTACAGTGTTGACATCCAAAGGTAATGCTACAACTTCAACGACTTGATCTCTTCCGAACGGGTCTTGACCGATTGGGAACGGTCGAGTTGAACTGGGACAGCCTACCCATAAAGACGTTCAAGGATTGTGTGTCTAAAGCACATGTGAGGACGCACCTGCTTCAATTCCTCGACGAGTGCGAATGTTTGAGACGCGACCTCATCAATGCGCTCGTAAACATCGAGTGGAACTAAGACGAGGTGAGGATGATAGCAAGGTAAGACAAAAGTCATCCAGGACGCACTGTCTCGATGGGCCGTTGTTGGTTCATCTCCGAGGTCCTCCAATGCGGCGGCTTCTTCGGCATCGAGGTCGTTCTGGCTGGTCAAGAGTTCGCGGATTTGTTTCTCGATCTCTTCGGGCTTTGTGCGACGCTCGTTGGCTAAATGCAAGTCCCATCGGAGGCTCTGGTCGGACAACGACCAGATATGTCGGTCAAAGCCTTCGTCAAATTGTTCGGCATCTACCCGATGTGCGTTCGAAACAGCCTAGGTTAAGTCGACGAAGTAGAGCGCACCGAGTTCATCCTCGTTCAAGTCCTCCAAGTTCTGGCCGTTCACCCGCACGTTTAACCGTGCCATGTCGAAGGTTCTGGCGATGAACTGCGGATGCGAGGTCTAGTTGAACAGGCTTTCAGATCAGAGCAAAGATGTGGTGACATACGCGCTGGAGATGGGCAAGAAGAATGCGGCGGTGGTCGGCAGAATCGTTGCCAGCGGCGAGCTGCTCGTTAAGGGCGGCGAGAGCTGCTTTGGTGTAGTTTCTCTTTATGCGCCGCCAGTCGTCTAGGGTGACGACGGATATGCGGGGGATATCTTCGCGCTGGGAGTCGAGGGCCATGATAGCCGTGGTGGATGGAGCAAAGCGCGAGTTCGGTGGTCAGTACTAGTCTCACTTAGTAGTCACCTACCACCGTCAGTCATGGCCCAGTCCGACTCGCGTCGCAGTCGCTGCCACGGCGCCCCAGCCGCGTCCTGTCACGCGTTTGTCACCGTTCAGAGAGTGACAGCTGGCCTCAGCTGGCCAGGCCCGACGTCTCCGTCTCCCAACACGGTGTTCGCTCAGGCCATGGGAATTGCAAACTGGGACCACGAAAGGTAGAAGATGTCCACACATCCGACGCTTCAAGTTCTCTTCGCCAGTGTCTCATTATAATGACCAGTGCCCGCCCTAGTTGGCCACGTCCCCTCTGAAGCTATGGTCGCTGGCGACGCAGGACACTACTACACTCCTCAGACCTTGTCTCCCTTAGGCAAACCTGAAATCACCTTGCTGAGGCGGTCATATAAGCCTCAGACCATGCATTCCCTGTGTAGGTACAACGCCTCCACTCAGCCCGCTCGTCCCCTCTATGTCGGCTTAGCCATCTAAATCATTGCTCTCTCTGGTCTCGTACCCCGATTACACTGCGGTGGTGGGGTGCGAGTTCAGTACTACCCGCGGGGTACGAGACCAGCTCTCTCGCCTCGGCGGTGCCCCACACCCACCAACGAATACGACAGTCCGACCGTCAGCGGCCTCGAGCAAGGGGTACTCGTCCAGTTTGAGGTTCATATCGCGCTTGTGGAACCTGATACAATGGCGTGATAGTGATCTGGGACCTCAGGATGAACCAAGGAAAACGGTCCTCGATAGCTGGGGAACAGCCCTAATCTCGTCTGCTCTTGCTTGAGCACAATGCAACTGTCGAGGAGCGCTCGGTCAAACACCAAGGCCTTGATCCACGAACGCAACGGTTTCGTGGCAAAGCACGACGGCAGGCGCAGACTGGGCACAGGTGCTCGGTTGAGGGCCAATTCGGCAGATGGACTCTTGCTGCTAAATCGTTTTGTATCCGCTCTTCCTCCATACCCAACGATTCATAGATAATGCACTCGAAATACCATCTCAGCATGCACTCGCTTCATCAAGAAACCATCGGCCGAGATCGGGCTTTGCGCCTTCAAAAAACGAAAATGAGGATCAGAAGAAGATGGGTCCAGGGATTACACAAGGGTACAGTACTACTCCAACGGATGCAACCCAACGGGACCTATATATCAACTTTCCCACTTCGTCTGGCCGTCGAGAGAACAGGCGGTGAGTTGGAAGGATGGCTAGATATCATTTGGGGACATACGTCAGGGCTCTTCTTGAAGTCCTCGTACGTCTGTCGATTGAAGAAGCTGACCTCCGATTCGTTCTCTGTACACTCGCTTTCAGCCCCAAGGATGCCGCGAGAATGTAGGAGGATCGTACCGAGGCTTAAGTTAGCGAGGACTTTCGAATCGTCCTCGAATATCCACTCATCGTGATCCAAGTTAATGATCAGATTCGTTGTCTGCTCCGAATAAATGCCACGCTCTGGGAAGATAGACTGCGATAGACTGCGAAGCAGGCTCACCTTGGCCCCATGCGCCTTGGTGTAGAGTTTGAGGGTGTCTTCCAGGGAGGTCAGACGGTCTACGCGGCACGCTGCAGCGGATTCGAACCGACCAAGGACTGTATTGCGATATGGCTTCCATCCTGGCTGGGTTTGGATCGCTAGGGGAGGGATTCCAAGGTTCGGGAAGCGGCGCGGATTGGTAAGATGATGCTAGGGATTACCTTGCCGTACTTTCTCCTTCAACTGACCCACTGTAGTTTCCTCAAGGTTGACGTGGTGGAAAACGAGACTGCGCTCGGTGCGATACTCAAAAGACTTGATCACTCGAATCGTCAGCGTTGCATCGGTCTTGGGAAGGGCGAGGTTGGTGGGAGTGTCGGTGATGCCTCCCGAGTACATAGTTCGCGGGTGCGGTGCTCGCAGAGGGTGAAATTGAGGGCTATTGCCTGGCTATTGCAAGAGTTTACTTATTCAAGAGAGCCGAGCATCGATCGGCGTTGGCCGAGCCTCTCTTATCTTGATCTTCCAGGTAACGACGGTGGTTGCCAGTAAACGCCTGCCAGAGAAGGATACAACACGCTTCGAGCATGTCCGCGAACGCGAAGCGCATGTTGTCTTCTATGGCCGACGGACCTGTCCTTTCCCCTTGAACCAGTCACGAGTCGAGGTGGTGTTCGACTGGGAACTCGCCCGGCCGAGTCTAGCTGCATACCAATCATCCCCGCCGCCATCCAGTGAGTAGAGAAATTACGTCTTTCTTGTTCGGTTTGTGTTCAAGGTTCTTGGAGACCCACTTATTTCGTCATGCACACATGCACACATGACGCTTATCTCGTTCATCGACAGAAAGTTCAAGTACCGCTATCCTCGATACATGGAAGAACGCCACGCAAGCTCGACGGCGACTTGCATACCGAACGTGCACTGGCATTGCAGCTTGCTTGCCGCGGGCCATCACGAGGCATTGATCTCTTTCTTAAAGTCCGTATTTCTTGCTTCTCATTCCTTCGGAATGGTCTTCTTACCGGAGCGCCTTTCGCCGTTCTTTAGGTTCACTACCAAAGAGTCACTCAACGAGGTACACTTCTTAACTTTGTGCACACAAGGTACTCTTGTCGCTCATTCAGCGCAATTCATGGCAGCAGATGGTCGGATGTTCCCTGCCTCCTCCTCGCTACCTCGTATGACACACGTAGCGCATTCTTCCACCCTGGACTACCACGATGAGTGTAGTTGACGGGATGAATGCCTGGAAGCTATCTCTCTTGCCGTATATGACCTGTAACCCTTTGGTCAAGGGGAAGGATCATGCTTCGGTACTACAATCATGGGCGCGTATGTCTGGTACGAGGTTAACGCGTGCCGGACTCGTAGTCTTCCGACTGTCCTACCGGCTGAAAACGTCTGATCGTACGATGATATGGTCTACGAGTTGGGCAACATCGCTCGTGTCCATGACGTCCCAACTCAAGCCTTCGGTCCATCGAGACGTATAAAAGCCCTGATATCCGACTCGCCATCCTCAGCGTCCTCTGCGTCCCTTCCAAGTCAGTACGATCCCCGTTCTTCTCCCCAATCTCAGTTTCTTACCCTTCAACGTATCAGGCGTATTCTATAACCATCACAACAAAGCACAGTAAGAGGCTTTCTTACCGTATCCCCTTGGCTCTCCTTCTCACGCTCCGCATCTCAGCCATGCCGTACACGCCCACTACTCGCATCGTCCAGAAGCTAGTCGATTACTTCTCGGAGAATCCCGAGTTTAAGACGGCTTTCGAGCAGTCTTTCTTGATGGCTCATGCTACTGGTCTTCCCGAGTTCGAAACCTTCAACATCCACTCCGTCGATGACTACCTTAGGTACATGGACGAGTACGTTCACTGGGTTCCGACCGAGGACGTCTCCGGCACCAACGTCTACTACCACATCTGCACCTTCTACTTCGTTCTCGATCTCCCTCCTGTCCGCGACCACCAGAGCCCTATCGATCCCTCGGCTCGCAGCCCCTGGAGGTGGTTGTCCGAGTGGCTCATCGAGTACGCTCAGGAGATGGGTATGTGGATGGATCAGCCTGGCTCCATCAACGAGGAGACCATCAAGACGTTTGTGCACTCCCCGCCTTACCGCGACACTCCGGAGACCGACTTCTTCGACCAATACCCCCCGCCGCCGGGCGGATGGAAGACCTTCAACGAGTTCTTCGCGCGTCACATCAATCCCACCTTCCGTCCCATTGCTGCCGCCGAGGACCCGACCGTCATCGTCAGTCCCGCCGACTGCTCCTTCGACGGGACCTGGCCGGTCAACGACGACCCGGCGGATGTGACCACGTTCGACGTCAAGGGCGTCCCCTGGAGCATCAGCCAGCTCTTGGACGACGAGGCGTCCGGGACGTACTTTGGTGCCCTCTTCTCCGGGGGTCTCTTCACTCACTCGTTCCTGAACACGACCGACTACCACCGCCAGCAGGCGCCCGTTGCGGGACGTATCCTCGAAGCGAAGGTCATCCCCGGCCTGTGCTACCTCGAGGTCGTCCTGAAGCAGGTGGACACCAAATCGCCGCTCGGGACGCGTCCGCGCCTTGGGATGCACCGTCACATCCTGTCGAAGAAGGATGATCCGACGATCATCCCCCACCACGCCGTCATCCGCCACCACCAGGCGGCGGCCATCCCGACGTCTGGGGTCGCGCCCGACGCGCCTGACTCGCCTGGCTACCAGTTCATCCAGGCGCGTGGGATGATCCTCATCGAGAGCGAGATCGGGCTGGTCGCGGTGCTCCCGATCGGGATGGCACAGGTGTCGTCGGTGTTGCTGAGCGTGAAGAAGGGGGACTGGGTAGAGAAGGGCCAGGAGATCTCGTGCTTCCAGCTCGGAGGGTCCGACATCGTGATGGTGTTCCAGAAGGACGCGAAGGTCAAGCTGGACCAGGAGAAGGGCGTCCACTACAAGTTTGGGAGTCAGATTGGCTCCGGCCAGCGTGTCCCGAAGTAAACGAATTAGTACGTCTCGGGTGCATAGCTCTCCGGACGAGCGGTGGCTGACTTTATGTTTTTGCAGACCGCCGCTGTCGGCAAAGATACGAACGAGCCGAGAGAATGGAGGCGTTTGAAATGACTTGACGGTAACGAGCGTTAGGATACTTTTTGTACAAGAGCTACGAGTGTTGCGTAGGAGTCTGCAATGACGAGTTGTATCGCGGAATGTGCTACTCCAAACATCATTGCGGCCACTGTTCTGTTAACTTGAAATTGTTAAGCGAGCCTTGTGGTTTGGCCTTGGTGGGTGGAGGGAACGGCGGCCCGAGGTGCTGTGCACGGCATCAGCGGAAGAATCGGTGGGCGCTTGGTGGATGAGATGGGGAGGGCGGTGGGACTGGCAACCGCGCCTCATCGATCGACCAGTGCACCCTTGGCCCTTGCTTGGCCCCCTCGACAACCACCTCCCCTCTTCTCTTTCCACATCTTTCACCAACAAACATGCAGCGGCACTCCTTCACCGCTCTAAACTCCACGTTCATTGTCGACTCCGAGTACCAGTTTGTCAAGGAGCTGGGTCAGGGTGCGTATGGTTGCGTCGTTGCTGCAAAGCATCGTCGGTCTGGGGAAGGATGCGCCATAAAGAAGATCACTAACATCAACACCAAGGTCCGTTCGCAGCCGTAGATTGCCATTCGATTTGCTGATAGATTGAGAGTGTTTAGAGAATCCTTACGAAGCGATGCTTGCGCGAAATCAAGTGCGAATACACGTTCTTTCCTATCCAAACTTGCCTGCTAATGTCCCGTCAGGTTACTCCACCACTTTCGCGGGCATAAAAACGTGAATTATCGCTGTCGTCAAGTGGTTTCCTTTGCGTCTAACATTGTGCTACAAGATTACTTGCTTGTACGACATGGATATCGTCTTCCATCCCGACGGCAATTTCGACGAGGTCTACCTATATGTAAATTCCTGCTCTTTGTCAGCTTAGACCAAACGTCTCAATGTATCGCAGGAAGAACTGATGGAGGCCGATCTCCACGCTATCATCCGTTCACAGCAGCCCCTCTCGGACGCCCACTTCCAGTCCTTCATCTACCAGACGCTCTGCGGTTTGAAATACATCCATTCTGCTAACGTCCTTCATCGCGACCTGAAGCCCGGGAATCTCCTTGTCAATGCCGACTGCGAGCTCAAGATATGCGACTTCGGTCTTGCGCGCGGTTACAGCCCTGGGGGTGCCAACAATAGTGCTCGTGGTGCTGCCAACCAAGGTTTCATGACCGAGTACGTCGCCACTCGCTGGTACCGTGCGCCAGAGATCATGTTGAGCTTCGCGAACTACGTGAGTGATTTCCCATCCCTTTTATCGATCCTGCTAAAGCTTCCATGTGTACGTTAGGGCCCTGCCATTGATGTCTGGTCGGTCGGTTGTATTCTCGCAGAGTTACTTGCGGGAAAGCCGATATTTAAGGGGCGGGAGTGAGTTTTTTTAAGCAAGGAACCAGACGCGTCGAATTGATGCCCTTTAATCGACAGCTATGTCGATCAACTGAACCAAATTTTGCATTATCTCGGAACACCTTCCGAAGATACCCTGCGTCGCGTTGGCTCTCCTCGGGTGAGTGACAGTCGTATCAATAATCATGTTGAAGCTTACACCCGACGCAGGCCCAAGATTACATTCGCTCTCTCCCCATCAAACCTCGCGTACCATTCGCAACGCTCTTTCCCCGCGCGAACCCGCTGGCAATTGATCTCCTATCGCAACTCCTCCACTTTGACCCTGCGAAACGTATCACATGCGAGCAGGCCTTGAACCACCCGTACCTGGCAGTTTGGCATGACCCTGCCGATGAACCTGTGTGCGCCTCGGTGAGCGTTGATGTTATCGTTGTCTTCGACAATCGACACTAATGTTAGCTGCCGTTCTGTAGTCATTTGATTTCGGTTTCGAGGAAGAGGATTCCATCGAGGGTATGAAGCGTTTGATCGTCGAAGAGGTCCATGCGTTCCGTGCGGAGGTTCGTGCCCAAGCTCGTGCCGCAGGTCAGATCCGTAGACAAGAAAGGTGTGTCATAAATGTCGTGAAACCGTATCTCAGGATTATCTAACTCCTCGTCAGTCTTCCCATGCCAACTCGTGATGAGATCCTAAACTCGCCTGCGACGGAGCAAGCCCCCACGAATGGTGCAACGTCACACTACACCGGCGCAAGGAGCGAGGCGCGGCCAGGAAGCCCCATCCTTGATGACCCGAGCGCTGAGTTGGAACGCGAACTCGCGAGCACACACATCCGGAGATGATCTCTCGTGTGCGGCGTATCACGGACGGTCCTTCAAAATAATGAGGCAGAAGATAGCTCGAGCGGTTGGTTCGGAGGTGTACAATATAGGTGGTCCGAAGTTGTTTTGTTTGTCCGCGACAATTGCGTATGTTCCAAGTTCCAACTGTCGTAGTTTGCCGTGTAGACACATCGCTTGTGATTGATCAGTAACTTATTTGCGATAATGTCTGTATTCTACTCCAACGGAGCTTTGGTGAGGCCGAGGGATGGTTATTTGGTATGACCGTCGGACCGTCGTTGAAAGACAAGTGTTAGATAGACGCTCGTGAGTGGGGCAAACTGGCAACGACGACCCCAAACACTCTCTTCCTCCGTACTCTCGAACATTATTCGATGACAGAACATCCTTCGACGTCTGTCTCAGAGCCTCGGCGACTAGCGACATTGCCGGATATTCTTGGGGCTTTGTCTGTTCTCCAGTCTCGTGAATCGGACTTGTCTGCTTCACTGGCAGATCTCTTGTCTACTTATGAGCCTATTTCCGCTTCTCTGAGCAATCTTCAGTCTTTAGGCCCACAACTGGATGCTTTGGCTCAAGAAACCCGATTACTAGATCAAACAGTCTCCTACACTGCGCGCACTGCACAGGACGTTGGAGGCCGGGTTCAGTCGTTGGATGAGAAGATGAAGAGGGTACGGGAGGCCTCGGAGCAGGTCGGTCAAATCATAGAACTCAAGGTATCTGCACACCACGCATTTCCTCGTGTATGCTTGCCTGCATTTACCCTCCAACAGTCATCCCTCGCCGCCCTACAGAGTTCCATCGAGCAACAGGATTGGGAGTCTGCGACCCGACATTGTGCCAGAGCGATGGTCCTACCCATTGACGTGATATCTGGAGCATTCGCTGGGACTGCGGTTGTACGTGTATATGTTTGTTTTAATCCCGCAAATACAGACCGTTCGCATCCTGTTAGCCTACTGCAGAAATCCATCTTCCTCCCGCACAGACGTTACAAACGGCTCGGGAGCAGCTCCTTTCAGTCTTTCAACGCGAATTCGAGAGAGCGTCGATAGCGCGAGATGCTACGGCAACAAGTCGCTTCTTCAAGCTGTTCCCGGCGATTGGATGGGAGGCGGAAGGCCTTCAAGCATATGCCTCATTTGTCGTCAACCTTGTGCAGGTGCGCGCACCTGCTTCAGCGAAAAGTATGTTGCTTGGTCACGCGTTTCGCGCCCCCTGGCTCACTCCCATAGCGTCGTCTCCGTTGTATTACATCACCGCCTTGACTGCGCTCTTTGAGAGTATCGCTCTGATCGTGGATCAACACCAACCTGTTGTGGAGAAGTACTATGGTCTGGGAAAGATGGGCCTCGTTTTGGTTCGCTTGCTTCAGGAAGCGGATCGTGTTGTGAAAGATCTACTCGAAGGATGGGAGGAAGAAAGGTCTATACAGCGGAAGGTTTATTTATCCTTTCTTGTGAAGAGTCTGCGCACTTAACGCATTAACTCAGCTGTCAGACATTTCAATTCGCCCAATGTCTGCGGGCATTCAACGGCAACTATCTCCTATTAACATAGAGGAGGACGAAGCAGTGGACCCGCGTGAGGTCGATAAGGTGTTAACCGAAGCCGCGGCGATGAGTGGTAGATGGGGTTTGTTTCGTAAGTTCATGTACGATCGACTGAAGGTTACCACCCTCACCCTGATGGGAACGCGAACTGGTTACTAACCTATCATCTTCAGGAGTCGTCCGATGCAGGAATGGATGAGACCGACACCCCTCCTCTACCTGATGTCGATCCTTTATATCCTTCCTTCGGTCCACCCAAAGGCGTACAAATACTGGAGAATTCGAGGACGAGCCAGGTGTTCGAGGACATGTTGGCCACGTGTTATATGCCTATGGAGGTCTGGTATGCTCGGTCTGTCATCGACAAGGTGCCATTCATGATGGTTGGCGTGCACGGCTTTATAACTCATTCATATTGCGGACAGGCCCACTCGCTTTCAACCTATGATCTATCCCAACATCCCGTTTCGACTACGACGCCTGACGATGCATTTTACATTTTGAAGCTAGTCTTGTCGCGAATGCTGACTACTGCCTCCGTAAGAACTGTCGAGCGCACCTCCGAACTCCTTCGTGGTGTGATGGACAAGGACTACGCAAGCGTAATCAAGCTCAAACTTGACAATGTTTACAAAGGTGGGGCCGCGGGCCCCGGTGGGCGTGGAGACAAGGTGGAACGGGAGAATCGACTGGCATTCATTGTATGTGAAGAATCTCTTGTTTGCGCGTTTTGACCTTTACGCGCGTGACAGGTCTTGCTGAACGACTTGGAGATTTCCTCCTCGCATATGGAGCGTCTTGTGAAAGATCTGTCACAGTCCTCCTCGATATGGCAATACTTTCTGGGATCCGAGGTTGAATCTGTCAAAACCAGTTTGGGATTATTCTTGAATTTAGTGCCCAAGTATCGCTCAACGCTAAGGGTGAGTCTGATCGCTCGCTGCGCCATTGCTATACTGCTGATACTTCGGCAGGCTGGTGTAGAGCAACTTTTCAATCAGCTCCTTCGTCCGAAGCTGCGCACATTCATTGGCGACATCTACAAAGACATTTCCTATGTCTTAGACGATGATAGCTACGCTGCTGCGGAACTTCAGGACACTATTCGGAAGCGATTTGTCAAAGCTTGGGAGACGATGATTGATGGGTATAAGGTAGGCCGCATCCACATTACTTTGCAGGACATTCATGACCATAGGTTGTAGGATGCGTTCACTGAGGGCAACTTCCGTTTATTCTTTGGCCTGGCTCTGGACGTGCTCGTCCGTCCGTGGGAGAAGTTTGTGGTCAGCTTGAAGTATAGCGAAGTAAGCACTCCGTCGTTCACCCCCACCCAGGTTTCTGATTGTAGTATTGTCTCCTTAGCTTGGTGCCATCCGGTTTGATCATGACTTGCGCGCGGTCACGGCCTATCTCTCATCCCAAACCGTTTTTGGTGACATCCGAGAGAAATTCGTGCGATTACAGCAAATCGCAATCGTATTGAACTTGGATTCCGTGAGTGCAGTCATCTCTGCTTTGGTATGCCACTCAACCACTCGCAGGAAGAGGACGTCGATGAGTTCTATAATGGTTCTGGAATCTCATGGCAACTCCGCCAACAGGAAGCTCGTTCGGTCGCGAACCTCAGGGTATAATCATCGATGAATCGTGTACAACGGAATAGCTACTCTACGTACCATTATGCGAATCAATGCTAGTATATCCGTCGCCAACTAACCTCGTCGAAGAGCATCAAGCCTAGCTTGGAGAGCATCCTCATCCAACGTGTCATCCCCCCCAGTATCCTTGGCACCACCATTACTTGACGGAATCCCTGCAGATGGCCCTCCGACAGCGACAGCTTGCCGAGGCTCGGTAAGCGGTGAAGATATGGTGAGGCTGCTTGGTGCCTCGGTGAGCTATATAGCGAGTGAGATGCGACGGACAAGCTGGAAATTATGTTGACACATACCTGCTGTGAGAGGTCAACACCGATCTCATCCAAGACCTGTTTCAGAATCTTATCTCCTTCCTCCTCCTCGTCCTCAAGTTCGTCTTCCATGACATCATCGACGGCGTCGGACATCATCTCCTCTTTCATGTCCATGGTAGCACTCTCGCGCTCAAATTCCATCATGATGCGCTGGATTTGAGGGAGATTGAGGCCGCGATTCATCGCTCCCATGGCCTGATGGAACTAAGGAAAGCGCACTGAGCATTGGGAAGCAAGGGCTTACGCGAGTGGCACCACGCATGGCTTCGGCCATCTGTTGGTTACTCCTGAGTGTTTGTATCCGGAGACCGACAGCTTGCAGCTGGGTCCTCATCTGGTAGAACTTCTGGACATATCGGCGAGTACGGACAAGGTCTTTAGCCATCACTTTGCAAGCATTCTGTGTACGATTTCAGAACTTCATACGGCACGAGAGGATGGCGGACGCACCATCTGACCGGATTTCGCACTTTTCTTAATGTCCATGATGAGCTTCTTCTCCTGCTGTTCGAGCTTGGTGCGTTCACGATCCAACTCGCGCTGGGCCTTGGCGAGAGCGCGTTGATGCTGGCGCAGTCGCTCTGCAGGCGTAACAGTACGACCGAAAAGAGTTTCCTGAACAGGGCGTCGGTGGTGAGCACATAGCGAGGGAAGATGCAGGATGGCGTACGATGATGTTCATGTGTGCACAATGAGGGGAGGTGGAAAGAGGATGTGCTCGGCAAAGACGCGCAACTGACGAGGAGCGCGCCAGAGGCAGAGGCTCGCAGCCAGCCCAGAGCCAGAGCCAGCCTCAGGCTGACAGTGTCCCCAACACCTGGCCGTCATGAGCTCTCTCCCTCAAGTCGGTGCCCGCTGCTCTCTCCCATCATGCAATCTCAATGACTTCCTTCCCATACGCTGCGGCTGCCATCAACTGTACTGCACAGACCACATCGCTCCGGACATCCATCATTGTCCTCTCCAGGCCTCCTCACACGGCCCTAGTGGCCCTGCTCTCAAGCTGCAACGCTGCGCTGCACAAGGATGCAATAAGCCAAGCCTCGAGTCTTTTATTTCCGATCCCGCGCGTACAGCGAATCGTGTCCCGGCGGTGTGTGTGGGCTGCGGGCTTGCTTTCTGTGCCGAGTGCGTTTTGCCTGCATGCGCTGGTCCCTTGCTCAACGTCTCCCCGTTATAGGCATAGAACTCCGAGTTCGCATGCTTGCGTACCTCCTCTAGTACCAGTGCCGGAGAAGAATGCTGCGGCGAAAGCACTGTTGGCCAAGCACTTCGGGGCAAACGCAGGCAACGAGCATCCAGGCTCCTCAATGTCGAGGCCAAGTCCCAGGAAAGAGGCCCAACAACGCCAGCTTGCAGTAATGAAGATGCGGCATAAAGCTCAGCCCGGAAATCCGAAGGATACTCCAGCTTCAGTGCCGATGGATCAGCGTTTGCACGTCAAGATCAGCCAGGCCGACAATTCGTCCTCGGAGCGCATCTTCTGGTTTCCAAAGGTGCCGTCAATGTTTCTTTGAGCATTTCTCTTCGCTACATCCCGCAAGAATAGACGATAGGGACAGGCCGGGCGCTCGATCTGCTTGCGGCACAGTTTAGGATGACTATCAGCGACTCACAGGTACGTTGATGACCTGATGAGAGGTGTTAGTTGTTGATTTCGCGCAGCCTTTGAAGCTATTGTTAACAGATACGGATAGCGGAACTCCTCTTCGCACTGATCAGCTTCTAGCCGACCAAATACCTGATGGAGCATCGCTCACGCTGAGCAGATAGAGACAGGACGATGTGGCGAATTACCATTACATAAATTTCCATAGCACAGAAGCACATTACGAAATGACAAAACATGACAGCCAACAAACTCGCTATGCTACCAGAGCCGCAAGTCTCCGGAGATGTGGGACATTGAGATACGCGGGGACGTAAGTCTCCAAGCCGGAGACTTCGCGTGGTAGAGGAAGCTCGTAAGGGCCAACCTCTTCGGTTTCGGGCGCGAGGAGTAGGTGGTCGTTGCGGTCGTTGGGTGAAACTCGTGAAGCGACCACGCGGAGAATCTCCGGCGAGATCGGAGTCTGAGGTACGGAGTCAGCGCAAGCGTTCAAGTCAAATGATTTATAGACGTACCTCGTAGTCGGCCACGTAGTAGTTCGTACACATCCGCTGAATTTGCGTGGGCGTCAACATCCAGCATACATCGTAAATGATGTCGAGATCCGCGGGCGTGGACTAGAAGTATAATGAGTAAACACAGTCCCTATCAACAATCGTGGATGGAGGACATACTTTCTTCAGCTGAAGAAGCTTCGTGGCCTGCATCAAATGCTCAAGCTGCAGAGTACCTTCTGGCATGTCGTGCGACTTGCACCATTCCTCGATACGAGTAATGTTGTACTGGATTTGCATCGCTTTACAATAGAGATCAGCTCGACATTTTTGTGGTCCAAGTGCGGCGTTGCCTACCTCGCTTCCAGGACGAGAAGTTGCGCCTCATGAGAAGGTCGTTGAAACTCGTCACCCCGATGAGCTTGAGAAGCTCCGTGATAACCTGTTGGACCACGGATTCTTCCATGTAGTAGCTCTTCAAGCTCCTCCAGACCTTGTTCAGCAGGTTCAAGATGTCGTCCATGCTGTACGCTGGTTGTGTGTTCGAGTTGAGCAAACGATTGAACAACCTCCCTCCGCCGTCCGTAGTCGTGAAACCGGGCAAAGACTGGCTTTCAATCAGTGCGGGAATGACCATCTTCGACAGTCGCTTCTTGGTCTCGAGCATCCATGTGTGGTAGATGTTGTACTCGAGACTATCCAAGTCGTGTTTGACCACCGAGACGAGGCGCTCGTAGTCGGCCCACTCGAACGGCCGGACGGCATTCTCCTCGCCAGGACCAATGCCCTGAAGCATGTCACTCTCCGCAACACAGATGAAGGAAAGCATCTCATGGACGTTTGAAAGCCAGAAAATGCCAGGTATGACCGCGTCCTCGCCCGTGAACGACTATAGCAACCTCAGAACATGCGCACGAGGAAGTCCTGGGATGTGACTTACCATGACGTGAGACTGAATAGTTTGCATGACGTTCGCGAGGAACCGCTCGCTCTCCGGAATGAGGCCATACTTCCACATCTCGTTCGTGATCAGGCTGATCAAGTTCGCAGGGAACAAGATCTCCTTCACCGCGGCGGGACTCGTCAAGCTAGGTGCGGGTATCTTCAATCCACGGATGAGGCCGTCGAGGACGTCCTCGTCTAGGCGCTTGATGTCCTGCATCAACCTAATCTTTTCCTCGGCTGGATCGTCGTACATGCTCGACCGGTCGAGCACACGGAACTGCGGCAAGCCATCTTCCCCATTATAGGCCACGGAGACTGCACGAGGGTTCGACGCCTGGCTCCGCTTCGCGTTGAACATGAGCTCGTCCTGAGACGTGCGGTGGTCCGAAGGCTGAATCGCATAAACACCAGCGGAGCTGTGTCGTCGCTGGTGACTGCGCGAAGCCGAAATAAGGTTGGAGCCGTTGACGTTCCCGGAAGCCGCATCAGTGAGACGAAGGACGGGTGCAAAGGTGGGAGACGTCGGCTCCGCCCGCACGCCGCGTGTAAGAGCGTTGAGGGCTGTGGCGCGGTTGAGCTGTTCTCGCAGGTTGCTGACCTCGGTCTTGAGCGTCTGGATGACAGAGCTGTCGTCCTCATTCCTGACAGGCTGGCTATCAATCAACTTCTGCCGGGACTCGAGCTGCGCGGCCTGCTGAGCGAGCTCCTCCGTTAACTTCTGGACGGTTGCCTCCTTCTCCGCGGCCTTCACGATCGCCTCCTCAAGCTTCCTCTCCACGTCTTCCTTCGTGCGCAAGAGTTGCTGACTGCGTGACACCTCTGCCTGAGCATTGATGAGGTCGCTTTGGACTTGCCTAGCACGAGCGTCCGACTCTTCGTGGCGCGCTACGGCCTGTGTGAGCTGCACTTCGAGCGCAGCGACCTTATTCTGGAGCTCCTTCTTCTCTTCGGTACGCTTCTGGAGTGTCTGCGTGAGCTCAACGACCTTGTTCTCTAATCTATACGAGATTTCCTTGAATTTAGAGACGGAGCGAGCCTCAGCCTTCAGGGCCTTGAGCTCCTTGCGCGCCAACCGCCGACGGATACAAGACTGAATTAGGACGACATTGCGGACGTCCTTTTTGTATGACCGGCGGCAAAGACTAAAGATGGGTCAACAATCGTTCGTCGGATGGAAGCTTTCATCCTTTGACTTACACTCCACGGAATAGACTCTGGAGAGTGACTACAGCGAACTGCCGCATCGCGTCCTTGAAGCCACGACGGGAGAGGGCACCGCGTGCGCCTGCAATAACATGAATATCGAGTAAAAGGGGCATGCAGATGAAACACTCACGGCTCTGGAAGGCGACAACCGAGGCACGGATAGTGAGGAAGCGTTTGCGTTGCAGGTACCTCCGGATACCCCGCTGCAAGCGAATCGCAGCAGCATCTCTGCGGACTTTCTCTACGAGCCGCCTGGCCATGATACCACGCCACCATGTCTGGATCTTGATCGTCGCCTCGCGAAGGGTTCTGTACTTCTTCACCGCCATCTTGCGCCGCATGTTCTTCTGAACAATAGTGACAAGCGCATTCAGGCGGTTCGAGCGCAAAGACTCGAGCGCGGCGAGCATGCCAGCGCGGAAGAAGATCTTCGTGAGACCAGGCTGATACTTATCCGGGTCGTTGATGGTCTTCTCGAGGATGCGAGCGCACAGCGGTTTGAGCTCGAGGTTCTTGATCATCGGTTCCCATTCGGAAGAGTGGACTAACATGTAGTACCTGTTCAACGACAATGAGATTGCAACTGCCATTTCGGGCGTTCCTAATGCTTACCGTTCGGCGAATTCCTCGTATGTCCACCGTGACGGATAACCAGCACAACTGATCCGAATAGTCTCCAGTACACCACAAGCACGAAGTTGGCCAAGCACCTGCTGAGGAGTAAACTCCCAAGCACGCTTCTGCTCGTTCGGCTTAATGCACCGAATGTAGTGAACGTTCGTGACGTTCAGAGTGTCCATCAGATTGACCAGGGATGCCTTGAATATCGAAGCCTGTGTAGGCTTCTTCACCACACCACCGGGGCGCTTGGGACCAGCACCACCAGCGGTAGCGGACGACATGAGGGATTGCCTGCCAGGATCGGGGATGAGAGATGCACGCTTATTAGTGGTGCCCGCAGAATCTGAGACAGTCGGAGAGGGAGGGGTGGCCTCCGGCGGCTTGGTCGCTGCGAAAGCAGCGTCAAGAACCTCCTTCAAGAAGGCGTTCTTGGTTGTTTGCAAAAGGGCCATGTGCTCGTCGGGAACGGTATCCCTGTTCTTCTCGAGGAAGCCTTCGACCTCGTACGTGACGTCTAAGGCATAGTGGGCGATTGTGAAGGCGGAGTTGCCGAACCGTGGTTTCTTGAAGACCTTCGCATTCTCCGGCTTGGCTAGCTGGTTGTTGAGCTTCTGCAAGAACGACTGGTCCGTTCCAGAAGGGAGACGGGACTCTTCATCGAGAAGGGCCATGACACCGAGTTTGCCTTCGATGACGTCGATACAAGGCTGATTGTCGGAGAACTCAATGAAAGTCCAGTTGATCTTCTCTCGGACGTACTCCTCCTGCTCCAGCTTGAAGACGTGTTGGTTGAACTGAGAAAATAACATATTGTCAAGACATAACTTAGCAATGATGACCAGACATCAATCTACCTCTTGTTGCAGCTTCTCATTGGCATAGTTGATGCTGAACTGTTCAAACGAATTCTGTACGGAATGGCTCAATCAGTGCCTCGCCTACCAGATCGATGCATACCAACCTTCTTGAAGTGTTCAAATCCGTAGATATCCAGAACACCAATGAACATCTCAGCTCGACTAGCCGCCTCGCCGCCTTCGCCGGCTAAACTCTCGTTGAGGATCGCGACGACCCACTCGAAGAGACACGCGTAGACGAACTTGGAGACGGAGTCTCGTACGACAGTCGCCTGCGCACCGTTCAATGAGGTGACAATCTTCTCGTTGCGCGTAGTGATCTGCTTCTTGACTGTCCATTTCTTGAACTCCGCAAGAGGAACGCCCAAGAATCGCGTAGACAATTGCAGGGCAGGATCTTGGTCGTCAATGGCCGCGTCGGTTCGTGACTGCGTGATTTTGATGTTCCCCAGGTGCAGAAGGGCAGCGAGGAGCTTGAAGACGGCCCATTGCTTCTCGATACCGATACCGATGGTCGACAGGGCCTTCTGGGTTTCGTTGAACTCGTGTTCGTCGTCAACCCCTGCGATGGGTGTAGAGGTTGGACCACCCTGATTGAGATATGCGAACTTGGTGACGTCCGTGTCAAGACCTAGATCCTTCCGTTCCTTCACAGGCGCACCGGCACATAGTTGGTAGAAGATATGGTAGTTTCGCTCAGTCAGGGGTTGGAAGACGACACGAGAGCGCTCGAGGAGGTACGTCCGGATACGTGCTCCGACGATTTCTTGTTCCCCATCGAAGAGAATCTGTATATGCGATCTGTACAGGTAACTCCAGATTGAATGCGTTGAGTACGAACCTGGATGTACTTTCCGAAACGCGAAGAATTGTCGTTGCGGGTGGTCTTAGCGTTACCGAACGCTTCGAGCACGGGGTTGGTGGCGAGGATCTGACGCTCTACCTCGCTAGACTCGTCAAGGGAGACCTTAGTCTTCATCTTGCCCTTCGTGGAGGGAGGGTTGACGGAAGCGAGATAACGCATGATGTACTTGGCCTGGAAAGGCATAAGCACACTTCACGACAGCGATAGACATGGTGTACCCACAGATTCTGTTTTTCCTGCACCGCTGCAATAGCGTGAGGACGGCGGACATCGCTTGGAACATTAAGTGGACGTACCTCTCGCCCGAGACAATGATTGTCTGACCGGTACCATCTCTGTTCATGGCAGTGTAGGCGTCCTCCGCAATGGCGAATAAGTGTGGCTCGAGTTCACCTCTCCGGCGGCCGTTGTACGCTTGGATGACTTCTGAACCGTAGAGGGCGACACGCTGAAAGGGATTGACGGCAATGAGGACGATTCCGGAATATGTATAGATGCTATGTTGGGCATAACGATTGCGGATTGTGTGAAGGACTGCGCGGAATGAACGGAATTGGGATGAGAATGGGCTAATGGAGGAAACACAGCATATGCTGGCCGAAACTGACCTGATGGTTCGTTCAAATGAGAGAGGGTCGCGAGGTCGTCAGCGGTTTCCAGCAGCGGTGGATTTCGTAGTGGTGGCAGGCCTTCCTTGCCATCCTTGATGTCCTTGACGGTGGTGTCTACCTTAATCTCCTACATTTTGCAAAGGGGGAAAATACGAGCATTGAGGACAGCTACCCTGACAAGATGGACGAGGCACTGACCTTTCCGCGTTCATCTACAAAGACCAGCTTGACGGTATCGTCGGTTTTGGCGACCGAGGTGACCTCGGCAGATATCCAGCCGAGCTCCTTGTCAGGGAACCACACCCTGGTGCCCTTGCTGTATATGTTTTCGGCCATGAGAGAGTGAGGAGGGCCGGAGAGGTGTGGGTCGTAACAAGTCGTCAGCAGTTAGCAGTACAGCAAGGGAGCGTTGCCCTCCCAAATCACCTTCCGAGGCCCCAGCCCAGTCACACCCTGATCCCTGTGACAGTCACGAGTAGCCCCTCCTCTGCCCTCCATCGTCCAGGCCTTTTCATTCACCATGAGGGGCCGTAGGTCGGTGATGAAATAATCGCTATCAGTCCCAGCATAATTGTCATTGATCCCTCAGGCGTAGAGCAGTGGGAAAGAGGGACCGCGCTCGAGGTGACAGCCCCGGAAACGGGCGCTTATGTGACGAGACCTCTTGGGACGCTGGCACCGACTGCCATAGCCTCCTCCCGCCTGTGTCTTGTCTCCCCCCACTGTGTTCTGTGTTCTTTTCCCCACCAACACCGCTCGAGGGCGACGCTGATTGCACCGAACCGGGGGGGTTCAGTACTGCACGACTGCCTGTCCCGGGCATGGCTTCAATCCCCATCGTCGAGACCTCCGCAGTGAATGTCAAGGGTCCCAAGGTTCGCCCAGTGCTCGCACCAAGCAAGGTTACGCACGTTCATCCTGTATTTCTGTCCAGGCCACAAGGTTCATAACGCGCCGGAGACTGCGCAAGGTACGCCCGAACTGAAACCGCTCGACTGCGACGCCCAACAACAACTTGGATGTAGTACTCTTGGCTGCCGGATGTGCTTCGCATTCAAGGGAGCGTGCGTCCTTCACCTTCGTTCGGCATACTCTGTATCCTTACGCTCCACTTAGGTTGTGCCCCGCATTGTCGGTCCTGTCTTGACCGTTACCATCTTCGCCAGCGCCGCTGCCTATCTATGGTCTCATGGAACCAACATTTCTCTCACCAACTCTGTCGTCCCACTGCTCTCTGTTGTGGTGCGTACTTTCCCTCGCCATGTATATCTACCGTTCGCTCATCGCGTGTGTGTGTTAGGTTGGCTTGATTCTTGTCTTCAGGTAAGTCGTGTGATTCTTCGGGTTGTTCAGCAAGCTCACAGCGTGCTTTGCATCTCCAGAAATGGGTAGGCCTTGTCCTTCGGCACAAGAGGCACATGATTAATTCGCGTTTTAGCACTTCTTATGACAGGTACTGGGAAGGACGCAAGGATTTCGGGACTATGGTTTCTCATGTACGTCACCTTCCGACACTCCTCCCTCCTTACGGCTTATACCGACGCTTCTTGGCGCACGACTGATGCCCTATAGATTCGCAACTTGACTCGCTTGATTTGGATCAACGTCTCCGTTCCCCCTGCGGACGACGCGTCCCGTGGTAAATTCCCGTCCGCCACCCTAACGCCCGCTCAACTTCGACGCAAGAAGGTGGATGCCATCAAGCTCTCCTTGTGTTTTGCCTACGCCGTTAAGCACTACCTCCGTGGTGAAGACGGCCTCGACTTCGAGGACTACGCTGGTGTCCTCCCAGCTCATACTGCGCGTCTGTACCATGGGCTCTATCATCCCCCAAACAAAGATTATCATTATTCTGAAGCTGGTACAAGCCCGAACGGCAGGTCGACTGGATATGCAAGCTACGCTGCCACCGAATTCACTACCCGCCGTGCTTCACCGGACGGTGTCGACACTGGTTCAAGCACTCCCGGGCAGGAGACGCTGATCGACGTCGAGAGGGGTGGTCGGACAAGTACTGTTGACGCGACTAAGCGCGTTAGAGTCAAGCGGAGCAAGGATCGTATGAAGGCGCCCGGCCAGAAGTCGACCACTCCTTTAATGAGCTCCTTGCAGCACACGATCGATTTCTCAACCGACCCAGACAACCTGTGTACCCCACTGCCTATGGTGATCGCCCACGAGCTCTCGCATGCCTTGTTCAAGTTCCGTCGGGACGGGTACCTCGAGACTGTCGGTCCTGCGGGTGTAAACGCCATGAATGCACTGTACGCTTTTGTGTTTCTTCCGTTGCCTTCGTCCTGCTGACCAGGTAATAGCATCCAAGGCATGATAGACATGATGAGCGCCATGGAACGAGTCGCGAATACCCCAATTCCGCGCTCGTACAGCATACATCTTAAGCAGTGTGTGACGCTCTATCTGTTCTCGCTCCCATTCACCCTTGTGAAGGACCTTGGTTGGGGCATGATACCCCTTGTTACCGTGGTTGCGTTCACTCTTATGGGCATTGAAGGGATCGCCGACGAGATTGAGATGCCATTCGGCCTGGACTCAGGGGACCTTCCTTTGGGTAAGTAAGCCAACGAAAGTGAGTGTTGTTTTGCTGACCGGTCATCTGCGTTAACAGAGCGGTACTGTGCGGATCTGAAAGAGGAGGTTGAATTCATGGTGGAGAAACTGCCGGAAGGGGGTGAGGGCATGGGTGGCTATGACGATGGCGAAGGCGACGACTGACGACCAGACGAGACTATTCCATACCACGCCGACTTGACTCGGACCACAATTCCTCCGCCACAATTTGCATATACCTTCAGTTATAAATCATCACATGCATTGCTGTATTCCGTCCATGCACTTGCAGTAGTGTGTCCGACATTGTCCTGCATTGAACACTGCTGGGACACGGTGTGGATATATGCACTCTAAGCGAAGTCGGGTTGGCAATGCTGACCCGGACCGTAAGGCTGTCGAGGAAAAGAGAACGTGTTGAGAGTCGAAATCGAATATTATTGCGAGGGCTGGCGCACCTTTTCCGTGAGCGCGGTGAGACCGGCGGAGTTCTCGGATGTATGACGACCGCTCTGGGGACCTGGTTTGGGCTTGTGACCGTTCTTGAATGCAGCAAGCACCTTGCGGGTCGTCTCCGCAGTGAGATCCTCCTGAATGGCATAGGACGATTAAGATGGAGAGGGGGGCACAACGATTGGGGAAGCTTACGTAGAAGTCGTCGCCAACAACCATCATTGGGGCGTTGCTGCACGCGCCCTGACACTCGACCTCAATGACGGTAAACTTTCCGTCCTTGGTAGTCTCGCCGGGTTTGATGCCGCCAAGGTCGGTGCAAACGGTGTGGAGGATATCGTATGCGCCGTTGAGCATGCAAGGGGTGGTAGTGCAAACCTGGACGAAATGCTCGCCAATGGGTTCGCTGGGATGGACGATGGGTTATGTGATTGGGAGAGTTTGAGAGACGGGGCGAGTGGGTGAATGTGGGGCTAAGACATACCGGTTGAACATGGTGTAGAAGGTAGCGACCTCGTATACACGCATGGGGGGCATGTCGAGGAGATTTGCGACATAGTTCATGACGGAGATGGATGTCCATCCCTTGTTCTGACGCTGACCGAGGTCGAGAAGGGGAATGACGGCGGCCTTCTTGTACTGGGGAGGGTAGTGGGAGATGATTTCTTGAGCACGCTTGACGTTTTCTGGCGTGAACTCGAAAGGAATCTGGGGATAGTTGAGGGAGAAATTTGGGCTAATAAGGGAAAGAAATGGACCTTGGGGTTATTGTAGGGAGTGTCACGGTGCTGGGGGAGAGGAAGAAGATGAGTGAGGATGGTCGGGGGGGCGGGGAAGGGTGATGATACAGACGACGAAGAGAGCATCCGACCGTGTTGGGGCCGAGGAGGAGATGGCCCGCGCAGCGGAACATGGCCGGGGACGACGGGCGTGTCTTGAAAGGGCGCGTGCAGCGAAGACGAACATGGCAGAGTCGCCAGGCAGACAAGCAAGAGAGGACGTTGGCTATCGCGGCGACCACTGCCAGTCCACGCCCGATCCATCACCGCCCGAATGCGACCGCCACCACTGGCTCCCCGTTGGCGCCCTCCTCACGTGGCTCTCTCCACGGGCAGTTACATTGCACACACCTCCCACACCGCTTTGAACGGGTGTTGGAAGCTCATGTGCGCATTTTGGTGCCTTTGGGTCCGCCTGGGACGATGGGTGTTTTGATAGTAAATAACGCAATGTGGCGGGGTGTGGGGTTGCAGACGAGCCAAAGGGCGATAGGACGGACACTGCCACTGTCTCCCATTGAGACCGTGTCGCCTCCTCCCCGAGCACGATGGGCGACGGACGACCATGGCGGCAGGTTGAGGAGCGATGGGTGCGATCCTGGTCGCTGATGGTTGCGATAACCAGCGCCGAGGTCGGGCGGGAGGCGCGGAGGGTCACGGTGGCGCCGTGGTCTGGTGACCGCCGAGGACGGGCGCCTGTGCTGGCTGGTGGGACGGTGTCGCTCTCCTCTTTCTCCCGCCCACCCCCATCCCCCGTCCCGACCGCCCTGCCCGTCTCCCCTCCGCTTCTCCTCGTCTTCCAGCCCCTCCGAGCCTCCTTACGATTTCCCCATCTCCCACCACTCATCGGTTCCCGTGTCTCGTCTCCTCCAACACTCGTCGTCCCCGCTCCTTCCGTAAAGGAAGACCAATCCTCTGTATCCCTAGCATCCTCCCCCTCTCTCTATGGCCACCCACGGTCCAATCAACGGCGTCAAGATCTCTCGTGCGTTCTCTTTTCATATTCGTACACCTCACCCTTCCATGCCCCGCCTTGTCCCCCTCTGCCCAGCGCTCTCAAAACATTCCATCGCGTCCATCGCCCCCTTCCCTTTTCTCTCCCTGCTCATGGATCACGCTTTGGTCCTCACCCCTTTTGTTTTTCTGCATTGCTGCGCCCACAGCCGTCGACGATCCCCGCAAGATCGTCAAGGTCGTCGCTTCCGACGGCAAGTCGGGCGAGACCCGTGATCTCATTTACACCAACTGCAAAGTCATCGGAAATGGCTCCTTCGGCATCGTCTTCCAGGCAAAGCTCCTCGAGGACTCAAACCCTGTCTGTGACATTGCCATCAAGAAGGTCTTGCAGGACAAGAGGTTCAAGGTATGCCTACCCGCCCTCCTTTCCTTACCCTTCTCTTTGCCGCTACCAGCGCGCCTAACCGATTTCTCTTGCCCCCATTCAGAACCGTGAATTGCAGATCATGAGACTCGTCTCACATCCCAACGTCGTGGACCTTAAAGCCTTTTTTTACTCTAATGGCGACAAGGTGAGCTCCCCTACTTTTCCAACTCCCAACCATCCCAGCCTCTCCCTTCTTTTTGCATTCGTCTTTTCTCATCTCCCTTCCCAACCGCATCTTCAACTGACGCAGTCCGACCGAAAGAAAGATGAAGTGTACCTCAACCTTGTGCTCGAATATGTCCCAGAGACTGTGTACCGCGCCAGCCGGCACTACGCCAAGCTCAAACAGCCTATGCCCATGCTCCAAATCAAGTTGTATATGTACCAACTCCTCCGTTCCCTCATGTACATCCATTCCATTGGCATCTGCCACCGCGACATCAAGCCCCAGAACCTCCTCCTTAACCCTGCCACCGGTGTTCTCAAGCTCTGCGACTTTGGTTCCGCCAAGATCCTCGTGGCGGGCGAGCCCAACGTCAGCTACATCTGTTCCCGCTACTATCGCGCACCGGAGCTCATCTTCGGCGCGACCAACTACACGACCAACATCGGTGCGTTGCACTCCTCGAGCGGGTCCCGATGACTCGCGTGCTTATTTAACTGACCTCCCTACCAGACATCTGGTCAACGGGGTGTGTTATGGCAGAGTTGATGCTCGGCCAGCCCCTCTTCCCTGGGGAGAGTGGCATCGACCAGCTGGTCGAGATCATCAAGGTGCTCGGCACGCCGTCGCGGGAGCAGATCAAGACGATGAACCCGAACTACATGGAGCACAAGTTCCCGCAAATCAAGCCTCACCCGTTCTCGAAGGTGTGTTGTCTGTGTGAGCTTGGGATGCGTAGCTCAGCCACTGAGTATGGATGGTCTACCAGGTTTTCCGGCCTCGCACGGCCCCCGAGGCAATCGATTTGGTGGCAAAGTTGCTCGAGTACACGCCCGAGGCACGGTTGAGTGCGGTCGAGGCCATGTGCCACCCATTCTTCGACGAGCTTCGGCAGGAAGGTGCGAAGATGCCGAATGGGAAGGAGTTCCCGCCTCTGTTCGACTTCACGCGAGAGGGTAGGTGCTGCGCGTATTTATGTTGAATGTGTGTTACATTTTACTCATGTTGGAATGTCGAACGTCCGCAGAGCTCTCGGTACGGCCGGATCTCATGCGCCAGCTTGTTCCGCCGCACACGGAAACAGAGCTCGCGTCCCGATCGATCCTTTTGGATTCGTTTGTTCCGATACCACTGGAGCAGCTAAGAATCTCTCTGGACTGATGAGTGGTGGAGGAAGAGACGAGTCGCCTGTCATGATGGGACTTGCAGTCTTCGTTACTAGCCTACGCACGCGCGACGACTTGTCGTGTCCGTGCTCACCTTGCTCGGTTGTTGCCCGTTGGTGGTCGCGTTGGTCGCCATCGTCGTCACCGTCATTATCACCGTTCGTCTGTTTTGTCACCTCATGTCTGATACACCCAACGCTTCACACACCACCACTCGTACCGTCCTGGCGTCGCGTCGTGTCCGGTTGTCTTATATATCTTGAATTCGAATGGCTGGGCTGCGGCTACACTCGACATATATATCTTTGTATACACACGCCGCGGTCACGCACGAGAAATTAGCATTTGAGTTGGAGGATGAGGCGGCGCGGAAGCGATGGTGAAAGCGTGAGGATGGATAGGGAATGTATGTCGCCATTGAAGGCGGACTGGGACGCTGTGGGCCATTTGGGGAGGATGGGGTGCTGGTAGTTGCGCCATGTCGCGAGCAACTCGCGCGACTGCACTCACCCGGCGCCTATTGCACGCCGCGGCCAAGCTCAGGCTCAAGCGCGCTGGTCGCCCGGACGCTCTTCATCTCTTGCTCGCTCGCCCTCATCTTCCCCAACCATGTCCGCACCCTCGCTCGCGGGCAACAGCTCCGCCTACGTTTGCGACACTCTTCCTCCTCCCCGTCTCGCCGGCAGCAAGTCCTGTTCCCGCTCGCCCAGCCCATCCCCTCCCGCCACCCCGCCCACCACGACATTCGACACCCCCATCATCGTACCCACCCCGGAGCCTTCTCTTTTGGCCGCAATGGACTCCGTCGGCACACGCAACGAGGATGCGACGAAGGCGGACGACATCCTAATGCCGACACAACCCCCCGCACGCAAACTATGCGTCCGCCACCAGCGCATGGCGGACGAAGGCACAAACTTGAAGCTACAGCAGGTGAGCCCCGATTTCACCTCTAACGCAGCGCGCACTCTTCCCCGACCCATCTATCTCGCGGTCGTCAATTCCCTGAAAGATGTCCCTGCCGTGTGTGACTCGGTCATATTTTCCTGCTGGCCAGCACCTGGGAGCCGCGCTCCGACTCCTCGTCTGCTCTACGCGGCCCTTTGCTCGTCTGCGCCCAAATTGCTCGCCTCTTTCTACACCGTCATGACACTTCACTGACGTTCACTCATCCCCCGTGTCGCCATGTGACAACAGGCTCTTGATGCACTCCCCGTCGCCGAGCGTGAGGCCGTCTCCGCCATTTGGTCCAACTTTTCCTCGTCCCCCCACCCCCGCCGAGCACTCATTCTCCACGGCCTCCTCACCATGTGCTGCTTCTCCCAGCTCTCCCTCCTGACCGAACAGCTCTCCCACCTGATCCGCATCGACCCATTCGCCATCCTTCCCCACGAAGTATCGCTCAAGATCCTTGGTTACCTCGACGCTACTTCCCTTTGCCGCGCCGCTCAGGTGAGCCGCCAATGGAAGCGTCTCGCCGATGATGATATACTCTGGAGAGGGATCTGCGAGCAGCACATTGGCCAGAAGTGTCTCAAATGCGGATGGGGACTCCCCATCTTGGAGAAACGCAGGGCGGTCCGCCTTCCGACTGCTTCTCCATGTCCATCACCTATCGGCGTTCCTCACCCGTCGTCCCATCCATCGTCCTCGTCCTTCCATGCGCATTTGAAGCGGCGGCTTGAGGCAGACGCAGCTGAAGCCTCTACGTCTGCCAAGAAGGCGAGAGTGGAGGTCTACGAACACGACTCGCGTTCTGCAACTCCATTCTCATCACAGACACACACTCCGCCTATTCCTGTCGGAGAAGAGCCGTTTGCTTCTGACTCAACTGCCCTCATGAACCCCCTTCTAGTGCCCCCCTCTTCCTTAACGCCGCCCACCGACCTCCGTACCCGACCATGGAAAGATGTGTACTGTGAGCGTCTTACCATCGAACGGAACTGGCGACGTGGCCGATGTACCGTGCGCACACTCAAAGGCCATACGGACGGCGTAATGTGCCTGCAATTCAGCGAAACGCTATCCCACCCGTCCTTCCCGGTGCTCATCACTGGCTCGTATGACCGTACTGCCCGGGTTTGGAACCTGGAGACAGGAACCGAGGTGCAGTGTCTTTCGGGGCACACTCGGGCTATCCGCGCATTGCAGTTCGACGAGGCAAAACTCATCACGGGGAGCATGGACCATACGATGCGAGTGTGGAATTGGAGGACGGGACAGTGTCTCAAGGTGCTGGAGGGTCACACAGACGGTGTCGTGTGTCTGCGGTTCGACTCGAACGTCCTAGCGAGCGGGTCCGTCGACACCACTGTCAAGGTGTGGAACTTTAGGACGGGGGAGTGTTTTACGCTCCGTGGACACTGTGACTGGGTCAACGCTGTACAACTATGGGACTCGACTGGCCCTTCCTCGTCATGCGACACGTCCCCAACCGCTGTCGAAAACGTTTCGTCGTCTTGTACTGGATCCGCACCCCACATCGACCCGGGCAAGATGCTTTTCTCAGCTTCCGACGACGGCACGATCCGCTTGTGGGACCTGTGTGCCCGGTCGTGCGTGCGGCAGTTCAAGGGCCACGTTGGACAAGTGCAGAGCCTGAAGCTCCTCATGGTCGACGAGGAATGCGAATCATCTACCGCCGGATCCGACGGAGGTTCCGACCGCGAAGAATCGGTCGAGCCGCAAGACTACCCTGACCCTTCCCATTCCACTCTCACTCTCATGTCTGTCCGGTCTTCTCCGCGTCCCACTTCTTTCCGTGGCGCCACCCCTACGCTCTCTCAGCAAAGCGGCCGGAGACGATCGTCTCGCCAGAAGCCTGTCCTTATTTCGGGCAGTCTCGATAATACCATCAAGATATGGGACATCGACGCAGGAAAAGTGCAGCGAACGCTCTTCGGGCATATCGAAGGCGTCTGGGCTATTGCGAGCGATAAGCTCCGGTTGGTGAGCGGCAGCCATGATCGCACGATCAAGGTAGGGTTCCTTGGCGTCGTGTCGTGTCAGTGACAAGAATATTGAAGCACGTCTTCCTAGGTATGGTCTAGAGAGGAGGGCAGGTGTACGGCGACGCTTGTCGGCCACCGAGGCGCGGTCACTTGTCTCGCGCTGGGCGAGGACAAGATCGTTTCTGGGAGTGACGACGGGGACGTTCGGGTATGGAGTTTTGGTGGATAGCACTAGTGTCGGTTGCATGTTTGGGGCACATTAATCGCCAGGTGTGATATGAGGTTTGTATGAGTACATTACATTATTCTTGCCATGGCACACGCCACTCGGTTATCGCCCATTCGCTCGGCCTCGTCATGGATCTTTCCAGCTTGATGTCGCAATCGTTTGTTTTTACATACCCTAGGTCGTCCCGTGCTGCGAAATGCACATTAGCCTGTCATCAATCAGCATCGTGAGGGCGATTGTTAGAGCAAATCGTTGACCTTTGGGTTGCAAATTACAGTAATACACTGTCGAAGTCCAAAAACGAGTCGCACAGAGTTGTGCGGTTTAGGTGCCACCCGACACATGCAACATGTTGCGTCGAAATTCTTAAACATATCGGCATACAGTTCAGACGAGCACCTGTGTTCTCAATGTGATGCGGGTCCGGCCGTGAGTTGCCAAGTTGGGCGAGCCACCACTGACATGGCGTGCTCATTATAGTGTGTAAGTCTTGCCTTCCGGACGGCGGCGGATAACAAATGAAGGTGACGTCGTCGTATTTCTAACATCCGAGCACGGCACAAATCGTCATCGTGATGATTAATATCACATAGAGCGCGGACCCCCGGGAGCTACGGCGGGGCTCGAGCTTTCGCTACTTAGGCTTTGGAAGTAGGAGTTAACTTGGGAAGGGTGGAGCTGAAGCTCAAGGCAGTTGCCGGAATTTGAGCGCTCCTTTTCTAACGCTGACAGTACTTGTAATCACGGGAGCAAAGTTCTGGAAAGGTGGCGTGGCCGAGTTGGTCCAAGGCGTCGGATTTAAGAACTTCTTGATTCCCGATGGGAGGCAATCCCGCGCGAGTTCGAACCTCGCCGTCACCACTTTATTTTGCTTCTCTCATCTATTTATTTATTCTTCATTGTTGAACGAGACAGAATCCTAGACAGCGCCGCTGCCCAATGCTGTTCCACAAGCATGGTATAACAGGTTGTACCGTGTACCCGCAAGAAATCGCCGTCCTTCGCTCGATGACTTTAGCAGACACCTAACTTCTCCTTGTAGGGTGAACGGCCCCCGTTAGAATAGCTAGAATTGAATGAGATGAGCGCCTTTATGCATGAGATAACGAAAACAACGGACTCCAGAGATGCTATCCTTGCCACCCGGCATTTCACGAACTCTACAAGTGAGATGTGAGCACGAGTGTAGACGAGAGATGATATTGACCGTGTTTCGCACCTGCGAGTAGGTTTGAACGCCTCAGCGTCGTCGGGAGCGTCCCAGAGGGACGCGATTCCAGACGAGTTGTTGCTCCGCTTTCTACGTCGGAACCGTTGAGAACTCGGCACACTTGGAGACCACATGGCAGTAACTTACCGTTGTTGGGCCGGGCCAGTCGTACCTTCTCCGTCTGGGCTCGGCTACGTATCTTACATCATTCACATGTTCGTACAAGCTGGGAAATCGAGGACTTACGGCAGCAGACGGCTTTGGTGGTGCGCCAGCGAGGGCGTCGTCGTCATCGGCGGCCCCGAATATATCATGAGTGGTGCCGCCGGGAGCTTCTCGAACGCGGCGAGTGGGCTTGAAGTCGGAAGATACTGAGAGGGGATAGTGCTTGATCAGGCTTTGTATGGCAGCATCGGTTGAAATGGAACATACCCGAAGGTGCGGATGCGGTGGTTGTCGCAGCGGGACCGGACTCGGCAATGGCACTGGCAGAAAGCTTGCCGAACTGGGCATAACCTGCGAGGTTTACAAGTGAACAAACAAGTAGGGCTATAACAAAGGTGATTTGGAACAGTGCGTACGGGGGAGTTTCTGAATGTTGGTGAAGTTGGGGTCTACAGTGACGCCGGCATACCTGGGGGTGTTGACTCGTTAGCGGATGCATCACGGCAGGGTTCATTTGCGGGGTATGCGCGGCTTACTTGAGGAACTCGAGGAGGGACCGCTTGGTGAAGACAACGCTGGTGTTATCCCAATCAAGCATGCCTGAGAGCCAACATACGACGATAGGCATAGGTACGTGCGGAATAGAGAGGCAAACATACCAAGCTGGGCGGACCAGTCGCGCTCCTTGGAAGGGTCAACGACAGTGGAGGGGGTGAAGCTAGGATAAGTGGCGGTTAGGAACGGGGAAATGGGCGTGCGCGGAGAAAACTTACGAGGCTGGGCCACTCATAATGTCAGAGTGACCGAGGGTGCGATGCGCGGGTGTATGTATAGAGGAAATCTAACACGGACGGTCGATTGCAAGACAAGAGGCCCACGGGATTTGGGTGGGCGAGTGCTTACATAAGCGGATGGGCAGTCCATTGCTAACTTGTCTAACTTATGTAGCCCAAGGCAGCACTCAAGTGCTCACATATCCGCACTCGTTGCTCTACTCAGCCTCAGCTTTTCGTCCTCGACAGCCTACGGTAGCCTAAGACAGCCTAGCATGTTCCCCGCCTCTCGCATCCCTACACTCCGTTGCCCGTTCTTCACTCGCGCAGTCCGTTCATACGCCTCATCCGCCTACCTCGATCCTGCCCGCGCCGGCGCCGCTGCCGTTACAACAACCCCCCAAGACATCTCCCCCCGACTCCGACACGAGCTCGAGAGCGCACTCAGGATTGACCAGGCCGGTGAACTCGCTGCCAATTACATCTACAACGGCCAGCATGACGTCCTCGGCCGCGACCCCGTCACCGGCCCGCTCATCCAGGTGCCCACATTACCGCATTTCCCTCCGCTTATCCTCATCTCCTTCCTCAGGAAATGTGGGATCAAGAGAAGAAGCATCTTGTCGTCATGAACAGACTTCAAATGCAGCACCATGTCCGTCCCACCCTCCTCTGGGAACTAGCCCGTGTCGGTGGCTATGGGCTGGGTGCTATCACCGCTCTCATGGGCAAGGAGGCTGCAATGGCATGTACCGAAGCCGTCGAGACCGTCATCGGCGAGCATTATGACGAGTACGTACCATCGATCTCCTCCCTTTCCAACCCGGCCTGCCAACACCTCAATCACCAGTCAATTGAAAGCTCTAGAGCAACTTCCTGCCGACCACCCTAGCGTGCCGCTTCTGAAGGACGTAATCCGCGAGTTCAGGGACGACGAGCTAGAACACTTGGATATCGCGGTAGAGAACGACTCCCAGAAGGCACCGGCCCACGCCCTCTTGAGTACAATCGTCGGCACCGGTTGCAAGCTTGCAATCGAGTTGTGCAAGAGATTCTGATGGACACGTGTCGGCAGTCTACAACATCCACTGTACCGTAGTCGTGTTGAGCACACCACCATAACAATCCTCCTTTCAAGCCTCCGCGTTCTCTGCCGGCGCAGGCGCGACACGAGCCAATGTCTCCCCTTTGCGCTTGCCAGTCCATTCCCACTTTCCCTGTGTGAAACGTAAGTAGGTTGCGAAACGCACCGCGACCGACAAACGCACATTTTGGTGGTAGGCGACCGCGAAGATAGCAGCAGGGAAGACAACCATGCCAAGGATGGACTGCCTTGTTGTCCTTGAGTTAAAGCGGAAGTGTTTGTAGACAGCCTCGCGCTATACGTATGCATGTGTGGCGTTGAGAACACGACGGCAAGATAAACAAAGGTTGAGAACGCACCATCACATTCCACCGCTCAACGGCGGGGTCAATCTGAGACCATTGTCAGACATCTACCAAAGTTTGTTGCTGCAGAACGCAAGTAATCACCTTGGTGTACCCTACATAGGCGAGAATCCAGGTGAGAAAGGAAGGCAGCCGGCGTGGACAGAGGACGCACCGTGTCCGGCCATGGTGGATGCAGTCTCAGTCGTAGCTGGCATAAAGCGCCCAACTCTTGACCTCTAACCACCACCTTGCCCACTCTCCCACCTCTCCTTTCTCCACTCCGCTCTCTCCCGTTCAACATGGCTTACAACCGAGAATGGGATAAAGGAAAGCAAACCGAACACGGCGGCTGGCAACCCGCGCCACGCGGCAATGGCCACATGCGCGACGACGACTGGTATGGTGCCGACAACGGTAGCTTCAAGCGCAGGAAGTACAACGACGGCGTAAGTCTCTTCGCCTTAGTCTGGGCTTGGCATGCATTGAGATATGCTCCCTCTAAGGGTTATGATGAGTCTCAAGGTTGGGATGACTCCGGGTACGACAACCGCCAATCCTACGATCAGGGAGGGTACTACCACGACGACCGTCACCACAAGGGCGTTGGCGGCTTGCACAACAAGAAGAGGCTTGTCCCGAGCGAGCCCAGCCCCCATGTCATATTCCTTGGGCTTGACCCTGACTTCACTGAGTCCGACGTACGTCTACACCCGTTCCGCAGGTACCGCACAAGACGCTCAGGCTAATTGCTGTCGGCGTTGCCAGATGCAAGCATACCTCACAAGCAACAACTGCAGCATCGAATCTGTGACTATAATCCGAGACAGATCTACAGGCACTTGCCCCATCCTCCTTCATAGCGTTCAGCAGTGCATTGACGTCTTCTCTTTCCCCGCCTCGCCGCCATGAACACCTTTTGTACATCCATCGTCTGCACACGACGTTGTAGGTGTTTCCAAGGGCTTCGGCTTTGCCCAATTCACGACCACCGAGCATGCCCGCGCCTTCGTCGACCCCCTTTTCCCCTTCATCCAGATTCCTCCACCCGCCTCGCATGGTGCCTCTGCACGTACTAGCTTCTATCGCAGCCTAGAGCAAGGTATTTCCCAGCCTCCTGGTGGGCGACGCGTCAAGATCGACTATTCCCAGTCTGCCGCCCCTGGGGAACGCCGTGGGCCTAAAGGTCTCTTCCAGACGAACGACGGGACGAGAGATATCGGGAACACCCAGGCTCCTGTCCTGCTGTTTCGTGGATTGGATCCGCTGAGTGGTCCGCAGGCCATTGCTCAGGCCATGAAGACGAGCGCTGGGCCGGGGAAGGAAGGCGCGAGGGGCATGCGGAGAATTATCCTGATCAAGGATAAGGCTACGATGACGAGTTGGGGATTCGCGTTCGTGGAATTCGTTGATATCCAAGTGCGTAACCCGTTTTTCAGTGCACAAGGCCTTGTTGACAGCAGCACCAGTCAGCGTCCGCTGTGTTGGCTTCCACCATGTCTCCTCAGCTGCACCCGAACGGGTTCCGGATCTCTGACCGGCCGGTTGCCGCGTCCTTTGCACACCCATACTCGTTCCAACCGATTCCAGACTACTCACTACAAGACGAGGCTTGCCTGGTGGCGTCTAACGCCTTAGGTGGTATGGAAGGAGTATGGGTGCGGTATTGGGACGAGGGTTCCACCGCGGCTACCCTTGCTTTCCCGGCAGAAGAGCCGATTCAGCCAACTAACGCCGCACCTGTCGTGAAGGAGAAGAAGGAGAAAAAAAAGAAAGGTGCGCAGCAGCACGTCCCTTATATAGGCTCCCATGAATAAGGAATATGCATTGCAGATACCACGCAAGAGGCATCCGCTGAGGCCTCTGCGCTCCCTGTCTCTGATAAGCCTGTTACTCTGAGCTTCAAGGGCGGCTTGTCGATAGGCAAACCTGGGCAGGCAGCTCCGTCGAAGAAGGCTGTTCCCTTGTCCCAGGCATTCTCGATGGATGACGCAGCCGAGGGCGGTGCAGACGCGACCACGAACGAGACGACTACTGCTGAAGATCCGAAGGGTTTGTCGCGATGCTGGGAGACAGAAGTTTGTGCGGGTTGGCTGACAGTGTTGTCTTCGCTTGTGTAGTTGCTGCGTCTAAGAGAGTTGCACCGCTTATTGCGAGCAAGAAGGTTTGTGGCTCGGTTTATCTTTTTCGATGGTCGTAATAACATTCATTTGGCAGACTGTCAACAACATCAACAAGTGGAATCAGGTTCAGGATGTTTTGCACCGGGATGCCCCGGAAGAAGTACCTGTCGCCCAACCGGTTAGCATATTCGTTTTATCGCAGTCGCTGATATTCACCCCACTCAGGTCGAGACACCGGCCCCGGTTGTACCGGTCGCTGCAGCGCAACCGACACCAACCAAGGCTGCTACGCCCCCCGAATCAGCGGAGACGGAATTCGAATTTTCAGACACAAATGCGTTGACCTGCTTGTTGTGTGCCCGGCAGTTCAAGTCTCTAGAACAACTTAAGCGACACAACAAGGAGTCTGACCTTCATAAGGTCGGTGACTGGTTCGACGATCTTCCTGAGTATCTTCTCACATACGTCTTCCAGAAAAACTACAAGGACATAGCCTTGCGTGAAGTTGCTAGAGAGAAAGTACGCGACGCTCGTGTGAAGGCCGAGACTCAGCAACCCAAGTATCGAGACCGTGCTTCCGAGCGGCGCGTTATGCACAATCAGCCCGATGTCCCTCGTCCTGCGACCGCGGACAAGCCGCCAACGAAACGCAAGCACTCGGACGGGCCCCCGCCTCCGGAGCCCGCGCCTGCCGCGCCTCCCAACCCAGGTCAAGATGACAATAACATTGGAAATAAGCTTCTCAAGATGATGGGCTGGAAGGAGGGTCAGGGTCTGGGTACCGAAGGGGATGGGAGAGTTGATCCTATGTGCATTTCCTTGGCTTGGTCTTGTTTGATCCTTCCTGACGGTGTCCATTTTCCTGCAGTCAAACTGCCGTCTACGCCGCTGGTGCCGGCCTTGGGGCGACCAAACCGAAAGATATCTCCAAGTTCGCCAGCGACTACACCGGATATGTTAACTTGGCCAAAGACGCTGTAAGCACTTGCAAGTTTCGTTTCATTAGGGGTGTTGTTGACTTCAATTCTCATAGGCTCGCGAGCGATATGGGAGTTGAGACCAGGTATCACCCTTATGTACTATATTGTTTTACCAGCTGTCGCCGTGGCTTTAGTATCGTTTTCTGCATTGTTTTCCTGTATGCAGCTGCTCCGTAGTAATCATCTGCAGCTACACATATCGTTACTCACAGCTCAATCGTTCAATCAAAATTCTTCAATATTTTTGACGGTGCATCCCTTGGAGACAGAGCTGTTTAGCCATTTGTCCAAGGTTATTGCTAAGTTCATCAGGTCGTAGACCCTTTGCACTAGGTGAAATACTGTTACACACATGGTTGGAGTGGACTAAGGGCCTGTTCGGCAACAGATTTCGAAATCGAGTTACCGGTATTTCATCACGTGTTGTTACTTCCGTTTGGAAAAGAGTTTTGAGGGTGGAGGTCCCGCGTTTTCCGGACGGACTAGGCGCCCTCGTTCCCCAACCCGCGAAACAGCACGGTAGGCATAGATTTAGGGATCTCAGCTTTACTTCTCAAAATATGACTAGCGCATCCATGCGCGTCAGCATCCTGAACAGTTTGCGAGCCAAATCAGTGGCAGCGCAGGCGGTATTTCCCCAAACTTCCGTCAGCATGCTAGGAGAGCTTGAATTGAGCACCATCAGCCTGGTTTCCGTTGTCTCAGTGCATCGATAGCACCAGGGGTCTCCAAAAGCCACACACATACAGCGATCAAAGCCTGCTTGTGAACAGTACCATTACCGCTGGGTACGAAGGGAGGGGGGTGTGAAACCCAGGAATTTTATGCTGGAGTAACACGGAGTAGCAGTATGTTGTTTTCACACCAGTGCTATGCAAGCCAAATGTGAGAACTCTTCAGAAAAATCCCTGTTTTCCATACGATGACTTTTTACTATATATGGGCAAGAAATACTGGTAACTCACTTTCGAAATCCATTGCCGAACAGGCCCTAAGGCTGAACACAGGTCCAGGTCACATGGTAGGTAACCCGATCCCGACCTGCCGCAAAACCCACAGGTCTGGGTCTTCTGGGTCCGGGTTACCTACCCGACAGGATGCCTGTGCTCCATGAATGCTCTCCTTGCACAGGTGATGGAGCAGCAGAAGGTCCTGGCTGACCAGTTGGTGGCCTTGCAGAAGAATGTTTAGAGAGGGTCCACACCAAGGCTGCAGTGGCAGTCCCTAGACCATGTCAATGGGTCTTTGGATGTATTGAGGGGGGTAGGAAGGTCATTGTTGTTGTTGCTCAGTGATGGATTGATAGATTTCTATCATTGTTGTTGCTCCTTGATTCTACTGACTGCTATATCTAGAACATATCATTCATTCTCAGATTTCTGGCCATCCCATGGCATGTTGGAGCCATCAACTCTCAGCCACACCATGCTTCCTGGGCCTATATCTCAACAACTGGGCCACAGACCAAAGTCACAATGAGACCATTGGAAAGCTATGATCAGTAGCTTTCTAATGAGGTATTAATCACCCCAAGGTGACCACTGGAGGCTTCACTATGGCCACCCCCTCCTCCTCACCCTCCTCCTACCCATAGCAGTGCTTGTGGCTTTACACTGCTGCATTAGGTGCATTCTATGGGCATTGCTACAACAATTAATATATCAAAAGAAGCACCTCAAAAGGTGCAGAAATGAACTAGTAATAGCAGAAACAATGCCTCCAGCCTGCAAAGACTGTTATAGGTGCTTATATTAGCAGCTATACTCACAACCCATGGCATGGGTGTGGGTTTTGCCATGGGTGAGCCAAACCTGATCCAGACCCACACCCATGACACAGCCTAGCAGGCAAGGTTCGATGGGAAGAGAGATCTTCAATAGCTTCAAGAGGTCAAACTGAAAAACAGGAGTACAGTACTGAGGCACATATATGTAAGGGAGAACAATAGTGAACTACAGGCACTAGTGTTCGACAAGCTATTATCCAAAGAGAGAACAAAAAGAAAGGCATAAGTGAGAGTCCTATTATACAGCATCACAAGATGTTGTGACCTCAGAGACTATGGAAGATGGCAGGATTGAACTCAGAGGGTGGGAAAGGAAAGAAATGGAATGGATATGATAGGCAGTCAATAAGGAGACATATGCAGTTGTAACATCACCCCCCAACTATCCCAAAGCTTCTACGAAGCTTCCTACACCTCCATGCTGCTGAAGTGTTCTTTGTAATAAGGACCAGCATAAGCATTATATACATTGACCTCACCATCATCATCATGTCCATACTTCAACTCTTGGAGGTCAAAGAAGTCATGGTATGATCTGCAGAAGCCAGACTCACTGGAGATGACTGATGGGGTAGAGGATGAGGTACATTCCTTCTGAGGGAGATGAATCGAAGCAGAATCAGTGGATAGATAAGGGGACAAAAGACATTCTGCAAGGGGCAGTGAAGCAGTTGCAGACACTGCATTCCAGTTGTGAGAGTGATGGAAGAAAGATTGGCTGGCTGCCACTTCAGTTGAGGTATAAATGTTAGCCTGGATAGATTTCCATGGAGATTGACATCTCCACAGAGAAAGGAGTAAGGAATGCACAGTAGGATCAGAGTCCAAAAACACCACCCTGCTTGGTCAAGAGGGATACTCCTCAGCTAGGCACATATAGAAGGGGAAGAGAATTTGGCTCCCCATAGGAGTTTGATAGAGGGTGTTGACAATCACTTTGAGGGTATGAGTAAGGCAGACTTGGCTGGTTTGAAGTTGTTCTTGAGTGGTGTCAACTATATTGAGAGCCTTCCTGGATTAGGTAAGTGCCAGGTTGGCCTGATGGGCCATGTTGACAGCATGGACAAGAGGGGGGTTGTTGGTAAGGAGGGTGGAGTACATGTCATACTCAGCGGAGTTGAGAGAAATTTAGGCACTGCATCATGGTATGAAGGGAGTAGTAGTCAGGTTGAATGGTTTTGTAGGACATTATGCAGGCTAGTGGCAGTGGGTGGGTGCAGAGGTGAAAGGGGGATGGGCAATGGTGGTTCTAGAGTCAGTGCACCTTCTTATATACCTGTAGGGTCTCTGCAGCATAGTAAAATGAGTCCTCCAGTTTCCAGGAGTTTTCAGTGGTGGGATAGCTGATCAATTTGACTAGATAAGACATGCATCTGTAGCATGTCTGATGTCTGACAATGGCATCAACTTTATACTCTTCTTTTCCTTCAATCAGGTTAGGAGGTGGTACAGTACAATATCTCATAATGCATACGGTCCGTCCCCATATTTTCGTATGCATTATGAGGTCTTATGCAGGATGGGATGGGTCACGTGGCGCAAGATCCCTTTAGCGCTTGGGGTCCGAGACTTCCCACACCCATGATCTGTTGGAAGGCGGTCAATAATCGCTTCCGCCCTATGGGACAGAGTTGTGAGGCTTTCTAGATGGCATCAACGAGGCTTTCGGATGCCAGGATGAGCTGGTGAAGGACCGTGGCTAAGGTGGAATGGCGTGGGACGACTGAGAAATTCACCTCCCACGCCACTTTTATCGCTTGGCGCCCGCCGCAATAACTATATATGGCAGATCCCGTAGTGCATACCGGCCAAAACTTTATGCATTATGCGGAAGTAGATTTCATGCATAAGTTCCCGCGTACGGAGTCCGTCCCCGCCAAAAGTTATGCATTATCGGAACTTATGCATTATGAGCTCTTGCATTATGAGATATTGTACTGTAGCGAGAAGTTCAGGCCATGTGTGCTATAATGCTAACATCGAGGGTTATTATTTTTTCTTACTACATCTATCTCACATGGACTCATATATCTATCACTACCATCTCAGACCTCACATCTCTCACATACACTCTACCATGACTCTATTGTATAGATTATACCCATATCCATTCATGCATCCATCTATATGAACCTATACATTCCTCCTACTCCAGGCCATACTATGGACAGTCTACTCCTTTACTATCTATCTGTATCTACAGACATACACATTCATTATCTACTTACCTTGCATATACTTGGACTACTACAGACTTATACACTATAGACTGTGTACGACACAGTCTATCTCTCATCCTCCTTAGAGACTGTGCTATACACAGCCTGTCTCCACCTCTACCATTGTCAGTAACTGTGCTGTGCACAGTTTCCCTTTATTCATTTCTCCATCTATCATACATGGACTTGCAGCCAGACTAGACATGCCCACATGACCATGCTCCAGCAAGAACATGTATCAAGCACTCTAAACTGTGTCTTACACAGTCTATCCCTCACCTAATACTCAGGCTCACTGTGACTCCTCCTGCAGTCCACAGTCTATAGTCATATCCTGAATATTCTATCAAATACTGGAATGTTCTAAGTATGACTCAGGATTCATTAACAGGACTCATCCTGACTCGGACCCCACCAGGACTCAGCCTGCAGTCATGACTCATCTTACAGTCCGAGACTGACTCTACCTGACTCACTATGACTTACTCTACTGCAGTGACTCATTATGACTCAGCCTGCAGCAGAAGATAGGCTTACTATAGCCTTTCCCCCCTTTCTGGACTCATTAGGATACATTGCACAGTCTGCAGCAATGCACAGTCCACAGCACTGCACAGTTTGCAGTGCACAGTCTGCAGTACTGTGCTGCAGCTGCCACAGCACCAATGACTCATTATGACTCAGTCTGCAGCCCACAGTGCACAGTCTGCAGTGCACAGTCCACAGCAGCAGTCTATAGTTACTATACATAGTACTTTATCTAGTTACAAGCTGAGTCAGCAGCACCCAGAAGTGTATATAAGGGGCAATGCACCAGTAGTGACCTCCAGTTTTCAGTCTCTTGTCTTATCCATGAGATCTCCCTAAATCATTTAGAGGGAACCCTGTTCTCTAGTCTCTACTATTCATGGAGGAAACTCCCCATCCCCTAAGCCTACAGTTCATAGTGGACTCTTCACTCAAGTTCTCTAAGATATAAGTCTCAAGGTTAACTGCCTAAGTTACTGTTTTGTCTATGGAAGTCTCCTCTGAATATCACATCTCTTGAGTTGTTTAGATAACAACTCATAGCTTTACTTCAATAAGTAAGATTAGATTCAATACTCAACTATATATTGATACTTGTATAAGGCTTGCAAATATTGAGACATAACAATGTGTTGCATTCTCATGGTACAGCATTAGGAGGGTGGCGTGGAATACAGGATAAATTCTCCATTAAATGGAAAGTTGAAGATGGTAGGTCAGCAGACCTAAAACTTTTGTGATTTTGAATGGTCCTTGTCTCTTCATGGCCAGTTTCCAATGGTCGGTGATAAATTGAAGGTTCTTTGCATTGAGCCAGACCTTCTGTCCCTTCTTGAATGGTGTGAACCCCCTTGTAATGCACTCAGTCATATGCACTGTCAGGCTAGCTCATAAGCTGCAAGGGCTTCTTCTCTTGCCTTCTGAAAAAAATCAAGGCATTGTTTTACAGATGGAATAAGGGTTTTGAGAAATACAGAAGGAATGGCTCAGAGATTGTAGTTCATCATGAGATAGAAGGGGGAGGCATTATGTCCTTGTGCCATGCATTGATTGTGCATGAACTCAATGTCCAGGAGGAATGTGGACCAGTCCTCCAGGTGATTGGCACAAAAGGTCTGTGGGTAGGCCTTAATCACTTGGTTCATCTGCTCTGTCTCACTGTTGGTCTATGGATGATAGGCAGTGCTTATGGCCAATTTGCATCCCATTAGATGGATTAACTCCTAAAACACTTTGGCCAAGAACTGTGGTCCTCTGTTGGAGATGATGCAGGATGGAAGTCCAAAGTGTTTGTAGATGAATTGGTGGTAGAGGAGGGAAGTTTCCATGAAATTAATAGTTTTCATACATAGGCACAGAACTACCCCCTTCATAGAGTCATAGTCTGCCACAACCATGAGAGTGTCAAAACCAGCAGAGGGTGGCAGATTGGTGATGAAGTCAATGGAGACCATTTTGAAGGGGTGTGCATTAGATTTTGCTGGGATAATCATGAGAGAAGGAATGGTGGAATGGGTGTTGACTTTAGTCTGCTGGCAGAGGGCACAGCCATGCATGTAATTGCAAACAAAGACAGCCATACTGGACCACCAGTGGTGGTGCTGCAGCAACTCTAGGGTTTGACTTGCTAGGCTGTGTCATGGGTGTGGATTACCTATGTAAATTTTTATGAGTAACCCATGTGGGTGTAAGTGTGGGTCAGGTTTGGCTCACTCACAGCCAAACCTACACCCATGACATAGGTTGTGGATATAGCCATCAGCATAAGCATCTATAGCAGTTTCAACAGGCTGGAGGTATTATTTCTACCATTATTAATTCATTTCTGTACCTTTTGAGGTGCTTCTTTTGACATCTTAATTGTTATATCAATGTTCATACAACACATCTGATGCAATAGTACAAAGCCACAAACACTGCTATGGGCAGGAGGGGGGTAAGGAGGAGGAAGTGCCCATAGCGAAGCCTTGAGTGGTTGCCTTGGAACAATTAATACCTCATTAAAAAGCTACTGATCATAGCTTTTCAATGGTCTCATTGTGACTTTGGTCTGTGGCTCAGTTATTGAGATATAAGCCTAGAAAGCATGGTGTGGCTGAGAATTAATGGCTCCAGCATGTCATAGGATGGCCAGGAATCTAAAAATAAATGATATGTCCTAGATATAGCAGTCAGTAGCTTCAAAGAGCAACAACAATGATAGAAATCTATCAATTCATCACTGAACAACAACAACAATGACCTTCCTACCCCCCTCAAGACTCATTGACACCTATAAAAAACTCACATATTCATGAGTGTGGATGATACACTCAGCACCTAAAGTTTTGCACCTACACTCAAGGATACCCATGGATTCATGGAGGTGGGTTTTTTGTGGGTGTGAGTGTGGGTGAGCACTCTGACATCCATGGGTACACCCACACTACAGCCTAGGTAGTGGTGCCACTCCTCTAAGGCTCAAACAATTTTTAATAGTTTTCAGTTATAAATCTTATAGTTATGTTGAACTGTATCAAAGGATTGAGACAGATAGGCACATGGATGCATGTCTCCATTGGCATCTGCCTGGCATAGCACTGCATCACTGGCAAATTTGAAGGTGTCAGACTTGATGGTAAATAGTTTTAACTTGTTTGGCAGAAGAAGGATGGATGCCTCAGTGAACTGTGCCTTGAGAGCATTGAATGCCTACTGTTCAGCTATGCTCCAAGTCCAGAGTGCATCCTTCTTGGTCAGGTCATGGAGTGGGTGAGCAAGGTTGGAGTAGTGGAAAATAAACCATTAGTAGAAATTACTGAATCTTAGGAAGAAGTGAACACCTTTTACAGAGGTGGGAGTGGGTCAATCATGGATTCCTTGAAGTTTGGTCAGATCCATAGCTAGGACTCTGGGTTTGATGAGAAGGTCAAGAAATTCCACTTTGAGCACATTGAAGAAACACTTTTCTGGTTTCAGAAAAAGGTCATTTTCTCTGAGCTATTGTAGAACTTGTTGAGTGCATTGAGCATGGATTGTGGCATTCTTAGAGAATATAAGGATGTCATCCTAGATCCATGCAGATCACCATCCAACCCTCATTGATTATATTATGAAAGAGATTGTTCATCATAGCTTGGAAGGTGGGAGGAGAGTTGCACAGGCCAAAGCACATCACTGTGAGTTCAAAAAGTCCTCGAAAACACTTGAACACTGCCTTCCATTTATCCCTATCCTTGATTCGAACATTGTTATATTTAGAGTGGAGATCCATCTTAGAAAAGATGATAGCTCCCTGAAACTTGTCAATTAGTTCTTGAACAAGAGGTAAGGGGTAGGCATTCTTAACTGTTCTGTCATTGAGGTAGTGGTAGTCCTGACAAAGGCAAAAAGACCCATCTTTCTTCAATATGAAGAAGAAGGATAAGGCCATAGGCAATTTCAATAGTCTGATGTAACCTTTGTGCAGGTTCTTGTCAATGAATTTGTTAAAAGCAGACTGCTCCTTCAGAGAGAGTGGATAGGCCTTGCAATTTCTAGGAACAAAGTCAGGTTTGAGGTCAATAGCATGGTTGTAGAACTGTGGTTTAGAAAAATGTTCAGCTGCCTTCTTCTTAAAGATGTCTCAATATTCTTGGTAGGAGTCAGGTACCATCTCTTCGAGTGAGCAGGTTTTCTCCTTCTCATGTTATTACTGAGCCATTTTCATAGCTGGATTGAGTTTAGCTGCAGTCAATGCTTATTGACCTAAAAAGTATTGATGGTAGAATCTGAAAGACCATCAATGAGTGAGGCATCCTAAAGTATGAGGAGTGGAGAATAGGTCTTCCTTGAAGAGGTCAGACATTGGTGGGGGGGAGTCCTGTGGGTTGAAGATTTTTAAAAAGGGCTCTCCTTAGATATAGAAGACAAATAAGTCCTCAGGAAGGGGTCCCTGGTTGAGCTTGATAAGGGCATCATCTGGTGTATTAGCAGATTGCTTTAAAGTAGTAAATTGATTGGGGACAAGCAAAGGTGCTTCTGTTGAGAATAATGTGAAAAGTTCTCCTTCATCAGGTACATCTTCTACAGTGGCTCTTCATGAGGATGTTAAGGTGAAAAGAGGAATGGGTGGGTCTTGTTTCAGCAAAGGGAGGTGTATAGTGCCATGCTGCCAGTCTATCTGCACATTTGTCTGTCATAGCGAGGGTAATCTGAGGATAATACACTCCTTTCCTAGCAAGGTCACTAGTAGTCGAGTGTATCTAGAGACTCTGACTATAGTAATATTCTTTTGCACACAGTGGGTGATAAACCCTTATGGATTGGGGGTTTCATCCATATTGAACACTGGAATGAGAGATAGGAGCTTGAAAAGAGATAGTCCATGGAATTTAGTGAAGTTGGTGTCAATAAAAATTCTTTCTGCTTCTGAGTCAAGGAGGGTGTGAGTTTTGATAGTTTGATCATGTGCAATCGAGACTGGAATATGCATAGATTGGTTGGATACTTTTACTACAATTACAGGTGATACCATGATGAGTGGTCATTCAGATGTCAATGTGAATGACTACCTCAAAAATCCTCTGCTTTGGCAATGTTCACTATCTTCTCTTTCTCAGCATCTGTCAGAAGTGTAGATTGCTCAGATGCAAGAAATAGGGCTATCTGTGAATGTGGGGGTTACATTGGGTTTGGATCTTACTACACATATCTGCTGATAGTTGTGGGGGGTAGAGGTTCTTTTCTGGCCCTGGGTGGAGTTTGAATTGTCCATGCAGTTGGAGGTGATGTGGCTGGGCTTGTGACAGTAAAATCAGATTTCATCCCTTTGAAACCAGGCTCTTTCCTTCTCAGTGAGCTTTTAGAGGTGCATAGGGGTGGTGGTGGTAAGGGATGATTTGTTGGTCTAAAGAAGGGTTGCCTTTGTTACCTTGATGTACTCATTGATCTTATGCCACTGAAGGTCTAGGTGAATGGCTAATGCATAGTATCCTTCAATGGTGGTTGGGAGTGTAGGTACAGAGAGGATGCTCTGGACTAATCCTGGAGACAGTCCTGAGAGGAAGTAGTTCAAAAAGAAGTAGTCCAAAAGGACATCAATGTCCTTGATGATAGATCTGACTGCTAAAGGTCAGAAAATGGTGATGTAGTCCTCTACTAGCCTGGTCTGCTTCAGCATCTTCATCTTAGTGATTGATTCACTAATCAGGGAGAGGGGTTTGAAGACATTTTTGAACTCCTTAACAAACACATTCCAAGCTCCAAATTCTTTCTTCATGCCATTGGTGTCCAGCTCATAGGTTTGAGCCATGACTGCTTCCTTCCAGGGACCTGTGGTTCCTCTCACAAGGAAGGAGAGGATGAATATGATCTTGTCTTCATTATTGAGATAAGCCTCCTTGTTGATATGGAGATACATCCTGCAGGTGTTGAGGAAAGCAGCCACTTCAGTGTGATCTTCAGTGAAGTTTGAGGGTTGTTTAATCTTTTGTTCTGTCACTTTGATTGGTGTGGTGGTTGTGGCAGTGATTGTGAACATGGTGGATAGAGCAGTGGTTAGGATGAAGCTGATAGGGTTCATAAAAGTGGAAGTGGCAGAATGTGTGGGTCTGAATAATGGAATTGCAGGGTTCTCTAGAGATCCTATAGGTCAAGCAGTGTGACTTACTTATGTGACATGTTTGAGGGGTACTCCATCTGTTCCAGTGATAAACACTCAACAATCTCCAGAGAAGGTGATGTGGCAGTTTGAGAATTTTCAGATGCTGTCTGTATTTTAGGTCACAATTAGTGAAGGTCAGTCAGTGCTGAATGCCAGGGTGGCTGCCTAAACTTGAAGAAGTTGGCAGGGTAGAAGAGTTTGACCTAATGTTATAATAAGAACCTCTGGTTATCATTCAATGGTGCACACCATCAAGGTGGGCAGAGAATGATGAGAGAGTTGAGCAGTGTTTTAAGTGTTTTAGCATCTCAGGTGCTAATTGACATGTTTGATGAGCAGGCAAGGTTCGATGGAGAGAGAGATCCTCAATAGCTTCAAGAGGTCAAACTGAGAAACAGGAGTACAGTACTGAGGTGCATATATGTAAGGGAGAATAATAGCAAACTATGAGCACTAGTTTTCGACAAACTATTGTCTAAAAAGAGAACAAAAGGAAAGGCATAAGTAAGAGTCCTAGTATACAGCATCGAGGCAGTGAGTGTCACAAGGTGTTGTGACTTTGGAGACTATGAGAGATGGCAGGGTTGAACCCAGAGGGCAGGAAAGAAAAGAAATGGAATGGGTATGATAGGTAGCCAATAAAAAGACATATGTGATTGTAACATTCTTTAGTTTGATGTGGTGATGATCCAAAGTGGGGCCTGAGCACATAGGATGTACTCTGGGGGAAGGCAGGGCATCGTGGATGAAGAGAGCGAGGAAGTCTCAGATCTCATGCCTGCTGAATAGCTGACTAACTAAAGCAGAGGACCTTCGAATGAAAAGAGGAGTGTGTGAAGGGGGTTCAATGCAGTGCAGGCTCGGACCTGGATAGAAGAGGGTCAGACCAAATCGATGATGGTCAGAGAGGTCCAAAGCAAGTCATAGACAGAAATAGGTGGGAGGGGGTAGAGTTGAGTGGCACTCGAAGCTCAACTAGAGAAATCACTAGAGCTAGATGGGCTAGATGGGGTAGAAGCTAGATGCTGGAGGACTAGATGCTAGATGGGCTAGATGGGCTAGAAACTAGATACTGATGCTGCCCAAGGGCACAGAATACAAGGAGCAGCCACAGCAGACAGTCAAACTGAGCTCTGAACTGTGGGGAGGCAAAAGCTGTCTATCCCAAAATGTACTGGTGACTATATACATGCCACTACTCTACACCCAAAGCGAACCTCACTGCTCCCATGTTGTGACCCTAAGACTGCTCCTTCTACTATCTACTATATGCTTCTGATGCAGTCCAAAGAATATGTTACTGAGCTGCAGAGGCCACTCCTGGATAGATGTGATCACATAGTTGTGTCCCACTATCAGAAACTACCAAAGCTAAGGCCTCCAAAGTCACAGCTATCACCTTCTATAGCAGTCTGAGGGTCAAACATCCTATGGTGAGAGACTGATGAGCATCTGATGGTCCATCAGGGGCTGTCCACTAGAGATGTGCTAGTCCAAGGCCTTCTATACCTGATTTCATTGATGGCACTGATTCCGGTTCCATCACCTCCTCCCCACTGAAATCTGGACTGTCCTTAGTTCTGCTGCAGCTGTCAATCACTTATAATGGCTCCACATCTCATAATGTTGACTTCATAGGACACATTGGACTTGGAGGTGTAGCTTAAAGGCTCACTGAAGTTGCTGCAGAAGTTCCATTATACACTTCTTTTCAGCATCATGTCCTCCCTTCCTTCTGCTGTGAGTGCTGGATTTGATGCTCATGCCACACATCATAAGATGATGCTCCTCACCAGTCAACTGTCTCCTAGGTACACAGAGCACATTGAAGCCCTCATTACCAACTTCGAGCATGATGTTCTCAACATGGGGTTTATGGAGGACGAGCTCCGATGTCATATAGGTGACCTCTGTTGCCATCATACATGCTTTATTCTACCATCTTGACTGGGTTGCTTACAGTCATTGGCAGCATGCCTGTGTCATCTTGCCAGATTCATCACTGACCATCATCCTCACATAGTATCATTGCTTTGTGAATGCCATTGTTGTCACACCATAGTGTATGTCCCTCAAATGGGAGCTGTCCTCACATTTTTGCACTCTTTGGGACGAGAGGCAGGGGGCTGAGATCAATGCTCAGTTGACATCTGCTTTGAGGGCTTCCCTGCATACAACACTTCTTTGTACCATGTAGCAATACTCAGAGTTCCCTGATGCAGCATTCATTGTGTGACTCAATAAAATTGCACACATTGTCCAACAGGAATGGAGCAAAGCTTACTGCAAGCAGGTCCATTTCTCGAACTATTGCACACAGCTTGCCAAGCAGAATATGGCTTTTGCTCACACACAAGAATGTGCTGTCACTGAGGCAGTCCACGGTTCTGGCCATGACTAAGATGTATTGATGATGGAGGCAGGGGAGTTATAGGAGACCCATTGCAGTCCCTGGCTATTGGTCACTGGTAGTTCTGGACTCATGCTGAGGCTGTGTATATGTCCGAGCACTTGGTATATAGTTTGTGCATATTCTATATAATCAGGGTTGTCCTTTTCGGGCAGCGATACATTAACTGCTTTATGCCATGCTTCTCTGTCATCCAGTGATCACTCCACCAACTGTAGCTGTCTTTTTGGTCCCAGTCTGCTGCACAAACAGTAGTTTCAATAATTCTCAACCATCTGAACCATCTCTTGCCAGAGTTCATTGTAGTTATATATTTGTCCATTCTGCCCATCTTGCTCTCAAAACCTGCAGCCTTGGTCCCACAAGTATTGAAGTGCTCAGAGTCATTGTTTCAGGTGGCACCTTCTTTGAGGATGAGCTTCAATCAAAGTTTGAAGTACATCATATATCATCACACATCATTGTAGCTTCCTGACTCAGGTTCCTCTCTTCCCCACTGAACAGCTCTTCTGTGCTTCATTTAGGAAACATCCTACTGTGTATGTAGTACTCTTCTGCCATGGACTGATTGTGGAAGTCCCCAGTGGATAAGTCGAAAACCTTGTCTTTGGTTGATATGTGTACTGGCTGTCAGAAAGCAGTTGTTGCGGTGGTGAAGGTTATGAATCCTGTCGATGACTGATGCCGTACCCTGCATCATATGTGATAAGTATAGTCATCATCACTGGTGACACAGTGTCCTGCCCTCCTGTCTTCTTCCCACCATGTCTGTCACTCCTCTCTGCCTGACTTCGTTCTATGATGTCCTCAAGGACATTCATGAGCTTTCTGTCGAGCATGATTACATTCTCCAGCTAGTCACTCTCTTCTAGGAATATGCCAGCATCATGAAGTATGATACTTTCCCTGATCTCCTCAGTGGCAATGCCTTCTTCAGTGATGTGTTCAACATCATCAAAAACATTATCGACCAACAGTTGTTTTTATGCATCAAGGCTCGTGACTTCATTCAACAGTATTCTGTCTCCTCACATGAGCACAACTTTGAAGTTCACAAGGTGCATCTCAACACCTATCAAAGGCTTCTGTCCACTGCTGAAAACTCTCTTTGCAAAGCACAAGGTTCTAGTGGCATTGCTCTGCTCACTGCTAAGCAGTTTCATGATCTGGTGAGCATGGATGTGAAGAAAGCTGAGTGCTTGATGTCGATCACATAGAATTATCATATGTTCTCCCCTTTTATCTGTCCCCTTCTGGTTCTAACTCTTGCCCAGTCAAGTTCGTGCAGATGCACAGTTGTTTCAACAGGAAGTACCTGCTCCTCAACTCCATAGTGAGTCCTTTACCCATTACTCGCATTCGCCTAAGGCTCATGGATCATCTGCCCATGACCTCAAAGTTGAGCATGGCAGTGGATCCTCCACCTCTTGAGGCTCTTTTGTCAGCTGCTATCATAGTTGATGAGCCTGCTCCTCCTCCTTCAAAGCCGAAGCTGCATTCCCAAAGAAAGAAGGGCTCAAAGTGCAAGTCCACTGGTGGTGCAGGTTCCTCCTCCAAGTCCATCCTAACTCCTGAGAAGTTGCAGGCAAAGCACGAGGCCTTCGAGGCCAACAACATCCTCTTGACTTGACCTGATGTTTCCAAGGTATGTGATTCCTTCTCTTATGGTTCTGATACCCCCCTCCTGACAGGCTACGGTTTCTGCCAGTGCAACAAGTGCTTCCAGCACAGCATCAAATGTTGTCCCAGTCATGACCAGGGTGATTACTGTTGCTCAAACTGTTGTGCTCAGCATCACAAGTGTGTCTGGTTCAGCATGAAAACTTACAGTGAGATCAAGGGCACTGATTGCAACAAAGCCCTTGCCATATACAATGGTGAGGGCTTTTCCATCAGCAAGAAGACCCTGATGAACCACCATCCCTGGCTCAAGACATGCATTCACACCATCATGTCTATTCCGAACACAATGCCCAACATCTTTGAGGGCAGAGTGGACCAACTCATGACAAATGCTGCTGGTGGCCAGTACCTTCCTGCTAGTTGTGGGCTGACTCCTTTCCTGTTCAGGCCTGGTACTATCAAGGACTTTGACTCTCACAGCATTGAGGGGTTCATGCTTGCATTCAGTGCATGTCTTCTCTCTCCAAAGAAGAAGGCAGTCCAGGTGAAACATTGTGCCCCTCTGCCTTGCAGACATTCTACAAAGTGTGCCCATGCCAGCACTCCTGTTACATCTATTAATAATGAGCAGGACAAGCTTGCAAATGACACTTTGGGGTCCTCGGCAACTGGTTCTACTTGTGGTGGAACACCTGACATGGCCAACAAAGCCCTTGTGTCTTGTGTCTGCACCTTCCACACTGACTACACCTTCCTCACCAGTCGCCACCAGTTGGACAAGGAGATGATGACATTTCATGCAGCCTGGGAGAGTGAGTACACCAGTTTGCTCTTCAGTGAGTATACCGCACATGGCCTGTCACTGTTCGATCTGGAGAGCTTCATTAAGAAGCTAGGCAATGGACCCCCTCAGTTCTCGCCTCCTTCAGAGGACGGTTCCATCAATGGAAGTGATGGGGCGGACTCTGCTTTTGACAGTGCCAATGGTTTGGAGGACTCAGACATTGAGGTGTTGTAGCGAGTTGGCATTTGGACTGTGCATGTTCTCATCGGACTTCATTTTCTTGCATTCCTCACTTCTTGTTAGCGTCTGCATCAATGTATCATATCTCCTCATAATCTCTCATCTCTTTTCTTGTAAGGTATGTCTTCTACTGTATCATTAAGCCAGACAGTTGTGTATTGGTCTCAGTAGCGACATTATTGTTTTTTATAGTTTGTGTGTAAGTTCTAGAGGGTCGTGACACAATAGAGCCACCTATGGTATAGTCCTCCCCACTGAGCTTATAATGGGCATCCATGTTTGGGGTCGAGGGTATTGTGTAGGGAAGTGCTGGGCAGGTTGTATTGTTAAAGCAATAAATAAAAGGTTCATTGTCTGCTATCATCTGCATCTTCCTTAATCTTTGTTAGTGTCAATTTTGAGCTTGTCCACTCCTTCTCTCTACTCTTCAGAGCTCTTTAGCTCCCAGATGCACTGTGAGTCAATGTTGAAGGCATCTGTGGGCACCACAATCAGTTCCTGTTGGGTGTAGTATGGTACTACTTAGAATGATGCTACTGGGCAGTTGAACACAGTGCTGTCAAGTTCGGTGAGCATAAACACTTTGCCGCAATTTCATGTTATGATGATGTATGAGCCTAAATACTGTGGCTGCATCTTTCAGTTGAGAGACATCTCCACTGCTGTGTTCTGGATAAGAACTAGGCATCCTGGGGCCAAGTCGAAGTCTTTGATGGTCATCCTATAATGCTCCTTGTATGCTTGTGCTGCTCGGATGCATTCTTTCTATACCATCATTCAGAGAAGTGCTACATGCTTGGCACATTTCTACAGTGCAATGGCTCTTTGTCCTATAAGTTCCTCTGTTGATATAAAGGAGTCCAGCAGAGGCATGAGGAAGGTGACCTCCATGATGTCCAGTGGAAAGATCGGTTCGCTGCCTGTGATCATAAAGTATGGCAAACACCTTCTCCTCCTTCGAGTGACATGGTCAGCCCAGAGAACAGAGTGAACCTGTGTGTGCCATTTATTGCTGTCACCCTCAGTTGCTTTGAAGAGCGAGTCTCGAGTATTGAAGTGTGGTTATTCAGCTACTCCCTGTGTACACAAATTGTACCCTGAGATGTGAATGTGTTGAATGTGGTACTTCTTTGCTAAATACTCCAATGCTTTTACAAAAGGAGGGCCATTGTCCATGATGATTTCACAGACTGCATTCCACTTTGTCAATATATCCTGGTATAACCACTTTATGATCGCTTTTGACCCCTCCGAGGTAAGTGCTCAATTTTCTGGCCAGGATGTGATAGTGCAATGAGCATGCACAAAGTACTTGTACAATCTGGGCATCATCATCATATCAGTGTGTATGTGGACCATTGGAGCAGCCAGTTGTGTGACAGTTGGTGGGATCCATAATTTTGACATCTGTCGAGTCTGGCATAATGGCACATTTGGACATACCATGCTATGTCATGTTTGATATCAGGCCACCAGAATCATTCTGTGATGAATGAACATGTCACCCAGAATCCATGGTGTCCTAACTGGTTGTGTAACTCCAGTAGGATTGTAGCATGGCATGTTCGATCCTCTACAACTTATTGATGCACACCCTCTGCATACTTTTTCCAAAGTGTGTCTCTGTCATCAATTACAAACTGGATGGCCAGCCAGTAGAACCATTTTCACTCCTTGTTCAATAGTCTGTCTGGTCTCTGCAGACAGTCTAGGAAGTCATGAACCTTTGGTAACTGATTGTCCATCCATACTACCTTGTTCGACTATGGAAAGTCCTCATATGGTATTGAACCTATCTTCTGATATAGCTTGAATGGTTTATCATCAGTCAGAAGGTTAGCCAGAGCTTGGTACAGGTCATACAGGTTGTTGATTCACTCGTCAAAGTCTTCTTCTGGAGGCTCTGGGTCATCTGGCTGGTGTGGCCTTCTTGATAAACTGTCAGGTGCATGACATTCTCTAGGAATATGTACAAATATAAAATGGAAGGTTAGGATTTCAAGTATCCACCTATTAATGGATACCGAAGGCTGAATGTCTGGGTTCACTAACATCCCCTTAATATACCAAGCATTCACCTCAACAATCAGTTTTTGAACTCCTAAGATCCAGAATTGCAGTTGCCACAGCAAGCGGTATAGACTGTAGATTTCCAGCTTGAATTGAGAGAACCTCTGCTCTTAATCATTCAGCGTGATGCTCCTGAACTGATTGTAGTACCAAACCTTCAGGTTCTTTTCATTCTCTTGACATAGGAGGTATCCAACTGCTATGTAGGAGGTATCGACTCTGAGTATGACTGGAGTGTCTAATTGATAGTTGATCGGCCTGAGGGCTGGTGAGTAGAGTAGAGTTTGCTTCAGGTCGTTTATTGCCTGTTGTTGCTCCTTACCCCACATGAAGGACATGTCTTTCCTTGTCAGGTTGACCAACACATGAGCTTACCTCACAAAGTTTGAAATAAATATTCTTCTGACCCCTACAGTTTCCAGAAATGCTCAGACATCAGATATGTTCTTGCACACCAGCCAGTCATGCACCACACGTACTCTCTCCAAGTCTGGTAGCCATCCTATATGTGTGCAATGATGTCTGATGATCATGAGGTCTCCTCTGATAATATCTGCCTTTTTCCCAGAAAATGTCCCACTGGCATATTCCATCTGTTGACAGATCCTTAGGATGACTATGAAATGCTCCCAGACAAATCAATGGATCCCAGGGTTCTCAGAGATCGTCTCAGGTGTACCATCTTCCAGGAGGTACTCATTTTTAGACCCTTTCATTGGTATGTCATCCACATATAGTATCATATACTTCAGAATCTCTGGTTGAAGGATGTGTGTAACATCATCGTAGAATATCAGGACAGAGTTTGTCCATTCCATCAGCAGTGTTGTGAGCCTATAGGCTCCAAGAACATTATCAGGTTCCGCAAGGACTTCACGAGAAGCTGCTCATTGTACCTCACATAGAGGTCAAGGGTTCCGATACAGGCATGACCAGTGAATTGTTCGATGATATGCTTCAGTATAGGAGGCACTCTCAAGTGTTGGATCATTACTGCATTGAGTGGTTCTAGGCTGTGTATGATACATAGGCTCTTTCTGTCCTTCTTGACCACACAGAACTACTTCAATTGATAGGAGGAGTTCGAACGCTCATATACACTGGTCATGATTTTTCCTCAAATCTGCTCACACACCTCAGGGAGTATGCCTGGTGGTATGGGTATATTCTTACAGATCCATGGAGTGTGATCAACTGTTAGAATATGGACAGGTGGAAAGAATTCTGGTTTGAAGCATCTCCTTTCTGAGTTCTCCCATGTGAAGGTATGTTCCATCTTCAATATCATGTCATCGAGTAGGTCTAACTAAGGCTGAGCATAGGTCCAGGTTATGTCACAGGTAACCTAGACCTGACCTGCAGAATTGCCTATAGGTTAATAACTTGTAGATTCAGATACCTACATCATGAATCAGCTGCAAATCTGAATCAGTCATTTTATAAGATATCACAGGTTAAGTTTTAGATCATGCAAAGTGACCTGTATTTTTGTTTATCTATAAATATTTATTAGGCTCTTTAACATCTTTTTTCACTATTTCTAGTCTGTTTGAAACTATTTGGTAAAATCATTAATGTTAACTATTTATAGGTCTTTGATTTGTTAGTTTAAGTTAAAAATTGACTTGATTCATACAGTTCCCAATCAAAGTCTCAAAAGCTGACCAACTCACAGGTTCAGATCTGAATCAACTATAGGTTAACCTATGCTCAGCCTTAGGTCTAACTCCACCAGTTGTAGGAAACCTTTATGCCACGCCCTCATGGCCACACATTGTTTGGTAGTATAGCACTTTCCTGAAATGAACATTGAGGGCAGGTGGGGGTTGAGCTCTGGCATTTCCACTAGGGGGTCTCCGGTGATGTTCCATCCAATATAAAACTTCTCCAGCAGCTTCAATAGAATCAACTTGGTCCTCTTCACTATTAGCTTGTATTTCTTCTTTGTCACTGTAGGGTTCAATAGGAGGTTGGGTGGGTATAGTCAAGGAGGTCAGTGCAGTCAGGGGTGTGTCACTCCCCATAGGCTGTGATCAAGGAGGCTTGAGATGATGCACCAGATTGGGTAACATAGTAAATAGACAATGTGATGCGAAAAAGACCATATCAGAATTATAAGCTGAAGTGTCTATAGTTAAGGCTAAACATAGGTCCAGGTTACATCATAGGTAACCTAGACCTGACCTGCAGAATTGCCTATAGGTTAATAACTTGTAGGTTCAGATACCTACATCATGAATCAGCTACTAAACTGAATCAGCCATTTTATCAGAGATCACAGGTTAGATTTTAGATCACCTGTAAAATGACCTGTATGTTTGTTGATCTGTAAATATTTATTAGGCTCTTTAACATATTTTTTCACTATTTCTAGTCTGTTTGCAACTATTTAGTAAAATCAATAATATAACCTATGATTTATAGGTTTTTGATTTGTAAGTTTAGGTTAAAAATTGATTTGATTTATACAGTTTTCAATCAAAGTCTCAAAGACTGAAAAACTCACAGGTTCAGATCTGAATCAACTATAGGTTAACCTATGTTCAGCCTTATCTATAGTACTCTGAGGCTCCAGAGCTTGATTGAAGAGAAAAGCTTCATAGATTATCTTTTAAGTAAAGTAGGTGAATTCATCATATGGCAGTACATCTGAGTCGATAGCCAAGAGATAGGATAGTTATACAGAGGAGAGGGAGGTTTCACAGTGGGGTATAAGCAGAGAATGCTACCTCACCCATTGATGAGTCAAACTTGATGATGAACATGGCTGTGTCTGCACCCTCACACAGCTCCTCTATGCACAAAAACCCTTGATTTGTGCAAACGATGGCACTGGGTGCTCACTGTGTGTGAATGTAGAGATCTTTGTCACCACTTCAGTGTTCGGACAGTGGACCATAACATATTGTTGCCCATTCCTGAGGTTCTCCATAGAGGTCTTGAGCAGCTCATCAAAGGGTCATCCAAGTAGTACATCGTACAGTGCATTGTGGATGATGTGAAATTGTACTAGCACAACCACTCTGCCAGGTAGTTGCACTGGCACATTTTGTGCGAGCACAAGAGTTTGAGATATAGACCCATTTGCAGTTTGTATGGAGATGATCTCTGATGTGTCAACAATGAGCTTAAGGTGGTCAAAAGTCCTTTCACTGATTGCACAGAATTGTGAGCCTCCATCCAGTAGAGGCTCCATGATGAGCTCATCCTTGACAATACATCATATCACATGTATCTTCTGTCACTCCTTCACTGCAATCAGTCCATCCTGTACTGCCTGTTCGTAGGTTTTCACGATTTCAGCCTGAATGAAGGCTTTCTCCACCTTGTTCGTTGTGCTGTCTAGCTTAGAAAGTAAGTTCACGATCTTCTGTAGGAGCATGGGATTCAGGTTTTCAGATGTAAGATTTTGTGCAAAGGATATGACATTGCTATCACTATCTCATGCTTCCTTCAGCACCATGAGGTTCAAGCTGGATGCAGGCTTCCCCTTCACATCTGCTACCTTCATTCTAGAGGGCTATACATTAGGCTGGTGTAGTGATATCTGTCTTCCACCAGTGTCTTCATGTAATTGCTTGTGTACTGATGCAGCTGCACTCAATATATCTCTAATGGAGACCGACACCTCTGTGTTGAGTACCCTATCAAGGATGCATGCTGATGCTATGGGGTCGACAACTGTGGCTTCTGTTCGATAGGCTGATTCCTTCAGCAGCAACTGTACTCCATAAAGCAGAGGCTCAGCCAGCTTTTTCAACATCTGTGAGTTTGTGTCCCAAGCATTTGCATAGAGGTGAACAGGCACACCTGTGGAGCCCTTCATGCCTATTAGACTTCCTACCATTGACTTGTTGTTTGCCACAGTGTCTTTTGGCCCTGGTCCTGGGGTCGGCAGTCATGGCAGAAAGTTACTGGACCATATAGGAGGGGTTGGAGGCCACAGTGGAGTACCATCTATGTCTGTCATATTAGGCTTAATCAATCACTTTTCTCGAGCATCTGTAGTCTTGCAGTCAACTAGTAATTTTGATGCCATCAAATTATACTCACTAGTTTGACAGTGCCCCCTGTTGTGTGTTGCACTCTGCTAGCTCTTCAAACATGATGGTCTTGGTTAAACCAGTGCACTTGACCTTATCAAAGGCTGTGTGATGGAAGATCTCACTGAGCAATTGATCAGCCAGCTGTGCCGTCTTCTTGTTTATATTGCAGTAGACATTGACCTTCTTCTGCCATGTCATGCCATGTATATTGTAGCATATAGGACTTTCATTGAACATGACTAAGGTGCCATCTGCCTACCTCTGTATTTTCCTGACCTTGATATCCTCTGCTGCCTCAGGACATGTCTTCACTGTGCAACTCTCCACCCCACAATAGAAGCAGTTTCATTTAGGAGTCATAGGGTGTGGTGGCCTGTCCTGCTATGAGGGACCATACATGTTACATGGTATTGAGGGAGATTGTGTGTGATTATAGAAGCTAGCTTGCGATGGGCCAGGTGTAGAAATTCATGTATTCCTGAACTGATTCTCAATTAACTTCATTCTCGAAGTAAATTCGTCGAGCCTGGCGATGGCCCAGACCACCTCATTCTGTTCCATACTCAGTGGGGCATAGATAGGAGCTTGCCGACCTTGTGTTCTGTGGTCAATGATTGGAGGGGCCATGTATTCAGTATTAAGGGCATCAAAATTGTCATTCTTGTGCTGTAGGACATATTTGATGGCCTTGTGCATCTATGTGAAGGTATACGGTGTGTTCACTGGTCAATTCAGCACATTTTCCCATAGGCAAGCTGTCAGAGCTGGGCAAAGGTCCATGCTTATAGCTGGTAGAGGCATCTGATTGGCCTCTCATTGGTGCATATGTCCAACACTTAGCAGGTATTGTATGATAGGCCTCAGCTCCTGATAGTACCACAAGATTCATTGATGCTCACAACAGACCTTTGCTCACACCTCTTGTGCATGACCTCATTCAAGTCACTTGTGACATAAACATCTGGTGTGTTTATTCCTGGATACTGTTGCAGCACTTTTACCTTAAATTCTGCATATGATTTGCTGGTGTCATTAAAGGTAGAAAGGGTCAACCAAGTGCAGTAGAGGGTATCAGAGAGGTACTGCACAGTGTAGTCCTTGCACTCCAAGAAATCATTGAGTGTGCTGTTATCAACCCCATGCCGATCGAACAGGAGTTCGAGGTTTCAGAAGTTCTGAACGAACATCTGTGGATTGTCTTCATCAATTATTGGTACAGTTTGGTCATCTGGTATAGGCATAGCCTTCTTCCCAGAGCTCATCCTGTAGTTTGCAACTGGTCATGTCAGATTTGATGAGGACAGGGATGGAGCTGGTGTGTGAACAGGAGGTATGCTAGTTAATTGAGCATATTATATGTGCACTGTTGTTCTTCATCAACAGGTCACTGACTTTCACCAGGGGAGGTTTTGCAAGGCTTATAATAGGGCCGAAGACATTGTATGTGGAATTGAGTGCGAATGCCTCGCCCTCTACACTAGATGTGGGATCAGCAGGTGATCAAATGTGTATGTCTGGAGTTGAGGAATTGGAGAAAGAGGAATCTTGCACAGTGTAAAGTTGAGAGAGGTCAGCATCATCCAAACCAGACTGGGGGGATTGGGGGGTTAATGCTGACCTGAAGGTGTCATCTTGGCCACCTTCATTCTCTGAGACCCATATACAATCTGGTGTAAATGGGTGAAGGGAAATCGAGCCTTCTGATGTAAATGATGGACTTGTAAAATAGAGTTTGTAGAGTTTGCATTGTGGTGCTTGTGAATGTGAGGGAAACTCAACTGAGCTTGCTCAACCAGATATAGCATGCATGACCCCCATTGTGCCATGTTCCCAAGACAACTCGCCTTCTGTATCACTATTCAATAGGGTTTGTTTTGAAAAGAAATGGGAGCATCCCATCAATTGTGATGGTAAAAAGGGGTGCTTTGATGCAGAATCATTCTGATCAGAACTGTCTGACAGCTCTAGTGGCAGGCTAGATGAAGCCAAGAATCAGTCTGCCATTTTGATGTTGTTCCAAAGTCCTCTGTCTTCAGTTGGTGGTTATAGAGACACAATGAAAGCCAAATAAAACCCCTCATGATGGGCTCCAAAATGATGATCCAAAGCAGGGCCTGAGCACATAGGACATACTCTGGGAGAAGGCAGGGTACTGTGGGTGAAGAGAGCAAGAAAGTCTCAGGTCTTGTTGTAATGTGCATGGAGAACCTGCGTGCAGAACCGAAGGATCAATGCAGGGAAAGGACAGACTGTGACAGATGGGTGCAAGGTAGTACAGGTGTGCTGCAAGCCTAAAGGCCACCAAACAGTAGGGAAAGGAGGAGACTCAACTATGGTGCAGCCATGTAGACCAACTACCACATGGTAGTGTATGATGCGAATATGACCAGTGTGCACCGACACTGCAGAAAATGAACAATGTGAAGTACGCATGGTCGCACAATGTACTGAATGGAGAGAGGCTCAAAGTCAATGTGGAGAGGCTACTCAGAGCCCTGAGAGAGTTGTATGCATGCAGGCATGAAGAGAGAGAGATCTGAGGCCAGGAGTAACCTGGGGAATCTATACACCAAAATCAAGGCAAAGTACAGAGGGCACACACTGCATATACTGCACAGTGGCACCAACACCACTACACTACTGAAGTCTCTGAAATGTAGCTACAAAGGCCATGTGTGTCCGAACTATAACCTAAAGGAGTCTGAGAGACATCTGTGACAGAACTACCTAGTAACCATGAACTGAAATGTGCACCATTGTGAAAGAGCCAAAGAAATCTGTACACATGAGGTACAACACATGACCATGATTGATGCATCATGATCATGTCGAAGATAGCTGCACATCATACTAAACTGATCAGAGGCCAAGCTGCAAGGAACCATGTAATGCCACTGTATGTCCTGTGGCACATAATGAAATGTGCATACAATCAGAGATGTACTAAATGATCCCTGAGTGCGAGGGTACCCATAAGCCATGTGCGTAATCAGGGTCACAAGGAAGAGGAACTGCATGGTCAAAGGGGGACACGCACGATGCATGGACACCATGCAGTGATACATGGAGAAGCTGAAGGAAGCCTACATGATGTGAAAGGCTGAAGAACCTGAGCTGTGAGTGGTGCATGCAGTGGTAACCAATCAGTATGAGAGGGAACCATGTGAGATGCAAAGATTCTGGGCACAAGGCATGTAGGGGACCCTACACCTCCCCCCCACTGACATTTAAACTGTCCTCAGTTCAGTTGACACTGCACAGAAGTCAATGAACTGGAAAGGGAGAAAGCCATGGAGGACTGAGGATAAAGACTACAGGGCAAAAGAACACCATGAACAATGCACCCTACTCCATGTATGATGAGTGCACTCAACAACATGGAACAGCACTGCAATGAGGTCTGCATGATCCTGCTGCCAAAGGCCAAAGACACGGTGGAGTGCCAGATAGCCAAGCTGCAAATTGTCATGAACGGAGAGGCATTCATTGAGGCGGATGTGAAGAAGTGTCTGGACCACCTCATGCTAGGCCTTGTATGTCTTCACATCATTAACTGTCAGCCTCATGCTCACTGCATGGTGCAGGGAGTGCTGTTGCACATCTGCGCAGACTCCACTGTCATCCTGTCGGCCACCAACCAGGTGAAGCTGATGCTCAAGATGTGGAACATGCCTGAAATCTTGGTGCATTTTGACACCAAGTTTGACTGAGTACAATGTGAAGCACTCACCAGTGAACTCTGGCTGCAGTGGGCAGTGGTGAAAATGTATTGGGATGTTCTTAGTTCAGTACATTCTGGAGCATGCAGGAATGAACCTCTGTGCTGTGGATCAAGCACATGTCAAAGAGTTCATCCATTGGTTCACATAGAACAAGAAGGACATGCACCGTAAGTACACCAGCTTCAAGGGAGTGCCATTATGAGAAATTGAATGAGGTCGGCAGCTGAATAAGGGTCCTTTAAGCAGGCCAGGGCAGCACAGTGAGTCAGTGCACCCAAAAACAGTCAGTATGAAGCTGACCGCTTGACAGAAGATGAATGCCATCCACAGTGCAGCTGAGGCTTCAGCATCACTGTGCATGGTATCCAGGCATCAGTGAGAGGAATTGAGGACAATTGAGGACAATTGTAATTGATCGAGGAATGAGGCAGTGCTTCTGAGCAGATAAGGAAGTTGAAACATTCATGCTGTAAATGAGGAACTGAAGACAGGTAGAAGCTTGATGCATAACGTAACAGATGTGCCAACTGCTCAGTGCTGCTCACATGGTGTGGACCCTGAACAATGCTTTCTGGGGATGTGCAGAGAAGTAGTAGAAGGTTGAAGAGGCCATTGCACGTGTTTTTGAGCCTGGCCATATAGACTTGGGGGTCAGCATCGGCCTTCTCTTTTGCATGCCCACTTCCTCATCCCGCAACCGTCTCCACCATGCCCAACTCTCAAGCTGTTGCTTCCAAGGACATCAAGGTCCACCACGTGCTTAGCTGGATGAACCTGCTGGACATCGACACCAGCCCCTTTGTCAAGCTCATCGAGGAGCTCATCATCCTGAGCGACAGTCTGAACACCATTGTGTGCAGCCAGCTCCACAACCAGTTCCTGGATGTGATCAGTGCACTCCCTTCACTTGTACTGGCAGATGCGCACTTCACACAGTTCTGTGATCTCACCAGGGGTCACTGCTCTGATACTGAGGCTCAACACCTCATGAAGATGTATGGTTTGTGCACGTGACCCTGCCTGCTTAAAGTGGTGTGCAGAACTTGAGGTGTGCCACGCAGAGCTCATCACTGAGCATCAAGCCATCCAGATGTAGGTTGACAATGAGGACCTCTTAGCAGAGGAGGGATGGGTGGCAAAGAGGAAAATCAATGGCCAGGTGAACAAAATGTTCGCTGACCTCGAACAGACCCATAAGGTAGAGGCTCAGGTGGAGTGTGAATGTGAGTGATCCCATCATATGCATGGTGAGCCACACTAAATCATATTTGTTCAGACAAGGACCAGCAGGCCAGCCTAACAGGCAAACCTACAGAGGCCCCATGGTCACAACCAAGCATGTCATCATTAGCTGCTGCTGCATCATCGTCAGTTTCTCAGACACCCACCAGAAAGCCCATTGCCACCATGTCAACTGGGGGTACCAATGCTGCACTGACCCTGCTGGGCATATGCTCACCCCTGTTGAAGGTAAATGTGCTGAAGGTGACTGCATCACCTGCCAAGTTCAATATGGCCAAACCCTCCATCACATCATTGATTACCCCATGGCCATCCACGCATTCTCAGGTCACGACCAAGAGTGACCTTCTGCCTGCTGCACCTCGTCAAAAGAAGACCAGCACAACAAGTAAAAAGGGTAAGGAGTGCGCTGCCACTGTTGACTCGCCCATCAACATGGACATGTTAGCTGATGAAGACCCTGTGCCAAAGACCTCAATGTGCACAATCACCATGTTGTTGTCTGCCAAAAAGGTCCTCCTATCCCACTCGATTGTGGCAAAGTGCAAGGCTGCTGAAGCTGCAGAAACTGAGAGCATGCCAAAGAAGGCCCAGAAGCACAGTGGTAGTAAGATTGCATATGTCTTGTAGACCACCTCCCAGTGCAATGGATGCTGGAAGACCAACAGTGAGTGCAAGCCATCAACCATCAGCATGTGCTGCACAGCGTGTGTGGCAAAGCACATCTCATGCAAGCATTTTCTGTAGAACTGGTCCAGTGACATTTGGTACAAGAAGAAGATTGTCACTGTTTATAACAGTGAGGGACACTCATTCGCAGTGGAGATCAAGGAGGGTGACCATGGCATGTGCGAGGTGATTGTGCAGCACATCAAAAGCCTCCCAGACTAGAAGCTGCAAGTTGACGAGCCCGTGCAACTGGCAGTGCACCTCAAATGCTTGAAGTTCAACCCTCCATGCATGGGGCCGATGAACTTCAAGGTCCCCAGGGAGGACCTGCCTGCTCTGCCTGAGAAGTACATGGAGGGCACAGCCAGCTTGATTGACGAGGATGAGGAGTGCACCAAGGTTGACCCTGATGAGGGCACACAGATTGACACAGACACACCAAACGATGAGAATGGCTGCCATGATGAGGAAGATGAACTCAACCCATCAGTGTATAAGGACAACATGCCTGCCCCTGCACCACGCGCACCAACTGTGACCATGCCAAAAGGCGACAAGCAAAAGGTTAACATCACCATCCAGAGCAGTGACTCTGCACCCTATGACTTCCCACCAATGGTCATCAATGGCCCTGCTTTTGTGGAAGAGCCTGTTATCACAGCTCCTCAGCCTGTCACGTCATCATCATTGGCCCACCCCATGGTCACCATGTGAATGTCTGTTGTTGAAGAAGGGCACACCCTCCTGGACAGTGAAGTCTTACATATCCAGTAGGAGTATATGTGCCTTGCCTTGTGGGTGAACCTCAACCGCATGATGATGGAGTTCCTCTGCACACAGGATATGGAACATACTGGGCTGCCCTTTGGCCAGTACCAGTCAAAGTGAGTGCCATGCTGTGGCAGCAAGGGCCCATCATCTTCATGCAAGTAGGTGGATCACCATTGTCATCTTCTTAGTCATGTTGGTTCTGTTATCTCTTCATGTTTGCCATCTTGGACTTCTTTCGCTTTGTAGGATAGCTGCACCACACAGTGCATTTCTTGTCCTATTCTGTCGCTTCAGTCTTGTCATTACAGAAAAGTAGTAAAAGTCCAAAAAAAGTTCTTGAATCATTGTAGTATTGTATATCACTGTAATCTCTTTGTCTTTTATATATCTTATCCATAGTATCATCTCATGTCGTGGATTTCATGTCATAAATCATGTTTTGTCATATATAGTAGCATAGTAGAAATAAAATAGCTGTGTGTTAGAAAACATCATCACATGAAAGGAAGTTGTGCCTGTCATGTAAGTAAAGAGGAGGGAAATAAAGAAATAGAGTCTATGTTGTATAAGTAGAAAGGAAACCAAAGTCCATATGCAACTGCACAGTAGCCAGCACCTATCTCTCCCCCCCACTGAAATGTTGATCATCCCGGTTGACTGCTCAGCAGAATGGCAAGAACAGGGTGGCTCAAATGTTATCCACTAGGTCTGCATCAAAGTCATCAGCACCCTTGCCCTTGTCTGAAGAGGCTTCAAGGTCATGTATATGATGCATGTCAGTGTCTAACCAACTGTGGAGTACATTGATGACCTTCATTCATACAAGGTAGGGTATAATACAGAACACCATGATGGGGTGGTCGAGCACTGTGCCATCGAGCTCAGAGAGGATGTATACCTTTCCATGGTTGCAGGTGACAATGAGGTAAGGTCCCAGGTAGCGCAGATGCATCTTCCTGTTGAGGGACTTCTCGATTGCCGTATTGCATAAGAGAACTAGGGTGTTCAGTTTGCAGTCATAGTTATGCATGGGACAGTAGTGCTGCTCCTCAAGCCGCTTGACAGCAGTCATCCTCACCTCATAAACCATGGAGCAAATGAGAGTAACCTGGTGCTCATGCTTCTGCAAGGTCACCGCATGGTGAGCAAGAAGGTCCTCAGTCATAAAGACTCTGTCAGTGGTTGGAGTGAGGTACATAGCTTTGATGATGTTGAGCAGCAACACTGGGTGCATGCCTGTGAGTGCAAAGTATGGGGAACAGCCTAGCCTATGACATGTGGTTGTGTGGTCAGCCCACAGCACAGAGTGAAGCTGAGTTGCCCACTTCTTGCTGTTGCCATCCATTGCCTTGAAAAGGATGTTGTGCATCAGGTGGTGAGGGCTTTCAATAATGCTGTTTGCACATGAGTTGTAGCCAGAGATGCAGATGTGGTTTATATGGTATTTGAACATGAGATATTTGAGCACCTTCACCCATGGCAAACTGTTGTCAGAGACAATCTCACTGACTGCATTCCACCACATGATGATGTCCTGGAAGAGGAACTCACCAAGCATGTGTGTGCCCTCAGAGGTTATGGCGTGTGCTTCAGACCAGGACATAGTTGCACAGCGTGTGTGAATGAGGAACTTGTGTGATCCTGGCATTCACGCGGAGTCAATGTGGACCTTGATCATCAGAGCAGCAGGATACAAGACAGTCGTGGGGATGAGGATCTTCATCATCTGGTGCACTTGACAGAGATGGCATGTCCAAACATATCACTTGACATCAGAGATCATGTTGGGCCACCAGAAGTGGTCGCAGACAAACATGCATGTAGCGAAGTATCTGCAGTGTCCAATACAGTCATGCAAGTCATGGAGGATCTCAGGTCAGCATGTGAGAGGGGTGACCTTACAGTGTGCACCCTCCACATGGTGCTTCCACAGAAAACCATGTTCATCAAGGGCAAACTGAAGAGTGAACTTATAGAAGCCCTCAAATTGTTGCTCATCAAGGCCTGTCAGACCCTGCAGTTTGTGCAAGAACCTTGTAACTATGAGTACCTGCTTCTCCACCTCGAGTGCAGAGGGTCTATGAAGAAATGTGTCATATGACAGGATGCGGTCCACATCATTCTCCAGTTGGATGTCACACATGGTATCAAGCATCATGGTATCAAGCATCTGCATCAGAATCTGCAACAGTGTGGACACACATAGTTCCACAGGGTATGAGAGGTCCTCATCGGAGCGCAATGGTGCATCACAGAGGTGAGGAGGTAGGATAACTTCTGCGGTGAAACTGTAGAGCTTGTCAATCCACTCTTCAAAGTCATCTTCTTCTGGCAGAGGATCACCCTCCTGCAGGGGACAATGTGAAAGACTGTCCAGTGCATGGTGCTCGTCCAGTACATGCACTAGCTCAAAGTGGAATATAAGGATGGACATGATCCACCAGTTAACTGATGCGGACAGAACAATGTCAGAGTTAGAGAGCATCCCTTGAATGTACTGCACGTCGACCTCAACAATGAAGTGTCGAACACCAACCAGTCACAGATGAAGAGCACCTAATGCACGGTGATGATCCAAAGCGGGGCCTGAGCACATAGGATGTACTCCAGAGAAGGTAGGGTGCCATGGGTGAAGAGAGCGAGGAAGCTTCAGATCTCATGTCCTCTGAATGACCAACTAACCAAAGTGGAGGGCCTCTGAATGGAAAGGGGAAGGTGTAAAGGTGGTCCGACATGGTGCAGGCTCGGACCTGGATAGGAGAGGGTCAGACCGAATTGACAATGGTTGGAGGGGTCCAAAGCGAGTCATAGACAGGAATAGGTGAGAGAGAGTAGAGTCGAGTGGCATTCGAAGCTCAACTAGAGGAATCACTAGAGCTAGATGGGCTAGATAGGCTAGAAGCTAGATGCTGAAGGACTAGAGGCTAGATGGGCTAGATAGGCTAGAAACTAGATGCTGAAGGACTAGAGGCTAGATGGGCTAGATAGGCTAGAAACTAGATGCTGATGCTGCCCGAGGGCATGGAATATGAGGAGCAGCCATAGCAGACAGTCACACTGAGCTCTGAACTGTGGGGAGGCAAAAGCTGTCTATCCCAAAATGTACTGATGACTATATACATGCCACTACTCTATATCTGAAGCAGACCCAGCCACTCCCAGCCATAATCCCCGAGGAGTACCCCCTTCAGACCCACTGTGCACATTCTATGCGATCTGAAGGACAAGTTGCTGTCCTGTCGAACAAGTACTGTTGCTGGGTCAGTAAGTCACATGACTGCATCCTGTCCTTGAGCTCTATCACATCCCACCTACCACCTTCAATACCATAGTCCAAGAACTGAGCATCTCTTGCCAAGGCCAGTATCCCACTGCGGTGATAGTCCAATGGTGGTCCAATGGTCACCTACATGAAGTGTGCTTCATGTGTCTCGTTCATCTGATTCCATCGATGGCACCAGTATCAGTCCCATCACCTCCTCCCCACTGAAATCTGGACCATCCCTGGTCCTGTTGCTGTCATTTAATGGGTGGCACTTGACATGCAAATATCATGGATAGCATTGCTGCAGTTGCATCACAACCAAAAATTGGCAGATGCCATCAGAGCTGTCGTTACCAAGAATGCGGTTTAAAGAGGGTGATTGAGGGTGTCTCTAATAGCTCCATTGATTCTTCCTCCCTCACACCATGGCCTTCCTCCCTCCTGCTGGTGGCATCCCTCTCGACACTGAAAATGTTTTTTGTGAGATCGAGTCCCTCACGAAGCAGCTATCCCCTCTTCATGTAGAATGCATCGAGGGCCTCATCTTCGAGCTCGAACACGTTATACTCAATCCTGAGTCCACCAAAGCTGAGCTTCACCATTGCATGTGCGGCTTGGTCTCCGACATTGTATGTATATCATTGCTTCTTATTGTCTTGCTGCTGAATGCTTGCTTCGCAGAATACCTGCATCATTCTGTCAGAGCTGTCGCTCCTCCTACTCAATTGATACCACCAGATCGTGGATGGAATTGCCGTTACCTCACAGCAGATGCACCTGGACAAGGAGTTTACATTGCACTTTCATGGCCTGTGCGATGAGAGCAAGGAGGCAGAGCTGAACACTCAGATCGCACACACTTCCAAGGCTGTCTTGCACACCAACCATCTTCGTATGATGTGGCAGCATTTAGGCCTCGCTGATCTGGTGCTAGTCACATGACTTGATGAAGTCGAGCGCATTGTGAAGAAGGAATAGAACGATGCCCATTACGAGAAGACTGGTTTTCAGAGTTATTGCATGTATTGATCTGAACACGATAAAGCCATTGAAGAAGAATATTGCCATGTCATGGTGGAAGGAGATGATGGTGAGGGAAATGGCGAGGACAAATTGATGCTGAAGGATGGGGAGTATGACCCACATACTTGATCTAAGACTATATATGAGGACTTGTAAATTGGTTGCATAGCAAGTAATGTGGGATTGAGACTTGAATTCAGCCCTCTTGTGTCGATGTGCCCGATGTTTGCTGTGCGCATGATATTCCAGGCTCCTTCTGCTATCGTCCGATTTATATAAGAGCTGTGTGTTGTACTTTTCATCCTCCATGTCCTCCTCATGGCCTCGCTCATCCGCCACCCCTACACTGAAGCTATAACCTCCTCCAAGCTTTAGTCGCTGAGTCATGTTTTCTTCAATGCCCTCCTGGTGCAATATTGTGACCATCTCAGTTGTATCCGTGGTGCTCTGGATGAAGCCATTGGTAAAGCCCCCTTAAAGGAGTTGTTCTGCGAGACTGTCTGCGACATTGTGAGTAGCTCTTTGATGCCTGTCCAATTCATTGAGTCACGTCTAACATCTCTCCCAGACTGCGTACTGTCTCATCTCCCTTGATTACCTGCATGCCAACAAGTGTTACACCAATCTGTATGTCTGGGCCCATTGTGCACCCAGGGGTCACAGCATTGTAGCATTTGTCACAAACCTCATTGACCACACCTGAAGTGTCATGTCCAGTGATCATGTCGTATCCATCGAGCAAGACGCTGTCTGTCAAGCTGCTCATGCTCATGCTGTGCATGATATGTTGCATCGGATTGAGGATCCCTATATGGTTTGGAGCACCTGCATCTTCGATCTGGTGGAGTACACTTTAAAGGTGGAGAAGGAGGCGATTGAAACCCATCGAACATTTTTCCAGGGTGCTGCTGGATGTGGTGCCATGATTGGTACTAGTTTGCTGTCCAGAATTGGGGAGCCATTGGAGTGAAGAGGGGTCCATAGTACTGTCCATTGTTGCTGTAAAAGCCTTCCAAATGCAACATTTTGCCAATGGTTCTTCATCCCTGATCATCTGTCACCATCCTCTACTCCTATGTACTGGCTCGGACCTCCTCTCAAGCTCTGCCCATGGCAGCTGTCCAATGAGAATGTCCATGATGAGCTTGAGTTCCTTCACGATGAGTTGGGTGCTGCCTTATACCATCAAGTTCAAAACCATCTGAGTTGATTGCACATCAGCCTCAAGGAAGAGGAGAGTGAGCCTCGCATGCAGGCTCAGTTTATTGCTCTTGCACACGAGCTGGTGAGTCTTGGTCCAGGCTATGGTGTGTGTGTTTTCACTCATATATTCCTAGGGCCAGCTTGGCATGGTCCAACACTGATACGAGATGTCGTGTGCTGTCTTATCGGAGCTGTCTCATCTAGCCATCAAGGAAGTGCCAGCCAGGTACAACATTTCAGCTGCCATCAATCTTGCATCTTACGAGGCAGTTGTCCTTATGCAATCTGATCAGTGCCGAGTATCCACTGGTGAGGATGTAGGTCTCATCCTGGAATTGCAGAGGCTGGTTGAGCAGTTGGTGTTCTTGGAGGTTGAAGACCCTGAGTTATCAGTCTGCATTCACATGTTATGCACGTTCATCGAGTCCCAGGCAGCAGTGGTGGTCGGAACGTCAGGTACGGTCCTCAAGCTAGGAAGTGAAGCAGTCAATGAGTCAGAGGTATGATTAGGCTTGATAGCCAAGTGTCAACATGTGATGTATCAAACCTGGACCATCTTTCAAAGTCCTGTAGCGATATGCTATCTCCTTTGAACACCGAGGGTGATGTAACAGTTGTCTGATTGGTGTCTGATCCTGTGTGCTCGTAACTTGTTCCACTGATATGGTGCCCATGGCGTGTACACACGATTACATGTGTGCATCGTACGTTGTGCGATAGGGTGTGCTGATGCTGTGCTGCTCGTGTTCAGGCCCCCGATCATTCGTAGTCATGAACAGGCCTCCACTCGTTAGCAGACAGTAGCCACTGTTCACTTGTCGTAGACCATAATTGGTGCTCCGAGGCTCTAAGATGTGGGTGACAAGTTGTAAGGTCTCCATTTCATCGGTGCCCCAGTGTGTAATTGAGGGCTGATGTCACTCCTTCCATAGTTATCGCATTGTCTACATTACTGCACAGTTCTAGCCTAGTTAGAGCTCCTAGTTTACTTTAGTGCACATCTCTGTCATTTCTCGTCGTGTAGGCGCCTGTTCAGCGCCATAGGTGTTTGGACATGTATGCTACCTACCCACGTGATCAGCGTGTCCTTAGCATGCCTGTGTCGCGCTCTGTTAGTCCTTAGACTTCACAGAGCTCGATACAGATGAGTAGTTAGCTTCCCCTGCAATGTATAGACTTCACAGAGCTCGATACAGGCCTTGTGACCGCTCCTGGGCCCACTGCAGCCAACACCAGTATGCCGATATCCTCGAACGACGAGCTTCTGACCAACATCAATTTCTTCAACCCTCTCTCCCCTGAGTCCCTCATTGATGAACAGATGCAGGTATCCTCTCTCCTCGACCCCCAGATGTGTGCTCTTGTTTCTGCCAGCATAGGAGGTCTCGCCACATCCATTGAGAGTGGCAACTTCAATGAAGACAAGCTTCACAAGAAGCTTGGGGCCATCTTCTATCACATTGTATGTCAATTTAGGTTCTCCATTCAATTCAGTTCTATTCAGCACTGAGAAGTTTTCTGCGCTTCACTAGGAGACACTATGCCGCATGCACGGCACCATCGATGGCACCGAGCCATAGTTCGACGTGCTTCATAACAAAGTCTACACTGTCCCGGGTACTTCGCACCTTGTGGAGACCATAGAGGAGCTCATCTGCCGTGTCAGCATGTTCAATCTCGCGCAAAGTCTGTGTGCAGAGTGAGACCAAGCATCTATTGGCCCTCCATCTTTGAGATGCTGCAGTGGCCCTGGATAGCAAGCACACTCGCATTGATGTCTGGCTCACATGCCTGGTCCTTCAGACCACTCATGCTTGGAAGGAGAGGTTTGCTTCCTACTTTACATTCACATCATCGTTTCCTGAAGGGGGGGTTGCAGTTCCAGAAGGTTGTCTTCCATGGCTAAACAGTTGGGGAAGCCTGTGGTGGATTGATTGATTACTCTGTTTGTGGGAGGTGCGGGTCTGTACAGCCACTAAGGTAGCCACTGCAGCAGAAGAAGTCAAGGACCCTGTCAAATTTTGATGCTGTAGTCATTGTTCTGCTCGATATGTATCGCCATCTGCGTTTACCTTGCCACCCGTGTGTCCCTCTGTCTCCTACCATCATGTCCGCCGCTCCATCTGCCAAGTCAGCTTTCCTCAATGTAGTCCAATGTCTTCGCGAACTTTCCATTGAGCATGCTCATGGGCCCTGCCTGGTGTCTCTTCTTCAAGAGTACATCAACATTGTAGAGGCTGATCCGTCTCCCGGTCTCCTATATGGCGACACTTCATTTGATAGTGTCTTTGACATCCTCAAGTTGTTTGCAGCAACTCTTTTCCCGTGACAAGGTGCTTGACTTCATCCGGCAGTACTTAGTCATGTCCTGCGAGTGCAAGGTCGAAGCTCATAAAGTCGAGCTCATTGCTGCTCAAGAGGCTCTCGCTGCTGCCAGTACTGCACTCTAAGATGCCAAATCTTCAGGTGGTGTTACCTTGCTTGCCACCCGCCAGTCTCAGGAGCACACGAGCATAGACGTGCAGAAAGCTGCATCAACGGTGGGGTTTGGGGAGGCCCTTCATGAGTTGCATGCTCCATTGCTGTCTTCGTCATTGCTGACTTTTTATAGTTGAATATGCTGAGACCCATGGTCATTTCGATGACAAGTATGTTCTCCCGAAGATTCCAGTGAGTTGCCCACCCCATACAGATTCCCATTCAAGGCTCATCATTCGCCTGCCAGCAGCCTCCAAGCCAGAACCTTTCATTGATCCCTCTGCCTAAGGCTGTCCCTACTATTGCTGTTCTCATTGACAACATCGATCCCTCTCCAGCCCCTTTGAAACCGAAGCCATGACCACAAGAAGACTCCCAAGCACAAGGCTATTGCGGCGATGACTACCCCCACCAATCCCGCTCATGAGTCCCCGAAGTTGAAGGTCCAGGTCGACACCTTTGAGGTGAAGAACATCCTTGTGCAGTGGAAAAATGTTCTGAAGGTACATGTCATGTGGCATCTATCCCCACTTTCGGCTAACTGTTGTCTCCAGTGCAATCAATGCTCCCAGCGAGGGTTTGACTGCACACCCAGTCCGGACCAGGACAAGTATTGTTGCTCCCCTTACCATGCCCAACTCCTCAAATGCCTCCAGTACAGGGTCAATCTCCACGGCGAGATAGAGGGTTGTGATCCTTCGAGCCCCCTTGCCATATTCAACAGAGAAGGCTTCTCCATCAGCACCACAATGCCTGCTGGTCTCCAACCATGGGTCGAAACTCTGATCCATACCCTCCTGGATACTCTGGACACTCTGCCACAGGTCGTCGAGGGAAAGGCAGATGAAGTCATGGCAATCGTGGTGTTGGGTCAGTACATTCCTGCTGGTTGCAGATCCACATCTTTCTTGTTCCAGCCCAGCGCGATTAAGGACTTTGATCCTTGTAGCCTCAGAGGTCCTTTCATAGTGCCAGGTGTGCTCGTGCTCCCTTTGAAGAGACCAGAGCCCTCATCGCAGCCTTGCTCTCCATTGCCCAACCAGCCGGTGAAACACATATGTGTTGCTGCCCCTGCTCCCTCCATCGTCACTGAGCGGGATCAGCTCATAGATGACATGTCAAATCCCTCTGTCATCAAGCCCAGCACCACCTCTCCCGATATGGGCCCTAAGACATTGTCAGCTTGGATCCGATCATTTCGTATCGACTATTTCTACCTCACTGCTCACCACCAGATCAACCTAGAGACCATGGCATTTTATGCTGTGAAGGAGACCAAATATACCGGTCTTCTGTTCAGCCAATACACCACGCCCGACCTGCACCCTTTCGACTCAGTCAAATTCATCGAAAAGCTGACCGACAAGCCCCCTGCCTTCGGCAGTCCATGAAGGCAGGTCCTTTGACTAGGACTGACCAGGTGGGCACTGATCCGACCGGCGAGAATGGTTTGCAGGGTTCGTTCGGCAAGGTCACGTAGGTCAGGGCATTGACTAGGACTTGTCATGGGTAGGCGTCAGACTTCCCTCGTGCTCTGTTTCATTCATCTGTACCCCGTGTGTTCTCCATTTGTAAATTGTGGATCAGTGTAGTCGCATCAGACAGCCATATACCTTGAAATGTATGTTGTATTATAGGTCCTGCAAAGATTGTGGTGTGTGCACATCCGCTACCAGCAGCATTTACGTCGCCAGCTTGACATCGTCCACAATGATCGAATAAAAGCCTCAAGCCTGCTCCTCACACTGTGTCGCCCATTGGTATATTCCTCTCCACTGAGCTCCTGAGACCTCCCTGCAGGAAATTGATAAGGGGTAATCCTTGAAGAGGCCAGCTCCCCTGGTTGTCGGCTCTGTTCTTTGCAGTGATTGGACTGTAGAAGGTGTTACCTGCATGCGAGCGCAGGAGGATCCACACTTTTGGTCCTGACGGGTGTTCCTATTGCTATGCTCTCTACTCCATAGTGCATCCTATCAATGATATACGTGGACACCAAAGCCCACGGGGCCACCTCATTGGTGGACATTCCTGTGTAGGAGAGACTGTCCCCTGGCACTCCTTCACACTGTAGGAGTAAAAACTGCAGGCGTCAGATGGTCATCTAATGTCTCTGATGGTGAGTTAGATCCTATATGTCACAGTTGCATCAGAGAGTTGGATGATCTTGTAGGAGGGGCCAGGGGTCATAGTTGAGTCACATTTGGTAATTCTGTTTGGGACGACTGCCCTCCCTGGCTGATCCGCCTGTATGCATCTTCTGAGGCCCTCTCCCATATGTTGCATCTTATCAGCTCTTCAAACATGGATGTGCTTGTTAGATCTGTGCATTTGATTTCTCTGTTGCACGGTTGGTGGAAAGTTTCGAGCATCAGTGTGGTCACCAATGCTTCTGCCCTATTTGCACCATAGTAGATGTTGACCTTCTCCTGCCATGTTGCACTGTGTATATCATATCTCATCAGACTGCCATCAAACAACACCAACATTCCATCCACCTGCCTCCAGATTTTTCCTGCCTTGATGTCCTCCACCACTTCCAGGCACATCCTTGCCGTGCAGCCCTCCAAGCCACAGTAGAAGCAGTCCTGCCTAGGCATCATCGGACGAAGCAGTCCTCTCTGAAGTGGTAAAGGTGTGGATATTTGAACATTTTTGAACTGCTTCTCAATCACTTTCATCCTGTAGCCGAAGTCATTTATTTGTGTGACCGCCCCTGCTGCTTTGCTCTCTATCATGCTCAATTGCATGTGCATGTCCAACTGTCAATGCAGCTCTCCTCGAGATATTGTTGAAGGGGCCATGTATTCTGCATCGAATACATCGAAGTCATTGTTTTTGTGCTGTAAAATGTATTTGATGGCTTTATGCATTTGTGCAAATGTATATGAGGTATCCACTGGTCAGCTTGGAACATTTTTCCTTAGTCAAGTCGCCAGAGCTGATCTGAGGTCCGCACTTATTGCTGGTAGGAGTGTATGGTTCACCTCGCATTGATGCATACGCCCAATACCAAGCAGATACTGCACAATCGGTCTCAGCTCCTGATAGTAAAGCGAATATTCATTTATGCTTGCCTCATTTGCGTCTCCTCTGTACAATCTCCTCCAGGTCACCCATAACATAAACATTTGGTGTGTTTATCCCCGGGTATTGAAGCAGGACCTCCACCTTAAACTCCACATACGTCCTATTGACGGCCTTGAAGCTTGGCAGCATCGACCATGCTCAGTAGAGGATGTCAGAGAGATATTGTACGGTGCATGCCTTGCACTCGAGGGAGTCACTAGCAGAAGCATTGCCGATTCCATGTCTATTGAAGAGGAGTTCGAGGTTACAGAAGTACCGAAGGAAGGTCTGTGGGTCATCCTCATTGATAGGCAGGACTGTTTGGTCTCCCTGAACTGGCATAGCCTTCTTTCTAGTACTTGTCAGACATCTGCCCGGTGCTTGCATTGGTCCCGAAGGCACTGGTGATTGTACTGATAGATGGGCTGTGGCTACGCCCACTGGCACATGAAGGGGTACATTTGCATTTGATACAGGTGTGTGTCCCACTCTCCCTCTCAGAGCCTTCAGCTGCACTGCAGAAACACTCAGAGGACCTGTAGTAGCATCTGAGACTGCATGGGCAAGGGTTGGCATGGATGTTCCATATTTGATCCCATATGTAGCGTGGTCTAGCAACTGGGTAGAGGTCGGACTAACTGGATGTCTGATCGATGGTATGACTGCCTCCACTGTTGTGCGTGGTATTGAGGAATATAGAAAGGGTAAGTCTCGCACGATGCAAAGTCATGACAACTTTGGATCTACATCTGACTGGGCAGATTGGGACGTTAGGGCTGATCCAAAGGTATCATCTTGTCCTCTGACGTCTTCCACCACATGCACACAATCCAGTGTGAGTGGATGGAATGGAATATGGCTTCCCAATGTGACTGCTGCACTTGACAGATGCAGATCGTGGAGCTCACATCGGAGCATTCGGAGATGACCTGGTGATGCCAGGGAACTCCTTCGGCCAGATATCACGTGCCCGACCCCTCTAGCATAGCGTCCTCGACCCGATTCATCTTCTTCACCATCATCCAATAAAGAACTACCCAGATAGGAACCAGGTGGTTCTGTTGTTATCAGTGTCCTTCTTCTGATGATCAGGATGATGTAACAGTGCATCTGCTCTACTATTGAATACACTGAGTTTATAAAAGATGACAAAGTTGAACTGTGACAGATAAAGAGTCCATTATGCTTACCTCCATGTGAGGTTCTGCACTGTGATTCAGTATTCAAGATTTTTATGATCTGACTAGATCTCAAACTTGTTTGATAAACTCTATAAGTAGTGCCATACTTTGAAAGCATGGATGATTGTAAGCATCTTTACATCATAGATCTTGTAGTTGTGCTCTGCATTGTTCATTGACTGAAAGTGAAAAGCAACTGAATGCCATTTGTTATTTTCACCCTCCTGAGCTAAGACTTTGACTCTGGTTGGGCAGTCAGAGTTGTACATGCTCAGTACAGGGCTTTCAACAAATCAATGCTTGAGCTCATCAAAGGCAGTCTGCTCCTCCTTACTCCATTGCCAAAGGGCATTATCAGTGAGGTGATCCAGGGGTTTATAGATCATACTAAAGTTCTTTATAAATCACCAGTAGAAGTTTACAAAACTGTTGATAGAACCAGGACCAGTGCCAGCATAGGAGGCATAGAGCTAGCATGCTTCTAGTGGACTGCCATCAGACTACCACCATACTGAATACTAGCCTCTGCAACAGTTGTTCAGACTGCAATATAAGAGATGATGGGCAGGGTTTTGTAGAACTCTATGGCAAGATGCAGCCACATGATCATGACTGTTTGGACAGTGACCTCCACTAGGACTCTGGACCAGCAATGTGTCCTCTGGACTATGTCAGATGTGTATAGTAAGTTGTAGGGAGATAGTTTGTAGGCAATAACAGTGGGAGCCAGATCAGCTTCAGATGGAGAGTAGTAGCTTGTATTTAGTCACCAGTATAATTCAGAATGGACAGCTTTCACCTCCTCACAGTTCAGAGCTCAGTTCAACTGTCTGCTGCAGCTGCTCCTCATGTTTCACACTCTTGGGCAGCATCAGCATCTAGCTTTTAGTCTATCTAGTCCTTCAGCATTTAGTCCTCCAGCACCTAGTTTCTAGTATCTAGACCATCTAGCTCTAGTGATATCCTCTAGTCAAGCTCCAAGTCCCATTTGACTCCACTCACTCTCATCTAGCACCCTTCTCTGACCATCTCAGATCTATCTGACTATATTTGATTTGGTCTAACATCTTCCTAATGTTATTCTCTATTGAAACAACTATTCAGGTTTAACTTAATCATTATATTTTTAAATATAAATCTAATACTACTGAGATCACTACATACTATGTGTATCCCTCCTTCATTTTCTGTTGCTGTTTACATCCTCCTGATCTACAATCCACTGCAGAGGGGTGAAGGTAAGTGAGAAGAAGAGGTAGACATATCTGGAATGCATCAATAAGCACCATATATGCAGTGTGCCATAAGGCTCACTTGTCCAATGTTATGGAAGCTGACAATAATCTCTATGACTATGATAGAATTAGGGCTATAACATAACTTACATGAGTCAAATCCCAGATCAGGTGCAAGGTTTAAGCACCAGCATAGGCTAGAGGAGGCTGAAGGCAGCACATCTAATCATAGCCCAATCAAACAATCAGTCTCTGTTGCACTTATTGTGGGCAAATAGATCATACAGACCACTCATTGAAGATATACACACTGCTTATTTTTTAAAAAAAAAACCCATGGGTAACCTGCAGGTAACTCACAGCCCCAAAACCTCTGACCTGGATCTGTGCCTGACCCATACACCAGGTACCCATATCCACAAAACCCATACCCACAGGTCCAGATCCAGGTATATATGGGTATACCTGCAAGGAACCCATACCCATGTTCAGCCTTAATACTACTGCCAGCCAACATTCACCTCTGCATTGATGACACTATCAGCACCATGATTGCATCCAAAGCCACCACCAAAGAGGTATGGGACTATCTCAAGGACACCTATGAAAAGTCTGGCATCTCAGTCATCTACTAGGACTTCTGTGCAGCCATGGACATCACCATCCATAGCAAGTCCAAGCCCATTCCTGCAATGGACAACCTCCATGCTCACTTTCAGATCCTCAAGTATTGGCTGCAGTGGGCCCAGGAGTGGTCACAAGGTCTGTATCAAGCTCTGTGAAGTCTATACATTGCAGGGGATGCTAACTACTCACCTGTATCAAGCTGTGTGAAGTCTAAGGACTAGCAGAGCACGACACAGGTGTCCTAAGGCCACGCCGATCATGTGGGTGTGTAGCATACATGTCCAAACACCTATAGCGCTGAACTGGCACCTACATGATGAGAAATGACAGAGATATGCACTAAAGTAAACTAGGAGCTCTAACTAGGCTAGAACTGTGCAGTAATGTAGACAATGCGATAACTATGGAAGGAGTGATGCTACAGCTAAGCGAAAATTATGATAAGTAGGGGAACACGTAAGTAATGACTGGTCCAAGTGGGGACTTGATACGGGCATAAACCCCACCGCTAGAGCGGCGACTTCAACATCAAGATCATGCGTTCACTGTCACTGAGCACATCAAAGGGATGATCCTTCTCTCAAAGCTTCTGCAGGCCATGGACCTGATCATTCAGATCTACACCTCTGGTCTCACTGTGATGACAACCACTCCTGCTGTCCATGTTGAAGTCGCCACTCTAGTGGTGGCTCCTTTGCCCATATCAAGTCTCCACTTGAACTAGTCATTCTTTACATGTTCCCCTACCTACAATATTTTCCGCTTAGCTGTAGCACCACTCCTTCCATAGTTATTGCCTACTTTACATTCCTGCACAGTTCTAGCCTAGATACAGCTCCTAGTCCATATCTCCATCATTTCTCATCGTGCAGGTGCCAGTTTAGTGCGACAGGTGTTTGGACATGTATGCTACATATTCATGTGATCAGCATAGCCTTAGCATGCCTGTGTCGTGCTCTGTCAGTCCTTAGACTTCACAGTTCTCGACATAGGCAATTGTGACCACTCCTGGGCCCACTGCAACTAACAGGTTATGAGTGTTGACTTTCGGGTGCTTTAGTGAATGTTTCTGCTCGGACCCACTCCATTTACGTTCAGCTCTGCTCGTATATACGTTTACAGAAGCCTCTGTATTTACTTATATTCTGTACCATTGTATCCTGTACCTCACGCGTTTGCAAGGAGACTCCCCCTCTTTGTCGCTCTCTCTCGTCCGCGTCTCCGGCCAAACGCGACCCTCGCATCATCCGCCTCGTCGAGCTGCCCATCCTTTTCACACAAACGTGTCTCCTCTGCTCGAAGGATAATTTGTGCTGTAGCCTAGTCCTGCCCAAGTGACTACTTCTGTTCGATTTTGCTCCCATGACCCGTGTATGTCCCTGATTCCCATTCCCATCATATCCAATCCCCATCCCCTCCATCCGTCGCTCCCCATGGCTCCCACGATTCCGAAGCTCAACGAAGTGAACTACGTCGAATGGCGCATGTTCATGCAAGCCATTCTCGTTCACCAAGACACCTGGGACATCACATCAGGCACTATCACCTGACCTGTTGGCTCCATCAATGCCAGACCCGTCGCCGCCTGGATCAAGAAAGACTGGCAGGCATTCTCCAAGATCATTCTCAACCTCTCCCTGCAGCAGCTCAGACACACCCGCAATGTGGACACCTCCCACGGTCTTTGGATTGCCCTTGAGACTGTCCACATGTCCCGTGGCTTCAGTACTTGCCTCTCCCTCCATCGCGACTTCTTTTCCATGGTCAAGCGTGTGGACCAGTCCATGACCTTGTGGATTGCCAACGTCCGTCAAGCTGCCTTTCAGCTCAATGAGATTGGTGCCACGATCGACGACGAGGATGTCATTATTGTCCTGACGAAGGGCCTCCCTGGCGCCTACAACCAGTTCATCGTCACCCTCAATGCCACCCCTCCTGCTGACCTCACTGTGGAGAATGTTGTCAAGCGCCTCGTCAATGAGGAGTCTCATCAGTCCCATTCCTCGCCTTCCTCTTCCTCTCCCATCGCTGCCTCTGCTCGCATCGCCTCCCGCAGCAAGACCCCACTCTCCGCGATCACCTGCTTCAATTGTGGTGCCAAGGGCCACTACCAGCAAGACTGCCTGCAGCCGTGCAAGCCTTTCCGTGAGCGCACTGTGATCACCACTGCCGCTGCCTGTGCCCCTGTGCCAGAAGCCGAGTTATGTCAAGTCCTCTACACCTAGTTGCCTTGTACATCCCTCACATTCCTATCCCTCGACTCTCGTCATGACCCACCTTTACAACCCTTGCCATTTACGACCTCACCACGACCCCATAGTATGTCGAAGACCCCCGTACGTCTGACGTCATTCCCCATGACCTGAACCCCAGACCTCTCCTTCGTTGCGATGCCAGCACGCCTGCCTGGGGCTCGAATGCGTGGTCCCTAGAGGAGTTCCCTAGTGGAAGAGTTGCGGCAGACGCCTGGACGCCAACGCATGATGCGCACGTGTGCGGTAGCCCTACCGTTGGAAGTTGGGTAACTTTGGGTTTTGTTTCGGTATGTTGTTGCTTTTGTGATGTTTGACGTAGCTCTCATTTTGCTGCCCAGTTTCAGGGAGTGCTACATTACTCTTACTTTTTGTTGTCTTCACTCGCACAACTGCTGTCCCCTCCCCGCCTTTTTGTTATTTCTTGCTCATCCTCGCTACACTGTTCAAAGGGGTGTGTTGACTTTCGGGCACTTTAGTGAATGTTTCCGCTCAGACCCGCTCCATTTACGTTCGGCTCTGCTCGTATATACGTTTACAGAAGCCTCCGTATTTACTTATATTCTGTACCGTTGTATCCTGTACCTCACGCGTTTGTAAGGAGACTCCCCCTCTTTGTCACTCTCTCTCATCTGCATCTCCAGCCAAACACGACCCTCGCATCGTCTGCCTCATCGAGCCGCCCATCCTTTTCACAATGAGCCCTGTGCTCTGACGGCCTCAGGACGTCCAAACTTGCCTTCCCCATCGCTCTCAGTCCACCCCCACACCCTTCTTTGCTCTGACTCTCATTGCTTGATGCACAGCTCTCATCCTCTTGCCACATCATTTTGCCAGCTTGACAGCACTATGTCATTACCCATCTCCTGAGCACCACCCCAATGGCCATCTCCCTGACCAACAGTCTGCACCTGGATGAGTCTCTGACCCTGGATCATGCAGCCCCAGGATGAGTGCACCAAGTGGCTTGAGGCTGCCTGGGAGGAGATCCACTTCCCTAGTTGAGAATGGCAATGGCACCTTTGAGCTTGTCCAGCTTCCTCCTGGATGCAAGGCCATTGGCTGCTGCTGGGTTTTCCAGGTCAAGTGCAATGCAGACAGCTCCATCGAGCGGTACAAGGGTTGTCTTGTCGCCAAGAGCTTCTCCCAGCTTCATGGCTTTGAGTACAATGAGACCTTTGCCCCCACACCCAAGTGGGTGTCGATTCAAGCCATCCTTGCACTTGCAGCCCTCGAGGACCTGGAGCTTGAGTCAGTCGACATCTCCTCTGCCTATCTCAGTGGCAAGCTCAAGGAGGAGGTCTACATGTGTCAGCCTGAGGGCTTTGAGGAGAAGTCTCCTCAGTGGGTGTGGCCCCTGCACAAGGCCCTCTATGGCCTCAAGCAGGCTGGCCGCTGCTGGCATGAGAAGCTCCATGAGGTACTCACCAAGCTGGGCTTTGACTGCCTTGTCTGTGAGCACAGTGTCTGGGTCTACCTGTGTGATGGTGTGCGCATCATTCATCACTGTCTTTGCCAATGACATCACCATTGCAGGCAAGGACAAGGCTGCAATCCAGCATGTCAAGGACAACTTCCATGCGCACTTCAAGCTGCGAGACCTTGACCCCACTTCCTGGCTCCTTGGTGTCTGCATTGAGCATGACAGGTTGAAGCATTCCCTGTCTATCTCGCAGCACGAGTATGCCCTGGAATCCTCGAGCAGTATGGCTTTGCAGACAGCAACCCAGTGGGCACTCCCATGGATCCTGGCCTTTGCCTCAGTGCAGACATGTCTCCAACATCACCCTCTGATATCTGGGAGATGCAGGACATTCCCTACAGCCAAGTGGTCGGTTCTCTCTTCTACCTCGCTGTTGCAATGCATCCAGACATCTCCCACACTGTTGGCAACCTTGCACGCTTCTCCCAGAACCCAGGGATGGCGCACTGAAAGGCAGTCAAGCACCTCTTCTGCTACATCAAGGGCACAATTGACTACAAGCTCACCTATGCCCCATCACCAGATCCTGAGGTCTTTACCGCCTACACCGATGCTGACCACGCTGGCTGCCCTGACACTGGTCACTCTACCTCTGGGCATATTATCAAGATGGGCACAGGTACAATTTCCTGGTCGAGTTGTCTTCAGGGCATTGTGGCGCTGTCTACCACAGAGGCAGAGTTTGTTGCAGCGGTCTCAGCTGGTCAGGAGATGCTCTGGTTGTGCAATCTGCTCACAGAGTTTGGCTACAACCTCTTCTTCTCCAAGCTGCACATTAACAATCTCTCCGCTCAAGAACCCTAAGCACCATGGGCACATGAAGCACCTGGATCTGCACTTCTACTGGCTCAAGGATGAGGTGGCAAAGGGGCACATTGAGATTGTCCATCTGCGCACCTCTGACATGCCAGCAGATATCCTAACCAAGTCTCTCTCCAAGCCCAAAGTCCTGGAGATGGTGAAGATGCTTGGGCTGGGGACTTGACCGGTCAGGGGGGAGTGTTGAAGTTGCCGCTCTAGCGGTGGGGTTTATGCCCGTATCAAGTCCCCACTTGGACCAGTCGTTACTTACGTGTTCCCCTACTTACCATAATTTTCGCTTAGCTGTAGCATCCCTCCTTCCATAGTTATCGCATTGTCTACATTACTGCACAGTTCTAGCCTAGTTAGAGCTCCTAGTTTACTTTAGTGCATATCTCTGTCATTTTTCATCATGTAGGCACCAGTTCAGCACTATAGGTGTTTGGACATGTATGCTACACACCCACATGATCAGCGTGGCCTTAGGACGCCTGTGTCGTGCTCTGCTAGTCCTTAGACTTCACAGAGCTCAATACAGGTGAGTAGTTAGCATCCCCTGCAATGTATAGACTTCACAGAGCTCGATACAGACCTTGTGACCACTCCTGGGCCCACTGCAGCCAATACTTGAGGATCTGAAAGTGAGCATGGAGGTTGTCCATTGCAGGAATGGGCTTGGACTTGCTATGGATGGTGATGCCCATGGCTGCACAGAAGTCCTAGTAGATGACTGAGATGCCAGACTTTTCATAGGTGTCCTTGAGATAGTCCCATACCTCTTTGGTGGTGGCTTTGGATGCAATCACGGTGCTGATAGTGTCATCAATGCAGAGGTGAATGTTGGCTGGCAGTAGTATTAAGGCTGAACATGGGTATGGGTTCCTTGCAGGTATACCCATATATACCTGGATCTGGACCTGTGGGTATGGGTTTTGTGGATATGGGTACCTGGTGTATGGGTCAGACACAGATCCAGGTCAGAGGTTTTGAGGCTGTAAGTTACCTGCAGGTTACCCATGGGTTTTTTTTTTTAAAAATAAGCAGTGTGTATATCTTCAATGAGTGGTCTGTATGATCTATTTGCCCACAATAAGTGCAACAGAGACTGATTGTTTGATTGGGCTATGATTAGATGTGCTGCCTTCAGCCTCCTCTAGCCTATGCTGGTGCTTAAACCTTGCACCTGATCTGGGATTTGACTCATATAAGTTATGTTATAGCCCTAATTCTATCATAGTCATAGAGATTTTTATTGTCAGCTTCCATAACATTGGACAAGTGAGCCTTATGGCACACTGCATATATGGTGCTTATTGATGCATTCCAGATATGTCTACCTCTTCTTCTCACTTACCTTCACCCCTCTGCAGTGGATTGTAGATCAGGAGGATGTAAACAGCAACAGAAAATGAAGGAGGGATACACATAGTATGTAGTGATCTCAGTAGTATTAGATTTATATTTAAAAATATAATGATTAAGTTAAACCTGAATAGTTGTTTCAATAGCAGACAAAATTGAGTGAATATTTTATATAAAACAGCTTTGATTTGTGGATCTTGCAGGTATCCATAGGTACAGGTCTTTATATAAGTACACCTATGGGTAACAGGTCAAAGATCTGTGGGTATGGGCTAGTACAGGTCTAGACCTGCACAGGTCCAGGTCAAGCCCTCTGAGGCCCTGATACTCACAGGTGCAGGTCCAGGGTCAACCTACAGGTGACCTGTGTTCAGCCTTAGGCAATATCATCTGCCTCCCAGGTATTGATCTTGTCCTGTTTAGTGGCTGGCTTAGTCTTGGTTATCAGCTGGACTCAGTGACTGTTAGACTGGAGGAAAGCCTGCATCTTCGGCACCCACACAAGGTAGTTGGGCTCAGTGAGGATTGGAACAAGGGTGGTAAGACTGTTCAACATGATGATCAATGAGATTTTGAAGTCTGACTGGAAGAGACTAGTTAGTCATCACTCTAATCAATAATGATAAAGAGAGGAAATGCAAGCATATACTGGCAGAGATTCCCCCTCTGTGGTATGGCAGACAGTGGTCAAGGCAATCATGCCACATTCAAGCCACCATCGTGGATGATCGGCAGTGTATGATCACAGCAGATTCAAACTACAGAGTGTCTGCCATAACAGTGACAAAAGGTTGCCAGGTGAGCTAGTGCCATATAGATTGCAGCCGATAGTGAGCAGTGCAGTGTCCACAATGTCAATCAGAGCTCATAACTTGTTGAGCATGGTGGGAGAAGCCCAACACAGATAGCATTACATGCAGTGGTGCACATATACTCACTTGGCTAGAGAGAGATAGAGGCTTGTAGATTTGAGTGAGGAGAAGAGTGAGAAGAGCTGATATTAGGATTAATGGGGGCCATATATATACTACATAGTGTACTGCATTAGTAAGGCTATACAGTATAAGGATGCACTGCTGGAACATCTGGATAGAAGGTCAGTGCAGCACATGAGATGATCATGTAGATGGTGGCTATACAGTGCCTGTGCAGATGGATGAGATATCCAGCTGTGCAGATATCTGATATGCGGCTATGCTGGCATGCTGTGCTAGGCTATGCACATTCAACATCTAAACTTTCATTCTCAAATTATTGTTTGATAGTATAATAGCTTCACTATTGTGTACAAAGTGCTATTGTTCTGTTTCCCTTGTTTCTCATATTTATAGTTACCTTTTGTTTAGTAGTTTCTATTGTTATGCTACTGTATATAAACCTCTGTACTTGCTACCTGGAGACCCAGTTTTGACCTTTTGTCTCCAGGTAGGCCTCACTGTATATCTTGCTCATTTACACTCACTCAATATACCTGTCTCCAGTCCTGACCATTGACCAGTCTTACTTACTGTACAAGTGCTCGTTGATGCTCCTGCCCACCTCATAAGTCATCTCTGATCCTTGCTCAATGTTCAGTTGCAACATTAGGTTAAAAACTTCCCTTCTGCATCTCCACATTCTCTTAGAAGGCTGCACACATTATCTACCCTTTTACTTAACTTTCTTACATATATGGTCATTGTTGGTGCTGTGAACTTTTGGATGACTCTGTAAAAGTCCAGACAGTTATTGGTCTGGTCATTTTTTGCCAGCATGCCCCACATTCTGACCTTGTCACTGAAGGCAGCTCACAATTGCACACATCAGCAAAGGTCCCCCATTGATAGTAGTAGTAGTAGTTCATAGCTTCTGTACAATCATAGACACTTTAAACTATCTTTTTCTACTGTACCCTTTATTGTGCATAGTGGCCTCTCCCTATCACTGTTATCCTGGCTTGTGAAGGCAAACTATACATTTTTCACACTCAGGAGATCCAGCATGAACATTGGGAGTATGAGGTTTTCCAGGAGTGGGTGGTCTGTGAGGAACAACCATGTTCTTATGAAGATCTTAACTTTATCAAGTGGACTCTATAAGAATGTAAAGCCTTCTTTCCCTGAGTACCCACCTCTGTAGGCAACTTCCAATCAGATGAGATCAGAGCATGCTTTGCTCAACCTCCTCCACCCCAAGATCTCACATGACTCTCACAGTGAGCAGCTGCAGCAGTCACTGCAAAGAATCCATCCTTACACCCTGCTTCTCAATCATGACCCACCTTCCAATCCACTAATTAGAAGGTCACCTTCAAGGGATCTCCTGCTATCAGAAGTGTCCCTCTCCCTGCAGCCCTAGGACTCATTCATGAATGTTTAGAGTCTAGACATTCACAGTGAAGAGTCTCTAACCCCCCTTCCTCTGTTGCATCATCTTCTTCACTTTCTCAAGTGCAGGTGAGCAGCTCTTTTCAGACTCCATGAGTTGTCAGTCTCAACTCACCCCCTCACATCAAGCAAATGTTAACTAAGCCTGTGTCGATGCTGACTTTTAATTCTATCCCCTTGCAACTAGTGGTTACTTAACCACCTAACCTAAATCTGAACCTGAATCCCCTACTTACTGCAACTGCTATGACTGCTACCATCTCCACCTTTGATCTCTCTAAACTCTTCAATGCTGTCACTCTCTGAGAGTACAATGGCAAAGAAGCACAGAAGGGTCTCACATTTGTCAGCAGTGCAAAGGTCTACCACAAGATCCACATGGATCTGAACACTGATGCACTGTACATCTGAATGGCAATTCTCAATCACCTCACTGAGGATGCTGCTAGCTGAGTGAACCCCTTTCTCATCGAGGCCACCTCAGACGCCCCTTGAGTGGATGTGGCCACCTTTCAAGTAGAGTTCAAGGCCCACTTTTGTGCAGCCAACAATGAGCAGGACACAATTGCTACTCTAGTCAAGCTGTGCAAGACCTTGCACCATATCAGCACTGTCAAAGAGTACACTGCCCAGTTCAATGCCCTCACTGCCTGCACCAAGTTCTCTGATGAGGACAAGCACAAATAGTACTGCTCTGGCCTGCCCTTCAAACTCAAAGATGAGTTTGCTATCACTGCCCACAACATCTTTACCCTTACAAGGATGCAGAGCATGGCCTTGTCACTCAACCAGTGACTTACCATAAAGGACAAGGAATGTTCCAAGTTCTTTAAGAGATGTGGGTAGAAGGTGGCAGTGACTAGCCCCATCCAGAGAAACTGCTGAAACTGTGGTAAGAAAGGACATCGTGAGGTCAACTGCAGGTTTCTCAAGAAAGATAAGCAGAAGGTTGTATTGTTGTTCTTAAAGGACCCCCTGGCTGCCTTGCAGGTGCAGCTTAAGAACCTTCAGGAAAGGATCACCATGATGGTGATAGTGAAGAAGGAAAAGAGTTTTTGATTTGAGCTGCATTGGATACTGTGTGTGCTGGCTCTTATACCAATAGTCATTATACTGTACTGGGGTCCTCATCTATTTATGAAGTCAATCACAATGAACAGCACTTCCATATCCCAGTGTGACTTATCAGCAAGCAGCGGTAAAAGGACATGGTGGCTATGATTGACTGTGGAGCAACTATAAAGTTTCTTTATTGATGGTTCATTGAGCAGAACTGCATAACCACAAAAAAGTTGGTGAAGCCAACTTCACTATACAACATTGACAGGACAGAGAATCATGATGGTATGGTCACAGAGGTTGCTGTGTTAGACATGGTGATTAGTGACCACTGGGAGAAGGTGGTGTTTGTAGTGATGGATATAAAAGAGGAGAATGTGATCATTAGACTAGACTGGCTATGCAAACACAATCCTGAAATAGACTGGGAGCATAATTTGCTGTGTCTGTCAAAGTGTCCAGATACATGTCCAGCTGCCCTGGTTAACTGGAAGGCCTCTGAGCCTGCTAAAATTGAAATGCATGATACAGGGATATGGCCTATGGCACATTGAAGTCCTAAGCAGGTAAGGAAGATTAAGAAGGTTGGTCAAGTGTATGCAGCTGTAATGATCGAGGAGTGCCTAAATGAAGACAATCAGCCTCTGTCATCAGATTCCAAGGAGTGAAATGAAACTGAACAATCTCTTCTTGATGTCTGGACTAAAAGATATACCCTACACAATGCTCCTCAGCTCTTTGTTTCAGCAAGCTTCACGTACTCTCAACAGCTTGCAGAACAAGAATATCAGAAGAAGGAAATTTGCCCTGTTGAAGAGATTGTGCCAAAGCACTATCATAAATTTTTTAGCATATTCTCAAAAGAGGTGTCAGAACATCTACCAAGTTATGGTCTTTATGATAATGCTATAGAATTAGTGCCTGAGGCAAAGATGTTTCACTCTGAGGTGTACCTCCTGTTATCCAACAAACAAGCTGAGCTTGACAAGTTTCTTGCTGAGAACTTGGCCAAAGGATACATTTATAAGTTGAAGTCACTAATGTCCTCACTGTTCTTCTTTGTCAAAAAGAAGGATGATAGTCTATGCCCTGTACAGGACTATCAGAGACTTAATGTAATCACTGTTAAGAACCAATGCCCACTGCCATTGGTGTCAGAACTTGTAAATTGACTCAAAAAGGTTAAATACTTTAATAAGCTTGATATTTGATGAGGGTATAACAATATATGAATTAAAACCAGTGACAAGTAGAAGGCTGCATTTGTGACCAACCAAGGGTTGTATGAGCCAAATGTGATATACTTTGGGCTTATGAACTTGCCTAGCACATTCTCTGCATACATGAATGACATCTTGTCATATGTGGTGTATGACTAATCTGTTGGACAGATACAGGCTGGCAGGAGAGCTGGTTCAGCACTGAAACTACCTTGACTCTAAAGAGCCTATCTTTAGGTTCAGAGAGCTGCCAGGGTGAAGAGAGGACAGGGAGTCAGTCCAGGAAGGATTTGGAGAGAAAGGTGGGAGCTCAAGGTGCAGAATGCATGTCAGGCATAACACAATTTAGTGTGGACTCTACCTGTACTCTCTATTCATTCGCTATGGTGTACAAATGACTTGGTTTTTGGCACGTGACCTGAAAAAGGCTGACTAAGGTTCAAGCATGATGACTGATACACATTACTGTACACATGCTCAGTCAGCATTGGTTTTTTTTCTCTTTGTGTGATATGACTTTATTGTTATTTGAAAATGACTATTATACTCTATCCTTTTATTCTTTGAGCATTTTCACACCACAGACTTTGACCTATTATTCCTCATACTTAAGTGTTTGAGGATGACTTTTATCCTGGCCTATTGTATTTCAGAGTATTCTCAGGTATATAGCATAATGATTGTGCATATTTCATTGTATAGACATGTTATTTCCCATGCTGGTTGATGGACTGCTTACTCCCTTATTGTCCATAGGATTATTTTTCACAGTTTGCATATACTTATTGTCCAAGGACAATGAGCACTTTAACAGTATTGTGCTATTTTTAGATACAGTATTGTGTCTATAGCCTATTGTCCAGACTTAGCACAATAGCATAATAGCCTGTTTATTTATATTTGATTATAGATAGCCACTAGTATATAAGGACCTCAGCTGGGTCTTCCAAAATGACAATTCAGTTTCCCCCCCAGAACTGTGTTCCACCTCTGACAGGTGCTCCTGGTGCAACTGTGCACAATAGTTAAGTTCCCCTCTGAGAGTCAGAAAGCCTCTGACAGGCTTGCTCTCTATTATCCTCTTCCATACCTCACCCTTACCTATCATCCCCCATATCTCTGATCACTATCACAAACACCTGCAGGAATATCTGACCTAAAGCCTGGTCTGATTACTTCAGGTGCATCTTATCTAGTAGTATTTCTATTAGGTAGTTTGTGCATATCTCAATCTTCAAGGACCTCATAGTTGAAGGAAAGGTGATGATCTACTTTGACAACATCTTTATCTTCTCTAATGATTTAAAAGAGCACCAAGCCTTGGTGTGTGAGGGTCTGAAGTATCTGCAGGAATATAACTTGTTCTGCAAGCCAGAGAAGTGTGAGTTTGAGCAACCTAAGGTTGAGTATCTAGGCATATTTGTCTTGAAGAACTACATAGAGATGAATCTGGTGAAGGTTAAGGGTATTGCTGAGTGGCCAGTCCCTAAAAATGCATCAGATGTCTAAAAGTTCTGCAGTTTTGTAAACTTCTATCAATGGTTCATAAAAGACTTTAGTGCAATCTATAAACCCCTGGACAGTCTCACTAGTAATGCCCCTTGGCAATGGAGTGAGGAGGAGCAGGCTGCCTTTGATGAGCTTGAACATCAATTTTCAAAAACCCTATACTGAGCATGTATGACCCTGACTGCCAAACCAGAGTCAAGGTTGATACCTCTGGGTTTGCAATGGGTGCAGTCTTGGCTCAGAAGGGTGAGACAACAAATGACATCCAGTCACTTTTCACTTTGAGTGAACAATGCAGAACACAACTATGAAATCTATGATGCAGAGATGCTCATGATTATCCATGCTTTGAAAGTATGGCACCACTACTTAAAGAGTTTACCAAACAAGTTTAAGATCCAGTCAGATCACAAAAACCTCAAATACTGAACCACAGTGCAGAACCTTACACAGAGGTAAGCATGATGAACCCTCTATCTGTCACAGTTCAACTTTGTCATCTCCTATAAACCCAGTGTATCCAATAATAGAGCAGATGCACTGTTACATCATCCTGATCACCAGAAGAAAGACACAGGTGATAACCTGAACTGAGTTATGTTGCAATCTGATCACTTTAAAATCCTTGCAAGAAAGAGGGGACATCTGTCAGTGGTGCCAGAGAAGGCCTTACTCAAGTGTATCTATGAATGCAGAAAGTGCAAGCAGAAGGTAGTGGAAGTGATGCAAAAAATTGACAGTCTTGAACCAGCACATCTTCAGAGTGACCTCATTGATTGAAACATCGAACAGGGACTACTCCTGTATTGAGGAAAGGTCTCTATTTCAAAAGATGACAAACTATGAACTAAGATTGTATACATCCATTATAACCTCCCACTGGCTGGACATCCTGGGCAGTGAAAGATGGTAGAGTTAGTCACATGTAACTACTGGTGGCCAGGGATGATTAAGTTCATTAAAGAGTATGCTGAGATCTGTGACACTTGTTGCCATGGCAAAGCCTCACATGCTAAACTACAAGGTCCCCTCCAACTGAATGAAATCCCTGATGGTCATGGACAAGTAGTGACCTGCAACTTTATCATTGGACTGCCTAAAGTGGGAGAGTATAATGCACTATGGCTGATCACTGACTGGCATGAAAAGTTGATTCACTTAATTCTCTGCACAGAAGAGATCGACTCTGAGGGTACAGCAGACAACTTCATTCAAGAACAATTCTGTCTTTATGGACTACTATGAAAGATCATTTCAGATTGTGAACCCCAGTTTTTGAGTAACTTGTTCTGTGCTGTTCTCAAAAGTCTAGGCATCAAAAGTGCATTGTCCACAGCATATCACCCACAGACAGATGGACAGTCAGAGCAGTGAAATCAGAAGATTGAAACATACCTGAGAATGTTTTGTGCAAGGTGATGTAATAACTGGGTGAAATGGATTTCATCACAGAATTTACATTCAACTCGCATATACACTCATCCATAGGGTACTCTCACTATTCTACCTCATGTATGGCTTCAAACCCCAGTTTTATATCCCCATGCTGCCCACTACTGTCCTCACAGTGGATGAGCATCATAAAGTGTTAAGGCAGGTAAAAGAGGATTCAATAGTGGTGTTGACTCTATTAGCTGTGCAGATGAAGAAGTACTTCAACAAGTACATTCATAAAGCTTCAGAGTTCAAGGAAGGGCAAAAGGTGTGGCTTGACATAAGAAACTTTAGAATACCAGGAGTCTCAAGAAAACTGGTGGACCAGTACACAAGACCATACCTGGTAGTTCACAAAGTAGAGAACTTAGCATATGAGCTGAAGCTCTCCAAGGACCTTATAATCCATCCAGTGTTCCATGTCTCTCTACTCTTATTACACAAAGAAAGTTAGCTCCTCAGTCAACACCCACCTGAGCCTGCCCCAATAGAAGTAGAAGGAGAGGAGAAGTATGAAGTTGAAGAAGTGTTGGACTCTCGACAGTACAGGTAGTGGAAGAAGTTGCAGTACAGTACACTATCTCATAATGCATACAGTTGGTCCCCCTATTGTTGTATATATTATCAGATCGTATGCAACAAGAGATTGGTCACATTTTGTGACATGAGTGACATCACATTACACTAGCAAAGACATGACTATTAGCACTTATTGATCAACCCACTTGTCCAACATCACCTGACAAACATCCATAAACTTCTGCTTCCACAAATACTCTTAGAACCTCTGGACCTCTGCCTGGAGCCTTGACCCTTCCACTGTCTCTTCCAAAGCAGCATGCTGAAGACAGAGCTGCTTCATCTTCTCACACAACACCAGTCCCTCCTTGAGTGAGATCTCTGGTGGCGGTGGAGACTTGTCTTCCTTGTCATCACTGTCTGCGCCCCCCTCCCTTTCTCCTCTGCTATCATCTGCTGTGCTGCTGCTATTATCTCTTTGTCTCCACCTGAAAACCGAAACTGGCTCTCTTCAATCTCCTGCTCCTCTGCTGGATTGAAGAGCTCCTCTACGGTTGGTTGGGTGCCATCAAGCTTCCTCTGCCTTTGTAACTTGATGACCTCCTCCATCATCTCCTTCTTCACACATTCCACCTCTGGGATACCTATCAATTCAGGATGGTCAGTTTGGTTGAAAGAATGAGATAAAAGCTTGAGTGCACTGCAGTAAGGCTGAGCATAGGTTAACCTATAGTTGATTCAGATCTGAACCTGTGAGTTTGTCAGCTTTTGAGACTTTGATTGGGAACTGTATGAATCAAATCAATTTTTAATCTAAACTTACAAATCAAAGACCTATAAATCATAGGTAACATTATTGATTTTACCAAATTGTTTCAAACAGACTAGAAATAGTGAAAAAAGATGTTAAAAAGCCTATTAATATTTATAGATAAACAAAAATACAGGTCACTTTGCAGGTGATCTAAAATCTAACCTGTGATATCTTATAAAATGGCTGATTCAGATTTACAGCTGATTCATGATGTAGGTATCTGAACCTACAAGTTATTAACCTATAGGCAATTCTGCAGGTCAGGTCTAGGTTACCTGTGACATAACCTGGACCTATGCTCAGCCTTACACTGCAGGGTGGAGGATAAATGGTATGTGTTTTGCCCTCTAGTGTCACTTTATGCAGACCCTCCACAGCAACAATTCCAGTCCCATTATCATCCTCTGCTGCCCTCATCACAGCATCAATGGCTGGCTTTCAGTCATTGAAGTTGAACTGTGGACCCAGATAAACCTTAAGTTTTGATTTTACATCTGGCAGAGTTCTGACTTTGCCAGCGGTGAAGTCAAGTATGATCTGCCATGCACCACCATCCTGTAGAGTAACAATAGGACCTGTACTGTGTTTCAGAATTATATATTTTATATGCAACATAGATTTGATAAACACTTACATGTTGCATGTGGGGATTGCCTTCTTCCAGCTGTTCTAGATTGTATCTGCAGTGACCTGTACCCATGCATCCTTCACCAGCATCATCACCTCAAGCAAGTCAATCCAATACACATCATCCTTCCTTGCATTGTTCATCTGAATTGCATGAATATAGAAGGCCTTACGGTAGTTGACCTTGAAGCAGTGAATGATGCCTGCATCAAGAGGCTGGATGAATGATGTCATGTTTAGTTTGAAAAACTCGAGGCGAATGTTGGTCGGAATGTATGAAATGAAATGTCCTGAGAAATTATCGAGTCAGAGCAGGATGTTTCAGTTCTATTGTCGGAAATGAGAGTCTTCAGCCTTGATAAATCTGTGATCCAATTGGTGAGATAATGCTTGGTAATAAGAGTTGGACATAAACAGACTCCTTGAAAAGAACACATGTCATCCAAGCTTTCTTATTGTGTCAGTAATAGAAGCCCTGGTCAGTTGATATTTTTCCAAAGCATCGGGGCTGCTTTGCATTTTCAATATAGAAGATTGAACACTTCTCTGTCCCTGTGAAATTGCACATGAATGCGACTGTAATCTGCTTCTTGCTCTGCTTCTTTTCTAACATCTAATAAGTTAAAAGGCTACAGTCAGGTGGTGCACTAAAGTCCAATAATCTCAGCCTTCTTTTGGACATGCTTTCAGATTTACTCACAAGGAAAACAGCCCACTCTCATTGAAATTGAACACATCCTGGGCCACATACTGTGCATTGATTGCCTGAACTCTCTCTCTTTCCTTCTCCACACCTGCAACATCAATGGAACCTACCTCTCTGTGCTGCCGATATTCCCTGATATTGTACCTGAGATATTTAGGCTATTAAAATGCCAGCAGATAGGCTTAAAACATCCAGATAACTCATGCCTTGCAAAACTTTCAAATTCATCCATCTGATTTCATCCTCTCTGCCTCAGGCACCTCCGTCTGATGCTCGAGATTCTGATGCTTTACTGAGAGTATGAGACCAGTAACACTCTTCTCCTTCATCTCTATATGCTTTACCCAGAGCCAAAGAGCCTTCTCAACATCAGGCCAAGTGACAGCACATACCCGTTTGCTGCTAAGCACACCTGGAATTTTATCCAGTTTTGCTTGATCCTTTTTATGTCCTTTTGGAGAGAGATGCTGGAATAGGGACGTCTGATTGAAGTGGAGGGTGCCTTCTTTTTGGGTCTGAAAGTGTTCAACAATGGCCTTCTATATAATTTCCAGATTGTTGTCATAGAAAGTGACCACCGTAAGCCAGTCATGAAGAGTAAGGTTATCACAGAAAGCTTTAGCTGTGACAGAAGCAGAGATTTTTGGTGCATTCTTCAGAGTAGGGACTCGAGTCAGCTGAGTGCGGTTGTAAGGCTTTGATCATGCTTCATGAGGCTTTCGAATGCACATTGGGCTGAGGACAGGCCTCGGTTCAGCTGACATGATAAGGGATGGCTGAGAAACTCAATACACAAGCATTCAAATCTCCATCTGTTGAGTGAATTTTGTCCCTCGAGGTGTGAATCAGGCCTGCCACATTCCTATAAATGGCAGATCCCATAGTGCATATCAGCTAAAATTTTATGCATTATGCATCAGTAGGTTTCATGCATAAGTTCCCATGTACAGAGTCTGTCTCCATCAAAAGTTATGCATTATCGGAACTTATGCATTATGAGTGCATGCATTATGAGATAGTGTACTGTTCCTGGTGCACTGGAAAGGTTGGAGTCCTAAACACAATAGTTGGAAGGATGTGAACAATCTGACCAATGTATCACAATATGTTATGAACTTTTACACTAAACATCCTAATGCATCTGACCTCTGCAACAAGAACACTCTATCGTGAAGGCCTTAGGAGGGGGGTACTGTCATGAACAGCCCATGTGGCACTTATCTGAGCACCCTTTTCCTTATCTTATCTGTTTTCTTTCTTGGACATTGATCTATATCTCACCATGATTATAACTTCTTTTGTCCTCTGAACTTTCATTCTTATATTATTGTTTGACAGTACAATAGCTCCCTTATTATGTATAAAGCACTATTGTTCTGTTTTCCTTATTTTTTATATTCATAGTTACCTGTTGTTTAGTGATTTCTATTGCCATGCTACTGTATATAAATCTCTGTACTTGCTACCTGAAGACCCAGTTTTGACCTTTTGTCTCCAGGTATGCCTTGCTGTATATTTTCTGCATTTACACTCACTCAATATACTTTGTCTCTAGTCCTGACCATTGAGCCTAGCTCCAGTCTCACTGCACAAGTGCTCATTGACACTCCTGCCCACCTTGTAAGTCACTTCTAATCTTTGCTCAACTTTCAGTCACAACAGTGTAGTTATGGATGACACCTATACTTCAGTCTACTGCATTCCTCTTATCACTGACCCCTTGCTATTCTGAGAGGATTGTGCATTTGTAGGTAAACACTGCAATCTTTTAGTAATGATGTCTACATCAGCACTATTGAAAATATTCATGACTAAGCCAACTGCACAGTGGCCAGTCACTATGCATAATTTATATCACAACTTTCCTCCTTATGTAGACAACATGTTTAGGATGCTGGAGGCTGATGATGCTTTAGTTGAGGTATTCATCACTAGGATTATTCCCTCTGTGCCTCCCAGTGCTGCTGAATGATCTAGTAATCTGAATTCTTCTGCAGGATCATAGAATTATTCTTACATTCCAAAATGTATAAGTGAATCATGGCTAAAGGTCATTATGATCAACTCAATGTCAACACAAAACCTTCAGAGTACCCTTTTGACTGCTGCAACATTAACCTTGACCACATCACTGTATGGCTCAAAATGTTTGGGGTCAATGATATAATAGGGTTATAGTTTATCTTTTATAAGTATGAAACTAACATCTGCCACTACATTGAGGGTCAACTGGAGTGCAACCACCATCTCTCCTTCCTATTCACTTTGACCTTTTATACCCTTATATCTGAAAACTTTATCCCCCTTCTTACTATTTTTAAAAACATTGAACATGTGGAATGCCATGTCCATACCACCACTACATCTTCAGCTGCATTGAACACCAATGTTGAGATGCACACCAAGGCTCCCACCTCTCAATTTTAACCTCCTGCTCCTTCTATATCTACCACTAAGGCTGAACATGGATCACCTGTGGGTTGACTCAGATCCATACCTGTGGGTATTGAAGCCTCAAAGGGTTTAATCCAGATCCACACAGATCAAAACCCATACTGACTCATACCCATGGATCTTTAATCTGTTACCCACAGGTTTACTCATACAAAGACCCATACCCACAGAGACCTGCAAGACCCACTGAAATATATATAAGTTTAAGCTGTTTTGTGTGTAATATAGTGTGTTTTATTTATCTAAAATCAAAATTAAACATCAAATATTAACTACAAGGCTAACACTGTCAAGATAACTATGTAGAGGTAAAGAGTGGTGATTGTAGCACCTTCAGGCAGCTTATTTGGAGCCTTTACATGCACCCTGTCGTATGTCTAGAAAACATTGTAATACTGTGTAGTGTTGCAGCCCTTCTGTATTTATCACTTCCTCATCCCACAACAACATATACATGTATTATTTCTAAGTCAAGTGGAGAAGATGGTGAAAGAGGCAAGTGCATAGAATAAGGAGGCAGACATAGAGCATGCAGATGGCTACCACATTATATAGTGGCACAGCATATTCAAATATCAAGATTGTAATCTACTTGTATACTCTAAATTGCATGTATAATAATGTACTTTTAACCTCTATAGGGTGATTTAAGTGCCTGCATCAGCTGGGGAGGAGGCTGAAGTAAGGCTGAACATGGAGATGAGTTCCTTGCAAGTATACCCATATATATCCAGATCCAGATCTGTGAATAATGGGTCATGTGGGTATGGGTACCTGATGTATGGGTTAGGTATGGATCCAGGTCAGAGATTTTAAGGCTGTGGATTATCTGTATGTTACTCATAGGTTTTTCCAAGAAAATAAACAGTCTATATGTCTTCTATAAGTGGTATAATCTATTTACTCACAATGAGTGCAGCAGAGATATTTGATTGGGCTGTGATGCCAGGTGTGTTGCCTTCAGCCTTTTCTCCAGTCTATGCAGGTGATTAAACCATTCAATAGACAGTAAGGCTACATCATTATGTATGCAATTCTCTTAATATTTGAATATGTTGTGTTACTATATAATGTGGTATCCATCTGCATGCTCTGTGTCTACCTTCTTATTCTATGCACTTACCTCTTTCACCCTCTTCTCCATCAACTTCAGCTTGATTTATAAATGACATGAATGTGCTGTTTCACTATGCTGTTTGGTGGCTGAGTCTTCAACTTTGATGGCTGCCTATGGCCTCTCACACTGTCCACAATTCTCACACTCTTATTGACATCCATCTGGTCACCCTCATCTGCACCAGTACCTCTACCCTCATCTGCCACCATCATTGTCACATTACCTTATTAATAGCATCACACTGATGTCTAGCCTGCCATTTAGGCACATCTGCAACATTCAGCTTCAAGGCTGTGCTCAGAGGGGCAACTACAGAATGTAGAGAAGGATGTGTTTGCATTCATGCATAAGAGGTGGAATGTGTGAGATGAGAAGGTAATGAATGCAGAAGGGCTGCAACACAACACAGTATCACAATGTCTTTTAGGCATATGACAGGGTGCATGTGGAGGCTCCAGATGAGCTGCATAAAGGTGCTGCTATTGCCACCCTTGACCTCTATATAGTTATCTTAATAGTGTTAGTTTTGTAGTTAATATATAATGTTTAATTTTGATCTTAAATAAATAGAATACACAGTATTACACACAAAACAGCTCAAACTTGTGTATATTTGAGTGGGTCTTGCAGGTCTCTATAGATATGGATCTTTGTATGGATAAACCTATGAGTAACAGGTCAAATATCCATGGGTATGGGTCAGTATGGATCTTGACCTGTGCAGATCCAGGTCAAGCCCTTTGAGGCCTCAATACTCACAGGTATAGATTCAAGCTGACCCACAGGTGATCCATGTTCAGCCTTAGGCTGAAGGTAATAGACCTGATCATAGCCCAATCAACCAAACAGTCCCTGCTGCACTTATTGTGGGCAAATAAATCATACAGACCACTCAGTGGAGATATACATAGGCTGTAGTATGGGTGTACCCATGGGTGTCAGAGGATTGACCCACACCCACACCCACAGCCTGTGGGTTTTCATGAATGTGGGTGCCAAGCACCAAGTGTGGTGGGTATCACCCACACCCATGAAAATGTGGGTTTGTCATGGGTTTGTAGCTGACATAGGGGTTCCTCCTCACTTCAAGATAAGAGTATGTACACATTGCATGCAATATCACAGAAGAGATTAATCACGAATGTGATCAGCTTAGATCACAGCTTCTTGATACAAGAACTGCCTCCTGCCAAACAAACTTCTGGGAGTTGCATCTGAACAGTGCAATAGATACTGCAGGCTGTCAGCCCAGTGAAGATGTTTCATGCCACCACAGCCATTCAACGGTCTCTCTGCATATGCCTGGACATCTGGTACTGGCTGAGAGCTCATTCTTTCAAACTTTGGTTGCACTCACATTGGGTGGGGAGGGCACCACTCACTCATCTTCACACATACAAGCACCTCACCATTGAGCATTGCTATATATGCTGCTTCAAATGTAGCTTCAACTTTGCCCAGCTCTATGGCATCCTTGTTGTATTTAAAAGCAATTGCCTTGACATGAGCAGACAATGCCTTTCATTCTAAAGCTTGCCCATATGTGTGGCGACCATGCACAGTATGTGTGGGGGTCCTAAAACAAACTCCAGGCCAGCTGCAGTCACCAGCAGATGATGTTCAGCACAGATGTGACATACTCCACATTCGCATAGTGAACATGATGAAATGTTTGTCCATCATAAAATTCATCATGGCATAGTAGAGAGAAATGTATGAAAAAGTTGAGCATCCCAATGCAAGTCTATTTATTCCATTATATTCCTGGGAATGTGCTCAGAGAGGTATCATGCTTTCAGATAGCAGTTGATGTTCAGTGAACAAAATCATCTCTAGAAGCAGGGAAAAGGTCATCATTATCAATACTAGCATGTTGCACATCTACAGCAGTGCACTCTTCATATTGACATTAACTTATATCTATATTTAAACCACCACAACATCAATGGCATCCCAGCCCTCCTCCATCTCATAGTCTGACACATGCCCATCCTCAATGTCTAGCAATTGAGAAACCTGGCGAGAATCTGAGGACTTCACATAACCCACAGTCATTCACACACAGAGACAGAAAACTGCCCTTGTAATATTGGCATTCATTCAGCTGCAAATGTGGCTCAGCAGGAGCCAGCTGCAGCTAAAAACACACTTGATGTCAACAGATGTAGCTAGGCAGAAGCATAAGTCAACATCAGCATGAGAACAATGACATGCACAGAGTGCAGCATAATCTCATGCTTTTCTCATAGCAAGAATGCCAACTGTGGCTGCTGGAGAATGTGCAAATGAACTTATCAGAAATTGTGAAGTAGTCAAGGGCTATATGGGAGAGGCACAGATAGATTGCATGTCACTCCATCCACCACAGGACCACATCTTGGGTGCTCTTGAGTGGGGCTGTGAGGTAATGTGCCAACTTATCCTTCACATCAGACGTTCACAGGCAAGAGAATGATGTGAGGGCCACAAAGATATTATCCTTGTCCTGTTGGCTGAATTGTGTTGTTAGTAATCATACAAATATGTATGTAAAAGAGGACTTATATTGTCCCCTGTTCCATTAATATCATTGTCCTCGGCTTGGGGTCTAAAGCATTTAGCATAGAACTTCTTGAAGGTGTTGACAAGCAGCTTCTAGGTGAGGACCTGCCACTCTTGTGGCCAGTGCTGGTCCTGAAAGTACTCAAGCTTGTGGTTTGGGTGCAACACTATGTGTAATTAGAATAGGTCAGTGCAAAATGAATAAATAAGAGAAAAAAAAAGAGGAGACATACTCATAGTGAGGCGGTAGATTGATGAAAAGTCAGTCAGTGAGTAATATTTATTGAGGGCCTCTTTGGCAGTGGTGCAAGAGATACAGATGGGCTCAGCATAGTTGGGTGACATGGAGGCAGTGGTGAGGAGCTTGTCAAGGTGGTCCATCACAGGGATAACTTGAGCTAGGTTGGGTGTGCCAGAGGAGAAGTACTCAGTGCCATCTTTGAAAACCTAGTCAGAGGTGAGTGAGTGGCCATAGGAGATGAACACGGATGCATGACATAGAGTCATCTCATAGCACATGATAGTAGTAGTGACATCCTGAGTGTCATGGAAAGAGGGATTAAGGTTCATCAGTAAGGTTCAACAGTAGCTGAAGGTTCAAGTGCCACATGAACCTTGAGGACCTTCAACAGCTGCTTGGCGATTGCACTGGTTGACTGACACCTTACAGACCCCCAGCCCATTGTCAACATTCACACACAGGTCCTTATATGTGGTGCAGTACTCCACAGTGATCTCAAGCATATTGTATGTCAAATTTCACCTGGTCCACACATCTCAGAGAAGCAAAAAATTCAAAAGGTCATGCTTCATAGTGAGCTTGCTCCACTACAAAAGCAGTTTTATCATTGAATACATGACCTTCATGGTAAATGTCTGGATCTAATATACAATGTGAGTCTCAGATTTTCAGTGTTGAGCATGGCTAACCTTGATTAGCAGGAGCCTGATGGGATGAATGTCCTTCTCAAACTGCTGCCTCTCCTCCTCCATCATCTTCCATGATACATCAAGTTCCTCATCATCCTTATTGTCCTCCCCCTCATCTTCCAACTCTGCTATGCCTGCTGTCTTTACCTTGACCTCTTCTTTAAGGGTCTTGGTAAGCATTGCCTCCAGCTCTTTAAGCTCATGCTTGGCCTTTACATCCTCTTCATCTTTGTCCTCAGTGTTTTTGTTGTCCTTTTTCTTGGTGAAGGGTGCATTGAATTGCCAGATGAGGTTCTTACTACATACAATGTTCAGAATGTGAAGAAAGCATCGCACCCAGACAGCATGTCCCTTGAAGTCAGGCAGGTATGCTGGATTGTCAGCATCTGCAAGTGCCTCAACCATTGTGTTGTTGTTCGAGGTGTTGTCACAAGTAACTCCCAAGATCTGAAGGTATGTGAGCTTGTCAATAAAGATGATGACAGGGGCCTTCTCAAGGTGCATTTGAGCTTGCCAAACATCTTTGACAAGCTTAAACACACCTCAGATGTCTAATGGTTGATGATGATGATATCAGGGGCCTGCTCGAGACATGTTCAAGCTTTTAGCAAGCTTGAACGTGTCTTGGACTTGTAATCATTGATGGTGTGAATGCTTACTAACCTTGTGCTCAATTTCAAATTTCCATAGGACTTGTGTAAAGGCTATTGTGAGGCTTCCACCAGAGTGTGACTTGGTGAGCTCAACAACATTGAAAAGAAGAGTGACAGGCTTCCCCTGTTGCTCAAAGTGCACAGTGAAGGTGACAAATGCATGGTGGTTGGATGACATTCAAGTGTTGGTCACAAAGTAAAGGGTGCTGTTATACTCCTGCAGTGGTGAGTATACTAATCATTAGTGATGCTCTTGAGCAGGGACCTGCTTGAGACATGTTTGAGCTTGCCAAACATCTTTGGCAAGCTCAAACGCATCTCGAGTTATAATCAGATGTTAAATTGCTTGCTAATGTACTGGTAACATTTTAGTGACTCATGTTTGAGTTTTTGCAAACACAGCCTTGACATCATGCATGACAGTGGAGGGTGAAGGTATGTAGTAGCCTGGCCAGCCTGTCTTTATCAACATCTCAAAACCCAGATTGGCAGCAATGCAGAATGATTGCAGGCTCTCATAAATCCACTTTACGATTTTGATGTGAGTCTCAGTGTGCGTGTGTTGCTGATGGCTATACATTATCTTTCCCTTCTTGCACTCAAAGTGCATGGTGATGGACCCTGTATTCAAGATGCTTTGGACAATCTTCTCTCATGCTTCCTTCACAGATACTACTGTGCAGGCAGCATTGACTGCAAGTTTTCCCCAGCAGTGGACAGCATACATCCACATGTTCTTCATTGATGCATGATCCTGGGTGTTCTAGAAGTGCCGGATCTGCATGTTGCACCCCTTTGCAGTGCACTTGAATGTGTGCACACACTGGCTGTTGACATATTCAATGAGCAGCCTTTTTTTAATAAAGGTGTAGATGGTACTTGTCCACCACTGCATTGCTGCATCTATCAGTTACTGATTATTAGTCTTACAGGTGGCATCCCAGCACAGATACACACACTGAGCTCCTCCTCAGAGTCTGTTGCTGCCACAGCAACCTCTACCTCAACCTTGGACTTTTCTTTGCCATTCCTGCCCCTATCCAATGCCTTCTCAATGATCTTGAGGCCATCATTCTCAAGTGCAACTGTCTTCCTGGTTTTTTTCTCCTTGTGTGCAGTTGACTTGTTAGCCTTTATAGTTGCTTGGGATGTGGAGGAAGCAGTTTTGGTGATCGTGGCAGTGGAGGACTTGGATATTTTGACAGTGGTATTGGACTGAGGGGTGCACACCTTTTTGAAGGGAGGAGACTTGTTTGCAGTTGTATTTTCAGCATGTTTGTGGTTCTTAAAATCTTAAAATGTGGGGTGAATTGATACAGATGAAGGAGAGTGGATAGTTTTGATGATGGAGCTCAATTTCTGTGTCTTCAGCTACCATCTGTGTACATGCTAGTAGACCCTTGTATCCAGCTGTATTTGATCATTTGTGGCTTGAAACTATGTAGGGCATGTGGATAAACTGTACGGTTTGACTTCAAAAAGGTAATATTGATATATCTGCTTCAATTGGATAAACATGAGGCAGCCTAAAGCCTCAAAATCAAAGTTCACAGGCCTGCCCCCATGGGCATCAATGTTTTTGAATACAGACACCATATTTTGAAGGTCATGGGTGCTTATGTGGGCAGCTACACCTGTAACTTATGGCTTGGATTATGGATTTAGCCCTGGGTGTGCAAAGTTCAATCCACATCCACACCTATGTGGGTTACCCATGAAAATTCACATAAGTAACCCACACCCATTATACAGCCTAGAGTATGTATGGATATACCTGCAAAAAGCTCATACCCATGTTCAGCCTTACCTATGATGACTGGTTTATGATATATTCTGACAATTTCTCTTTTTAAGGTCTCATTGGGTGGTATATAAATTTAGTCTTTATAAAGTAGGATTCCTTCATCATCACTCCAATCTTCTGATTTTCTAAAGTCTGACCTTTGGATGGCTTTTCTTTTACTGGTAATAAATTCAACCAGCATTGAATTGCATGTCTTGTTACTTCAGATGCATTCTTAAAGCTCTACATTAACTGCTTTGGTGAAAAGTTCCTCTCCTAGCATGATAATATCTTTGTTATTATTATCCCCCTCATCATGACCTATTCTTCTGGACAGTGCATCTGCTTATGTGAGTGTATTATCTGGGTGATGGAATATTTTAAAGTCGAAGTCTGCTAGAAATAGGTACCATCAAGCTTGTCAGTGGTTGAGCTTATAGGCATGTTGAGTGCTCAAATAATAGTGAGAAGTTTCCAATCACAGATCTGATAGCTGTGCTCAGCTTCTATGAAGGATTTCAAAAGGAATGCACATGGATGGCAAAGGCCATCAGACCTCTTCTGTCTGAGAACTGTGCCTGATGTATATTTGAATGCATCACATTCAACTTGGAATAGTTCTGCTGGGTTTACAATTTTTAAAATAGATTCCTTTATGAATTCTTATTTGAGTTGTTCAAATGCTTTGTTACATTCTGGTGTTCATATGAATGTGGTTGTCTTGTGTATAAGTTCTTGTAATGGTCATACAATATCAGAGAATTTCTTGATTCATTGTTGATAGAAAATTTTAAAGCCTAAAAAGGTTTGAGTCTGCTTGACTGTCTTTGGAACTTGCCATTCCTGAATAGCTTTGAGCTTTACAGGGTCCATGACCATTTCTCCTGGTCAAATGACTGCTCCTAGATATTTGACCTCTGTGACTTTAAACTTGCATTTTTCTGCTTTCAAGAACAAGTTGTGTTTTTAGAGTTGTTGTAAGATTTAGTGTATTCAGCTACAATGTTCTTCTTTATTGTCTGAGAAGATAAGAATGTCATCCGTATAAATAACAACTCATCCTTCTAGGAGCATATCTCAGAAGATATAGTTCATCATACTTTGGAATGTAGCTGGAGCATTGGACAATCCAAAAAAATATGACTGTGGGTTCATATAATTTTATTGGTGTGATGAATGCAGCTTTCCACTAATCACCATCTTTGATGTGTACACTTTTGTATCCTGCATGTATATCGAGTTTGGTGAATATTTTAGCTCCTTAAAGTTTGTTGATAATATCACCAATGAATGGAAGTGGGAAAGTGTTCTTTACAGTTCTATTGTTTAGTGAATGATAGTCCTGTACTGGCCATAGGCTGCCATCTTTCTTACTAACAAAAAAGAATGGTAAGGCTAAGGGTGATGTTGACTCTCAGATATAGCCTTTTTTCAGATTTTCTTCAATAAACTTTTTGAGTTCTTCTCTTTCCAAGGTGGTTAGAGGATAAATTTTTTTCCAGTTGTTCTTCATGTTGGGATCAAAATCCTTTTTAAACTCAATGGCATGATTCCATGGATGATATGGTGGAAAACATTTAGCTACCTTCTTTTTAAAAACTTTCCAAAAATCTTGGGTGTATTCAGATAGTAGTTCATCTAGGTTTTTCTTCTTTTAGTTCTTTTTAGTACCAATAGTGATTTCTGTTCATTTATTGGTTCATTGAAGATGAGTTACATCTTCTATCAATTGTTCAAAGACTTTTGAGGAATTATGCAGTAACCACTCATCATCATTTAAATCATCTTTTGCTGTTTTGATATATAAAAGGACTAAATCAGGAGTATGTTTAGGAATAAGCATTCTTTATAAGGTTTCTGATGGGGCTTCATGTGCATCCTGATACTTCTGAATGGCTTGCTGTTCTTTGATCACTTTTGAACTAAAAGTGACTCATCCCTAAGGCTAAACGTGGGTATAGGTTTCTTGCAAGTATACCCATATATACTTGAATCTGGACCTGTGAGTATGGATCTTGTGAGTATGGGTACCTGGTGCATGAGTCAGACACAGATCTAGGTCAGAGGTTTTGAGGCTGTGGATTACCTGCAGGTTACCTATAGGTTTTTTCAAGACAATAAGCAGTTTGTATGTCTCCAATAAGTGGTTTGTATAATCTATTAATCCACAATAAGTGCAGCAGAGACTGTTGGATTGGGCTACAATGCCTGGTGTGTTACCATCAGCCTCCTCTCCAGCCCATGCAAGTGTGTAAACCTTGCACCTGATCTGGGGTTTAACTCATGTATGAGAATACATAGTTAATTCTATAGCCCCAATTCTATCAGCTTGTATTCACTCATGGCTATAGAGGTTTTCATTGTCAGCTTTCATAACATTGAGTAAGTAAGTCTTATGGCACACTGCATACATGCTGCTTATTGATGCATTCCAGATGGGTCTATCTCTTCTTCTCACTTACCTTCACCTTTCTACAGCAGTTTGCAAGCCACTTTAATGGTATTTATGCAGTTGTGCTCTTGCCAAAGGACCTTGTTTCTGCTGGTTCTGATAGAGCACTTATCTTTTAGGACTGGCATTATTAACAGAGGAGGATGTGAACAGCATGAGGAAAATAAATGAGTATACACATACTATATAGTGATCTCAGTAGTATTAGATTTATATTCAGAAATACATAGTTAAGTTGAACTTTAATGGGTATTTTAATAAAGGACACAATTGAGTGAATATTTTACATAAAACAGCTTTAATTTGTGTGTTTTTGTAAATTTTGCAGATACTTTGTGTGGATAAACCCATGAGTAACAGGTCAAAGATCTGTGGGTATGGGTCAGTACAGGTCTTGACCTGCACAGGTCCAGGTCAACCCACAGGTGACCCATGTTCTGCCTTATCTCTGGGTCCTCTGTGTGTGTAGCAAACATTGTGAGTTTGTGTACTGTAATGTCTTTGTCATGTTCACTACTTTCATTGCTGTCCTTGTCATTGTGTAATGTTACTTCTTTTCCTTTACCCTTAGTCATAGTTGGTATAGGATTAAAAGTCTGATATCCTTCTGGATATGAAGCAATGGGTTCACTCTGAAAACTGGTGGGTTCTGGTTGATCAGCTGTTTGACTTGTCTGACTTATCAGACTTTATGCACTTGTCAAAGTGGTGTGAAGTATAGGTGTACTGAGTCATGGACTGGGTTTTGGAGCTTTGCTCAATGGTATAATCTCTGGTTGTTTCATGTGTGCCTTAAGGATACTTCTTTCTTGTGTGCTATGCATAATAGTATATCCTTCTCATAACTTCTGATCTTCAGGTGTTGGGTGATATTGGATTGAACACCTTGCATATGTGCAGTTTATCCACCTGCCTTTATCTGAGTTGTAGTGTGTGTCTTTTGTTTGGTCAATGAGATATGCATGTTGATATCCTTCACAAGAGAGCTTTGATTGTGTGCTTATCTATTTGTTTCAAATATGAAGGTATCAGTCATGGAGTTTCTGTGCATGCAAAAAACTCTCAAATTGTTGAACCTCATGTTCAAAGGAAGGATTGATCCAATTCCTTGGATCTAAGACTCTGCTTCAGAGATGCTTAATTCTGTTTTGCAAGAAAGCAGCATAGGTCCTGTCAAGTGTGTAGTGAGGATCCTCACACTGTGACCACCAACTAGTAGTGTCTAATGTGACATTGAAGTTGTGGATGGCTTGGTGTATGCACTGGATTCTATAGTCTTGCCTAACACTCAAACTATCTCTGATAGCGATGAGACTGTTGAGGATAACTTGTAACATGTCTTGTGTTAAGGCTGGGCATAGGTTAACCTATAGTTGATTCAGATCTGAACCTGTGAGTTTGTAAGCTTTGAGACTTTGATTGGGAACTATATGAATCAAATCAATTTTTAACCTAAACTTACAAATCAAAGACCTATAAATCATAGGTAACATTATTGATTTTACCAAATAGTTTTAAACACACTAAAAATAGTGAAAAAAGATGTTAAAGGGCCTAATAAATATTTATAGATAAACAAAAATACAGGTCACTTTGCAGGTGATCTAAAACCTAACCTGTGATATTTTATAAAATGGCTGATTCAGATTTGCAGCTGATTCATAATATAGGTATCTGAACCAAGTCATTAACCTATAGGCAATTCTGCAGGTCAGGTCTAGATTACCTGTGACATAACCTGGACCTATGCTCAGCCTTATCTTGGGTGTTAACAGGTGCTTGTGGCCTCTCATAGAACAGACCTCTTGTTGAAGAGATACTATTCAGTGTGGTGTCACAGTAGCTTGGTACTGTATTGACTGAGGCACTTGGTGCAACTGGGATAATAGACCTCTTGTCTATTTCATAAAACTGTAAGAGTTTCTGCTCTTCTCTGGGGTCAAAGCTGGATGAGAGTCTGTACTCTATCCACTTGAGGCTCTGGATAACTGGTGGTACTCTCAGGGTACTCAGCAATGTTTGCTCAAGGATGGAAATCTTTCTCCATTTAGATACTGTACTCCTGGGACTCCTGGTCCTTGAAGTTTTTGCAGATATGATGTGGATGGCCTAATGTTAATGCTAATGTTCCATTGTTGGTATAGCAAAGGTGAACCCTGTTGAGGTTGTGACCTTTGACTACTCCTTGGGGGTCAAAAAGGTTTTGGTATGTGTGGACTCACTGTGTTGTCTAGCTTGTCAAAGCTTTAACAACCTTTTAAAGTATAGGTTCCTTTTAGACCTTGTTGAAGGCTAGAACAGACAACCTATAGTTTGTGTGTGTGGGTGCTCTGCACTTGAAGAAATAGAGCATAGAAGTTTTCAGTCTAATGTTATGTCTCAATACTTGCAGCCTTATGCAAGTATCAATATGTTTTTAGACCAAGCTTATACTTATTGAAGTAAAGCTTAGAGTTGCTTATAGTCGAGCAGACTATAGAGATGGATTGGTATACAAGCCAGTGTATACAACAGAAGACTGAAAACTGGGGGTCACTACTGAGGTATTGCCCCTTATACACATGTACAAGTGCTACGCATTGCACAGCTGATAGCTAATGTAATACAGGGCTGCAGACTGTGGACTATAAAATGAGTCATAATGAGTTAGGACTACAAACTGTGGACTGTGGAATGAGTTAGGACTGTGGACTGCATACTGCAGACTACGGACTATGAACTGTGAAATAAGTCATGCTGAGTAAGGACTGCAAACTGCAGAGTGAGTCATGATGAGTCATGATGAGTCACTGTGGAGTCAGTTAGCTACTGTAATGAAGTTCAAGTTATAATCATAATATAACATGAGTTATAACTACAGCCTGCAGAGTATGAGTCATATACTAGAAAGTTTAGGGATATGAAGTCCAAAATAGTAGCAGTAAACATGTAAGTCCATATGAATAGATGTGTGATAAAAAAAAAGTATACCTCCTGAGATAGTGTTATAACATATATCAAGTGAGAGATATGAGTGAAATATATAGTGAGGCCTATCTGGAGCAAGAGGTTAAAACTGGGTCTTCAGGTAGCAAGTACAGGGGTTTATATACAGTAGCACAACAATAGAAATCACAGAACCAAAGGTAACTACAAATATAGAAAACAAGGAAGACAGAATGATAGCACTTTGTACACAATAGGGAAGCTACTGTACTATCAAACAATAACATGAGAATGAAAGTTCAGAGAACAAAAATGAGTTATAACTACAGTGAGATAAAGATCAATGTCCAGGAAAGAAAACAGATAAGATAAGGAAAAGGGCACTCAGATAAGCACCACATGGATCATTTGTGACTTCCTTACACCTCATGGAGGAGAAAAACCTGTAACACATATGTACAGCCCTGATGCTTGCATCTGCCCTGATGCAAGTGACTGCACTTTAATGCAAGTGACCATCCACTCTGATGGTGGTGCCTTGCCCTGATGCCAAGTGTGATGCCCAGATGTAAGTGGCAATGCCCTGATGCAAGTGACCATCCACTCTGATGGCAGTGCCTTGCCCTGATGCCAAGTGTAATGTCCAGATGCAAGTGGCAATGGCCTGATGCAAGTGTGATCTCTCACTGCAATATGCTCCAGGAAGCAAGCATAAAATAGACTAATATTTAGAGGTCCTCCATCTGTTTTTATTGTATAAATGAGGTTTTAGAGTCTTATCTGAGTGCTACTGGCTTGGGAAGTCCATGCCTGCCTGAGTGCTCTCCAGGCAGGTAGAAAGTCCATACTATAAGTGCTCAATTGTACAAGGGATAATAAAATTGCAATGATGCTGTGTTAAAAAGCCATTGTAGTGTAGTGGACTCCAGTGCCCATGTTGTTTGGTAGCTCTCATTGTGTGCACTGGTTTAAATCCTGGCCATACCCTATTTTACCACCACCATGCACTTAATACTTATTTTGATCTGTCTGATGGGGGTTGGTCTTGGCAATCATCATTCTGTATTTATGTGTTTGAAAAAAACTGATCTATCAATGTCTAATATCCCATCACCCATGCCCTGTTGACTGTCTGCCCACCCTCCATCCTCTGTTTGCCTATTTGTGGTACCTTGTCAGTTGCTGGGCACACTTTGAAGCTCTATGCCAGTGCTAATGAATGGCATGGATATGGATAACCCATGTGGGTTATGTACCCATACCCATGCAGGTATGAGTGTGGGTATCCATGGGGGATACCCACACCAAACCCATATCCATATATATTGACCTGTGTCAAATCCGAATTCTGTTGCACTGCAGCTGTATTGTCAGCATCATCATGGGTGGAGGCATGGAATAGACAGTGGGAAGGTGCAGAAAATGCCTGTGGCTGTGCATCTCCTCTGTCCCCTTAACCAGGTGTGTTTCCTTTCCTCCTTACTCTCACCTGACCACTGCAACAGATGTTCTTTACCTCTCTTTTGATCATTCTTAGCTTTTCTCCAATGCTGATTTTACCCAAGAGCTCAGCTCCTTTAACTGTGATGCATGGTCAGCTGACTGCAATGGTGAACCTTTCAATCTGTCTGCAATAAATGCCATGTGCTCCATCCCCACCACCCTCACTCAGCTGTCCATCATCACATCTGTATCTACCCTGCCCAACCCAGGCTCACAATTCAAGTCTGATGACCTCAACCTGAGATCATCACACAGTGCAACATCATCTAGAGCCTCTGCAAGATGTCCATGAACCTGAGCAGCTTGCACTATCATGGCAAATCCTCCAGTTTGCTCTTTATCCAGACTGTTATAAACCTCAAGCAAGAATACACTGGCCTCAAGCTCCTCAAGACTATTGATGCTGACTTCCATGGCACTCTACTCATATTCTTCACCCCACCCGTCTCACTGTCAATCACCCACACATTTATCACATTCTTCACATTCTCGTACATCGGCTCACTTTATATCTTAAAGAACACCCAACTGTTATTCAAGGATGCAGAGTCCCTCAATGTCTGTGATGAAGAACAGAGGAAGAAGAGGGCCAACAAGCAGTAGAGAAATAATCCAGAAGTTATTTGCGCCAGGCTGTTGGCAGCGAGCCTGAGCACTGTGAAAAATGTGTTCACTATGTACTTGCTGATTAGCAGTATTATGCCTGAAGCTAAGGTGTATACATTTTCTTGATCTTTCTCTCCCCACTGGCAGTCGGAGCTGATAAGCCAGTCCATCTTCTCACTGCAGTCTTGCAAGTGTCATAACAATTTGCACTAATATATTTCTCTGACCACAAGCTCATCTTCATGTCTGGAACACCTACAACTGCTATGGATGGACATCCTCCGCTGTATGGATTGCTGTGGTGCAAACTTGTCAGTGGCTCCCGCTTATTGCATCGTTCTCAGCTATACAATGTAGCTAACAGTTTAAGCAGTTTGCAGTGACCCAGCTCACATTTACAAGTAGCAAATGGTGTGGGTGGCCATACCCACACCCATACCTGTGATATACCTGTACCTGTGTACCCATGGATATGAACAGTGGGTCTGATGGGTGTTGTGGGTGTGGATGGATATAGTGGGTGAATATGGTGGGTTTACAGATTTACTTGCTACCTGAGGCACTGCTTAGTTGGCTGATGAATGCAGTGTAGGATCTTTGATAGACTGTAGTGTTGGTGGCAGAAGGGAGCCTGTGTGGAGGAACAGGAATGTGCAGTGAAAGCTGAAGAGACTTGTAAATAGGCTGTGTCATGGGTGTTGAAAACCCATGTGGATTTTCATGGGTTTTTTGCATGGATGTGGGTGTGGGTTAGGTTTGGCTCACCCATGGCCAAATCCACACCCATGGTATGGGTTGTGGATATAGCCACCAGCATAAGCACCTTTAGCAGTCCTGGCAGGCTGGGGGCATTGTTTCTGCTATTATTAACTCCTTTCTGCACCTTTTGAGATGCTTCTTTTGATATTTTAATTGTTGTAGCAATGCCCACAGAATGCACCTAATGCAACAGTGTAAAGCCACAAGCACTACTATTGGCAGGAGGGGGGTGAGGAGGAGGAGATGGCCATAGTGAAGCCTCCAGTGGTCACCTTGAGGCAATTAATACCTCATTAGAAAGCTACTAATCATAGCTTTCCAATGGTCCCATTGTGACTTTGGTCTGTGGCCCAGTTGTTGAGATATAGGCCTAAAAAGCATGGTGTGACTGAGAGTTGATGGCTCCAGCATGCCATGGGATGACCAGGAATTTGAAAATGAATGATATGTCCTAGATATAGCATTCAGTAGCTTCAAGGAGCAACAACAATGATAGAAAACTATCAATCCATCACTGAGCAATAACAACAATAACCTTCCTACCCCCCACAATGCATCTGAAGACACATTGACACTCATGAAAAACCCACATATTCATGGGTGTGGGTGATACACCCAGTACTCAAGGTTTTGCACCCACACCCAAGGATACCCATGGGTTGGTGGGTGTGGATTTTTCATGGGTGTGGGTGTGGGTGAGCACTCTGACACCCATGGGTTCACCCACGCTACAGCCTACACATAGATACAAACAGGCTTTTGCGGGCGTGCGACCTGCAGTGTTTTATGCAAAGCACTGTAAACGTGAGATGCCAAGCCCAATGAGAGTCACTCACCGTGGGAGAGTGGCTCATGGTTGTGGTATGAAGCAAAAGGTCCCAAGCGCTGGGAACGAGCCGGCTGAGCGCTCAGACGCCCGTGAGTTGGCAGGCGTCTATAAACGGATCAGACTAGCACTCCGAAGACCTCTCCCTTCCTCCGTCCTCCTTCCTCTTTATTACAGCTGTATCCACGCTATGGGGGCCTCTCAGTCCTCGCCACAAGCGGATGAAAAGGTGTTCTCGCCTGACACTTCTTTGCATGTACGTTCCTGCGCCGCTCAAACCTCCTAGTCCCGTCTCACCCACTCCAACTAGTTCTCGGAGAACGTCGTGAATCAGCTCGTCGACCACCAGGCATCTCCTCACATCCCCCACCAGCGCCAAATCACCATTGATGCCCACATTCGCGCTCGGATACAATCTGAACTTTCCCGCCTACATCAAGAAGAGGAACGAGTGAGGGAGGAGATTGAGCATGCGCTGGAGAAGGAGAACCTCGACCGCGAGCGCGGCATGGCTGGCGAGGACAGTGCATCTGAGGAGGCAGGGCCTGCCGGTTCCGTCAAGAGCAGCGCAGCATTGATGGGAGACCTTGAGGAGCTCCGTCAAAAAGTCGAGAAATATAACGCACGCCACAGCTCAGAGGGGTTTTCCACTGTCCGCACCAAAGGAGAGGAGGTTGTCTTGTGTTATCAGTGAGTTCAACACCCTTTTCATCCTGTTTCACCTTTCCAATCGACCCATAGGTCGAATCCTACGGCTACTTTAGATTGTTGGAAAGCTGTCGAAGAGTTCAAGGCCTCCGTAGCCCAAGTAGAGCAGGTACGTACAAGGCGTGTGCGACCTTCACAATCCGCATCCGTTCTTATCCCTCATGTAGCGCTACGTGAACTCGTTGGGATAGTCATAGCGTCGTGATACAGACAACGACATGCACCGCGTTCTGTCCGTTACAGACTTACAGTAACCTACTACTTAGGTCAAGGTGAAGTCGATCGACTATGGAACAGGTATACACACGTACTCTCCGAACTGTGCTGAGACGAGTAGAATTACATGTTATTTCGTGTCTGTTTCAGTCTATCAAATCGTCAAAGATTATCCATTCAACACTGGGTGAAGCATTGCAACGCACTCCTCCGTCGGCTTCGCATGAAATCACCGCCTAGGTAGCTCATCTTCCTCGCCGTACGCAAAGCCTACCGACTCCCAGGGCAAATCTTCGAGTTGCGAATAGACGGATCCAGTGCTATACTCCGACAAACGATTGTTGGACGTCCGGTAGCGGTTCCAAGGCAGATAGCTGGCGAGTAGGGACCTTCGGTTACCCTCGCTCGCTAAAGCCATTAAGAGACCGGACGGTACTGCTGTTTGTGCCTCGTCCATGGCACTCTGCGTCGAGTACACGGAGCCAGAACTGAGTGTTGAAGCCTGATGCATGAGCCGGTGTTGGTTCGCATCAGGTACAGTGAGCGGCTCGACTGGTGCTCGCTCTCGCTGTGGACTTTTGTGGGACATGGGGGGCGGTAGTCCGGCGTCGGGTCTTTTAAACGCGTCCTTCACCTGTCCAGTTGGAGTGGGAGGTCGAGGTGGTGCCTGTCGAACAGGCTTGTCGGAATCTACACATACATCAGATACGTGTTTGGTCTGAGCTGCAACGGACTCACCGACTGGCCCCGGCTTCCTTGTTTCAACAGGCCCCCTCAGCGTCGATTGGTTAGACGACGGTGCGGTGAATGCAAACGTGACTTTTCGTTCGTGGGCTGTGTGCATAGAGAAGGGGAGTCGGTATTGAGTTGCTGAGTGTGTTGTAGCATTTCTGCGTGTGTTCTCCCTAACCTGGAGGAACGCTAGCTGTGCATGATGAGCAGTGCTATCATAGTGTATTAGCTCGACTACTTACAGCTTCCTTGCGTTCTTTTGTCGCCTTTCGTTTGATGCACCTACCCCACCATGTCCAGCCGATAACGGCAACAAGTGCGAGCACGACACCCGCAGCCGTACCGCCAGCGATCGCGGCCACTGGTATATTTGATGTGACTGTGGTTGAGACCGCGCCAAGGGTTGGAAAGCTGCCCGACCCAGCTGAGGTGACTGTGGTCGTAACAAATGAAGGAGGAGCCGGGACGTTGATGGTAGTGAAAACGGGAGTAGGCGTCTGGGTAGGTGTTGCGGTCAACGAGCGGGAAGAGCCCTGTGTCGCATCAAAGGCGGCGGCGAGGAGCATGGGGACGGCCTGGGGACGGAGAGAAGGGCCCGGGAGAAAAGGAGGAGCAAACGCCTCGTGATGAGCGGTACGATCGATATATGTATGTGGATTAAATTCAGTGGGGACAAGGGAAGAAGATCCGCTGCCTCGTGTCGACGTCTGCAGCCTTTAAAAGCTCCCAGACGTCGTATTCTCGCCGTGAGCCATGCGGCCAATGCCAGAAGGTCATAAGGAACACACCGGCGGTGCACCCATAGCCACCGCAAGGAACAACGTCGGTCTTCCATGCTTATATCGGTCCTTCATCCCACAAGCATTACACTACATTCAGTTCGATGGGGCCACGATGAGATACGACGATAAAGCAAAAACAACAAAGCAGCGTACGCCGGTGCTAATACTGATAACAATTGCAAAGCCTTATTCCGCGGTAGCAGATGCGTCGGCATCGTCCATAGCGGCCAAAGCCTCTTCGTTCAGTGCTTCCGCCTCCGCCATGACCCTCTCCTCGAGGACATTCACCCGAGTGACAGCATCCCTCCTCTCGCCATCAAGCTCAGCGTACCGTTCTTGCAACCGGCGCTCCCTCTGTTCCAGCTTCTCAACCTCTTCCTTCAACGACGCCAACCGGATCGGCCCTATTGCCGTCTCGTTCGTGCATAGCCGGGAGAAACTCTCGTATTCCTCCTTGGTCTTCTGCAACTCCGCAAAAGCGTCGGATATGCGTTTCGTGAGGACCCCGGAGCGCGCTTGGTAGCCTCCCAAGATCACGTTCAGTTTCTTCTCCGATTTTGCAGCCTTGCTCGCGTCCTTGGACATCGCCTCGCGGTAAACCTCCAACTGTGCACTGTAACCGGCAACACGCGCCTCCCGCGGGACAGAGCTAGGCTCAACCCACAAGTTCGACGCAGGGTCGTAAACCAGCCTAGAACGCACATGAACCCATGACAAAGTTTCGTCAACGTCATCCGGATCGGACAGCGCGACGACCCCTCGCTTGACAACGTCCTCGCTGGCCCCCGGATAACCGAGCGACGTCGCAAGCTCCTCGTGAATAAGCGATTTAGCAGCTGCGAGAGCGTCGTCGGGAGGAATGTGATACGCCGATCGCGTGCCGCCTGGATGCACTGTGCCCGGCACGGGGTGCGCAACGGAGTCATGGTGCAGTAAATCCACAATTTCTGCATGTACAAGTCGCGCCGCCGCACCAACGTCACCGTCATCGTCAACCGTGAGGTCGGCCATGAGACGAGCTACATCGACACTTGCAGGGCGAGGCAGGTTGCGCTGGACGACTTGTGACCGCCGTCCGAGGGCCTTGCGTTCCTCCTCCTCCCGTTGTCGCTTGAGGCGAGCATCCCTCTCAGCCGCATCTTCCTCCGCCATTGGGGCGCCCACTAGAAGTTCTTCCTCCTCATCTTCAGGAACGAGCAACTCGAAGTTATTCTCCGGCTTCGGCAAGTTCATGAACCCGGTCTTGAGAGCCCTCTTCGCAGAGGACTGACGAAGTCGCTGTTCTCGCGGAGTGTCTCCGATAGCAGAAAACCCATCTTCCGCATTGATGCTGAGACCATCGAGCATGGGAGTCGGGGTGGTCGTCACATCCCTTGGCGTCACGCTCGGCACCATGCCACCAGGGCGAAGAGGCGTCACCAGCGGATTAGGAGTGAAAGCAACCTGATGGCGAGGAGTTGCACCTTCGAACCCAGTACCCCCCTGAGGATCAGCATGAAGGGGGGTGTTTTCGTCTCCGAGGAGTGGGGTCTGGGCCATGGTCATGTTCCGGAGATTCCTGGCTTCAGACATGACGTTGTCATCTACAATAGTAGAGAAATAGAATCATCACTCAAGGCTCGGAACACAGAAGAGTCGAAGGCGAAACTCACATTGAGGCGCAGTCCGAGGAGTACGCGCCATTTGGGCCTTCTCTAAACCCTCGTAGTCATTGAGCAGCTTCGTGGACGCCTCTGTACCGCCGCTGACCAAAGCCTTGGCGCTCTCTCCCGCCTGCCCAATCTTGACGATATCCTCCAGCTCTTTCTCGCCAACCTGAGCAACGGGCAAGACCAACTTTCGCCGTCTTCCGATTGACTCTGCCTCCTTCAGCTTCTGAATTTGAGCATCGCGCGCGGCAACGAACTTGGTCTGATGTGGGACATCACCCTTGCCGTCTGTCTTGCGTTGTCGTTTCCTCCGCTCGGCCTCTTCTTCCTCGGGCTTCCTCTTGTTTTCGAGACGACGAAGGGTCTGACCGACTGGAGCAGTCGTTGCGCGAGCCTGTTCATCGGAGGTATCGTAGAAGCCTGGAGCGGGCTTCTTTTCAAAAGGAATGTCTGCGTTGTAGTCCATGCCCTTCCTTTTCGACTTGTGCCGCATGCTGGATAGGATATGAATATGATTGTTGGAGAGGTATCAATGGGTTCACGTACATGATACCTGCCGCCTTCAGTTCTCTCTTCTTCTGCAATACAGCCAAGCGCCTCGCTTCCTCAAGCTGTCTTTCGCGGGCCTTGCGTTTCGCCTTCTTGCCCTGAGTGTTAGCTAGACGAGCACGGGCCTCGGAGAGCATCTCCTTTTCTGCATGGAGCTAGATCTTAGTCCAAGAGCTCCCAAGCAAAATCGTGCAAGACAGCCCGCGTACCGTCCTCGTCCATGTCGATGGGATCCGGCCGAGCAGGTTTCGTCTCCGGGTCAGGATCAATCTCACCAGGTCGTAGCCTGCGAACGTCGTCTGCGCTTGGACCAGCCTCTCCGCCTGGACCTGCGAGTCCTAGCTCCTCGTTCTCCTTCGCCTCCGCCTCGTCCAACAACTTTTGGTACCGCTCCAAACACTGCGTCGCTGTTCGCCCGACGATTGGCGCTATTGTTCGCCATTGAGTGGGCATCAACTTGGCCAGATGTAACAATTTCTCGTCTTCCGTCTGGTTCGTCACGGGCAAATGAGCATGGGCCATGTTTCAAGGAAGGCATACACACTTTGGACCATTCAGTTTTCTTGATTGAGGGATCAAGCCATTCGTACCACCGTGCTTTGCATTGTTTCGGAGTCTTGCGGACGAGCAATGACGAAATACGAGCCCTGTGGTCACCTCGTTAGCATCGCAATAGCTACTCGAGAGTCGAAGAACGCACCACTGGTTTTTCCCATATTTCGCGATGGCGGCTTTGAGAACCTCATCCTCGGTATTCTATTAAACCAATGAGCATGCGACAGAGAAAGGGAGAGACCAAGCGTCGAACATACTTTCCAAACACCTACGCACGCCACCTAGTTGTTAGCGACTGAACATGGCATCAATAGCGGTGTGCGTACCTCCTTTGATGATGATGCGAACCATAGAAGCAGTATCAGCGAAACGTAGGGCAAGAGGCCGAGGAAACAGTGGTGGTCAATGGGCGACGACAGTCGGTCAGCACCGCAACCCTCGCCCTTTCCGCTTTCGGCCCATGCACATTGTGCACGTGACCATTTCATCGCTGTCTCTGCTGCACGATCTTCACCTCGCACCCCACCAACCAGCCGTCCTTCTCATGCCTTCTTCATTACCCTCCAAAAAGCGCAAGGTGCACGACACGGACAGCACCATCCATGCCATCCAAAACCTCGAACAGGAGCTCACTACCGCTGTGTCAAACGGCCTCTCTTTAAATCCTCTTGCCGACCTGTTGGATATTGCACTAGAAACTCACAACTCCATCCATCGTGCTAAATCTCTCTATTCTCTATACCGGGTCTTTGTGATAATCATCTCCCGTGGTCTTCTCTCTGGTCCCGACCGCAATGCAGAAGCAAAGGCAGTCCGTGCCTGGCTCTTGGACAGATTTCATGCATTTGTCGAGCTCCTAGCGGGGCTGCTTCACGATGATGCTGTGAACATAAAGGTGTGTGGATGATTCGACTTATAAACACTGACGATTAAGATGACTGGTGAACAGACCATTGCCCTTGACATCATGTTCTCTCTTCAAAAACACCTCTCGTCCTCCCTTACTCGTGCCGCGGACAGCAAACAGCCACCTCAATTCCATGTTGCGCATTTTCGAAAGATTGTGTCCGCTCTGCTTCTCTGTCACCCTTCCTATCATCCGTCAAGCCCCAAGAAGCTGAAGGCGGATGCACTGCCCTTCGACCACCGTACCCTACACCCAGAAGTCCGCGACTACTTTGTGAACACCTGGCTCAGCGTCCACGATGACATACGGTGGTTTTTCCTCCGCGATGCAGCGTAGGTATTGTTTAATTTGCCTTCCGATATCGAGCCCTAACAAGTCTCCCGCCAGGCTTCTTATCTCCAAGCACCCTCACCGTGAGGCTCCGCAGCTGCCGGGCAATTTGTTGTCCATTCTTGAGCGGCTCACAACTTTCCCTACGAAGCCTAACGAGCTGAGTGAGTGGTGGGTCGAGGAACTGGGTTCCAAGCCTGTATTCTCAAGAAAGTCGGTCGGGGATGGCGATGAGGAAGACGATCCGCAGGAGGAGTCAGGATTAGGGGATGAGGAAGACGACTGGAGGAAGTATTTCGATGAACCAGTTGCCGCTGAGGGCAAAAAGACACCCGTCGGACGTGTGCACACGCTGACGGTCCACCAATCCCTGCACTCACTGGCAGCGCACAGAGCTGTTTTCACCAAGGCTTGGCTTGCGCTCCTCCCTCGACTGTCCCTCGGTTTGGCCGAATCAACGAAGGCACTGTCTCTCCGAGTGTTAAATGTCCTGCACCGAGGGGTGGTGCCACATTTGACGCGTCCTATCTTGATCATGGATTGGGTGAGCTCCTCCGTCGACCACGGTGCGTAGGTTCGCTTATGATCTCATAGCCAATGATAGTAATACACTTCTGTCAGGAGGGACCGTTGGTCTTTTGGCGCTCAATGCACTTTTCATGCTCATGAAAGACTACAACCTGTGCGTTTCGTGCCTCTCACCTCCCAGTGCCACACTGTTACCCATCATTTACCGATCGGCGACCCAGTGATTATCCGTCATTCTACACCCGGCTATACAGCTTCCTCGATAGAGACGTTCTACACCTGAAGCATCGCGCCCGCTTCTTCCGACTCACGGAGCTTTTCCTCAGCTCAACGTAAGTGCAGATCTTACTAACCTCAGTCGTCAGTCATCCTAACGAACTAAGCTGACTTTCATCACCACGCGTTCTCTCTCTGTAGACACCTCCCGGCAATCCTTGTTGCGTCGTTCGTCAAACGGCTATCAAGACTGTCATTGACTGCACCGCCGGCAGCGGTCGTTATGCTCATTCCATTCACATACAACATGCTACGCCGGCATCCTGCCCTGATGGCAATGATTCACCGCGCCGAGGACGTCACCGGAGCTGACTGCGGTAAGCCACCACGTATCTACCTTTCCGGAGCCATCCTGATAGGCTGACTGCATTACATGTCCACGGCTGTCGACTTGGCTTCTTGATGTCAGATGAATTCTTAGCAGCGGAGCCCAATCCGACATTGACGGGTGCTCTCGACAGCTCGTTGTGGGAGTTGTACAGTCACCGGCAACACTACCTCGCCTCGGTCGCCACGCTCGCTAAGGTCTTCGAAGAGGCGTTCACGCGGCCTAGTTACGCAATGGAAGACTTCCTGGATCATACGTACAGCACGGTGTGTCTCACTTTATTCCTCTTGTTGCGATCCGAATAGACTTCCATTCGCACCCGAACTTGTGCTCATTTGATCGGAATTGGTAGGTATTCGACACAGAGGCGGAGCGCAAAATTCGAAAAGCGCCAGCGATAGCGCGTGCCCTAGAGCTCTCGCAGGTACTCGAAGGGGATAGTTTGGGAAAGCTCTGGACAATTGAGTGAGGAAGCAGTTGCCAAAAATACGAGTAAGCCGCCAAGCAATCTGACGCAACCGCCTTGGGCGATCCCCTGTGTACAGCGTATAGAGAGGGATAGAACGCGCATGTCGATTCCAGTTTACTTGATGGCCCCAGTGCGGCGATCATCGATCAGGACCGGTTACTCTACCAATATCTGGACATGCCCGACAAGGTACATATAGGCTTGAAAGCCGGTTAGGTGAGTATTATTATCATGGGGGCGTCGTACGTCGAGCTCGGGTTAGCGCCGCGCGGGACCGGTGTTCACTGTTTACATCGGACTTGTATGAGCCGGTAATTCACCGAAATAGCTTGGGAGACAAGCGCATAAGTGATGTGTACGTATGTTGTTCCGAGTGACCGGAGGTTGTGAGGACAGCGCCAGGGTTGGAGGGTCGGACTCGGCAATCCGATGGCGCCTGGGCCGCAGCGCTGGGGGGCCCAGAGGTGAGCCGAGGCAGAAGCCGAGTTTGTGCAGGGTTGGTCGTTTTGGGTTGAACTGGAAGCGCGGACTGCCGGACGGCGATCTAAGTGTCCGGCATAATATTATGTAATCTGGACGGTAATCTGAAGGTCACGGACGTCATTTGAGCAAGGAAGAGCACGGCAAAGGTGCGGTCGGCGCGCATGGGTAGCGATTAGGTGACCGCTAGAGAATAGATGTGTCCATCAATCCGGATGATTGTGGGGAACGGATCGGAAACTAGGGAGATGTTTGCACTCACCCTTTGACGAAACGTGTCGGAGCGCTCACTTGAGCGTCTGGCTGTGCTGGTCATCAAAACTTAGGTTGGCGAAGAGGAGACCGTGGTCGGTGAGTGGTGATTGTAGAATCGTATTGGTACGCGATGGGGAGATAAGTCAGGGGAGGAGGTGTTGATCGAGCAACGGTATATGGATCGGGAGCTTGGTGTTTGAGAAGAAAGGAGATTAGCCAAGGGACGGCCGGGGAGCAAATGAGAGACCGTGGGTGACCGGAGTAGACGCCGGGCAGTGCATGATGCATGATAGTCGGCGGAACGTGGAAGGCTGGTGGACAGATTGGGAACAGCAGCGCTGACGCCGGACAACGCCTGGCGGGATCCGCACAACATGATGCGGTCTGGAGATGACATGGTGGGTGCAAGGAACGCAGCAAAGGACGGGGGCCGTGTGAGGATGCGGAGCGGAGGGCATGGAACGGGTGTGGTGGCCGGTCGGACGTGTGAGGAGGGAGAGCGGAGGCAGGGTGGGAGAGTGCGATTCGAGCGGCGGGGGTTTGCATTGGGGATGGGGGCCGGCCGGTGTCTTGTTGGCAGGCAGGATGGCTGCTCGATTGAGGCGGTTCAGGCGTTTCTTGTGGGGCGAAATTGGCCCAGCGGGCGGCGAGGCGTTGGACGGCTGGCTGTGATTGGGTGTGCCTGATGCGGGAGAAGTAGCCGGAGTCTGAGAATGAATGCCGGGGAATAAAGGAGCTGGCCGTCGGCGGATAAACGGCTGTGCCGCTCTTGGCTCCGCCGGGCGTCTGTGCTCTGGCCGGCAGTCGACCCCTCAGAGACCGCGGCCTGGGATCTTAACCTCCCTCCCCTCCCTTCCTCCGTCCTCTCTCCCTCATCCCACCCATCGCCCCTCCTCCCTTCTCCCACTCACCGCCCACTCCCCCTCCCATCCAGCATCGTTCAACATTCCTCTCTCTGCTTTTCTCGCCTCGTATTCCCTCAGCTCCACCTATCAACCCGCTCACCTCTCTAGTCACCGTCGCCCCACCCAGAGCGCCCACAATGGACCATCCCATCGTCTCTGCAAACTCAACCCCCCCGTGCGTTCTTCTCCCATCTCCTCCACTTCTCGCCATAACCTTGTCCTTTCTTTTTAGCACCAAGACTCCTGTCGTTAGAGGCGCACGAGCATGTACCGTGTGCAGAGCTGCTAAGGTCTGTTCCCACCCCTGCTCTCCAAGCGCCTGCCTCTTATCCGTCCCAAACAGATGAAGTGTGTTGGTGCCGAGGATGGTACAAAACGTTGCCAACGCTGCCAGAGGTCGGGTGTCGAGTCAGTCTTTGTCTACCTTTCGTTTCTTCCCATCCCCTGATCCTTGTCCTACAGGTGCGTATTCGAGAAGCACCGTCGCGGTCGCAAGCCCGGTTCAAAGTTCGTGTCCTTTCTATCTCTCCTTCCATGCGCGCAACTCTAATCATTACTCCAGGCTCTCCGAAGCCTCCAAGATGCTCCGTCGTCTCGAAAAGGGCCTCAACAACGCCAAGGCAAAGCAACCCACCAACCCAGGTCTCCCTCACGCCTCCACTTCCGCCGCACCGTACGGCCAGGACGATAGTCTCGGCTCCCCCAACAATGCCTCCCATTCAGGCCCGCAGTCTGAGGACGACATGGAAGAGGACGATGACCGTCCAGACGATCCTGCTATTTATCCCGACCGTGAAATTCGCAAGCACATGCGCACTTCCTTCCTCGACGTTGTTATGAACAAGGAACCTTCCGCCGAACCCACTCAACCCCAGTCCGGCAGCCCCATCGATCGCTCTTCCCATTACACACCCAAGGCTTCTTCTCAAAGTCCTACCCGCTCCCATGGTTCTCCTCAGCCTAAGCCTTGCAGTGGCCTCTTTGCGTATGCTCCCAAGGATCCTGTCGCGGCCAGTATCATTCCCGAGGCCGACGTTGCCAAGTATTTCGATGCCTTCTTCCTTCGCTTGAACCCGTTCATCAACCTCTTTGACCCCGCACTCCATTCTCCCGACTATGTCCGCTCCCGCTCGCCATTCTTGTTCACCACTATGCTCATGGCTTGCTGCAAATTCTTCTGTCCCGCGAGTTACCCCGCAGTCAGGCGTCTTGCGAACGAGTGGTGTGTGTACACTTTCGCCGAGGGTACCGAAAGCGTGGAGACTGTACAAGCGCTCGCTTGTATGACCTACTGGAAGGAGCCTGCGGACCGGAGGACCTGGACCTACATCGGAATGGCCTGCCGCATGGCGGTCAACCTCCGTCTTAATCGCTACGTCGGCGGTCGCCAAATGAACGAGACCACCGACCAGGTGCTCGAGCGCAGGAACAGGGAGCGAACATATCTTGTGCTCTTCGTTCACGATAGGTCTCTCAGCATGCAGACCGGAAAGCACTGGATGCTTCCTGAAGACGAGCTCGTCCGGCACTACAGCAATTGGCACGAAGAAGGAGCGCTTGGCCAAAACGCCGATATTCGTCCCGAGGATGTCGTCGTCGCCGCTTTTGTTAATCTACGTCTTATCGGCTCTGAGGCGACAGACATGTTCTACAACCGGACGAACATGTTCGAGAATGAGCTGGACAAGTACAACGCGAAGCTCGACGAATGGTTGTTGGTTTGGTTCGGCGAGATGCGCAAGTGTAAGCACCCTTTGACTTTTTGTCACATTCTGTGGCTCATAGCCGGATGCAGCATCTTTAGCACACCCTTTCCACACCGCCTTTCTCGAGTTTTTCCAGTCACACGTTAGGCTATTCCTCAACACGTTTGGCCTCAATCTGTCCAACCTCGAGGTAAATGGGCTTTCTTTGGGAATTCATCCTCGTGCTGACAGATGTTCTTCAGGCAAGTCGCGCGACGATGCCAAATTCCCAGGCAGTGCGCCAATGTCACCAAAGTGCGCGCACCAACTTGCGGATCGTTTCCCAGGATTTCGCCGGAATGCACGTTCTGGTGAGGTGACCGGTACATGGATTTCTCAGCCCTCACTAACAGACAATTTTGCTTCCCTTCAGCAGTACACACAGGAGTCAATCACTGTGATGTCGGCGTACGCTGCCATCGTTCTTCTGAAGGTATTCCCCTTTGACGGCGTTATCATTAACGGTGCTGATCTCGGGTCACGTTATAGCTGCTTCGCAGCCCCACGACCATGATCCAGCTTAGGGAGAACGTGGAGGATATTCATGCGCTGGTCAATAAGACAGCCGATGCGTATCAAAGCGCGGGTCATGTCACTGGTTCCGAACTCGACACTGCTGCTTACCATGCTCGGTTCCTCCGTCGGTTGACGGCTATCCATCAAGAACAACGCGCTCGTCAGCAAATTGAGAGAAACGCGTACCGGCCGGAAGGAGTTCCACCGTCGTTTGCCCAAGGTAAGCTCATGTGATAGGCGTTGATTCTGTCTCTCAACCGGTGATTTAGGTCTTCCTCCCATCCGCACTTCGCAACCGTCGATAGGCATGCAAGTGGATCCATACACGCTACCACGTTCGACAGCATCACATGGTTTGAGCCCAACGCACCTTGCCCCGCTGTCTATCGCCGCATCCTCTTCCAACGGCATACAGGGGTTTTCTCCCAGCTACCCTGAATACGGTGTGGATTCGGCGGTCCGCACTGGTATGTCGCGTAACGGTAACCGCGCAGGTCCGTCATCGTTCACCGGTGGTGATTCCGACGACACGTACTTCCACTACATGCTCGGCGAGATCGGTGTCAATGCGGACGGTTTGTTCCCCACCGGAGGTGGGTCTCCTCAGTCAGGTATGGGCCTGATTGGGAACGGCAATGGTGGAGTGACGGACTTCTCGTACGGCGCACCCCCGCCATCCGGTCATTTCCGCGACTCGAGCCTGGCTCCGTTGCAGATGTCCTCCGTCTTTGCAGCGGGCGGGCAAGGGCACACTCGCTCCAGCTCGTATCAGCACCTTCCGCCGATGCAGTCGTATGCTTCCAATGGTTTTGATTCTCGCTAGGGGCAAAAGGCTCTTGAGCCCCTCGGGCCATACCCCTCCCCATGTAATGCTGCTCCCTCTGGCTCCCTCGTTACTTTCTTGGACTTTCTGTCATGTGGCTCCTTGCATGACGCCCATTTAGATCAGTAAAAGAGTGTAATTGCCTCCATCACCTATCATAAGATCATGAACCTCCCTCATCCTCGATTTACGCACCCACGCCTCGTCTATCCCATCATTTCGATGTATCGTTCGTCTATACTGTTGTGTCGCGTTACATAGCCTCGTAGTTCGTAGTACTGTTCAATTGTCGTCGCAGTCATCAGCGGCCCTTAGTACCGCAGTGTTTTCCGCTTGTACCATATTGTTTTATCCACCAATCTTGTTCGTTCTAACTACAAAGTGACTCCCAAGTGTTCTTGTGCCATTCATTGTCTTGCACTGCCTTTCGATTGCTACTGGTTGATTTGAATGAAGCCAAGCCTTTTGTTTAGCGAGAACGTGGAACGGCTAATGAAGTTCCCGATCGCTGACAGTGATGTGGAAAGTCAACGGTATGATGCGATATGGGTGGTCAACGTATTACCGTCTTTACTATTAGCCACTGCAGTCGTAACGCGTGAAGTCGAACAGCGCTTTCACAAGTAGTCCACGATAAGCATGGAATTTACGAGTCGACACCTATGTGAAATACAACGATATCCCTGCCTACGGCAGCGACGATCCTCGGGATACCTCGACAGGCGACAAAGTCAAAGGAGCGGACATACAATGGCCGTGGTGCGATTTGAAATGCCGTTGGGTGAGCGTGGGTGTAAGTGACGTTGTGGACGTGTATGACGGCGCCCTTCGCAGGGTTGCTGGTCGATATGGCGAAGTAATCCGGGTAGGTGGGACACCACCTGCGTACGCAAATCACGAGCAGCGGACCACGTCCGTCAGTTAGCGTTTCTGTCAAAAACAGGGAGATGATATTGGAGTATGGGAATTGAAAATGTGCACTGAGATTGAGGAATAATGGGTTTCGACACTGTCATAGCCATAGCCGTCACCCGATTGAAGGTTAACCATCTCCGACAGCCTCAAATCGTCCATGGCCGGTGATGAGAAGATGCATGGCGATCGAGGTTCGCAGCACCCGGTGTTATGAGGCAAGTATATGGCAGCAAACGGACCTGTATCAATAGCAGGAGTACGTACCTGAACTGATGCCCTCCCTCGGCAAAGCTCGTCCCAGTCATATAGGGTTTGCCTCCATGTAAGTTGCCTATATGCCATAGCGCGAATTTCGAACCATACGCGGCACCCACGCTGTTCGGACGGAAAGCGGAAAAAAAGCAGTCAGTGGGAAGGCCAAGGGAAGCTAGAAGGGCAGGGACAACAGCCAGAAGACAGGTGTATGGCAGCCAGCGGCGCAGGCGGCACCATCGCAATCAACCTGCGGCCGGTGTATCGGCATCCCTTCGGATGTTCTCACCCTCTGCCCTGCTCCGAGCGAAAGTCCGGTTGTTGGGCAAAAATAGGGTGATAAAGCAGGAAGACGATTACTCACAATTCCGCCGAATCGTCCCGACGCCAGGCAACAGATCCGGACCATCTAGTCGCAAGACCGGACGCAGCGTCCGCAAGGGCACGAGGCTCTACAAGTTCCAGGACAGAGTGGTTACGCCAGGAGTTCTGCTCGTTCTCATCCGGGTCGGACCGCCAGTCCGTAAGGAAGATTGAGCCGCGGCAATCAGCGACGAGAAGCTCCTTGCTTGTTGACCAATGGGAGTCAACACTGGTGAGGGGGTGGGGAAAGTTGATGACATAGGCCGTTGGCTGCGGTCGTTCTGGAAGGATGGCACCAGGAGAGGGGGGCGAGGCTATGTTGAGATTCGGGTTTAGGTCCCAGACTATGAGCATTTTGTCATCTGCGAAGTTGATCGAGAAAGCGAGGATATAGAGATGAGTACTGTTGGGAATTATTAGAAGAGAAGTGAGACTAAGACTGACCGGAGACAGTGGCGACATAGCGCATGCTGTCCTCGCTCCGGCCTCCACAGAAGGTCATGTCGTTCACCTTTCCATGGTGGCCGCTGAGGCCGCCTCCGAAGGGGAAGATGTCTTCCTCGGATGAAGCGGATTTCGAAAGGAGGTATAGACTGAAGTCAGCACCTGCGACGGCCAGCCTGGGCGGGAGTGAGGAGGGACATAGGGAAAGAGAGGTCTGTATGGACGTACTCTATTGACCAGTGGTCGGCAGATGAGGGAGAGCTGACGTGGGGAGACCACGCGATAGCGGTGACGCGCGAACCGATGTGGAAATTGGCTATGGGTTTGCACGAGGATTCTGACTGGGTGCACGGGCTGGAGTGAATGGTGGGGCGTAGCGAGAGCTGGAGGCACTCACGAGCAGAAGAATCTCGACTGAGTGGGCTCCGCCGACGGCGATCAGGTCTGTGGCATCGTCTGTATGGCATGCGCGCACGACGTAGACGTCAGTTCCGTGCGAGTGGCGGACGTCCATGGCGGAGAGGAGGTAGGCGAGTGCGCTGTAGTGGTCGCAAGTAAGGCTGGACAAGCAATGGCGCGTTGAGCATCACGTGCTCGTGGCATGTGGGGCGGGAGTGGACCGAAGAGAGCAAGTACTTAAGGGACCTCGATGCAGCGTCCATCGTCCAAGCATCCAAATCCGCTCCTCTTCCTCGGTCTCTCCGCCCTCTCCTTCGTCGCTTTGTACGCAACGCTCAAGTACAGATCAGTTCACCATCCAGCCTCAGCCCAGCCTCGCCAGCACGACCATCCCCTCGTTCCTCCTCGCCACAAGGATTCCTGAACTCATCCGTCTAGCTTCACGTCACCGTCATGCCTGCCATTATTGACAAGATTGCTCAAGCCCTTCATCTGGGCAAGCATCCGAACACCGACTCTTCCTCCCCTGCCTCCGCTCCTCTGTCCACGTCCTCGTCCACGTCCACGACCTCTCCTGCGTTTAACCACACCAAGGTCACCGTCCTCTTCGTCCTCGGAGGCCCTGGCGCAGGTCAGCGACTCTGCCCCGCTTTCCATACTTGACCCCGTGTGATCTGATCTCATAACGCGGCGTCAAGGAAAGGGTACTCAATGCGCGAATCTCGTCAAGGACTTCGACTTCTGCCACCTTTCCGGTGTGTAATTCACGCCCATCCACATACGCCGTCCAAAGTTCTCAGCATCCCTTGCCCCTTTTCGCCCCCCATCCTTCTCCCTTCCGCCAACCGTCACACGCTTGCAATCCATCTCCAGCCGGCGACCTTCTCCGCGCGGAGCAGCACCGCGAGGGTTCAGAGTACGGCGAAATGATTCGCAAGTACATCCGCGAGGGCCAAATCGTCCCTATGGAGGTCACCGTCAAGCTTCTCGAGAACGCTATGCGCGCCGCTCTGTCCGAGAATCGTCAAGGTCAAGGCTGGCAAGATGGCAAGGGTCGCTTCCTTATCGACGGCTTCCCGCGCAAGATGGACCAAGCCTTAAAGTTCGACGACGATGTGAGCTTTCGAGGGTTCCCTGGTTCGTATCAAGCGCCTTACGTTCTGACCTCTTTACCCAGGTCTGCCGCTCTTCCATGGTTCTTTTCTTCACGACAACCGAGGAAGAGATGCTCAAGCGTCTTCTCGAGCGCGGCAAGACTAGTGGACGCGAGGACGACAACGAGGAGAGCATTCGGAAACGCTTCCGTATGTCCATTTATACCCGAAAGGCTGCCTAGTCGCTCATCTGCCTTTCAGACGTTTACAAAGAGCAAACCATGCCCGTTATTGAGCACTATACTACGGAAGGCAAGGTTGCGACCGTAGGTCTGATTCGCAACCCTGCCTGGCTTCGTGGCTGATCATGCCACTTCATAAGATCGACGCGACGGTTAGCATTGACGAGGTCCACGAGAAAGCCAAGTCGGTAGTTTCAAAGATATTCGCCGGGGAGCTGGGTCGTAACATCACTGCATGAAGCGTCGACCGGGACAATATAGATAGCGGTATATACCATGGGCGGGGCGGAGTGCGTTAATCTACGTGTTTCGTGAAGATTTCTACAGCAATACAGACGATGTAGTGCATATCAGGGCATGTGGCGTAAATATTGGCGTAACTATACTTCAAACATATAAAGAGAATCCGGCGGTATCGTCCATGGGGGACACTGCTGTACAAGTCGCCTTGCCGCCAGTAGGTATCGTGAGGATGTCTCCGTCTGAACAGACGAGGTGGGCATGCCCGTCGAGGTCATCCTGATAGTGCAGCTCTTAGGAGGGAGAAGAACAAGTGAAAAGCAGACACTCTCACCGGCTCCCATTCCCAAGCACCGCACCGCAAATACTCGACGACTGTCGGGCCGTTACCGTCCATGACGACTCTGCCGTTCTGGTCGTATCTCAGAGCGACGTGCGCGCCGTCATCGTACGCAGCGCCAAGGACTGCAGCGGCCTTGTCCGCAAACGCTGCACGGGCGGCCTCGGAGTCCATCTGATAACTCGGGTCCCTCATTGGCCTGACAATGATGAGATCGATGGCAGCCGATTGCTGGTTGGTACTGAGCAAGTCCTTTCCGCGAGGGGAGATCCTGAACGTAGGCTCCAAACGGTCTACGTTGATGGTGGACAGGAAATACGAAAACGGACCGTTGAGGTCAACAATGGGGTCATCCTCGATGCTCTGTTCGTGCGAGATCCATGTCTTTGTGGCAGGATCGTACACTTGGACAACGCCAGCGCCCTGGTGGGGGTAGAGCTTGACGGAAGCACTGTACCAGCGGGCAATGTTTTGGCGAGCAGCGGCTTTGAAGCGTTGGATAGTGGGATCGGACGCGCGAAGGGCTTCGGAATCGTGCAAGATGGACGCATGAAGGGCGGTAGAGGTAACGACTGCAGACATGGATACTTGCTTTGGGGAGGATGGAAGACCAGGGGCGGTGACCGGGGGAGCAGAGAGAACGGAAACGGCAAGATTGAGCGGAAGAGAGGCATGCTGGCCGGACGCGAAGGCCTGGACGGATTTGAGTTTCTGCTGGATGGGCTCGTCTTCTTGGGAAGGAGGGAAAAGGGAATAATAGAGTGCATTGGCAGTGCCGCAGGGAACGAGGGCGAGATGAATACGGGGAAGGGGCTTGGTACTCGGTTGTATGTTCAAGGTATTGATGAGCTCGTGGAGAGTGCCATCTCCGGAGCCAAGGATGACGGAGACAGGGCAACCGTCGAGAACAGATCTGAGGAAATCGGAGACTATGATCCCCGCATGTCCCGACCGTTCCGTCTCGATGACTTTGTCGGGGGTGATGCTCTGTCCAGCGAGGAGAGGGAGGACGTGGTGGTCGAATAAAGCCTTGGAGGAGCCATCGCCCGAGACGGGGTTGTAAATGACGAGGACAGCCATCGTGGACCTCACTCTCAGGCTCACCGCGGCATGCGAGAGCAAAGGGAGGGAGAGCGCACCGATCTATCCATCCGACTTGCTTGATGTCTATGATCGAGAGCGCTGCCATATCTTATCTCATCTTGGCCGTCATGCACTCCTGCGACTGTGAGACTTTGGAGTCAGCCTGAAGGGGATGCTCAACGTCAACCTTCGTCCACTCTCGCGCTCCCTTTCTCTGTCTTTTCCTCGCTTCTCCATGTCTTCTGCACCCGCATTGAAACGATTTAACCTCTCCCTCATTCAGTTAGGTCAGGTAGGCCCAGACAAAGATGGTGTGTCCCCTCTCGCAACCCCGTTCTCTACGCCTTTCACCCAGCACCATTCTCAGCAAACCTCAAACACGCCAGAGAAATGATCGCCAGGGCGGCCACCGGTGATGGAGGTGCTCACCAAAAGCCCGATCTTGTCGTATTGCCTGTAAGCACGACGGTTCCTCCTTGCAGACTCCTCGGTCCTCAATCGCCAAATGGCCCCCCATCTAGGAATGCTTCAACTCCCTTTACGGTCATCTCCAATTTCCCATATACGCAGAGTCCATCGACTATACACCTGGCAAGCCATACAATGTCTCCTCATCCCAGAGCCAATCCGTCAAGATGCTCTCCGACGCTGCGAGGCAAGAAGGTGTTTGGCTCCTCGGTGGTGTGCCTCAGGTTTGCATCCGGACTTGTAACCTGGTGGCTTACTTCAATTCTTTTTTAGGCTCCATTCCGGAGCGTGACGCAGCGACAGGAAAACTCTACAATACCGCGACCGTCTACTCACCCCAAGGCAAGGAACCAACCACAACTGACGCCATATTGTCTCTGACCATGGTTGCAGGAGAACTGGTCGCGGTGCATAGAAAGGTTCACTTGTTCGACATTGACGTCCCCGGAAAGATCAAGTTCAAGGTGAGTGACCCATAGCCCAACACATCCCGTTCTTCCTGACCAGGCGCTTAGGAAAGCGAGACCCTCAGCGCGGGCAACACCCTGAACTACTTCGACACAGGTGAGATCCGTGGGATCATCGTCGCTCACACTCTGACAGTACCTCAGAATTCGCCCGTGTTGGATTGGGTATCTGTTATGACGTCCGTTTCCCTGAACTCGCTATGACTGCAGCCAGGAAAGGTTGGTCTGGTTTCCTCTAGCTTTAGCCTCAGCATGCTTGACATTGACGCATTGGACTCAGGCTGTCAAGTGCTGATTTACCCTAGCGCATTTAACACGACGACAGGACCCTTGCACTGGGAGTTGCTCCAACGAGCGCGGTACGGAAAGTGATATTGCGACTCAGAAAGCCAACTAACGCCTGCGACTCGTAGCGCGGTCGACAACCAAGTATTCTTCTCCACTTGCAGCCCAGCGCGGGATCTGGGGCGGAGTTATCACGCGGTAAGGCCGTTCCCCGCTCGTACACGCGATCGATCGCTTAAGCTATATATCAGTGGGGACACTCGATGGTCGTTGATCCAATGTGAGTATCTCGGAGAGAAGGTAGCGGAAGGTGAACTGACAGAATGAACCTTCCAGGGGCAAGGTCCTTGTGGAAGCGGGTCATGAGGAAACCATTGTGTACGCAACCATCGGTAAGCTCGACGAAAGCACATTCGAGAAGTTTTACGCCGCCACTGACGAAGGCGATGACAGACCCCACCATATTTGAGGAGGCGCGGGCGGGGATTCCAGTTACGACGCAGAGGCGGTTCGACGTGTATCCGGACGTGAGCAAGGGATTGTAGTTATATGAAGCTGTTCGGGGCGGCTGTGTACTGTAGACAACTACGGAGTGGACACTGGACAGCGTCTGAGTTGCGATCCTAGGGCTCGGCATCGTTCCGTTTAAAACGGGCGTTTTTCCGTCCGTCTAAAAAGACGGGCGTCCCGTTTGAACGGTTCCCACGACCCCGTCTCCAAGGACGTTTCCCCAGATCAGGCAGGCGTCTTTGAACGCCCGTTTTCCACCCAATAACGCCCGTCTACCGTTTCTTAACGCGTTTTTCTGTCCATATATGTATACCTCTGTCTGTATGATTATGCAACTTGTCTATGTCTCCCCACTCTGGACTTCTCTCGAGTGCCATCGCTGAAGACATGCCTCAAGTTGCTATCAGCAATCCCTGCTTGCTGCGGAACATCCAGCCCAACGTCCCAGGTCCATCGCGGGTAGCTAGCGGAGAGGGCGGGGCCCGCCCCTCCCCACTTTTCGTGAGTCTGAAACAGTTCAAAGGGTCACTCGTTGGTACACTTGGAGGCGGGAAGGCTTTTGGTTGGGTCGGAGGAGAGGCTGCTAGTCGAGGATAACGAGGTATGTCCCAAAACCTACGGCTGGAGCCCAGTGAGAGCGCAAGCGAGGTGATGCATCTGCGTACACGTTTCAAGTGCATTCGGTTCCATTGCGATGAGGGTACTGAGGAAATCGTTAAGAGGAGTCGCGGCGGTGGCGAGGTGGAACACAATCCCTCCCAGACATCCTGTCGCGCCAGCAACTGTCCGCCATCCACACAGACAACCTTCTTTCTCCATCCGACCCCAACTTCACCCCATCCCCGGTCTCTTCCCCATCGGACAACCAGATGATCAGATCGCATCCCAGTCCGCTTCATGTACTCTCAGTGGAACTCGAACTCGCCGCATGTGCCGGCAAGTGTCATGTATGCTCAATCTTCAACGCCTAAAGCTACTAGCAGTAAGTTCTCTTTGTCATTCGAGTCCCCGTCTCTCTTGTAAGCGTATACTTATTCTGCGGTATTTTATGTTAATTAGGCTCTTCTGTTGCTCGTCCCGTTCAAAAACGCCTTCACGTCAGCCTTAAACCCAGTAGCACCCTTCATGGTCAACGGGAGGGTGGCTTGGACAGCGACGAGAGCGACTTTGAGGGAGGCGACAAGTCGGAGACTATACTACTCTTTTGAGGGTGCTCGGTTGCTGTCGAGCGCATTTCCTCTGGCGCACGCAGCCTGAAGCCGGATACCATCCATGCCCTCATGTTGTTGAAGCAACAGCTCTTGCTTGTGCGCCGCGACCTTCGCGAGCAGCTTGATGCTTTGAAACAGTAGTTAATTATTTTGTATGGCCGCGCGAATCAAGTACGCCCTCCTCCAAGCTATTTCATCGTTATTTCCCAAAAAGGTCAGAAAACGCGTTCGAACGCCCCGTTTTTTCGTTTAATGAACGGAACGGGGCGTTCCGTTTTCCGAATGCGTAAAAAACGCCCGTTTATCTAGACGGGCGTTCACGTTTTCGTGCCGTCAAAAAAACGGCGTTCCCGTTAAACGTGAGATGCCGAGCCCTATGCGATCCGCGAATGGTCGGAACCTCTAGCGCCCATGGAGGGCTTCCATATCGAGCGACAGTTTCCTAAAGAGGGCGGAGAAGGGTAGTGAAGATTCGAGGAGATTCCACTGCCTTCGACAGCTGCCTTTTATCGCTCTCGACGTCCTCTCGCCTCCCTCACTTTCCCCACCCGACCCACCTCTCGACCTCCGAGTCCCCGCTACGTCCCTCTTCCAACCCTGAGGGTTGGAAAGCCCATAATGGTCAAGGAAACGTGAGTTAATTCGGTCAGTCGGATGCGGTCCTGCTGACGAATCGCTAACAGCAGGTTCTATGATCTCCTTGAGGTCTCGCCCGATGCTTCAGGAGCCGATCTCAAAAAGGCATACCATAAAAAGTGCGGAACACCGTCCCATTCTGCCCAAGGACACTCATGCTTATTCATTGCAGGGCGCTACGGCTGCATCCAGACAAGGGCGGTGACCCAGAACTGTTCAAGGAAGTGACCCACGCGTACGTCATTCTGTTTTGCTGCCCTCGCGAATAAGATGTTGAAGAGCACGTTTTGCGTTTGCCTTGGATCACTCGCACTTCAAACAGGTACGAGGTTCTATCCGATTCTCAGAAGCGGAACATATACGACACGCGTGGAGAGGCAGGGCTCACTGATGCTGGAGGCATGGACCCACAAGTGCGTATTCATCACCTGTCCCTCCTGCGCTGGTCTCAATAGAATGGGGTATCTAGGACCTCTTCAGCCAGCTGTTCGGTGGTGGATTCTTTGGTGGCGGAGTCCCTTCGCGCCCGCAAGGCCCTCGCAAGACAAAAGACCTCGTCCACCGTGTACATGTCTCGCTCGAGGACCTCTACAAGGGCAAGACGACCAAGCTTGCGCTCACCCGCAACGTCATCTGTTCCAAGTGCAACGGCAAGGGAGGCAAGGAGGGCGCCGTGCGCCAATGTGCATCCTGCTCCGGTCGTGGTATCAAGGTCACACTTCGCCAGATGGGCCCGATGATACAGCAACTGCAGCAGCCTTGCGACGAGTGCAATGGTACGGGCGAGGTCATCAACCACAAGGACAAGTGCAAGACTTGCAATGGCCGCAAAGTGGTTTCCGAGAAGAAAATGCTCGAGGTCCACATCGACAAAGGGATGCGCGGTGGACAGACGATCACCTTCCGGGGGGAGAGCGACCAGGCGCCGGGTGTTACGCCGGGAGATGTTGTCATTGTCATCGAGGAGAAGCCTCACGAGAGGTTCAAGCGGCAGGAGAACGACTTGTTCTACGAGCAGGAAGTCGATCTGCTCACTGCATTGGGCGGTGGTCAATTCGCTATCAAGCATCTAGATGACCGCGCTCTTATCGTGAATATTGCGGCTGGTGAGGTCTTGAAGCACGGTGAGTACATTCGATTGGTTTGATAGTTGTGCAGCAATTGACTCGGTTGTACAGACGATTTGAAGGTTATCCGCGCGCAGGGTATGCCTTCACAACGGCACCACGAGCCTGGCGACCTCTTCGTGAGGATATCCGTCAAATTCCCGGACCATATCAACCCGGAAGTCATCCCTATTCTCGAGCAAGCTTTGTCGCCTCGCGAGACTGTTGAGAAGTTCCCACCAGCGATTCACCTGGAGGAAGTCGAGCTGGACGAAGTCGATCAGCGACAGCGGGAACGGGCGGTGGGTGAGGACGCGATGGACGAAGATGATGAGCATCCACGTGTCCAGTGCGCGAATCAGTAGCGTTCTGAGTCGCTGAGAGCGGTAGGGTCACGGACGATATTCTTCGCTCTGTTGGGATTGTATGATTCGTATAGACGGAGTCGTAGAGTAGTTGTGTATCGATCACTGTTGCATGGTCTACCGCATTCGCTTTCACGCCATACATAGCTTACGCCGCCTAGTTGCATGATCCGCTAGACACTGGCAGTAGATTGTTGCCATTGCATGCATCACTTGACGATATGCCGTGTGTTTTGTCCGCGCGCGTCGACGTCACATCGATGGCCACGACGAACCGCCTGTTGCACGTGGACGCGTCGGACACGGACGCGAACTTGAACGTTGGCCGATTGACGTCCCCGTCGCCGTCTTGAACCCGCCCTCGCCCTCCCAACCACCCTTCCATCGCTTGCCTTCCGCTCGAGCCACACTGCACTACATCGCCGTTCCAGGCACTACACACCTTCATGGCCACCCCGTATACCCCCGGCGAGTCTTCAGGTCCTCCCCGCAGGCCAGATTTGAAGCGAAAGCTTGTCGTCGTCGGTGACGGTACGCGTCCATCTCAGCATCTACCCTTCACTGCCTCCTGAACGTTCAATTGTGAAGGCGGCTGCGGCAAGACGTGTTTGCTCATCGTCTACGCTGAGAACCGGTTCCCAGAGGTGCGTCGTATTCTCGGCTATACCGCAGTCCCACTTTCAAGTCGTGCTTACACGAGCTCCGCAAAAGGCGTACATTCCAACCGTGTTTGAGAACTACGTCACTCTCGTAAACTTCGATGGCAAGCTCGTCGAACTCGCCCTTTGGGATACGGCTGGACAAGAGGAATACGATCGTCTACGACCACTAAGTTACCCCGAAAGCAACGTCATCTTGATCGTCTTCTCCGTCGACTTCCCCGTCAGTCTCGCCAACGTCCAAGACAAAGTACGTGCATTGCTTTGACATTCTGCTCCGTCTATACCTATGATCCGGGCAAACTTCTCAACGCATTAAACTACACAGTGGTTCCCCGAGGTCGCGCACTTTTGCGAGGGCGTGCCACTCATTCTAGTCGCGACCAAAACGGATCTACGCAGGGACGAGCAAACACGGCGAATGTTGAGCGCACAGGGTCAAGTTCCCGTCACGAGCGAGCAAGGAGCGATGGTTGCACGGGAGATCGGCGCGAAGTACATCGAGTGTTCGGCCAAGGCAGGTGACAACGTGAAAGAGGTGTTCAACCTCGCACTCAAGGAGAGCATGCGGGGAAAATGGGGAAAGATGGTCAAGCAGCGACGGTGCGTCATCACATGATGGCAGCGATTGGACTCGGACAATTGGGAGGGCGACGTTGAAGACCTGACACTGTGCGGTGTCATCGCGACGAGCAGAGGGAGGTGGGAGACTCGTCGCGCGCGATACAGACGTCCTGGGCAAATCATGGACCCCAGCTGGTGACCTACGACTGCATACTGCATGACCGCCATCACATACAGCATCTGGACATTGGTTTTGAGACGATCTATATTAGCATACAGTAGATCTGTTCGCGCTACGTACTGTACTGACTCTTGCTTTTGACTGTTATCAATCCGTTTTCGCGTACGACTTGCTAGCTAGTCTCCTGGCAGTCCGTATTGAAGTAAAGAGCAGGTAGAAGGACATCACAATCATCGTGACCGCCGTTCCAATATCCACCCATGGCAGATCTTGACGTACCCCTACGGGGATGACAATGTGCAACGAGTCGTCAGGCGAGGTGTCTTTGACTAGATAAAGCGGGAGCGTGGGCCCTTCCAAGAATGATGTGTATGGCCGTAAGATGCTGGGGACTGGTGCAGGATCTGACCACGCTCGTGAGGTGAAGGACAAAGAGATATGCTATACGACCGCGAGATTATACTTACGATCATTGGCGCATGCGAAGAATCCAACGGGACGCTTTAGCTCAACGTCTCCAAATGCCATTTCCGAGGATTGGCTTGGCCTTCCGTAGCGAGCGTGTAAAGGAACGTCTAGGGTGAAGGTGGAAGCCCGTCCTGGAATGATATGGGACTTGTCTGCAGTAACAAGGAGCACCGAGCTTGTAGGGTCCAGAGCAGATACCGGCCGTTCAAGGTCGGAATTGCCCCACAAGAGGGAGGTGTAATGTGGGCACTGAGCGAGTTCATACTGGTCCGCGTAGACGTGGGGGTCGAGATCATACAGAAGTTGAAATGTGCAGTCGTCGCGTGCGGGGGAGGACGGAATGTTGACGGTAGTTGAGAGTATGAAATGGAACCCCTGGGGGACGAGGGAGGTCTGGAGGGAGGCGATGGACATGACGGAGCGGAGGGAAGAGTGTGAGGCCTTGAGGCGACGTTGAGGCGAGGCCTGATCCACGCTTTCGTCCCGCGTCCGTTCCGGGAGACGGAGACGGATGAACCCCGCACGGATGGACCCCGCGACGTAACCATCCTCGACGGCGTCCTGTCGCTCTCCTCTCCTTCCCTCGTCCTCCTGCACCACAACGTCCACACTCTCCTAGCACCCATGTCCAGCTCCGACACCCCGGATGAAGGTCTTCCTCCCCTCTCAGCCAGGGAGCTTGCCGCCGTCGATGGCGTCCTGAAGGACATGACCGAAGACGGCGACAGTCAGCCCGCCATCCCAATCACCGTCGCCCCTGATGTCGGCACACCTCCCGCTGTATTTGGTGCCGGAGGTCCTATGTGTGTACCTTCCTTCTCTCCAGATTCAGGCTGCGCACTGATTGGGCACATGATACTTCAACGCCTTCTGTCCCTATGATATCCCAGGCTAAAGCAGTTCGACCAATCCACTGCAACGAGCCGGATGCTGTCTCAAGCCTCCACCCCCCCAAGGTCTGTCGTTGGAATCGGTGGGAAAGGTAGGTGTATCGGGACAGCTTCCGTCCCTGTATTGCTCAACCTTAACTATACAAGTTGCGAGGCCCGACTATTCCGAAGCCAAGATTGTCCTTGCCATGGTAAGCCTCTCAAGTGGAACCAAGTTGTCTGTGAGCTCACATCCTGTTGCTTCAGGTTGGCTTACCTGCCCGAGGCAAATCCTATCTAAGTAACAAGCTGATGCGATACCTCAAGGTCAGCACTTTGCCCGTTCACTCGATTTAGCAGTGCTTACGAGCAGAATTATAGTGGCTAGAATACGACGTGAAGGCAGGCATATCCATCTGTGATCTCCCAGTCCTGTAAGCTGATCTATCTATGGCCGTAGGTGTTCAACGTCGGTCAGTTACGCCGCTCGCGCGCGCGCCAAAAGGCTCAGCAGTACGCCTCTTTCCACACCAAACGTCAGAGTTCTCGCCGACACTTACGGTCGTACAGAAGCGGGAAACGGGAGGATCATACCGCATCTTACTTCAGTCATGATAATGCTGAGGCGACCAAGCTACGAGACCAGCTTGCAAGCGATAGCCTTGAGATGCTTATTCAATGGCTCAAGGAGGGCGGGAATGTCGGAATACACGGTATGTCACGCATCCTTTTTTCTCTCATATCCACCCTACTCACGTGAACACTTTCAGACGCTACGAACAGTACGCGCAGTCGAAGACAGAAGATCGTCGACCGAGTATCCCGAGAGCCGGGATTGGTAGTGATCTTCCTCGAGTCCGTGTGCGACGATCCTGTCATCCTTGCGGCCAACATCGCCTTGAAGGTCTCTTCTGGCGATCCGGACTACAAGGACATGTCAAGAGAGGAGGCCAAGCGTGATTTCCAGCGACGCATTCGGGAATACGAGGCTGTGTACGAGACAATCACCGAGCCTCATCTGTCATACCTTCGCATCAAGAACGTCGGGAGCCAGGCTACGCTTTGCCACATTCACGGTTACTTGCAAAGTCGAATCGCATTTTACCTAATGAACTTGCACCTAAAGCCCCGCAGCATTTTCTTTTCACGAGTACGTCCCCTAATTACAATCCATCAGAACCTCCAGGAGCTCATACCACACGGCACAGCACGGAGAGAGTCAGTATAACGTGGAGGGAAAAATTGGTGGAGATTCGGCGTTGTCTGAAAGGGGACAGCGGTATGCGGGAGCGTTGCCGGCATTGATTACGGACAACATCGGCGAGGCCCCACTCACTGTAAGCGATCAGACTCTTCGGTTGCTGTCCTTCTCACTCCTGGTGTATATCAGGTGTGGACCTCAACTCTTCAACGAACCATACAAACAGCACAGCAGCTACCGTACCCTAAGCTTACATGGAAGTCTCTTGACGAGCTCGACGCCGGGGTATGTGATGGCATGACTTACGAGGAGATTGAGGTCAGTGCTTGGTAGTGATTCGATGCGGGACGTCATGTTGAGCTTTGCGCACCACACCCTCAACAGCAAGCGTATCCCGAGGACTTCGCCAACCGCGATGAAGACAAGTTCAACTACCGCTACCGAGGTATGGCATCTGCCTTAGTGCAGCTACTCCTCTTAATCACTTGCTTGATAGGGGGCGAATCCTACCGGGACGTCGTCGTACGTCTCGAGCCCGTCATTATGGAGCTTGAGCGTCAAGAGAACATTCTGATTATTGGTCACCAAGTAGGCGATGCCCTATGTTCGCCACAGGAACACGACTAATAGCTGTGTCTCTAAGGCTATTCTCCGTTGTCTCTACGCATACTTCCACGATCTCCCACAGGCAGACCTGCCGTACATCAAGATCCCTCTCCACACCGTCATCAAGCTCACCCCGAAAGCCTACGGATGCGACGAGGAGCGCTACACGCTTCCAATCGGGGCCGTCGATACCCATCGTCCAAAGCCGAAAGGTTCCGCACCCAACCTGCCAGTGCCAAACACGGCTCGCGAGTACTTTACGAAAGATATACAAGGTTAATCAAGCTACCTTAACATCCAAGATACAGTGTAGCATATCGAGAAGTTGCGGTATCACGACGAGGAAGACAACAATTACTTGTTGGTATATGGTACTTTATGTATATCCACTGTAACACGCGTCCAGCAATAGATGAATGTAACACTACAAAACCAGTCTCTAACCGGCAATCTCGCACCAGCAAAGGAAAGGTAACTCGCAGACAGCAGAAATATCGATCTAGACGTATTGTATTATATATGTCATGTAATGGTATGAATCCTCATTGTGGAAGGGGAATCCGGTGTGAGGGCCGTCGTAGTTTGTCGAGCGTAGGCTGCCAGTGGTGGGGGAAAGAATCCCGGAGACCGAGTATACGTACGAATGCAGACGCGAATAACAGAAGGCCCAATCCAGGACGAGAGACATTAACACGGGAGCTCAGTACGGCATACGCCCCCCGGCTAGTACACTACCACATCGTGCATATGCAATATAAGCCACATCAACTCTGGCCACCAGACCGATGCTTGGTTACCAGTTCATCCGCGAACTTGACGTCGTGGAGAACCTCTATGGTGAGCGTCGCATTGGAAGACGGATTGTTGAGCCAGATCCACTTGAAACCGACATGGTAGTGGACGGCAGGACCCCAGCGTTGTGCTAGGCCGACGTTGGGATCCGTCCAGTTCGGCCAATCGTAGTAACGATCGGTACCATCGAGACAATTGCTATCCGGCACAACATCAGCGCTGCGAAAAGCAACTGTGCGAAACAAAGCCAACGAACAAATGCAGCATCTTCGGCAGGACCGCACGGCCCTCGTCGGGTGTGTCGTTCACATGGACCTGGTGGCGCGCTTCGGCCTCCTCGTCGATGTCGTCCTCGCCGAGCCCTGTGCCATACACCTCCACCAAACAGCTGGACACCTCCCAGTCGAAGCTGAGCGGCTGGAAGATCTCTTGCCTATGGCTCACAATCGCCCACCAGTAGCCCTGGTCGCCGAGCTTGACGTTGTCGTACTTCATCCGGCCGTCGTCCCCATTAGGCACTGGGGCACCAAACATGGCTTCGAACGCCGGTGGTGCAAGCGCGGGCGGGCCGCTGGGAATCTGCACACTGTCCGGACCTTCGCCGATAGATTGCTGCTGACGGTAGAAGTCGGAGTCCATCAGACGAAGCTCACGAAGGCGGTTCAGGTCGAGAAGCATGATGCAGCTGCAGATGCGGTTCGCATTGTGCCACTCGGGGGCGCACTGGTCCGGATGGTAAGGCATGGAGATCGCGGCTCCGGGTCTAAAGGCGTTGAAGTGGTCCCAAAGTTGGGTGGGGTCGGATATGAAGAAGGCATCTGTGTCGACGAAGATGGCTCGTTCGACGGATGGTGGGAGGATCTCATGGATGAAGAGCTTCATCAGACCGGCTGCAGGGGGGCGTTTGTAAGTATAGAGTGGGTAGAAGCACATGCTTAGTGAGACGTACGAGCACCGGCGGAGTGGTCGGTGTGAAGGGCACCTTCACGGCGGATGCGGGCAAGCATGTTTTCGTGAGGTAAGTGGTAGAAGTGAACGGTGACGTCATGGTAGGGATGTGTGAGGAGGCGAAAACGATGGCGGAGGTAGTGCTCGGCGTCCTGGTCACAGACGATATGGAAAGCGAGGGGGCTTGAAGAGTACATGATGATTGACTATGTGGACAAATGTCAGGAGGCGTTCAGACGGAGGCATGCCGGGATGGGTGCGGGAAAAAGGCGGGGTGGAATACGAAAGTAGGGAGTAGGGAGGATCAAAGATGGTAACATACCTTAATGAGAACTGCACCCTCTGCGGCGGAGTCCTCTGAGAACATGATGAGAGAGAAGGTGACAGGACCGGGCGGAACGTGCTCCAGAACCTCTTGAGGTTTTGTGGAAGTGGATAGGTTGGGTATATTAGAATGGTGGGGTATGCGTCCACGAGCGGGTTGTAAAGTCGGTTGTGACTGGAAAGAATCGTCCAGGACGCCCGAGGGGTCGAGGGCTTGCCGGTCTATAGGGAGGGCGTAGTGGGGTGTATGATAGAAGGCAAAGAGGGAGAAGGTGAGAACGAGGATGATGACGAGGAAGGGGAACTGCCGGAGCTGGAGGAACTTGGAACGATAAGGACGGCCGTTGGAGAACGGTCTTCGATTGGGTGAGCTGGGAGAATCTGAAGCGGGCAAGGGCTGATAGTAATATGAGGACATAGGGTCAAGATTGACGTAAATGAGAGACGATAAAAGAGAGTGACTGTTGCATGAACTGAGAGTGAGATGGAGAGAAAGAGACAGACGGAGCCATGACGGCAGGCACGATTTTGAACGCAGACGAGGGCTCCACAGCGACGGAATCGGTCACTGTCCTCCGCCAGTCGCGTCTTCGCACTCCGTCACAGACGCGTCTGGTCACGGCGGTGGTCGAATCGAGCACCATCGTGATAGGTTCCCTTCGTGCCTGTTGGTCCCACCGGCCCCTGCCACTGCTCGCTCGCTTCCGAGAACTGACCCAGCGTTGCGCCCAACCTGTATTTGGTCACGGTCGCGACTCCTGGCAACGGATGCCAAAGCCCTCCTGAAGAAGGCGCCAGAGGAAAAAATTAGAGTAAAGCAGTCTCGACAAGGAGGCTGCAGAGTGCGCTCTAGGGCAGGCAGCCCGCTTGACGCTACCATCCACGCCAATGCCCAGGCACGAAGCCTGTGACGTCAGGAACGTTCCAAGTCGTCCCTACCTCTGGCGATAGATTGAGCAACAGTCAAGCGACTAACCTGCCCCTCGCCCCAAGCACACTGTCGGCAAAGCCGTGAATCTAAATACATCATACACCAACGGCATATCATCGCGTTAGTTGTGTCCGAAGAGACACAGTGTAGGTGAACGGACAGTACCTGAGATTACGATGGTCCTTCGGACAGCCTGCACTAGTCCGCGACAAATGAAGGATAGCCAATCCTCCACTTGTTCATGTAGCGAACGAGCTCCCTCCGTACCTGTAAATTTAGATATCAGTCGAACTCGCGCAAAACCCAGTGCCGCGGAACCACCAGATATAGTCCCAGGTCCGAGTCCGAGTCCTAGTCCGAGTGCCCAGTCGACAGACAAGCCAAAGTCCGAAGCACCCAAGCGACCACTACACTTCAAGTCCGGCACCGTCCCAACATAGCAGACTCCCGATATCACATACTGCGACTGGGCCGGCAGTCGCAGCACACATCGCCCACCACGCCGTCTACGCCCGCCGACGTTGCGCCTTCCTCTTCGTCCCGAGCAGCTCCATGTTGGTCGACACAATCCGGATCCGTCCTCCACTCGGCTGGTTCTTCAACCGTTCATCCCACCTCTTCTGCGCCAACGACTGCGCTGCGGTCGTCGGACGCCTCTCTTCAAGACCGGCCGTCTTGCGCTTCTTCGTCGCCGGACCAGAGTCGGAGTGCTGCGGGGAACCAGGACCAGAGCCAGCCTCGGAGACCCCTCCGTCCTCCTCGTCGTCGTCCTCGCGCCGGCGCTTCAGCGAGAAGGCTGGCTGCTGAGCCACAGGGTTGACGACGATAGTGCTCAGGCGCTTCGGCTGAATGAACAGAGAAGGCGGGGACCGACGCCTAGCGAAACTGCCAGATGACCGAGCAGGGGCGGTAACCGGAGCAGTCTGGGTGGCAGTGTCGGAGGAATGGGCCAGCTTGACTCTCTTGGCCGGGCGCAGCTGGCAGTCCGGGGCTATGAAGTCCTGATGTTCGCCAGCTTTGCGCTTGTTCGACTGCGGCTCGTCTTTGCCAACCGGGGGCGCTGTCTGTCCATTACCCGTATCGAAATAGGTCACCGCTAGGTTCGGCAAGGGGTCGGGAGTCTTCACCTCGTCATTGGAGATGGACGAAGTGGATGTGAAGACGCTGGAGTCACGGACGAGAGGGGGAGGGAAGGACGATGGGTTCTTTTGAAGAATGCTGTGGCCTTTGGCCTCTATGGCATCGGACGAAGACTCTTCGTTGGGTGCTGAAGAGGTACTGGGGCTCCGGAGAGGCAAAGGCGAGTGTGACACCTTCCGGAGAGATGATGGAGCCCACTTCGAAGATGGAACTGAAGTGGGCGTTGGGGTAGAGTCGGACTTGGGGGTAGAAAAGGGGGTATCCGACATGTGCGAGCTTGAGGTGGCAGCGGAGAGAAGGGATAGAGGCGTAGAGATGGCTACGCTCCCTAGTATACCTTCCTCCTCCTCTTCTTCGTACTCCCCGTTCTCCGCTGACTCGTTGCCATCATCGCAGTCGCAGTCGCAGTCTTGCTTGTCGCAACTGAACGAATCCTGTGCAGTGAAACTGTTATCACCGCAGTCCGAACCCGAGTCGGAGGAGTCGCTGAAGAGAACGGGAAACGTAAATGGCCACACAATGGGTCTCGATGATTGGGAGTCCCCTCACCTCTCATCATCGGAAGTTGTGTCATGGTCGGTTTGAGCGCGCTCGAGCTCCATTGTCGCGCGCTCCATCTTGCGGACCTGGATCTTGGCTCCGAAAATCTTGGCGGCCCGCTCTTTCTTGGTGAGACGGTCCCTGGACGCCGGCTTGGCGATGAAGTAGACAGCGTGGCCGGGGCAAACGACGATGTCTTCTATGAGACCTTGGGTGTCTTTGCCAAGTGTCGGTGGGATGCGAGTACCAGGATCGTAGCGGAGACGAGGGCTTGGGGAGGGCGTTGCACCAGGCAGACGCATGGGCTCGTAGGTGATCATGCTGGTGGCGGGATCGAAAAGATAGACGTGGACTAGAGGCATGGAGTGATGAGACATTGTGAAAGATATATTGCAATGTACTGCCAGCAGTATGCAAAGTAGTAACGATAGGGAACCTAGGAATAGATGGCAGAAACGGGCAGAAGGAGGTAAGGGGGACGACTCGCCTCTCAGGGGGACTGTGCAACCTATGGTCGACTTCAGAATTGAGCCGTCCACCATGGTTTGAATTGGGACTAAAGCTCACCGAGACCACGACTATACGCTTGATCATGGATGTGTCTTAGCTGACCTTGATGACGGTCTTGTGAAAGTCAGGAAGAGAACCGCATGCAAAGTCCTGTTTCTGTCTCCAGACGCGTCGTGTTGACCGGCACTGGAACACATGAGGCTCCGACTTGCTTGAGTGCGCCCATCCTGAGTCCCAGTCGGCCGGAGGCCACTGACGACTCTGCTGGGCCCTGGCAGTAACGGTGCTGTCCAAAGCGTGACGTCACGAGCTGTCACATGTTGCAAGGTGTGGGTGACAGGCGTGTGGTGGGACAGGGCCTGGTGACACTGGCCTGACTCGGAGGGTGCTGCTCGAGCCACGACGGCGGGAAAGAGAGGTGGCAGCGTGATACACTGCGCTGGCACACATATCGCCTGCAACTATTCTCAGAACCGCTCACCTCTCAGTGACTCGTGGTTTCTCCAGAACGGCACGCGTCATGTCAGGTAACCAATATCCTGCCTCACCATCTGCCTCTTCTCACAAATTATTGTTTGTCAGGTTCAAAGAAGCGCTCACCAAGCGAGCTTGGGCGGGAGGAATCAGGCCCGTCTTCAAAGATACAGAAGGGCGAGTGCCTAGCCATTAGGCCCAGACGTCTATGTTGACGCTCCTCCAAGTATTCCCTATATTCAACAAGCCTGGAGAGGCCGGTTCTTCAGCAAGCGACTCAACCTTTCGCTGGATTTCACCTTCGCTGGGTCCAAAGCGTTCATGCCTCCATGGCGTGAACGGCGAGCCCAAAGCTTCCCCAAAGGTGGCTGCGTTTGACCTCGATGGATGCATCATCCAAGGCAGCTTTCCCAAGAAAGGCACTCCGCCTAAATTCGAATGGTGGCGCAAAGTCGTACCAACCAAACTCAAGGAGGCTCACGCACAGGGGTTCGTGACACAATACCGCCAAGACGACTGTTAGCTCACGTTCCTTGTCCCCACAGCTATTCCGTAGTCATCATTACTAATCAAGCTCTCCGAACAACCGCTCTCATCAATGACTGGAAACGCAAGATTCCTCTAATTGCAGCTGCTGTCAATATCTTCCACTCCGGACTACTTCGATTTCAACTGACCCTACGCTGCCGCAGCTACCGGGCGTTCCCTTCCGTCTATTCGCCGCGACCGAGAAAGATAGCTACCGCAAGCCAATGCCAGGCATGTGGTACGAGCTCGAGAGAATATTTACAGAGGAGAACGTCCAAATCGGTGTGCCCTTCCTCACTCTGTATGCCTACTCCCCGACAGGTCTAACCATTTCGCCCAGATATTCCGAGCTCTTTCTTCGTCGGAGATGCCGCTGGTCGCCCAGGTGATCATTCCTCAACGGACAGGAAACTTGCCGCCAACATTGGCATACCTTTCCATACTCCTGAGGCGTACTTCCTTGGCCTGCCAGAGGCCGCATATACGCTCCCAGGATTCAACGTATCTACCCTACTCAAGGATGGTGAGTGGTCCATTGAACTCACGCCGAACCCAGCGACTGACTATTCTATCTGAACTCGATCCAGAGCCCCGCCTAGTGCCTGCAGATCCACCACTCCTCCCAGCCTCTTCTTCTCCTGAACTTATCCTCTTTGTCGGGTACCCGGCATTAGGTAAATCATCGTTCTTCCGCAACCACTTTGCGCCCGCCAGCTATACCCACATCAATCAGGATACCTTAAAGACTCGGGATAAATGTGTCAAGGCCACCGACCAGGCTCTCAAAGATAAGCACAGCGTCGTGGTTGGTGAGTGCATCTCGCAAGCCTTGCATAGTGGATCAGGCATCCTATTCGAAAGCCACAGACAACACGAATCGTGACAAGCAAACCCGTCAATATTATCTCAACCTCGCTAAGAAGCACAAGGTTCCCGTCAGGTACGTAAAAGCCTTTTCAACTTAGGCCTGCGTTCGCTGTATTGAGTCTCCATGGCTAGGTGCATTTACTTTGCTGGCTCATCGGACTTGGCTTGGCACAACAATCTATACCGTGCATTCAACCTGCCACCGTCTCTCGCTGCAGCAGAGGTACGTCCGCTTTCCGTATGGTGTCTACGATCTATCTGACCATCGTATGCCCCCCACAATGGACCGACCACGTAAAGCCCAAGCGAGAGCTGCTGCCATTCTCGGCGTTTGCGAGCTTCCGCACAGAGTTTCAGGAGCCGTCCTTGGATGAGGGGTTCTCCGAAGTCCGCAAAGTGAACTGGGTCTTCGAAGGAGACGAGGAAGCCAGGAGGAGGTGGAGCATGTGGTTACAAATAGATGGGAAGTAACCATCTCGAATCCGATTGGAGGAGGGCAGCGGTTTTTGTACACACATCATTCCAAGGCATCGTTGCGGGGGCGCGCGCATATACTTCTATTTCATACATCGTCCAGGACAGGTATCGATACAATCATTCATCATTCATCACTCATCTTCAACCTTCTTCAGCCCGCTCACGTTTCTCGTACCCCTGATGAAAGACATGAGTATGACGCAGCGAAAAGAGGATGGGAAACGCACATGAGAGGCATCCCAAAAATATCTATCGCGTCGACGCGCGTTTCGTCCTCCCCTCCCTGATTGGAGACAACAAATATCTGTGATTGCACGATGCATGATCAGCCAGCCATTAACTCTCGAAGTCGTTCAAGTCACGTCGCGTACTTACATGCAAGCTCGACACCGACTGGAACCGGACAAAGCGCAAATCGATCCGCTTCCCCTCGCGCACATCGTCCTCTGAGAGGTCAATCTCCTGGATGATCGAGTGCTCTTCCTCGGCGTCCTCGAAACTTATTGATGGCCGGTTTATGAGCAATCGGATTTTGCGCGGAGCCTGGGTTACATTGGAAGCTTGAATCGCAATCGCACGAATCTTCACTGTCTGGTTGAACTGATGGGCGCGCACGCACAATGTTAAGCCCAAGCGGCGCGAGGAGAAATGTGGCGGGTGGACGTACGGGTATGTTCAGGAGCAGCTGCTCGTCTGCATCGCTGAGGATGTATGAGCTCCCTGTGTTTCTCTTCTTCCCAGCGACTATCGCTTTGAAGGTATGTTGTGGGTTCTCGTTCAAGCAGGTAAGCTGCGGGGTATCCAGGTGCTCAAGGAGAGAAATCTACACGTCCGCATAGGCGAATCAGCGCCACCGAGGATTACTACCAATATATCGCACACCGGAGTATACACTGCAACGATGGACTCACTTCCTGCTCAGCCATAACTGCGCTGTTCTAGAAACCGATCCGATTGTGACGAGGGTACGTGGTAGAGACTGGATTATGAGATGGCGTACAAGGTAACACTGGACATCACCCCCAAATATGCTCGTGACAATGGGGAGAATAGATAGAGTTGGGCCTAGATAGTCGCCAGATAATCGACGAATCAGCTCTGGAGAGACTTTTCTCGGACCAGACTTGGATTACGACCACGTGATAGACGCGTCGACGTGTGTGGGAATTGCGAGAATTTCAGCTTTGTCGTGCTTGCGTCCTTGTAACCGTACATACCATCTCCCTCACCTTCAATACACCACGTTCCACGCATATATCTTGTCCGGGATGCTTCCCAAGCCTGTCCCACTCTACCAGCGGCAGTACCCATGCCCATGTCGCTCTTGCCGGCTTGAAGCACACAAACATGCATACATCAAGCTCGCTGGTATGTAGATCCACAAGACTAACTCCTTGTTACCCACATCATCAGCATCTCCATACTCTGCGTCCTTGTCCCGCTGCACCCGCAAGAGCATCCAAAGCACCAGCTTCGATTCTGGCTACGCGTCGAGCTCTGGCCACCATAGCGATCTCACCCCCCATCCAGACTACATACTCTCGCGCACATACAAGAACTGGAAGATTGCGGACACGGCAAAACAGCGGCTGTTTGTGGACCTGCGGTCATTGGAAGAGTGCAAGAGGCAGCTGCGGAAGGCGAGGAAGCGACAGGCACGGGAGCCCCAGAGGTATGTATATTCAGATTCCCCTATCCTCCTTATTCACTGCCCTTGTCCTCATCCTGCCCACATGCTGCATTTGGCCATGTTCATCCTGTTCATTTCAGCCCAAAACCGAATCGAAAACCTTCACTGTTTGGGCTCCGAGTTCGCCGGAAGGCGCTTGACAACCTCGGCCCAGGTTCCCCATCTCCACCCCCACAGCAGTCCGAGGACAACCTGCCTTCGGTGAAAGACCTCGAAGCCCAACTCGAGATCCTCAACAAGCAGGTGAGTAAACTACTTCTCGTCCCCACACTGTCGCACAGAAATGCCCCCTGCCCTTTCCCACTCAAGTTTCCTCGGGTGCCAGCTTTCTCCATGCTTACAGGACGGGTTAGATCGAGGCGACGCGGACAGCTTCAGAGCGGTTGGATATGTGCTTTGAAGAGTTGCGGTGGGTGCTGGATGATGAGCGACCAGTGTCGTGGTGGAGTTATGTGTACGTGTACTCCATGTTCTCCTCGTCCCGACTACCTACTTTCTCTACAGCAGTTCCAGCGACGAGGGCTACTCCTCAACCCCAAACTCTGTGGACGAGTACGCGCGAGCGCAGAAAGCGGTTGCGGCGTGAGATCAAGCGTACCTTGATGTGAGTGATTGACTTCGCGGAAAGGGAAGAGTCGTTTAACTTCGCATTGTGTGTCACAGAGCCAGGCGACGACGAAAGCGATGAGATATCCGTGCAGCGCATTCAAGGCAGACGCTCCGTGGCCTATTCCACTCTCCCCAGCAGCTGGTCGCACCGGCGTACTCCCTCTCGCCGCCTCTCCGTCCCATCACGCAAGTATACCTCATATAGTTGTTATGTACCCTCCACGGGCTCGGAGGATGTCACCCATGTATTCCGCATTTAATAGACAATTTTCGTATTATTCCTGGCCGTACAACGAGTCCGAAACCAGTACGTATAAGGCAATCGGAGGGGGCCGAACAGGTCGCTCGCGCCAAGCGCCGGGCCGAAAAGGTGGAGAAAAGGTGGTGAATATTCAGACAATGCTCCGCTTATTCACCACATTGTCTCCGCGACTATCTGATGACTATCCGGTAACAATTTTGACTATTCTCCTCATTGTCTCCGAGAATATCTGACCTGATCCGCAGTGTAATACGGTTGGGTGGGCGTTGGCGAGGACGCGTATTCGAGATTAGATAAGATCAAGAAGACCAGAATGGAAGCCTGAGTAAAGGGCAAGGGGAAAGCGAAAAATACAGCAGTGACCATCCCAGCCGTAATCAAAACACCCATCTGCTTCTACGACCTGCAATCCGTTCCAAAAGGTATACAGAGCCGCCTCCAGATGCTAGCAAGTCGAACCTCCAGCGACGCGCGCTGGAAGCTCGACTATCCGCCATCCCAGCTATACAATGACACACTCGTCCTTCGCGTCCTGACGCGTCGGCCGTGCCATGTTCGCCCGCTTGTTCCCATTCCGCTTCATCTCTGTCAGCCGGTTCATCGCCCGCTTGTTTCCTTGTGCTGAAAGACAGAAAAGGTCGGCGGAAGTTCTAACCTCATAGTCGCGACTGAAACTCACCAGCTGCACGCATATACCATCTCTTCGCAAACTCGACGTCCTGCTTCACGCCGATGCCAACCTCCGCATAGTACCCCACCGCATACTCCGCCTTACTTAGACCCTTGTTTGCAGCTCGTCTCGCCCACAAGTAAGCCTCCGAGTCGCTCTGCTTGAGGACACCCTCGCTTCCGGTCAAGTACCACCCGCTCAGGGCCAGCTCCGCCTCCGCATGGCCCTTCTCGGCCGCCTTGGTGTACCACGCGATGGACCGTCTCGGGTCAACCGGGCACGTCAATGATCCGTACTCATAGGCTTGTCCTAGCTTGAACTGCGAGTGTGTGTAGCCGAGATGCCCAGCACGCGTGTACAGGTCCTTGGCATAAGCCGGGTCGTGGGGGACAACGCCAGACTGTGGGTTCTCGTGAAGCATCGCGAGTTCGTGAAGGGCGTGGGGGTTCTCCTCGTCCGCCTGTTCCGCTGCGCGCCGTAACCAGCCGATCGCCTCTCGCGGGTTAGGTTGTTGTTTCAACAACCCCCGGAGGAGAATCACTCCGAGCTTGTACATGGCTGCCGTATCGCCCAGCGAAGCGGACTTTCGGTAGAACGCAGCGGCTCGCTGAGGATCAGCACGCGTCCCTGCGCCGATCTCGTTGCAGACCGCGACTCGGTAGCACGCCGCGGCATGGTTCTGCTTCGCTGCTTGCAGATAAAGATGGTATGCGCGCTCGTGGTCGACCTGCAATCCGAGCATGCCCGTTCCGTGACAGTTGGCAAGGAAAAACTGGGCCTCGTCGTATGGCTGACCCTGGGTCGCTAGTCGTCGTATGACTTTAAGGGACTCCTGAATGAGCGTGTCACGGTACTTTCGAAGACCTCGCTGATCCTTGGCGTCTGTCCCGATCTTCTTTGCAGCGTCGATGAGGTACTTGGCGTAGAGGAAGTGAGCCTCCGGGTCCGGGTCGTCCTTGATTCGCTGGCGGTACTGGTCAATGTACTCCTTCGTGAACGGCGGCGCACTGAGATCGATGGCTTTCGTCTTCTGCGTGCGGAGGCTCACAGAGGCAGTGGTCTCCGAGCGCTGCAGACGAGGCCGGTTCATCTCGAAGTCGTTATCGTCAGGTGGTAGTGGTGGCATGGGCGGGGCTGTGTAGAACGAAGAAGCGTTGGATGGACCACGGGTCAAACTGGTCTGGGAGCCTGACGGATAGCCGGCAGGGCCAGGCTGGTAAGGTCCGGGACCCAAGTAAGGTGTTGATTGACTAGGCGGAAACGATTGTCCGTAGTTCTGAGGCGGGTAGGGAGAAGGGGCAGCGGGAGGGTAGGGAGAGTGAGAAGGACCAGGGTAGGGATCACCGGAAGGGCCAGGAGCAAGCTGGGGATGCATAGTCGGACCAGGTGGTGGGCCGCCAGGGGGACCCATACCAAGGACGTCTGCGGCAGCTGAATACAAATGATTGAAATCGCCTGGAGGCGGAGGACCAACGTTGAACTGGGGCTGATGGCCGTGGGTGTGCCAGCTCTGGGGGGGAGAAGGGTAGCCTCGTCCGGGAGGGGGACCTTCGATCTGACCGTGCGGATAGTACTGTTGATTGGGCTGGAACATGGGATCATCGTACGAGTAGAGACTGGTGCCGTCGGTGTCGGGCTCGTGGCCATCGCTGTGAAAGCTTGCATAACCGCTGTTGCCACTTCCACCGGAGTGAACAGAGTTGGAACGCATGGCGTTGTCGACCACACGACCGGGGGGTTGGCGGCGCATCTGATCTGGGGAGACAGGGAGACCGCCGTTCATGGGAGGTGCGATGCGGGATGGGGACTGCATGGAGCGCATGGACATGGACGTTCCCGCACGAGGGACGGGATCACCGAGGGGTGGGCCACGCATTGGAGGGGCGTGTTGGGCCAAGCGCATATGACCGAATTGGTCGGCAAGACCGTTGGGATCGAATTGTTGCGAGGGCAAAGGCGGTACGGTGTCCTCTTCTCCATACTGATCTGGATGGATCTGGGTATTTATCGCGGGGACAGAATGGTTGTTGTGATGCATCATGGGAGGGTTCGTTGGGTGGATCACTGGCAGAGTGGAAGGGGAAGATATGGATAGGACGGTCAGGAAGTGCAGTGGATTGAGGTGCCACGAAGCTCACTGTTATCCTGTGGGTCACCATCGCCGGCAGACGTGTAATAATCGTACGAGGGGAAATCATCGTCGACTGGGTCCTGGTGAGGTTGCTGAGGAGGGCTGTTCCAGTTATCGCCGTTTGGAATAAAACCCTGACGACGGGATTGGCGGTCGGAGGGATACTCTTGGGGATCGGACATATGAGGCTGAGGACGAAGGAGCGAGAGCGGGGCACGAGACAGCTGGGCAGACGGCGGCCAAGGGAGGGGAAGCGGGAACGAGTGTGGAGAGGGAAGCTCGAGGGAGCAGAAGAGGGAGCAGACAGAACTGGCCACGGCCAAACCCAGCCAAAGCCCACGAGCTAAAGCCAGTTGCGAACCGGAATCGGAATCGGATCCGTGCACTCTTCCATCCAGTCCTCTGCCACTGCCAGCTCCAACACACCGCCCATATCCATCTCCCCTCCGCTCCCCTCCCACCGTTCGTCCACCCTAACAGTAACCCTCGCCGGCACTCAGACCTCCATACACTCATCCTAGCATGCATTACCGATTCTAATAAATGTACCAGTCGGGCATCTCCAGCCATATGACCGTAGCTCCCGCGGCTGATGGGAACAACTCGACAAGCAGCAGCCGCGCTTCGGCCTTGTGTGCTCTCCCCCACCGCAAGGCGTGGTCCCATAATAGATGACTGATTCTCGGATATGTGGGGCTCGGGGATCGCGAGAACGCAGTGAGCCACCGCCATCTCCTTTGCGCAGCGGCGCTAGCATTCTCGAAAGCAGACCGCGTTGTCTTCCACTTGAGCCTCAACACGTAACTCCCAACGGAGCACGCGGGACACAGCGCAGCCTTCCTCATATAGTGACAACTGCGACTATGCCAGAAATACTGTCTCCTTGGAAATGGTATCAACTATTTAGTTCGCGCGGATCAGAGCGTAATCGAGAGCCGTGTAGAAGAAATACCTATGTGGGAGGCCCAGCGCGTGAGCACTTTTCTTTGCAAAGGCACACGTCTCCGCTGTACAGCACTTCAACAGTGAGTTGAGTCACAACCAACAGCGGCCATGGACATATTGTTGGTTCTTCAGCGAGGTTTATCTTATCCGTTGACAGGCGAATTGTAACAGTTTACTCAATTCATTTGTGCGTGGATCGCTTGTCTAGTATTGCATTGCACTGGCATCGTGCTCCTCTATATCGTCTTACAGCACGGTTACACTTCTTCATGTCATCTAATGTTCCGTCGTCCTTCACTCGGCTTTCACAAGGAGCGAACGCCCAGTCATCTCTGCAAGCGTCACATCAGTGACCGACACAAACATATCATATATTTGCTCACCTTCGGGCTGAGGCAGGCCCTAACACATTCGAAACCGGGGTCAAACATCGTTCTGTATCCGTCTAACAACAGGCACTCACCATGATATCCAGCACAGTGGGGGCAACATCCGCGAGCGCGCCCTCCTCCTCTCCGTCTTTCTTGTCGATCGTGAACGAGTACTTCTTCGGGTCTCCGGTCATAATGAACGGCACCGCGTTCGTCGTGTGCGCCGTGTGCGGCGCACCCGTCTCGGGATTGACCATCTGCTCCGCGTTCCCGTGATCCGCCGTAATGAGCAGGATGTAGCCCGCCTCCTCGCACGCCTTGTACACGGTCCCCACTGCCTCGTCAGTGTTCGTGATCGCCTCAACCGCCGCGTCGTACACGCCTGTGTGGCCGACCATGTCCGGCGGCGCAAAGTTGCACATCACGAACTCGTGCTTGTCCGCTTTCACGACCTCGGCCACCTTCTCTGCCACGTCATGGACAGACATCTTTGGGAGCAGGTCGTACGTCGCAACCTTGGGTGAGGGTATCATGTGACGCTCCTCGTCCGCGAACTGCTTTTCGACACCCCCGTTGAAGAAGAACGTCACGTGCGCGTACTTCTCCGTCTCGGCGATGTGCGCCTGCTTGACGCCTTGTTTGGACAGCCACTCTGCAAGGACGTTCGTCATCGCTTGCGGGGGGAAGGCGACGTTGAACGGGAACTCGGCGTTGTAGCGCGACATCGTGGTGATGTGCTAACGCGAGAACTCAGTACCGGATCATTCGAGGATAAAGGGTGGATGTATAACGTACAAGGTCCTTTGGGATGTCGACCTCCATCGGTTTGTCGGGGAGACCAAAGACGGCGACGATCTCACGCATACGGTCGGAACGGTAGTTGAAGAAGAAGAGAGTATCGCCGTCTGCATCAAGACCGTAAGGATGTGACTGTTCGACGAGAGAGGTTGACGCTCACCCTTGATCTTACCAGCATCATTGACGATAATGGGCTTCAAGAACTCGTCGGTCTCGTCTTTCTTGTAGCGCTCCTCAATCGCCTTGACAGGGTCCTCCGCCTTCTCGCCTTCGCCCTTCACAAGTGCATCAACCGCGATTTTGATACGTTCCCATCGCTTGTCACGATCCATAGCATAGTAGCGACCGATGACAGTGGCGACCTCGCCGATCTTCTCCTTTTCGATAAATGTGAGGAGATCCGTCATGTAGCCTGCGGCGGACCGAGGAGCAGTGTCACGACCATCGCCAAAGAAGTGAATGTAAACCTCTTTCAACCCGACCTCCTTCGCGGTCTCGAGGAGCGCATGGAGATGGTTGATATGTGAGTGGACACCGCCATCGGACACCTACAAGCGCATATATGGGATGAAATGCATCAAGAGGGACGTATTATATGTGACCGATGCGGTACTTACAAGACCGAGGAGGTGGAGGCGGCCATTGCCGTTCTTGGCTCTGTTAAAGCTCTCGAGGATGGTCTCGTTCTTGTGGAATTGCCTCTTCTTGATCGACACATCAATCCGGACAATGTCCTGCCACACGATGCGCCCTGCACCGATGTTCAAGTGGCTGGAGGAATAACGTCAATCGTGCCCGCAATCACAACCACGAGCGCAGGACGACTGGGGGCGTGCTCACCCGACTTCCGAGTTTCCCATGAGTCCATCGCTGAGACCAACGGCCAGCCCGTGCGCATGGAGGGTACGGTGGCTGTGGGTTTTGGAGATGGAGTCCATGTTGGTCGTGTTCCCGGCGTCGATCGCGTCGCCCTTCATGCCCTTTTCAGGCGCGATGCCCCAGCCATCGTGCACGCTGTGTTCGATGGGAAAAACAGTGAGCATCGCGTTTGCATTGACTGGGGACATGTCCTACATGAGGCAGACCTTGTTCTTGACTTGGACCATGTCGAGGGCGGATGGGAGGGGGGAGCGAGCTCCTGGTCGTTCGATGGCGTCTGTGTAGCAGAGTCCTGGCAGCCTAGCACAGTCCAGTCTGTAGATCGTCGTGCGTCTATCTAATTCAATGACGTCCATCGCACCAGTCCCCAGCAGCCTCGATCCTCCAGGCTCTCAACGTTTCTCATCGACATCGGCAGCACCCCCGCCATAATATTATTGTCATAAATAGTAGGGCGTGCATCAACGATCCACAGCATATAGAATATAGGCAATAATGATAGCAGTAGGATAGTGATTATGCGAAGTGGAATGGTGATGAATATGATCCTCATCTGCTTTCCACACCGACCTCCGCCATCCCATTTCCGTTCGGCGCACCACCATTGGTGCAATTTGCACCAGTCGGCGAACTGGCCACAGCGTCCATCGTCGGATCCTCACTGACTCCCTCAGGCTTCGCTCCTCCAGGCCCTCCCTCCGTCATGGCGACGTCCTCAGACTCGGTCTTCGCAGGCACACCAGACGATGAGCCCGCCGAAGTACCTCCCGCCGCGGTCCACACCCACTCCTCCAGAACCCGCTCGACTCGCTGTCGTTCGATACCTCTCGCAGTCTGGCGTACCTTGACGACCACATCCCGCCTTCTCTCAACCTGTGCTTCATCTCCGTCGTCCCCTCCTGCTGCACCCTCTGTTCCATCTACCCATGCCCGCATCCATCCCTGCGTCAGGTCTCGTGACGAAGGTTTGGACGCCCTGGCGACCCTCGTGTCTCTCTCCGTCGGCCGCTCTTCCTCCATATCCCAACCTGGTCGCTTGAAGTTACGGAAGAGGTCCGCACCGTCCTCTGGACTATCCGCGGCAGTGCGCTTCCGCTTGTTGCCAATCCCGTTCACTTCACCGTTTGCTGCTGCGGCCTTATTCTTTCGATTATTCTGACTGTCGTCGTCGCTCGAATAGCCTGAAGCATAGCGGACTCTCCAGCGCAGCTCCCTGGCCAACGCCGGAGCGTCCTTGATACGGTCCCCAGGAACGTCCTCTTTAGCCTGCCGTTTCGCGGAGTCCGTTCCACGTTCGATTGTACGAGCCTCGGACACCAGGAACTCGGCAATAGACTCGATACCTTCCAAAATGCGCGATGGGAATTCTTCTTTGCCTTTGAGGTCGCGCAGGTACTTCTCCGCGACGTACCACGAGAGTCTACACATAATTTGAGATATGCAGGTTGGAAAGAAATCATGTAAAGGATACGCACTTTGTGAAGAACGGGAATCGGAACTTCTTGGGGACATGGGTTGCAGTTTCGATCTCCCGTACCCTGAGTTCTATCGGACAGTCAGCCGTACAGAACGTAGGATCTAGCACAAAAGCACGCACGCATAGGCACATTGTACGAATGCAAGAAGTTGCCTCCAAAGACGAGGGTGTCTGTGGGTGTGTACTGGAAGGTTGATAATCAACGCGAGGACCAAGCCACACATCATCCGGCAATAGCTCACCACAGCATGTATCCACCCAGTCGGGATGATCATGGTGTTTCCGGTCTTCAGTTCGACCTTGAAGACCTCGTCACACATGTCACCCAACCATGAATGGTTTTGAATCTCTGTTCCTGACCACCGTTCATAAGCGGCGAGGTTCGCGGGAGTGGGACGGATGAAGTAGAAGATCTGTCGATCGCACAAGATATTTTTTCATCAGTTCTGACAAATGTGAGGCACGAAGACATACCTTCTGGCCATGAAGGATGTGGTAGTAGACCGAAGAGCCGGCAAAGTCGACATGCCAGTCCTATTGCGGTTAATCCGACTGAGTAACGTGCATGCCTGACAATGAACTGAACACTCACCGTCCATGCACCTCCAACGCCCATAAGACAGTACAGCTGTACCTTGGGATATGCATGTCCACGACCCTTCTTCGTAGAAGGCCAGAACTTCTCTACCCAGTCCAGTTCGCGAACAATACGCGGAGGCAGCACCCGATCCGCCAATTCGCTTCCGGATATTTCGAGGGAAATGACGTTGCGAGTCTTGTCGCGTTTGGCTGGCTCCGTATTCCAGTACTCCGTCCACTTGCCAAGGTTCCAATGAGGGATGTTTGACTGGGTTGCGACATCTAAGCGGTCCACGAGATCGACATTTAGCATTCCGAGAAGATCGGAGACAGTGCATGCAGTATATAACGGCGACTTACCAATGACTTCCACGGGGTGATCATGGCCCAACGCCTCCGCAACATCATTCACAGTGAACTCTGGTGGCGGCATCTTCATACCTAAACCGTCCTCCTCTTCGATGACTATTGGCTCTTTCATTGCGTCCTCATCGCTCTCCAGCCACTCGATCCCAACCTCGCTCCCCTTCATCCTCTTGAATGGGTCCTTCTTGATGGTCTTGCCCTCCATCATGCGCAACCACCTGTTAGGGTCCGACTCTTGCCCCGAGTTCAGGCCGGCGTAGTCCCGCTGCGGTTTCTTCCGCGCGGACTTGCGCGCGGGGGGCTTCATCGTAATGACACGAGAGGGGTCCATGGCCAGGCACGGCTTGCAGAACCTATTCCGCCCAAGGCAGAAACGCATGTATACGTATGATCAATACCTGACATCGTTTCTCTCCGACAGCAGACGCACGGGAGAAAGAAACCCACCATTTGTCGACTGCGTCAAGGTCACCCTCGCCTGTGCACCTCCAATGGAACCAAACCTTGCACGCATCACACCGGACCCATTGTTCCTTGTCCGCACTAACCTGAACCTCATCCGACCGCCCATCCTTGCAAGCTGGACATTTGTCGTCTTGGACTTCCTGGCCCTTCTCCTCTCCTTCGTGCACGCCCTGATCGTCATCGGCGGCGCCTGTTGGGTCGGGCGTCTTCTGCCCTCTGCCGGAACGTCGGCGAGAACGAGCCATGGTGTGAACGAGCGTCGGGAGTGTTGCGTGTGCGCAACACAGACAGAGGGTGCAGGCGGAGGTCGTGAGCGTAAGAGCAGTGGGTGGATGACCTGCGAAAGCCGCCACGGGCAGCGCAGTGACTGGCGCTCGGCGGCTTCCCATAACCGGCCCTACAAATCCCGGCTCCCGCCCGACGTCCGAACGGCCTCCAACCTCCAGGGTCAACCGGGGTCACCGTCAACTCTCCAATGGCCCCATCATCTCTCTTTGTAGTACGTCGCTTGACCAGTGCGCTGTTACAATCTTATTCTATCGACTTCCTTCTATAGAGCAATTACAGTCTGCCTGTGCAAGTCCTAGTACGGATACAATACATGACTTCTCGGACACTTCTCAAGCTCGCATCGTCGACTCACTGCTTCTCACTGAGCTCTGCAACACCAGGGAGGGTCTAAACCGACAACGCATCAGGAACCGACGAGGTTTGGGCTCGGGATATTACCGCAATCTACTTACCTTGCCCTCAAGGAGCTCAAGACTTGCACCGCCTCCCGTGCTGACGTGGCTCAGCTTGTCCTCCGCACCGTAGTTCGCGACGACGGTTGCAGTGTCACCACCACCGACAATGACAGTTGCGCCGCTCTGTGCAGCCTCGATCGTGGCATCGAGGAGGGACTTTGAGCCTGCAGCAAACGCCGGGAACTCGAATACACCAGGCGGACTAGCGCAGACGAGTAAGCTCGCGATAGGTTCACTCAGGACGTTGCACTTACCCGTTCCAAAGGATGGTCTTTGCTTTAACGACCGTCTCATGGAACAATTCACGACTCTTTGGACCAGCATCGAGTGCCAACCATCCGTCCGGAATACCTTCTGCGTCGGTGACGAGGCCAGTCTGTGACATGATCACATTATGGGACAAGCCGTGGAGACCCGAAAATTTGGCAAACCTTAGCATCCTTATCGAACTTGTCCGCAATGACGTGGTCAACAGGGAATACGATGCTGATGTTGCGCTGCTTGGCCTTCTCGATAAGGCTCGCAACCTTCTGCGAGCCGGGCTCGTCGAAGAGGGAGTTGCCGATCTAGAAAACCGTTGGTGTCACGGTGAGAAACTGAAAAGGTGTGGTACGACGAGCTTACCTTCATGTTCTCAAGGGTCTTCTTAAAGGTGTAGACCATACCACCCCCAACAATCAAGGAGTCAACCTTGACAGCAGGTCAATGCTATGCTTCAGACGTAAGTGGGCCGATTGCATACCTTGTCCAACATGTTTTCAATGAGCAGAATCTTGTCCGAGACTTTAGCACCACCAAGAATGGCCAAGAACGGACGTTCGGGGTGCTCAAGGGCCTTGGCGAAGTAGTCGAGCTCCTTCTTCATGAGGAAGCCGGCTGCACGCTGCGACAGCTTGACGCCGACCATAGAGGAGTGTGCGCGGTGCGCGGTACCGAACGCGTCGTTAACATAGACGTCCCCGAGCCTAGTCAAGCCCTCGCGGAACTCGGTGACCTTGGCGGGGTCGGCCTTGGTCTTCTTGCCATCCTTGTCTTTGGACGAACCCTCCTCCTCGATGTGGAAACGCAAGTTCTCCAGAAGGATGACAGCACCATCAGGCGCTTCGGCGACGGCCTTCTCTACTTGGGGACCAACGCAGTCGTTGACGAAGATGACGGATTTGTTGATGTGCCTTTCGAGCTCGCGGGATACGGGCTCGAGGGAGTACTTGGGGTTGGCCTTGCCGTCCGGACGGCCGAGGTGAGACATCAGGATGACCTTGGAGGCACCTGCATTTCCAAGTCAGGACGGAGGGGTGCGGCGGGGTGGATGGACGAACCATTGTTGACGGCGTATTGGATGGTGGGGAGCGCGGCCACAATACGCTGTAAGGGCGTTAGTCGGGTAGATTACACTGAGATCTGTGCAGGTGTGCGTACCGCAGGGTTGGTGACCTTGCCGTCCGCCATGGGGACATTGAAGTCCACGCGGATGAGGACGCGCTTGCCCTTGAGGTCAAGGTCGGTGATGGAGAGCTTGTTGGAGATGGACATGGCGTCGTTGGGGAAAGGAGGAAAGGCAGGGAGATCGATAGTGGCCATTGAATGATCTACTTATTCGCTCATTCGATGAAGTCACTCGGCATCTGCCATCGCCATCCCGTCCGATCCGTCTCCGCGCTTCTGAATGTCAGCAACTCTCCTTCGCCCGTTCGCGTCTCGACAATTCTAGTCTCCCTCTAGTCCCAGGTCCCTGCCGTCCCCTCTATTCATGTCTGACCCAGCTCCGGCCGAACAGGCCGCCTCGAACTCCCTTGGCCTTGACCTGGAAGCCCTGAAGATCAGGGACGAACCAGCCGCATCAGGTACAGACGCCGCCAAGGACGTTCCTGAGGCAACAGAAGACGCGTCCGAAGGAACAGTGGAGGGGAAGCATGAGGACGATGGCAAGGACACGGGCTCAAACAAGAAGGACACGAAGGAGAAGAAGAAACCATACGTGAATCCTGATCGTGTCAAGACGGGTGGGGCGCAGCGAGTGTGTATCCTCAGCACCGCGTCTTTGTGTGGTGTCTCAACGTAGCTTCAGGAGAAGCCGAGCGAAGAGGAGCTAACGGAGCGCATGGCACGCATTCGGGAACAGAACGAAAAGATCAAACAGAGGCGGCTGGTGCGGACAATATACGACGACTGATGCGCATAAGCTCATTGCGGCCGTGCAGGACGTGCAAGCGGACGAGGATGAGTACAAGAAGAAGCAAGAGGCGGAACGTGCTAAGTTGGCAAAGCAGAAGAGGGTACAGGAAAGTGTGGACAAGGCCCGCGAGCAGAATGCTCGCCGCAAGATGGACAAGGTACGCTTTACCTAACGGTCAAGCTGAGACATGTCGGTGATCATTCTGCCTATAGATCCAAGGCCGTGAGTGGGATTCGGGTAAGCCCGCGCGGGATTGGAGTAAGCCCAAGAAGACCGAGGAGGACACAGGCGAGGATGGAGAGAAGAAGCCACAACCATCTGTTGGGATTCGGGGTGCAGTGCGCGGCGGTGGTCGAGGAGGCGGAGGCCGTGGAGGTAGCGGCCGTGGTAGGGGTCGGGGTGGAGGGGTAGCGTCCCCTACGATGGAGAAGAACGAGAAGGAAGCGACCTCTGCGGCGGGCACACCGGAAGCCGCTGCTCCCGCTTCGCCCGTTGCTGCAAACTCGTGAAATATACCCTGTACTATCATCCTGCTTGTTGTATTCCCCGTCTACTAATGCTCATCGTCCTCGCGCCGTGCTCGTCTCCACAACATCGTACATGATAATATGCTGGGCGCCCAATCCAGCGGGCCGGCCCAGCCGACAGTGGGAACATTTTCTGAGAGCACTCAGCCTGGTCAAGCGTTGGCTGGAGCGAGGCGGACTGCCTTCATCCTCGATATCTCGCGTCTTCGTCATGGGTCGCGGTGTGCTCCTGACATCTAACCTCCCCCAACTTCAAAACCTCATCAAGCGTGACCCCCCTGCATACAAGGAAGAGTTCCTGCAGCAATGGAATCACTACAACAGCATCCGCCAAATCTTCCAGATCAACCCTGACGAGAACGCGCAACATTTCAGGGAGCTTGTCTCTTTCATTGCTCAGGTATGTCCAGGTTATTTTGGCCACTTTGATGGAATGCTCAGCCAGCACCCAGGTTTCGCAGTGCTATCCAAAGGAGACGGCAGAGTTCCCCTCCCAAATATCGACCTTACTCCTGGAAAGCTATGGGACGCTCTCTCCGGATACTCGAAAATCCCTTGTGCAAAACTTGGTCATGCTTCGCAACAAAGATGTCATCAACTCCATCACGTACGCCCTAGCCCTGTGCGATTCCACAAGCCCTTAATTGCATGCGCCGTTTAGCCTTCTCCAAACTCTCTTCCCCCTTCTTCCGCGCACCACTTCGTCCTCCCTCCGCGCGTTCATCCGTCGGACAATTCTTTCGGATATCCGAACCGCGAACCTCCGCTCCAAGAATCACAAGTTGAACCGTGCCGTGCAAGCTATGCTGTTCGGGATGGTGGAGCGAGACATGGATGCCGAAGTTGTTGGGGACAAGGGCAAGCTCAGGGCTGCTGCAGGCTCATCTGCAGGTAGCAGCGGCGAGGAGGCTATGTGGGCAGTTGTACTCACAAAGGAACTATGGAGGAAAGGCATCTGGTGCGTGCTTTTGGGCTTCTCTCTCTGTGGGGGTCTCAACATCGTAAACATAGGAATGATGCGAAGACAGTTTCGATCATTGCCCTTGGGTGCTTCCATCCGGTGGTCAAGGTACAGAGTGCTTCTCTGCACTTTTTCCTTGGGAGCGATGAGGATAAGGAGGATAGTGACCAAGAGGAAGAAGACGTACGTTTTGTTTCCTCGTGCTTGGGATAGCACTCAAGCTCGAAATTCCTTAGCTTCCCGATGTCAAATCCCTTCAACACAGACGAGAGATCAACAAGAAGACCCGCAGCGGTGCCAAAAGACTGGAGAAGCAAATAAAGTCCATCAAATCTGTAAGATCATACCCTCGCTTAGAATCTTAACTGCCCACTCATCTCCAAACCAGAAACAAAAGAAGAAAGCTGATGCCTCCAACCCCAATTTCCCCGCTATCCAGCTCCTCAACGACCCCCAGACCTTTGGCGAGAAGCTCTACGACCTCCTCAACAAGTACGACAAGCGTTTCTCGCTCGACCACAAGATCCTCATCATGCACCTCCTCTCGCGCGTCATGGGCGGCCACAAGCTCTGCGTGCTCGGCTTCTACACGTACATCATGAAATATCTCGCTCACCACCAGCTCCGCGTCCCCGCCATCCTCGTCGCCCTCGCCCAGTCCGTGCACGAGTTCACGCCCCCGGACGCGCTCACACCCGTCATCCGCAAGCTAGCGCAGGAGTTCGTTCATCCGGGTGTCGGCAGCGAGGTCATCGCCGCGGGCATCAACTCGATACGAGAGGTGTGCAGACGGCAGCCGTGGGCGATGGAGGAGGACCTGCTTGGCGACCTGGTCGAGTACAGGAAGAGCCGCGACAAGGCGGTCACCGCCGCTGCGAGGGGACTGCTCCAGCTATTCCGAGAGGTTAACCCTGGGATGCTTAAGAGGAGAGAGCGGGGCAAGGAGGCAAGTATAGGCATGGCGAAGGGCGGTCAGCCGCTGCCATTCGGTCATAGCGCGGAAGCGGCAGTCGACATCGAGGGCTTGGTGGTCAGTGTCTTCGTTCTCTCGTTTCTCATCGCATGGTTCCTTAAATGCTGGGGTCTACTAGCTACTCGAGGATCACCTCAAGAGGCTCCGAGAAGAAGATGGCGTTGGGACAGGCGATGAAGAGGAGGATGACGAAGCGGCATGGGAGGGTTGGGATGTCGAGTCGGATTCGTCAGCGGAGTCTTCAGATGGATGGCTCAGTGTGTCTTCGGACAGCGACAACGACCTCGAGATCAGCGATAGCGAGGATGACGATGACAAGAAGTCCAAGGATAGGAAAGCGAAGGGCAAAGCGAAGGGCAAGGATGCGAATGAGGACGAGGATGCGGAGATGGACGAGAATAACGATGAAAAGGAGGAGACAGCGGAGGAAGCTACCAAGAGGATATCTACCCTTGCGACGACCAAGGTGTGTTCACAATGTAATGCCTTTCATTCACCGCGACTAAAGAATACTGCTGCAGATCCTCACGCCCGCCGACTTCGCGCTGCTCAACGACCTCCGCATCAAAGCTGCATCCGAAGCTGTAGAACGAGGCGGCGGCAGCGCGGCCAAGCGCAAGCTTGCCCACCTAGAGTCTCACAAGAAATCCGCGCTCGCCTCCGACGGGGACCTCGCCAACGCCTTCATATCTGAGAACGACATCCTCGGCCCACGCAAGAAGGCCAAAGCAGACTACACCGAGCGCATGGCCTCCATCGAGAAGGGTCGCGAGGGTCGCGAAAAATTCGGGTCGCTTAGAGGGAAGAAGAAGAAAGACAAGCCGAGCAGTTCGACGAACCGCGAGAAAGCGCGCAACAAGCCTCTCATGATGATTCTCGCAAGTGGGGCGGTCAAAGGAAAGAAGAAGGCATCCTTGCGGGAAAAGCAGCAGAAGCTACGTGCGCATATCGAGCGGGCAAAGAAGGCTCATTGAACGCTATATTGGGGGTATGCTTTACATCCTTGTGCATCTCTATTGCTGCTCCTTGTGCATGAGATCTATGCGATCTATGTACTGTTCTTAGATTTACATCTTAAGATTACGCGCTACTTCCAATGCTCATTTGACGTTCTTAGCCGTGCGTTGCATCTGCACCCTTTATCGCGGCAACGTTTTCGGCTTTCTCGACGTTCAGATAGTGAATGTTCGACAAGGCCCTGAGCCTGGCCGCGGCCTGTTCAGGGGTGAGGTCGCGCTGGGGCTCGCTCATGAGCTCGAAGCTATGAGACGAGATATGCGTTAGTAGGAAGATGACGTTGAGGTTTACGACTCACCCAACGAGGAACTTGCGAACCGAGGCACTACGGAGCAATGGGGGCGTGAAATGCAAGTGAAGGTGAGCAAGGTTCTCCTCGTCCTGGTCCTCTGGAATAGCATCGGAAGCCGGGGGAGTGGGACGCTGGTGAATACCCATCGAGTACGCAAACGAGCACAAGAACAGGTTGTCGTAGCGAATGGTGACCTGGGACAAAATCTGTGCAAATGCACGCTTCTCCTCCTGCGTGAGGTGGACGATAGAGGGAATATGACGCTTGTAAGGGAGGACTGGTATTTTACGTGAGCAGTCGTTCTGAGTTCGCAAGGGGAACCATGCTTACGCATGACCTCGAAGGGCCAGATAGCCCACCAGGGGACCAGAGCAACCCAATGATCGTTCTGCATGACGACACGGCCGTCCTCGCGCGCAACGCCAACCTCGAAGTGGACGTAATCACAAAGCAGACATGCGCGACCAAGCGGACCTTTGGGCGGATGCGAGGCGGGTGTCGACTCTGAGTACTTCTTCAGGTTCGCCAGTTCGGTGGCAGGAAGCGAAGGTACTGCTGAGAGTGACCACACTTGACCGTGGGGGTGAGGATTGGAGCAGCCCATCATGGCACCCTTGTTCTGTGGGGGCGTTAACGTGAATAGAGGTCGGCAAGGACATCGAACGTAAGCACCTCGAAGATCTGAACGTATTTGATGCCTTGCTGAGCACCCCGCTTCTTGTAGATATTGGACCACTCTTCAATAATGCGCTCAATGTCAGGTTGTTCGAGCCTTGCGAGAGTGAGATCATGACGAGGATGGAAGCAAATAACGTCGCAGCCGCCCTCGACTGGCTCGGTCGTCAGCAGGGGATGAGGAGCAGGGGGACTAGCCGGACCGGGGGGAGGTAGGACAGCGGCATAGTCGTTCTCGAAGACCATGGTGTGGTCATACTTGGAGTTAAGCTGGCCGCCGGCGCGCGCATTGCCAGGACAGAGGAAGCACCTGGGATCGTACTCGGGCAAGTCGGACTGCTGCGGGGGCTCCGTCTGGCCAAGCCACGGTCGCTTGGTGCGGTGAGGGGAGACGAGGACGTGCTCGCCCGTGAGCGGGTTCACTGGTTTCGGGTTTCAATCAGTTGTGGAAGTCTGGGGTCAAGGAAGGAAGAGCACTGATACCTCGGCGGTGGGGGTGGGTAGAAGGGTCGAAGTCAGCCATGGTGGTCAAGGGGTAAGGAGGCGGATGGTATCTGTGATGCTGAATGCTGAGAGTGGTCCATATGACAATGACTCGGATATCCTGGCTGCAGTCCCGCTCCCAGCTACTCCCAGCCCAGAGTCGTTTTCACCATCTCCCATCTCCCCTCCCTCGGCCCGCCTTCCCGAACTGGCGTCTATCCGGCGTCTATCCGGCGTCTCTCGACTGCAGAGCTCCGAGTCTGACACTCTCTCTCGTACTACAACCACCATGTCCGAACCAGCCTACAAGCGTGCTCGCATCCAGCGCTCTCCTTCCCCCACATACAACATTGATGATGAGTCCTATGAACCGTATGTTCCCGTCGCTCAGAGGCGTCAGGCAAAACTTGCAAAGCTGACGTCTTGGGGTGCAAATGCGGAAAAGGAAAAGGCGAGACGGCTCCAGGAGGAGCAGGACGAGCGGGATGATGAGGAACGGGAGGAGGAGCGGCGGAGGGAGAAGGCTCGCAAGGAGAGGACGCTCTTGATGGAAGCTCAAGAAGTCCATGACCGTAAGGCTGCAGAAGGTACGTCTCCCACTTCTAGTCGGTGTCACTCATTTCTGACTTTCTGTCTAGATGCCAAGAAGACTGCAGCAGAGAAAGAAGAGGAAGCCGATGCAACCATCCTCGCTGCTATTGCTGCTCGCAGGAAGCTTGCCTCAGACTTGGAGTTGGCGAAAGGCGTACAGTATATCGAGCCCATGAAGACATCGTACGTTTCGTTTCAGCACCCCAGTTCTTCTGCCATTGATTATCGTTGTGCTTTATGTAGATGGAGACCACCCAGATTCGTGCGGGACAGAGCCCCAGAAGAAAATAGGCAGATATGGGAGAAATACCACATCATCGTCGAGGGTGACAACATGCCGCCACCCATCGAGAACTTCACGGACATGAAGGTGCCGGAACCTTTGGTCAAATTCCTCAAGTCTAAACGAATAACGAACCCTACTCCCATTCAACTACAAGGGATACCAACAGCGTAAGTCGCGATTTGCGCAATATTTTCCACTCGTCTGACAACGCCTACAGTTTTGCGGGGCGGGATATGATCGGCATCGCGTTCACTGGTTCCGGAAAGACTCTTGCCTTCTGCCTACCGCTCATCATGCTCGCCCTTGAAGAGGAGACACGACTTCCCTTTGTCCGCGGCGAAGGCCCAGTCGGCGTTGTCCTCTGTCCGTCTCGCGAATTGGCGACTCAGACCTACGAGAACCTCTTGATATGGACAGGTGCACTGGCAAAGGATGGGCGCTACCCGCAGCTCAACACCCTGTTGTGCATCGGCGGTATTTCCATGGGAGAGCAGAGTCACGTCTTGAACAAGGGACTTCACATCGTGGTCGCGACGCCAGGACGTCTCATCGACATGCTTGAAAAGAAGCGGTTCACGTTTGACAACTGCAAGTTCCTTTGCATGGATGAAGCCGACCGCATGATCGACTTGGGCTTCGAAGACGACGTCCGAAACATCATGAGCTTCTTCAAGGTAAGTTATGTCTCTCACTCGTATCGGCGAACGTCGCTGAAGGACGATTAGCGACAACGGCAAACGTTACTCTTCTCTGCAACCATGCCGCGAAAAATCCAAGATTTTGCGCAGCAGTCGCTTGTGAAACCCGTCTTGGTAAACGTTGGACGCGCGGGTGCGGCCAACTTGGACGTACTGCAGGTCGTCGAGTACGTAAAGCAAGAAGCCAAGATGGTCTACCTGTTAGAGTGCTTGCAGAAGACGCCCCCGCCAGTCATCATCTTCAGTGAAAACAAGAACGAAGTAGATGGCGAGTCGATCGTAGCGCTGATCCCACGGCAGATGCTCACTTTCCTATCGCAGACATCCAAGAGTACCTGCTGCTGAAGGGTGTGGAAGCCGTCGCAATCCACGGTTCCAAGAGTTTGTCGATCGCTTCTCTACGAGCTTTCTGTATCCGACTTACCGGCCCTGTAGCACAGGAAGAACGTCAATATGCAATCAAGTCGTTCAAGTCTGGCGCAAAGGACGTAATGGTCGCGTCTGGTGTCGCGTCCAAGGGTCTCGACTTCAACGACATCCAGCACGTCATCATCTTCTCCATGCCGAAGGAGATTGAGGACTACGTCCACCAGATCGGTCGTACGGGCCGTAGCGGCAAGACCGGTATCGCGACCACGTTCGTGAACATGAACACGCCTGAGCAGACCCTCCTCGACCTGAAGTACCTGCTCATGGAAGCGGGCCAGAAGTAAGCGATCTGCGCCCGCCATCGGCTGTCATCCGACTAGTACTGACTGATGTTCACGATAGGGTCCCGCCGTTCTTGCAGAGCATCGAAGATCCCCGCGCCGCGCAGGGCGGTACGCTCAAGGGCTGTCCTGTATGCGGTGGCCTTGGGCATGGTATCTCCAACTGCCCGAAACTCGAGGACGCGCAGCGGAGGCAGATGGCGTCTCACCGTATTTCAGACGATAGAGGCGGCTACTGATTGTGTCGTCCGGAGCATCATCATCGTATAGTCCTTTTTTCATTCTTACGAATTGCGTGTCATGGTTTAAAACAGTCGTATAAAGAGATGCATTCTACATTCTACACGCTTACAACATACAACAATGCAACTTCTGCTTGCTTTCTCGATCATATCTAGAGCTTGGCCGCGTCGATGAAGGAGACGCCCTGTAAGATGGTAGTGAGTATATGCTTGGCGCATTATAATGAGGCTTCACCCGCCTTCTCGATGTTAACAGCGAGCTCAGGGACAGCGGCCTGGATGAGGTTGGCCTCGTAATCGGTAAGCTTGCCGAGTGACTTGATAGCAGCCACACCCTCGGGCTGCAGACCATGTTAGCTCTGACTTTTGGGTATGTGGACACTTGACACTTACACCGAGCTCGATAGGGGCAGAAAAGTAGTCAAGGTCGCGGCCGATCTCCTTCTTGATTGCCTCGCCACCTTGCTTGTCGGCGGCAAGGTTAACGAATGAAGGCGCAACAATACCCTTCTCGCCCTGGACGGCACGGATGACCTTGTCGGCGAACTCAGCGCCAGCATACGCCATGGAGAGTGTGGCGGAGCCCGCGCCATCCTTAGCCTTGACGACTTCGTCACCACCGAACTGAACGCGTTTGGTCAGTTCCTCAAGAGCATTCTGGGCGAAGCCAGCCGGAAGTGGATGGGAAGACTGCGAAAGCAGGGGAACAATCTATGGAACAGCGACAGTTCAATACGCAACCGCTGATTGGACGAACTAAAAAAACGTACCGTGACACCGGAATGACCGCCGACGACCGGGACGACGACATTGGGTGCTTTACCAAGGTCGCCAAGAATTTCAGCAACGAATGTCGAGGCACGGACAACATCCAGAGTGGTAACACCGAAGACCCTGCGGAACGAAATGAGCGAGACGTGATAGGCCAAAAAAAAGGCAGTACGGACCTCTTCGGATCAAAGACGCCGTGCTTCTTGAAGACCTCAACAACGATGGGGACGGTGGAGTTGACAGGGTTGGAAATGACCAAGACGAAGGCCTTGGGCGCGGTGGTAGCAATGCCAGTCGCGAGATCACGTACAATGCCGGCGTTGATCTATTAATCGTGCCAGTGAGAAGGCAACAAATATGGGGAGATACATGGACTAACCTTGAAAAGGTCGTCTCTTCATGGCGCGATATGTCATGATGTCAATGGCACCATCAATGCAGGGAGCGCGAAGTACTAACCTCGTCATCTAGGAGGGATGTAAGCTTTCATTCGTGAAAGAGAATTATTTGACGTACACCGGGCTTACGTGGGACACCAGCGGGAATGACGACAATGTCAGCGCCGGCCAAAGTCTTCTTGAGACCATCATCAGGAGGGAGGTAACCGACGACCTTGGCGGGAGTCGAAATGTGGGACAAGTCGGCAGCGACACCAGGCGTATTGACAATATCGAAGAGGCCCAGCTGTGTAATGGATGAGCTGTGTCGTTTTGCGGTCGCGTGCATGTATGCGCACCTCGGTGACATTGGGGTTGTTCTTGAGGAGGAGAGAGAGAGGCTGGCCAATACCGCCTGATGTTCCCCGATTAACCACAAACCGATGGATAGATATATGGCACGACGTACCCGCAGCACCGAGAACGACTGCCTTGACCATTGTGAACGCTGTTGGGGACGAGGAATGGACGATTGGGATTGATGAAGGAGAGAGCCAAGTTGTCGAAGGACGGTACCCCGCATCCCAAAGTAAGTTATATCGCCCTGCACGTGATCGCTCAGGCCCAGTCCCGTGTCACTGTCTGCTCTCCGAATCCGGGTGGCCGCGTCGGGTGTTGGCCAGTGCATGCTCCCTGTTAACCTCAAGCCACTGCGTGCTTCCTCCCGCCTTCTGCCCTGTCGCTCCACTCCCAGACCCTCCTCCACGCAACGCAGACACATCTACCTCACCCATCCGAGCGCAATGTCCGAATCCAGGGTCCTTTCAGTTCAAGACCTGCAGACTTCGGAAGCAAGGCGAGCTTTCCGGAGCAATTCCTACCACAATCTGTCAACCTGACTGGCACCCGTGTTTCCACGATATCAGGTGGGTGAAGCTAAAGAAATGCACTTGGAGGGATCCAGACGGCAAGGAGGTATGTGGCGACGATCCCGTAGCGCTTACTTGCCCTCGTGACGTCCACTGTCACCTCAGCGCCCTTGGGAGTTTGCAACTCGCCCCACACGGACATCCGGCGGGTTGGATGGTAGCGTATTCGAATACGGTATGATTATCGAGGAACAGTCGCTGACCCATTGACTACAGCGGTCGCTATCTTCGCCATCCTTCGGTCAGAATCAGGTGCTTTCGCCCCGTCCACAATCATAATCGAGCAGTTCCGGCCGCCCGTGGACCGGTATGTCGTGGGTATGTAGTTCGGCTCTCCAAGTGGCACAAATACTGATGGTCGACATACGCAGAGCTCCCTGCGGGTTAGTATTGCCATTCCGCCGCAGTGGATTGGCCATGTAACGCGTCTTGCAGGGCTGATCGGCGAAGGCGAATCCCCCGAAGAGACCGCGATTCGTGAGCTTGAGGAAGAAACAGGATTCAAGGCTAGAAGCGTTATCCAGACCTCTCCTGTCCTTGTGTGCGACCCAGGTCGGTCTTTCGGATCTCTGACGTTTCTTTCCCATTCCTCAAGCGGAGACAGGGATGACAAACGCGAACATGAAGTTGATCGCTGTCGATGTGCCGTTTCCTGAGAAGCTCGAGATGCCGACACAGAAACTCGACCCAGGAGAATATATCACCGCCCGGATTGTGGAGATATCCAAGTTAACCGCCGAGTTCAAAGGTTAGTTCGTCCGCTGTCCTTGGTTGACCAGACCCTGGTGATAACAGCACCCACGCCTTCTAGAATACGAGAAAAAGGTTGGTGTTTCGTCTTAGGCACTTGCACAAGCTCCATGCCAATACCATTGTCGACAGGGCTTCGTCATCGACGCGAGGCTCTGCCATATGGCCTCTGGGTTCGAACTTGCGGAGAAATTTCGAAACTCCTGAACATGATTAGAGAATGACGCAACAAGACCGATATGTACCTTACATGCGTTCGTAAGATGAAGATGGGTTGACCTATGTGCGATAACCTAAATGCATTTTGCGCGTGTCCGCTAGGAATACCCTCGCAGTCCCTGAACGCATCTACTACAGGTCATTCGCTCTAGCCTCACACGGAAGGCTCCCTTGGACCCCGTACGCGCACCTTCGATACCAACAGCAAACAAGTCACAGTCGCCCTGGTGAGTCCTGTATCGCCCGTGTTCTCGATGGACTTCGGTTCCGAAAAGTCGTGGACCGCCTTGCGCATAGCCCCAATGCTAAGCGCACACGTCAGAATCTTCTGGACTTGCGCTGGATTGCACTGGCCGTGAAGTTGCACTTCTTTTACGGGTTCTTGACGCCACCGCATGTTCAGATGTACTGTCATGAACCTCATATTTATAGTTTAATAGGTGACGGACGTGTGGATGGGATCATGGAATCCCGTTATCATGCCACACTTCGGCCGCTGTTGTACTGCGGTTGAGCTTCTTTGAGCTAAGCGTTGCACTCCATTGGAAGAATGTGGCAAGTGCGACAGATGATTGGAATTCGGCAGAACTTCGAAGCGTATGCACTTAATAGGGTTCTGTCTGCTTTGCGGATGCGGCGTCATATTCCTATCCTGCAAGCACCGCTATGTGGTGTGTACTGCACTAGTCTAAGTCCGTATCTTGGGCGTTCTTGCGCGTTTACGTGACACAAGACTTCATAGGAAGCCGAAGGCCACTGGTTGCCTCGAGGTGGCTCCTTCCACGCACGTTGCGGGTCACGAAGAGAATTGGTGCTGGCGTAGGTTCCGATAACGCCGGGAGGACCGTAATGAATCCAAGATTCTGAACCTTCCACCGCCACAACTCCCAGGACCACAGCCCGAGCCATTCTGCTTCTGCTGCGTTTCGCCCCAGCCTCCTGCCTTCCGCTGTTCTACTCAGCTAACTCTTTCTGTCGGCTGTGGCAATGGTATTGTGGAAGGACTTTGACCGGCGGTGTTGTACTCATTCCTGTGATTCAATTGTTCGGCCGTGGTGAGGGACAATACGACGCGGTTGCTTAGACAAACAGTGTTAGTGGGATGTGCACGAAACAACAGATTCTATTGAGACAGTCAAATTGCGCCCCTTGGCACCGTTTTGTATTACTTTCTAGATATGCACGATGGTTCCAGTGGCAGACTCCTGGATAATGTGCATATCGGCACCTATAAGTTGTTCCTTGTAGGCATGAGGCACAGCACACTACAGCCAGGTCCGGAGGGTTGCAACAGGAGTCATCGAGGCGAACCTAACCTGGATGCTAGGCGACTTCTGCTGTACAATGACCTCGTAGTCGTTCACGGCGATTTCCGGATGCTAGTTGTATGTGGACACCCGCATATTCACCGACTCTTAGCAGATGTTCACAGCCTCTCTGATCATTCCCCGAATATAAGAATCGTCCCCAATTCAAGCACCTTTCTCAGAACACGACTCCCTTCCTATCGCACTCGCTACCTCTGATCGTCCGCCGAAACACCTCTCGTCTTCTAGCTCTTCTACTCCAGCCTGCTCAAACAGAATACTTTGGTATGTCGAACCTCACACAGCTTTGAAGGCCTTATCTAACGGGATGCTTTCAGGTCTCGCGATCCTTGCCCTTATCTTTTTACCACCCCCAACCAGCATACCCATGTTCACCTCCGGATCCACGTCAGCCTTCTCCACCTCGGCGCTTTTGGGTTTCATTGGCGGCGAGCAGAATCTCGCTGCTCTGCAGACCGCTCATGTCGCCGGCCGTCGCAGTCTGCCCAGCGCATTCAATGCTCCTGGCAGTTACCTGACCGGGACAGGGTTTGCAGGACTGGCCAAGTCGCGCGTCTGGGACGGTCCACATGCCGGCGTGAGCGTTGACGCTACCGCGCTGACGTCCAACTCGACATCTTTGAACGGCCCCAAGTTCATTGCAACTTTCTCAGGATCGGCTCTCCCCACAACCGGCCCCATCGCGAAGTTGTTGACGGAGTACTCGAGGAGCTTGGCTATCACCCTCGTCGATGGTAGGGTGACCACACCCTCTGCCGTCACGATCGTCGAGCTTTCCGACGCCCCCGAGAGTGAGACGCACCCGGTGGCGAGGATCAGCGCGCCCGTCATCCTTCCCATTTTCGCTAGCGGTGCCGCTGCAGCCGCTTGTGGGATCGTTGGCGATTGGTCCACCTTTGTTATGATTGTTCTTGGGATGGCGAGCAATGGCATTTCATCCTACACCCTTCGGGCTGGCGATCTCACTTTCACCCGCCCCGTCACGACGCCGGGTGCCCCCGCCGGAGACGGATACCTGGAGTACGGAAACGAGATCGTTGTTCTGAAGGGGTCCGAAGCCGCGGTCAGCTCTGTAACTCGCGGGCGGTTCGCGCTTCGCTACAAGAACCAAAGCGCGCTGCATACCTTCTCGACCTGCAGCACCCTCATGACTCTGCAGTGCATAATCCAGCTGCTCGTCGTCCCTCAAGGCTCTCTCTTCGGCCAAATCTCCTTCCTTCTTACCATGATCGTTTCATGGTTGTACAGCGCCTACATCGCACGCCAGGAGAAGGCGGCTTGGGAGAAGGTGGTCCTCGAGGACTTGCTCAAGGCGCCCACCATGAAGCGCTACAGCATCGGGACGAGAACGCAGGCGGCAGTGTTCCTCATGCAGGTGTTGAAGCCGACGAACGTCGAAGAGCAGCTCTCCCTCCTCCTTCCCAACAACACCCCCGTCTGGAAGACCTGGAGGCAGATCGTCACTGGTCGCCTGCAGGATGTGAAGCCCAGCTTTGAGGGCGCCACGCACGCACTGGACTCGTCCTTCACCGCGGAGGAGAGGAAGCTGCTTGCGACGTTGTTCAACGACGCCCAAGCCGCAGTGGATGCCTCCGCGAAGCTGAGTGGCAAGCTTTGAGATTTCTGTGGACATCAGTCCTATGCATTCCTCCCTTCCTACCGTTTGCAAGAATGACAGTTGGACAGGTTCATTCCTCCTGTAGTCCGTATGAGTACCCGAAATGCGCCAGGGAAGATATTTAACTCGCGCCTCTGACTCGATCCTTAGTGTTCGACTTGATACCCCCCTCTACACATCCGTCGTTCCTTCCTTCTATATGTCTAGAAAATAAAGTTGTTCTCTCCACACCGCTGTCATTCTGAACCGCTGTTGTACTTCGATGTCTCGCTCCTTGCTCGCTCCTGCCCATCTCTGCTATGTATTGTTCCTATAATGTACTTCTGATCGTAGTCACTTCAGTCGCGCCGTGACCCATGCTGTGTCTGTATCCATACTGTAAATCTAAAGGAATAGCATTCTCGTTCGTCCTTTTCCATGACCGGGTCTGACACGATGGCCGTGTCTGGATCCAAGTATCCCCTTTTATTCTGATGCCGTTCGCATTGTCCAACACACACGCGCGGCTCCCGCAAATATATTGCATCGATTGTGGGTGCTCCTGCGAGCAGATGTAACAAACGGATCCTCATGTTCAACACGTGGTACCTGGAACTCTACGCAGATGAAGCAATGCCTGACTGGGGCTTCTGCTCAATGCTCAGGCTGATAAAGAGTTATCGCGGGCGCGCCGCCCATGTGGTTTGGAAGTACTTGGTTCCCGCCGCAGCCGCGGCAAATTTAGGGTCTCAGGACACAGTGGTCTGCGGCTTGAACTTTCTCTGCTGCACTGGTCAGTGAACGACCGCTGCGCTTCGAAGGCTGGTATGTTACTTGCTACTGACATCCGACACAGCCAATGCACAGCCAACAGTATACTCGACTGCGGTGAGGGGGTTTATCTGCTTCTTTGCCCTTGAGGAAATGCGTTCCTGACTTACGTTGATAGCACTCCTTTACCACACACGAGTTTCTCAAAGTCACAGGATTCCCGGAGACTGGCTGACTGCACTGCGCTCATGTTGTCCTGTTAGAGAAGCACTGACATGAAGCAGTCGGCGCAATCGATGCCTCTCGTCGTCAAAATCCAAGCGGCTGTGGCTCCGTCGCCCATCCCAGTTGCACCTCGCTCACCTCCACACCCGATCACGTCCTTGACGACCTCACGACTTCCGCTTACCCCACGCAATCCTCGCCCGGGGCCCCATGCCTGTCATACCCAATAACGACATCCCCTTGCGGACCTTGGACCTTAACCTCGACATTTCTGGAGTAGCCGGTTTCTTCGGGGGAGATGTCGCCGTGTCCGCCATGCGGACGGTGAATATCTACCAGGGCAGGAAGTGGCTGGGCTGGTACAACATGCCCGGGAGCTTCGAGATCGCGAAGCGGTATGGTCTCCTCGCTTGCTCACGCTTGTGGAGCGGTCTCTACCCCGGCCGCGGAGACGAACCGGCGGTCCTTTTCGAGCTCGATGGGACAGATGGTCCCAGATATCGAGGCGTGTACTCGGGCACGGTCATGGCGAAGACGGGACACATCGCACGCCTGGTGGCCGCGGAGAGCAAAGATCCTCCCGAGCAGAAATGGCGCGCCCCGGCAGATGTTCGCGAAACATCGCCCGTCCCGGTCACTATCGTCAATCATACGCATGAGCCTGGGATCGAGCTTCACCCCCAAGAGGCGTTGGCGAAGTGGTCGGTTTCCGCTTTCACGAGCGCCTTGTCGTTTGTCCCTATGCTGGCGTCCGCGGGCGCATGCATCGCATGCGCGTTGGTTGGGGATCGGCTATGCTGCCTCATGATCGCGGTGGGCATGTTCTGCAGCGGTTTCTCCTGTTTCGTCATCGGGCGCGATGTGTTCACATTCACGCATCCGAAGCCTGCCGACGGTGCACCCCCAGGGGATGGCATCCTGGACAATCACAACCAGATCATCATCCTTCGAGGAACGGAGGGGGCCGTCAATCCGATCACCAGGGGACGGTTCTTGCTCACGTACAATAGCGCGCCGCACTACAACGACATTGGCCTTAGCTCGGCCTTCCTCACACTGCAGTTCATCCTGCAGCTGCTCATCGTTCCCCAAGGGACGACTTTTGGACAGGTCATGTTCCTGTCATCTCTCGGAGTCTCGTGGCTCTACAACTCGTTCCTGTCATCATTGGACAAGGAAAGCATCCAGCGCCAGATCCTGTTCGAGCACATACTCGGGAAGCCGAAGATGGACAAGTACGTGTTGAAGACGTGGACCGCTATGGTAGTCTTCGTTCCTCTCGTCCTCGCGACCCCGAAAGCGGCTAGGACGAAGTCTGGGGAGGAAGGAGTTGCGCCGCCTAGGGTAGAGCGGAGGCCTCTGGAAAACCTGCTGAACGACCTGCTCCCGAATGACACGGAGGTTTGGACTAGTTGGAAGAGGAATCTGCTGGACGAGATCGAGAAGAAGATTGGGGACTCCGAGGACCCGTCGTTCGACGGACCGCCGGAACCTGCAGAGACTGCGCGCTCGCTTTTGGGGACATTGCAAATGGACGTGCGAGCTGCTCTGGCTGCTTACCAAACCTATCGCAAGTGAGTGTGATGATGTGCGGCCGTTTGGATTCATGTTGCTGAGCAATGTGTGCAGTAGACGGGAAGACGCTGAGTATGAGGGGCACCATGCGAGGCCTAGACGACCCGTCCTGATAGCGGATTCTCTTTCAGGTCTCGAGAGAGCGGCAGCAGGTCTGATCAGAAGGACCGAAGGTCGTCGGCCACGTTGTCGCGCCCGTCGTCGAATGGTCCGTCGGACAGCGAGCTGCATGCGTCAGATGCTGACCGGGCCTGAGGTATGTCACGGTCTTGGCCGGTTGGACGAGTTTGGCTTACATCCCGCACTCTTGTCGTGGACATACATATAGTCATTCGGCGTGATGCATATGCTCTGGGCTACGGCACAGTTAGGCATTCGTCATTTTGTACTCGTACGGATCGAAAGGATGTATAGCAAATCGTATAGTGGTACAGATAACAACTGTAGCTACTACGGACATGTGTCAATACTGTGACAGGAATCAGACAATTGTATTTCAAAGTCGAACAGTACTGGTCGTGGCTCTGGGCTCCCGCGATGCGAGTCGGGCAGGGTGGCGGTGCGGACGTGTTTATGGGCGGTGGCCGAAGCCGAGAAGGTCGGAGAGGGCGGTGAGAGTTGGGCGCCGACGGCGTTGGGCCTTGGCAATGTGTGGCAGGCGAGGGAGATTGCCACGAGCAGCGCCGACGGCCACGAGCATCTCCATCATCTCCTTGTCTCCTTGTCCAGCGGCAATGTCGCGCTCGCCACCCACCCCACGTCCCCCACCCCCACCCATTTCCGCCCCTTCCCATTCCCCCCTCACAGCCTGCTCGCCCACCGGCTCTTCCATCCCATGAGGATTCCCGAAATCCCCCTCAAAACCTCAACAATCAACCTCGACATCTCCGGAGTCGCTGGTTTCTTTGGAGGAGATGTCGCCGTCTCAGCAATGGCTACCGTGCATGTCTACCAAGGCAGGAGGTGGTTAGGCTGGTACAACTCCCCCGGCAGTTACGAAATCGCAAAGCGCTATGGTCAGCTCGGTCGCTCCCGCTTCTGGGACGGTCTCTACCCCGGCATCAACGTCGACCCTGCCGTCCTTTTCGAGCTCGATGGCCTCAATGGCCCCAAGTACCGCGCCGTCCATTCAGGCACCGTCATGTTCAAAACAGGTCACCTCGCTCACCTTTTCCTCCAGGAGTGCAAGGACATCCCTCCAAAGAACACCCACGAGCTCGACGAGGGTCGCTCCCGAGTAACAACCCCCGTCTACGTCACCGTCGCAGATCTCGTTCACCAACCCCCCCTGGAAGAATACCCCAGACTTGCCCGAGATTCAACCAGCCCCCTCGCATCCATCCCCATCCTCGTCTCCTGCACAACCGCCGTTTCCTGCGCCGTCTTCGCAGACTGGTTTTGCTTCTCCATGATCGTCCTCGGCATCCTCAGTAGCGGCATCTCTTGCTACGTCATTGGCACAGGCACCTTCACATTCACCCACCCCGATCCTGCCGACGGCGCCCCGCCCGGAGATGGCGTCCTCGAAGGCGGTGACGAGATCGTCGTCCTCAAGGGCCCCGAGGGTTGCGTCAACCCGGTCACCAGAGGCCGTTTCTCCCTCAAGTACGCTGGCGAGCCCGAGTTCCACAGCATCGGCATCTCCTCCATGCTTCTCACCGTCCAGTTCCTCGCCCAGCTCCTCATCGTCCCACAGGGCAAAATATTTGGCCAGATCATGTTCCTATCCTCCCTCGCCGTCTCCTGGATGTACAACTCTTACCTCTCCTCCCTCGACAAGCAGAGCATTCAACGACACATTCTCGTCCGCCAGGTCCTCAAATGTCCCGTCATGCGCAAATACAAGCTTGGGACGAGAACCATCATGGTCGTCTTCGTCTTGCTCGTCCTCTCCCCCGCCGACGAATACGCCCTCCGAAAAGTCATGGACGACCTCCTTCCCAACGAGACCCCCGTCTGGCGCCTCTGGAAGGAATCCGTCCTGAACGAAATCAGAAACGTCAGCTGTAATGCCACCGAAGGAGCTGGCGAGTTCTGGTTTGACTTGTCCGTTGTCGATCGCTTCGATGAGAACGACGGGAAGCTCCTAACCACTCTCTATCGGGATGCGACGACCGCGTACCTTGCCTACCAAGAGTGCGTACCTTCCCATTGTTTGTGCGGCCGTCCTCTGCAGCTGATTCTGGGTGATATAGATTGTATCTGCGAGGGTAAGGCGATGTCGAGAGCCCACATTCATGAAGAACCTGCTCTTATGTCTCTCCCTGAACTAGCTCTCAGACTTCAGACTGGATACCTCCGTCTGGTCCTTCAACTCCTCTTGACCCATCAAAAGTATGACCAACGCTGGCCTTCTCTCGTTGTCTAGGCTTTGCTGCGTGCTGAAAATCTATCGCGTATGTCTTGCGAGCTATCCTTGATGCTGCAATTCTGGATACTCACTCTGGTTCGCTCGCCCTGCTAGCTATTCTTAATCTACCACCTGTGGCAACCATCTCTCTACTGTCTCACCCTCATAGGACTTCGCGCTCACGTACAACTCACCCATTTGTATATATTCTCCATCCATGACGTTTACCACATTCTGACCTCAGTCACCATTGCATCCATACCTGCTGCTATTTTATCTATGCTTTCGAATAGCTGTGCTGCTCTAGATCAGTAGAATCCCTGCGCATCGCATGACAAAGCCACACAAGTAACTCACACCTCACTGTAGCTAGATACATTTGCACGCGATTCCAACGTACATTCCGTGTTGCTGGCACCGCCAGCCTCACCGCACCGCCCCATATATATTCCTGATCATGAAAGTGGACGGAGGACAGTGATTCGTGTAAAATCGACCGTCGACTGTCGAACGTACAAGGCCAAACTCGACCAACGACCGCACCGAACAATACATGATTTCCGTTCAGCAAGCTCGCCTCCCACTCCTGATGAGATCTGCGGCGCGCTCCGCGAACGCGTATACCACTGCTTGCGGGTGCGCCGCCGGGATAAATGGCTGAAAACGTGAATGGGTCATCATCTGCGATTCGAAGCAAACCAAATCAGTAAACACCGACTGACCAGCACGCTCGCGTCGATAACCCTCAGACCCCTCGCGCCCTTCACCCTCAAGTCAGCATCGACCACGCTATCTCGGTCGCCGCAACGTCCCATCCTAGCCGTGCCCGTTGGGTGCCATATCGTGGACGCCTGCGAGCGGGCCCATGCGTCGACCGCCTCGTCCGAGTCCAAATCCACGGCTGCGAAGGACGCAGCCTGGCCAGTGATAAAGCCGTTCCACGTCGGTGCGGAGACGAAATGCCCCGCAGCACGGATGGCGGCCCGCATCGTGTACACGTCGAAGGATGAATTGAGGAACGCGGGGTCGATCGTGGGCGGGTCGAAGGGAGACGCGGAGGACAAGGTGAGGGAGCCGGTGGAAGAGGGCGAGACGACGACTGAATAGATGGACATGAAATACCCCGAAGCTGGAGCGGGGATCCCGGGGATGGTCGACGCAAAGCCGGGCTACATAGCAACGAGCAGAGAAGATCAGATGATAGAACGCAAACAGAAGAAAGAGAACCGACTATGAAGAGCAACTCGTAATGAGGAGACGTCGGGCCCGCACTCGGGTCTTCCTCCGTCTTCCAGAGGGGATCGTCCTTCGGTATCCTCAACCAGCCAATGTGGTTCGCACCTCCGCCCGCCATGACGCCCTGCTTCTCGGTCTCCCATTCCGCAAGCAGATCGTTGAAGAGCGTACTGTTTCGCCGAATGACGTCGTTCAAGTCGTCTTCCTGGGCCGCGACACCGAACTGGTTGCCCACCCGCGGGTGGTCGGCGAGGTGCTGTCCAACGGCAGTATTATCGACGAGGACATCAATGCCGAGGGAAGCGAGATGGGAGGAGGGGCCGATTCCGGACAGCATGAGCAGTTGGGGAGTATTGATTGCTCCGGCCGACAGTATCACTTCCTTGGTCGCTTTGAACGTAAAGGTGGGCGCTGAGGGATGAGTCAAGCAGCATTCTAGGTATCCTATAGGAGCAATGTGCGTACATGTGCTCGATTGTGCAACTTCGACACCGGAAAACACCGGCTCTCGAGTGTCGACATCACGTTCGGTTGTGATGATCTTCGTCGCGATGGTGTTCACCAGAACGTCGAGGTTTGACCGAGATGGTAGCACCGGGCGGATGTAAGACGACGACGCGCTCGAGCGAACACCGTTCCCGAATGTACCTTGAGTCCAGCCTGCCACAAGATTGAAATGTCAAACCTCGCCGACCACGTTGATACCGAAGCATTGAAATGTAAACGAACCGATTCCTATCGGGTCCCCCGAGTTCATGTCTTCGTTGTATGGAAAGTTGACATCGAGCTGCTGCGTGGTAGCATTTACGTGCGGGTCGATGGGGAAAGGTGCATTGGCCACCGAAATATTGACCGGTCCGCGTCTGCCGTGGATCTGACTTTCGACTTCACCACTTGTATTGTGGTGATCGACGGGAGGAACAAGATGTTCGATCTATGTTCGAATTGTAGTGGAGTATGGCGGATATGCATAGCATCGTGTCCGACCTTTCTGAAATAGGGCTCAATACCGTTCCAGGACCAGCCATCGTCTGCAGTAAACGAGGCGTATCTGTCAAAGTCATCTCTCGAGCTTCGCGTCCAGACCATGAGATCTGCATGGAGCAAGTGATGTATTAACAGTCAGCACAAAGCACATGCCAGGCACTCACTAATGCTGGAACTTCCGCCAAGAACACGACCGCGTGAATACACGACGACGCGTCCATCTAAACCTTTTTGGGGTGTCGTCGTATAATTCCAATCGTAGGTTGTGTTGGGCTGCAATTCATATGCAAGGTAGGGCACCTGAATCGCTAACACGTCTTCATCACTGAGCATGCCGAGGGTCAGTATAGAGTACGTCGATATGCTCAGCCCCACTCACCTCGGGCCTGCTTCAAGTAGAAGGACGTTCGTACTCGGATCTTCCGAGAGTCGACTTGCGACGACGCTCCCCCCGGGTCCTGCGCCGATGACGACGTAGTCGTATCGCCTGTCCGCGGGAAGTTGTTCAGGGTCAGTGAACAATGCAGCTCTTGAAAGCCCCAAGTTCGCGACCAATGCGAGGGAAACCGTCACGAGTGCCCGCATGGTGGGTCTTGCTGAAAGCTGGGAAGGGAGTTGGAGACAGCCTAAGTAATCCAGAGGCCGGCCTCGGGGATGCGGCTGACACAGACCGTGCTTAGCTGCGGGCGATGATGTTCTGACCGTTATATCCCCTCATCACTTGAAGACGCCAATGGGAACACCGAGTGGAGGGACCGGAGCGCTCGGATGGAGGCCGTTCATTGAATTTGCATAATAAAAACTTGACGGGGCTTGCTGTGAATATCCGCACTGGGCTCGTTACAACCTGCGGAAACAGTGAGTTGATAGGTATCCGTTGTCGCGAGGGTTAAGTAATGACCACGACATCAACAGACAGTCGCTGACTGGGGATGCAAATGACGTCGCGCGAATCCAACAGTCAGGATCAGCGTTAAGAAGATGCGACGGCACCGCAGGAAGCCTGGCGCACTTTGCCGGCATAATTCCAAACGGATGCTCATGCGGTGACACAACAGAAATTCCACTCACATTCTATCGCGAAATTTTCCGACACCAGAACACGAAACGCTACATATACCTCCATGCGCGCTACTGTTTTGGAAACATCGTCACCTTCCATATACTTGGCAAGAAACGACAGGAATTGGCCTTTGCTTAGAAAACGAAGGGCTTAGAAAGGTTGCAGAATAAATTCAAATAGACATACCCAAGTCGCATTGTTTCATAGAACAACACCATCTTCCGCTTTTGATGACGAGATCCGTTGTGCGCAATGCGAAAGCATACGGCTAGTGCGCAGCAGGGATGAATGGCTGACATTGCTCGTGTTAGTGGATTGAACAGCATCGCCAGGAAGTCCAGCAATCCTTACTGAAATGTTCACATCGATTGATCCCAGACCCTTCGTGCCCTTGAATTTCAGGACAGGGTCCACCACGCTATTTTTATTGCCAAACGGTCCCATTCGAGCCGTTCCTGTCCGACGCACGCTTGCATCTAGAGGCCCCACGCAAAGACCGCGTGACTTCTTCCCGGAAATTCACGGACCCCTGGCGGACGTCGACGTTCAACGGAGAGGCGGTAAACAACTGGGCCAATATCCAAGGAAGCAGAATGCAGGAAGAACAGATCTTAGAAGGGACCAACTATAGGGCGTCAGCCCCCCGTACCCTGCGTCATAAAGTTGGGAAAGAAAGATTAGATCAAGCAATAAGGCTGGAAGAGGGGCTTTCTTTACATGCTCCATACTGCGAGGCTTGAATGCCCGAGAAACCTGGCACGCCTTCGTGACCGTGAAGACATCACGAGTTGCCAACACGGTATTCGATATCGACGCTGGGCAGGGTCGGGGGCGAGGGATGACGGGACTGATACGAAACGAGGTTTAACGACTATGCACTTCTTCGAACGACACTACGTCGTATGTCCTTGTGTGCAATCTATCATATAAAGATCAGTCGCGCGATGTTATAGAGCTGGAGAAGCAAACTGATTCCGACCGTGACTGACTCTCCGGACCGAGTTTCTATCCCTCATGGACATAAACTTATCTCAGTACTCAGTTCTTGTCGTCGCGTGGCACATGTCACGCATGTCTCTGGATTGGTGTGAGTGAAGTTGAAGAAACCATGCGAGTGTCATGGTGCGAGTGTCATGGTGGCAGAAGCGCGTACTTGGCAGCTAGTAGCCTCAGCCTGAGTCACATATGAGGGTCTTCTGTGACGAGTCGGTCACAGACCCGCGTAACGCTGAGCAAGCGCTGCGAGTGTCACGGAGGCCGCCCTCTCTTTCACCTGGAACCATGTCCACGGCCACCCGGAGGAGTAAACGACGTCGCATCGACAGAGATGCGGACCCAACATCCCCAGAGCAATTTCTTACCTCGCCACTGCGCAACGAGTGCGCGTCGGAGCATGGCATGGATGATCCCGACTTTACTCCTGCCCAGGAAGCGCCGACAGAGGACTTGGACCCAGACTCGGAGGCGTTTGCCAAGGGACGCGAGATTTGGGATGCGTTCAGGGAGGAACACTACGAGCGTACGCCTCCATCCGTGACCTTTTCACTCATCATTTTCACCTTGTTCTCCCCTCCCAGTTCTCGAGCAGTTGCCCTTGTCGCTCCACCGCGCTTTCACCCTCATCCAAGAGCTTGACCAGCAAGCGCAAGGTCTGTTTCCTGTTAAGCGCTCTGTAGCCCATCTGACATCATACAGAGCACATATCCAACTTAACCCCTGCTATCCTCAAGTATGTCTCCCTTCGAAGATCACTAGCCGATGCCCCAGACGAACAGAGCCGAACCCCTTCTGCCGAGGTCGTCGACGGAGCCACTCCCCAACTACAAGGTTCTGTCCCCCCTCATAGTCCCATGCTTAGTGGCACATCGCTTAATGGGACAGCTTACTCCGCGCCTACCCAACCGACAAATAACAAGGGTCGCACACCACCCTTCTCCTCACGACCGCTTTCCGTCGTCACTGAGTCATCCAACTCGACTCGCGAGCTATTGACCAGCATGGCTCAATCGGTTGAGGAGATTTCTCGTGCATCGGTAGAGAAGCAGTACCTGGCTCAGCACATATCTGACCTAGTGAGTATGCGCACCCCTTCTTCAAACCTACGCTTGGCTTCCCGTCTCAACGGAGGTTCTGTCCTAGGTCGACAGGTACATCCGTGACCTCGATCGCTCTATCAAGGAACAGGAAGCGTCCATCTCCCTCGGCCTTCGCCCCGGAACTCATCCAGCTTCTATTATGCTCCCAGAGCTCGTGGTTCCCCAATTTAAACGGCCTCGCCTTCCTGCCAGCCCTCCTCCTCTCGAGCTTGATCTCCCAGAAGCTTCCGTCGGGATCGAAATCGCCATCGAGCATCCCAGCGAGCCACCTACCCCGCCACTCCAGGTCGAGGAGCCTCCAGCCCCTTCACCGCCTGCACCGGAACCTGAAACGGAAGACATTGAAATAATCGACATCACCGAACCCGCCGAGCCCGTCGCCGAGCCAATCGTCGAGCCTTCGCGCTCTGAACGCTCATCCTCGCGCGGCAAGAAAAAGGGCAGGAAACGTCGCAAAGGTGCCAAACCGAAGCCCGAACAACCGGCGGAGCAAGAGGCAGGCGCTCTCACAGAAGAGCCTGTCGCGCTAGAAGCCGAAGGGGAGAAGGCACCCGAGCCTCACCCGACGCTCACGCTCAAGATCCCCGCGCCGTCTCAGGCGGGTGCACCCGTATTGCTCATGGAGGGAGAGATCCTAGACCCAAACGAGCCGCGTTACTGCTTCTGCAACCAAGTGTCTTACGGCGACGTGCGTCCGTTTGTACATACGTCCAAAATGCATCATCGCTGACTGAAATTGCCGCTTCTTGTGTTGTATAGATGATTGGTTGCGACAATCCAACGTGTCCAAGGGAATGGGTGCGCGTCTGCTGCCATCGAGTCAGGGTCGTGTCCGCTAACCGAGTCTTAACTTGCTTTCTGTCAGTTCCATATGGGCTGTGTCGGTCTCGGGAACGCCCCGAAAGGGAAGTGGTACTGCCGCGAGTGCGCCGAGTTCGTCAAGAAGCCGAAGGGCAAGAAACGGGCTCGGTAGAGCATCCCTGTTCTATCGGACCTTCCTTGTCATCTAGTACTTTTTACTGTTCTGCATGCGGGACCTTGGGCTCTATTGTACGAGATTACATTATATACTTACAACATGGGTATCGCTCTTTGGTTATACATCAGTAATCTCACGTTAACATATGGATCCAGCGAATCGAGAACGAGACGCGCCCGTCAGGTACTCCTGACTTGCATGCCCAGCTTGTTCGCGAGGGTTTCCATGTACACCTCTGTCGAGGCATGTTAGGTCAGACGTCAATCACAATTGTGCAGGACATACCAGTGTCATGTCGGAGTTTCCAGTACTCGGTCAACAGTTCATTGATCTCGGCTTGGCTCGTCTTCATGTGGTCAGCCATCTAGTGGAGGACATGAGTTCGACTGATGGGGCGACGCTAGAGAACAGTTGCCCACCTTGCGCTCGATCTCATCTGCCTCGCCGCGCAACTCTTCCACCTGCCGGTCGTTGTCTCGCCGTTCTACTGACATCTCCTCGTATTCGCGCTGCAACCGTTCGATTGTCCGTTGGCTCGCGAGGCGCTTGTCTTCGACATGTCGTTGAGCACGCTCGAGCTTCTCCTGTGCGTTCGAAAACTGCTTGTGCACGCGCTAGAACGGAAAGTGGGAACATCAATGTGACTGCGAGAGGGGACCGAAGAGGAGACAACAGACCTCGCGCTGCATGACGAGCTCCGCACTCTCGCCGTGCTTGCGGTCGAGGGTGTCTCTCAGATCGCCTAGCTCCTTCTGCGCGCGGTCCAAAGCGCGCATCTCCTTCTCGATAATCTGTAGCTGCTCCACGCACGAGGATACGTCCTGACCCAACACCGCGTGAGTTGGATGGACCACGCGGACAAAGGGCGCGGCAGACGGACCTTGTCGATATTGAGCAGGGCGGCGGTCTTGGACTGCAAATCCCTCGTCTTGGTCTCGTTAGCGGTGAGGGCGCGCTTCTCCTCGGCAGCGCTGGTGCCCATGGTTTGGATGTCGCGCTTGATGCGCTCGGGGGACTGGACGATGCGCGAGCGGGTGCGGGAGATGTTCTCCACACCGGAGTTCATCTCGTTCATCACTTTCTCCTAAACCCGCGATGCATGGGCGAGGGAGTGACCGACAATGACAGATAGGGGCGCACCTTCGCAGTGACGAGGGCGGCGTTCTCCTGCTTGAGGCCCTCGACGTCCCGGTTGAGGCCCGCGTGCCTCTCCCTGTAGGCGATGACCTCCTCCCACAACGCGGTGTTCTCCTGGCGGAGCGCCTCACATTTGGGCTCATCTTCTGCCCTCTTGAGCCTGTGGCGACGACGATGAGTGGCGAAGGATGGCTGGCTGAACGAGAACGGCTCACTTGAACTGCTCAATCTTGTCCAGCAAATCCTGGCTCTTCTCGATGGCTGCCTGACGCTCCCTGATGAGGACGGTAGAGTGGTCTCGGAGGCGATTGATTAAGGGCTCGTTCTGCTCGGAGAACTTGATGAAGTTGATGAAGGCAGAGAATATGGAGCGAGTGCGGTCGGGACGGGGGAAGTAGAGGTCTTTGGAGCTGAAGTCGGTGATCTTGGCCGCTGTTGCCAACCGTTGACTATGTGCGCGTGAGTGGACTGTGTGGCATATGACCGGTGTAGGACACACATGTGGTGAAGAAGTAGATTGTGCGCAGCTTGTGAATACAGGTCCTAAGTCAAGGTGAGCGCGATGTCTTGCTAGCACGGTAGGAAGGGACATACGGGGTTCTCTGTCAACGCCAACGACTCAATCGCTCCCTGTAGGCTCTCGAGCGTGATTCCGGTCATTTGCTCGAGGCATGCTTTGTATACGCCAAGGACGTCATCGGAGGTTGGTCGCTCGAGCTGCTCTGGACTGATAGAATGACCCCATCCGGTGAACGTGTCGACAATTTCCTGCTTGGACATGGACGGGAACCAGAACTTGCTGGACATGGTGTGTTCGAAGGGGAGAAGGAGGCGAGGAGGGGGTCGAGGTCGTCGTCGAGGACGCGCCGACTTTGACAATGATTGTTGCGGTCAGGTGACGCAGCTCGCGACGCGACGCGGGGGCGGAGGCTGGGGCGGCGGCTGGGCCGATCCTCAATCATCCTTATACTTTCTTTAAGTACAGCTGTCCGCTCGCTGTCCCAGGCCAGTGGCTCCACGTACCCTGCCCTGTCCTTTCTCCCACCCTCCCTTCTCCACGCCATCCATCTCACATCCCATGTCCCGCCCGAGGAATAACCTCGATGAGCTCCAGCGGAAGCACGCACTTCCCACTACCTCGAGTCCCACAAAGCCCGCCACGCCTCAGGCAGGCAGCGGCAAGGTAAGAGCTTCGATATACAGCACCAGTCGCTCGCTTGACGCGTCGTCCGACCAGGCAAAGTTCAAGCCGGCCAAGTCGATCCCCACCCCCGCGACCGCATCAGGTATGGCTATATCCTCTCGGCCACCTCCCACCGCCCGCATTCATCCATATCTTCCAGTTAAAAGACTCGGATCATGGTCCACACCCGGGTTTGGCAAGGCCAAGCCCCCTCCCCTCAACTTTCCCTCCGCAGCCGACAATAGCGTCTCTTACGTCGATGTATCTTCGACAGAGTCCATATCCGCAAATGCTTCCACTTCAAGCATACCTACCAAGCGCCTCTCATCAGGCTATCCCGACGATCTCTTCCCCCACCCCTCCTCTCCCAAACGACCCAAGACGAATCATCTTCCGGACAAGGAGAACCTTTTCCAAACAGACCTCAAAGGCAAAGGCAAGGCGCGTGCTCAAGATCCCCCTCGCACCCCGGCAACCAAGCACGCACCTCTTCCTCCACCTCGTATTGCTCTCCCGGGTCCGGATATCCGGCGCCATCCTCCTCCACAGGTCTCCAAGTCGCCGCTCCTCCTTCGGGCAGCATTTGATACCCTGCCAGCCGATGCAGACCTTTGTGAGGTACAAACCATGAATAAAATGGCCACTTGATGCTCTCTGACTCTGCCATCCCCCAGAAATCCGAGGATGAACTCCTTGGGGTCTGTAACACTGCTGAAGAACTTAGACGAGTTTGTGACAAGCTGATCGGTGCTGCTCGTACCTCTCAAGAGCCCAAGGATGGCGAGCTACTTGACTTCCTGAGGTGGGCCGCTATATTAGAGCACCAATCGGTTCACTGACCATTCCTCCAGCGATTTCTTGGAAAGAAGGGCCGCTGCAGGTCGCGCAGAGCTCAAGGCAGTCCAACGCGGCGAGCGAGCTCAGCCAGTCTCCAGCAGACACCCCAGTGTCGAGTCCAACCTCCCGTCGGGGTCCAACGCGACCCTCACAGACAGCGAGCCCTACCCCAATCCCCTCAAACAGCCCGCACTGTTTGATGTTCCTCGCACGTCTACGCCTGTAAATCACGCGCCAACTACCGTGCCATCGGCCGCGGTGGACCACGCTATGGACGCCGACGACGACGATCTTTGGAAAGAGTTCCCTAACGACTTCCCTAGCGAGCCAGACCCGGTGCCAATCCCTGCCCCAGCCACACCTCCCGCCACCCAGCCCAGGGAACATCCTCCGATCCGTGCTATATTTCCCGATGCTTCTCCCTCGGTAGCCATCAACTCAATCGACTACACGAGTCGTCCATACTATCCTCAGGTCCTCGATACGCTCAGCAACGTCTTCGGCCTCAAATCCTTTCGTCCGAAACAGCTCGAAGCCATATGTGCTGCGATGGACGGCAACGACGTATTTGTCCTCTTCCCTACTGGCAGCGGAAAGAGTTTGACGTTCCAGCTCCCTGCCGTCTGCCAAGATGGCGTGACTGTCGTCGTCAGTCCCCTCGTCGCGCTTATGCGCGATCAGGTGCAGACCCTCAAGAAGCTTGGGGCCAACGTCGAGCAATTAAGTGGCAGCATGAAGGACTCGGAGAGGAATCGGGTCAAGGCGTTGCTTCGCAGCAGGGAAAAGCCCAATCTGCTGTATGTCACCCCGGAGCAACTGCAAATGAGCGGCTACATGCAGGCTACTCTGCATTCGCTCTACGAGCAGGGCAAGTTGATCCGGTTCGTCATCGATGAGGCCCATTGTATCTCCGACTGGGGGAGGCGGTTCCGTGAATCTGTGTGTTCCTATTCTATGTATTTCCCGATTCGCAGTTGACCATCAACTCCGGCTCCAGTATACACAGCTGACCGAGCTGCGGAAGAACTATCCTAACGTGCCCATCAGTGCGCTCACTGCAACAGCGAATGCCGAGGTCGAGCACGACATCGTCTCCCGCCTCGACATACCCGACTGCGTCCGTCTCAAGCTTTCCTTCAACCGAAAGAACCTGAACTACGAAGTGCGTCCGAAGAACAAGAAGACCTGCATCGATGAGATCGGTGCCATCATCCAAAGCAGCTACCCTACCGATACCGGCATCATCTACTGCCACTCGCGCGAAAATTGTGAAGTGGTGGCGAAGGCGCTGCGGGACCGGTTCAACTTGAAGGCGAAGCACTACCACGCCCTTCTGGATGAGCGGGACAAACTGAAGGTCCAGCAAGAGTGGAGCGAAGGAAAGGTTCTCATCATCGTGGCCACAGTAAATGATATGCGCTCTGTCAATGGTTGTCAGGCGCGCTTACAGTTCTTGACAGATCGCCTTCGGCATGGGCATCGACAAGGCTGATGGTACGTACCTAACCGTTGCGGATCGCCACTTGAACCTCACCCTTACATAGTGCGCTACGTTATTCACTACACCCTCCCTGCCACACTGGCCAAGTGAGTAACCTCCCTGTCTAATGAGCCATACGTCACTGATGCCTTTCGGTAAGTTATTACCAGGAAACTGGTCGCGCTGGAAGAGACGGGAAGCCAGCACATTGTATCCTGTGTATGTTGCACGGTATCCACCTTATCCTTCAGTTACTCACGTGGTGTGTAGTCTATCATTTCAGCGACGTCAGTTCGCGCGTTGAGATGATACGACGCGACGACAAGCCTGAAGAAGAGAAGCGCTGGATAGAAGATGACTTCTGGAGCGTCGTCCGCTACTGCTCGAATGAAGTTCGTTGCCGCCGTCTTCAAGTGCTCGACTTCTTCGGTGAGAAGTTTGACCCGGCCGAATGCCGCGAGCTCTGCAACAACTGCCGGAACAAGACGCCTATCTTGAGCCAAGACTGTACCGAGGACGCACTCAAAACGATGTTTGTGTTGGAGAAGCTCGTGGGGATGAATTTTGCGGTCGCGAGGGGCCACCTGGCAAGCTTCATGCGGGGTACGAAAGTCCAGGCAGCGTGGGCAAAGTGCCCTGAGAACCTTGGGGGCTACGGGTCATTGAAGCATATCACCGTGCCGCTTGCAGAGTTGATCATCGACGAGATGCTCTTCCAGGGCGTGTTCACGACCGTGCAGCAGAGGAAGTCCGGCGAATTCTCAAACACGTATATCAAGGCAAGTCATGCTTCTACACTGACAGAAAGATGCGGTGCTAAATGCTACAGCGGTCACTAGCCGTCCCATAAGGCCGACGAGCTGAAGAGCGGCAGTATCCGGCTCACTCTCGAGTACCGGCAGAACGGCAGGGCTCCTGGCTCTAAAGCCCAGCGCGGTAAATCGCGGGGCAAGGCAGCGTTCGACGACGCCCCCGCCGATTCAGCGCCAGCTTCTGTCGCGCGCCCTTCGGCTGCAGGTCCGTCGCGCAGCAGGAAGACCAAGACACCGGTTCAAGAAGATGAGCAGGGAGGCATGCTCAGCCTCTTCCGCGACGTCCCCGACGAGTCTGACTTGAAGGACGACGAGATCGACGAGATCTCGAGCCCGTCGCCCCCGCCACGCATCGGAAATCGAACAAAGGCGTCCGCGTCATGGCCATCGACCATCGAGCTGGACTCTGACATCGAGGAGGTGGACAGCCCGGTTCCCCAGGCCCAGCGGAAGGTCACGTTGGTCACACACGAGGACCTGAGTCTCGACGACTTCCAACCCAAGGGCGACGACGAGATTGAATCGGTGTGCAAACAGGATCTATTCGCACTGCGAGAGGAGGTTAGTCACTGTCGTTCAGAGCAATGTCTGTTAGGTGACCCCTCGCATTCAGATTCGCGCCGAGAACCAAGACCTGGCAGCAATCCTGGGTGATGAGGTCATCGGTTATCTTGGGATCATGTTCCCAAACAGTAAGTCGCGGGGGTATGTCCATCGCCGTGCGCAAAACTGACGGGGATTGCACAGCTCGGCAGGCCTTGCAGGATGCGCTCGATGACTTCCAGATTGATCTCGCGCACCTCGGGAAGTGGGAAGGCCGAATCTTAGACATCTGCGCGAATTACAATTTCACGCGAACGCAAGCATGATTTGCGAGCTATTTCTGCGAGTAATTGGAAGCGTATAGCGCATGTTGACTGTAGGATATATGCTTGTACTGGAATATTAGTAGACTCATGTTAGTGGTTCCATCGGGTTCATCGACGACTCGGTATACGGCAAACGCACTTCGGTAGTAGTGGTCAACACATACGCATTCGACAGCGACGGACTATAAGGTATGCCGTGATGTACATATGCGTCAGGCGCTGCCCAACTCTTCCTCAACCTTCCAAGTACTATACCATCCGTGATCGTGGCCGTCCTCGATAGTGCTCGTCCGAGAGAAGTGCGACTCGTGGGTCAACCACGCAGATGTCCCAAACAACTGACCCGTTATCTCGAGGAGCTCCTCAAGCGTGTCGACGAGATTTTGCATCACCTCCTGCTCCGCAAATGCGTACACGAGCGACAAGCCCAACGCATCTGGCTCCTCCTCCCTCGCCCTGCATATGCAGTCCTGGACATGGGACTCTAGGTTCATGAACGCATGCCGCGCAGAGGGGAGGAACTGAGGGAGTGGTTCGCGCGCGCGGAAAGCCTGCTGACACGCGTAGAGGATGATGCACACGCAGGACATCTATCCGAGGCCAAACAAGGTGAGACGCGGTGAAACGCAAGCCGACGATACGTACGAATTCACGGCGCTCTTTGAAAACGTTAGCCACCGTCTCCTTGCGCGGGATGTTCTCTCTGATCTTTCGCAGGCCGGTCATGAGGTCCAGCAGCTTCTGCATGACCGTGACTGTCTCGCGATAGTGGCGCAGCGGTTTCTAGAATGGGACACATTGAGCGTCGAGTAAGCGTAACTCACTCAGTCTGTCAAAGGGCGCTCACTGGAAGCAGACTCAATTCGTCACCCATCGTCTTCAGGATAGTGGACAGACGGTAAAGCGAACTCCGAATCTGGAGCTCAAGCTTCAGCGTCTTGCGCTTCTCCTCCTGTATGCGCGTCCGGTGCACTCGGAACATGTCGCTGCATGTGGCGTGAGCATCTGCCGCGACGCTTGCCGGAAGCACGCAATTGACATACTGGCTAAGCGTCAGATAAAGGCTACTGAGTAGCCCGAGTGTCCGACTCGTGTCAGATAGGAAGATGACCTGTTGAATGGCGTCAGCCACGCCGGGGCTCCTTCTCGTAAAATGTACGTATTACCCGGCAATGCCGCGGGAATAGCAGGCTGTTCATGAGAAGCGCGGCGACAATTCCGGCAGCGATCATCACAGCCCGCACAATGGAGAGTTCTGCAGCACGAGTCAGGTACAAGGGCCGGGCGATGATTGGGTGGAGACAAACTGAGCGCAGAAGACGAGAGTTCAGGGTTGACAGTGTGTGCGAAGACGATGGGGGGCAGAGTAACGGCTCTTCGGGCGGTATTAGCCAAAAGCATAGCACAATGGGCTCTCAACTCACGCTGGGCAACCCATAGGCGCAATCGAGGTGCTGAGAATAATCCACGTGATGGGTACGTCGAACGCCTGAATGCGCAGATGTCATCGTGGACGCGCCAGCATGAGGATATTCACCTACGGTGACCATCGCGATTATCCCGTATGGGTTGTCTCTGCATATGATTGCCACCTGAAAGCATTGTGACGCACCAGACGTGGACCAAATGGCGAATGCACTTACTATGTAGGCGTAGACCGCTCCTAGTAGAGTACCGAACTATCCATCGAATTAGTCCTCGTACCCGACATTTCGGCGACAGACCTTACCAATCGAAGATAGCCAGTTCTCCACGTCGCGCCTGTGTTTGTCTCCAGGACCCACAAATAACTGTCGAAGGCTAGGATGTCAGACAAGAATGCTCCTTCCCTCTCACAGCGACGTACCTGATAGCCATCCATTGCCCCCGCCAGTCTTGGAACCATCGTTGTCCTGGATGACGGTGGTAGAACGTTACCGGGCGTTCGAACCAAGGACGGAACAGCACATACCTGCCGAACCTGCCGGCATGAAAGCAGGGAAGGTCAAGACCGCAACTCCTATGGCATTCTTCAACCCATGTTTCCAATGGCTAGAATGCTGAAACGACCGATAGCGCTTGGACAACCACACCCTGCCGCACAAGATCTTCTCGCTCGACCAAATCCGTCCCGCACATCCGCTCCAGAACTGCCATGACCATACCCTGGCAGGCTGCAACTTTAACTCCATCTTGCTCAGGGGCGCCGCCGTGTACACTTTGTGCCGTGCCACCAGACCCCCTGCAGGAAGCGGTCTCCCCTTGTGCAGCGTGAAAGAGTACGCATGATCCGAGAGGCCCTGCCGCGCCTCCATGACGGTCAGCCGTTCGTCCGCGCCGATGGCTGCACTGACATCGTCGATCGCCATTCCCGAACCGAAAACCACATCGCCGTTGTCGTCGGAGATAAACGGACCCGGTGGCACGCCGAGCCACTGCAACGAGATGCGCGGGTACCACAGACGCGTCCTCGACCCTTCATGGATCGTCGCAACCTCTTGCGCGACGTGCAGCGCCCTACCCATCTCTTGCGTCATCTGAAAGAATCATGAGCACGTCGGACAAGAATAGCACCGTAGCATGCCGTCACGCATAACCGGCAAGCCGACTGACGCACCTGGAGAAGGGCGATAGTAGCAAGACTGCAATCGAATATCTCTTTCGGCAGGTGCGCGTTCTTCCCCTCGGCACGCTGCTGCATGTCGACCTGATCGAAAACATGTCGGAGGACCTCGCGCATGCTGTCCCGCACTGAAACGAGCTTGTGCTCCGCGGCACGTACCGCGTCCCTTTGGGACCCTGAGACTGCGTCGTGCGGATCCTCCGAGGACTTGGGAGAAGTCTCGTCTGCATGCGGTTTCTGAAAGGTGACGATGATCAAGCGCTGAACTGTCTCCATCGCCTCGAGGATCGCGTTTCCGAGCTCCAGAGCAGGTGGCTCTATGATTGACATGAAGGCGAGGTCGTGATGCGGCGAAGAAAAGTACTCGTGCAAGCTGCCTACAGCGCTCCGGGGAGACCGAGGTGTAGCGGGCGTGCCAGGAAGCAGTGGGGATCGAGGCGTATCGGGAACGCTATGAAGGGACTTCACTGGGGCCAAACCCCAGGCTAATTCTCGGCGAAGATGCTCCACGATACCGACGAAGGGGTATATTGACTGAACTGGTACAGGATTCTATTGTTAGCCACAAGGCAAAGATAAGCAGGGACGTCCCGGGACATACGGCTAAGGCGCCCCACACGCAGTTCGAACGCGGCCTGGGAATACGACTCGTTGAGCATGATGGACTGGCGGAGTAATTGGTAATGAAGCTGGAGATAGTCGGATAGCTCCATCTTGATTTCCCTCGCGCCAACACGGTGTAGACTGGAGGAAAGGCAAACTTGGAGTAGTGCGAATGCAGCGGCCGTCTCTGACTCGAAATTGGTAGTCGAGCCTGGGAAGATGACCATCATGGCGAGCAGCGAGAACAAGCAGATGAGGGCTGCAGAGAGCGTGACCCATAGGAAATAGCCAGAATCTACCAGCACGCGCTGGTTAATGATTAGCCTCGTTCTCGAGAAGAGGAATTGTTAGGATGCGTACATCTGATACGCCAATGTCGTTGGTCAATAGCCATACAGAGATGAAGCAGGATATGCGTGTGGACAATTGCAGTCGGACCAGTCTGCTCTTCGCAATGCCGGCTATTCCCGTTGAAGCGTTAATCTCGGAAAGGATCGGTCAGAATTTTGAGGCCCACCAAGGAAGCTGATAAGGATAAGAAATAGGGCACAGATGGTCCTGGCTGCCAAAGTATCCCTACCGGCTAGCGACGCAAGATATTTTGCAAGGGTGGATAGTCCGATGCCGAGCAGGGCACCGAGAATGTTGAGGCAGGTCAACTCGAGTTGTTGGGCAAGATTGTCCTGCACAGAAAAAACGAGCTCCTTAAGAACGAGAACAAGGAATGCGTACTGACCACCGAAGCGAGCAAAGGGTCGAACTGCGATCGCGACAGAGCAGAGTAAAGTGGATAAAAGTCGGGCGAGTGGCCGCCTCGCGAGCATGGAGGGCGTCATTTGCAGGACTTTACGTATCCCAGATTTTGGCATGGTCTGGAAAAGACTCATGTGTGCAGGGAGAGAGGAGGAGGGAAGGGTGTGGGGGCGAGGCGCATGATAATCCGCTCGTTGTGGTTGCTTGCATTCAACTTCCCACTCGGCCCACCCCTTGCGCGCCAAACTTGCCAAAACCGACGCCAAACAAGTCCCGCGCAAGCGCCCAGCCTCGCTTAACCCTGAGCTTATCCCGGCTCCTTGCCGTCACCGTTTCCCCATGACTGAATCATGTTGCGTTCAGAACAGCACAGTACAGAGTAAGAACGTTGTTATGTTTACTATGCAACAACCCACCCCGTCTCCTCCGTATCGTGCTTAGTTGGCACGGTCTCGCACAGGTTCGGATGGGTTCGAACCGCGTCGGTCGTACATAAATGAAGCCTTTGTGGAATGCCTGTCTCGATCGACTCAAATCTCAAACGTTGACCCGGTGGAACGGTTATATCGCAGGTCATGGAGGTGATATTCGACGACCTTTGCCGTCGCTAGCAGCCGTGAAGGAGGCGAAGGTTGACGCCATTTCACAAACTATGAGTTTCAATCACCATACGGACAACGGACACTCGAAGCCGGTGAAAATGGGGCCATTTGAACGGTTCGACTGGAATGTGAAAGACGTTGTGACCGAGAAACAGGTGCATGAGAAACTCGAGACAAAAGTGTGAGTGTCTGCGCACATCGTCAAAGTTCAAAGCTAACTTCTGATACAGTGAGGACGATCGATGAGCGGGCCTTTTGTTGGGACGGGGAAGGCGAAACCAAGGTTCAGACGGTCCGCGATGGCCCCTGGCGGTGAGACCGCAGTATACCATATAGCTGCAAGGCAATCGGTGCTCGAAACTCCACTTGATTCCCGAAGGCTAGGATGAGGTTAGCCTCCGACCGTCAGACACTGGCTCCCACCCACAAAGACAGCTTCATGCCTTGGCCAAGACCTTCAAGAAGATGTTGTTCTCGGCCAAGGGAGGCCACTAAAGTTTGGACGAGGCCAGAACTCGACGCAACGCGGCCAAGAGGAGGTCGTCTGAGTTGGAGATGCACCTGCCTAATAGAGGTTGCGAATATCGCTCTTGGACTCGAGTTAGCACCAGAGCGTCATGTCGACAACATTGAACTTCGGTCACTCGGCGACATTAACCTTGTCTTTCCCCGCTTCATTGTCCATCCCAACGCTACTCAAGAACAAAGCGAGCATCAGGAACCGGAAACCCGCCACTCCCCGCCCACCCCTATCCATTGCAATGGCGTTCTGTCCAACCATTGCTTCAGCACCGAATCTGCGTTGCCGTTTACCTCACCCCCCGGCACGTTTGCCAGAAGAAACGTTCAATCCGAAGGACTCTCGTCACAGACGGCGTCGTCCATTGTGCTAGTGTGAAAGGTGAGCCCCCCTTGTTTCCACTGTCACCATCTTCGTCGTACCCATGCGTTCTACATCCCTCATCCACTTGCGGATCGAACCTCGCTGCGGATCGAACCTCGCTGCGGCTCGAAAGCGACAGTTTGGCGGAGATTGATCTCGGCAGCAACCTTCTTTTGCGGAGTAAGCAAAGCCTCCCCCCCTCTTCCAACCTTTTCCTCCCCAAACTGTCCGGCAGGCCTTCGAATTCGCTCGGCTGCACACGGCAATGCAGGCCCTTCGGACGTTTCCACAAACTCGTCTTGAGTTTGAAACGTGCCAGGGTCTTCCCAGAGAGGGTCTTGCCGCGTCCCATTGAGGACTATCTGCAGCTGGCCGAAGTGGGACATCGAACCAGAGCAGAGTGAGCATCCTCCCTTCCTCGAGTCGATTTCGCACCTCGATCCGGACACTTGCGCGTCCAAAGTTTGGTCGTCAACTGCAATTCTGACACGAAACGTTAGTTTTACCCCACGCGAGGTTATCTAGTCGACCTTCTATTGACGTCCTCGAAGCATCCGCTGACCGCACACCGGGAGCCGTATGGTGCTTCCTCGATTCCTCTAGCACTTGTCATGTCCACGTATTCGTTGTCCAATGGCACGGTTGCTCTTATCTCCGCCTGACAACGTTTCCTGAGGCCGCGAAGGTACAGTCCCGCACACGAGGACAGAGGAACGAGGAACACACGCCGCAGGTGAGAGCTATCCCCTGCTCTGGTCCATCCTACTCCCATTCTCCTAGTCTTTGGCACCATATCATCCCGGCCCCACGCGATGCCTTAGTTGCCACGATTTCCACCCGACACATTGATATCTCTGGAAGGAAGGAAGTTAATCCTTTCATGCGTGAGTCTCCTTTTTAATGCTCTGTATAACCGCCACGTCCACGGTCCTGGAATCGTTTTGAACGTTACGATCGCCGGTGTAAGCTCACGACCATCCCAGAGATATCCTTGTCTTTGCAGCTCGACCAGAGCACTCGACTTTCCCTTTTCGCTTCCGATGCTGTCTCCGTTTGAACTTGTTGGTCCGCCCTCCTCGCGGTCGCGCCGAAGGGAACATTTTACGTCGTCGCAACCGATTAAGAACGTCATGCGGCGTTCCGATGCGCAAAGTTGTGGTCCTGTGGGACAGGATGACGAGAACTAACACGTCCCCATTTACAATAGTAACGCCTGCATGAATCGCCCAAGGTTCCGTGTGGCTATCGGACCTAATTTGCGAAACACTATGGTCAGTCCACCTTCGCCATACCCAGCCTGGTTTTATCTCTTACTCAGACCGTCCTTTCCTTCTCCAGCTCATGGAAATGCGATCCATTGGCGGGAACCCGAGTATCTTTCATTAAGACCGGAAATCGCGGGGATGGTCTCCCTATCGGCGCAATCACTGCTTCCCGAGTCCGCGCACAACCAATCGCGCTCAGTCAGGGGATGTCCTTGGGACGAACGGAACGCGTAGAACCTGCAAGAACACTTACAGTCTTGGGCCCCGCCGTTCGAAGTGCGCGCACGCCCACGAGCGATATGGACCGTGCGACATTACGAGAGCTTGTGAGTATTGCCTCCGCGAAACGTTTTTGGGAAGCTGCGCCCTCGGTGACATTGCACGATATCGACTGACCTCATCTCGAAGATCCGTGTGGCCAACGCATGATCTTCGCGGACGCAATGACCGCCCTCTCTCCTCCCATCGAGCGCGTTCTCCCGCCTTCACCTCGGGCCGATACCATCCTGTCGGTTGCCTCCAGTGCCACTCGTCTCCTTGCCATGTCGTCACCCGCCCGCTCCCCAGTCGGGCTGCTTATCGTTTCCTAGGCGTCGTCGCCTGGTGCCAACGTCCGGCAAGACGACTCCACCAGCGGGCCACCTCCTGACCCGGCGAGAGTCCAGACGATGATCGCACCGTGTCGCGGTACGACCTTCCTGTGAGAACGCGAGAAGGGCTGCGGCCCATCCTCATGATCGCCTCGACGTCAAGTTACGGAAGCCAGGCAACGGACGACAGGGACGGGCCCTCGCCGGGAAGTTGGGCAGTCAGCCTCCCCTTACCCCCTCGCGCCTCGCGTCTTACGGCAGCACCAGCCGGCGTCACGTAAAGAGCGCGCCGCAGGGAGAGAGTCTAGGGCCAGACGCGCAGCTCGAGCCCGGGCCCGCGCAGAAGGCAAGGATGTGGAGGAGGAGGAGGAGGCAAGTATTCAGAGGACGCCGAGCGCGGAGTCGGGTCGTCGGAGACGGAAGCACAAGTCCACATTGCAATAAACGGCTCCTGCACCCACGGCGCCTAGCCCCGCCAGATCGATCCCGCCCCCGCGGGCCCTGGGCCAGTCAGTGGCCGTGACTCAAGGATCACGCTGATGTATACGCCAAGTAGCGTCCGTGGCCCAGCCGCTGCCACTCATCCTATTTCCGCCCGCGCGCGGAGTCGAATATCGCTCGCGCCTGCCAACGCAGCGAACGCCGACCGCGTGCGCATCGCGAAACCTTTTGGCCTCCAGATCCTCTACCGCCAGGCGATGGACACATCCCCGATCACCGTTTGCCGTTATTGGGACCCCCGGGGCTGTTTTTGTGCGGTCATTTGAGCTTCTTCGACGCGCTCTGTAGGGCCATGACCGCGGAGCTTTCGGCCACACCATGGTCCACAACGATCGGAACAAGTATCAGGGGCCGTTTGCGCGTTAACGGGCAATATTCACGCCGCGCTTGCACCTTCCCGGTTCGTGTCTGTTTCATTCCAGTATCGTCCACTTCAGTCTCAGCAATGCCACCTTCACGCTGCGCATATATAACTTAGTACGTCTGTACAACACACCTACAACAAATATACATCATTCGGGGAACGGGTAAGGCGACAACACATTCCGGGGGATCTACACGACGGTGCGACCGAGAACGACCAGGCTAATGTACAAGGCGACGGGCATTTCACGACGACAGGGGGCAAAACATATGAACAGGAAAGCAGGGAAGATAGTCATAGATAGATAGAGAGAGATGCATGCATATGATGAGAGCCGGACTGAACGAAAACGAACCAAGCTCTACGCGCGATGAATGAGCGAAGCGCGGAGCTGTCACAGTAAGTAGACGTACTGATGATGATGTCGATTATGCGTGCGCGCCATTCACCCAGACTTGGCCTGGGCGCCGGGAATGGGCTCAGCCATCCTGGCGTGCTCAATGCGCCCATCCCTCCTCGCGTCCATCATCTGGGGCGCACCTACCTCGGCACCAGGGCCCCTGGAGGGCGGCTTCGGATAAGCCTGGGGGTAGGGCGCGTAGTGGTGAGCAGGAGGCAGAGGAATCTGAGCGTCGGGACGAGCGTGAGGGTGAGGCATCATGTACGGGGTGGCGTACTGGGGAGGGTAGGGCGCGATGAAGGTGGCGGGATAAAACTGAGGATGGGCGGGATAGCCGACGGGCTCACCATCCTGGCCAGTAGCCTGCGGGGGAGGAGCGGGGATGGGGGCGTAGAAGATCTGGGGGTAGTACATGGGGGTCTCCCCTGGTTTGGCAGCAGGCGGGGCGGGATACTGAGGGTAGAGCCCCGGCGGATAGGTGACCGGTGCAACGTAAGGCATGGGGGGCGTCGTGCTTGGGACGGCGGCGGGGACGGTCTGGGGGACCGGCATACCTTGTGGCTGCACAGCAACGTCGACCTGCTGCTGCTCGACGTTGGTGGCTAGAGGAGGAGCAGGGAGGGTAAAATGAGGGCCAAGTAAGTCGGGCGGGACGAGGAAGTGGAGGGGATAGTGAATAAAAGAGCTTACTCTTTCCATCGCGCTTCTTGTAAGGCCCCCGCTTGATCCCCTTCTGGCGCTCCTTGCGCTGGGAGTCGATACACTCCTCGGCGATGCCGTACTTGACGCAACGGAGGCAGGGGCGGGCGTCGTCGCACTTCTTGCATGCCTTCTGGCAATTGGTGCACGCGTTCTTGACCTGGCGGCGCTTAGTGCGGGCGGGGTGTGCGGGGACCATGCCGGGGGGGAAGGGATACATGTGCATGGGCATGCCAGCTGAGTAGGAGATGGAGTGCATGGTCATCTGAGGCTGGACAGCGTCGGAGGGAGACTGAGAGGACTGGTGCTGGGAGTCGGTCTCGGGGTTCGAATCACCCATGGCGGCGAAAGGGAGGGGGAGACGACAGGGCTGTGGAGGATGGGAGGGAACTGATATAGTCTAGGCAGGACGTGAGGAAGGATGGGAACTGAATGGACCGTTTGGCGCTGTTTGCCCTGGAAAAGCACACGTGTCGAGAAGACTGGGGCGAGGAGAACGCGGGGGCAGGCTGTCGAGAGCCTCGCGGGGGAGGAGAGGACGCAGCTGGGGACGGTCAGTGCCATTGTCGCGAGTGCAGAGAGCGTGCGGGCAACATACACACTGATGGCCACGGGCTCGCTGAGCTCGTACGGCGGCAGGCGTCTCCGACTCAAAGCGGAGGAAGTGGCGGGCGAGGGAGAAATTGAAACGCAGCGTCCCCTCCCCCACCCCGGCCCAGCACTTTATGCCACCCCCGACGACCATCACACGCCCCCTGGGCCTACGTAATCTTTAGCCAACCAAGAAACTCTAATCTCCAAACTCCGCGACGCCCCCGCATGAGTCCCTATCTCCTCCGTTTCCCGCTCCGCCCCATCTCCCCCCGTCCATACCAGCCTCTCCTTGCCTCTGCCCGACAGACACCCATCGCGCCCGCAGCCTGCCCACGCTGCTGGCCTTCTGTCATAGCCAGAGCAGCCGGTATCGTAACATCACGTCCCGTGTGTCTTCTCCCGTCTTCTCCTCGTAGCGCTGTCGCCCGCCGCGCTGGGAAGTCCCTCCGAGTGAACCATCGTTCCATCTGTCGCCCGCCCGATCACGCTCTGAGCAATGAACATCCTGGCAGATCGCGCCTTGGCTCGCCCGCCGCCCGTCGAACGCGTCCCTCACACCGATCAGCCAACGTCCCGAAATCAGCCCAGGAAGCACCCAGAGAAGCACAGAATCGCTCGTAACGATGTGCCATCGTGGAAATATTACCAAAGAATGTGATCCATGGCTACCCGACCGCACGACAATAATGAGTCCGCTTTCGTGCACAGTCAGGCAGCAGATCAGTCGTCGTCGAGACCTCTTCGGCTTGGAGAAGGTTGGGATGGGATTTTCCCCTGGTGCACGCCGCGCCTACAGCCGAGTCGAAAGAGAGCTGTCGTGAACAAGTCGCGAATGGTACCCTACAGTGCGCGGACAGAGGCGGGCGATGTTGGAAACAGGTTGGAAACATCAGACAATGGTCGATAGCTGCCACAACACAAACAAGGCCAAATAACACGAGGCGCAGGCAGGAGCCGACGACGAGCACCGTTCGAGCGACCCACTCCAGCAATCTGGCATCGTCGACCTCAACGGCCAGTCGGTACCCAGCTTCTCGCTGGTCCTGAGTGTCGTTGCTCCCCCCTTTCCCCCCAAATATCCTCTCTCGTCTTCTCCATCCTCTTCTCTCGTCTTTCCTTTTTCTCCTTCGTTCCTTATCCTATTTCTCATGTCCTCCCCGCCCTCCCCCACCATCGCTCAAGTGGCTCATGAAAAAGGACGCGTGAAAAGGAGAGATAGGCCCCCAGCCCTCGACATACAAGATCCTGCCCCGGGTTCAGACGCTGACGTCCCATGCGACCGAGATGTTGCCAATGATTCCCGAAAGGTACTATCCCCCATTTTCGCCCTTTATTCGCCCTTCCAACCCGCTGCTCACCTAGCACCCCGTCCCACCACAGCCCCTCCTCCAAGTCCTCGCTCCTGAAGACCAGTCCACTGACACTGAGACCGACCTTCCTCGCTCCGCCTCGGCCACGTCTTCCCTGGACCCGTATTATTTCGGCGTCCACACTCCTTCAGATTCGCCCATCCCTCCCGTCCCTCCTGTACCTAGTGTACCCAGCTTGCCTAGGACCCCAGAGATGCGCTCTTACGAACCAGTCACCCCTGGAAGGGACCCTGCCGCCATCGACCGACGCACTCTCGTCGGCGTTGGAGAACTTGCAACCCCACGCTGGGCGCGGGGTTCCCGAAACGACGACTACGAATTCGTGGTACAGGACCGTGTAGATGAGCTCAACGAGGAGGATATAGTCGAGATCGAGAGGCCCGAGGACGACAGAGACTCTGACAGCCCATGGACCATCGAGGCTGTTGACGGAGAACAGGATGACAAGACTGAGGTTCGTGCACTCTTGCCTGTCTCTTGACATCCATCTGAACTTCCAGTACAGCAACTCATGGAGGTCAAGCCCGTCATTCGTTCGTCGCGTAGCCAACGGTCGATAGCGGACGAAAGCGGTGGCGAGGAGATCCTCTATCCTCGTCATCCCTATTCCCATCCTTCGGATCTACCCCTTCTCCCCCAACTGTCATCTCGCTCTCAGAGCGACTCTGAGGCCCCGGGGAACGCGGCACTTGCCTCTGTTGCCGAGGCAGCACCACCGCCTAGCGCCTTTGCGACACCACCCCAACGTCCCAGGAAACGCACCTCGGAGGAGTTTGAGATGGATAACGGTGTATTGGTCTCCAAGTTCGCTTCCCCCAACGGTACCCCGAGCACAGCGAAGGACAAGGACAAGGTTCGTAGACATCGCAGTTTGGGAGTCGGTATACCAACCCAAGCCACACCCAAGGACAAGGCTAAGGATCGCCGGAGAGACACGCTATCTGTCAGCGTTCGGCACTCTCGCCAAGGTTCCTCTTCGTCGAGCCACGGCGAGACGCACCATGCTCGCCGAATGCACAATTCCGACTTCTCGCACCTGCCGCCATCTCCGTCATCCTCGTCCATCCAACAGTTCTTGAAGCATACCGGCAACTCGAGCAGCTCCGCCTCATCTCCGCTCCATACACAACCTCTTCTGGCTTCGAACGTTGCGCATTCGCTTCTTCGCGGCACCCAAGAGGGTTGGTCCGATTTGGACGATCAGACGACGCTGGAGGCGCTGAGGAAGCTAGACGGTCTTTCTGGTAAGACGGCACGTGCTCGTTCCAGTATCGGGGGCCATAGCAGGGTCAGCAGTTCTAGTCGTCCAGGAACGCCTGCGAAGACGACGACTCAATGGGAGGGGATTGAGGGCGGCGGCAGTAGGAGCAGCAAGCGGACCAGCGTGCACACCTCGCTTAGCGGCAAGGACAAGGGGAAAGAAGGTGCTCACCGAGTTACGTCTGGCCTCGTCCCTGCATCTACCGAACCTTCTGTGGATGCCGACCATGTCGCCACCAGCGGCGATGACGTTCACTATGACTCTCCCCAACCTGACCGGTCGGTGAAGAAGACGGGGACTGCGAGTGCTCGCTCGAGTTTTACGCCTAAGAGGGGTTCAGCCTCATCGGGTACATATGCAAGCACTCCCACGACAAGTTCACGCGATTCTGCCTCGTTGTCCGTGGCCACCAGCAATACTTCTGTTTCAGCCGCCTCCGGCAGGCAGTCCTCTGGGAAGGCCAGGCGGAACAGCGCAGGCAGCGATATCTCCATCGGCCACAGCGCAGATCCCACGACTGTACGGGATCGTGCTGCATCTCTCGTGGCTCCCGCTGACTCTGCTGAGGAGGGCTACGTCCCACCCGTCCCGCCCTTGCCCAAGGAGCTCTCCAGCTACAAGTCTCCCCTTGCATCTCCGAGTGTCCTTCCGCCCACGTTTGATTACCACAGCGACGTTCCCCTCCCGGATCGGGCCAGGAGGGAGACCTTCAACGATGTGACTTTCCCGACCACTCTCGATGTGCCCGCCATCCCAACAACCCCGTCCAAACATAGCTCGCTCCAGGTGCCGAAGGCAACGACCCCCACCAATTTGCACAAGACGCCATCGAAGAAGTGGAGTTTCTCTAGCGCGTTAGGTAGAAAGCTATCGTCTACGCCATCTACGTCCTCGATGAAGGATGCCGCCAACTCGAAGTCGCCGGTAACCAGCCCACGCGCTATGTCCTTTGGCCAGCAGATCCGGAAGTCAATTTCGAAAGAGAAGCCTTTGTCGCCGACCTCAAAGGCATCGGAAGGGTGGTCGCCTATCAATGCAGATGCTATGGCCTCAGCAACCTCTTTGGCCTCTTTGTCTTCTGTCGGATCTGGGCGCGCGGCGCTGTCGCCGTCAAGTGGAGCACAATTCGCTGTCGCTAACTCAAAGACGCCTGACCGCTCGGTGTCGAGTCGGACGGGTACCGCGTCAAGCGCCAGCACCAATGTCCCGCCTGTTCCCCAGAATGCGCCCCTCAGCCCGTCGTCGTCTATGCGACGGAACCGCTCCGCAAAGCGCCTCACCCCATCCTCCATCCCCTTTTTCAGGCGATCGTCGTCACAGTCGATGCAGGTTCCTCCCCCCACCATTCCTCCCACCTCTGTGTCGCCGACGCTCTCCTCCGGACCTGCTTCCGCTACGCACCTTCGTGCTCCGAGCACGATGTCGCCCACGAAGGACTCCAACCTCTCTTCCCCGACTGTCCCCGGATCGGGCAAGAAGTCCTCGGTGTTGAGTTTAGGATTGCCTTCCTTGCTCAAGTCGAGCTCTAGGCGTAGTCTTCACTCAGACAAGGAGAAGGACGTGAAGAGCGGCCGCGAGGGCGCAGCAACGTCTTCTGATAGGGAGAAGCCAAAGAAGGAGGACAAAGACCGAAGCGAGAGCAGGATCTCCGTGCTTATGGGTCGAAAGCGAGGAAAGGTACGTTGTCTTTCGCATTCGCTGCTCCTCCGTTCTCGTTAAAGTGACCCGTGCTCCAATCGCAGACGCTGTCGTCTGCCCAGCAACCACCTAAGAAGACGGAGCCAGTGGCTTTGCCACCCATGCAGATTTCGGCTTTGCCTCCGTCCACTGCTCAGCGAGTGGCTAATCTGAAGTCTTCTTCACAGTCTTCTTTGAGCTCAAACTCCAATTCCATCAAGGCAGGCTCTTCTCGCGCCACTTCGCAGACGGTTAGCTCAATGCAAAAGCAGTCCGATACGTCATTGCGCAGGCATCAGCTTCCCACCATCGCTGGCTCGCCCTCTGTTGCTGGCAGCACTCAAGCTGCTGTGCGCGAGGGGAAGGAAGGGCCCCCACTGTCGTCGCTCAATGTTTCGGCGGTGTTGTCCAAGGATACTCCGACGAAGATTCCGCGGATCTCTAGCAGGTCTTCGGCGGCCAACTCCCCGACGCTGAAGGGGAACGGGACGAGCCGCAGGGCGAGCATGATCATAGGATCGTCGAGCGGCCTCGCATCGTCTCGCGGTGCCTCCCCAACTGGAGGCAGCGAATCGATGAACGAGTTTGGCGTCTTGGAAAACGGGCAGGTCTCTGCGTCCAAGACGGCACGTAACTTTGTCCGTGCTTCTCCACAGACCTCATCTTCACGCGTGCCCCGCCAGGTGTCTGCTTCGAACTCGATGGCAAACGGTTCGACGATCCCGCGCAAGAACCGGGAGTCGTTGTCGTTTGGCCTGCGCAAGGCATCCACGAGCTCCGTCGCTTCGACCACCTCTGGCGCGCACGACCAACCACAGTCAGCTCATTCGCAACATCGGTTCTCAGCTCTGTCGCCTTCCAAGGGCCTCAAGCTCCTCAGTCCCAAGGTATCTCTCCCCACTGCCAGATCATCCAACTCGTCTTCGACCCCTAGCATTCAGCAGACCATGAGCACCCATACTGGACGGCAGTCGATCTCAACGCCGTCGCCTGCGCCCAGCTCGGTCGACGAGGAGGAGCTGTTGGGTGACGAGGAGATGATGCAGTACATCAAGAGGCAGCAGGCGAAGAAGCTGCAGAACGGATCTACGCAGGAGGATCTCGACGCTATGCTTCGCTTCCCCGAGCCGATCGCACCAGCTCCGGCACTGTCCCCACAAGGTTCGGGTTTCTTTATCACGAGATTCTCGCTCTCATGCTTACGAACATTCCACCACAGCTGCCCTCAAGAGCGATCAGGCACGCTGGTTGTGCGAATACGAGTGCAAGGAGATCCTCGACTACGAGTCCGTGTACTACTTGGGCGCACGAAGTGAGAAGAAGATGGCGACACTGGACAACTCGGCGAACAACTATGGCTACGATGACGAGCGAGGAGACTACCAAGTCATCAACCATGACCACTTAGCGTATCGTTATGAGATCATCGACACCTTGGGTAAGGGTTCCTTTGGACAGGTACTCCATTGTCGCGACCATGGCACTGGTGAATCGGTGGCCATCAAGATCATCCGGAACAAGAAGCGTTTCCACCATCAAGCTTTGGTCGAGATCAAGATTCTCGACAACCTTCGGAAATGGGTATGTTGTGTTGGTGTCGTGTGCAATAAGCCTCCTCGCTGACGCATCCCCAGGACGCTGAGGAGAAACACCACGTCATCAAGATGACCGAGCACTTCTACTTCCGTGGTCACCTGTGTATTGCGATGGAGCTTCTCAGTATCAACCTCTACGAGCTGATCAAGGCGAACAACTTCCACGGTTTTACTACGGGCCTTATTCGTCGTTTCACAAGCCAGATGTTGCAGTCTTTGGCACTCATGCGGCACCATCGGATCGTCCACTGCGACCTCAAGCCAGAAGTGCGCAGCTCTCCACATGTCTAAGCTCTCAGTTACTGACGTTATGTCTAGAACGTCCTTCTCCGTCACCCTGCGAAGAGTGCCATCAAGGTCATCGACTTCGGTAGCAGCTGTTTCGAACACGAGAAAAGTGAGTCCTCCGCTCTTGCTCCATTCTCAAGACCCCATGCTCACATTACGGCAGTCTACACATACATTCAGAGTCGTTTTTACCGGTCACCGGAGGTTATCCTTGGCATGAACTACCACATGGCCATCGATATGTGGAGTCTGGGCTGCATCATGGCTGAGCTGTACACTGGCTTCCCGATCTTCCCTGGCGAGAACGAGCAAGAACAGCTTGCATGCATCATGGAAGTACTCGGCGTTCCCGATAAGGACTTCATCAATCGCAGCTCGCGCAAGAGGCTCTTCTTCGGTACGTGATCCTTTACTAATGCTTGCGGAGTTTTGACTTACAGTTACCTCAGACACGACGGGTGCCCCCCGACCTGTTGTGAACTCGAAGGGCAAGAGGCGACGTCCTGGTACCAAAACGTTGGCGCAGGCGCTGAAGAACCCGTCGGACGACCTCTTTGTCGACTTCATCTCGAAGTGCCTGATGTGGGATCCTGAACGACGGTTGAAGCCCCAGGCGGCCCTGCGGCACCCGTACATCACTGGTGGTCGCCGGTCAAAGGTCCCGGCACCGACCCCTAGTAGCACCGCCAAGTCACTGCTGCAGTCGGCTTCGTCGAACCTGGGAAGCCGGAGCACGAAGGTCACAGAGACCCCGAAGAAGTCTCTTATCAGTGCACCGACACCGCTCACGGCACGTAGTGCCCGCACATTGGCCGTGCCGAGCACTCCCAGTGGGTCGACAAGCATGCACAACACTCTGGGCTCAGCTTCGAGGTCATATAGATCGTCTCAAGCGCAATCGTTGTCTTCATACCACTCCAGCCGTACCATGGTGAGTTCGTCACAACCTCTTCTAATCGATCAAGGTGGTTGACACGATCGCTTGCAGACCACAAGATGACCTCTACGACCGGGATACCTTCATATGGACTCGTGCTACCCTAATTGCATCCCTGCAGACTACCCACGATATCTACACTATGCTGACGAATTTCGAGCTGGTCCGTTCTAGTTGGTCCCTTTGCTATTCAATACCCATTCGGTTCCTTGTACTTTATTCTCGACGCATCTCCCACTCCATCATCCCATTCCATTGCATCCGCAAGCCGAGCGTTGTTGTTATTGTCTTCGGGCCTGTCCGTACCTCAACATTTCCACGATCCTGCAAACCCCCATCCTCGCAATAATAATATACGGCCGCACTTTGCGGTACTCATTGTCGCGCATCATTTCTCATGCACTTTCGGGCGGGCTGTTACTTCAGAGCAAGCGTCGCTCCGTTTAGAACATTAGCATTCACGACTTACGCTGCATTGTTACGCGTCTTTCCCCAACTTCAAGCTCGGTCTAAAAAACTCGCGGCCACTTGGTGGCCCTGTCCCTATGATTAATGTCCACTTGATGTGTTGTACAATTACTTGGATAATTAGACTAAATTTCGACATCTCCTCCATCATCAAGGCAACGAAGTTTGATATAAACGTCGCTACCTGCTGAGATGGTTAGCATGAGGAATAGAAGGAAGGAATGCCAACGAGAAACGCACCCCAGCCGTCGAGCGCCTTGAAGTCGAGCGACCCCCCGAAGTACCTCGCATAGAGCCTGCTCATCGGCAGTCCGTACCCCAGTCCGGCGATCGTGCCCATGCCCATTTGCACGCCTCGTCCCGTCATCTCGGAGAACAGGCTCTCGCCGCCCGCCCCACCGTCGACAGCACCTCCGCCACTCACGTGCTGCGCGGCGTACGGGCCGCCGCCCATTCCCTCGTCGTCCCAGTGCAGACCCTCGCCCTCGGCGCCGCGGCCGGCGGTCGTGAACGAGTACGAGAAGATGCGGGACATGTTGGCGGGGGGCACGCCGCCGCCCTGGTCGCGGACGCGGAGGAAGAGGAAGCGCGAGGGCCGCTCGTCGCGGAGGGAGGATACTGGCAAGGCTGCCGGGGGGTCCACGGGCACGGACGGGGGGCTGTCGGGGCAGGGTTGGGAGGAAATGGTGATTACGACGGGAGGGATGGGCTTGGGGGAGGAGTAGGAGTGGTGGCGGTGGTGCCATTCTACGCTCGCGCGGAAGGAATTCTTCAGGATCTCGGTCAGGATGTACTCGAGGTGCACGGGCACATAGCTGTGAAGGGACGCAATGAGAACGTGGTGTTGCCTAGAGAGAAACGGATGGCACTTACGCAAACGTCGCGTCTGCATCCCCGTCGATGACGATTTGCGGGCTCGCGCCGAGCGTCGCCTCGCACAGATCCTTCACGAACGAGCCACACACACCGATGAGCTCCTTTGGCGAGCACGCGAGGTCCACGACACCCTGGTGGCTGCTCGTCCCGTCCCCTTGCGCGAGGTCCCTCGAAATTGCGATGTGTTGTTCCGCGATGAGCCGGACCGCGATACGATTCCGTATGGTGCTGTCCAAGAACTCGCTGATCTGCTCCGGAGTCAAGTACCGCGCGCATTCCTGGAACCTGTCCCCGCCGCCCCCGCCACCACCGCCCCAGCCATCGCCCATCATTCAATATTCAATGTTCGCCCTCTGCAGAAAGAACAGGGTCACTCACCCCTTGGCCATGGCCGGGATGTCGTCCGCATGGCTCCTGACGAGGTCCGCCAAGTTCTCGATCAGCACCGCGTTCTCTTCGAGCGTCCGCACGGGCGGGTGGGTGACGAGGAACTGGAACGCCTGCCGGTGCGACTCCAGCGTCCGCGCGATGTACGGGTTCATGCCGACGATGAACGGGAGGGCCTCGAGTGCGCGCGCACGCAGCGCGAGCATCCGCGGGATATCGCTCAGCACGTACCCGACCGACTGCAGCACGGAATCTGGGGTGAGAGGCCGGGCGAAGGAGAGGAGTTTCGAGAGCGTGAGGGGTCGTGGTGGCTGCTTCGCATGCTGCTCGATAAGGGCCGAGAGCTCAGCGGGGGAGACTCGACTGTCGGTGGACTGCTCTGGGCGCAATAAGAGGTTACTTCGGTTTGGGGTGGAGTGGTAGCATGATCTTGCGCGAGTCAAAGCAGCAGGAGCGTGCCGCATCGCCGGGCTGCGTAACATAGCGGCCTGGGCTGTCAATGCAAGGCCTCTCATCTCGGGCTTCGTGAAGGTGGCGAAGACGAGAAAAGGAGATTATATAGACGGCCAGAGGTGAGACCGTAGGTTCATGTCATATGGGTCAACTTGGAGTATCGTGGACGGAGCTTGGAGGCGCGACCCGACGCGCCACACGCGCGCCCCGCCGTGTGAAGCGGAGCTTGACCGGGGCGCATGCACGATGCTCGACTTCCCCAAGAATCATGAAGCCGTAACGTCCGATAGCATAACGAAAGAAAATATGACATGCGTAATAATACTCATACTACTGCTACTGGTCTAGTTGTACACTTGATACAAAGGCCTGTGGACGGAACGTTAACTGCCAGTTCACAACGCCATGGGGAAATGATACGTACGTTGATGAGAACTTCGTGCCCTGGCGCACAACCTTCTCGACGGCGTCCAAGAAGTCACGTTCTGTGGCGACCTTCCGGCGCGCACGGATAGCGAACATGCCAGCCTCTGTCGCTACTGACCGCAACTCGGCACCGGTGGTGTTGGGGCAAAGTCGTGCGATCAGATCGAAACGGATGTTACGTTCCACGCTCATACTGGAAAACGCAAGTCAGCCCCTTTGCCCAATCTCCACGAGTGGGTGCCATACCTTCGCGCGTGGATACGAAGAATATGCGCCCGACCCTCGTTGTCAGGTAATGAAAATTCAACACGACGATCGAGACGTCCAGGACGCAAAAGTGCAGGGTCAAGGGTATCCGGTCTGTCATAGCACGTTAGCTCGTTCCATTTACCAAGCGTATGGACCTGATGCTTACCGGTTGGTGGCCATGAGCACCTTGATGTTACCACGGGGGTCGAAACCATCCAGCTGGTTGATGAGCTCAAGCATCGTCCGCTGCACCTCGTTGTCACCGCCAGCACCGTCGTCGAAACGTGCACCACCAATGGCGTCGACTTCGTCGAAGAAAATGATACACGCCTTCTTGCTCCGCGCCATCTCGAATAGCTCACGAACCATGCGCGCACCCTCGCCAACGTACTTCTGGACTAGCTCGGAGCCAATGACACGGATGAAAGTGGCATCTGTCCGATTCGCCACAGCACGAGCGCAAAGGGTCTTGCCAGTACCTGGAGGACCGAAGAGAAGGACACCTTTTGGTGGGTCGATACCGAGGTTGACGAAGCGTTCGGGCTGGGGTACGAGTTAGTGTGGACGCATGCGCACATGTTACTTGGTACATACTGAAAGCAACGGGGTCTCGACGACTTCACGGAGCTTCTCAATCTGTTCCTTGCAGCCACCGACGTCGGAGTAAGTCACGTCAGGCTTTTCCTCGACCTGCATCATGGTGACCGAAGCATCGATCTTTGGAGGCAGGGGGATTTGAATCTGGTACTTGTTGCGATCGACACTGGAGAAGGAAGGTGGTGTAAGGAGAAGGAAGGAAGCAGCCAGAGAAAGGCGGCTTACCCTACACGCATACCCTCCTCAATGTCTGTTGGTGCAACGCGCTCTCCAAGGCCGACGACGAACTTGGCAATCTGCTTGATGTTGATGACGTATTTGTCCTGCTCGTCCGCGCCCTTCTGGCCTTGAACTGCACCCTCGGGGTTGACTGCACGAGCACGTTCTGCGGCGGCTGGGTCCATGGGGATGATCTTGGTACACCGGGCGACCTGCAAGGGGTGCTCCTCGCCCATACGTTGTCTGTCCGCAGGGAGATCCCAGAGATTTGGCGAGGCAAGACCGGTGTCGGACTCCTTGACACCTGCAGTCATATGTGAAGTCGCAAACAGGGATTGTGAAGTCGATGGACGTACCAAGCTTCTCATTAATGCGCTTCTGAACCTCTTTGATGTCAGAGTCAATCTTCTTGAGGCGACCGGCATATGGACCTTGACCCTGCAGTGCAGTCAGCTTCGTGTACTAGTTCTGGGACGGGGGGGACGGACATATGTCTTGAGGATTTGGATGTCGCTGTCATCGAGGGCTGCACATAATATGAGCACGAATCACATGATAAATGTTTGAAAGCGTACGCTTAATCTCCTTCTCATCCTTGTCGTCAGCCTTCTTCTCCCCTTCAGAAACAAGTCAGGTCTCTTGCGTATGCCGGAGGTGGAGGAACATACACTTTTCCCAATCACTGCAAAACGTCCTGTCAGGACCGGTGGAACACAGGGAAGAGACTGTACTCACGCTTTTGGCGGCATTGTGCGGTAGCGTAGTGGCGGTAGGGAATAGAGATGAGCTGAGGGATACTTTGTCAGAAGCGAGCGCAGGCGACCGGAGGACGCGTCAGTCCACGCGTAGGCGCTGGATACACCTCGGTTCCCGATTTGGGGACGGCAGACTCTGATGGCAGCTCCCGGAGTGTTGCCAGAAAGAGAGGACTGTCGTCAGTCGGCCCTGCCTCCGCCCGTCCAAGTGCAGAGTCCCCTGCGCCTTGCCCATCGACCCCTCCTACCTCCACATCATGGCCGGCGCCCTCCCAAACGCGAAGCAAAACCTTCAGAAGATCAGAGATGAGGATCGCGAGTCGCGCTTCGGCCAGGTCTTTGGTGTCTCTGGCCCCGTCGTCGTTGCGGAGAACATGACCGGCTCGGCCATGTACGAACTCGTCCGTGTTGGTCATGATGAGCTCGTCGGAGGTGCGTTGCGCGTGGCATCACGCGGAAGCAACTCTCACCAACTGGGTGCTCAGAGGTCATTCGAATCGACGCGGACAAGGCTACAATACAAGTATACGAGGAGACGTCCGGAGTTACCGTCGGTGACCCCGTCCTCCGGACAGGGAAGCCTCTCAGTGTCGAGCTCGGCCCCGGTACGTCCATAAGGGGCACTTTCGTGGGACATTCCGCTGAGGACATTCGCAGGCCTGATGAGTAACATTGTCGATGGTATTCAACGGCCGCTGCGAGTAGGTTTCCCATTCAAGATGCCTCCGATGGCGCATTAACGGCACTCGTCCAGTCTATCCAAGAACTTTCCAAATCAATCTACATCCCCCGTGGTATCAACACCGATGCCCTCGACCGATACTTGAAGTGGGATTTCAGCCCCGTCAACTACAAGGTACGCCACACCCCGCTCCCATTCAGTTCCTCGTTATCACCTACTTCTCCAGGTCGGCGACCACATATCTGGAGGTGACATCTTCGGGCGCGTCTTCGAGAACTCCCTCGTTGACAACCACAAGATCATGCTCGGTCCTCGCGGTCTGGGTACAATCACCTACATTGCCGACAAGGGCAGCTATGCTGTCGACGTAAGCCTTTCCTTCTTGTCCAATCGCGAAATAATTCTTCAACTCCGCTATATGTCAGGACGTCGTTCTGGAGACCGAGTTCAATGGCCAGACCACGAAGCACACCATGATGCAAGTGTGGCCTGTCCGTGCACCCCGTCCAGTGACGGAGAAGCACACGGCAGATTACCCCCTGCTCACTGGCCAACGTATTCTTGACGCTCTCTTCCCGTAGGTCCATACGTTGGTTTAAACGCTTTTCGGTCTGACTCAGGTTCTAGTTGCGTGCAAGGCGGAACGACTGCTATTCCTGGTGCATTCGGCTGTGGCAAAACCGTTATTTCGCAAGCATTGTCCAAGTACTCGAACAGTGATATCATCATCTACGTCGGTTGCGGAGAGCGCGGTAATGAGGTACGTGAACCATTGTCGGTATCGATATGCCTGCTCACGATATGCCTTCAGATGGCTGAAGTACTTATGGATGTGAGTATGATCCCAGACGCACTGATGGATACCCGCTGACACCACAGTATCTAGTTCCCCGAACTTAGTATGGAGGTCGGTGATCGTCAAGAGCCCATCATGAAGCGAACAACTCTCGTCGCCAACACCTCGAACATGCCCGTGGCTGCGCGTGAGGCGTCCATTTATACTGGCATCACCCTCGCGGAGTATTTCCGTGACCAGGGCACCAACGTCTCTATGATGGCCGACTCTACGTCTCGTTGGGCCGAGGCTTTGCGTGAAATCTCCGGTCGTCTTGCCGAGATGCCTGCCGATTCCGGTTATCCTGCTTACCTGAGTACCAAGTTGGCCAGCTTCTATGAGCGTGCGGGTAAGGTTACTTGCTTGGGTAACCCTGTCCGCCAGGGTACCGTCTCCATCGTCGGCGCGTAAGTACAGTAAAAGAAGTATTTGCCTGTGTTCTGCTCACGACCAATCCAGCGTGTCACCTCCCGGTGGTGACTTCTCGGACCCTGTCACTGCCGCCACCCTCGGTATCGTGCAGGTGTTCTGGGGTCTCGACAAGAAGCTAGCGCAACGGAAGCACTTCCCGTCCGTCAACTGGTCCCTCTCGTACTCCAAGTACACCAAGGTCCTGGAACAGCACTACGAGACAACCGAGCCCGGCTTCGTCGAACTGCGCACGAAGACAAAGGAAATTTTGCAGAAGGAGGAGGATCTTGCCGAGATCGTGCAGCTCGTCGGCAAGTCGGCGCTCGGCGAGAACGACAAGATCACGCTCGAGGTCGCGCGGATGCTCAAGGACGACTTCCTGCAGCAGAACGGCATGTCCGAATACGACCGCTTCTGCCCGTTCTACAAGACGAGCGCGATGCTCCGCAACTTTGTCGCCTTCCACGACGCGGCGCAGAAGGCTGTCGCCGGCGGCGATGTCACGTTCGCGAAGATCCGCGAGTCCGCGTCGGACGTCATGTTCAAGCTCTCGCAGATGAAGTTCGAGGTGCGCGTTTCTGCATCTGCATTGTTTTGGTATCTAGTTTATTGCGTGCTGATTGGGCGGAAAATACGCCGGTATACTCGACAGTCGCCATCACAAGGGAAGGAGCCTATCAAGCAGAAGATGGACGCGGTGTACAACGAGATCCAGGAGAAGTTCCGTCAGCTGGTAGAGTAGGCTGGACGCTATACCCATATCGACCACGATTTCAAGCTCTGTATGTCGCCATTGCCGTTCATAATTTCCTTTCATTCAATCGCAGACATATTGACTTTCGACCCGGTGAACATTCCAAGCTCTTCTCCCGTTGCTGGACTTTCAGGATGAGTGTTGGAGGGCAAGGAACCGATCGCAACTGGAACCGATGATGTAGGTGATGGTAATAAGCGCTCCGAACCTGCTGCGGATTGTAGATTGTGCCATCCCGATTGTCGGATGCCCATTGCAAACAGCGTGCCTTGGCTGCGGTCTGCGCAATCCTCCTGCGCGGGAATGATCACAACGGCGTCATAGCGGAATTGTCAACCGCGCGCAATCCATGACTACATAAAGTCCCCCGGATGAGACCCCGAGCCTTCTTCCAACCTTGTTCCACCATGCTGCTCCTGCACACCATCCTCGCGGTGGTGTACGGTGGACTCCTCGTCTCTGCCCGCCCCGGGCATGTCCTGGGCAGGCCCTGGGACGTGGAGGACACCGAACTGATCAACTCCGACCATCGTTCTTACCATGTACAACACGGCGCGGTTGCGGACTTCGACAATGCTTGGGAGTGGACCCATGAGGGTGACCAACAGATCTTGGACACGCAACCTCGCTATCCGGAGGACCAGAAGCCCATTCACTTCCCGGGTGGTGACCACGAGCACTGGCCTGAGCCGCCGCACAAGGGCCCTAAACCCCCTCAGTGGCCACCGCAGCCGCCCCAGCACCCAGGGCCTCCGCACCCTCCTCCCGGGGCTCCTGGGCCTCCCGGTCATCCTAGGCCGCCTAGCCCTCCCAAAGAACCGCACCACTTCCCTCATCCTCCGCATTTCCCAAAGCCTGGTCCCGACACGAAGGACAAGACCATCTACCAGTTCTTGGAGAGTCATCCCAGGTACTGCGCGATCCCCGCCCAAGTTGCATGCCCTCGTGACTAACCACATAAGTCTAGGTTCTCACGTCTCTTTAAGCTCGTGAACTATACCGAGGACGTCACGAACTATCTCAACGATTCCTCGCAGAGGTGAGCACCAGTGCGGTCTTGGACATCACGCAAAACGAGCGTAACTTACTCCTCATCCGCAGCGTCACGTTCTTCGCCCTCCCCGACTCTGGCTTCCCGAAGCCTCCTCGTTACCCCGGCAAGGATGAAGACGTCGAGCTGGAGGACCTCTTCCAGACCGAAAGCGACCTTGGGGATGTGCTCGCCATCGCCGAAGGCTACCTGAACACCAACAGCGCCCGCAAGCCCGATGAGGACAAGATCAAGCAGTTCATCAAGTACGCGCTCCTCTACAACATCCTGCCCGAGCACACGCCCCTGCACGAGCTGAGGAAGAACAGCACGTTCGCGACGTCGCTTAAGCTCGAGGATGGGTCCCTGCATGGCGAGCCGCTCCGCATCCGCTTCGGGAAGGGCGTCGGCTTCGACCCGCGGCCCACCGTCAACTTCATCTCGAAGGTTTTGGTCCCTGATATCCCGGTCAAGAATGGTGAGTGGAATACGAAAGTCGTTTTCAACATGTGCGCGCACGATCTGACGCGTGTCCACAGGTGCGATTCACGTCGTCAGCAGACCTGTCCTTCCCCCTCCTTCGATCTTCCAGACCGCATTCCTTCTCTCCGACCATTTCTCCACCTTTGTAAGATCTTTCGCGATGGATTCGCTTGGAAGCAGAGTGCTGATGTATAGTGCACAGAGCTCAGCCCTTCAGCGAGTCGGACTGACGGATGCCGTTGACTACTATCGCGTCACGGGCCCTTTGCACGCGGGTTCGCCCATCACCTCCGCCTTCGTGCCCACGAACAAGGCGTTCGCCCGGCTGCCGCCCAAGCTCAAGTTTTACCTTTTCTCGCCGTTCGGGGAGAAAGCCCTGTTGAAGCTTCTGCAGTTCCACATCGTCCCTGGCGCTGCGTTGCACTCGGGTACGCTTCCGATGCGTTCATACTTGGCTTTTTCGCATTATTGACTCACATTTTCGTAGACTACTTCCACAACGCGTCCCATCCCGTGTTCGTTCCGTCTCAGTACGATGCCGCGACCAGCCAATTCTACGAGCATCTCGGCCATCATGCTGAGGACTGGTTCGCGATGGGTGAGGAGGCTGTGGAGCAGGGATATGGTCACTCTGAGCGTGAGCACGGGTATGAGAAGGGCGACTGGGCGTACGAGCATGGGGAAGCTCCTCGCGGGTTCGGCCCTCCTCCGTTCCCGCCGTTCCATGGGCCTCCTCCTCCGCCTCCCCCGCCTCCACCACCAGGTCCACACCATTTCCCGCATTACCATCTTCCCCCTCCGCCTGAGGGTCCCCATCATTTCCCTCATCCTCCGCCTGACGGCCCCCATCATTTCCCTCACGCTCCTCCGCCTCCTCCGCCTCCTCATCACTTCCCTCACGCTCCTCCCCCGCCCCCTCCCCCTCCCCCTCATTTCCCTCATGCTCCCCCTCCTCCCCATCATTTCCCTCCACCGCCCCCGCCTCCACCTCCACCCCCGCCATTTGGGGGCCATCGTCACCACCGCCCTGAAGTCGTTTACTCCATCAACGCCACGGTGCCCACACGTCTCGAAGGGGTTCCCTTGAATGTGAATATTGTTCAACTTGCGTTCAAGCTTCCTTTCGCGAACGAGCACCACGAGAAGCACACGTTCTACAAGACGGTCGTCTTCGCTCACGGCCAGCCAGTCTCTGTCGCCGACGTCCCTGCGCGCAATGGTGCAATCCATGTGATCGACAAGGTCCTGAATCCGCTCAAGAAAGCGCACCATGGCCATGGCCACGAAGACGAAGGCGAGGGGTTGGCTCGCGAGGAGCATGATGAATGGGCTGGTTGGGAGGAGTGGTTGCCTCGTTGGGCCGAAGAGTAGGATTGAGTTGCGGCGTGCATTGTATTATAATTACGTTCTGTCGTGACTGCTTGTCCTCCAACTTGGATTTCTGTATGTAGATCGCGGCTCGGGAATAACACTGGTCAGTCACTGCGATGTTGAGTGCTTTGAGGTTTGGCAATGCGCGAGGCTCGGCTCGGGTGGTTGTCCGCTATGACGCACACATTATAATATCATGGCTCCCGCGCTTGTCTGGCCTCCTGCCATGTACCGCCTCGCTGCTCGTCCGTTTCTTCCTCTCCTCCTCAGCACCGCGCGCAGAAGCGTTCCTGTAAGACGTGCGGCACTATGCCTCGCCAGGACATGCGCGAATGTTCCGGAATCCGGCCCAGCCGTCACTGCTACGAACCGTACGTGTCCAGACTGGTCAACGTCAACTACACGCTCACACACACCCTCCAACCTGCAGGAGCTGAGGCTACCCTTAAGCGATTTTGGAAGAACGTAGACATTGAAAAACGCGATGGAGGCTATGCGGTCACTTTGGACAACCGTCCCCTCAAAACACCTTCCGGGAAACGTCTTATAATCCCTCCGGAAAAGAGACTGGTCGCTGCTCTCGTCGCGTCCGAATGGGAGAACCAGCAGACGTTGTTGAAGCCACACGCGCTTCCAATGGTACGTCCCAGTTGTATGTGACATTGCGACGCGTTGGACACAAAGGCTACAGACCTCCCTCGCATCAAGAGCGTTGGATGCCTTCGAGGATGAACCAACTCGGGAGGAGGTGCAGAAGCAATTGCTCAAGTATTTCGATACGGATACCATTTGGTGCGTGCATCCTTCTGCATCTTCTATGTTCATACCACCAACTGGCTGCGGCAGCTATCACGCGGATGCTCCTGCTACCCTGGTCAAACTTCAAGAGACGCATTGGCGACCCATCCTTGACTGGGCGAGGTCCACATTCAACGTCGACATCTCAACCACGGACTCGTTCCTCGTACCCTCTCAGCCGCCTGAAACCATCCTCAAGTTCAACGACGTCTTGTCCAAATTCAGTCCATGGGAGATGGCCAGTACGTCCCCGCATTTTCTCATCAGGCCATGCCATCGTCTAATTCCAATGACGCCTTCCGTCCTCCAGCCATGGAACGGGCGACGTACACATCAAAGTCCTTCCTCATCGCTCTCGCCCTCGTAATGCGCCACATAGACGTAGACCAGGCTGCCCAGGCTGCTCACGTAGAGGTCAACAGCCAAATTGAGCGGTGGGGCGAGGTCGAAGACAGTCAGTATCCCATCTGATTCCGCTCTCTCCATCCTTCTGACGTCGCGTTCCTAGGCCACGATGTAGACTACCATGACATGAGGAGGCAGCTTGGTAGTGCTTCTTGTCTCATCGCAGAGTACTGATGCCAGGCCCGCCCATCCGTACACTATCCCTCTCCTCTGCTAATATGAATGACATCTCTATCCCGCTACTGTGCCACATTCCTCTCCAGAATTCTCATACGCACTCGAAACTGCTGGCCTTTTGGGGGTCTCCTCCCCTGTACTTGGGGCTGGCAGGATACTGGGCGTCGTATCAGCACGCCGCTCCGAAAGGTGAAAAAAGAACGAAATGTTTTCACCTTGCACAACGGACGGGAGAAGTCAACGCCGTTCGCGACGTCGTTGTCCTTGTAGTGCACCGCGGTAAGGGTGTCGGGCGCGATGCCCTCCTCGACCCACCGCACGACTGCGGCTAAGATGTTGTCCTGGGCGTCGTAGGATACCGGAGGCATGTTGGTCGCCGCCTGCCCTGCTCCCCCGAACGCGTTTGCGGAAAACCCGCTCTATGCGCTGCGTCAGAAGTTTCCCAAACGAGACAAGACTTGCGCAGGAGACTTACACCGCTAAGCAACGACGTGTCAGTAGACTCTTGACACGATATAGGCAAGAGAGCTCACCAGTGTTGCATTCCTGGCACGGCAAAGAGTCGATACGAATCGTCGATGTCCAATTGCGAGTTCGCGCGGGTAAACTGGTGGACGGTCTCATAGTAGTGCAGCGAGTTGCCGGGGCTGATGAGTTGATCAGCCCACCCAACATAGTGGATGAGCTTCCCATTGTGCTGTGGGCCAATGAAGCCCGTGATGTTCGGGTTAATAGCCTAGCCGTCCGCGGACAAGTTAGCATACAGACTGGACACATGAGGGTCAACGCGATATAACTCACGTTGAATTGACCAGGATTGACCTCGTCGGCGAGTGCCAGGAAGGCAGCGTTGTAGTCGGTAATTTGCCAGTTCGTATCGCTGTCCGAGATCGGTAAGTAAAGAACGAATACACACGAAGTTGCTCATAATTCCCCCACTTCGCCACCATGTACTGGAAAAACCCAAGCGCGATCGGGGGTGGCGTCGGACCGACCAAGCCGTTGTAGAAGCCCGCCTCTCCCCCTGGATAGTAGCCAGCGAAGACGTATGTCTGGTCCGTCTCGTAGTAGGTCGCGTATATGCGGTGCAGCGCGCCGATCTGATCCGGAGACAGACATGTCGATGTGTTCTGGCCGAGACGGCAGGTCAACGTCTCAGGACGGAAACTGGGGGTATCGTCCAGATGAGTAGTTGGCATGAAGAGCACGATGTACACCTACAGGCAGCTCCTCGGTTCATTGATGATCCCGTCGACGAGCTAGAAGAAGCGTGCCGCGGTCAAGGAAAGGTCTGCGGACCACAAGTCCTGGTACGCACGCCATCCAACGCGTCACATTGTCTCATAACCTCAGGGCCAATGACGTCCGTCCACTGGTCTTCCGTTATGAATCGCGAAGACGTCGAAGGATTAGTGTCCAGGTACAGCTGTGCCGACCATGGCTGGAGGTGCGTGACCCAGTTCGCCGGAGACCCAACCACCTGAGGATGGACATACGGAGTAACGTTCAGGGATGTTCCGCAGCAGAAGCCACGAGACGCTTGGACGTACCACACCGTCGAACTCGTCAGGGAATTCTTGGACTGATTTCAATCTGCGAACGGCTAAAATTAAGCCCCAGTATGTCCGAGATCTCCGCCGTGCGCATACCCCTGACTTCCACCTGCCAAATGGACACGGAAACAGACGAGTCAGTAGGAATGTCCCACGCCGAGATACCGAGGACGATGATCCACGCACCTGAAGAACATCCAAGGTAGTACGACTTCTTCGCAGGACTCGAGTAGTACTGTTTGACGACCTCCTTCCCGACAACGACACTGAGGCGCAGCGCGCGCCATCCCCAGTCCACGATCGCATTCTGTCCAACGAGGCGCACATATGCCCATTAGCCCCTGGGCACGACGACTCCCATGACCAAATCAATCAAATCAACTACTCACATCATTGTGCGGGCCGGCCCAGCTACCGTCGAAGGCCGTGCTGTCATGACCGGTGTTCGTGGATATTCCAGCGACTTAAAAATATGTAGCAATATGAGCACTTGACACGGAAGAATGCCGTAACTTGCTCAGTACCCACACCCTTGTGCCACAGCAACGTCACCGAGATCGGCGACAGTGACTGTCGAAACCAGTGCCGATGTCGAAGGAAAGGCGAGAGGGTGCAATCGAACGATTAGCAGGGTTCCGAAAGCATCCCATTAGATGCATGACATACCTCCGCCAGCCAAACCACCGTTGCCGACGGTGAGCACACGCCCGTTCCAGGCGTCTGGAAGCCAAACCTCCGTGAGGGCACTCGACTGTGCTGTTGCGTTGGTCGTGATCGTCAACTGGACGCGGCAGAACGCCGGGAGATCCGAGGAGTCGATGCTAGAGTAAGGATTAGAAATGTTGACAAGCGCGTTCGCAGCATAGTAGGTTGGCAGGGTGGTGAGCTTGACGTTGTCGACGTTAGCGAGGCTGAACCCGGAACAAGCGGATTTTGAGCCATCCACAGCAGTAATTCCCGTTGCCAGACCTAGAAGGGCGAGATAAGCATACATCGTGAAGCAAGGAGGTCCGCCGACAGCGTTCGAAGTGTGAAGAAGTATCTCGCCTTTTATAAGTACGCCTCCGACATCCCTGTGCTCTGCATCACCAGCTAGTTCGCCCGGAAAACAATTCATGCGCGACCAATCGGCATTTTTGGGAGGGTAGCGCGCCAAGTCATCGGATGAGCACCTGGTATCGACACAGGAAAGCGGGCCTGCGCAGCGTGTGAGTTAAAGCCTAAACACTGTATCAATAGTAGAAGTCTTCTGCCCGCATGATGACCTATAGCAGGACACATGTGTCTGGAAGATGTTTTTTCTGGGGGGAGTGATCGGCCATTTTCCCGACGGTTGATGCTGGCCTGGAAACCGGAAGGAGTAAGTACTCCGGGGTGCTAACACCGCCATAGTAAGTACTATAGCTAACACTGCGGTGGTGGGGTGCAAGCTTACTACGGCTCGGTACGAGACCGCTCCGTCCTCCCTGACCGGGCGTGTGATAAGCGGGAGTTCGTCCAGAAGACGAAGTCGTAACGTGTCTTGTCGAGGTTCCGAAGAAGGGTTGGGATGTCAGGGTCGGCGGGATTCCTGCTAGCTCCTCCAAATCCTCCAATGAGATAGTCCCGATAAAGTGTCGGTCGTCGCGAAAGGCCGCGAGGTATAGACGAGGACTGGATGGAGGCTATCAAGTCCAGGATGGATTCGGGGTATCGAACAGGAAGACATGGAATCCCTTCAGAAAGTTCCAAGCACTCTATGACGAGGGACGCACTCTGGGGTGACTAAACAAATTTGTGCACCACTGTTCGCCCCACATCAAGCCCTACAGCGCTGTGCCGCGAGCTGCCGAGGATGGTTATTGAAGAGAGCGAGTACAAAAGGTGGTGGATGGTCCTTCCGACCGACTGCGACGACTCCATTTGCGTTACGCCTGCACCGTAATCCGGGTCGCGCGCCCCGCTGTCGTTTTTCCGATGGCGACTGCATCCGAGCGAGGACTGAGTAGTGGCTTTAATTGGGCTCAGCGCTCTGAAAGCTGCGGCGAGTATAGTCACTTACCGGCTTGCGCTCATCCTATCGTACATGCGGTGTACAGTGCCTTTTCGATGCCGCTGCTAGTGGCGTCCACGACGAATAAGCCCTTCCTTGACTCACCATCTAGGCCCATTCACGCGTGTTTCCTACAGACGTCTGGTCTCACCCATTAATCAACCACAACATGATAGTTACAGTCCGTAGTGTATACTTCTGTGCAGTTGAGCGTGATGCAGCATGCTGTCAATATGTTGTTGGACGCTATGAGGTGGCGTTTACATTTTGAAGCCATCCACGGGATAGATAGAGTAGTAACCAACGACGACACGGGGTCGACGAATTTCATCTGCGGCGCCGGTCGGGTAACCGTGATTGACAAAGTGGACAGTGTCCAGTTGCTATACGTAATCTGGAAACCCATCTCCATGAGCTATGTGTGCAAAATAGAGCCAAGGTACCCACTAGACGTTCTTATGACAATCTCCTCCCCCCTTCGTTCCTCAGCCAGGCGGGATCCCCTCTTGTTCTTGCTCGTCATTCTGCGATGTCCGCGGCTACGCTCGTGCATTTCCCGGTTCGCACCGTCAATCAAGACAGGCTGATCCGAGTCCACTGTGCACACGGGGCAGACAACCCGTCGATGAGCGCTCAACACAGCTAACGGACTGCAGGATAAAGCTTGATGAGCATCGCGGCGCTGTGCGACAGTCAACTCACTCGGTCGGTCGGTCGGATACAGCCAACATCTCGGATGCAGTCTGAGAAAGCGTCAACGGGTCTGGAAGCGATCCTTCTTCCAGGAAGGCTGTGGTAATCGCTCCATCAAGCATCCGCAAATCGGGATGATTACGGGCACGCACCTTTTGTGATGTCATTACCAAAATCATGGACATTGGTCTTCCATGCATCGCCCAGCTCTGCACAGCCAATGTTTGTGAAGATAACTATTATCGGAGCCGGAAATGCCACATACCCGTCGCGTCCAGCAAATATGTGGGGACGATCGGTTGGCGGCCTTCGGCGTGACTTTCGGCATTTGCAGCATGGACAGCAGGGAGGAGCTTGTTCCGGATCCAAAAAACTTGGCGTTTCGCATACCTCCTCGTTCCCAACTTCATCTGCTCCACTGCCAGACGGAATGCAGCCTCCGAGGGCTCGGGGGCACTCAGGTAATCGTGAAATTCCTTGTACCCTTTTCGCGCGTCAGTCGTCGAAGGTGGGCATCCGGCAAGTTAAATGGTCGAGTGCTCCTCACCGATCGACTGATATATGCCCAGCGTGTAATCCATCCGTAGTTGCCCGTCCACGGGCGGCGAGGGATCCGATTCAATTCCTGAATGAACCCCTGCGGTAGCAATTGATTGCAACGTTTGTATCTCGTTCAAGAGGCCTTGCTACTACACCCAGATGTCATGGACGGTCAGGAAGGCATGGATGAAGTGCTTACCGCTATCATCTGATCCACACGCTCATCCAGTCGAGGTTTCAGTACGTCTGGTTTCGCATATAGCCAGAAGCATAATGTACGATATCTAGTATCTACGATTATTAAAATTCCAACGAAAACGAGCGAAAGGGGACACGTACCTCGGCTTGGATGTGGTATGAGACTGTTCCTGGAAAACCTCGCTGGCAAGCCTACGGTTCCGTCGGATGACGCGTAGACTGGTGAGGACCTTTCGGCAGTTTCGCCAATGCCACCGTTGAGAGACCAAAGGGTCGAGATGGGTGAGAAGTTTGTGCAGATTGAGAGACGATTCCGGGTCGAGATCCGCGGTAGGGGCTTGCTCGGGAAGGTCGTTAAACAAACTGAACAGTTCTGGTGGCAGAGACGCAAATGCATTCGTAAACGCTTCAGAGGGCGATGGAGTGTCTTCGATTTCCGGCGTCTCCCATGCGGACTTGTCCAAGGAAGCCATGCGTTCCGGGAAAATGAGATGTTGTATCCAATACGACGTTCCCCCCACCACGATGGGTACTTGATTCCGGCTGTGTGTCTCCTCGATCTGTTTACGGCGTCCAGACCCGCAATATAGCACAAAATCCATAAAACGCACCGCATCAATAGCATCCTTGATCCACTCGGGCCCAGTCAACTGCTCTCCAGGTTTCTTGTAGTCCATCAGGAGATGCTCGACGCCACACCGCTCCTCCATCGTGACCTTGTTCGTGATGACGTCCATACCAACATATACTTGCATTGAGTCGGCATTGATGATCCTTGCGCCATGGTATGGATGGTTTTGACAATTTCCAGACAAGGCCAGAGCGAGTTCGATGCCGAGTTTTGATTTTCCTACGCCAGTAGTTCCACAGATGACGATGAGCGGCTTCGATGGCATATTCCCGAGCGTTCGAAACGACCTCTTGAGGACGCTGGTCTTGAGGACACCCAGTAATGCAGATGGAAAGACTGGAGTCATGCAAGAGTCTTTGGCGACATTCACCAGTTCACGTTCGCTGCACTGACGCAACAGTAGCGCCCATAGGATGACGTCGATGACTCGCTTGTCACCAACTTGCCACAGCCTGAGACTGAATTACGAACACGAAGGAAGCGATCCATACATAGAGGGAAGCAATTGATAGCCCTTAGGTCGCATCCATGCGGTCTGGCGAGATGCTACGACTACGGGAACGGAAACGACCTGGGGAACCATCGGCACGATCTGGGGAGGTGCTCCTGCTCCGAGACCGATAGCGCGAGCGCGAGCCAGAACGACTGCGAGATATGTACCGCGACCCGGCCGAAGGTGAGCGAGACTTCCTCACGCTCCGCCCTCCACTTGTGCTTGTGGAAGCGGAACGCCTTCTCGCACCTCCTGGGCTTTGTGGGCTCGCGCTCCTGTTCCTGTCCGTGCTCCGACTCCTGCTCCTGCTCCTACTCCTCTCGTGCTCGCTTCTACCCTCCATAGCGTCCAAAAGCCTACTCTGCCTTGGCCCAATCTCACCCACGTCTTCCAGAACGTCGCGCTTCGTGATCCGTGGGAGGATGAGGTCACACACCCGGTCGTCATTTAGTAGCTGATCCACAAACTCGTCCATGTGCGTGAGCGAGTAACCACCTGTCTGCGCGTTAAGACAGAGCCTTGGACCTGTACAAAGGCACGTACCCATTCCCAGAAGACGGAGTTTCCGATAGTCCTTCAACAAAGGCTCCAGGATTTCGTATACTTCAGCGGGTCGGAATGTCATTCGTATATAAAACGCGGCGAGCGCACGTAGATATCTGCGGAGGCCAGGTCTGAGGAGGAGCAGACAGAGGCAACGAAAAGGGACACGCACTTGAACTCATCAGCTTGCAAGTACTCCAACAGAATCTCCTTTTCTGGCTGGATTTGTAGCAGCTTGAGGAGTAGGCACAAGAACTCGGTCGGCTTTTGATTGCCATACACGCCTCCAATCGCCTTCAGCTCAATAGCCTTGTCTATCAGCGATTCGGCTGCATATTCATACCATGTCAGTGTTGTCTTGAAGGGCGGAGATTGGACAAACGTACCGGTGAGTGCGAAACAATGCTCCTTCCAGTAGTTGCAGTCATATATACGGTTGCGGATGACAGATTCAACTAGATACTAAACACTCATCTATGGAAACTGTCTATACGCATGATAACAGCGGACGTACCTGAGGGTTCTGGCCGTGGATGGCGACTGCCCCGCGGACAGTAGTGTTGGCCATGACGAACGCGTTATTTGCCTCTGTTTGTCGCCCACTGTGGGTCAAATCAGACCTCAGTCTGCGCGTTCGAACCCGACTTGACGCAGTTTATGGCCGGATTAACATTCGTCATTTTCGTCATACCACACCATGTTCGCAGCATCAGATAGTCTATTGACACATTGCTACGTAATCTCAACAGACGATATTCATTAAGTACTGTTCATGGTCATTATCTCCTATTCAGCCTGGCTCTTAGGTGGGAGGCAATCTCCTTCTCCTTGCTCTCGGCAAGTACGGCCCTAAATTTGGGTACCACGAATGCTTGCCCGGAGACGGTGCTGAATGGGAACGGCGAGACGTTCCGGAGCGTCGTAGTCAACCGAGAAGATGCTGACTGCGGTCGAGCAGCCGGCGCTAGTGGGAGTCTCGCCTGCAGACGAAGCTTCAGAAAATCATTACAAGTGCAAGGATGTGAAGTCGCCTACCAGGGTCCTCACGCACACCGTTGATGTTGGCGTTCACGCCCGTCGCCGCACTGCAGAAGCCATTATTAGTATGTCATGTGTGCCCGGATATTCAGAGAAACTCACAAATCGACTTCGACAGGGAAACCAGTAGTGGTGTTGATGGAGAGCTGGGGCGCAAGAGCACCGCCGGTCAAGCGAGTGAAAACGAAAGGAGGCGAAGTGCAGTTGCTGTCAGGACCAAATGTAGGGATGTTAACACTGCGAGCGAATCTTCAGCTGACAGGACAGCATGAAACTGTGAAGGCCAAACCTCAAGCCGACGCCGAGGGGAAGGAGGCGCTCCTGGCTAGCGTTGACGCTCCCAGCGAGGACGGACACCAGATTCTTCACGACCTGGGCAGCGAGGTTGGCTGGGTCATGTGCGTCACCGGTATTGGTCGTGAACGAGCGGTGGGTAGTGTTTCCCGCAGAGAAAGCGATGGCAGGGATCTGTGCCGCCAGTTCAGTCCAAATCATTGCATCTGAATAAAATAGCTTACACCGCGCTCGACGGAGACGTAGGTCGCGCCGACGGTACCGCTCAGGGTGAACACGAACGGACCATTGTTTTGACCTTCGTTGGGACCAGAGACAACCAGGTCAATGGGAGCGCTGCCGAACTTCTGAGGGGCAACGATGTCGATTCCAAAAATGGCCTGATCAAGTTCGTGTCAGTGGTAGCTCCACGCGTTCACGACGGAAGATGGAGCTTACAGAGGCTGCGGGCGTCCCGTTGAAGTAAACTGGGACGGACGAAGAGCGGTGAGGACATGTGACTTGGCGATTGTCAGGTAGAGTTCGGGCACTCACACAGGTCCCCGTTCTGGGAATCCGAGCCGAAGTAAGGCGCTCCAACAGGGATGGTGCCGAACTCGCCTCCAGGCTCGGTGATGTTCGTCGTAGGGACCACGAAAGTACCACCCCTGCCAGATTGCTGGACGGCCGGGCTGAGGTCCTGTCAGCACCGGGTAGAAAGGTAAGGCGTGAGCACCGCTCTCCACTCACGCAACCAAGAGCACATCGTGCCCATCCGCCTTCAGTGCGTCGTAAGTCGCGCTAAACCAACGACGGATGTCAGTGAACAGCTGGATAGCGACGGAATAGAAACGCACCGGATGTTAGCTGAAGCCCAGCTGTCGTCGTTGGTGAGCAGGATGTTCAGACCTGCGGCACACGACACAAAAGCGAGCAGCGGTACGGAGAGCTTCCACATTTTTGGAAGAAGACTGAGGGCGTTACGGAGAAGGTTGGGGCGAACCGCAGGGAGTCCTGGACCATGGTGCGCTGCATTTGTATGTAGCTGAGATCACGGCCTATTTGAGTATGCTCCCAGGAACGATCCCGGTAACGTCGTAATAGATGGCGGGACCGCCGGGACGGACGAATGGGCAGCAACAAGAGAATGCACGTTTGTGAACTGATTGATGACCCGGCTCTGTGGACCGCCGAAGCTCGGCGCGCCGCTGTTGATGACGATCCTGGGCTGCGGCGGCGGGTGCCCATCCCCATAGAAGTGGTTTGGATCGTTCTTTCGTTACAAATTCGTTCAATATCGCCTCAACGCCTTCGTATGATAAACCTGGATATTTTGGCAGTGAATAAGTTGCATATACGAGGCGTGACGCTCAGATAAATCGCTACTCACATGGATTCGCAAGCACATGGATCAAAACACCGCCGTAGATGGCACTGGCAGTCAGTAAGCCGCTGCATTCAGCTAATGTCGTAGTCCTCCACGTTCGTAGGTAAATGACGAGCCCCAGTTGCAAAGCGCAGTCAAATGTGGTGATCTGGACCTCAAAATATAGGAGAGCGAAGGATGGGAGAACGTGGTGAAGAGATTGATTGCGCGCGGCCAGCCTGAGAACTCGGGCCGCCCGTCGGTGCGCGTGTGCGCCATCACTGCGGCGGTGCGCGTCCCTTGGCAATGTTCAACCGTATGTTCGACCCTCGAACGTTCACCACTTCCTTGGGCCTGCCAGACTTCTGGGCATGGGACGTCTTGTCGGTGTCGCAATTCCAGGATGGTGCAGTGTTGTGCGTACTCGTGTCTTGAAATTGAATACCTGGCCTGACCGTCTTGTCTGTAAGGTTTGCAGCGCCCCTGATAACTGGGCATCCTCCTTGAAGAGACAGGGGTTCTCTGCAGGACAGCGTATATAGCATGCCCGACTGCTGCTGCGATCATTCTCGTTCTAACTGTCTGGGCATGTCAGCTATGGTCGTAACGACTTTGAGAAGGCACTCCACCGCGGGTTTTAACGTCACTATGGTGGTGAGGTATGTTTGAGTGCTTGCTCGGGAGCCTCCGACAGCGTGACACTCGTAGCAGATCCGTTCATCGTGCGTTCTCAACTTTTCAACTGGCATGCTGGTTTTGACATGCGCCTTGATTCTGTAGGAGGGGACATTCGTCATGAAACTTGTCGAGACTGTAATGTCTGCTATCGAGTTCGATGTATACCCCAAGGCACTCTGTCGGGTTGCGCGATGTGGGGATGGAGGTGTGTGGAACGCAGTATTGCATTCTGTCCTCTCAGGAACCCGGCAATTTGCGTCACTGGTGAGTCACTTCTTGACGGTTTCCTTGGGGGTTAAACGGCTCATTCGAGTGCTTCTCCTGCTGCAGGTGACTGAAGCTGAAGAAGCCATAGTTTACATGAAATGCTCAGTCTTCGGCTGCAGCAGACTCTGTAGCGCTTCGGGTGCAAGTGTTGGACGACCTCGCACAAGCCTCAGTGCCTCATGTAACGTATCGGCGGAGGAGGGTGGTTTTGTATCTATGATGTAGTATACATAGCACCAGAAGGAGCTGTCCGTGATATATATTTTACGTGTACGAAGAAGTAAGGATGCCTGAGGATGTCGGATGGGCAGCAGAAGGTTGTCGCTCACTCCCATCATCGCCACCAACGGTGTCGGCCTCTTTCGTCTCACTGGCCCGCAAAGGCCTCAACGGCCCCACGCGGCTCTCGTGGTTCGACCTTCCACCTCATTTGCGCACGAACGGCCTAGGAATGGCAGCGGTAGAGAGCGTTCCCGCGTACCTGCAGCCAGGGGTCTCTGTGTCTCAACCACCCCACCTTGAAGGCGACCCGTCTCTTGCTACGGAGATCTTGCCTGGCCCACCTCCCTTGGCTTCCATACAACAGGCCGGTCTGCCCCGAAAAGACCACAAAAAAGCCTCGTTGTCCTACTCTTATCTGCCCTCCGCAGACCCAGGAACCACGTATACCACGCATTTTGCCATGAGCTCCCTCTCCGCAGCTCCCACCAACATGGATGGGACTCGGAGGAAACGAGCTCGTTTCGATAAAGGGTACGTCTACAAAGTTTTTCAACGAATAGAGCTTTATCTGAACATTCCGAACATTGCTCCGGATCCCCTTTGCAACAATGACTATCCCGAAACTTTGCTCCTCAAAATTACCCCTGCGCTCCCCGGTCCCCACGCCCACAGTGTGGAAAGCAGCAGGTCCCAGCGTGCCTCCGCTCGCAGCTTGGCCGTAGTGGCGCCGTCGTCAGAACCTATCGTGGTACCGGAAGCGACCGCTTCGTCATCGCATGCCCTGTCGGACTTTGATCCCCAACTCTTACCCCTTGACTCTGACGACGCCATGGTGTCCCGAGCCACCTCTCTCCACGGGGACGAAACCCCTCCAGAATTCGTCGAACCACCTCCTAAACGGCAACGAGCACGGCCTCAGAAGGATAAGGGGAAGGGGAAGGAGCGGGAGCGGGATACGACGGTGAAGGTGAAGGAGGAGCCAGTTGCGGTGTCGTTGAGCGAGCACGCCCTCGCTTCATTTGTGAGTCTCTCTTGGTTCGTTCCCCCCTTCCGCGTCGGATTTAGTCTCCATACAGCCCAACGAGGACCATTGTTCTTCTTGTCGATCTCTCGGCGCGCTGGTGTACTGCGATGGATGTACCAAGGCGTTCCACTGGTTATGTCTCGATCCTCCCATGGAGGCGAGTGACCTTCCAGAGGGCGAATCTAGATGGTTCTGTCCGGCGTGTCTACTGGAACAGGTAAGTGCCTTATGTCTTCCCTCATATCACGACTGATCAGTGCCACGCGATAGCGTCCCCCTCCTAAAGTACCTGCGTCTCTCAAATTCATGGGGCTGCTCGTTCAAGAGCTTGGCACCAAGATACCCACTGAGTTCCAACTGCCTCAAGATATACGCTCCTTCTTCAAAGACGGTGGGTTCTGTCGTCCTCAATGTCACCTTCCTCCGTCCTCACTGCCACAATTTTAGTGGGAACCGGGCTAAGAGGGGCCTATCAAGACATGTCTGAAGTGAAGCAAGCTCGTTTCAAGTGAGATATTCCCTTTCGTTCGTTCAGTACTCTTGACGAATGCGCTTCAGTCGCCATGGTCAGTTGGAGGATCGCGATCCGTATCGATTGAAGGATCGCAATGGGGAACCCGTCCTCTGCTTCCACTGCGGTACGTCCGCGCTCCCTCCTGGACTGGCTGCGGATTCCCCCACCGCCAAGAGAGCACGACGGTCGACTGCAAACATTATCAACAACTACGAGACCGGTCGGGCAATCATCTCGTGCGATTACTGTCACTTGAGTTGGCATCTCGATTGTGTCGACCCTCCCATGATCATCATGCCGCCTTGGTCGAAGAAGTGGATGTGTCCAAACCACGCCGAACAGGCATTGGTGAGCATTCTCCGATAGCTCTAACACGTTTCATCTCAACTGACGAGTTCCTCCGCTGCCGCTTCAGCAACCGAAGCATCGCGTGCCTCGAGCAAACGCCACTCCCATCGATATCACCAAGCCCCGACAATGGAATAATGGCAACATCGAGATCATACAGGCCGACTCCGCACCACCTCCAGCTATCGTTCCAGACAAGGTCAATGTCGACGAGGTCCTCATAAACGGGCGTCGGTATCGAGTGCCGGAGAGGGTCATTACGCTCGACTTCTGGGACAAGATAGCGAAGAATCGCCGTGGCGAATCCGCAACTGAAACGTGAGTGGTTGTCCCGTAACGTCTCCGTCTCCCTGCTAAGCTGACATATTTCACAGCAGGGAAGTTGATGATTCAAGTGCCATGTCGTCGCCCCTGACGTCGTTGAGCTCTCTTGACGACCAAGATAGTGTCCCGCCATTCTCTATGGAGCCAGCGATGTTCTCAATAGATGACGTGAACTTCGCCCAGGTGAGAGGATGTCCGCCACCTTCGATGTGAGGCTGGGGCTGAGGAAACTTGTTGTGCCAGATGCTTTGCAACCTACGGCTACAGAGCAGCTCCGATTCGTCTGCCGTGGGGGAAGGTCGAGCCCAATCTAACGTCAATGGTGTCCATGGGGGAAAGCGCATCAAGGTAGAGGACGGCATAGTGAAGGCGAGTTTTTCACTGTTGTCTATGCAATCCCTCCAATCTCATGAGTGACTGGCAACGTAGACGGCTTTGGATAGGCCTCAGAGAGGCGCAGCTTCTACGAGCAACGCAGGAGGCAGTGCTACACGTCCACGACGTGCCGCAGCCGCACGCACTGCACCCGTCAGGCCTCGTTCTACCAGGAGGTCAGGTCGGTCTGGCGATGACGACATTCTGATGGATATAGACTTCGACCTGCCTCAGCCCGTCCTCTCATCAGGCAAACGGCCCGATGCGCGACGGAAGGCCGCCAGACCACCTGAGACGGCTAACAATGTCTCTCATGCTTCGACCGTCAACGGCACTACATCGACTGTTATCGACGTGGACAAGAGTGCATCCGATGGAACAGAGACCGCGTCGATATCAGTCCCCGGGAGGCCAAAGAGGACTCGCCAACCTCCGAAGGCTTCGTCGCGCGTTCCAACCATCAAGCCAGATCCAGACGCACCACAGCCGACGCTAGATCCGCCCGCGGCCACCGCTTCCAGGAGGAAGGCCAATGGCGCAAGTCGTGCCCCCAGGCCTACCTCTCCCGCTGCAGTGAATGGCCAGAACCCAGCCGGCCCTAAGCCAGAAGTGACTCCGACCCTCAAGATCCGCCTCCCCCGGCTCGGAGCTTTCAACTCTCCATCCGCAACTAAAGAGTCCGTATTGGAGACGTCGAAGGTTCCTCCCACCAAGACCGCCGCTTCTTCCGTGTCCGCGCGCGCGCGGCGTTCCCTCCGGCGACAGGCCTCTATCTCTGCCTCCCTGAACTCGACGTCCATAAGCGACGCCGGTTCTTCGACCCGGGTGAACGATCCAGGGCTCTCCACCAGTCCCATCGAGTCTTTTTGACACCCCATCCGTGCGAGAGAGTACGCCGTTATCGTTATTGTATCTCGTGACTCGCCTCGCTTTCGTAGTAGTGTACATGGCATTGTATTCCATTCGCCGTGCGTCTCTAGTCTTTTGAGTACGAACGGTGGCATAATCGAGTCGTGCGTCGGTCTTGTCGTGTGTCCAAATCTGTCCAAGAAGCCCGCGCCGGCCCTGCCCCCTTGGTCTTATCACTTCCCACTCAAATTCATGGCCGGGCCTGTCCGGGTAGAGCTTGAAAGCTTGACTACGCAGAGACCAAATAGGGTTGCGTGCCAAACGTGTCACCGGTGGGGCGTCAACCTTACTTACCGCTACATTTCGCAATTTGGCCGCTCACGCAGGCGCAGTAGCACCAGCTTTGGAACTTTGGAGACTCGCAGTCCATGTATACCATCCCTGTCTGGCCTAAAAAGCCAACTGTCCTCGATGAACTAACTGTGAAGCTGCCGGGCTACGAGTTATGGATGACTATGGTGGGTACTTGCCGAGTCTTTCTGCGTCGAGGCTGGTGTGCTCACTGATGATCTGCCCTATCCAGATTAAGAACGTGCACGTCATGCCAACGCGGTTAAACGTGCCCAGGTTTATTCATGCTCTGGAGGAGGCTTTGCAAGTTTATCCTCACGTGGCTGGGCAGCTTCGGAGAAGCCAAGGGGAATGGGAGGCAAGTTACACCCCTAATACACTGTCAGATTGAGCGATTTTCAATTCTGAGCTTCATCTGCAGATAGTACCTTCCCCGTCTCCTATTGTCGTCGAGGTTGACGAGCGGGAAGACGAGACTATGGCCGGTCTAGATGGCCGATGGGTGGTGCAGTCCAACCTCCGACCGTTTCTCAGGACTGGCAGGAGTCCAAGTGGTTACTCTCGAGATGCGACGTTCTTAGGGGAAGCCGACAGTCTAGTCTTCATAAAATTGACCATGTCCCGCCAGGAGGCCGCCGTCGGGTTCTCGTGGCATCATACGCTTGGTGCGCTGTTCGAGTTGGCCCTTGACGATGTGATCCCAATCCTAATCGCCACGCAGGAGATGCCACTGTGTTATGTCGTTTCATGAAAGTCCTTTCTGATCGATACCAGGATATCAAGGATCCGCCTTCGCCGATCCCAACGTTTACCAAACGACAGTTTCGCTTGCCAGACGAGTTGC